>CM060982.1:60721574-63121574 GCA_030765065.1 Deroplatys truncata | reverse complement strand
AATCGAACATGAGACGTCTCCAATATCTTGCAGTAGCAGCACTCACTGTACTTCGCAACCTCACTAGCAGAGCAGCATTGAATAACCAGCCCTTTATGTCGCATTAAGAACAACTATCTCACTTAACAACTCACTCGCAAACATGCTCACTTATATAACCGCTGGAATTTTCCAGAGAATTCTAGAATGTTCGGATTTTCTAAAGAGTTCTATAATGTTCGGGGGGGGGACGTACTAACGAGCTAAGGCTGACAACTCAGCCCGCGCCCTCGGTCCCAGGGATCAGGTTCATGAGCTTTTCTATTAGGACGGTATCTATTTTATACACTGTCCCCCTTGCTCCACAGGGATGGAAGAGGATACGCCACTTACGCGGGTCAAGCCCAAAGGGGAAGACTACCAAACAACCTCTGGGCGGGGCCACAGTGTCTAGCCACCCTCTACCAGCTTTCCAGGTTGGTGCCGGAGGTCATTAAGGCGCCTCATAACCCCACAAAGACATTACCGAGTCGTACCCAATTTTTGGGTGGGGCAATAATAATATTTACGAGCTAGGGCTGAGAACTCAGCCCAGCCCTCTGTACCCACGGAACAACCCTATAGATGTTTCCATTAGGGCGCTGCCTATTTTACATGCTGTCCCCTGCTTTCACAGAGACGGAAGTGGATACGCCACTTAGGCGCGTCAATCTCATACGGAGAAGAGTACCGAAGAACCTCGGTAGAGCCGACAGTGTCTAGCCACCGTCTACCAGTTTACCAGGTGGAGCCGGACGAAACTGAGGCGCCTCATACCGCGCTTGGGCGTTGCCATTCAGGCGTTCCCAATCTCTAATGGATTTCGGGAAACACTGCCCCGTCGAGTCCAACCTAATCCGAACAGTTTCCTCCCGGGAGGGGCTCAGATGTTCCGGTCGGCGTACTTCTAGTAACGTCAGAAGTATCACGAGTTCTCAGGATCCGTAGCGCCCATCCACGGTAGCTGAAGCGGTCAGAACAGTCCCTTACGGGTTGGAGGAAGCAGAAAGAAGGTTCCAGAACAATTTTGTTATAAACTGATAGCGCCTCTGGTATTTACGCTGGGTGAGAGTACTTGTCTATTCGATCGGCCAGATTGGCGCCTACTGTGCGATAACTGAGCTGCGTCACAAAATAGTTAATGCTGAACCGATTCCTGGCGTATAGGTTTTGATGTAAAGACCATGATCAGTGTAATGTTCTTTTAAAGACCCTTTGCTGTCCATTATTACACTTCCAGGGTGGCGTGCACCAACCTGGAACAAGCTCTATTTTCGCAGTAAACCACTATTCAAGTCAACACTCCGAGTCACCATGCAAGAGTAAACTACTTACGAAGAATTTTACTCCTTTCAGATACTCCCAGATTAAATTACCGCAGAAGTAAATGTCGGAGAGCACCATCATGTAGTATGTTACTACGGAATTAAATAGAGCAGAAATATAGGTTAGAATTTACTCTTGCGACCTGGATGGAGTAACTAACCTGTCGATTGAACTAGAATACCGTATCGTATTTGGAGGAAGATATTTTTGACGCGTTCATGGATTATTTAGATTAAATTGATGATCTCGACGGGAAAGAAAAGAAAAAACAACGGAAATGCGATAGTGCTATGCGAGAACCATATAATACTTATACAGAAAGAGAGAGAGGGGAGAGAGAGAGGGGGAGAGAGAGTTCAATGAATATTTCTGTATTAGAAAAGAATCTTATACACGCCTTTTGAACCTGCTTGGAGAACATTTCAACAAAACTCACACACAAATTCAGCTCTATAATCCAAATTGCAATTATTGTTATGCTCCCTACGAGTGTTTCGTACCGGAATATTTCAGGAGCTTGAACCGGCATTAATTTAACATAATGTGACAGTCTTACACTGTATTAAATGAAGATATTTAGAATTTACTTAAGGCGATGTAACTTAAAAGTTTGGCATTAAACTTTTCCTTCCCGTTACGTCAAGTTTGATTTCACATGGTAATTAGAAGCAATCGGTACTAGCTCGAAGTAATAAAAGAATTATAAATCAAGAATCATTCCCATTATGTTAAGTGCATTCCAATTAAACCTTTAGTTTACCAGCATTTTCATGTCACGTTAAGTAAAGTTTATCGTAATCCCGGTATTACAGGGGATCTTATAAATAAACGTTCACCACGCGTCTGCTGGCCGTGTATTTCACTGCGTTGTTAGAGCGCTTTTGAGGTAAAGAGCAAGGTACCTGTACATATAAATATGCACGAGTGTTAAGAAACTAAAAGATTAGAAACATTGTTTCCAGAATTATAAGCTGCTCTTCAGTACGTTTCCCGTCGCTAGAATTATTAAACTCCTCAATCACGACTTTCCAGCATCTTCATAACACGTTTTGGTTTTTTTCTATTACTTGGGTCTTCTTTGAAAACGTTAATAAATGTAACCTCCCGTGAGTCAGGAACCTAAGTTTATATATGTATATAAAACCTAACCTAACCTCCCGTAAATCAGAAACGTAAAACACTAATAAAGCTAATAAAAAGGTAATTAGGAACGCACATTACGAGTGTTGGCGGTATCTCACTGGCTTTGAAGACCAACGTAAAGCAGGTATCGAACTTTTTTACACTTCTATTGTTTAAATGGATTTCCTTTATTTCTAACAACAAACATTTATCTCTTTCGCTAACGTTTCTCACCTTTTCCTATCGAACATAACCTTATTCATAATTGCATCAAGTAAATCGCGCGAACAAAACAATACCTTCGGGAGTAATGAGCTCTTATTGTCGTAACTAAAAGAGTAAATTGTAATTGAGCTCTCCAACGTTACTTTCGGAATAAATTGCTCCCGTAGTAACCTACTTCCGTAGTGGGGACTTCTTTAGTAAACGTTACTTCCGAAGCAATTTACTCCAACATGGTGCACTCCACCCCTAGTGATGCAGGTCACTTCGAGAGTCTGCTTTATGGAACTGAATGTTTATTCTGAGAATGTATGCACATCCCTAGACATCTCTTCAGAAGCTGGTTTTGGGCCTTGTCAGGCCAATAATCGTCCCTTAAAACTTATGTTCATATTTCATTAACACTCCATCGAAAATTCTGGTTTCTCCCACTACAAAAGGAGCAGCTATCCGATGTCCGTACCTATAAGTTCTTTCCTGTTTTACTTAATCCCTACCCTTCCCACAGGAACTGAGGGCGAATTTAGTAACCGGAGTTTCCCCTTGCCTTTTCAGTTATTCCTCCCTTATCTCTATCTATGAAGGCTTCAACGCTGGAACATGTAGGAAGAAAATTGCGTAAAATGAGACAAACGGAAGAGGCAGGCCTTTCTTTTGGTTAGAATAGAAAAACGCATCTCATGGGTAGCCGGGAAAGGTCTCGCAAATAAGGAGGAGGAATTAGAAGAGGAGTTGTATAGGATGAAGGCTGATAGAAGAAAGAAAAAGTTAAAAGGCTCAAGTGAACTGAGAAATTACATATTAATATGCAATGAAGTACCTTCAGTTAGGCTGCTTCAGCAGGATTAGCTGCAATAGTTAAAAAGCAATAAAAAGGAATTCTAAACTATGAATACATAAATGAAAGTTTACTGAAATTGAGAATAAGAGTAAAAGAGATGGTACGCCAAAGTTATAGGGATCTGCAGTCCAGAAGATGGACGTATGAAAAAATAAATGATGCAATTCTATGAAGATCCTCAGAGAGCTATTAATAGGACGAAGGGAAACGAATACTAGCAGGGGATTTTAACGCTGGGATAGGGAATACTCCTATTAGAGATATCATGGATCGACATGGTGAAATATTACGAGATAATGGTACCACTTACTGATTTTGTCACATACAACAGCCTTAATGTCACCAATAGCTTCTATACTCATCGAGATATAGATTAGTATACATGAGTGCACGAGGAAGTAGGAGTATTATTGAATACATCATGGTGACTAAAAAGTTGGTATCATCTGTTTATGTCAGAGTGTATAGAGAACCAGCTGTTAGCTCAGAACACGTTTTGCTAGTATCCATAATAACTTTTCCTACAAGATGGAAGCATGCTAAGTCAGGACAGAAGGAATATGCTGAAATTTTAAAGTGCATTTGCTACAAAAGTCAATAAGGAAGCTATATCAGAGGAGAATGGTTTAATATGTTACAATGTTCACCCATTAGTAGAAACATAGTGAAGAATGGATCTAGGTAAAGCGGGTTATAAAGAAGTTAGTCTTGGGAGAAAGAAAAATATCTGATGTGTTACACTCACATGACTTTCTCTACTCTTGTACAAACTATTTTTACAAACGCTTATTCTCCATATGCTTCATGTTAATCGAGATGTTAATCTTATTGCTAATTTTCTTGTAGGTGCAAGGGGAATTGCTAGCCATTAAGCGATAGTCAAATATTTTAAGAGCTGGTTGCTATGTGGAGTATTCCATCCTCTTTGCATTACCAGGACAAAAAATGAATAAGGAAATTGAGAAAACGTTAAGTATTGGAAAATTTAAGGGAATAACAAGCAATATCTCGAAAATGGTTCACCCCCCAAAAAATGTATATGACAAAGTTGTGTATTTTAACGCGATCTACATTTTTTGTGTTGTAAAATGTTGTCTATCTCTTATGGTTTACCAGTTATCAAAAGTCGTTCACAATGAAGAATACTTTTGGAGACATTCCCAGAAAATTCGAGATATACATTTCATTTGTCATAAAATATCTTAAACAAATGATATTTTAATCAAAATCGTTATCCATTTTTGAGAAAATTAAAATGTTTGAAAAATGTTCCATGTAAAGGGTAAGCTGGGGTGGGGGATTTTCTTGAAAGCCTTCGTGTAGTATCTCTGGAAGATACTGGATCTAAATACCAAATTTGGTGTTTGTCCGACTGTTCGTTTCTGAGTTATGCTGTTTACAGTCACACAGACACACACACAGCCATGTTTCCAAAAATGTTTTTTTTCGGATTCGGAGGTCTCAAAACATGTATTTCCGGTGAAATCTCGGTACCGAATTTTTGGGTGGAATACAATACTTCCCCTACTTACTATACGTAGTTGGGAAAGTAAAAACTCCAAAACATAAGGGTTTGAACATTTGGAATGAAGACCTGGCCAAATTAGTGCACGAAAAGAAAGGGTCTATTTATACCACCTGAATACAAATACAGCTGCATTTTTAATGGAATATAAAAGGAGAAGTGTAATCGTCCGTCGGGATGTGGGAAAGCTTAAAAGAGTAGCCTGGGAAGAATATGTAATTGATATTGAACATGGTGCTCATGGCAGATAAAATCATGAAATATCTAAATGGTTAAGACACACAGAAAATCTGTCAGAGAAAAGCTCAACCCCATTTCTGAGAATAAGTGGTTACAGTATTATTAAAATTTGTGGACGAATGGTGAAGAAACGAGGAGACAATAATTATACAGGCAGATGGAAAGGTTGATCTCACTATTCTGCAAGAGCTTACAGCAGCTGTTGATCACTGTCTGTATAAAAAGACACCAGGTACCGATGGGACCAATAGTGAGCTTATTAAGTACGCACCACGAGCTGTGAAAGTTAGACTGTTAAAAGTTTGGCTATATCCCAGGTGAATGGAAAAATGCAAAATTTATTCCAGTTTACAAGAGAGGAGATAGATTAGTTTGCTCTACGAGGGGCGCTATTTATATTTTGAGCCTAATAGTTAAAGCAAAGTAATTTCTGACTAAAAACTACTTTAATTAATTTTCAAAATATTTTCAATTAATTTTCAAAATATTTTACTTTATGATCAATACACTTTGGCATCCGTTTGAACCATTTGTCAAAGCATTTATTCCAGTATTTTTGAGACACCTCCCAAACATGGTTTTTGAAGGCTTCAACGGCTTTTTCTGCCAACGTTGTCCACGCAATTTATTCTTGATGTTCGGGATCAAAAAGAAGTCATTCGGTGCCAAATCAGGACTGTATGGCGGATGACCCATCAATTCGATTTTTTGAGTCTTTAAATACTCTGTTGTTAGACGAGATGTGTGTGCGCTCGCATTGTCTTGATGAAGAACGATCCTACGGTTCTTGTTGGTTTTCCTTACTTCACCGAAGACTTCCGGCAAACAATTGACTGTGTACCATTCGGCATTGACCATTTTACTTTCCTCTAAAGGCACTGCTGCCAAATGGCCAATTTTGCTGAAAAAGTAGGCGACCGTTTGTTTCGAGTGCTTCGAGTGTGAACAACTTTTGTTGGATTTGCTTCATCTTGAAACACCCATACAGTCGACTGCTGTTTACGTTCCGGCTCATACGCATAGATCCGTGATTCGTTACCTGTTACAATCTTATATACGTCTTTTGAGGCACCTCCATTGTATTTCTTGAGCATTTTTGTAGACCAATCGACACGAGCATCTTTTTGAGATTGCGTCAAATTATATGGGATCCAACGAGAGCAAACCTTTTTCACGGCTAAATAATCATGCAATATTTTATATATGCTGGTAGAACTAATGCCCGGGGTTGCCTCAGTCTCATATGTCGCATGATGATCTTTCATTATTAGGTTTTGCACAGCATCAATGTTTTCTGGCACAACAACAGATTTTGGACGACCTTCACGAACTTCATCATTGAGCGAACGGCGGCCACGATTAAATTCGTTATACCAGCATTTCACAGTAGCAAAGGATGGAGCTTTGTCGCCAAATGTGGAAGTTAGTTGATTGATGCACTCTTGTCTTGATAATCCACGTCGAAAGTCGTAATAAATCATTGAACGAACATTTAAACGAGTTAATTCCATGTTTTTGTTGACACACAATTTTCAAGTTCGTGTAAACAAAACAAATGACGCTCTATTGACAAAATGTTTGAAGCAGATTATGGTAAAAGATATCAAACTTTCCATTGGAAACGTCAGATGGCACCTACAACATTCAGGGTTGCCGAGGCTCAAAATATAATTAGTGCCCTTCGTAACTACAGAGAAATAAGCCTCTTAAATGTGCTACAAAATATACGCGCACATACTAATGGGAGGTTTAGATGTGGTAATGAAAACCTTTATATCAAACTTAGGGATGGCTTCAGAAAAAGAAGGTTTGTTCCAACCGCATTTGTTACATTACACAACTGATTGAAAAGCATAAAGAATATATGACAACATGCATAGGATTTACAGTTTATGAAAAAATCTGTGATATGTTTAACAGAAGGAAGCTTTGGACTATTATGAGGCATAAGTGAGTTCCACAACATCTGATGATGGTGATACGTATTTGTATATAGAATATAGCATTGTAATTTCTTATATGGGCTTTAAAGTCGAACATAGTGGTATAGGACTGAAAACAGAGGTCTCACTTTCTCTCTAGCTTATATATAGACGATGGCAGAAACGTTTAAATGCACATTTTATAATAAGGGGAAAATGCCTAGATACAATGTTGTTTGCTGATGATCAAGTGGTGATTTTCAATTCAGAAGATAATCTGCAAAAAGTAATTAGATCAGATTGGTCAGAATTTGAAGTCCAAAAATATAATTATCTTTTAGAGGATGGGATACGTTGAAGTAGGTTGTTGCTTCACGTATGGAAAGCCAATTTGAAATAGGAGTTGTATTGTAGTTCAACTGTTGGGGAGCCGAACTTGAAGTAGTTGCAACCGCACGTATGGTAAACTTTTTCCGGTAGCCTTCGCCCCAAATGTACTTTCCGGTGGCCTTTGCCCCCAAAAAATGTTTCAAAAATGTTAACTTTGTAATTTTTGACTGTTTCTTTAAATATGATATATTTATGTTTGCCTCGGCTGCGTCCGTATTATTGTTAGAGACATGGATTTCTTTGCAGGGAGTAGTGCGGCTAAGAATGTTGGCTTACACAGATTATAATGTTTACTTCACTACATTCATTAATCCTTGACACAATTTAAATAACACTTCACTGATATAGAGAGCTGTGAGATTCTTTTATTAATTATTTGCATTTTTTAACACGTAAACTATTTTTATCTCACATGAATACGTATTAAATTTCTCGATAACGCATCTCGCATCCGATTAGGAACACTGTCTACAACCAACACGTCCAGTTTTGAGCGCTGTCTACAAGCAAATGACATGATTTCTACCGCCTAAATTTGTAAATTTATGTATTTCAAGTCTCTGATTGGCTATTCCTAATCCAGTAGAATACTTTTATTTAACTTAAGCTTTTTTTCTGGTTGTTGATTGGTTATTTTATAAACCGTCACAAAAATTACACTATTGTCATTAATGACTAGTAGCATTATTACACTTTCTTACTTATTATTGTCTCAAGGTTACCTCATTGTTAGCAACTTTTAACCTATTATTCTCACAGCTCCTACATTATTAAATTACGTAATACATTCAATAACACTATTACATGTATACAATAATATAAACATATAATGACTGTAATATACACTTTTTATATATTGTTACATATGCATATTGCTTTAAGGCGGGCTGCTGTTATATTATTTATTATATAATTTGACTAAAGTCATTTAAGTGTTAAAAATACCGCCTCAACGTGCGGTCAAAACTCTCTCAGAATAATACAAATCAATGATAAATTAATAGCATAACATCTTGGTTTCAACATGTCTTACTGTAAAAATGTAAATTTAGATAACAAAATACACAGATTTAATCATATGTGTAGTTGTAAAAAGCATCTTACAAATACTCCTAAAGAAACTAACTTAAATTGTATAAAGTAGTGGCTGTTCCTGCTCTCTTAGACGGGTCAGAATGTTGGTCACTTACAAGAAACAGGAACAGAGACTCGAAGCTGCTGAAATGAGATTTCTGAGAAATGTTGTATGCTATACTTTCCTAGACAGAAAAAGAAGTGAGGATATCGGAAATGAATTGAACATCCTTACGCCTACAGAGAGAATTAAGCTGTATCGACATAGTTGGAAAGAGCACGTGGGAAGGATGTAGGAAGAGCGTACCCCAAAACTATGAATGAATTATAGAGCTTGCGGAAGAAGTGTAGGTAGCCCGCAATAGAGACTGATTGATCAGTTCTAACTTCCATGAGACCGGAACAAGCCAGGGGGCTTAACCTCTGAAGTTTATAATGGTGATCGATAAGTATTCGAACATGGGGTTTATAAGCGAGAAAGGTAAAAAATCTAAAACAATTAGGTGGCGCTAGAAATAGAGAAAAATATAAATACTGTAAAGAGAATAACATTGAGATATTGCAAAAAGTTTTGTAGTTCTAAGTTTTAAACGAACCAAGCTGAAAATCAGTGTTTTCACGAGATGTACATTATAACCATGGACTCCTAAATATCCATCAAGATAAGTTTTAAGCAACAATGTGAAAAAAACGGTTTGGGTGATATTTAAGACAGACCTTCCAAAGAGAAATTAAAGTGGCGCAGGGAAGTGTCGACATCGCCCACTGGTGAACTACTGCAAACAATCACCCGAGTATTATCGGAAATATCATAACTATTGAATATGTGAGGAAATGCCCATACTTCATCTCAAGATCAGGGGGCTTCGAGAAGGAAAACTCCGCAAACTCGGCTGGAGCAGAGTCGTGGGACATAGTAAAGGCTTAACGTTTACCAGTTATACAAGATTATACAAATCTTCTTTCAAATAACTTAACTTCATATGACATTTTCAGAAAATTCAAAATATACACTTTATTTGTCCTGCACATATCTTTAATATATGGCATTTTAATAAAAACTATTAGAGCCATTTTTTTAGAAAATCAAACATTTCGAAAATTATTCATGTAAAGGGTAGTCGGGTTGATGGGATTTTCCTGAAAATCTTCATGTATCTTCTTTATAAGGTACTGAACCTAAATACCAAGTTTGGTATTTATCAGACTCTTTGTTCTTGAGTTATGATGTCCACATACACGTGCGCACGGACTTTTTTCTACAAATGCTTTTTATTTTATTCAGGCACCTCAAAATATGCATTTCCGATGATATCTCGATGCAGAATTATTGGGTGGAATAAATACTTCCCCTACTTACTATACCTACATAGTAGAGAAAGTAATAGAAAGGCTTGTAGACTAGATGGGATCAATGCTGAAGTATTAAAATGTTCTAGTTTATTACATCTATATAAGGAATGTTGGAAGACCTACAAAATCCCCCAGTCATGGAAAACACATGACATTTTAACTTTTTAAGAAAGGTCGAAAGGATGAGTTAGGAATTGCCTTTTGAATACTGTACATAAAGTGTATACAAAAATTATTAATAATCGCCTAAAAATATAGCACAGGTACTATTATATTTATAAAAAGGCTGTTCGAGCAGTGATGGTATATTCAATTTAAAAAGGATTTTATAAAAACGACGAGAAGTCAAACGCATGTAGCATTTATTGACTTCAAAAAAGCTTTCGATTATATAGACAGAGATAAATATGGAACGCAATGAATAGTAGGGGGTACCTCATACATTTAATTCAAGTAATTAAAAGGCTATGTAGAGGGATTAATGTAATTATAAATATTGGCACATAACCAACGCAACAAATTGTCACATATAAGAGGTTAAACAAGGATGTAGTCTATCGCCAATATTATTCAATATCGATGTTGCTGATCTTGCGAAAATTTGGAAGAGAGATCTACAAATTCCTATAGAGTTAGGTGGAAATTATTATTTTAATATTTTATTGTATGATAATAATGTGGCATTAATGGTGAAAATTACTTGCAAAGCTCCGTTTATAAGTTCAACGTTATAGGAAATGATTATAACAACATCAACACGTATATCAAAAGTGATGGTACACAAAGGAAAATATCCTAAAATATTTAATTTATTATAGAACAGAAAATATTAGAACAAGAATATTAGAACTTTGAGTACTTAGGTTACGTTTTGACAGATAAAGACATGAAAAATAAAGTAAATAAGTTTCACTAAATACGTGGCACAATAACAAGCTCGCTACAAAATAAAACTAGAAAAGATACAAAAATTAATTTTATTAAAACAACAGCTGTTCCAACGTTGATACATGGCATTAAGTCTTGGATTATGAACGAGAAAGATAAAAGTAAATTACAAGCAGTAGAAATAAAATTTCATGAAGATTTACGCAAAGAACTAGGTATATATAAAGTAAATGGCAAAACTGAAGAGTCCAAGGAGAATTGGAAACACATTTGATTAGAATGAATAATGAAAGAATACCATTAAGTATACAAGATTATGAGCCACGAGATATAAGAGATGTTAGACGCCCAAGGAAAAGGTGTAGCTGAAGATAGGAAGACGGAATGGAAATTTGCATAAACCATGCAGCGAAGAAGAGGAAGAAATCAAAGGAAAAAAAAACCTTCATTAAATAAGATATATACTACATAAGGTAAAATCTCCCTGCAGTTAGAACTGCAAACTGCCAACTCTGCCGAGGACTTTGGGAGAAGTTCGTCATGTAATTAACGAAAATTATATCAAGGCAGGAGGTTATGAATCCGTTCTTTTAAATTCCTATTACAATTATAGCAATTTTTTCTACAAAGGCCAATATTACAAAATTGTGTTTGAAATTTAAAACGGAACATTCGAGTATTGCACCAAATATTTCTCAGGTCTTTATAGTACACATTCATGTTAATGGAAATTACATACCAGTTGTTTTATATTTTGCCTAATAAGACGAGAGAAATATACAGGGAGCTGTTTCCGCGAAATGAATAAATGCTTAGAAAAAATCTGTAATAATTAAAATGTAAGGTTTAAACGTTTAATTTAGATTGAAATGTTAATATGAAGAATTATGCAAATGTTTCACTCACCGGCTTACATCCTTCAAATTAAATAAATGTATTAAAATCAAGATACTGGTATCTTGAAAAAGATTAACACAGTTCACTTTGAAGATTCTATTCATAAGGCATTTACGTTGTATGGTCTAAGTCAAGGATAGTAGGGTATGGGTTTCATTTATGCTAAGCCTGATGGAGAACTATATAACAATTAGAATTTCTAGACGAATATACAGAGTGGACCATTTAAGTTGAGACTGTACAATATCTCCAAAACTAAGCGTTGTAGAAAGAAATGTCCTGAATAAAAGTTGCTTGATATTATGAGGGAAAATAAATACCATTATTCGCGTTTTCTTTGGAGGACGTTGTGATGGGCAATTTAGGGTCAATTTAATTTGACCTCATTTAAAAAAAATTAAATTCACCCTAAAACCACTATCATAACGTCCTCCGAGAAAACAGGACTAATGGATTTTACTTTTCTCATAATATCAAGCAACCTTTGTTAAAGACATTTCTTTCTACAACGCATAGTTTTGGAGATAATGTACAGCCTCAGCGTAAATGGTCCACTCTGTGTAACTCCGTCCTCAGAAATTGGATCTTGGCTCAAATGGACTTTCGGTCTTAATCTCTTGCTCAGTAATGAAGAAAATGTTGCCAAAACACACAAAGTTCAACACTACTCTGATTATCTGGTCAAAAATTACATTAATGATAAATCAAAATTCCACATAAATGTGGGCTGGAACTTCATCCACCCGATGGAGGAATCAAGGCAAGTGAAACTTTCCACTCAAAATTTTCCAGGGAACTTAATTCATCTTACCGCAACATATTCGTTTTACGAGTGTAGTGAAAGCTCTACTGCTGGATACACAGCTGTTTATGCACGATTGTCAGCAATATCACGAGGTAGGAAGTGTGCAACAAAGTGGGAACTCTATTCTAAACGCTGCATAAGTACCGAGAAATACCATTTCTAAATTATAAAATGTTAGATGTATGGCTTATTACAAAACAACATTATAAGTGAAATGCACCGGGGAAGCATAATTGATTAAAGAATTTTAACTACACCCATAATACACAAAGATTTTTACTTCGATGTTAGTGTTTTTTTTATCCATTTTCAATTTACATTTGCAAGCTGTTTTGTATTCAGTGTTGGTAACGTAACCTACCTGCGTGTTTTGCTTTATTTTCTGCTCGCATACGCATGAATTGTATTAAATCCTATAACTGTTGATATATTTTTTATTGGAGACATTACAGACTGTAGTTGAATTTCATCATTTAAATATTACTACAATTTTATTTCCTTTTTATTTGTTAATATTTACTTAAGAATTAATCCTTGCAGCAGTTAAGTATTATGGTCAACAACCATGCTGGGATAATGATCGGAAGTTCGCCAACAGTGCTAATACTGGTCAAACTGCTACTGGAACCACCATGCTCAACAAGTGTAGTTATTAATTTTATTTTCCTAATCGCTATTTCCATAGTTTACTATTGTCGAAAAATAGTATGCAAATACATATGCGTTAGTGTATTAGTTAATCTCGGAAGTGGAAAATATTTAACTTCATCTCGTATTTTCGGTCGTTCTCCTATGATGTATTTACTGCACATGTAACGCAATGTATATTACCAGACATGACATTCGAGGTTACATTAATGGCAATCCTAGCTCTCTAAAAGCAGAAAGGAAAACTCTGTATGCGTGTATGTGTGTATGTGTGTGTGCGTGTATGTAACCCGTAATGCGGGTTACACCCATTGTAAGCAATGTTTCCTAATGTGGAACAAAACCCTACTGAACATTCCGCATTTGCCGATTTTGGATCCAAACAATCACTTAATGGGTTTTAATATGCAAATTTTAAATGATATTTTCAGCATATAAGGACCAAATGATTAGAAACAGCAACGAAATTAGAAGTCTTACCTGAGTTTCTTAAAACAAATATAGGAGTGCTTTAAACATTTGACTAGAGCTGTTCTCTTTGTATCTATAGCGAAATGTGTAATATAGCTATTTCCTCAAAGGTTTATTTGGATTAAAATGTAGTAAATAGAAGAATAAGTGTTAGTAGCAATTTTTTGTATTCCTACTAATAAAATCGAGGGAGAAAAAGTATGTGAATGCATCACATCAGAATTTTAGAAAAAGATCCGTGTATGTGTCTGTGAACAGCACAACTCAAAAACGAAAAATCGGATAAGTACCAAAAGTGGTATTTAGGTTCAATATCATCCAAGGATGCGACATGAAGATTTTCAAGAAAATCCCCTTACTCCAACTACTCTTCAAATGGAACATTTTTCGAAAATTTTTATTTTCTAAAACATGGTTCTAATGCTTTTGATTAAAATACAGTACATTAAGGATATTTACATGACAAACAAAGCGTATATCTCAAATTTTTTAGCTATAACCTGTGAAGTATTGTTCATTTGGAGGGAATTTTGTATAATCTTGTATAACTGGTAAACGTTAAGCGATAGACGAAAACGTACTACAAAAAATGTAGATGTCTTTAACGACACACAATTTATTTCAAATAAAATTTTTTGTGCTACAAGTTATTTCTGAGATATCCATTATTAATGTTTTAATTGTTCATTACTTGGTCATTCTCTTTAACTCCTGTCAACATTCATCTGTTTCTCGCGATAGCATGAAAACAGTATAGAATTTTAAGGCCAGAGTATATTGTCCAGTTCTTAAACATTCGAATATCCTGCTCCCTTTGTATTAATAACGAAATGGTACTGCAACTAACTATTCCTGCAAAGGTTTATTTGGATTAAAATTAGTAGACAGAAAAATAAGCTTTAGTAAGAATAGTTTGTATACCTACTAATAAACGATAGAGGGTAGAGAAAGCCATGTGAAATTAGCATATCAGATTTTTTTAGATAAAATACTAACCGTTAATACAAATTTGAAATTTAATAATAATGTGTGCAACTTTTGAAAGCTTATTTTATTTAAGGCAATTAACCATAAGATTAACAGATAAACAACTCTTGCTATTAGACCCCATGTATCATAAAAAACACGAAGTTTCAGAAGTGTTTTCAGTACTGTATTTTTAAGCAAATCTATATTATCGTAAAATTAAAACCTTAGGTTCCATTTACTACATTGGGATATTTTGCTGTACATTATTGAAGCTATTAATATTTTTATTATTTTAATTTTAGTGTTGACCACGTCATGCATGCATTTCATACATATGCAAATAAATCATATCAAGTGTACGTTCCAAAACACCAATGCAGCGCTGTATTTTAAGCTGAGAATAAATAGTATATTTTTTCCCCGTGCTAAAAATAGTTTTAATTTGCAAAGCTCGTGCCTCCCTTCATACAAAATATGTATACAAAGTTTAAAACTGCATTAAAATACCTGGAAATTACATTACATATGCGCTATAGAATAAAAATGCCACCCACTCAACTCTGACATTCTATAGATGTATGGCTTCGCTACCCACGCGTCGACGACAAACAGTGCTGAATACTGACGTTACACGGCAACGAGCTACTAGTGATTAATTTAGCGAATAGGTGACAGCAAAGCACCATAAACATAATAACTTATTAATGCAAGAGAGCTGCAAAATATTTTGTATTTGTTCATTTTAAAATGTCTGATTATTTTTAACTGTGTCTGTTTTCACTGAAGTTTCTATTCATATTGTGGACTTGGAGGATTAGTAAATAAAACGGATGATATAATAAAAACGCGATTTTACTTTCTGAAGCATATTTGAATATCTACAAATCTATAAAATCACTGTCAATAGACCGTTGCTTGCACTCATATTTATACTGCAAAGTGCAGTCCTTCATAGTCATTGTCCTATTGGCTGGTAACTGCCAACAATTGTATTTTCCTTAAGCAATGTTTGGTGTGCTTCATTAAGGGGTTTTCCCCCATCTCAATTTTATGTTTAAAAGCTTCTACGATTTTACACAATTCTGTGTAGGAAGCGGTCACATGCAGCTAAAATATCAAAACCGATGTGGTGAACTGATTTGTAAGCATGTTCAGCCAATGCTGAGTTTTCGTGCTTTAGAAATCTATGTTCGTTGCGTCGAGTTAATATCCATCTTCCTGTCTGGTCTATGTATGACTCGTCACAATCACATGCAGTTTTGTAAACACCCGAGTTAAGGAGTGGCGAAGTTCTGTCTTTAATTGGGCGTATAATGGATTTTAGCGTTTAACTGACATATATCTTGTCATTATTTTATGACGCTGTACCAGTTTTGAAATCCTGTTTGTCACTTCACTACTTAAGGAATAATGGCTCAATTTTTGTTTATTTTCTGTGTTTCGCCATTCCCTTTTATTACAAAAGCATTAAGTTTGCGACTGAATTAGAAAAGAACGGCAAAACTTCATTTTTTCAGAGTCCCTTTTGAACGACATGAAACTAAGCAGAAGTTAAATTATTCCGCGTATCGTGAGCCGAGCCATACTGAAAAGTATATACCGCCAGTTAAATTGGCAATGGCAAACACAGACTATCAGCAAGCTCGCCGAAAATGTATCGCAGAATCACTTAACAAAGAAACAAAACACATTAACATGGTTCTTCAGGCCAATGGTTACCCCAATCAACTAATCAAAACCTTGCAAAATGAAAATGAGATAAAAAGGAAAGGCGAAGCACAGAAAAGAATGGAGAATTGGGACAAACAGGATTTCAAAATTGCTAAGACTTCATAAATAATAACATATTATACGAGCATGAGTAGAAGGGGCTCCACTTTGCAGTATAAATGTGAATGCAAGCAGCGATCCAATCCTGAACATGAAGGACGAAACATTGGCGGCTTTATCAAACGTAACGCCGCCTTCACCGGAAGAGACGATCATTATTAAGATGATTTTAATATTTGAAAAAATAAACAACACTAGAGGAATTATTGTCAGCAAGGTGGCGAATCTGTACTATTTTTAGTTACTAAGAACACGGCTACGTCACGCCAGCCCATCTATTACAGATTGCGGACTGCAAAGTTCCTTCCATCTTTGCTGAAATCATGTGCGTGGTACAAACCCTGATTTCCGAAGACATGCGGCTTTCTAGACAGATCCTTGTTTCCTAAACTCACATTAATAAGTCCCTATTAATAAGTCCTAAGCACTGTTACGGCGAATACAACGATATTTTTACTTTCTTTACCACATATCTAGTAGATACAAAGAATATTGCGTTCCTTCCAAGAATTGATATCGAGGTTTCATCGGATGTACGTGTTTTAAGGCCCCCTGAATAAAAGATTAGAAATGAAACCTGCATGTTTGTATGAAAATAGTATATTCCAAAAACGAAATATCTGATAAATAGCAAACTTCCAATTGGATTGGATTTTGAAGTGGAGGGAATTTGGCACCAATCGAGGAATGAGGATACTGTACCGAAGCCCCACGATGGGTCCCCCCCGGGAGGAAGGGAGGCGCCGGGCGGCCGAAACCAGGAGTGACTCACAGCAATGACAGAGTATCTACAGTTTAATATATAAACGCCCCGGTAGTCGGACAGGCAGACCAGGAACCCGGCTCCACAGTGTCCAAGCCCCTTTATTGTTTATTTTGTCACAAATGGCTCCAACAATTTTAACTAAAACATCTATATTTAAGGTATTTACATGAACAATAAACGTATTCTTGAATATTCAGGAATAACTAGTAAACCATAAGAGGAGAGATAGAAACTTATTATATAAGATCACACGCAGCATTTGTTAAATGAAGTTTCTTTACCATAAGCATTTCCGAGATATTCGTTAGTTTTTGGTTTGAATTTTCAAATGCTTGTGCTTTCTTGAAGTGGTTAGCCATTTTCGCTTATTTTTGTTGGTCATACAAAGAGAATGGAACGTCAAAACCAATACATAGCGACCCGCTTTTTAAAGATTTAACTATTTCTTCAATCACCTGTATCTTCTTGTTTCTGCAACGAAATGTGTAATGAAAGCATTCGTGTAAATGTTTATCTCGATTAGCATGAAGCAGATAAAAAGATAAGCTTGTGTGTAGAAGAATGGGTTGAGAAAGGCATGTTAATGTAACACATATTTTTATAAAGAAGTTATTTACTCGTAGGTATGGAGGATACTCTAAACATGGTAATACGTGTGTCAAACCTTTACGTTAGTTGAAGGATAGGGTGCATCACTGCTCATGACATTGCCAATGTGTAATAAGCAAGACACGAGAGTTTAACAAAAGGTTACCGACGTTAGTGGTACAACATGGCCTTAGTTATAAACAGCAGTCTACTAAGATTCACGATTCTGGAAATATGAGGAAGGACACATTGGTATGCAACTTCAATGCAAGTTGAGCACTACAATAGAGGCAAAATTATGCACAACATTTTAAAGAATAAACCTGCATTTCATTGCAGTAACGCACAATACCTAAAATTACACCAGTTACTGTGTTCCAAACGTTTAATTTTCTTGTTTCAGACAAATAGATTTATACAGTTAAGATATCCATACCTGAGAAAATATACTAATCCCGAATTTTGTGAGGAATATAAGGTATGAAAACGAGCGGCTTGGCTCGGGCGGTGAAGTCTTTGGTCCACATTTGGGAGATCTGTGGTTCAAACTCCCGCGCCGACCAACTATCCTGAGGCAGTATTTTTAACACTTAAATAATTTCAGTCTAATTATATAATATGTAAATTCAATAACAACCTGCCTTGAAGCAATATGTGTATGTAATAATTTGTAAAATGTATGTAACAGTCATTGCATATGCTTATATTATTGTATCTATGTGTAATAATGTTATGTGAATGTATTACGTAATTAAATGATGTAGGAGCTGTGAGAATAATAAGTTAAAAGTTGCTAACAATGAGGCAACAATGAGGTAACCTTGAGTCAATAATGAGTAATAAAGATTAACAGTATTATTTGTGATTCCTAGAGTAACAATAATGTAATTTTAGTGACAGTTTATAAAAAAGCAAATCAACAACTAGAAAAAGCTTTAGTTAAATGAAGGTATTCTATTGGAATAGGATTAGCCAATCAGAAACTGAAATATAGCAAAATTTACAAATCTAGAAGTCAGTTGCCTGCAGACAGAGTTACTAACCAGATGCAAAAAAGTGTCCTCAAGAAATATAATATGTATTCGTGTGAGACGAAAATAGTTTTACGTGTTAAAAAGTACAAGTAATTAATAAAAGAATCTCACAGCTCTACATCAGTGAAGTGTTATTTAAATCGTATCAAGTGTTAATAAAAATTATAACCTGTGTAAGCCTACATTCTTGTCGCATCACAACCCTGCTGAGAGAAACGTGTCCCTAATAATAATACTGACGCAACCGAGGCAAACATAAATATATAATATTTAAAGAAACAGTCAAACTACAAAGTTAATATTTTTAAACTTGGGGCAAAGGCCACCTAAAAGTACATTTGGGGCGAAGGCTACCGGAAATTGGGTACCATACGTGCGGTTGCAAACAAACTTCAAGTTCGGCTCCCCAACAGTTGAAATATAACACAACTACTACAATAAAACAACTACTTCAAATTTATGCCCAAAGCGTGGTGCAAATAACGTAACAAAACAACTTCTTCAACCCGAAGGTTTTTTCGCGGTTTTTCTCGGCGAATGCTGGGTTGAATAATTTGATCTGCGAATATTCCTATTATCCCTTTCATCACTACATTTAATTTCATACTTCTACACCGCATACCAGACATTTGGCTGATCACTCATTGATCCAGAGTTTGCTTGCTCCTCGACAGGCTACTGGCCTAAGACATAGGTCTTCAAACTATGGCCAGTGGGCCAAATCCGACCCGCGACAGCTTATTGCTGTTATTGTTGCTATATAAGTTGGATAAAAAACACAGAATGATAATAAATTGGTTTGATTTACTTGCTATATACGCAGAAAATTTAAGCTAACAAATAATTGAAATGAACCCCACTAGCATTATAAACTAATGAACATCCTGCAGTTTCACCTTCGGTAGTTATGTTGCGATAAAAAGTATCGTATATGTATGTATACCGATGTTTCGAATTATATATCCTAAATCACACATACGATTTTTATCCTGAAAATCCCTTAGGAACGGAAAAGCTAAATTAACGCCAATAAAACCGCGGGGTGTTCACTTGTAAAAAATCTAATGAGATTTATGTAATTGTGATTTTCCACAGACAATAGTTTGTAGTTGTGGACAAATTTTACTTGTACTAATTATTAGAAGAGATTTAAGATGCTTATCGATTAACTTAGGTCTATAAACATTCTTTGTGTACTTCATTTTGGAGAAAGTTTTCTCACACAAGTAAGTAGTACCAAAAACAGAAAACAGCCCATGAGCAAAAGTTACGGCGACTGCTCTAGAAATCATAGATAATGCCAGGAAAATTAAAACGGTTTTGGCCTTTGAATTTACTGGAGAATCAGTATGACCCTTAGGCTGAAAAGTTTGGAGACCCCCGACCTAAGGCATTGGCTTGTAAGTCCTACAACAGGCCTGGGGAACTGCCACTCCGACCGCTCATGTATGTACTGCAAATATGTGTGTATGAGAGAGGCCGAGTAGGGGAGGTGGAATGCACGCAAAATACCGCTCAGTGACGCACCATCTACAATGAGCACAAGCCTGCTACTCCTACTTTTAATCCTGAATGGGGAAAAAAAAGTATTTTGCTATCCCTGAAGATGGAAATCACTTTGGTTTGTGGTGTAACTATCTGTTGCATTATATTATTAGGTGGTAATTCATAAATGCACATGCGGAAGAATATAATGCAGCCAGTGAAGTAGATAAATTGTTTACGTAAATTATTTGCGTAATTTATTACCCACCCGCTTGGGAAGCCAAACTTGAAGAAGGTATTGTTCTTCAACTTGTTTATTTATTTATTTCCACATATGGACGTCAATTTGAAGAAGATTGTTTGTTACGTAATATGCTGCTACGCCTGTAAAGCCTATTTGAAGATGTATTTTTGTTGTTACGCTCCAAGTTTAAAAATATTATATTAACTTCGTTATTAAACTGCTTCTATAGATACTATTTATGTTTGCCTCGGCTGCGTCAGTATTGTTTTAGAGTCACGTATCCCTTAGACAGGGTGTGGTGCGACAAGAATGTAGGCTTACACAGATTTTAAGTTTAAATTCACTTCTTTTTATTAGTCCTTGACACAAATTAAATAGCACTACACTGATATTAAGAGCTGTGAGATTCTTTAATTTAATACTTGCACTTTGTTAACGTGTATACTTAAATTTCGTTTCACATGAATACGTAATATTTCTTTAGAGAACACCTCTTACATCTGGTCACTACCAAGGTCTGCAGGCAACTGAACATATTTCAAACGTCCAAACCCGTAAGCTTCTGTATTTCAAGTCTCTGATTGGCTAATCCTAGTCCAATATAGTACCTGCATTTAATTAAAACTTTTTCTGGCCCTTAATTGGCTAATTTTAAACAGTCACAAAATTTACATTATCGTTGCTCTAATCATGACTAGTAACATTTAAACTATCAAACTCATTATTGCCTCAAGGTTACCTCATTGTTACCTCATTGTTAGCAACTTTAAAGCTATTATTCTGACAGCTCTTACATTATTAAATTACATAATGCATTCACATAACATTATTGAACATGAATACAATAATATAAGCATATACAATGACTGTTACATACATTTTTATAAATTATTACAGACATATTGCTTCAAGGCGGGCTGTTATTGAATTTACACATTATATAATTTAATTTAAGTTATTCAAGTCTAAAAATACTGCCTCAACAGGCTGATTAGATTGGCTCGCGAAAAAGTGCTTATAATCTAAAGGAAAACTTACAACCACGATGTGAGTGCAATACTGTGACAATTAACCGGAAATCATACATCGTGCCAGTTTTAAAATTGCACACCAAATTTCCCAAGCTTTTAAATCTTTCAGAAGGAGTATTTGTGAAGAATGGATTAATAACTACAGCTCAAGAAATTTGTCCCGATTTAGTCCCATCAGTTTATTACAGCGAATGATCACAGAGTGAATTTCAGAAATGACGTCGATTTGGGAGAGCCACTGAAAGCAAAACTTAATTATGTGTTTGTAATTAATTGCAAAGTGACGTAAAAACACGTATACGTCACTGATCAAACCACATGTCTATATTGAATGTACGTATGCAGAGGACGAATAGATGACTAATAAAGGTCGCTAAGCACATGCCTGAGTCCCTCACCTCTGCCCTTCAATGGGAAAGATAATTCTGTAAAGAAAGAAGAAGATGTAAGGTATGAAAACAGCATGGGTGTCGCATTAGCTGAGATGTAATACATTGGTTTGAGAAATTGATTTGGCTCTAGTAATGCCCTCTCCTTCCATGTTTACAGGGGAACTTGGAGTAACTCTGTTCGGCAGTGCCAAGCTCCATGGTATGGATAAGGAATCCGTAACAAGAAGGCGCCTAAATATATGGACAAATCTTAGCTGACAGTAACACAAGTTTGTTCACTCACTTTAATAGTCGTTCTTTCATTATTCATACAAAAACACATTTTACTTCCTCCAGCATCTACATATACGTAGGTAGAGGAAGAATTAAATTCCATCCAAGAGCTCAATATTGAGATTTTACGGAATAGGTGTTCTGAGGTGCACTGAATCCAAGACAAAGCATTTTCAGAAGGTCTGCTTGTGCGCGCGCACGTGCGTGTATCTAAACAGTATAATTAAAAAAAAAAGAAAATTGGGATAAATACCAAACTTGTTACTTAATCCTAACATCTTCAACGGATGTAAAACAAAGATTTTCCAACCCATCACTCCAAACTACATTGAAATTTAGCTCTTTTTGAAGTTTTCAAAAACAGTTTTAACGATTTTGATTAAACACATAAGTTCAAGATATTTATATTGAATTTTCTGCAAATAGCCTGTGAAATTCCCTTCTTATGTCCAATATGTTTTGGTATTTTTTCCTGGGATATTGGTTGTTAGTGGTTTAATTTTTCAAATATTTGTTCCTTCTTGAAATGCTTTCACCATTTATTTGTTTCTCGCGAGGTTAAATAAAGTCGCTGCTACCTCCTGCATCCACTTGTAACTGCAACAAAATGTGTAAGCAAACTATTTTTGCAAACTTTTATCTCGATGAGATAGCTAGAAGAATAAGCTTTTAGAATACTTTGCAGAAGATACATAAAAATATGTTTCATCTCGGTACTTCCTGATAATCACTATAAACACTCACCAGAAATACTTTCACCATAAAAGCACGAAGGTGGACAAGATGACATTCAAATGTTTAAAGTGAACACTAGTCATCATAATGCTTTATACCCTGCATTATCGAATGAGAAACAAAAGAACGGCCACTAATACTAATCTATGTAACTCATTAACGTGCTCAAAAATAATGTTTACACTGATAAGAGTGCCTCAAATTGGTAGAGTTGTTTTAAATATGCATATACTGAATTTCTGTATACCTTTTACTTTCTCCATGACGAGATTCCACCGAAAACATATGTTTTGAGATCCCCTGAACCCAAAAAATAATTTTTAGAAAATGGTCCGTGTACGTGTGTCTGTGAACAGCATAACCCAAAAATGAAGAGTCGGATAAACACAAAACTTGTTATTTAAGTTTAGTATGTTCCAAAGATGCGACACAAAGATTTTCAAGAAAATCCCCACCTCAAAATACCCATTACTTGGAACATATTTGCAATTTTTTATTTTCTAAAATGGATCTAACGATTTTGATTAAAATACCATATATTAAGGATATTTACATGACAAATAAAATTTATATCTTGAAGTTTCTTAGAATAGCTTATGAAGTCCTCAAATTTTGCATAATAATATATAACGTTAAGCGATAGACGAAAACGTACTACACAAAAAATATAGATTTTTTAAAACACACAATTCATTTAAAATAACATTTTCTGTGGCACAAGACATTTCGGAGATATCCGTTATTAATGTTTCAAATTCTTCAATACTTTGTCATTCTTTTAAAGTTCTGTCAAAATTAAGTTATTTCTCGCATGAAAGTTTACGGCCAGATATCCAGTTCCTAAATATATGACTATCACTGTTCCCTTTGAATATATAACAAAAATGTAATGCAGTTATTTCTGAAAGCGTTTATTTGGATTAAAATGAAGTAGATAGAAAAAAATCTGATGTGTTGCACTCACATGACTTTCTCTACTCTTGTACAAACTATTCTTACAAACGTTTGTTCTCCATATGCTTCATGTTAATCGAGATGTTAATCTTATTGCTAATTTTCTTGTAGATGCAAGGGGAATTGGTTGGCTTTAAGCTATAGTCAAATATTTAAAGAGCTGGTTACTATGTGGAGCATTCCATTCTCTTTGCATTACCAAAAAAAAAATGAATAACGAATTCCCATTTGAGGAAAAGTATTGGAAAATTTAAGGAAATAACAAGCTATATCTCAAAAATAGTTCACTCTACAAAATAAAATGTATGACATAAATTATGTATTTTAACGACATCTACATTTTTGTGTAGTAAAATTTTGTCTATCGCTTATGGTTTACCAGTTATGCAAAAGTCGTTCACAATGAAGAATACTTTTGGAGACATTCACAGAAAATTCAAGGTATACATTTTATTTATTATGAAAATATCTTAAACATATGATATTTTAATCAAAATCGTTAGAGCCATTTTTGAGAAAATGAAAATTTTCGAAAAATGTTCCATGTAAAGGGTAATCTGGTTAGGGGGATTTTGTTGAAAACCTTTGTGTCGTATCCCTGGAAGATATTGAACCTAAATACCAAGTTTGGTGTTTATCCGACAGACACACACACGGACATGTTTGCAAAAATGCTTTTTTTGGATTCAGGGGGGTCTCAAAACATATATTTCCAGTGAAATCTCAGTATCGAATTTTTGGGTGGAATACAATACTTCCCCTACTTACTATGCGTAGTAGAGAAAGTAATAAGATTTAGTAAGTGTAGTTTGTATACCCACTAATAGAGATAGAGGCTTGAGAAGGTTATGTGAATGCATCACATCAGATTTTTAATTTGAGAAGAAGGTATGTACATACCATGTGTCTGTATTGTCATATTCTCAGAACTGGAGCAGCCACATGCAGTCACTTTAATGCAGCACACATAACGCAATAACACAAACACACTGTTTCCACTTCCTGCATATCTCCCTAAGTGTACCTTCGTGCTGCGTTTCTTGATTACACCTCATCACTGCGTCCAACACTTCACACTCGTGTACAAACTTGTGTAATGGTCAGTGGTCTCATTCTTGCTGTTGGTGTTGCCCTCATGATTGCATCCATTTGACTCACTCCACGTTCATTAACGCTTATTAAATGAGATGTCCATGTCTGTCCGTCTGTGGGAGTGGTCAGGAACTGTGGAATCAGAGTTAACTTCTGTCCATTTGTGTCCTGGGCTAGATGTAGTCAACCTTATAATTGCTTAAAATTACTGCACAATGCATGGACATATTTAGTTTCATTCCTTCGTTCCCCTCTGGCAAATACAGAGCATTATTTAAGAGATAATTTCGCTACATCTCGCCTAGCTTGCCAGAATTATTCCTTCAAAAAACCCAGCAATTTCATCTCTTAATTAATAGAAGCACGAAGTATTTTCAAGAAGAAATTAAAATATTTATTAAGCGCGTAAAGTATCGTAAATTCTCTTCATTCTTGCTGAAGTTTGTAATAAGAGCAGATCACTACATCATCATCATCATTATCACCATCAATCATCATCATCATCACGGATTAGGTTTTCTCCAGTGTCGGGTTTATTACTTTCTCTACTACGTAAAGTAAGTAGGGGAAGTATTGAATTCCACCTAAAACTTCGATACCGAGATTTCACCGGAAATACATGTTTTGAGATCCCGTGAATAAAAAAACAGCATTTTTAGAAATAGGACCGTGCGTTTGTGTGTGTCTTCGAACAGCATAGCTCAAAAACGAAAAGTCAGATAAACACCACACTCATTATTTATGTTCAATGCCTTTCAAAGATGTGACATGAAGTTTTTCAAGAAAATCTCCCCACCCCACCACATGGCACATTTTTCGAAAATTTTGATTTCTAAAATCTGACTTTAACCATTTTGATTAAAATATGAGATCTTAAAGATATTTTATGACAAATAAAATGTATATCTATCTTGAGTTTTCTGGGAATAGCTTGCGAAGTCCTCTTAATTTGGAAGGAATCTTGTATAATCTTGTAAAACGAGAACGAACCATACAAAATGAGAACGTAACATACAAAAATGTAGATCTCTTTAAAACACACAATTTACTTAAAATAAGCTTTTCTGTAGCATACATCGTTTCTGAGATATCCGTTATTAAAAGTTCGAGTTGTTCGATACTTGTCATTCCTTTAAAGTTACATCGATTATCAGTTTGTTTCTTGCGATTGCATGGGAACAGTATGGAATTTAAGGCCGGCATATAGCGTCCAGTTCCTAAACATTTGACTTACTGTTCTCTTTGTATCTATAACGAAATATGCAATGTAGCTATTTTCGCAAAGGTTTATTTGGATTAAATGTAGCAGATAGAAAAATAAGCTTTAGTAAGAATAGTGCGCATACCCGCTAATAAAGATATAGGGTAGAGAAAGTCATGTAAATGTATCAAAGATTTTTTTTTATTTCCATCTTACCTCAGTCTTACGAAATTTCTACTGCCGATTGGTCAGCAGCTGAAAGCTAACCTTGGAAAACTTCGTTTATCCCTATATTGTATGTTACCGCCATATATTTTAGTATTCATTTTTTTCATTGATAGGAAAGATATTCAATTTTCTTCTCATACCTCATTTTTATTACTTTCTGTCACTCAGCTATAGTAAATAGAGGAAGCATTGCATTTGACTCAAAATTTGACATCGACATTTTACTGGAAACGTTAGAAAAACTATCCGAGTGTGCGTCCATGTGATGTGAGCAGCATAATTCAAAAGTAAAAGTTTGGTAAATCATAACAAATATCTGATACGAATATTTTAAAACAATTCTGCCACTTCAAACCACCCGTTACATGGAAAATGTTTTGTTACTATCGAGTTTTTCAAAAAGACTAATGATTTTTATTAAAATACCATGCGTTTAATATATTTACATAACAAATGCCTTAAATTTTCCGGTAATAACTTGTGGATTCTTCTTCATTGTGAATGGATTTTATATAATTTTGTACTAATGGCAATCCAAGAGAGAGGAGAGAGAGTGAGAGAGAGAGAGAGAGAGAGACAACCCACAAGACCATTAATCTCGTTAGCACACAAAATTTATATCCGATAATTTTTTTCATGGCATTTATCATGTGCAAGATATTCATTGCTATTTTTCGAATTTTTCAAAACTTTTATATTTTATAAAGTGGTAAGTCATCATTTCTTTGTTTCTTGTGGAGTCATACAAAGAGTATATGATTTTAAAGCAGCATATAGCGATTCGCTTTTTAAATACTTCACTTTCACTTCAGCTTCATACCTACAAAAATGTATAATGAAACTATTTCTCCACACGTTTATCTCGATTAATGTGAAGCAGATTGAAAAGTATGTTTTTAAATGGTTTATAGAAAATATATAAAAATAAATAATAGTCGTGCATGGAGAAAGTAATGTTAATATAAAACATCGTATTTTTTAAAGTTCCCTTGTTTTACCCAGCTTACTATTTCTGTGTTTTTTTCCCTGTTTCTTTACCGCTTATTACCGCAATTACACAACACACAGGCACACACACAAACACCCATGCCCATGGCGTGACTCGAGCTCGCCACTCTCAGCTTGGTGGAGCGCTGAAGCTATACATTCCAGCGACCACCGCTACGAGGGCCGGCAATATTTATAGATTAACAGCCTGCAAGTTGTAATTGTTCTTAAATGTCTCATTTCATTAGAATATATTCTACCCTAGTATTTTTTCCTTATAATGTACACTTTGCACTTGTACAATAATGTTGGAATAAGCATTGAAGGTTTTAAATTGGTTGTTTTCCTTGGTATTATTTGAGACTTTATTTTTTATCAAGTAAATAAATAATGGTAAATCAATTATTGAAATACATGATATAAATAACAATTATGTAGACATCAAGTAAATTACTCTGTGCACAATACTTATGAATGTTATATATGGAGAAAGAAGGGAAAGGAAAGATAAGGTGATATATATATATATGTTATATATTATATATATCATGTAATAGTAATATTTCATGGTTGGTAAATTTTCCATTGACGGACGAAGCAAAAGAACGCGAAAGAGAAATCAGGGGGTAAAGACAAGTAACGGTACGATTCTTTAATGTCAACCCAGCGCCAAGGTTGTTGTTAGACACCTCAACTTGATTTCATATTCCAAGCAGCAGATCACGTGGATATTAAGAATCAATGATGTAATAGCAAATATTTCTAAAATGTTCCGGAAACTTTGACGCATCAATGGTAATTAAGAAAAGAAAATATTAGCGCGAAGTTAAGAGAATATACAGTTATGTAATGCTGTTGGTTCAGGTAGTTTGTCAAAATAATTCAACTATCTCCACAATACTCCGGGAGGCAAATTCGCGCTAAAAACAAAGGAGACAATATCACGCCATAAATTTGTTATATAACTTCGTCTTTAAGAGATAATATATGCCAGGTAGCCCAAACAAGCCGTCTGTTGCAGTATTATGTTTCCCTCATACATAGATGCAAAAGAAGTTGCCGCAACACTGCTGTGCAAAGGGGCAGTGCAGGTACAAAGCGGAAGGTCACTGAGGTAGTGCTGCTGTCTGCAGGTGTTTACGTAGAGTTTCGTATTGATAAGCGTCGCGTGGTCGCCTGCACGCAGTTCCAACCACGTCATTCAGACAAAAAGGTAACGTTCACCAATAACGAACACACAGATGTAGTTACGATGTGTGGGAGATGCATCAAAGTGCAGCTGAGGCTCGAAGGCTGTGTTTTGAACATTTTCAGACGTGGCATGGTCTTCTGCGCAAGCTTTTCTTTCTTTATTTCTTTTTATTTCCGAGGATCTACCAGAGTTATAAGACACAATGTTAAGTATTGCATATATTTATAATTAACAAGTATATTTAAGACATCTAATACGCCTTTGTATAAATTAACACCTAATGGTGAAAGAAGTTTGCAGATGTAAATAGCAAAAAGCTAAGGCGCCAATCCTAGGCCTATGGGCCGTGTAATGGCCCGTCAAAACATTTTAAATGGCCGGCTGATAGCTCGTGATCTATTGTTTTATTAATGTTTCATGCCCGTTATTTCTACATACGGCACCACAGGTGCCGATCACTGACGATAAAATGAAATTATATTTGCGGAAGGAATTTTGGAAAGGAAACGTTCCGTTCTAAGGTTAGGGTACCTGGCAGCTATGAGAACTGAGTCAGTACTAGCGGGATTTGAACCGAGGACCTCTCAAATGTAAACCTCACACGTTACCGCATAGCCATATTGCTCGATCTAGATCTGATGTGAACCTATTTATCATTACAAACTCTTCCTCTTTCGAATCTGGAAAGAGTAACATTGATTTATTCATAAACCCATGTTATATTTCAGAGTCTGAGATGCATAAATACGCCCTATTCTTGCAAATGGAAGTAATGGGAAGTACAAAACCAACTTCAACTTTGTGCTAATGCTGAAGAGCGTTGTGGACCACCCACTTGTCTTAATTTACTGAGATTTCGAAATATATCCCTTCAGACCGGTTTCAAAAAATTCACGATCTTGTTCTAAGGCTCGTATGAAGATTTGGTTTCACATACATTTGTGAGCAAGCTTTTCTGCCATGAATACAATTAAGAATAAACTACGTTCAACTGTTCCAGATGCACATCTTGCTAATATAATTGTTCTGTGTACTAAAACATTACACCTAAAGTTGACAAATAGGTAAATGAAAAACGAGCCAGTTTCCCCTCCCTCTGCAAGTTTGCTGTCAACGAGAAGACCGAGATCATAGAGCAGCATCTAATGGTTCTCTAGTTGTTAGGACTGTTCAAGATAGCGCAATGCAGTGCGCTGGATTATGTCACTGGCTGGGCAATTCGTCAATAGTGGGGTGGCAGAACTGGGGCATCCGAACTTTGATCTATTCACCTTTCGTCAGGCCTGGATTTTTGGATGACATGACAAGAGAGACAGGGAGGCGCCGAGACATCATTCGACAGGTAGCACGCGTTGTGAAGAATCCCAATTCGAGGTGCGTTATGTTTCAGCCCTTTAAAAATTTCTAGTCAACGTCTTTTGATGAGGAACTTTCAAAATTAATTACCATGCGAGTGCAACGAGTACCGGAAAAACAAACAAAGAGAGTTTTATAGTATGTTTATTGCTTGAAATTGAAACTTATTTATGGACGCTCTTTAACTACTATGGTTCTTAGCGTCCCATTCTATATTGGGCGTGAAAGACCGGAAATTTTACTTAGAGGCCTCTTACCAGGCTTGAGGTTCTTTTACGTGCCGTAAATCTACAACACGGGACCACCGACTTTATTTCCCTTCCGAAGGAAGCCGTGCTAAGGATTTTTACGCCCTCCGCCGGGTTTGAACCCGCGACCTCGGGAACTAGAGGCTAGCACGGTACCACTAGTCCACGGAGGACGACTGTTTATTGTTTAAAACAGCGTATTGTTGTATGGGGAAAGAACTATGAAAAAGGTTAGAAGTTTGAAAGATTTAAAGTAATGTTAATCCAGGTTAAATTATATGATTGCTAGCCCAGTGATAAAAACTTTCTATGCAAAAACAGAGCGTGATTGATTTTATCAACTAAGCTGAAGCAGAATAACATATACTATAATACAAGTGAAGGTCATCGTTTGTTGTCTAATGTCCGAGTTTCAGAAAGCTATTTCAAAACAAAGTAGTTGTAACCTTATTAATGAAATAGAGGAAAAGATATTATCTTTGTATATTTATTATACATATAATTTTTTCCCTACCTATACCAGTTACGTTTCGATCCTGCTCCTAGCACGCTTCTCTCTCTCTCTCTCTCTCTCTCTCTCACACACACACACACACACACACACACACACACAGAGTAAGCAATCGAAAAAAAAAGGTTACAAAAGTAAGCTCATAAGGTCGCATTAACGTTACAGGCTTTCAAAATTAATTGCGATTTTCTTAATAAATAATTCAATAAGGAATATTCTGTTATAAATGAATGTGTTTCATTTATTGACAACAAATGTGTAAAATTATACGATGTTCCTTCAGAATAAAAGGTGAATAATAAGAATAACCGAATTACTTTTAAAACATTCTGCTTTAAATATCTGCCCACGCTACACATACTGAACACCTTACTAATACTAATACTTAAGTTCAGATTCAAAATAGTTATTAATATAAATTCAATTAGATGACCCTTCAGAACATTCTATCAATTTACTAACCCAAGATCAAAATAGGTTGGTTACCCCTGCCTTATAGCATAGATTTTTGTAGAAAATCCGCTTTTATACTTTTTCAATAGCACAAAATTGTACCATGATTTCTGTTGCTAAAACTTATTCGTTGCTAAAAACCTTAAAAAAATAAACAGGAATATTCCTGGTTTTGTCAGTGAATTTCGTACCTACCTGTGGCAAGTGATTACCTACAAAAGCAAATAACCAGAAATTAAAATGCAGTTATTTGGAGCACTGAAACAAAATTCTCATGAATGGCTAAATCCAGGTTGATCTCAAACTGCCTCTGTGGTCGAGTAGTCAGTCAGCTGACTTCTAACCCGGACGTCCTGGTTTCAACACCCGGCCGGGGGTATATATATATTTTTTTCTTTAATTAGGATTATTTTCTACTCTCTATAGAATCTGGAATTGTTTGTGAGAGTGAATCTGCGTGTGAAAATAAGTTAAAAGGATGAAAACACCATTAAATATTTCAGTCAAACCCCCGATATGACCATAGCAGTTAAAGGAAACATAAATAACAATAATAAGCTCAAGAAAACCCAAATGTGCTTGACAGTTGACAGAGTAAATGTATGTATAACCCACTGCACTCCACATTCCTGCAAAATAAATAGCTTTACAGACCAGCAACTGTAAGTTAAATCAAACGCAAATGTAAACGTTTATGCAATTAGCCTGTGGTGCTAAACCAACATGCATGAATATAAACCCGCAGACCACATTTCTAACGCAGAATGAACGAGACATGCAATGTTTATGTCATGGAGCAAAACATTTTCAACTTATTCACACATTAAAAAAATGTGGTTGTTTTCAACATGTACCGGGTGACACTCATCGCCGTACTTAAAATGCAGTAGACTTACTTTCCTGCGCCACATGGTGTGGCATATGCTTTTAAGGAGAGAAAGAGAACATTACTGGTGGTCTTGATTTCTGAGGAAGGCGCTGGTATCAGTTCTATAACCTATAAAATAGGTAATATTTCTTAAAGTTTGAGAGTTTCAATAAACACTTAATCATATGACAGTAAAGAACGCCAAAAAAGGTTCTGTTCAGTTTAAATGTGTAAATTTGTGCATAATTTGCTCTTAATTTTCAATTTTCAGACAGTAGTTGTGTAGTGTATGTGACGGCAATGAAGTTCAGGCGCTCCTTGTAAAGGGATACCTTTTTTGGCTTGTTTTATACAGTGTGAATATCTAGGTGATTCAGTAACGGTACCTTGAACGTTTGTTGTCACAAATTGTTTAGTGTGGAATGGACAGATGGTCTTAGTTTCGTATTTGCTTTCCTGCGCTTTGGGCATGATCGTTTTGTGGGTACATGTACATAATGTGACGATGGACACTTATCCTTAGTTGCGTACTCGGTTTTTGTATTATGTTTTATTGATTTGTGCGTGGAACGTTTGGTCATGGTATCCAATATCCAATCCAGCATTTACCATTTAATGAGGAAAACCGCGAAAACATCCCCTTTAGTTTGATCCGTATAGGCATCGTCCGCGATCGTGACTCGAATGTAAACAAACACAAGGACGCCGGCGGAGATATTAGGAACTATGTATTTGTTTTCTCGTTCGATGGTGGACACATTTAATTTAGTTTCTGAACTCCGAATGTATTGCTGCCTTTTAATTACCCGGAAAAGTAATTTTGTACGATTTTCCTCTAGCCGCTCTTCAGTTTTTTTTTATGCACGTAACCTTTCCATTAACCATGCAAAAATTAGTATACTCTTTTTCCGAACGCTCAATGACGTATCGAACACAGGACTCGTTTTCTAGTCTTAGGCATACAAAACTCGTGAGTGCACAGAGAGCAGTACTCAAATGAACTTCACAACCACCTTGCTTTCGACGGCTATCGCTTCCTTTTACACCAGCACTAAGCTTCGAGAAGATTCGATGATACAGGGAAAGGGGAGGTCTGACAGCTTCTACCAGCGCCCTGATAAGAGTCCCGGATAGTTCGAGAGATGAGAATGCTTTCTACTCCTCTCTTGTCAAATAATCGAGGTCAAAGTGGGCGGTCGAAGAAAATCGAACCCAGACCTCCCGAATGCGAGCCTTACACGTTACCCCGGTGCCATTAGATATAGTTAAGCTCATTTTATTTTCTCTTATCCGCTTTTCTCAATCCGCTTAGCTAAACTAAAGGAGATACTTTGAAACGCAGCTTTTGAGGCCATTTAAATTACAGAAACAGACAGTTTTAGAAAAGATGCTTGTCTCTCTGATTCTCTCTGATCGAGCACCGTAACTCGAAGACCCCATATTTAAGTTTCACATTTACGAAGGCAACTTTTCTTTTTAGTTTGTCAAAAATGGTTCCAATTTGGTTAAAATAGCATATATATGAAACACCTGCTTTATAGATTAAATGTATACGTAGCGTTTGTTGTGAGTTTATAGCCTGTGAAATGTTCTTCATTTTCATTGCCTTTTATAGAACTGGGAAAGTACAAGAGTTAAATCAATGTTTATACAGGAAACATGTAGAACTCATTACAATATAAGTAGAAGAACTGGAGGCAATACAAGACAAAACACAAACTGCATGCAATCAAATTTACTTCAGTATTGTTGTAAGACTGATGCATAGGGCATACAGGTCCTTAAGGATTTGTAGAAGTGTATTGGCAAAACGTAGTGACTATTGGATACACAACTCGATAGTTAGATCTACAATTTTCTATGCTGCTGTAATTTGATCTCTTAGGGTTAAACCCAGCACTTGCACGAAGGAACTGTCTTAATTGCAAAGGTTAGTCTGCTTTAGTTATAACCAGAGCATTCAGGGCTACTCCTACCGCTACCATTGAAGTTTTGTTGGACCACCTTTGAATGAAAGACTTATGTGTAATGGCACTGTAAAATAGAGTACACATGCTAAGGACACTTGAATTTTTCTAACAATAATCCGGATCATATATTGTGTATGAACACACACAAAATGATACCAAGACGAATAGAAGGAAAGAATTTCGCTATTTCATTGCCAGAAAGAAGTGAATGGAAATAAGGAATTAGTCCAAGAATCCGAAAAGGACCAATATGGCGTACTTATGTATCCAAAACTAATGATGAAATTGGAGTAGGTGTATTGGCTGTGGCTTCGGACAATATGCCACTGTCTTTCAAGTGAAATGTATGTCATATTGGCTTGTGTATAGGAAAGCTTAAGTAAGGACTATAAAAATAGACACACTACTATACTTTCCTATAGTCAAGCAGCCTTAAAGCCTCTTGAGAGTAAGATAACCAAACCTAAACTGGTCTGTGAATGCATGAAGGCTCTCACGATACAGCACAATTCAGTGAAGTTTTTGTGGGTGCCTGGGCATAGAGGAATCCATGGCAATGAAAGAGCAGATGATTTGGCGAAGAAAGGAGCAGAAAATCCTTTTGTGGGTTCTGAACCTATCTGGGGCAATTCTATGGACCAATCTGGAAGGTAATCCGGGAATGGATCAGGAAAAAATATACAATGAGTGCTGGAAGTCTTTATGAGGAACAATAACTCCAAGGCCCTTATTAGAGAGATAATAAAAAAGCAGGACGCAATCACTGCTTATAGTGAGTGGAATTGCACCACAACCAACAGTTGGTGTATTAACAGATCACTCTCAGTTGTATCTTTATAAAATCGGCAAAGCAATCGATCAAGTATATAGAAGATGCAGGAGAGCAAATGAAACAGCATCTCATTTGCTGTGTGAATGTGAAGCTCTCACAATTCTTATGGATAAAAACTTTAATAAGAAGATTATACAACTGCAAGGATTTCAAGAAGTTCCTACAAAGAGACTTGCAGACTTTGCGAAGGAGGCAAAGGTCTCAGAGAATTAAATGAAGCGAAGGCCAACAGATCACAATTGGTAGCAGTGTTAGGGCATTTATTGCCCTCCCGTTCTTTAAAAATCTGATGTGTTACACTCATATGACTTTCTCTACCCTTGTACAAACTATTTTTAGAAACACTTATTCTCCATATGATTCATGTTAATCCAGATGTTAATCTTATTGATAATTTTCTTGTAGGTGCAAGGGGAATATGGTAGTATTTAAGCGATAGTCAAATGTTTTAAGAGCTGGTTGCTATGTGGCGCATTCCATTCTCTTTGTATGGCCAGGACATAAAAAAAAATGAATAACGAATTCCCATTTGAGAAAAAGTATTGGAAAATTTAAGGGAATAACAAGAAATATCTCGAAAATTGTTCACTGAACAAAAAAAAATGTATATTTCATAAGTTGTGTATTTTAACGCGATCTACATTTTTTGTGTAGTAAAAGTTTGTCTATCTCTTATGGTTTATCAGTTATTCACAATGAAGAATATTTTTGGAGACATTCCCAGAAAATTCGAGACATACATTTCATTAGTCATGAAAATATCTTAAACATATGATATTTTAATCAAAATCGTTAGAGCCATTTTTGAGAAAATTAAAATTCTCGAAAAATGTTCCATGTAAAGCGTAATCTGGGGTGGATGGATTTTCTTGAAAACCTTCGTGTCGCATCTCTGGAAGATATTGAATCTAAATACTAAGTTTGGTGTTTATCCTACTGTTCATTTCTGAGTTAAGCTGTCAACAGTCAAACACACATACGGACGTGTTTCCAAAAAAGCATTTTTGGATTCAGGGGGTCTCAAAACGTATATTTCCGGTGAAATCTCGGTATCGAATTTTTGGGTGGACTACAATACTTCCCCTACTTACTATACGTAGTAGAGATAGTAAAAAGAAAGACTAACATGGTGTTCCTGAAAATTTAATTTACTATGTGCAGCTGTACTTAAATGCGACTTTCTGATTTTAGGCTATATGGGCTTGTCTTCTTATTACCCCAAGCTATGCAGCTTGCGAAACAAACTTTCGCTAAGTTATACTTCCTCAACAGAGGAGACATTGTATTTTATTAAAAAATTCACTATCCAGATATCACAGAATCTCAGAAACACTGAGGCCCCTAAAACCCAAAAACATAATTCTTAGAAAAGCTTCAGTATGTGTGTTAGCGTGTATGTGTGTGTGAAAGAGAGAGAGAGAACAGCATAACTTGTAAATAAATATCATATAAATAACAAGATTGCTATTTAAGCTTAGATCTTCCAAACATGCAACGCGAAGCGTTTCAAGGAAATACCCCAAAATCAAGAAGCTAGCCTACATATTCATTCTTAGTTTGAATTTTCCCTGCTTTATACATTTTCTGAAATGCTAAGTGACTAGTCCTTTGTTTCTCGTGGTCATGGAAAGAGTGCAATTCCAAAGCCAGCATATAGCGACCCGCTTTTTAAAGATTTGTCTACTGACTAAGCGTTCAGTATGCCCTTGTGTCTACAACGTTTATTTTCATAACATGAGGAACATAGAAAAATAAGATTTTTTACGAATACTTTGTAGAAAGGATAAACATAGTGAGCACAGAAAGTCACGTGAATGTAATATATAAGGTATTTTCTTTACTTTTCTTTGTAACATTAGCTGTTTGAAGTTTACCTTTATGCTTCTTTGAAAACGTGCAATTCTTTCTTCGCACAAGATGCATAATTACAATAAATTTTGATGTAGGCAGTTGAGGATTATTTCTACCCCATAGAATATTTATAATTAAGTGCGGAGAGAAGGTTCTAATTTTTAATAGAAAAGAGAAGGATATTAAAGTTTACCTTTTGTGTCATTTGTAGGTTTATAATTTTGTTTGAAAATTCCACGGATTATTAAACATTTTCCTTTGTAGTAATTAAAAACTTGTTTTACATGAATTTAGCAAATAACTAGATTACCTGAAATCGAGATAAATACGGAGGAAGCAGAATGACAAAATCAGGACTTATCAACATTTATGCCCTTACTCACTAACATTTCAATTTTTACTTGACAGTTTTATATGTATTTCAGTTTAAATCACATTTCGGCAATATTATCAGGTGCTATATTAAATACTGTGCTAAAATTGCGCCCCTACAAGAATATAAAATAATTTTCTAAATATTGCGCATAAAAAGTTAAAAAGCTGGTACAATTTTTAAATGTTAAAGAAATTAATAAAATTAAAATCTGGAATGCTAGGATGTATATTCTGTAATATTGCTTGTTGTTTCTGAAAATTAAAATGAGGATTTTCTCCGTTTATTTGCTGCTAGTATTTTTACTTTCTCTACTACGTGTAGTAACTAGGGGAAGTATTGTATTCCACCAAAAAATTCGATACTGAGATTTCACCGGAAATACATGTTTTGAGGCCCCCTGAATCCAAAAAAAAACATTTTTGGAAACATGTCCATGTGTGTGTTTGTGTGTGCGTCTCTGTGTGTGTGTGTGTGTGTGTGTGTGTGTGTGAACAGCATTACTCAGAAATGAACAGTCGGATAAACAACAAACTTGGTATTTAGGTTCAGTATCTTCCAGAGATGCGACTCGAAGGTTTTCAAGCAAATATCCCCACCCCAGATTACCCTTTACATGGAACATTTTTTGAAAATTTTAATTTTCTCAAAAACGGCTCTAACGATTTTGATTAAAATGTCATATGTTTAAGATATTTTCATGACAAATAAAATTTATATCTCAAATATTCTGGGAATGTCTCCAAAAGTATTCTTCATTGTGAACGACTTTTGCATAACTTGTAAACCATAAGAGATAGACAAAATATTACTACAAAAAAATGTAGATCGCGTTAAAATACACAGTTTATGTCATATACATTTTTTTTGTTGAGTGAACCATTTTCGAGATATTGGTTGTTATTCCCTTAAATTTTCCAATACTTACACTGTTTCTCAAATTCGTTATTCGTTTTTTTGTCCTGGACATGCAAAGTAAATGGAATGCTCCACATTGCAACCAGCTCTTAAAAGATTTGCCTATCGCTTAAAACCTACCAATTCCCCTTGCATCTACAAGAAAATTAGCAATAAGATTAACATATCGATATCTCGATTAACATGAGGCATATGGAGAATAAGCATTTGTAAAAATAGTTTGTACAAAAGTAGAGAAAGACATGCGAGTGTAACACATGAGATTTTTACTTTTATAGCAAGCAGAGGAAGTGTGGTATTCCATCCAAGAATTGGATATCGAGATTTCACTGGTAGTGCATATTTTGACGCACTCTGGATAAAAAAGTAATTTTAGAAAAAGTCCCATGAGTGCCTCTGTCGGTCTGTCTGTCTGTCTGAATAGCATTACTCAAAAACGAAAATTCGAAAAATTACCAAGTTGGTATTTAAATAAACAATGCAACTCGAAGATGTTCAAGAAAATCTCCTTCACCTCGGACGTCAATTTGTTTATTTCTGATTTTTTTCAAAATAATTCTAACGATTTGATTTGAAATATGTGATTATGATACACGCATGGCAGGTGAAGCATATATGTTAAATCTTCTGAGAATTGACTCTGAAGCCGTATTTAATTAAAATGAAATTTGAGTAATTTTGTATAACTTGTAAACCGTAAGGGATAAACTTATGCACAAAAACGTAAATCTCGTTAAAACACACAATGTATGTCAAATGCGTTGTGTGTTTCATTTTTCATTTCCAAGATATTCCTTGTTATTTGTTTGACTTTTCAAATACGTTATATTATTTTCTCTACTATACAGTAAATAGTGGAAATATTATATTTCAGCCAAAAACTCGTTAACGGGATTTCACTTGAAACACATGTTTTGAGGCGCCCTGAATCAAATAAAACGTTTTTGGAAACAATTCTGTGTGTGTATGTGTGTCTGTGAACAGCATAACTCAAAAACGAAAAGTTGGATAAATACTAAACTTGGTATTTCAGTTTGGTATCTTCCAAGGAATTCTGGGAATAGCCTAGCAAATTCTCTTCATTCGGAAGGAATTTGGTATAACCTTATACACGGCTGCTTGTGAAAATTGGAACACCAAGAAAGAATTTCCTGAATAACTACAAACTTGGTGGAAGTGTAGAAGAGTGTGCAAGCAATAAGTGATTAGTTTGCAGAGAGATGCGGTACACGTAGGCCAAGCAGAGTCCTCTCGTGTCGGTCCGACAAGGTCAGTGTTGGCCCAGTGTAGTGAATACAGAGCTGTCAAACAAGGTGGAAACAATAAAGTGTATGCCAGTATGCCTCGTCGACGTCAAAGAGTTCCATATCGGCATGTGAGTTAAGTTCGAACGGGGCAGAATGATAGGACTCCGGGAAACGGGTTTCTCATACCGTGACATTTCGGCTCGTACAGGGCATGCTGCTACGACAGTGATGCGTGTGTGGAAGCAGTTGATAGATGAAAAGGTCATACGCAGCGAAGAGCGGGCACTGGACCACGGAACATGACCACATCACGGGATGACAGTTATCTTGTCCGCATGGCCATAACGGACCGTACAGCTTCATCCACAGTGTTGGCTCGACGCTGGAGCACTGCAACAGGTGTGAACTTCTCTGCACCATCTACTGTAGGTTGGTCTGGTTGCATGCATGCCATTACGTCGGCTTCCATTGTCCAGAAACCACAAGCTCCTCCGACTGCAATGGGCACGTGAACACCGTCACTGGGGTGCTGAGTGGTAAAATGTAGTCTTTTTGGAGGAATCCCGCTTCAACATGTCCTACAGTGATGGCCGCATACGTGACGGTACCGTGGTGAGCGCAATCTGGAGGGCTGCATTGTTGAGCGGCATGGCGGACAAACACCAGATATGATAGTTTGGGGCGCCATTGGTTACAACAACCCATCGCGCCTCCTACGAATTGAGAGCACTTTGAACAGCAACCGGTACCTAATGGTGGTTGTAGAGCCTGAGGTACTCCCCCTGCTTCAGGCATCTCCACAGGCCACATTTCAACACGACAATGCCCGGCCACATATTACGAGGAATGTACAAGCCTTCTTCGAAGAACGACGGGTATCATTCTTCCCTGGCCTGCACGTTTGCGTGATATATCGCCCATCAAACATGTGTGGGATATGGTTGGTCGGCACCTGGTGCGTCACGGTCCTCCAGTAACCATGTCACGGATTTATGGGCTCGAATAAAAACTGCGTGGAGGGAAATCCGCAGGAACTTATTTAGAACCTCTTTGATTCAATACCACGGCGTATAGCAGCTCTAATTGCAGCGCATAGAGGCCACACCAAATACTGTATATTAGAGCTCAAAGGTCATGTAAAAATTTGAAAACCTTATCATTTGTTACTTGTCATGTACCTAACCTGTGGTATTAAATTAATTGAATTTATGCGCTTCATTCTTGGTGTTGCAATTTTTACAAACGGCAGATATAACTTATAAATCTTAAGGGATGAACGAAAACATACCACACAAGAGTGTACTTAAAATAAGCTTTTTCTTTAAGGTATCCGTTATTTAAGGTTCAAACTGTTCAGTACTTGTCATTCTTTTAAAGTCCCGTCGATTTTCAGTTTTTTCTCGTAATTGCATGGAAACAGTATGGAATTTTAAGGCCAGCATATAGCGTCCATTTCTTAAACATTCGACTATTGCTGTTCTCTTTGTATTTATCACGAAATGTGTAAAGTAGCTCTTTCTGCAAAGGATTAAATCTAGTAAACAGAAATATAAGCTTTGGTAAGAATAGGTTTATGCCCACTAATAAAGATAGAGGGTAGAGAAGATATAAATGTATTACTTCAGAATTTTTTAGTTTCTCTACTACGTATAGTAAGTAGGGGAAGTATTGCATTCCACCCAAAATTTCGATACCGAGATTTCACCGGAAATATATGTTTTGAGACCCCCTGAATCCAGAAAAAGCATTTTTGGAAACATGTCCGTCTGTGTGTCTGTGTGTCTGCCTGTGAACAGCATAACTCAAAAACCAACGGTTGGATAAACACCAAACTTGGTATTTAGGTTCAATATTATCCAGAGATGTAACACGAAGGTTTTCAAGAAAATCCCCCCACCCCAGATTACCCTTTACATGGAACATCTTTCGAACATTTTAATTTTCTCAAAAAAGGCTCTAACGATTTTGATTAAAATATCATATGTTTAAGATATTTTCATGAAAAATAAAATGTATATCTCGAATTTTCTGGGAATGTCTCCAAAAGTATCATTGGGAACGACTTTTGCATAACTGGTAAACCATAAGAGATAGACAAAATGTTACTACATAAAAAAGTAAAAATGTAGATCACGTTAAAATACACAATTAATGTCATATACTTTTTTTGTTCAGTGAACCATTTTCAAGATATTGCATGTTATTCCCTTAAATTTTCCAATACTTTTTCTCAAATGGAAATTCGTTATTCATTTTTACGTACTGTACATGCAAAGAGAATGGAATGCGCCACATAGCAACCAGTTCTTAAAAGATTAGACTATTGCTTAAAGTCTACCATATTCCCCTTGCACCTACAAGAAAATTAGCAATAAGATTAACACCTCAATTAACTCGAAGTAGATGGAGAATAAGCGTTTGTAAACATAGTTTGTACAAGAGTAGAGAAATTCATGTGAGTGTAACACATCAGATTTTTTTCAAATGATAAGTAGCTTTCGATTTTCTTTTCCCCTGTCATGCAAAGAGTGAATTTTAAAGCCATCTCGTTAACGAGATGATATAATAAAATCATTTCTTAAAACATTTATCCCGATTAACAAGAACTAGATAGAAGTACGAATTTTGTAGGAATTTTTTATAGAAAGGGTGTAGAGAAAGTCATATAAATGTAACACATCAGAGTTCTTAAGTTGGAAATGAAAGCTTTCTAGGTCACTATATTATGAACACTAAATAGCACTTTAAAGAATCAAAGCATAGAGGACGACGACTACTCACCCATAAATTACAGGGGAACCCTTACTACCTTGCAGTTTCCCAAATATCAATTTGGAAAAACATTATTTCTGTGTCCCGTTTCTGCAAGCGCGATTTTAGCTCAATCTATAATCCCGCACGTCTTCGTACATGACACAATTCCAAATTGCCCGTTCCTCAAGGCACACAGGTTTGTTGGGATTAAAGTTCAACCCTGGCCAAACGTAGCACGCTATGGCAAACGGTGCCCGCTTGAAGTACGCGTCATGTGCTTATATTACATCATGCTGCGAAACCGATAGTGGAATATCAAATTGAACTGTGATAGTGCAGTGGATACAATAAAGCCGATTGCATCAAATATATTTTAAAAAATCTGATGTGAGACAGTCACATGATATTCTCTACCCTCTATCGTTTATTCGTGGTTATAAAAACGTTCTTACTAATGGAATTAATTGTTCTTCCACACAAGCCGTGTGTTGGACAGGGTTAGAAAGGTAGAATCAGGCGACTGAAAAATTTAAAAAAAAAATCTGATGCCATGGTAGTTCAGTGGGTAGAGCAACCAGACGGAGACCCGTAGATCAGTGGTTCAAATCACGGCTATGACATTGAATTTTTCAGTCGCCTGATTCTACCTCTCCAACCCTGTTCTTACTAAGGCTTATTTTTATATCTATTACTTTCTAATCCAAATAAACCTATGCACATTTCGCTATAGAGGCAAAGGGAACAGCGATAGTCAAATGTTTAAGACCTGAACGCTATATACTGGTCTTAAAATTCCAGTTTCCATGCAATTGCGAGAAGCAACTGAATGTTGAAAGAACTTTAAGAGAATGAACAAGAAAAGAGCAATTCGAACTTTTAATAACGGATATCTCGGAAACGGCTTATGCCATAAAAAGTTATTTTAAATAAATTGTGTTTTTTTTAAAGAGAACTACATTTTTAGTGAAGTACGTTTGCCTCTATCGCTTAACATTTACCAGGTTTGCAGTCTGGTTTAAACGCTCTTCGACAATACTGTAGGCAATGGGGTATGGAGGTAAATATTCTTAAAACTAAAACAGTCACCTTTAAAAATGGATATGTGTACGGCCAACATGAAAAGTGGACCTATGGGGAGGAAGAAATTCAAAATGTTAAACACTTCGATTACTTAGGAGTAAGGTTTGATATGGGCGGAAAATGGAACAAGAACATGGAGTTTATAAAACACAAAGGGATTGGACAACTTTCTGAAGTATTAAGGATATTGACACGGGTACCAGATATGCCAGTAAAAACATTACAGACCATGTATGAAGCAATGGTTAGGTCCTCATTACTATACGGCAGTGAAGTGTGGGGATGTGAGAGGGTGGATAATGTAAATAAAATACAATGCAATTTCTGGAAGCGCATTCTAGGGTTGGGGAGGGGTACTTCAAACTACGGAGTTCTTCGGGAGGTAGGATGCTGGGAAGATGCTGTATTTGCTAAACTAAACGTAGTTAGGTACTGGCTGCGAATAATTAAAGGCGATCAAACAACTCTGAGAGCAATATGTTATCGTCATCAAATAAACAACATAGGGCATCCAAAATGGTGGGCAGCGGGGTTGCAACGCGAATTATCAAAAATTGGCTTAAATGATATCTGGCAAAGGGGTAATGAAAATACACACAGTGCTGTAAGAAAGGTCAAAAGACGACTATGCGATATAAACAGGCAGAAAATCGAATCTGAATGTAGACAAAGATCAACTTTGGAGCTACAAAATGAAATAAAAACTAGGTGGGGTAAGGAAACATATATTTTGGAATTGAGTATAAAACAGAGGACTGGAATAGCATGGCTTAGGTTGGGAGGGTGGAAAGCTCGCCAGATTGTTGATAACGATGGCAGGAGGATTTGCCCATTATGCGGGAACAAGAAGACTGGACGCATATTTTGGCAGCATGCGTGCAGACGGAGGGTATTAGGAAAAAACTATTACCGGAAGTATTTTTGGCTTTCAACAGACGGAGGAGAGCATGCTGGGACATGATTCTAAACAGCCAAAACTGGCCAAGCTTGGGCACATACTTAATGGAAGTACGTGTACTAAGAGATAAGGTGTTTATGTAATTTTTCTTTAAACATATGTGGTGCTTGAGTACTTGTGCGCGACTGTGTGTGTGTGTGTGTGTGTGTGTGTGTTTGTGTTTGAGTGTGTGATTCAGTGTGTTTTTTTTCAATTTTATATGTATGTATGTATGTATGTATATAGTGCGGTGATTGTAAAAAAATAGTTGTTTTCTGGTTGATACTGCAAGTCACGTATACAGACCAGGTATTTATCTAGAGAGCATTTACGGTCTTATGACCCATGCGACTGTGTTATGCAATTAATGTAATACTAAATACTTAATAAATACCACCACTACACTACACTACCAGTTATACAAGATTACATAAAATTTTCTCCAAATGAAGAGGACTTCATACGCTATTCCCTGAAAATTCAAGATATACATTTAAATTTTCATGTAAATATCCTTAGTATATGGTATTTTAGTCAAAATCGTTAGATATGTTTTAGAAAATCAAGAATTGCAAAAAAAAGTTGCAAGTAAACGGCAGTTTGGATTGAGGGGATTTTGTTGAAAATATTCGTGTCGCATCTTTGGAAGATATTGAACATAATATACCATGTTTGGTATTTATCCAACTTTTAGTTTTTGAGTTATGGTGTTCACAGATACACACACTGACAGACACAGACATACACACACGGACATGTTTGCAAAGATCTTTAATTTGGATTCAGGGCGCCTAAAACATGTTATTCCTGTGAAATTTCGGTATCGAATTTTTGGATGGAATGTAGTACTTTCCCTGCTTACTCTACGCAGTAGAGAACGTAATACATTACTATGCTGTTTCTTAACGCCATGTTTAAATTTTAATATCGTGTTACTTTTAACCAAGCTTTGCCCGCAAAATATTAACTAACACCGTGTAAACGTTTCCACACAAAGCGACTAAGAAGGTGGTGTCTGTATCTTGTGGCTTGTAAACGTGTACATAGAGATTAGATCCGGAATACCTTGGGGGAGAGTGTGTATCTTTAACCCCACAGTAGCTCAGCGGTTATTTTTTCACTGATTTAACATTTGAAACAGTATCAAGGCCTAAAGAATTATAAATCCACACGATGAGACGAAAATAGCCTATTACTTTCTCTACTACATATAGTAAGTAGGGGAAGTATTGCATTCCACCCAAAATACGATAACGAGATTGCACTGGAAATACATGTTTTGAGGCCCCCCGAATCCAAAAAAAATCATTTTTACAAAAAGGCTCATGTGAACTGCATAACTTGAAAACGAAAGGTTGGATAAATACCACACTTGGTAGTTAGGTTCAATATCTTTCAAAGATGCAACACGAAAATTTTCAAGAAAATCTCACCACCACAAACTACCCTTTAAATGGAACATTTTTCGAAATTTTTTACTTTATAAATAATGGCTTTAACAATTTTGATTAAAGTATCATATGAGATATATTTACATGACAAAATGTATACCATGAATTTTCGTACAATAACCTATGAAGTCCTCTTCATTCAAAAGTAATTTTGTATAATCTTGTATAATTGGTAAGCGTTAAGGGACAGACGAAAACGCACTACACAAAAATGTAGATCACTTTGAAACACACAATTTGCTTAAAATAATATTTTTTGTGGCTTAAGCCGTTTCTGAGATTTCCGTTATTAAAAGTTCGAATTGTTCATTTCTTTGTCATTTTATGAAAGTTCTTTTAACATTCAGTTGTTTCTCGCGATTGCCTGGAAACAGTGAAAAATTTCAAGGCCAGCGTATATCATCTAATTCTTAAACATTTGACTATCGCTGTTCTCTTTGTATCTATAATGAAATCTGTAATGTAGCCATTTCTGCAAAGGTTTATTTGGATTAAAATGTAGTAGATAGAAAAATATGCTTGAGTAATAATTTGTATACCCACTAATAAACAACAGAGGGTAGAGAAAGTCATGTGAATGTATTGCATAGGATGTTTTGTGTTAAATATGAGACTAATAAATGACATTAGTATGTAAACCTGTAAATGTTAGCAGTTAGTAGTAGTCGGACAGAGGGAGCTCCTGCTGTGACTGTAACAGCACCACACGTAGGCCATACCTAACATGTCAATTTGTCATGAAATCATTTTTGTACTGGTGTCATGAGGATATTGACTGAAGTCGAAGACGTGGCTAAAAGTCGGTATTTGAGGTGAAAAACTCACTTTACGATCCACTTTGCGGTTCAAGGTTTTGATGATACCAAAGGGGGACAAGGTCCATTATTCCTCTATTTCGTACAAGTCGCAAGATCAGAGTAGGATGGGGGAGTCATTTTGGACGAGCTGAGGAATCGCAAGAAAAGTCATAAAAATGTCCCACATGATGTAAATTTAGTCAATGATGTCCTCAGAAAAGTGACGTAAAATAAGAACGCTTTCAGTGCCGCGAAAATTCACCCAGTCACGTAACGCAAGAGTTATGACGACAGAAAATGAGAACGTTGTATAACAGAGTGCAAAATCTGGTATTCGAGTTATCCTTCAGCGACTAACCTATTATGTTGGTCAGCACCAGAATTTACCGCACAAATTTTGGAAACAAATACAAAGGAATATTCAGCGGTCTTCGATTTAAAAGCACCGATAGGATTATGTTGGTTATTGATGGTATTTGGCGCATCAAATCTCCTTAAATATGTTAATAATTCTTTTGTGAGCCAAATTATGATACAGAAAGTAAAGTGAAAGAACTGTGCGCTTGTGAAGTTATGAAAAATTATAAATTATCGCAGGCAAAGAGCAAAGCCTAAGTAAACTCCGAGGGTATGACAATTTAGTTTTGTGGAAGATCTATTGCGATAAGGAATATGGTAATTTACTAATCTAATGGGACAAACAGCTTAATCTGCAGAAATCCAACCAAATCCTACGATACGCTGTATGTCAAGAAATTAATGCTGGTATTAAAAATATATCACAAGACTTATGTTATTATTACAACTCTGTAGATAATCGAATCCGTCCTTACCTGAATAGCACACTAATTCCTTGTTCTGCCAAATTGACCTTAGCATGTGAAACCACTCACGAATCCAGTAAGGAGCGAAGACATTGTAGTAAAAAGGGCTAGCCGAGGCAAACATAACTAAAAAGGGGCAGAAATGACCACAAACAAGCCCAATTGTACGTTCGAGGTTCGCTGACAGTTCGAGGAGGCTGAGACGGTCGCAAACTTCAACTTCAGAGTGAGACCATAGTGTTTTCCAGCTTCAAGATTATCACAACGCTTCAAAAATTTGAGGCCACCTAGAGATAAATAAATGCCTCAAAACGACGGGGAAGTCAGCCTCAAAAACTTGCGCCCAGCGTGGGGCAGGGGTATCTACAGTGCCATGATTTGCGATGGCCGCAAATTCCAACTTCAGTCTGATCACAGTGACTCCCAGCTTCAAGATAATCGTATCGTGAATAAATGCTACAAAACTTGACGGCCAGCCTAGAGGCAATAATACCTTGCCATGACGGGATATTGGGCTCACTTTTAAATCTTATTTAGGGACGTAATACATTTTAAACATGCTTCTCAAGAGATATTAACTATCCTGAAAAGGTTGGCTTGAATGTGATGTGTTTAATCTCGACCACGTACATAATAGATAGAGACGGTATTGTATTTCACCCAAAAATTCAATATCGAGATTTCTCCGAAAAATTATATGTTATAGGCTTCTTGAATAAAAAACCCTGCATTTTTAGAAAAATGTCCGTGTCTGTATGTGTGTGTTCATGTGAACTGTATAACTCAAAAACGAAAAATCAAATAAATACCAAACTTGGTAGGATCAGTGCCTTCCAAAAATGCGATACGAAGATTTTCAAGAAAACCCTGCCACCCCAAACTACCTTCATATGGAAAATGTTTCGAAATTTTTGTTTTTCTATGCAAACATGATTTTGATTAAAATACCATATATTAAAGATATTTACATGACAAATGAAATGTATATCTTGAATTTTCTGGGAATAGCCTGTGAAGCCCTCTCTATATTTGGAAGGTATTTTGTATAACCTTATATAACTGGTAAAATTTAAGCAACAGACAAATACCTACTACTACACAAAAAAATGTAGATCTCTTTGAAACACACAATTTATTTCGAGTAACTTTTTTGGCATCGATCATTTCCGAGGTACACATTATTAATGCTACAATAACAATACCTTGTTATTCTTTTAAGTCCCGTCGATGTTCGGTTGTTTCTCGCTGTTGCGTAGAAAGAGTATGGAATTTTAAGGCCAGCATATAGCGCCCAGTTCTTAAATATGTGACTGTCGCTGTTCCCTTTGTATCCTAACGAAATGTGTAATGTAGTATTTCTGCAATGATTTACCTCGATTATAATGAAGCAGATAGAAAAAAATTGCTTTAGTAGGAATAGTTTGTATGCCCACTAATAGAGGGTAGAAAAAGCTATATGAATATAACACATGCTATTATTAGAAAGAAGGTTCGTGTGTGTGTGTGTGTGTGTCTGTGTGTGTGTCTGTGAGAAGTGGAACTTAAAAACGAAAAGTCGGATAAATACCAAACATGGTATTTAGGTTCAGTACCTTCCAAGGATGCGACATAATGATTATCAAGAACATACTCCTACCTCAAACTACCCTTTACACGGAACATTTTCCCAAATTTTTTATTTGTAAAAAATAGATAATGAGTGTGATTGAGGATATTTACATGGCAAGTAAAATGTATATTTTGAATATTCTGAGAATAGCCTGTGAAGTCCTCTTTATTCGGAAGGAATTTTATATATTTTAAAATAAAGAAAGTTGAAGGTTGTTACACATCACTAAAATGTTCTTACTTGAACGCGTTATTTTTAATTTTATATAATCTTGTATAATGGTAAAGTTAAGCGATAAAAGAAAACGCACTGCACAAAAAATGCAGATCTGTTTGAAACACACAGTTTCTTTAAAATAAGTTTTTGTGGCATCAGCCATTTCCAAGATACCGTCATTAATAGTTCGAATTGTTCATTGTTATTCTTTTAAAGTTCTGTCGAAATTCAGTTGTTTCTCGCGACTGCGCGGAAAGAATATATTACGTCAACATATAGCGTCCAATTCTGAAACATTTGACTACCGCTATCCCCTTTGCACTTATAAAGAAATTTATAATGTAGCTATTTCTCCAACAATTTATCTCGATTAAAGGAAGTAAACAGAAAAATAAGTTTCGTAAGATAAATTGTTATACGCATCAATAAATGATACGGGATAGAGAAAGTTATGTGAATATAACGCATCAGATCTTTTAGAAATATCTTGCTAAAATGTGTTTCTAACCGTAAGGTTAACTTTTATCGGTTTATAATTTATTGTATTAAAACGCCAGGAAAATTATATAGTAGACATACATTAAATGTAACCTCTATCAATATAAGCAACGTGTATTTTTCTATTTTTTATGCAAATGAATGCGGAATTGTTATAATCTTGGGGATAATTTTTGGTAATTCTGTTAACGTTGCCGACAGTTAAATGGAGGGGCTAAAATAATAAAATCTAACGTTACGCGTGGCATAGTTGAGATATGAAAATAATTTCGCTGTAGTGGAGTAAAATGTTACGGCTAGTGATTCCTTACCATATAATACTTAGCATAAGCATTATGCTTTTACTTCTCATGTGCTATTTAATTTCCCCTTTAACCAGTTTTGATTTGTTTAGTGTCAGCGAAACACATTCTAGCGTATTTAAAATCTAGAAGGACCCTCAACTACCCTGTTATAGAGTAACTACTTAGCGGGAATTAATATAATAATCTGTACGACATGCGCGTACGGATTATAGTCTCTTTTCATGCCTCGTTCATACTCTCCCTAATCTTTGCTTTGGTAGCTTTTTCCTCTAATTTTCTTCTAATTTTTTAAAATTCGTTACTGTGCGTTACTTGTTAGAAAGGACGTTTAGAACTAGAAAATGGGGTAATTTATCATCTGCAGCATCAATTACGGTTGCCATTTTCTAACTTTATCATTTGTTAAAACGTTTAACACATGGGAAACCTGCCGTTAACCCAAGGTTTAACAGGTTGTTAAAAGTTTACATTAGCCGGTTAGGAGGACCTTTTGTTGATTTCAATGTTAAAGCAGTGATACCATAATTATTCACAGGAAGATATAGATAACTAACTAAATAAATAACAGTAAAATAGAGAAATAAGTGCAATAAATAATTTCTGTATACTAAATCAATGTATAATGTAACAACCTTGAGCTGAAAGATTTGTCCGGAAAGAAGAAGGTAATCGGCAAGTCAGATTAGCGAAAGTCATTAGTATCAGCCGACGTTAGAACACATTAGGCAAAGAGTTCCTGGAACGCAGTTAGAGTTAATTTCAGTACATTTGCAGGGTTACTAGGCAGAAATTCTGCAAAAGAGAAAGGTTGACTAAATTCTCAGAATTAGAGAATACCCAAGTAGAAAATTAAGTCACACATAGAAGTGTTAAGTATTGGCCCGGACGTGAAATAACATTGATGAGGAGTGATAAAATCGGTGGAGCTAAAATTAATAAATATTCGTACAATTTAAATCATAGAGTTACTCTGGTTCCGTCACGGTACTTACTGCTCCTGTGATGTTTTAAACGTCAAGTGACGCGCTTTTGTGAGAAAGATTTAGCGGCTATTGCGAGGGATCTGGCCGGTAAGCATTTTAGCGACTCACGTCAAGTTGCGCTACTTCTCACGAACACCCTGAGAGAGAGTATTCATAGCTCCACCATTGGAGCAGCGTGACAACAGAGCAAGCTATGAAATAACAACATCAGATGCAGGTAAAGTATACTGCTTCAAAAGTGACGTCCATCTGTCCGTATCAGCAGTTTGACACAGTGTCAACTGTGTGTTAACAGATATTGATGAATCAGGATATAATCGTAATTAAATGTGAATATGCAAAAATATGAAGAAGCAGTCATGTCTTCAGGACTTAGACTTATGCACGTTTCGCGTAAAGGAGTTGCAACGCATGGTTCCATTGTTTGCAGCGACTGAATACAGGTATCACTTTTTCATGAGTAATATATAATGGCTAATATGACATTGAAAATGGGTGGAATAAGTTTTTCAAATGTTATACGAGAGGTTTTTGGAACTTCATTATAGCACTAACTCTACTTATTTTGCACAAATGATCCTTAGATAAAATTACTCTCGTGCTAGCACTTGAAAACTTCCGCTTGGACACTTATATCCCGATCAAATACCGCCTTCTACTGAGTCGCTAAAACAAGTAAAAATCCTTTAAGCTTTTTAGAGATGATATTATAGAAGAGAAAAACATTTAATAAGCATTGACAGTTATTAATAATAAAGAAATGACAGGATTATTGTTTGCAGATGATCTAGTGGCAGGTTCCATTTCAGTTGTTGGCTAAGTAAAACTATCGAAACAATTGGCAAATACTGTAAAAACTGGGGACTGACAATAAACAAATACAAATTTAAAATCGTGAACTTTAAGAAAGGATACAAACTAAGACCGAAAATTGGTATTGGGAAGGAACGGTGTTAGAAGTAGTGAGGAAAATTGACTATCTAGGAGTAAGGCAGAATAGTTCAGGGGATTGGGGAGAACAGAAAAAAGTACAAGCAAAGGAGAAACAAACAATACAGGTAATCATAGCATGTGTGAACAAAATACCAGAAATGCAAATTACGTGGCTAGACAGGATATACAGCACCATGGTGGAAGCAAGGATGTTATAAGCCGCAGAGCTATGGAAACTTGAAAAAGGATGAAAACATGCAGATGTTATACATAGGAATGTTTGCAAAATAAGCCTGGGATTACCAAGAAGTTCACTGAATGCAGTAGCACAAGCAGAATTAGGAAGGGTGGGAGCTAAAGGCAAAATGATAGAGACGGAAAACAAATACTGGTTAAGAATAAAGTTGCTAGAGGAAAATGATACACTAAAGCAATGCTTGGTTGCACAGGAGAAAATGGGGAAAAAACAAACTTAGATGCATAAGGTACAGACAACTTTGGAAGAAATAGGAATGGGGGAAACATGGGCAGAAAGAAAAAACAAAGATAAGGGCTTCTAGAAAGAAATTAGAACAAGAGTGGAGGATATTGAAAAGCAATAAATTATAACTAGTTTCAAAGAAAGAAGGTCATTAATAGATTATAAATACTTTAAAACGCAATGGGGAAAAGAAAGATACATCGAAGTATGCAACAAAGAGGTCAGAATGGGCTATGCTGTAATGAATTTAAGTGGTCTAACAGGGAGAAGAAAGGGGGAGAGATGTAATGGATTACATGACAATTGGCATATTCTGGAATGCGAGGATACGGATAAAGAAAGAGAAAATTTAATACTCGAGAAATTGAAAAATTTACCAGTGGAGCTAAACGTTAGGAAGATTTTTAATACAAGATCAAATGAATATATGGAGAAAGGAGGAAAACATTTAGGAAAAATAAGGTTAAAATGGTTAAAAGAAACGTGAAGCAAATTGGAGAAAATACGGAAAAAAGGGTAAAAAGGCAATAAAGTAAATAGCGGAAACATTGTACTTCCCCATTATATGTACAAAAGATGTTAAACATAAGGGGAAGAGAAACTATAAGCAACTCAATTGCTATATGTAAAGTTCAAAGCACACAATAAAATAACTCTTAAACTGAAAATCTGATGCGATGCATGCACATGACCTTCCCTACAAATTAAAATCTCACGTATGTACCTTATCTATTATATTTAGTATTCTACAACCAGTGCTTTTTCTATCCACGTTAATTCATGACATATTTTTGCCTAATGAAGTGATAAGATCCGCCAGAATAATAAGAATAATAGGATCATAACAAGAATAATGCTAATAATCAACATAATAATAAGGACGGTAATAATAAGAAGGAAGAATAAAGAGAATATGAAGGAGTAGAAAAAGGGGGAATAAAATCATAACGAGGGAAATTAGTAAAGAATAAATACGAATAAATAATATGAACGTGAATGAAAGAAAACAGATGGAAATATAAAATGTAGGAAAATGCGTATTTTAGAGCGAAGAGAGACAAAGTAAAAACTGTAAAAGGTGAAATATTTTAAGAACAAACAGGCATGAGACATTAGCAAGCGCTTAAGTTATATAGAATTTCATGAAACCCATAGGAAACGAGAACAACAGAATGGAAGTCCGGTGCAGTCAACCGCACAGAAAAGGTAATCAGGGGGAAATAAGACGGTAATGGTAGACGGGTTAAGGTCAACTTGAAAATATATCGAACCAATGGGAAACAGCGTAAAACTTAGAAAAATGACCAATGAGAAAATATAAAAGTCACGTGAATAGTAAAAAGGAGGAACGAAACTAGAAAATAGGCGGAGAATAGAAAAATTATCTAGGACGGAGAGGAGTTTGAGACGTGTGTCAGATGGATCACTTTGTGTCGTACAGGGGAGAAGAGCACATCAGTTCGTGTCGAATAGGGGAGCGAGCACATGTAGAAATATAAATAGCTTTGTATTGCACTGTTAGTGAGATTTCATATTAAGCATCGAGATAGTATGTGTTTGAAAGTTAGTGTTCAGTTAAAGTGCGGAAAGGCAGTTAGATTACAGTCAGCAAAATTCACAACGTCATATTTTTCGACATAGGAAGAGAAATAGAACTGGGGAAACACGTAAATACTAGCTGGGGATGATGGGTGGAATCAAGTCTTGTGTGACGGGGATTCGGTAAAAGGAATTCAGTATGGATCTTCAGAATAAACGGGCCACTGAAGGAGAAATCCTAGTGTCATTCACCTCCTATCCACACTCCCTGAGATAAGAGTCCAGAACCAACCATTAACCCTCTACCTGAGCAGTCGGCAAAACAAATCCTTTCCGAGTCGGAAACCCGATACCAAGAAACTTTTTTTATTTATCCCCGCTTCACTAGGAATTTTTCAAATTAAACAATGCGAACTTGGATACACAAAACATGCGTAAACAGTATTCAGAAGTTTATTCGTGTAACAAGGTGTTGCGAACGAAAGTAAAGAAGAGGGAATCACAAACTTCAAGCATGTTTATAACTAATATAATTTTCCGGGCTGTTATGCCGTGGTCTGCTGAAGAAAGATTTCCCAGACGTTTGTGACACCGGCCGTGAAAGCCTACGTTCTTCAAGCATGTTTGTTAATGAGTGCAGACATGTGAGCGAAGCTCTCGGCGAGCTGTCTCGGTTACCAAGAATCGAAAGGAGATGTGTTTGCGACACCGTTCAAGTTGAAATGTTTTCAGCCCGAGCCGATCGCTATTGCTCAAACACTAGAGTTCTGCTAATTCAGTTCTACACGTCCAGACGTGTTGGAAATGCAGCACGAACATTCATTCCTTCGATGTAGCGAGGGAAAACCGACTATCGCAACGGGGCGAACATCTACCCGTACACTCGGTTATATTATACGGAAGTGAAATCTGGAGATGGGAAAGAACAGAGTATGTAAATAAAACCCAGGAGGCATTTTGTAAAAGAGTTCTTGAAGTTTCACAAGGCACATCAAATTCGGGGGTATTGAGGGAGGCGGATGTTATGAAGACACAATACACAGCAAAATAAGAGCAGTGAAGTACTGGCGATGCATGGGGATAACTCCAAACTACGATCCAAATGTTATAAATACCAGCGAGAAAACCTGTCTCCTAAGTTTTGGGCAGCAGATTTGGAACGGGACTTGAAAATAGGAATAGGGTCAGTATGGCTAAGAGCTGAAACAAATGACAAAAGCATATGGAAAGGAGTTAAAAGAAGACTAAGAGACATCAACCAACAGGAAATAGAACCGGATTGTAAAATTAAACCTTCTCTAAGTCTTGGAAATGAAATAAAATTGAACTGGGGTAAAGAGGCATATGTACTTAATTTAGGAAGAAAGGAAAGATCAGGAATGGCGTGGTTTAGACTGAGGGGCTGGAGGGCACAGAAAATGACTGACGATTCTGGCAGGAGAATCTGCCCATTCTGTGATTTGGATGAGGACTGGGTGCATATTGTGGCGGAATGTGCACAGTGGGAGAACCGGCGAACGATTAAACTGAAAGAAAAATTCTTACGTCCCTCAAGAAAGAGATTGGCATGTTGGGATCTACTGGCTGACCAGAGGAACTGGCAAAACATGGACAAGTTTTTGGCTAAAGTGCGCGAAGCTAGGTCAAATATGTCCAGTTAGACAAAGGTAATTTATCTCTGTTTCCCTTTTTATTGCTCCTTTTTGTTGTGTTTTCTTTCTCTGTTGTTTATTTTGTCACCCTACAGTATTTTAAATATGCATGTACGGTAAATGACCCATGCACAAAATGCTTGTGAAATAACTTCAATAATTTGAAACCAATAAAGATACCCACCCACCCTCCCAACTACCTACCTACCTACCTACCTACCTACCTACCTACCTACCTACCTACCTACCTACCTACCTACCTACCTACCTACCTACCTACCTACCTACCTACCTACCTACCTACCTACCATTGTTTGCAGGTGACAAGGCTAGTCACGGATTACACCATAAAATGGGAAAAGAAACTGGATATAGTTCGCCACAGAGTTCGGTTCGTATGTGTACCGACCTATACAGCGCTATTCTGTGACGCTTTGTTAAGGTTTAACCAATTGTTAAAGCCCCTAACCAATTGTTATACACTATTCCGTATTCTGTAACTTCGTAACGAAAGAAAACTTTGTTAAGAATAAATTTGATTGTTTAACGCAACAAACTCCGAGACCCTCCTGCTTACCTGTTTATTACACAGCAGATTCACATGGACGTCGTTTTAATGCTGCTATAAGAAAAAAACACGATAGAAATTTGACATTTTAATTATCAAATGCTTATTTTTTCGTTAAAGCGTAACATGTTACGAATTACGCTTGAGTAAGCAAAGTTTTATATGATACCTTTGGTAAATGGTGCTCCCAATATAACTTTTAATAGAGAAATGTTAATAGCAAAACAAATGTAATCTCGTATTGTAATAAAAAGTAATATTTATTGACTTAAGAATTTTAGGTTCAAGTAGTGATTAATCTTGTGTTGATTTGCTTGGTTCACGAATATATGTGCCACATTTTTAGGTTAAAATTAGGAACTGAACACTTTTAAGAGCGATACGTTTTCGTTCCCATAACCATTTTAAAATAATTTCCAATCTTCTAAAAGAAGTGGCTAGCAGAAGGTTCTTTTACCCTTCTCGTAACCATAGAAAATTGAATTTATATTCATGCTGCTGGAAGAGGAAGAACATAACAGAAGGCAGTCAGTTGGGATATAAGGTTATAATTTTATACTTACTAAATTTGTGCATGAAAAGAAAATCATAAATAAAATACTTGTAGCTGCAACATTCCCCCAGATAACACAGCTACTGAAACTAACCTTTCTTTTCACTAAGACTTTCCACTTAACCAGTACCTAAATAATATGGATATTATCATATACCAATTATGAATGTACCTACTGAAGTACATGTTGTCTTGTTGGAGTTGTTTATTTATTTAGCTCCACGTATGGACGCCAATTTGGATTAGAATTGTTCTTTACGTTGTTTGCTGCTACGTATGAAAAGCCGATTTGAAATAGTTTGTATTCAAGGAGTTGTATTATATTTCAACTGTTGGGGAACCGAACTTGTAGTAGTTGCAACCGCACGTATAGTAAACAGTTTCCGGTAGCCTTCGCCCCAAATGTATTTTTAGCTGGCCTTTACCCCAAGTTTAAATATAATAGCTTTGTAATTTGACTGTTTCTTTAGATATTATATATTTATGTTTGCCTCGGCTGCGTCAGTATTATTGTTAGAGACATGGAAGTCTTGGCAGGGCGTGATGCGACAAGAATGTAGGCTTACGCAGATTTTAAGTTTTAATTCACTCCTTTTTATTAATCCTTGACACAAATTAAATAGCACTTCACTGATATAGACAGCTGTGAAATTCTTTCTATTAATTACTTACACTTTTTACCACGTAAAACTATTTTTCGTCTCACACGAATACATATTAAATCTCTCGAGAACGCATCTTGCAACCAGTTACTATCACTGTCTGCAGGCAACTAACTAGATTTCAACCGTCTAAACTTGTAAATTTCTGTATTTCAAGTCTCTGATTGGCTAATCCCACTCCAATAGAATACCTGCATTTAAATAAAGCTTTTTCTGGTTGTTGATTGGCCATTTTTAAACAGTCAGTAAAATTACATTATTGCCTCCAAGAATCACAAATAACATTTAAATTCTCAAACTCATTATTGCCTCTAGGTTACCTCATTGTTAGCAACGTTTAACTTATTATTCTCACAGATCCTACATTATTAAATCACGTAATATATTCACATAACATCATTACACATGGATACAATAATATAAGCATATGCAATGACTGTTACATACATTTTACAAATTATTACATACACATATTGTTTCAAGGCGGGCCGTTATTGAATTTACATATTATATAATTTGACTAAAATCATTTACGCGTTAAAATTACTGCCTCAGTACTTACCTATGCTTGATGATGTAGATTAAAAAAAATGTGCATGACTATTGGTACCTTTAAAAGTATAACTAAACGTAAGGAACTATTAAGAAAATTAAGCAACAATTGCGGGTTGATATGAATTAGTAAAAGTTGCATAAAAATATATGAAAAAATATTTTGTTTGTCTGTCTTTCCTAACCCAAAATCAAACTCATTTTACAGGCCCACTGCTATAGCTGTTCATAAGCCGGCAAGTTTTCCCCATAAAAATCTAATTCTTTGGGTTCACAAGAAGGTGTATGTCTCGCTATTCTAAGCAATAGACTAACATTTTACAAATGGACATATATTTTATATTTTTCGTGTGACGTTTCCACAGCACGCTTTGACTTCATTTTGTTAAGGAAAAATAACAAAAGCACTCGATAATTGGTATTGCGGCGCTGGTGGCCGCGCCCTGAATTTTCGATTAATCACTCTAGTTGGCTAACAAACCGTGAGAAAACAAATATTGCGATAACAAACGAGTTACAAAATGCCAAGTTGTATCACATTATTTTTAAGCTTAACAATAATTGGATTCCCTTCTAAACAAGGAAGTTACAGAATAGGCCTGATAGATGAGGACTCGCACTTGAGCAGGTTAACTTACCACATGGAATATTTCGAATACGGTAAAAGCTATGAAAAATAATTGTACAAATTCTATATTTAATAAGCTATATCCCTATCCTACAGTAAGCTTTTGTTCATCTATTATGGTTGACTAATTACACAAAATGCAACCAAATAAAGGAAACCTTTAGATGTGCATTCTGTTCCTTATGTCAGTATGTCAAAATCAGAATATTTTAATCCAATTACATAAAGAAATATTTTTTTAAATACAATATAACACATTTTTTCCGTGCAAAGGGTAGCTTTTGGTGGGGGAATTTACTTGAAAATCTTAGTGTCATGCCATTGACAGATAGTGAACTCAAATACCCAGTTTGGTATTTATCTGGTATTACGTTTATGAAATAGCTGTTCATACACAAACACACAGCCACACACACACACACACACAAACACACAGCCACACACACACACACACACACGGGAGAGGGTAACCTCAATACACATATTTCCACTTATATCCGCATATAGAATTTTTGGGTGGAATGGAAAAGCCTACTGAAAGTAGGTGACGGAGAAAGTAGAATGTAAGGCCGTGTAGACTATATTATTTCAGAAGAAAGTAGGCTAAACTATACAGCGGCTATCACGAATGCTACGACACACATTTTATCGATGAGGAGAATTCGTCTAGGCAAAACACTGCTGGAAGCAGAACAATTCCCTGAAAGGCTTCTTTGTTCCCTTCCACATAGGCTTGGTCCCTTTAACAGGTTCCTGGTAAAGTGCAAGGAAAATTTGTCCAGTCGGCGAGAAATATCGGACTAATTTTGGAAAGGCCATTGTTAAGGATTTATGTTATAGTTCTTCGTAGCGAAACGTGGAGAGAAACAGCAAGAATTTCCGCAAACAAATGCCATAAATTAATGATGCCGTTTACTGAAGGGGCGTGGCTATTTGTATTCAGATGTTATTTAACTATCGACATAGATTGTTCACGCATTAGCATAATAACAGCAGAGCCAAGTAACGCAGATGGGGGCAATAAAGAAAACAGGAGCTAATTTCCAAAGCGTTTGTCCTCCAAAGCTTTGGTATTTCCTGCATATGAAATGTTATGATTATTTTGAATGCATACACAGTTAAAAATTCAGTAGAATCTATTATATGATTAGGGAACATTCGTTATTTTGAAAACTGCCCTTGCGGACCTAGGACACTCCCAAATATTGACTATATAATTAATAGAGTATGCAAATATAATAGGCACGTCTGAGTTATAAAATTAAAGTAATAGGAAAAATATCTTAACGAACTACTGGAGACATACGATTGACCATAATTTGAAATTTAATACGGTGATAACAATTTCAATGTAGGCAATGCTAACTTCTTTCTAAATCCATTGTGTTACATTTATATGACTTTCTCTAGCCATCATTGTTTAATTTTATACCTACTCGTATTTCTGCTACAAACTATTCTTAGAAAAGCTTATTACTTTTTCTACCACGTACGTAAGAGGCAGAGAAGGTATTGCATTCCACCCAAAAATTCGATACCGAGATTTTACCGGAAATGTAAAATTTCATCAGTTAATAATGTAAATTAATTCTCTAGTGTGATTAATTAAAACACTACTAGTACCGTAAATATGCTTATAAGGTGCAATATCTCAGAATAATTGAGATGTACACTATGTGATCAAAGTTTTCGGACACCCCACAAACACGTTTTTCATCTTAGGTACATTCTGCTGCCACCTACTGCCTGGTATTCATTATCCCGACCTCAGTAGTCATTAGACATCGTGAAACAGCAGAATGGGACGCTCCGTGGAACTTACGGACTTCAAACGTGGTCAGGCAATTGGGTGTCACTTGTGTCAGAAGTCTGTACAGATTTCCACACTCCTAAACATCCCTAGGTCCAGTGTTTCTGATGTGATAGTGAAGTAGAAGGGGGAAGGGATATGTGCAGCACAAAAGCGTACAGGCCGACCTCGTTTGTTGACTGACAGAGACTACCGACATTTGAAGAGGGTCGTAAAGAGTAATAGGCAGACATCTATCCAGAAAATCACACAGGAATTCCAAACTGCATCAGGATCCACTTCAAATACAATGACAGTTAGGCGTGAGGTAAGAAACCTTGGATTCCATGGTCGAGCAGCTGCTCATAAGCCACACATCACGCAGGAAAATGCCAAACGACGCCTCACTTGGTGTAAGGAGCGTCAAAATTACACGATAGAACAGCGGCAAAACGTTGTGTGAAGTGACGAATCACGGTGCACAATGTGGCGATCTGATGGCTAGGTGTGGGTATGGCGAATGACCGGTGAATGTCATCTGCCAGCGTGTGTAGTGTCAACAGTGAAATTCGAAGGTGGTGGTGATATGGTGTGGTCGTGGTTTTCCTAGAGGGGGCTTGCACTCCTTGTTATTTTGCGTGGCACGATCACAGCGCAGACCTACATTGATATTTAAAGCATCTTCTTGCTTCCCACTGTTGAAGAGCAATTCTGGGATGGCGATTACATCTTTCAACACGATGGAGCACCTGTTCATACTGCACGGGCTGTGGCGGAGTGGTTACAGGACAATAACATCCCTGTAATGGACTGGCCTGCACAAGTCCTGACGTGAATCCTATAGAACACCTTTGGGATGTTTTGGAACGACAGTAGTATTAGTCCCGGATGAGCCAATTGTTTTAACGATAATCCTGCCGCTAGGGGCGCTGGTGTCGCTAGTGTCGGTGCGTGCGACGGCGGCGGCGGTAAGTTTGAAAAGCGCCCTGAGCGGTAGGATTATCGTTATTGCAATTGGTTCATCCGGGACGAGTTGAAAGAATTGAGGATTAGGGTAAGGTGAAGGAGGAAGAGGAAGTGACGTGGAGTGTTTTGATTGGTTCGTTAATTTGGGGTGGAAGATGAAGGAAGGAAGATGGAGGAGAATGGAGGTCGCGTGATGGAGAGGAGCTGGGTGGCGAGGTGTTGTCTGTGCGGAGGTCGGGACTGAAAGAGGGAAAATATGGGGGAGCGAGGGATAAAAAGTGTAACAGAAAGTGACGTGTGAAGTTGTGATTGGTGGGAATAAGAAGTGATGTTATTGGTGGAAAGGAGCAAATGAAGGTTGTTGATTGGTAAGAATAAGAGAGATTATGATTGGTGGAAATAAAAAGGAGTGGGGTATGTTGGAGGTGATGGGAAAGGTAAGTTTTGCTAGCAACAAGATTTGCAAAAGCCTGTCGTGAACTGATCAGCAATTTTTTTTGAACGTTGGATGGTAGTTTTCTTGAGTGGATAGAGAGATGAGTCGATATGAGATGCGGTGGCGAAAATGGGAACTAAACAAGGTGGTTGAGACAAGAGGTTTAAGGACGAGGAAATTTGGAGGTTAGTGGTGAACATGGCGGTCGCAAGAGGTGGGGGTAAGGAGACGCGGTGGTGAGAATGGGAACTAAAAGAAGATGGCGGTAGCAAGAGGTTAGAAGAGTAGATTTTGAGGTTAAAATAGCGGGAACTAAAAATGGCGGAGGGTCTGCGACAAGGAGATGCGGTGGGAACTAAACAAGATGGCGGTCGCAAGAGGAGGGTAAGGAGATTTGAGGTTACAGTACCAAAACACGAAAGGATATATTCCTACGCCAAGCAGGTCCGACAAATAATTATGCGTGTGGTACTTACCTGTTACCGGTGTGGATGCGTCACCAAAAGCGCGGCACGCGAGGCGGAAAAATAAAAGCAAACTGTTTTTGAAAATGCTTAACCAGCTTTAAGATCAACCAACATCACTACGCACTGATATACCTAGGTTTTTAAAGCGGTACAGACACCCTTTGCAGAGGCGTAATTTAACTATACCAAAACCTGGTACTGGACCATCGTGATGGTCGCTAGCGTACGTAGGAGCAGGGTTCTCATAGCCGGTCGAAGCGGTCAAAAACGTGTACGACGTAGGTGTTCACAGTAGCTGCTGTCGAGTCAACCGTCGAGGTGTGAATAAACGAGATCTGTTCTCGCCGGCAATCTGGTTCGGAGATGTGAGCAGCGGCGAGGTGTTGTCTGTGCGGAGGTCGGAACTGAAAGAGGGAAAAGATGGGGAGCGAGGGATAAAAAGTGTAACAGAAAGTGACGTGTGAAGTTGTGATTGGTGGGAATAAGAAGTGATTTTATTGGTGGAAAGGAGCAAATGAAAGTTGTTGATTGGTAAGAATAAGAGAGATTATGATTGGTGGAAACAAAAAGGTGTGGGAGTGGGGTATGTTGGAGGTGATGGGAAAGGTAAGTTTTGCTACCGACAAGATTTGCAAAAGCCTCTCCAGAACTCATCAGCAATTTCAGCAGACGATGTGCGTGGCGATAGGCCCGCTGCGATGAAAGAGCTGCAAACTGCGCGATAACTTGAAGAATATTGCCCGCCGTGACGCATTGCGCGCGCGCGCGTTTACCGTAAACCGTTACAGTTGCCATACTTATATTACCCGGCTTTCTTTTTTTTCTTTTCTTTTTTTCTTTTTCTTTTTTTTACGTTTGTTTTTTAAAAAAATAACTAGTTTTTGGGGGGTTTTCTCTGGTTGGTAGACGAATGCAAGCTCTTTCTGCTTTTTCACAGGTTTTCCCTGGTTGGTAGGCGTTTGCTGTAGTGGTTGACGAAGCCCTTTCTAATTTTCGAGGTTTTTTCAGGTTTTTCGTGGTTGTCCCTGCCCGGTAGGCAAATGATGAAGTTTTTGCTTGTCAGCGCACGGATACTAGGCACATACTCGCACACACACACACACACACACGTTGCAGTTGCCATACTTATATTATTCGTCTTTTCCTTTTTTTCTTTTTGTTTTTTCGTTTTTTTAAAAAATAACTAGTTTTTGGAGGTTTTCTGCGGTTGGTAAACGAATGCAAGCTCTTTCTGCTTTTTCATAGGTTTTCCCTGGTTGGTAGGCGTTTTCTGTACTGGTTGACGAAGGCGTTTCTAATTTTCGAGGTTTTCTCAGGTTTTTTAGCGGTTGTCCCTGCCCGGTAGGCAAATGATGAAGTTTTACTTTGTCGGCGCACGGATACTAGGCACGTACTCGCGCGCGCACACACACACACACACACACAAACGTTGCAGTTGCCATACTTATATTATTCGACTTTTCCTTTTTTTTTTAAAATAACTAGTTTTTTTGGGAGTTTTCTGCGGTTGGTAAACGAATGCAAACTCTTTCTGCTTTTTCATAGGTTTTCCCTGGTTGGTAGGCGTTTTCTGTAGTGGGTGACGAAGCCGTTTCTAATTTTCGAGGTTTTCTCAGGTTTTTTAGCGGGTGTCCCTGTCCGGTAGGCAGATGATAAAGTTTTTCTATAATGTCGTCGTTTCGGCTTGTGGCGCACGGATACAAGGCACGTACTCGCGCACACACACACACAGACAGACAGTCACACAGACAGGCACACACACACGGACATGTTTCCAAAAATGCCTTTTTTTTGGGATTCAGGAGGTCTCAAAACGTGTATTTCCGGTAAAATCTCGGTATCGATATTTTGGGTGGAATGCAATACTTCCCCTACTTACTATACGTAGTAGAGAAAAGTAAAAAAAAGTGTAAGTATTGTCAAATTTAAGGAAATAACAAGCAATATCTCGAAAACGGTTCACTCAACAAAAGAAATGTATATGGCATAAGTTGTGTATTTTAACGCGATCTACATTTTTTGTGAAGTAAAATTTTGTCTATCTCTTATGGTTTCCCAGTTATGCAAAAGGCGTTCACAATGAAGAATACTTTTGGAGACATTCCCAGAAAATTTGAGATATACATTTTATTTCTCACGACATTAACTTAAACATATGATATTTTCATCAAAATCGTTATAGCCATTTTTGAGAAAATTAAAAAAAAGTGTACTATCTTGTTTTCATGGGTTTACCAGATCGGTAAGCGTTAGAATACTCTTAGAGCTTTTTTTTTCAGGTTTTCGCGGTTGTCCCTGTCCGGTAGGCAAATGATAAAGTTTTTCTATAATGTCGTCGTTTCGGCTTGTGGCGCACGCATACTAGGCACGTACTCGCGCGCACACACACACACACACACACAGACAGACAGACACACAGACAGGCACACACACACGGACATGTTTCCAAAAATGCTTTTTTTTTTTTTTTTTGGGATTCAATAAGTATTGGAAAATTTAAGGAAATAACAAGCAATATCTCGAAAAACGGTTCACTGAACAAAAGAAATGTATATGGCATAAGTTGTGTATTTTAACGCGATCTACATTTTTTGTGTAGCAAAATTTTGTCTATCTCTTACGGTTTATCAGTTATGAAAAAGTCGTTCACAATGAAGAATACTTTTGGAGACATTCCCAGAAAATTCGAGATATACATTTCATTTCTCACGACATTATCTTAAAAACATATGATATTTTTCATCAAAATCGTTAGAGCCATTTTTTTTTTAATACAAAGAGAACGGGATTTCACAAGTGAAACAGTACTGTGATAACGATACCAACAAAACTAATTATTATTCACCCACTGAAACACATAAAAAAAAAATCTGATGTGTAACACTCACATGACTTTCTCAACTCTTGTACAAAGTATTTTTACAAACGCTTATTCCCCATCTAGTTCATGTTAATCGAGATAAACATTTGCAAACTCTATTTTATTGCTAATTTTCTTGTATAAAAAAAAATCTGATGTGTAACACTCACATGACTTTCTCTACTGTTGTACAAAGTATTTTTACAAACGCTTATGCTGCATCTAGTTCATGTTAATCGAGATAAACATTTGCAAACTCTATTTTATTGCTAATTTTCTTGTAGATGTAGGGGAAAATATATTTACAAGGGGAATATAGAAAAACAGTAGCCTTTAAGCACATACATATCTGTTAATAGCTGGTTGCTATGTGCAGCACCATTCTTTTTGCCACAGATTAATACTCTTTGCATATCAAAGACAAAAAAAAATGAATAACGAATTCCCATTTGAGAAAATAAGTATTGGAAAATTTAATGAAATAACAAGCAATATCTCGAAAACGGTTCACTCAACAACAAAAATGTATATGACATAAGTTGTGTATTTTAACGCGATCTACATTTTTTGTGTAGTAAAATTTTGTCTATCTCTTACGGTTTATCAGTTATGAAAAAGTCGTTCACAATGAAGAATACTTTTGGAGACATTCCCAGAAAATTCGAGATATACATTTCATTTCTCACGACATTATCTTAAAAACATATGATATTTCTCATCAAAATCGTTAGAGCCATTTTTTTTTAATACAAAGAGAACGGGATTTCACAAGCGAAACAGTACTGTGATAACGATACCAACAAAACTAATTATTATTCACCCACTGAAACACATAAAAAAAATCTGATGTGTAACACTCACATGACTTTCTCAACTCTTGTACAAAGTATTTTTACAAACGCTTATTCCCCATCTAGTTCATGTTAATCGAGATAAACATTTGCAAACTCTATTTTATTGCTAATTTTGTTGTAGATGTAGGGAAAATATATTTACAAGGGGAATATAGAAAAACAGTAGCCTTTAAGCACATACATATCTCTTAATAGCTGGTTGCTATGTGCAGTACCATTCTTTTTGCCACAGATTAATACTCTTTGCATATCAAAGACAAAAAAAATGAATAACGAATTCCCATTTGAGAAAATAAGTATTCGAAAATTTAAGTAAATAACAAGCAATATCTCGAAAACGGTTCACTCAACAATAAAAATGTATATGACATAAGTTGTGTATTTTAACGCGATCTACATACTTTCGTACTCACCTATAACAGATAGAGGGTAGAGGTCGTACGAACGTAGCACTTTGAGAATTTATATTCAACAGTTGGTGTTACTCCTTAGAAAGGAAGTATCTGCTGATTTTTATTTAATTCTTTACATTTTACATAACACGTATGCACTGGCACAACACAAAAACACTACACACGATACTCATAGTTTTAATATTTGCACTAATAGCATCAGGAATAACTGAACTCTGCAAACAGTCATTTCCCATGTGCAGCCTTACGTACAAACAACGTGTGTGTGCTGATCTATGTGTAAAAAGAGCCTGAGAGCGGATGTACGTCAGCGGTAAAATCTTTTAAATGCATTTTTATTGGCGATGGTAGAAATCGTGCAGTGGTGGATCGTGAAAATTCATATAAATGGATGTATCACCTCATAATAAGCCTCTATATACCAAGAATATTGAGTTTTTAAAAAGTCAGCAACTGTACCTGTGTTTCTATACGTGAACGTCAGATGGCAGCTTCGATACGTGTCCACGGAGACCTTAGTGCTAGGCAACTGTACCTCTGTTTCTATACGTGAACGGCAGATTGCAGCTTCGATACGTGTCCACGGAGACCTTAGCGCTAGGCAACTGCACCTCTGTTTCTATACGTGAACGGCAGATTGCAGCTTCGATACGTGTCCACGGAGACCTTAGTGCTAGGCAACTGTACCTCTGTTTCTATACGTGAACGGCAGATTGCAGCTTCGATACGTGTCCACGGAGACCTTAGTGTAGGCAACTGTACCTCTGTTTCTATACGTGAACGGCAGATTGCAGCTTCGATACGTGTCCACGGAGACCTTAGTGCTAGGCAACTGCACCTTTGTTTCTATACGTGAACGGCAGATTGCAGCTTCGATACGTATCCACGGAGACCTTAGTGCTAGGCAACTGCACCTCTGTTTCTATACGTGAACGGCAGATTGCAGCTTCAATACGTGTCCACGGAGACCTTAGTGCTAGGCAACTGTACCTCTGTTTGTATACGTGAACGGGAGATTGCAGCTTCGATACGTGTCCACGGAGACCTTAGTGCTAGGCAACTATACCTCTGTTTCTATACGTGAACGTCAGATTGCAGCTTCGATACGTGTCCACGGAGACCTTAGTGCTAGGCAACTGCACCTCTGTTTCTATACGTGAACGGCAGATTGCAGCTTCGATACCTATCCACGGGGACCTTAGTGCTAGGGAACTGCACCTCTGTTTCTATACGTGAACGGCAGATTGCAGCTTCAATACGTGTCCACGGAGACCTTAGTGCTAGGCAACTGTACCTCTGTTTCTATACGTGAACGGCAGATTGCAGCTTCGATACGTGTTCACGGAGACCTTAGTGCTAGGCAACTGTACCTGTGTTTCTATACGTGTCCACGGAGACCTTAGTGCTAGACAACTGTACCTCTGTTTCTATACGTGAACGGCAGATTGCAGCTTGAATACGTGTCCACGGAGACCTTAGTGCTAGGCAACTGTACCTCTGTTTCTATACGTGAACGGCAGATTGCAGTTTCGATACGTGTGCACGGAGACCTTAGTGCTAGGCAACTATACCTCTGTTTCTATACGTGAACGGCAGATTGCAGGTTCGATACGTGTCCACGGAGATCTTAGTGCTAGGCAACTATACCTGTTTCTATACGTGAACGGCAGATTGCAGCTTCGATACGTGTCCACGGAGACCTTAGTGCTAGGCAACTGTACCTGTGTTTCTATACGTGAACGTCAGATGGCAGCTTCGATACGTGTCCACGGAGACCTTAGTGTTAGGCAACTGTACCTCTGTTTCTATACGTGAACGGCAGATTGCAGCTTCGATACGTGTCCACGGAGACCTTTCGCTTCAGGTGACAAAATAACACTAGGCACTTGTGTGCCGTGGTGTAAGCCGCAATGACGGCATTGGTAGTGTGGATCTCCTTGGGGCTCTCCTCGGAGTTACCTCAACACCACGTACATGACCTGGTTCGTCACGGGTACGCAGGTCTGCACTACCACTTCCTCGGCGTTGAGCAGGCCCAGGAGGCGATCGTACCGGTACACCAGCTAGCACGTGGACATGTTATCGCGCTGTGGTGTTGCGTGTGCGAGGTATGGAAACTCAAGGACGCAAAACATGCACGACCGAGGGTTAAAAAGCAGAACAAGTAGTGACGTGGAGCGTTGTGATTGGTGTAAATAAGACGATCTCTGATAGGTGGACAAATTGAAATAACGTGATGTGATAGGCGAAAATAAAATCAAAGGTGATTGGATGAAAAATGACGAGAAGGAATTAGCGGTGAATTTGTGAACTAAGATGGCGAAGATTTTTTTTTTTTAAAAAAAAGGATAATATAAGTACGGCAACTGTAACGGTTTACGGCAAACGCGCGCCGCGCAATGCGTCACGCCGGGCATCTTGCTCAATATGATTTTTGTTTTATTGCCCAGGCGTGACGCATTGCGCGGCGCGCGTTTGCCGTAAACCGTTACAGTTGCCGTACTTATATTATCCTTTTTTTTTTAAAAAAAAAAATCTTCGCCATCTTAGTTCACAAATTCACCGCTAATTCCTTCTCGTCATTTTTCATCCAATCACCTTTGATTTTATTTTCGCCTATCACATCACGTTATTTCAATTTGTCCACCTATCAGAGATCGTCTTATTTACACCAATCACAACGCTCCACGTCACTACTTGTTCTGCTTTTTAACCCTCGGTCGTGCATGTTTTGCGTCCTTGAGTTTCCATACCTCGCACACGCAACACCACAGCGCGATAACATGTCCACGTGCTAGCTGGTGTACCGGTACGATCGCCTCCTGGGCCTGCTCAACGCCGAGGAAGTGGTAGTGCAGACCTGCGTACCCGTGACGAACCAGGTCATGTACGTGGTGTTGAGGTAACTCCGAGGAGAGCCCCAAGGAGATCCACACTACCAATGCCGTCATTGCGGCTTACACCACGGCACACAAGTGCCTAGTGTTATTTTGTCACCTGAAGCGAAAGGTCTCCGTGGACACGTATCGAAGCTGCAATCTGCCGTTCACGTATAGAAACAGAGGTACAGTTGCCTAACACTAAGGTCTCCGTGGACACGTATCGAAGCTGCCATCTGACGTTCACGTATAGAAACACAGGTACAGTTGCCTAGCACTAAGGTCTCCGTGGACACGTATCGAAGCTGCAATCTGCCGTTCACGTATAGAAACAGGTATAGTTGCCTAGCACTAAGATCTCCGTGGACACGTATCGAACCTGCAATCTGCCGTTCACGTATAGAAACAGAGGTATAGTTGCCTAGCACTAAGGTCTCCGTGCACACGTATCGAAACTGCAATCTGCCGTTCACGTATAGAAACAGAGGTACAGTTGCCTAGCACTAAGGTCTCCGTGGACACGTATTCAAGCTGCAATCTGCCGTTCACGTATAGAAACAGAGGTACAGTTGTCTAGCACTAAGGTCTCCGTGGACACGTATAGAAACACAGGTACAGTTGCCTAGCACTAAGGTCTCCGTGAACACGTATCGAAGCTGCAATCTGCCGTTCACGTATAGAAACAGAGGTACAGTTGCCTAGCACTAAGGTCTCCGTGGACACGTATTGAAGCTGCAATCTGCCGTTCACGTATAGAAACAGAGGTGCAGTTCCCTAGCACTAAGGTCCCCGTGGATAGGTATCGAAGCTGCAATCTGCCGTTCACGTATAGAAACAGAGGTGCAGTTGCCTAGCACTAAGGTCTCCGTGGACACGTATCGAAGCTGCAATCTGACGTTCACGTATAGAAACAGAGGTATAGTTGCCTAGCACTAAGATCTCCGTGGACACGTATCGAACCTGCAATCTGCCGTTCACGTATAGAAACAGAGGTATAGTTGCCTAGCACTAAGGTCTCCGTGCACACGTATCGAAACTGCAATCTGCCGTTCACGTATAGAAACAGAGGTACAGTTGCCTAGCACTAAGGTCTCCGTGGACACGTATTCAAGCTGCAATCTGCCGTTCACGTATAGAAACAAAGGTGCAGTTGCCTAGCACTAAGGTCTCCGTGGACACGTATCGAAGCTGCAATCTGCCGTTCACGTATAGAAACAGAGGTACAGTTGCCTACACTAAGGTCTCCGTGGACACGTATCGAAGCTGCAATCTGCCGTTCACGTATAGAAACAGAGGTACAGTTGCCTAGCACTAAGGTCTCCGTGGACACGTATCGAAGCTGCAATCTGCCGTTCACGTATAGAAACAGAGGTGCAGTTGCCTAGCGCTAAGGTCTCCGTGGACACGTATCGAAGCTGCAATCTGCCGTTCACGTATAGAAACAGAGGTGCAGTTGCCTAGCACTAAGGTCTCCGTGCACACGTATCGAAGCTGCAATCTGCCGTTCACGTATAGAAACAGAGGTACAGTTGCCTAGCACTAAGGTCTCCGTGGACACGTATCGAAGCTGCCATCTGACGTTCACGTATAGAAACACAGGTACAGTTGCTGACTTTTTAAAAACTCAATATTCTTGGTATATAGAGGCTTATTATGAGGTGATACATCCATTTATATGAATTTTCACGATCCACCACTGCACGATTTCTACCATCGCCAATAAAAATGCATTTAAAAGATTTTACCGCTGACGTACATCCGCTCTCAGGCTCTTTTTACACATAGATCAGCACACACACGTTGTTTGTACGTAAGGCTGCACATGGGAAATGACTGTTTGCAGAGTTCAGTTATTCCTGATGCTATTAGTGCAAATATTAAAACTATGAGTATCGTGTGTAGTGTTTTTGTGTTGTGCCAGTGCATACGTGTTATGTAAAATGTAAAGAATTAAATAAAAATCAGCAGATACTTCCTTTCTAAGGAGTAACACCAACTGTTGAATATAAATTCTCAAAGTGCTACGTTCGTACGACCTCTACCCTCTATCTGTTATAGGTGAGTACGAAAGTATGTAGATCGCGTTAAAATACACAACTTATGTCATATACATTTTTATTGTTGAGTGAACCGTTTTCGAGATATTGCTTGTTATTTACTTAAATTTTCGAATACTTATTTTCTCAAATGGGAATTCGTTATTCATTTTTTTTGTCTTTGATATGCAAAGAGTATTAATCTGTGGCAAAAAGAATGGTACTGCACATAGCAACCAGCTATTAAGAGATATGTATGTGCTTAAAGGCTACTGTTTTTCTATATTCCCCTTGTAAATATATTTTCCCTACATCTACAACAAAATTAGCAATAAAATAGAGTTTGCAAATGTTTATCTCGATTAACATGAACTAGATGGGGAATAAGCGTTTGTAAAAATACTTTGTACAAGAGTTGAGAAAGTCATGTGAGTGTTACACATCAGATTTTTTTTATGTGTTTCAGTGGGTGAATAATAATTAGTTTTGTTGGTATCGTTATCACAGTACTGTTTCGCTTGTGAAATCCCGTTCTCTTTGTATTAAAAAAAAATGGCTCTAACGATTTTGATGAGAAATATCATATGTTTTTAAGATAATGTCGTGAGAAATGAAATGTATATCTCGAATTTTCTGGGAATGTCTCCAAAAGTATTCTTCATTGTGAACGACTTTTTCATAACTGATAAACCGTAAGAGATAGACAAAATTTTACTACACAAAAAATGTAGATCGCGTTAAAATACACAACTTATGTCATATACATTTTTGTTGTTGAGTGAACCGTTTTCGAGATATTGCTTGTTATTTCATTAAATTTTCCAATACTTATTTTCTCAAATGGGAATTCGTTATTCATTTTTTTTGTCTTTGATATGCAAAGAGTATTAATCTGTGGCAAAAAGAATGGTGCTGCACATAGCAACCAGCTATTAACAGATATGTATGTGCTTAAAGGCTACTGTTTTTCTATATTCCCCTTGTAAATATATTTTCCCCTACATCTACAAGAAAATTAGCAATAAAATAGAGTTTGCAAATGTTTATCTCGATTAACATGAACTAGATGCAGCATAAGCGTTTGTAAAAATACTTTGTACAACAGTAGAGAAAGTCATGTGAGTGTTACACATCAGATTTTTTTTATACAAGAAAATTAGCAATAAAATAGAGTTTGCAAATGTTTATCTCGATTAACATGAACTAGATGGGGAATAAGCGTTTGTAAAAATACTTTGTACAAGAGTTGAGAAAGTCATGTGAGTGTTACACATCAGATTTTTTTTTTATGTGTTTCAGTGGGTGAATAATAATTAGTTTTGTTGGTATCGTTATCACAGTACTGTTTCACTTGTGAAATCCCGTTCTCTTTGTATTAAAAAAAAATGGCTCTAACGATTTTGATGAAAAATATCATATGTTTTTAAGATAATGTCGTGAGAAATGAAATGTATATCTCGAATTTTCTGGGAATGTCTCCAAAAGTATTCTTCATTGTGAACGACTTTTTCATAACTGATAAACCGTAAGAGATAGACAAAATTTTGCTACACAAAAAATGTAGATCGCGTTAAAATACACAACTTATGCCATATACATTTCTTTTGTTCAGTGAACCGTTTTTCGAGATATTGCTTGTTATTTCCTTAAATTTTCCAATACTTATTGAATCCCAAAAAAAAAAAAAAAAAGCATTTTTGGAAACATGTCCGTGTGTGTGTGCCTGTCTGTGTGTCTGTCTGTCTGTGTGTGTGTGTGTGTGTTTGTGCGCGCGAGTACGTGCCTAGTATGCGTGCGCCACAAGCCGAAACGACGACATTATAGAAAAACTTTATCATTTGCCTACCGGACAGGGACAACCGCGAAAACCTGAAAAAAAAAGCTCTAAGAGTATTCTAACGCTTACCGATCTGGTAAACCCATGAAAACAAGATAGTACACTTTTTTTTAATTTTCTCAAAAATGGCTATAACGATTTTGATGAAAATATCATATGTTTAAGTTAATGTCGTGAGAAATAAAATGTATATCTCAAATTTTCTGGGAATGTCTCCAAAAGTATTCTTCATTGTGAACGCCTTTTGCATAACTGGGAAACCATAAGAGATAGACAAAATTTTACTTCACAAAAAATGTAGATCGCGTTAAAATACACAACTTATGCCATATACATTTCTTTTGTTGAGTGAACCGTTTTCGAGATATTGCTTGTTATTTCCTTAAATTTGACAATACTTACACTTTTTTTTACTTTTCTCTACTACGTATAGTAAGTAGGGGAAGTATTGCATTCCACCCAAAAATTCGATACCGAGATTTTACCGGAAATACACGTTTTGAGACCTCCTGAATCCCCCAAAAAAAAGGCATTTTTGGAAACATGTCCGTGTGTGTGCCTGTCTGTGTGACTGTCTGTCTGTGTGTGTGTGTGCGCGAGTACGTGCCTTGTATCCGTGCGCCACAAGCCGAAACGACGACATTATAGAAAAACTTTATCATCTGCCTACCGGACAGGGACACCCGCTAAAAAACCTGAGAAAACCTCGAAAATTAGAAACGGCTTCGTCACCCACTACAGAAAACGCCTACCAACCAGGGAAAACCTATGAAAAAGCAGAAAGAGTTTGCATTCGTTTACCAACCGCAGAAAACTCCCAAAAAAACTAGTTATTTTAAAAAAAAAAAGGAAAAGTCGAATAATATAAGTATGGCAACTGCAACGTTTGTGTGTGTGTGTGTGTGTGCGCGCGAGTACGTGCCTAGTATCCGTGCCCCGACAAGGTAAAACTTCATCATTTGCCTACCGGGCAGGGACAACCGCTAAAAAACCTGAGAAAACCTCGAAAATTAGAAACGCCTTCGTCAACCAGTACAGAAAACGCCTACCAACCAGGGAAAACCTATGAAAAAGCAGAAAGAGCTTGCATTCGTATACCAACCGCAGAAAACCTCCAAAAACTAGTTATTTTTTAAAAAAACGAAAAAACAAAAAGAAAAAAAGGAAAAGACGAATAATATAAGTATGGCAACTGCAACGTGTGTGTGTGTGTGTGTGTGTGCGAGTATGTGCCTAGTATCCGTGCGCTGACAAGCAAAAACTTCATCATTTGCCTACCGGGCAGGGACAACCACGAAAAACCTGAAAAAACCTCGAAAATTAGAAAGGGCTTCGTCAACCACTACAGCAAACGCCTACCAACCAGGGAAAACCTGTGAAAAAGCAGAAAGAGCTTGCATTCGTCTACCAACCAGAGAAAACCCCCCAAAAACTAGTTATTTTTTTAAAAAACAAACGTAAAAAAAAGAAAAAGAAAAAAAGAAAAGAAAAAAAAGAAAGCCGGGTAATATAAGTATGGCAACTGTAACGGTTTACGGTAAACGCGCGCGCGCGCAATGCGTCACGGCGGGCAATATTCTTCAAGTTATCGCGCAGTTTGCAGCTCTTTCATCGCAGCGGGCCTATCGCCACGCACATCGTCTGCTGAAATTGCTGATGAGTTCTGGAGAGGCTTTTGCAAATCTTGTCGGTAGCAAAACTTACCTTTCCCATCACCTCCAACATACCCCACTCCCACACCTTTTTGTTTCCACCAATCATAATCTCTCTTATTCTTACCAATCAACAACTTTCATTTGCTCCTTTCCACCAATAAAATCACTTCTTATTCCCACCAATCACAACTTCACACGTCACTTTCTGTTACACTTTTTATCCCTCGCTCCCCATCTTTTCCCTCTTTCAGTTCCGACCTCCGCACAGACAACACCTCGCCGCTGCTCACATCTCCGAACCAGATTGCCGGCGAGAACAGATCTCGTTTATTCACACCTCGACGGTTGACTCGACAGCAGCTACTGTGAACACCTACGTCGTACACGTTTTTGACCGCTTCGACCGGCTATGAGAACCCTGCTCCTACGTACGCTAGCGACCATCACGATGGTCCAGTACCAGGTTTTGGTATAGTTAAATTACGCCTCTGCAAAGGGTGTCTGTACCGCTTTAAAAACCTAGGTATATCAGTGCGTAGTGATGTTGGTTGATCTTAAAGCTGGTTAAGCATTTTCAAAAACAGTTTGCTTTTATTTTTCCGCCTCGCGTGCCGCGCTTTTGGTGACGCATCCACACCGGTAACAGGTAAGTACCACACGCATAATTATTTTTCGGACCTGCTTGGCGTAGGAATATATCCTTTCGTGTTTTGGTACTGTAACCTCAAATCTCCTTACCCTCCTCTTACGACCGCCATCTTGTTTAGTTCCCACCGCATCTCCTTGTCGCAGACCCTCCGCCCTTTTTAGTTCCCGCTATTTTAACCTCAAAATCTACTCTTCTAACCTCTTGCTACCGCCATCTTCTTTTAGTTCCCATTCTCACCACCGCATCTCCTTACCCCCCACCTCTTGCGACCGCCATGTTCACCACTAACCTCCAAATTTCCTCGTCCTTAAACCTCTTGTCTCAACCACCTTGTTTAGTTCCCATTTTCGCCACCGCATCTCATATCGCCCCATCTCTCTATCCACTCAAGAAAACTACCATCCAACGTTCAAAAAAAATTGCTGATCAGTTCACGACAGGCTTTTGCAAATCTTGTTGCTAGCAAAACTTACCTTTCCCATCACCTCCAACATACCCCACTCCTTTTTCTTTCCACCAATCATAACCTCTCTTATTCTTACCAATCAACAACCTTCATTTGCTCCTTTCCACCAATAACATCACTTCTTATTCCCACCAATCACAACTTCACACGTCACTTTCTGTTACACTTTTTATCCCTCGCTCCCCATCTTTTCCCTCTTTCAGTTCCGACCTCCGCACAGACAACACCTCGCCGCTGCTCACATCTCCGAACCAGATTGCCGGCGAGAACAGATCTCGTTTATTCACACCTCGACGGTTGACTCGACAGCAGCTACTGTGAACACCTACGTCGTACACGTTTTTGACCGCTTCGACCGGCTATGAGAACCCTGCTCCTACGTACGCTAGCGACCATCACGATGGTCCAGTACCAGGTTTTGGTATAGTTAAATTACGCCTCTGCAAAGGGTGTCTGTACCGCTTTAAAAACCTAGGTATATCAGTGCGTAGTGATGTTGGTTGATCTTAAAGCTGGTTAAGCATTTTCAAAAACAGTTTGCTTTTATTTTTCCGCCTCGCGTGCCGCGCTTTTGGTGACGCATCCACACCGGTAACAGGTAAGTACCACACGCATAATTATTTTTCGGACCTGCTTGGCGTAGGAATATATCCTTTCGTGTTTTGGTACTGTAACCTCAAATCTCCTTACCCTCCTCTTGCGACCGCCATCTTGTTTAGTTCCCACCGCATCTCCTTGTCGCAGACCCTCCGCCATTTTTAGTTCCCGCTATTTTAACCTCAAAATCTACTCTTCTAACCTCTTGCTACCGCCATCTTCTTTTAGTTCCCATTCTCACCACCGCGTCTCCTTACCCCCACCTCTTGCGACCGCCATGTTCACCACTAACCTCCAAATTTCCTCGTCCTTAAACCTCTTGTCTCAACCACCTTGTTTAGTTCCCATTTTCGCCACCGCATCTCATATCGACTCATCTCTCTATCCACTCAAGAAAACTACCATCCAACGTTCAAAAAAAATTGCTGATCAGTTCACGACAGGCTTTTGCAAATCTTGTTGCTAGCAAAACTTACCTTTCCCATCACCTCCAACATACCCCACTCCTTTTTATTTCCACCAATCATAATCTCTCTTATTCTTACCAATCAACAACCTTCATTTGCTCCTTTCCACCAATAACATCACTTCTTATTCCCACCAATCACAACTTCACACGTCACTTTCTGTTACACTTTTTATCCCTCGCTCCCCCATATTTTCCCTCTTTCAGTCCCGACCTCCGCACAGACAACACCTCGCCACCCAGCTCCTCTCCATCACGCGACCTCCATTCTCCTCCATCTTCCTTCCTTCATCTTCCACCCCAAATTAACGAACCAATCAAAACACTCCACGTCACTTCCTCTTCCTCCTTCACCTTACCCTAATCCTCAATTCTTTCAACTCGTCCCGGATGAACCAATTGCAATAACGATAATCCTACCGCTCAGGGCGCTTTTCAAACTTACCGCCGCCGCCGTCGCACGCACCGACACTAGCGACACCAGCGCCCCTAGCGGCAGGATTATCGTTAAAACAATTGGCTCATCCGGGACTAATACTACTAACGACGACTTGTGCCAGGCCTCACTGACCTACATCGATACCTCTCCTCAGTTCCACACTCCGTAAGGAATGGGCTGCCATTCCCCAAGAAACTTTCCAGCACTGATGCTGGTATGCCTGCGAGAGTGAACGCTGTCATCGAGGCTAAGGGTGGGCCAACACCATATTGACTTCCAGCATTACCGATGGAGGGCGCCACGAACTTGTATGTCATTTTCAGGCAGGCGTCCGGATGCTTTTGATCACGTAGTGTATGTATCGGATGAGAGACTGGAGACGCATTACTCGTTTAGCTCAGCGTTAGCACGTCGGCAAAGAAAACCCAAGATCTATTTTTCGAGTAGGTATTCGTAGGTATTTGTATTTTTGCTACCGCTTTCTATAACAGTAAGGGGAAGAATTGCATTCCAGCGAAACGTTTTACATCAACTTTTCTCCAGAAATATGGGCTTGAGCCCCCAAGTAAACAAAGATTTTATTGGAATACCTGTTAGATTGAAAACGTTTTCGTTATTTCTTATTTTATCAAAAATGCTAAAATGATTTTTATTAAAATATGTGTCTGAAATTGAGATTAAGGAAAAGCATGTCTTGACTTCTCTGTAAATTTAGTACTTTAGTTTGGTTGAATTGTGAGTAGATAGTTTTCTTAACTAAAAGGTTATAAGATGTGACAGTATTTCTGGTCACTGAAAATATTCAAAATACAAACAATTTTAAAAATGAAAAGGTAGAATAAGACTGAAAAACTCAATGCTATAGCCGGGATTTGAACCACGGATCTGCCAGTCTCCGTCAGGTTACTCTAATCACTGAGCTATCATGGCAACATTTCGGCACCACATTAAATTCTCTAACTGATTCACATTTCTTCCAGTAAATCACAAGGAGATCTCAAATTGTTTTGAGATGACATACCCCAATGACGACTTACAGTGTTGTAAGTACATTAAGACCCGGGTTTCATAGTTTCAACCACTATTAACCGGACGGATACCGGGAGATCCGTGGTTCAAATCCCGGCAATGGCATTGAATTCTTCATGCGTCTGATTCTACCTTTCAAACCTTGTCCAACACACGCCTTGTGTGGAAGAACAATTAATTTCATTAACTGTAACAATGTAATGATTGATGAATCATTAATGTAACGTAAGTAGTAATCTGATATAAAAACATGTATAATAATATTAATAAGCCTAATTGTGTTTGTGTAATTTTAATGTGTGCGTTAGCTTTTAAGTATAAGTTTTGTTGAGGCTGTTGGAGGCTAGAACATTAGATATATGGAACATTTTTAGATATTTTTTATTTTCTAAAAATAGCTGTAACAATTTTGATTAAAGTACCATTTATTAGAGATATTTACATAACAAAATGTGTGTTTTGAATTTTCTGGGAATAATCTCAGAAGTCCCTTATTCGGAAGGAATTTTTGTATAATCTTGTATAACTGGTAAACCTTAAGAGAAGAAGAAACACAAAATGTATAGATCTCTTTAAAAAATGTAATTTATTTAAAATTATTCTTTGTGGAAATAGCCATTTCCGAGATATCCGTTATTAATGGTTCGAATTGTTCAATACTTAGAAAATGTTTCATTCTTTTTAAGTATAAACGATTTTTAGCTGTATGGAATTTTAAGGCCACCATAATCGTATAGTGTCCAGTTCTTAAACATTTGACTAGCTGTTCTCTTTGTATCCTAACGAAATGTGTAATGTAGCTATTTCTGCAAAGGTTTATCGGATTAAAATGAAGTAGAAAGAAAAATAAACTTTCGTAAGAATAGTTTGTATACCCACTAATAAACGACGGAGGGTAGAGAAAGTTATGTGAATATAACACTAATATTGTATCTACCCAACACAAGTACCCATCGAACGCTTATTATCTATTTCTCTATGAGTGGCTTGAAACAAAGCCCAAGAAAGAAACATGCGATGTTACTCGATTTGAATTTGGAAACAACTTCCCTTAATGAATTCAACTCCGGTTCACGTAGACAAGTAGAGATGGCTAGCCCATTGTAACCTGATTAACAATTCAAGCTTGTAGAGGTAGGGATGGGTGAGCAGCGTAAAACGCAGAACCACAGTGTTTATGTCAAACGATTCCTCTGAAGCAGAAATGGAAAAGAAATCCAAAATTATGCCCCCAGTTTCGAAGTACTGTAATTCTCAATCTTTTACATATCAGTATAATAATAATAGATTATTACTATTTATTTTATTATTATTATTATTATTATTATTATTAAACAAGAATTAAGCCTGACTTCAAGATGCTAAAATACTGGTCTGTCATCTGGATAGGAGTCTTCGTCGGTCCCTGTATGTTCTTATTGTCAGTCTTATGAACATTGTCATGGTATGGTATGGTTCTCAACTAGGAAGGAGTTGGGGTGGTGTATTCTACCAGGATTACCCCTTTCTCTCATTTCCCGTCACTTCATCTTTCTCCCTTTCATCTTTCAGGTAGTGTATCCGGGTTTCATAGCACGCCTGGAGCTGGACAGATGACATGACTGATACGTTTTGGAAGGATTTCTCCCCGCCAACGAGAGGGGGCGTTGGCGTGTCTGCAAGAACCGCTTCGTCCCTCTCGCGGGACTCTTTAGCTCTACTGGCGAGAGTGAGTGTTTTGTACTGGAAATAAGAACTTCCGTAGTCTCTGTGATCCCGTCTGCCTGCGGACCTGTGACCTTCTGCGGCTCCTTCACTTCATCCCTGCCTTCGAGGGAGATGTAGCCACAATAGATCTAGTTGGTTGCAGTGGCGTGGTGTCCCCCTCCGGTAATTCCATCCTACATCCTACAGCTAGGAAGGACATACTCAATTACTAATGTTACACTCCGCATCTTTTGGAATGGCGTTAGCAAATTGTCAATCAGATGTGTAGAATTGTACAAAAGGAGGAGCTAGAAAGGTGACAGGACGGAGCTATACATTTCAGTACCAATTTAAACCCTTGTTCCTATATGAGCACATTTTCTGCTCCAAGTGTACCTTATGAAACGATGTTACTTTTAGAAAAGTGTCATTCTCACTCACCAGTTTATTTTCAGAAACAAAATTTAATTTTCATTCAACATTTATAGTTTATATTATATTGTTGATAAGTTTTCGCACAGTAGCTCTTTGTGGAAAGTTCTTTAAACATCGCCTTTTAATTTTCCTTCAAGACTTTTGCATACTAATCGTACATTGAAAAGAATTGTACTAATGTGTGTATTCAGACATTCAAAAGCATATAGAATGGCGCTAATCGCACTTATCAGCACTAATAACACATGTAAACCTTTATAAAGATCGTCAATTGACACCAAAAATGTCCAGTTATCTCGTTCAGGATACCATGGACATTATATAATAAACGTTGCCTCATTTTGAAATTATGGCAGTAGCTGAAAATATCTGATATTTTCCCTTATTTATTCTGGGTACTATAAATTATTTGACTTTTTAACCGCTTCCCAATTTGCTTGACATTTAAACATAATTTATATACCTAGTTTTTAATTTCGTGTCACAGTTGTAATTTAGGTGCGATGCGAGACCGAAATATATCAGGACATGTAATTTAGTGTAGGATTACAAGGTGGTTGTGCAGTTTATCTTTTTCACCCCGGCATAATTCATCATTAATACAATTCAATTCTCCTTCACTTGAGCTTTCATGAATAAATCAACGGAAGATATATTTATAATTTCTAAGAGTGTAACTAACGTTGAATGGTTTTAAAGTTGGTAACTATACCAATGGAATCTTAAAGCCATTATGCTAGAATGAATTTGTCCATGTAACATAGTGTCAATCACAGTTATGATGGCTTCATTTTTGTTCAATTCAATATAATAAAAGTACATTTATATTTGTAAAACTCCCCTAGATATTTAATATTACAATATACAGAGTGGAGCATTTGAGACTGTACAATATCTCCAAAACTGAGCGTTGTAGAAAGCAATGTCTTGAATAAAAGTTGCTTGATATTATGGGGTAAAGTAAATGCCATTAGGCGTGTTTTATTTGGAGGACGTTGTGATGGTCACTTTATTTTAGAGATATTGTGCATCTCAAATTAAATGGCTCACCCTGTATTTTAAATCCCAAATAAATTTTCAACATAATTTCCTACCAATTGTTCTAAGGGAGTGATAAAAAATCAAATGCATAAATTTATTAATCTCACTGAATTGTACAGACTGCAAAAACTATATGTTACAAGGCTCCGTGGTGGATGGATGAGATGGAAATGTGTAGAAAGAGTCAGAGAAAGGACACCTCGCGCGCTGCTACCTACATAGATCCGTTTTCGCTAACACCTTCCAGGAGGAAGGAACGAAGTGACGGAACCCTGGAGGCTACAGGCCACAGTCAGACATGTCAAAAGTCCCTAATAGTTCCAAGCTTGAGGACCTGTGCCACTACTGGAGCTGCATAAAGAGGGCGACGAACGACTCTCGACAAAGTGGCCCTTTAGTGTCCACGGGAGTTCTCTTTCCTTCGAGCAACATCCGAGCCATCTGTCTGGCAACAGAAACGCCAAAATCTAGAATACTCAAGAAACATGAGAAGGAAACGAAATGAAAGGGAAATGATGGAATGAAAATGGTGGTAGATGAGAAACCATCCCAGCATTCGCTACTAACTAGAGAAAAGCACGAAAAACCCAAGGTCAGAGTGGGTGGCCGACGAGAATCAAACCCGGGATCTTTCGAATGCGAGCCTCACACGTTACCACGGGACCATCTCGCTCGGTAGAAAGTGTCATAGTAACTCGTCAAGTGTTCTACTCGTATACGTGATGTATGAGGAGAACTTAGAAAAGACAGATGGGCGACGGTAAACATTTATGTTTATATTTTACTCAAGTAAATACAGTGTCTTCGTTTTATATCAAGGTCACAACCGCCTTATAAGCGTATCGCTATTATGTCACTGCGCAGAAGCTGCGCAGGACATGTCAAGTGCGCATTTATCAGCTGTGAGCTGCCTCAGTCGTCGCTTTGTCTTCGTGTTGTGAAGTGTTTCGACAATACGTGTTGTGTGTGATTTCCTTAGGAATGTTATTCTCTTATTAGTCCACGGAAATGCCTGCCAAAAAATTCAACTCGAACAGCGTATGTTTATGTACGATACATACGTGAAAACTGAATCGTGTAGACAGGTATATAGACAATTTCAGAGCCAATTTCCTGGTTATCCAGTTCCGGGCAGAGAGCCTGCGAGATGTTTCGTCAATAAATTTATAACAACGGGATCGCTAAACGCTAAACGCTAACAGATAAAGTTTATAGGAACAATTCCCACACCATAGACGAACTGAAGGGCAATGTAAAAGTAGAAATTATGAACATTACGCAAGAACTTATGCGCGTGAATGGTAATTTCATCCAATTGATGTCAAGAATGTCTTCGTGCAGATGGACACCACTTTCAACATCACTTATAACAAGGTAAGTATTCATTACATATACATTACTAACACTCGTGAGTAAATGATAATGATAACTTTATTTGTAAATTTTTATACACAATTCTTTATACAATATTCCGCTTATAAACTAACTTACCTATGTACAAATTTCCTTACCAGCTATGCTGCTCTTTTTGCCTGGCACCCTGGCCTTCTGGCTCATCTGAGCATCCCTTGCTACCTTTAATCCCTATTGCCCATTCTCCCCTTCCTCCGTTTACTTTTCTATCTTTCTTATCTCTCTTACTTTTCTAATCTATTTCTCTTTTACTTTCTTTAAGAACTCTCCCATATTCTTATTTGGCTTTTCTTCTTTTCTTGTTAACATTTTAATTGCTACTATTTTTCCATCCATTTTTTCCCATTTTTCCTCCCATACTTCTTGTCTCCATTCTGCTAATTCTTTGCATTCTGTTATATAGTGCTCTGTACTTTCGCTACCTCCGCATAATTCACAAATTCCGTTTTTTTTGCCTCTTAGCCCTCTCAGATAAATTGATCCTGTTCGCATCCATGCAAACGCTTCCTTTCTGCTCTATTGCAATAATCCACATACCCTTCTCTTTCCCATTTCCTTTTTACTAATCTATAAAACCCTAGTGACTTTTTATCCTCTAAGTTTCCCAAAATCTCTTGTCTATCCATGTCCTCCATTCTGTTTCTTACTGTTATCCAAAACGCCATTGCTATTTCTTTCTCCTGTTCTCCAAATATCTCCTATTCCTATTTTATCGATAATTTTTTCTACCCCTGTTCACCAATTATTTTTATTTTCGTACTCTTTTGTTGTTGCATGTATATCTTTAAAATTTCCTCTTCATCTTTTCTCAGGCATCTGAACCACAATTTTAATATCCTTTCCAGTATCACTCCCTTTCTTCTTGTTCTTCCTAATTCCACTAATGCTACTTCCCCTGGTGCTGATCTTGGTAACCCCAATAGCTCTTTACAGAAAGTTCTATAGCTCTGGTCTACTATTTTTCTGCTTAATTCAGATACTCCCCAAATTTCTACTGCATATAGCATTCTTGCTTCTACCAATGCTTCATACATTCTTTCTATCCATTTATTTGGCATTTCTAATTTATATTTGCATCCTTACTCTTGTCATTGCTGCCCTTCCTTGCCATAGCCTTCCTGCTATGCGCCCCCCCCCCATTCACCATTACTGCTCATCCTCACCCCCAAATAATCCAACTCCTTGACAACTGCTAACTTTAAACCCTGAAACGGCAACTCTAGGCCGGGCCCGAGAACAGTAATTCTAGATAACTTATTAATTAACTTTTAGTGATGTTAAATCGTATTATGTAAATATCTTTTTCTCATACTGCTTGTATATTTTAAGAAGGGTGATTTAACGTTATGTATCTATCTAGGTTATTAATATTAGTAGAGTTATAAATGGTTTAATGTGAATAATTTAAGCGCTATGTTAAAATACTGTCCACGGTGGAATGTTTTAGCTACAGGAATAGTGCTTTCGAAGGCAGAAAACCTAGTTTTATTACCTCTCTCCGGTCGCCGTGCTATTATTCCTACAGCGAGGGTGTAGAGCCTTTGTCCCATTATTTGATAATTCGCCGTGACCAAGTGAGTGAGACAGACAACCTTAACGGTAAATGTAGGAAAAGCCGCGATTTATATTAAAATTGGACCAATGAAATCCCTGGAAGTTTATTCGAAATAGTTAGACGCGTCGAGTCGCGCTAAAAATGTACCAATAGGAAAGGAAGCAGCCTCAGGAGCCTGAGACTATAAATGGATCTGTTTAGGGAAAATTCGGGACAGTTTTTGTCATGTGTGGTCAGGGAGAGATGCTGCAGGATGTGTGAGATATCGCGCCAAGACAGGGAATCCAAATAGTTTTAGCAACACACCTAAGATCCGCTACTCTTAAAGCGACAATAAGAATATTTAAACTTCAAGTCATATCCGCGCCATAGTTTAACAGCGGTGGACAGTATTTTACAGCGGCCATACCAGTTTTGTATACTACGAGTGTTAATTAAATAAAAAGAAACGGCAGTGTCATCTTTTCATAAACAAAGCAAGTCTATGTCTTCCTATATCACCACCCGAGATCTACGTTTTCCTTTACCGAGGATAAGTCCATGCTCCCATAGAATTTAAGAACAATTACTGAGGCTAGCCGAGGATAAATTGAAGAGAACCAACCCACTGAGAACTTCTGGAAGCAACGGGAGAAGCATCCAGGTAAGCCTAACAGCAACGGATGAGGAGGTGATCGCCGCAAACTGGCGCCATAACGTGGAGCTCGAAGGGAAGACCAACATAAACGGAGGACTAGAAAACAACGAATAGACGAAGAATCTTCAGAGGAAAGGGGCACAGCAGAACAAAATTACAACGCGAACTTCTAATCTACCTACGTGGGACAACAAAACAGCTGAGAACATCGCTTCTAGAACTTCACCAGGATTCGAACCCGGAACGCATCAGTTAACATTGAAAAAAAATACAGGTTAGAACTTTTATTCAAAAACAAACAAAAAGGCATGCAGAGTAGTGACTCAGTTTTGTGAACACATGTTATTGAGAGGGGGTAAAGTCATTACTAGGGACGTAGAACTTGCTAACGGAACCATGAGTAGGTCAAGGGAAGATTTGAAAGAATTGAATGGGGAGGCTATTGTCAGCATAACAACAGATGGAGAAAATATGGGCGCAGCAGAAGTAGAAGTTAGGCTAGAAAGGCAATCACCGAATAAGCAGGTCATTGACGCAGGTCAAAACCAGCTGCTAATATTGCTTCAACAGTTGAGCGCAATAATAGATGAACGGGGTAAGATCTTCAATGAACATAGTAAAAAGTTAGAAAGCATAATAGATGAACGGGGTAAGATCTTAAGTGAATATAGTAAGAACGTAGAAAGAATCGGAAGTCAACTAGATAAGAATTTAGAAGGGGAATCAAATGGGCATAATAAGGACGTAGAAAGAATCGTAAGTAAGCAGAGTAAGGGCTTAGAAAGAATCGTAAGTGGACAAGATAAGAATGTAGAAGGTGAATCAAATGAGCATAATAAGGACTTAGAAAGAGTCGTAAGTAAGCAGAGTAATGACTTAGAAAGAATCGTAAGTGAACCAGATAAGAATCTAGAAGGGAAATCAAATGAGCATAATAAGGACTTAGAAAGAATCGCAAATGAGCAGAGTAAAGACTTAGAAAGAATCGTAAGTGAACAAGATAAGAATGTAGAAGGGCAGAGTAAAGACTTAGAAAGAATCGTAAGTGAACAAGATAAGAATGTAGAAGGGAAATCAAATGAGCATAATATGGACTTAGAAAGAATCGTAAGGGAACAAGATAAGAATGTAGAAGGGAAATCAAACGAGCAGAGTAAGGACTTAGAAAGAATCGTAAATGAGCAGAGTAAGGACTTAGAAAGAAAATTGAGTGAACAGAAAAAGGATTTCGAAGGGAAATTAAGTAAGCAGAATAAGGACTTAGAAAGAAACTTAAGTGAACAAGATAAGAATGTAGAGGGGAAATTAGTTGAGCTGATGAAGGGGAAGCTAATAGAAACACTTGAAGGGAAATTACTACAGATACTAGAAACTAAAGAGCCGAAAACACTAACGGGAGAAGAAACGTTAAAGAAAGCTTTTGAAAGAATGTTAAAAAGGGCGCAGAAAAGAAAGCAGGAATTTAAAACAAGGAAGCGAAAGAAAGGGTTGATCGAACTTGGAGAATTAGTATGGGTATAAAAAAAAAATCCAGCATTCAAATTAAAAAAAAAAAAAAAAAAAAGAAAAGAAAGACATAATATCATTGATCCTGACTCTACAGTGCCTGGAAAGGAGAGCTTTCACATGTGAATTAATGAATTATCGTAAGCAGTTGTGCAGAACATTTTTTTTTGCATTACTAAAGAGACTTGAGTATTAAATGCTCATTAGTGATAGTGAAGAAGAACAAGAAACACCTTTGCCATTAATATGTTTCAGTTTCTTTCTGCTTGAATAAGTTTGTCTTAAGGTTGAAACAGCTTTTATTGTCAGAATATTTATTATATTTTTTTTGATATTTAGCAATATTTGTAAATTATTAATTGGTTGGTATGCTAGCAATATGCTGACAGTTTTCTTTAAACATATAAATTAGTTTTATTAATTATAAAAAAAAAGGTATCATAGAATGGAAAATTTATTTAAAGGTCCATACAGGGTGATTTACATTTGAGTTACAAGAAATAAAGAATTCCAAGATCGTAGGGAGATATCATAAACAGTTGCTCAAACCGTACAAATGTTTAGAGAATGAGAAGGGTGAAGAATGTAATGAAAATAATCAGGTTAGTTTTACTCGAAATGAGGTAGCAACCCTGTGAACAAATAGTAAAGGTAATACACCCGAGAAATAAGGATGTAAAGAAGTAACTAAATGCATAATAATTATGTACCAATATGTATGTAAATAGATTTAAGTTCTAGAACTTAATTTGGGTATTAGAGTATTTGTTTGCGTCACAAGTTATTCGTGTGCGCGAAATGTATTGTGTAAGAATGTCTCTCGGAAACCTGTTTTTAAATGGTGAGAGGGGATCAACCATAACAAATGTGGAGTGAATGACCCAAATATAAACACCACTGGTGTGGCAGAACCCTTGTGAAGAAACAGGTATAGCGAAGGGTCTCTGTCAACAAAACAAACCTACAAAGGCCATAATCAGAGGAATTATTCTGGAAAAGAAAATTGTATCAAGTGCTGAAAAATTTATTCTTTTCCAGAACAGGGCAATTTGAAACGGCAACTCTAGGCCGGGCCCGAGAACAGTAATTCTAGATAACTTATTAATTAACTTTTAGTGATGTTAAATCGTATTATGTAAATATCTTTTTCTCATACTGCTTGTATATTTTAAGAAGGGTGATTTAACGTTATGTATCTATCTAGGTTATTAATATTAGTAGAGTTATAAATGGTTTAATGTGAATAATTTAAGCGCTATGTTAAAATACTGTCCACGGTGGAATGTTTTAGCTACAGGAATAGTGCTTTCGAAGGCAGAAAACCTAGTTTTATTACCTCTCTCCGGTCGCCGTGCTATTATTCCTACAGCGAGGGTGTAGAGCCTTTGTCCCATTATTTGATAATTCGCCGTGACCAAGTGAGTGAGACAGACAACCTTAACGGTAAATGTAGGAAAAGCCGCGATTTATATTAAAATTGGACCAATGAAATCCCTGGAAGTTTATTCGAAATAGTTAGACGCGTCGAGTCGCGCTAAAAATGTACCAATAGGAAAGGAAGCAGCCTCAGGAGCCTGAGACTATAAATGGATCTGTTTAGGGAAAATTCGGGACAGTTTTTGTCATGTGTGGTCAGGGAGAGATGCTGCAGGATGTGTGAGATATCGCGCCAAGACAGGGAATCCAAATAGTTTTAGCAACACACCTAAGATCCGCTACTCTTAAAGCGACAATAAGAATATTTAAACTTCAAGTCATATCCGCGCCATAGTTTAACAGCGGTGGACAGTATTTTACAGCGGCCATACCAGTTTTGTATACTACGAGTGTTAATTAAATAAAAAGAAACGGCAGTGTCATCTTTTCATAAACAAAGCAAGTCTATGTCTTCCTATATCACCACCCGAGATCTACGTTTTCCTTTACCGAGGATAAGTCCATGCTCCCATAGAATTTAAGAACAATTACTGAGGCTAGCCGAGGATAAATTGAAGAGAACCAACCCACTGAGAACTTCTGGAAGCAACGGGAGAAGCATCCAGGTAAGCCTAACAGCAACGGATGAGGAGGTGATCGCCGCAACCCCCATCTGATATTTCTCTTCTCTTTTAGTTTATTTTCTCTTTTAAATACCACAACTTTTGATTTATTTATATTTGCTTTAATTCTCCACTTTTCGTAGAATTCATGTATTCCGTTGATTGCTTTCTGTAGCCCAATTACCGTTATAGCCCCAACCATAAAATCATCCGCGTATAGTATACCTGGTATCTCTGTATTTACTATTATGGAACAGTGCGGAATTTTTTCGTTCACTTTTTCTAATATGTCGTCTATGAATATATTAAATAATGTAGGACTCAATTTGCACCCTTGTCTTAATCCTATTATTGCTCAGTTATTTCTGTAATTCCATTATTTTTACATCTTATACAAAATCTTGTATCTTTATAAATCTTCCTGATTTTTTTTATAAAATTTTCGCTTACCCCTTTCTTTCTTAATTTATAAGCTAATGCTTCTCTATTTATTGTATCAAATGCTTTTTCAAAATCTGCAAAAAACATGTATATCCTTCCTCTTTTCCTGCTCAAATACTTATCTATTATAGTCTTTATTATAAATATATTATCTATTGTTTGTCACCTTTCCTAAATCCTGCTTGATATTCTGACAGTTTTCCTTCCTCTTCCACCCAGCTTCTTAATCTGTCGGCCAATATACCTGTGTATATTTCCCTAATATTGATAGTAAACTTATTCCCCTATAGTTTTATGGTCTATTTGCTCCTCCCTTTCCTTCGTAGATTAGTACCACCATACTTATTTTCCAGCATTGTGGCACATCATTACTACGGAACGGAAAGCCTCGCAGTGTAGTGGACTATGCATTCGCACGATCCTGTCACTCTTAGCACTAGGAAGATCCTCGATGTTATTATGAGGCTTTCCCCGAATTCTTTCTAATCTATCTCTCGAAACAAATGACATAGGCAAAGCTGTCGTCAATGTGCCCGACGCCGCCTCTAATTAATTGTCCCTACGTATTAAAAGGAAGTAATGAAGTTTCAGAGACATTACAAATTATATGTTTTATCATCGACTCATCCCTAGATTTTCACTACTTGAGAATTGTCTGAAAATCTCTGTTTTGCTCCAGAGTACACATTATTGATTAAGGTTTTTTATAAGTTACTTCAAACTTTAAATGTTTATAGTTTTTGTAATGTTTGGGAAACGAGAGAATAAGAAAGGAATTAGTTGTATTTTTCTTCCATAGCAAAAGTCGGGTTTTGTTTACAGAATATATATTCTCCAAATTATTCTCACAATTGTTGTTCCTCGAGTACAAATGTGGGTGATAACAATAGCAATGAATAACTTGTTGTTATGCACGATCTATTTCTTGTCCTCCCCCACCTGTTTCTGCAGTAGACTTGCCTCAGTGATCACGGCACTGAGTTGAACGCAATAAATAAATCCTGTGTCGCTACAGCCCATGAAGGGCCTGGGCGTGCCAGCCTGACTGAAGGCCTCACGCCCACGTATGCACGGCGGAGGTGGTGATCATCCAACCTATATAGGAAAGAGTTGTGGCCAGCATTCCCCAGCCGGAAAGTCGGCTCACGAGGCCAGGTCAGCTGCCCATCACAGGTCCGCACTTTCTTCACGATGCTAAACGGGGACCGGTCCTATACCCGGGACTTATAATCTGCACCCCCATGAGTGGAATCGAACCCGGGCACATTTCAATAGCTGGGAACCAGAGCACTGAGCCACGTCGCAGGACGAATTGAATGTTATACCAGCACTAAATCAACCTTCACTGCTAGTGATCGACATATATGGCTACCCATGGCTCTTCTGTAAGCTGCTGTTTATCGATGTTTCATGGAACGTCTCAAACATCTCTCCACTATTGGAAGTCGAAAAAGTATGGTGCACCCGTCCCTGGGGTTGAATGCCGTAAGCGACAGCGGTGAGGCAAGATGCTACACATTCTGACAGCTTAGGACATCATTGTTATTATTATATATATATTCTTTATTGTCGTCGCTTCAACTATAAAGTCCTATTGCGACTACTTTAGAATACAGAACATGATTACAATGCAAATACGGTATTTTAAACTGTAATAGTACATACAACATAAAATTCCGAGGCAGTGTTTTTAACACTTAAATGATTTCAGTCAAATTATATAATAAGTAAATTCAATAACAGCCCGCTTTGAAGCAATATGTGTGTGTAATAATTTGTAAAATGTATGTAACAGCCATTGCATATGCTTATATTATTGTAAATATGTTCAATAATGTTATGTGAATGCATTACGTAATTTAATAATGTAGGAGCTGTGAGAAATAGGTCAAAAGTTGCTAACAAACAGGTAACAATGAGGTAACCTTGAGTCAATAATGAGTAAGAAAGTTTAAAATTACTACTTGTGATTCTTGGAGTAGCAATAATGTAATTTTAGTGACAGTTTATAAAAATAGCCAATCAACAACCAGAAAAAGCTTTAGTTAAATGCAGGTATTCTATTGGAGTAGGATTAGCCAATCAGAGACGTGAAATACAGAAATTTACAAGTTTAGACGGTTGAAATCTATTCAGTTGCCTGCAGACAGTGATTGTAACCAGACGCAAAAAGTGTCCTCGAGAGATTTAATACGTATTCGTGTGAAACGAAAAATAGTATATGTGTTAAAAAGTGCAAGTATTAAATAAAACAATATCACAGCTCTCGATATCCGTGAAGTGCTATTTAATTTGTGTTAAGGATTAATAAAAAGGAGCGAATTAAAACTTAAAAAATCTGCGTAAGCCTACATTATTGTCGCATCACGCATGTATCTAACAATAATACTGACGCAGCCGAGGCAAACATAAATATGTATAATATTTAAAGAAAACTGATGTCAGTTTTCGAAGATCTTTGTCTTTGTCCCTATGGCAACACTAGCAAAACAATGCCTTAATTTAAAGATTTCTAAAGATAATTGGAACTAGTATCACCATTACTACTACTGACATCTACGACTTACTCTCCCTAAAGTGAACCATAACTTATTGAATTTCCAAAACACTGTTCACTTACAAAAAATTAACAGCGATTTACTCATTATATTTTTGCACTATAAGCAAATGGTAATGGCATTATTATTCTAATCATATTAGTATTTTCGCTGCACTGACATTACAGAGCTATTTGTAAATCCGCAACTTGATGCTTTAAAAAATGAAATACTTTCATCTTGAAGCTAGAATTGCTAGCCGTGCCCTTTCATCTAATGAAAAGCAAATAATAGAAAATCAGGATGTTTTAAAGACTCCACACTACATGCTCGATCTACTACAGAAATTAATGACAAAAACATCTGACGTGTTACATTCACATGATTTTCTCTACCCACTATAGCTTAGTTTTATAAAACCCCTACATATTCTTACGAAACCTCATTTTTCTGTCTATTTGATGTTAACCAAGATAAACTTTTGCTGAAGGAATTACATTCCACATTTTGTTGTAGATACAAGGGGAATAGAGGACACCTAATCAATAGTCACATATTTAAAAGCGGGCCTCTATATGCTAGCCTTGAAATTCCACACCCTTTCCATGCCATCGCCAGAAACAATTGAATATCATTTAAAAATAACAAAGGATTGAAAAATCCAAACCACTAACAACAGATGACTGATGATGCCACAAAAAAGGCTATTTGAAAGTAAATCTTTTGTTTTAAACAGTCTTACGCTTTTTCTACAATGCCCTTTTTGTTTATTTCCTTAGGTTTATCTCTTATACAAGATTATACAAAAGTCCTTCCTTATGAAGTGGTATTTATAGGGTATTCGCAGAAAATTCAGGATATGCATTTCATTTGTTATTAAAAGTCTTAAATATATGGTATTTTAATCAAATTTGTTAGAGCCATTTATTATAAAATAAGAAAAGTTCAATAATATGCTATGTAAAGTTTAATTTGGATTGGAGAATTTTCTTGAAAATCTTTGTGTCGCATATTTTGGAAGATACTAAACTTAAGTAGCAAATTTGATATTTATTCGACATTTCGATCTTTTGTTATGCTGTTCACAGACAAATATACTCACAGAGCTCTTTTATCCAGAGGACTACAAAACATGTATTTCTGGTATAATCTCGATATCGAACTTTGGTTGGAATACAATACTTCCTCTACCTACTTACTACGTGGTAGAGAAAGTGATAATTGTACACAATAACGGTACTTTTACTTTCTTGCACTATTTAGTTTGATTTAAGATTTGGAGAGATTTTTGATAGACAACATTTCGTAATACGCTTTAAAATCTAATTGTTTTGAATGCTACATTGACTTGCATTCTCTTTGAGTCAGAGTCTATGGGAAAAAATCGTATGTGTTACACTCACATGACTTTCCCTACTCTTGTACAAACTATTTTTACAAACGCTTATTCTCCATATGCTTCATGTTAATCGAGATGTCGAGATGATAATCTTATTGCTAATTTTCTTGTACATGCAAGGCTAATTGTTAGGCTTTAAGCGATAGTCAAATATTTTTAGAGCTGGTTGCTATGTGGAGCATTCCATTCTCTTTGCATTATCAGGACAAAAAATGAATAACGAATTCCCATTTAAAAAATATGTGAGTATTGGAAAATTTAAGAGAATAACAAGCAATATCTCAAAACCAGCTCACTCAACAACAAAAAATGTATATGATATAAATTGTGTATTTTAACGCGATCGCGATTTACATTTTTTGTGCAGTAACATTTTGTCTCTCTCTTATGGTTTACCAGTTATGCAAAAGTCGTTCACAATGAAAAATATTTTTAAAAACATTCCCAGATAATTCAAGATATGCATTTTATTTAACATTAAAGTATCTTAAACATATGATATTTTAATAAAAATCGTTAGAGCCATTTTTGAGAAAATTAAAGTTTTCGAAAAATGTTCCATGTAAAGGGTAATCTGGGATGGGGGGATTTTCTTTAAAAACTTCGTGTTGCATCTCTGGAAGATACCGTACTTAAATACTAAGTTTGGTGTTTATCCGACTGTTCATTTCGAGTTCGCAGACACACAGGCAGACACACACACACACACACACGGACATGTTTCCAAAAATACTTTTTTGGGATTCAGGAGGCCTCAAAACATACATTTCCGGTGAAATCTCGGTATCGAATTTTTGGATGGAATGCAATACTTCCCCTACTTACTATACGTAGTAGAGAAAGTAAAAATGTCTCTATTTTCAGTTTCAGTTTGGCAAAACTATTTTACGAGTAGTTGCAAAAACAATTGTTTTGTCTTATTTTAGAGTATTGTAGTGCACAATTATACAGACTGAAGTCTTACAGTGTAGTCGTCAGCTTTTTGTCGCATTGGTTGTATAGAACTGTCAGAATTTTTCATCTGTTTCATGAACAATGCATGCGTGTGAACACTACAACGGTAATGCTGTCAAGTCGCCTGCTGTGAGGATTAAGCAGAAACGGGACATTTTCAACAAGGTTCGGGATTCTGCAATATAGAGCAGACAGCTGCAGAATTGTGATCGAGATAACAAGCAATGATGATCTAGCAGGGGACCAGCGGACACAGAGTTTGTCATCAGGCTCCCCATTCATCGGAAAACTCTTTGGAACTGCAGCGGATGCTGTCTGTTTACAGGGTTTCCCGATTCAGTGGCACTACTGGCGTCGAAAATATCATTAAAAATCGGCCCAGAAGCGATTCTCTGTTCCATAGTCGACCCTCTTCCCCTACTGCTTTCCAAGAGACATTTTTACTTTCTCTACTACGTATAGTAAGTATTGTATTCCACGCAAAAATTCGATACTGAGATTTCACCGGAAATATATGTTTTGAGTCTCCCTGAATCCAAAAAAGGCATTTTTGTAAACATGTTTATGTGTGTGTCTGTGAACAGCATAACTCAGAAACGAACAGTCGGATAAACACCAAACTTGGTATTTAGATTCAGTATCTTCCAGAGATGCGACACGAAGGTTTTCAAGAAAATCCCCCACGCCAGATTACCCTTTACATGGAACAATTTTCGAAAATTTTAATTTTCTCAAAAATGGCTGTAACGATTTTGATTAAAATATCATACGTTTAAGATATTTTCATTGCAAATGAAATGTATATCTCGAATTATCTAGGAATGTCTCGAAAAGTATTCTTCATTGTGAACGACTTTTGCATTACAGGTAAACCATAAGAGATAGACAAAATTTACTACACAAAAATGTAGATCGCGTTAAAATACACAATTTATGTCATATACATTTTTGTTGTTGAGTGAACCATTTTGGAGATATTGCTTGTTATTCTCTTAAATGATCCAAAACTTTTTCTCAAATGGGAATTTATTATTCATTTTGTATGTCCTGGACATACAGAATAGAATACTCCGCATAGCAACCAGCTCTTAAAATATTTGTCTATCTCTTAAAGCCTACCATATTCCCCTTGCACCTACAAGAAAATTGGCAATAAGATTAACATTTCGATTAACATGAAGCATATGGAGAATAAGCGTTTGAAAAATAGTTTGTACAAGAGTAGAGAAAGTCATGTGAGTGTAACACATCAGATTTTTCACAACGTTGCGCCAGTAGTGCACAAAGCTCAGACAGCATTAACACCACCCTCCCCTTGTTTATACCTATATCTACTTTCCGTCTTATTACCCTGATGTTTTTCATTTATTTGCACCTCACCGGAGGTTTAACTCAGTTCTGGCGATAAAAACACAGTATTTTTATGGAGTCAAACATTATTTGGTTAAATTTACCAGGTATTTCCAACCTTACATAGAGAGGAGATGAAGGGAGCTTCCTTTCCCACTCATTTCCACTGATGCTGCCAAGGACTGAAACTTGATTGTTTTAGCTTGTCAATCTCTTCAATTACGGTGGGGTGAACCATGGATTTTGAACCTTAGCTCTTAAGAGAACAGGTTGGGCTTCACTGAATTGAGGTATTTTTCTCGTACTGTACAACTATAAGGAAAGCATTAAATCGAAATAGTTATTTATTATACACTGTTAAGAGTTGAATTTTATTTTGCGAGTACGAATGTTTGCGCCGAGGAAACGTCTGTAGCCAGCATTCCGAAACTCCCGGTTTCGTTCCCGGCGACCGTTCACTCTGACCCATGTTTCTTTCGGTGGTTTTTCTGGGTCTCAGGCGAATGCTAGAGTGGTTTTTTAAGCTCCCGAATTTCCTCTCCTTCCATTTCGTTCCATTTATAATTTTATTCATCCTTCGCTCGTTAGCTCTATTTCAGGCCTGGAAGTGTTGACGATGGTGTTTCGGTGCGGCGTGAACCTTTCTCCGTCTCTTGGCCTTCTGCTGGTTGCCGGGGTATCGGAACCCCCTTGAGGGGAGCTGGACCCCTTCTGTGTGTGGTGGTGTCCCTGGTCTGCCTGTTCGACTGCTGGGGTCTCAATCTGGAAACTTAGGAACCCTGTCTGTGCCGTTACCCCTGGCTCCGGCCGCCGGTTCTCCTCTCACATCATTCCTCCCTTTCAGGAACGCCTCCTCGTGGGTACAACATCCTTTCTGGATCGGTGCCAATTCCCCTCCGTTACGGAAGATAATATAAGGTAAGGTAAGGAATGTTTGCGGAACGAGGCTGAAAGCAAAATAATATCACTTTTAACATGCGTTGTCATACACTATATTTTAGACAGTTCGAATAATAAATTATTAAGTATGCAGCTGAAATTTGCGTCGAAATAGCAATATTCATTCGGACATGTGCAATGGTGATATTCCTTTGTTTATTTATCTTCATAGCATCAGTGCTGACAACATGATCACTTACACAGTAAAAACATCCAATAATATATAGAATAACGTTGCACCCACCCAAAAAAGTTTTCTGGCCTTTCTCCATTTTTCCTTTTATGAATATAAAATATACAATTTATTCTTCGCCATTGAAGACAACTGTTGTATGTAAATGATGAAGTGTTTCCTCGACTTCTTTGGTGACAATAATTACAACGGTAAGCTCTCCGCTACTTACGGAATTTCTTCTGGTTCTGTCGAATCCATTTCCGAGTCTTTCAAATAATCGGCATGATATTAATCGATAGAAAGCCTGCGCTCAATGGATATATATATTTCTATTGCAGTAGTAATAGCAGTCGTTGTAATATTTATTATGTACTTAATATTACAAAATTACGTATTATGTCGGTCTAGGTGGCTCAGTTGGTTAGGCGCTGGCCTTATGATTAAAAAATGGCGGGTTCAAATCCGACTCAGACCGATGGTTTCTAAGTGTGTTTAGAATCGACGGCCCCGGATGATTTACTAGCATGTAAGAGAACTCCTGCGGAACAGAATTCCAGCACACCGGCGTCATTGACATAATCCTGGCAATTGACAGCGCCGTTAACAAATTGAATATATTTTTTAATTACGTAACATAGTCGTAAGGGTCAAAAGACCTTATATGCTCTCTAGAAAAATGCTTGATTTGGTATTCTTAGAAAGAAAAATACTCTGAATCACACATGCGCGCGCGCGCACACACACACACACAACATATATATATATATATATATATATATATATATGTATGTATATATATGTTCAAGTATTAAATACGTTTAAAGAATATTTACGCAAATTCCTGATCCCTTAGTACACGTATTTCCATTAAGTATATATCCAAACTTGTCCGGTTTAGACTGTTTAGAATCAAGTCCCAGTATGCTGCTCTCCGTCTGTTGGAAGCCAAAAATACATCCCGTAATAATTTCTTCCTAGCACCCTTCGTCTGCAAGCATGCTGCCAAAATATGCATCGAGTCTTCCTGCTCCCTGATAATGGGCAAATCCTCTAACCACCAGCGTCAAAAATCTTGCGAGCTTTCCACCCTTCCCATCAAAACAATGCTCTTTCTGTCCTCTGTTTCATATCCAATTCCAAAATATATCTTTCCTTACCCCACCCCAGGGTTTACTTTATTGTGTAGCTCCAATGTTGTTCTTTGTCTACATTGAGATTCTATTTTCTGACTTTATATCACATAGTCATCTTTTGATTTTTTCACAGTACTGTATGCGTTTTTATTACGCCTTTCGTAGATATTGGGTGTATTCAGCGGGCCAAGTGCTGCAGCAGCGCTTTATGTAGTGGTTCATTCAGAGGGCCTGGAGCAGCGAATGAAGCGAAGAAATACTTCGCTGCACTGCAGCACAAGAAATAAAAATGAAAGTGTTTGCAGACGATATTTAATAGAGGGTGTATCCTACGACATCTTTGGCTGCGAGTAGCTGCATAAAAGGATGGAGTAAGACAGGACTTTGTTTTAATCTTAGGATTGTTTAATGGACTATTAAACTTCCTCTAAAGTATAGTGTAAACAGTTGTTTCCGAGACCACATGCAGGTGCTTCATAACCTAAAAGGGACCAGTTTTAAGCGTTTCTGTTCCCGAGGGTCTAGAAGTACAACGATATATTTTAGTATTTAAACTCACGGTCATTAATAATATCCTACAGAATACAAATATTTACATTTCTATGTTCCAAATTCTTTAATACGTTTCTAAATAGATGCGTTGTTTTGGCTTCCATTAATTGCAATAAATAAACAAACTTGATGTGTTAGTTCTCATGACTTTCTCAATCCCTTATAGTTTATTAGTGCGTATACAAACTATTCTCATGGTCGTTTATTTGTCTATTTACTTTATTTTAATCGATATAATCCTTTCTGGACATAACTACACTACACATTTCGTTATAGATGTTATGTTATGTTTCGCGAGAAACAACTGAATGCTGACAGGGCTTTAAAAGAATAGTATAGTGTTGAATAATTCGAAACGATAATGGCAGATACCTCGGAAATGGCTGATGCTACAAAAGGCTATTTTAAATAAATTGTGTGTTTTAAGTAGATTGCATTTTTTGTGTAGCATGTTTTCGCCTATCCAGTTGTACAAGATTATGCAAAAATCCTTCCGGGCTATTAAGAAAAAATCAACATGTACACTTTTTCATGCATTCTTAATATATGCTAATTTAATAGAAATCGTTAGTTTCTTTTTTAGAAAATAAAAAATTTTCTCGTAAAGCGTAGTTTGGGTCTGGGGGATTTTCTTGAAAATCTTTGTATCACAACTTCGGAAGATGCCGAACTTAAATACCAAGTCTGGTATTTATCCGACTTTTAGTTTTTGAGTTATGAAGTTTCTAATTTTTTATTCAGGGCCTCAAAACATGTATTTGCGCATAAATCTCGATATATAAATTTGGGTGTAATACAATACCTTCTCTACCTATTATGTGCGTGATGGAGGGAGTAATAACATAAGAATGAATCACATGAACCTATCTCTACGGTTGCTCGTGACATAAAACGATTCCGAAACTCATCCAAAGAATATTAAAATAATTCAGGTTCTTACAGGAACTGTCCTACCTCCTTTCTTTATGAGCGATGGTCATAAAATTTGCATTCTCAAGTGGAATTACTTCATAAACAACTTCGTTGCCATATTTCGTTATCTGCAAACACAAATCGAAAATGTCTTCTTGATCAAAATTCTACAATACAGGTCTTTCCACGTGTTTTCACTGCAAGGAATCAAAGCATAAGTGATCCGGAAAACAAATTACGAAATTCCCGCTTCCGCTTGCAGCGGCGCATTCAACAACTCCTGTAGCGTTGGTATTAAGCGCTGATACAGCGCTTGGCCCGCTGGATGTACCCATTGTTTAAAGCCAACTTTTGATAAATCCCCGCTGTAGCCCCGCCTCCCCCATTTTGGATGCTCTGTGTTATTTATTTGATGACGATAACACACTGCTTTCACAGTTGTTTGGTTACCTTTAATTATTTGCTGCCAGTATATAACTACACTTATTTTAGCAAATACGCATCTTCCCAACCCCAGAATACGCTTCCAAAAATTACACTGTATTTTGTTTAAATATCTGCCTTCTTCAATCCCCATAGCTTACTTCCGTATACAAGGGCCACTATTTATATTTTGAGCCTTGGTAACCCTGAATGTTGTAGGTGCCATCTGACCTTTCCAATGGAATGTTTGATATTTTTGACCACAATCTACTGCAACCATTTTGTCAATAGAGCGTCATTTGTTTTGTTTACACTAACTTGAAAATTGTGTTTCAACAAAAACATGGAATTAACTCGTGAAAATGTTCCTGCAATGATTTATTACGACTTTCGACGTGGATTAACAAGACAAGAGTTCATCGATCAGTTAACTTCCACATTTAGTGACGAAGTTTCATCTTTGCCACTGTGAAACGCTGGTATAACGAATTTAATCCTGGCCGACGTTCGCTCAATGATGAAGTTCGTGAGGGTCGTCCAAAATCAGTTTTTGTGCCAAAAATTTTGATGCTGTGCAAAAACTAATAATGAAAGATCGTCATGCGACATATTGTGAGATTGAGGCAACCCTCGGCATTAGTTCCATCAGCATATATAAAATATTGCATGCTTAATTAGTCGTGAAAAAGGTTTGCTCTCATAATTTGACGCAATCTCAAAAAGATGCTCGTGTCGATTGGTGTACAAAAATGCTCAATAAATACAATGGTGGTGCCTCAAAAGATGTATATAAGATTTTAACAGATGACGAATCATGGATCTATGCGTATGAGGCGGAACGTAAACAGCAGTCGACTGTATGGGTGTTTCAAGATGAAGCAAAAGTTGTTCGCACTCGAAGCACTTCGAAGCAAATGGTCGCCTGCTTTTTCAGAAAAACTGGCCATGCGCAACAGTGCCTTTAGAGGAACGTAAAAGGGTCAATGCCGAATGGAATACAGCCATTTGTTTGCCGGAAGTCTTCGGTGAAGTAAGCAAAACCAACAAGAACCGTAGGATCGTTCTTCATCAGGACAATGCGAGGGCACACATATCTCGTCTAACAACAGAGTATTTGAAGGCTCAAAAATCGAGTTGATGGGTCATCCGCCATACAGTCCTGATTTGGCACCCAATGACTTCTTTTTGTTCCCGAATATCAAGAATAAATTGCGTAGACAACGATTTTCGTTTGCAGAAGGAGCCGATGATGCCTTCAAAAACCATGTTTTGGAGGTGTCCCAAGAAGACTGGAATAAATGCTTTGACAAATGGTTCAAAGGGATGAAAAAGTGTATTGATCATAAAAGAGAATATTTTGAAAAACAATAAAGCAATTTTCAATCAGAAATTACTTTGTTTTAATTATTAGGCTCAAAATATAAATAGTGCCTCTCGTAGCAATTATGATCTAACCATACTTGGTATGAAGTACTTTTATCTGGTACCTGGATCACTAGCCTCAGTACTTCAGACAGGTGGTTTTGCATGCCTTAGGATTTCTTTATATTATTTTCTTAGATTTACAAAATAAATTTTTCGTTCTTTCTCTTCTGAATTTGACAAGTGCAGATGCTTTTTTTCACGGTTTTACATCGATCGTTGCACCAATTATTTAATGTTAGCCGATTTGATTTATTACCTCCTGCTACTATTTGTACACTTGCTTTCTGTACAATATTCTTTATGATTTCATTTCCTTCGTGTAGCTCTACTCAAAAGACACAATTTAGTTTTTTAAAGTCTAATAAAAATAGCCTTTCCTGCTTCCCTCCATTTATATTTAAACAATGACATAAAAGTTTAGCATGCGTTTTCATCACTTGCATGAAAATTTTACTGGAACGTACATCCGACAGGGCAAGTAATGTAAATAACAGGAATCAATAGTCAAGATAGAGATGCAAATAACAATAATGTAATATAACACTGTAAAATATCTTGTATCATAAAATGTAGACATATATAAGGAACATTGTAATTAGGAAGCGAGCTAACAGCAGGGCAAAAGAGCACCAATGACGCACATTAATGAACACAGGATTTGGCAAAGTCGCGACGAGTAAAGAGAGAGGTCCGAGGTGAGACAAGCGACAATTCCAGGAAAAGTCAGAGCCTCCAGCGGAAATGGATAAGCAATCAGAAAATAAAAAGACAGGCAAGAGTTGTGAGGGAGACAGAGATGCATGGGTTTTCCCAAAGAAGTCAGAGAGAGGCCTCACTGATAAAAATGAGCGATTTTATTTTCATAGAACGCTAAGTAAGTAACCAATCAGCTCCGAGATTGGGTGAAAGGGCGCGAAAATTAGCGTCATAGCAGCAATATATAAAAAGGAGGTCCGCCCCAGATTTCAACATTCTCATTCATTTTCCCTCATGTAAACTATCTAGTGGCAGGTTGCCGTAACGTGTGCTTGTGGGTGGGAGATAGTATGTGGTATAGATAGCTAGGTCCACTGCAATATTCGAACTAGCAGGAACATGAAAACTGCAATATATAGATAATTTTATTATAATTCAAAAAGGGAAGAGTTACTAACCGAATCAGTAGTACAATCCTTAAAGAAATTCATCTTATTAATTTGCTTTCACCCAAAAGATTATCAGATTAAAAAAGAAACTAGGTAGCTAGGAATAGGAATTTATTCACAGCTCTACCAACTGACAGCCAAGACAGAGAAGGCCAAGGCAGGTGAGATATCACGTTCATACGTGAGATGCGCTACAACGCATGGATAAGTTTTCAGCCTTAAAATTTTGAACTGGTGGTAATACATCTTGTGAAAGAAACAAGAGTGTTAACAATAGAGTGTTCTGGGAATTTTATTTAACGGAGTATTATGACTGTTAAGAGCTCTATTTTAGAGCCAGCTTTTAAAAATATTATTTAATCTTTTTAGTTTCTCTGCCATCTGCACTAACAAATTTGATGTGGAGATGTGATAGATGTTTTGGGACCCCCGAATTAAAGGAAGATTATTTTGAGAAAAAGGACAGTATATACCTGTGTGTGTGTCTGTGAACAGCATAACTTGAAATCGAAAAGTTGATTAAATACCAAATTTGATAATGAAATGAAGTGAGTCGTTACGTATTAATTCAACCCATTATATGATAACATCGTAATCAACAATACTTCTGATCATTATAAACCAAATTTGATATTTAATTTAGGCATCTTTCAAGGGTGAGGCACGAAGATTTTCATTAAATTCTCCCATCACAAATTACCTTTTACATAGACAAATTCTACCTATATTTGATTTTTTCAAACATAGCACTAAAGGTGTCTATTAAAATACCACGTAATTTAGATATTTTTATGACAAATTAAATGTATATCTTGGATTTTCTGGAAATAGCCTGTTCTCTTCATTCTGGACGAGTTCAGTATGGCTTGTAAACCGCAAGAGATATAAAAACACTTACAATAGATATACATATCATTAAAAACAATTTATGTAAGAGTGTTAACTATTTTCGAGATATTCAGTTTTGTTAGTCTGAATTTTATAATACTTATTATGCTTTTTTAAAGTTGTAAGTGCTATTCATTTTTTCTCGTGATTGTGCAAGGAATTTCTAAGCCATTGCATAGCGACCTACTTTTTAAACATCTGACTATCGCTTTAACTTACTTATCCTTGTTATACCTATAACGAAAAGTCTAAATGTGTTATGAAAGTTTATTTGTACTAAAGAAGTGGACAGAAGTATAACTTTGGATAAGAATAGTCTTTGGAAGAATGAGTTGAGAAAGTTATGTGAATACGTTATACCGGATTTTTTTTCAAGCTATGTTAACGCAGAGAGAATCGGATTTTACGAGACGTTTCAGTTAAACATATACAGCTTTAACTGCTTTATATGCAAATACTAAATAAATGCGATATAAAACATCTTTATGTGATGCTATTTCTATGTTATGTTTAGTAAGCACATGAAGCTTTATAGCGATACGCCCAGCTTTTTTAATACTCACAATAAAAATATTAATATTGTAAGGAGAATAAATGAATCAGTGACTTCTCTACGGAAACAAGTACAAAACATGTAAATTAAGTATAATTCCAAGCCTTTACAAATTGGGTTAATTCATTTAAAGCCCCTTGCTGCATCGTAAATGCACTTGCGTATTCAATGTTGTCTAAACGTAGCCCACAAGCATATTCAAAGTGCTTTTGACTTAGCGCTGCTGTTGACCCATTTAAGCAAAATAAAGCTAGCTTTCTTCGAACGCAGTAGTCATTATCAGCAAATAAATATAAACAAATTTTGTAATATGCAAATGTATCATTTAGCTCAGAAATCTGCCATGTACACACTTTCAAGTTTTGAGAAAGCAAAGAAAAACATTTTATCTTTAAAATGAATGAAGATTTTGGTGAAAAAATCTGATGTGTTACACTTACATGACTTTCTCTACTCTTGTACAAACTATTTTTACAAACGCTTATTCTCCATCTACTTCATGTTAATCGAGATAAACATTTGCAGACTCTATCTTATTGCTAAGTTTCTTGTAGATGTAAAGGGAATATATATTTACAAGGGCAATATAGAAATACAGTAGCCTTTAAGCAAATACATATATCTTAATAGCTGGTTGCTAGATGCAGCACCATTCCCTTTGCCACAGATTAATACTCTTTGCATATGCAAGACAAAAAATGAATAACGAATTCCCATTTTAGAAAATTAGTATTGAAAAATTTAAGGGAATAACAAGCAATATCTCGAAAAGGGTTCACTCAACAAAACAACTTATGACATAAATGTGTATTTTAACGCGATCTACATTTTTTGTGTAGTAAAATTTTGTCTATCTCTTATGGTTTACCAGTTATGCAAAATTCGTTCATAATGAAGAATACTTTTGGAGACATTCCCAGAAAATTCAAGATATACACTTTATTTGTCATCAAAATATCTTAAACCTATGATATTTTAATCAAAATCGTTAGAGCCATTTTTGAGAAAATTAAAATTTTCGAAAATGTTCCATGTAAAGCGTAATCTGGGGTGGGCGGATTTTCTTGAAAACCTTCGTGTCGCATCTCTGAAAGATACTGAACCTAAATACCAAGTTTGGTGTTTATCCGACTGTTCGTTTCTGAGTCATGCTGTTCACAGACAGACACAGACACACACACACGGACATGTTTCCAAAAATGCTTTTTTTGGATTCAGGGGGTCTCAAAACATGTATTTCCGGTGAAATCTCGGTATCGAATTTTAGGGTGGAATACAATACTTCCCCTACTTACTATACGTAGTAGAGAAAGTAAAAATGGAGTATTACTAACTCCTATCTGAGTTAGATATGCCTGTAATTTTATAACATGATTATTATTTGTTTAAAAATAATTTCCTAAAAGTAATAACATGGAGAGTTTCTGCAATAAAACACGTTTTCGGTTTTTAAATGTACATTGTTTAGTCATTGTTGGGTATGGTTTTATAGTAATAGGTCTTGTGACAACGAAAACAAACCTGGTCTTTATTTGACTTTTTTTGCCTTCGTATATTTCCGTACACAAATCAATGTTTTCAAATGTTTATCTTGAGGCATTTTACCATCTGAAGAATAAATATAACTGTAAATTTGATTTTTGACACCATTATCATCATCAATTTTCAAACTGCATTTACCCAAGTGAGCTGTCCAGAAACAAATTTCGGCGGAACCAGTTTACCATTGCGGTTTTCGTAGACTTCACATTTCATTCGTGCTATACGTATGTTACTGCGCCTAGTGTTTTCTTCATTACTAAAACCTCTTTTGTTACTTTCTCTATTACGTATAGTAAGTAGGGGAAGTATTGTATTCCACCCAAAAATTCCATACCGAGAATTCACAGGAAATATATGTTTTGAGACCCCCTGAATCCAAAAAAAAAGAATTTTTGGAAACATGTCCGTGTGTGTGTGTCTGTGTCTGTCTGTGAACAGCATAACTCAGAAACGAACAGTCGGATAAACACCAAACTTGGTATTTAGGTTCAGTATCTTCCAGTGATGCGACAGGAAGGTGTTCAAGAAAATCCCCCCACCCCAGATTACCCTTTACATGGAACATTTTTCGAAAATTTTAATTTTCTCAAAAATGGCTCTAACGATTTTGATATTAATATCATATGTTTACGATATTTTCATGACAAAGAAAATGTATATCTTGAATTTTCTGGGAATGTCTCCAAAAGTATTCTTCATTGTGAACGACTTTCGCATAACTGGTAAACCATAAGAGATAGACAAAATTTTACTACACAAAAAATGTAGATCACGTTAAAATACACAATTTATGTTATATACATTTTTTTGTTGAGGGAACCATTTTCGTGATATTGCTTGTTTTCTCTTAACTTTTTCAATACTTATTTTCTCAAATTGGAATTCGTTATTCACTTTTTTGTCGTTGATATGCAAAGAGTATTAATCTGTGGCAAAGAGAATGGTGCTGCACCTAGCAACCAGCTATTAAGAGATATGTATGTGCTTAAAGGCTACTGTATTCCTATATTACCCTTGTAAATATATATTCCCCTTACATCTACAAGAAACGTAGCAATAATATAGAGTCTGCAAATGTTTATCTCGATTAACATGAAGTAGATGGAGAATAAGCGTTTGTAAAAATGGTTTGTACAAGCGTAGAGAAAGTCATGTGAGTGTAACACATCAGATTTGTTTTTAATTTAGCCATCTCCTGAGTGTACTATCCAAAGTTTAACATAATAACGTAAATTAATAATATTAATAATAATAACAACATACTCCTTGCAGATGACAGATGATTATGGCTAGCACAGAGGACAGATTTCAGATAGCTGTTTACAAATTATAGAATACAATTTAATTATTTCAAGTTCAAAGGAAAATTTAATGGCGTTCATAGGAAAAAATCATCAATGATCAAAGATGATAATCAACATTCAAATTATTGAGCAAGTGACCACTTTTAAGTATTTGGGATGCAGGATATCTTAAAACAGATGTATGGATACAGAAGAGAAGCATCATAAATAGCAATATACATGTGGAACTATAAGATGTTAAAGGAATGAAGCCCTTAAGGAAACACAATTAAAATTTTATGTCTGTAGCAATTCCACTACTTTTTTATGGAACAGAAACACAGGCCCTAACAGAGAAAGATAAGAAACGCCTGGAAGCTTCAGAAATTAAATTTTTAAGAGAGGTGCCACGTATAAAATTGACGGAACATATAAGAAAGGGACGATAGACATAGACTTCATAAACAAAATATAACAAAAATTCAAGATCGTCAAAAGAACTGGATAGAACATCTGGAAAGAATGGACGAATCCCCCATCCCAAAAAGAGCTTTCAACTACTCCCCAAGAGGGAGAAGAAATGTTGGTGGTCCTAGATTACGTTGGAATCAACAATTCTTAGGAAACCAGAACGGATCTATAGGCCCAAGCCGTGCTGCTGCTGATGGCGATGATGCATAACAATAAAATAACAAATTACACTAGTCTGCATTTTCAAACTTTTGTCAGATGATTTCTTAAAAGAGGTGTTCTTAAATAAAGTTTTTATACTGATTTCAGAAATAAGTTCCATGTTTTTCTATCGCATCAGGTTTTTACACACAGTAAGTGATGTTTTGACAATTTTACTAATGATTGTAGAAAAGTATGCAAATACCATTTCAAACAAGGTAAGTTTTTATTCGAGAAACATTTTAAAAATGCTCTCAAGAACTTCCCTAATTTATTTCATGACTACATTTTAACAAAACAAGAAACCAAAGTGTTTCATTTAATTTTTTTCAAAGTTCCTTGCAGATCCTTGAAGATGACTGTCCCTCCTCAACATCCAACAGTAGTCGGCCATCATAGTTTCATTCCATTTCCCCTGGTACCTCCTCTCCATTTCCTTAATATCTTGGTGAAAACGTTCCCCTGCTCTTCACTATAATGTCCCAGATTTTCTGTAAAGTAGTCGATATGTGAATGTAGAAAATGAACCTTTACACTCACGTTACAACCCATCTTCTTGAAATTTTCCAACTTGTTTCGACAATGGCCTTGTAATTAGGATCTTTGTTATTGCCTAAGAAGTTTTCAGTAACTGTTCGGAAGGCGGTCCATGCTTCTATTTCTCTCTCATTCATTGTCTTCTCAAAATCTTCTTCCGTCATCAATTTCTTCATTTGAGGACCAACAGAAATTTTAGCCTTTAATTTGTCTTGTGTAATGAAGGGAAATTTCTTGGAAAGGTACCTGAAGCAGGGTCCATCCTGAGGTAGAGCCCTTACAAATTGCTTCATTAAGCCAAATTTTATGTGTAGTGGCGGAAGCAATATCTTTATATTTATATACCTCTATATTTTTGAAGTAAAATTGTGAAAAAACTGTACGTGATAGAAAAGAACTAAAAGCAGTTCTGAAATCAGCATAACCACGTGAGTCAGAATTACTTATTAGTTCAGTCATCCAAAATCATACAGCTAGTGTTATTAATAACATAGTCACTTTAACCTGCAAGTAACAACTGCTTAGCACATCAACAAATTGATATAGGTGAAAGACCGGAAGAGCAAAAAACATACACTATTACTAATCGCTTAGCGAGTTTCGCTAAGCGGGTTTCTGCTCTAAATGGGACATTGAAGACTGTTTTCAACCTACAAGGAGGAGTAAGCAATTACGGTTTTTTGTAAACCCATGAGATAGGTTTATAATCTGAGATACTGATTCCACAAAATCTGATTTTGACAAAAAATGTCGGTTACCGGTTTTTTGAAAAAAGGCGATTTAAATGCATTTCCGGTCTGCCTTCAATGTAACGTCGACGTGTATTGCTTGATTTCAGTATACGAATGACTAGGCTTGTTTATTCACGTCCGTACCTACTTTAACTTGACGCAGACTGCATTGCTGGTTGCCTGTGTGTACGGGGTCAGAAACATTAATGGTTGAGCTAGCACTTCCTTATTCTTATTGCACGTTTTATTGCGGCACAGGACATTTTTATCGCGTGTGAAGTATCGCATCTCTCGACGTTAAACCAGGGGTTGCGAATTCGCGCTTCGTTGAACACTGGCTATAGCTCTAAGATTTTACGCAATGTTGGACTGTATAACCTTTATCTCTTTCCCTGTGAATCTCGTGGCACCAGGCAATTTTTTCGCTAACTCCTGTAAGGGAGCGTTTATGGAACTAGCTTTCAATGAATTGCATTCTTAATTGGAACTGTAGAACTCTCTGGTAAGTGACAAATTAATAGATATACAGACAAATAAGGCATATTTATTGGTGTTAAATTGTTAGAGTTATCATACAAACAATTACTGCATGGGTCATTGTCGTATATGCATATTTAAGTTAGAAGTTAAAGGTAACAGGAGGAAAAGAAAAACAAAAAAGAAAGAAAATTGGAGATTATATTGCCTCTGACCAAATGACAATCAAGCACGGTAAAATATCTCTATTGTTTCATCATTACATTACGTATGAGTACTCTTTTATTTTGCAATTATTTTATTTAAAGCGTTCTGGTCTTACTAACACTGTCACCACATACGAAACAAGTGTATTTGGTGTACTAATATTTTGCTTTGATTATTATATCGGTTTAACCGACGTACTATTTGTGTATAACTAATTCCATACTTCTTGTACTATTATAATGCTTATAATATGAACACTAATATAATGCATGTTAATATATTACAGCATAATATGTATACAGGGTGAACCATTTAAGTTGAGATTGTACGATATCTCCAAAACTAAGTGTTGTACGAGGGCTGATCAACAAAGACTGAGACTGATTTTTTCCTGTAGCTTCCGAGATAGTTTCGTATCTGTAACATAAATATTTGAAAAGAGCGGGTATAATGTTGGTAAGCGGCAGCACTCTCGTATTGGTAGATTGGTAGTAATGCTCTATTTTGTAGACCCTACGTGCATTTCGCATACCATACAATGGAGGTGATGCATTTTTTAAATCGATTATCACCGGTGATGAGTCATGGCTGCATCATGATGATCCTGAAGGAAAACAAGCCAGCACAGTGTGGAAATCGCCAGGTTCTCCAACACCAAAAAGGGCAAAAGTTGTTCCATCTGCAGGGAAAGTGATGGTGATCACATTTTTTTACTGTAATGGAATGATTTACCAGCATGCAGTTCCCCCTCACACTACTGTTACAGCAGAATACTACACGTCAGTATTGGCTACACTGAGGAAGCACATTGCAAAGAAACGACCAGAGCTTTCTCGGAATAGGTGGGGACTTCATCATGACAATGCACGGCCTCACGTCGCAAATCAAGTCATGCAGTTTCTGGCTCGATTCAACATTACCTGTGTACCACATCCACCTTATAGCCCCGATCTTGCACCCTGTGACCTATTTTTTATTCCTAGCATTAAAGGCAAAGCTTAGGGGTATTCGATTTGAGAACTCTGAAGCAGTGCTCAAGAAAAGTGAGGCGATTCTCAAGAACCTGACAAAGAATGGTCTGCAGCACGTGTTCAAGGACTGGCAGAGACGCTATAAAAAGTGCATTGAAGTAGGAGCGGACTACTTTGAAAAAGATCATGTAAACACTGAATTGGAGTAATAAACATCTGTGAAAAAAATCAGTCTCAGTCTTTGTTGATCAGCCCTCGTAGAAAGAAATGTATTGATTAAACGTTGCTTGATATTATGGGGGAAAGTAAATGATATTAGTCGTGTTTTGTTTGGAGAAGGTTGTGATGATCAATTTAAATTGATCCTAATTGTAGGCTCCCATTTAAAAAAACTTAAACTGGCCCTAAAATGACCATCATAACGTCCTCCAAACAATACACGATCAATGGCATTTACTTTCCCCCATAATATCAGGCAACCTTTATTAAGACATTTATTTTTACAACGTTTAGCTTTGGAGATATTGTACAGCCTCAACTTAAATAGTCCACCCCGTATATATTTGCAGCTGTGGGGTTTGTGTACGAGTGGTTAGAGGGCAAGTTTTAAAGAAGAGGTTCCTAGTTCGAGCTCGACTCTCGTCTGCAGAGATTTATGCACAAATCTCCAATAAAGTGCCACAGCTCGTAACTGATTAAAATTGGTGTCACCCCTGAAACCCCTGCAACCTACAGCCCCATTAGCGGCGCGCCGTGCACAATTACGGGATATAACTCCAAGAAGTGGACGGCGATTCGGAAACACCGTATATAAAAGTTTATACTTATATCCACTCCGTAGTATTCGCAATAATTTTGTTCATAGAGTTTGTTTAAATTGTATAATACCAAACAGTTTATAAATATAACAGGGAAAATGTCCAATAAATAAATTTTTATTTTCTCTATTACCTATCTATATAAAAAGGTAAAGGAGATGTTGTATTCCACCTAAAAATTGGATAAAGGGATTTTAGCGTATGAAAGCTTTCAGGCCCCTAAATAAATACACAGTCTTATAAAAATCCGTATATTTTTGTGTGAGAACAGCATAATTAAAAACGAAAAGTTTGATAAATGCAAAGTTGATATCTAAGCTCAACGATATCCAAAGATAGAAGTTTTTCAACAAAATCTCTGCACGACGAACTACACTTTACATGGAAATGTTTCTTTATTTTTTCAAAAACAGTTCAATAATTTTAATTAAAATACCACTTAGTAAATATATTTTCACGACTAACATAATTTATTTCTTGAATTTTTTGCGAATAGCCTGTGAAGTCATTCATTCTGAATGGTTGAACATTTTTACTACTGGTAAATCGTATGGTGTAGACCACATTTACTCAGAATAGTTCTATATCTCATTTTAACACACTTTTGGTGTCGGTTTTTTATTAGTATTACCTATTTCAGATATACCGTTGCTGTTGTTTTGAGTTTTATGCATTTTTGAAGGGATAAGCCACCATTCGTTTTTTATTCATGATGCTATGAAAAGATATGGAATTTCAAAGCCAGTATAGTGACCCAGGTTTTAAATATTTGACTACCGCTTCAGCCTGCTGTATCTCAATTGTACCAACAATAAAGTGTTTAATCAAACATTATCTCGAGTAACAGGATTTAAAAAATAGATTTTGTAAGAATGATTTGAAAAATGTATATAACAGTAAGTAGTCAGTAGAAAAAATAATGTGAAGGCATCAACCTCGGCCTGAAAGCCTATGAACTTGAAGAATAAAAATAGTTTAAGGACACTTGGTAGACATTTGAGTTAAAAAATCTGTGTGTTACACTCACATGACTTTCTCTACGCTTGTACAAAATATGTTTGCAAACGCTTATTCTCCATATGCTTTATGTTAAGCGAGATGATAATCTTATTGCTAATTTTCTTGTAGATGCAAGGGGCATTGGTAGGCTTTAAGCGATAGTCAAATACTTTAAGAGCTGGTTGCTATGTGGAGTATTCCATTCTCTTTGCATTACCAGGACAAAAAATCTGATGTGTTACACTCACATGACTTTCTCTACTCTTGTACAATCTATTTTTACAAACGCCTATTCTCCATATGCTTTATGTTAATCGAGATATCGAGATGACAATCTTATTGCTAATTTTCTTGTAGATGCAAGGGGAATATGGTAGCTTTTAAGCGATGGTCAAATATTTTAACACTGGTTGCTATGCGGCGCATTCCATTCTCTTTGCAAGTCCAGGACATAAAAAAATGAATAACGAATTTGAGGAAAAGTATAAGTATTGGAAAATTTAAGGGAATAACAAGGAATATCACGAAAACGGTTCACTCAACAAAAGAAATGTATATGACATAATTTGTGTATTTTAACGAGATCTACATTTTTTGTGTAGTAAAAGTTTGTCTATCTCTTATGGTTTACCAGTTATGCAAAAGTCGTTCACAATGAAGAATACTTTTGGAGACATTCCCAGAAAATTCGAGATATACATTTCATTTCTCATGACATTATCATAAACATATGACATTTTAATCAAAATCGTTAGAACCATTTTTGAGAAAATTAAAATTTTCGAAAAATGTTCCGTGTAAAGGGTAGTCTGGGATGGGGGGATTTTCTTGAAAACCTTCTTGTCGCATCTCTGGAAGATACTGAACCTAAATACCAAGTTTGGTGTTTATCGACTGTTCGTTTTTGAGTTATGCTGTTCACAGACACACACAGACACACACACACACACACACACAAACACACACACACAGACACACACACGGACATGTTTCCAAAAATGCTTTTTTTGGATTCAGGAGGTCTCAAAACATGTATTTCCGGTGAAATCTCGTTATCGAATTTTTGGGTGGAATGCAATACTTCCCCTACTTACTATACGTACTAGAGAAAGTAAAAAGGGAATAACGAATTTGAGAAAAAGTATAAGAATTGGAAAATTTAAGGGAATAACAAGCAATATCTCGAAAATGGTGCACTCAAAAAAAAAAATATGTATGATATAAATTGTGTATTTTAACCTGATCTACATTTTTATGTAATAAAATTTTGTCTATCTCTTGCGGTTTATCAGTTATGCAAAAGTCGTTCAGAATGAAGCGGAATTTTGGGGACATCCCCAGAAAATTCAATATATACATTTTATTTGCCATAAAAATGTCTTGAACATAGGATACTTTAATCAAAATCGTTAGAGCTGTTTTTGAGAAAATAAACATTTTCGAAAAATTTTCCATGTAAGGGGTGGTTTTGGGTAGGGGGTTTTTTGAAAATTTTTGTGTAGCATCCCTGGAACATATTGAACCTAAATACCAAGTTTGGTGTTTATCCGACTTTTCGTTTTTGAGTTATGCTGTTCACAGTTAGACAGATGGACAGACAGACACACACACACACACACACACACACACACACACACACACACACACACACAACAGACACACAAGACATACACTCGGACATGTTTTCAAAAATGCTTTAATTTTTTCTACGTCCTGGACTTACAAAGAGAATGGAATGCGCCACATAGCAACCAGCTCTTAAAACATTTGACTATCGCTTAAAGCCTACCATATTCCCCTTGTACCTACAAGAAAATTAGCAATAAGATAGAGTCGGCAAATGTTTATCTCGATTAACATGAAGTAGATGGAGAATAAGCGTTTGTAGAAATAGTTTGTACAAGAGTAGAGAAAGTTATGTGAGTGTAACAAATCAGAATTTTTTGTTGTAGTTGATTATAAATAGCATAAGGAACATACCTATGTAATTGATTTGTTATTTGGGCCTTGTAAGGGCTTTTATGGTCCAGAGATGTTATAGTATATTGGTATGCAACAACTATATTGGTATAGTATTTGGCATTTCCCGTAAGTTTTATTTTTTAAATTTCAGGTACATTATTCTCAAAATCTATTTAACACAAGAGTTTGAAATTTTTGTTGTTATACAGAATTTTTGCTTCATTTATTAGATTAAAGATTTTAATCCTAAATCACATGGTTTACACAAAATATTATAAAAATAAAAACTACACCAACATTTTTGTTCTTGTAACTTTATTGAAACTGAATTATTCACTCAAATGGACAAAAGTTAACCCGCTATCTTCAGGTTTTTATAAAAACTCACAATAAAAATTGGCACAGTTTTGATCTTTATTTTCAGAGAAAAGTGTACCTATAAATGAAAGTAAAACCGTTTTATATATCATTTTACGATATCTAAATATTTTTTATAATTTAAAGATTTAAAGCTTGCTAAAATATCTTGATACCAGTATACTCAGAAAACCTTCTTTATTGAGCAGTAAAAGGTTCATTTTCCTAGATGGTGTGATTCTAGAGAAAACTGGTTTTCTTTCAATTGCGAAAAAGCGTAGAAAGACCCTGCGATCTCTACCAAGCGTGCTTAAGGAACGAGATTCCAACTTCTTTCCTTTTGCAGCCAAAGAGATTAAACCGTTTATCGTATACTTTAGCCACTGGTATGTGTTATCATACAAAATTGGACCTTTGTAAGTTCAAACGTTGTCGCATCTAATAACTTTTACACAGCTTTTTATATATTATCCTATATAAACCTCTCCCTACACTAAAATATTTCGTGACTAATGTTTTGTAAGTCTTCTGATGCCAGTAGTCTTAATTCTTTATTAGCAAGTGAAAGTTCAATTAGCATTTTAAGCATAATATTAAACTAAAACAACCTCTAACTGTTTTTCTAACACAGATATCACTATAACCAGTTTCAAAGGAATGTTATAAAAGTTGTGATATAATAAAGAATTGGCACAAATGTTATGTGTATTGGTTATACGAGTTTTCTGTCAGTACATACTTTCATATCCGTTGTACAAATTATTCATATAACAGAATATTTTTCTATGCATTTCATGTTAGTTATGATTAATATTCTACAACATAATTTCAAAATTTTGTTATGGTTGCGCAGGCAAATAGTGGATGCTACAACGACAGTCTAATGAAAACATAATATCGAGTACCTTGATAGTGCATACCTTTTACATCATAATTCAAAAGTGTTTAACCTAAAATTTTGGGCTATAATTTAAACAAATTATAGAAAATTTACTTGCAAACCAATAATGTAAAAAACATTTATTTGATACACATTTCTTACTCTGGCAAGTTTTACGTTTATTCTGTGGTAAGATTCCAAATTTTATAATTTCCAATTATGTAAACTTAATGAGAAGAGTACTTTAAATCTATGACAATTTAAAGTGTAAACTTTTTTGTATGATTATCTAAAGGTTCCTTTTTATCGTCAATATCTTTTTGAAACACTAAAACAACAACGATAGTTTGTTTTTCGATATTAAACTTTATATGTTGGAAACTTCCTAAAAAGTTGAATCCTTGAGAGGTGATTGGTAATTTAGTAGAGACGTTTGGTACATATCCAGCTTTTTGTTTTTGAGTTATACTGTTATCTCTCTCTCAAACACACAAATAGCTGAATAAATCCAGCCTGTTTTTAAAACGAAATCCAACCTTGGTATCAGTAACTACCTACTTAATCCATCTAAAAATTAGATTATTCATATTATGGCAATGTATGTGAGTAATATATTGAAGAAAACAAATCCTATAACTTGGTATATATACATGATATAACTTTAAATGAAAACATTGTACCTTAAGCATGAACATTAGTATAAAACGAATTGCAGAAGTAGAGATAACATGACTATAGACATTTTCTGAGGACAAAATAAGGATGGTCACTTCGGTAACGGAATCCGGCACACTCATAAACTAGGAATGGGTGGTTGAAGTCCTAGAATATGCATACTTTACCTATCAATTGATTCAACGCATGCATTTTAGAACTATGTATACTCAATTTTAACGGGCTACACTATACTGGCATGCTATATAAGCGTCTCTATCATAAATCTCGTGCTACAGATTTTCATACATATTACCTACATATTTAAACACATCTTTAAAATACATCCCGTGCATCAGTTATTTTATAATGTTCCGATGCACAATATACGCTAAATTTAGGAAGAGATATGTAAAAGACTGAGTTAGAAGTAGAACACGAAAAAAAATGCAGAGGAATTCAATCGAAATAAATCAAATAGATCCAAGAGGTCACATTTTTACCTCTAGGGTTGAGAGCAAAATTTATTTTAAACATATAAAAGGATAATAAACCCGCCATGGATTCCAACTTACATTGAGACTAGTAGTCCTATGAATCAGGACTACGTGCTTATTTAATTTAGTTATAGTATAGCCTGGGAATGCTAGTGTTTTTACACATGTTCATAGCGTTCGTATATTAAAATAACTCTATTCGCATTTCTTCCTTTCAACAGTTTATCAGGTTGCGATATCGGCTTTAAATACACATCAGTGATTGATTATTATGACGGATCAAATCCATGGATAAAAATTGGGACCATTATTTTTAGATTATCTACAAACTTGAGTTGCGCAAAACCAAACTGAAAGGGAACGGTGGATTATTGGTGTGTTGTGTGTGTTGTGTGTGTGTGTGTGTGTGTGTGTGTGTGTGTATGTGTGTGTAGAGGTTACCTAGTGTACAGTATTAACAAATTGTAGTAATGCATTCTTTTCTGACAAGCAAACAGGAGAGGCAGATAAAATCCCACATATCTATTACGAAATAGGTTTAGGGTGCCAACCATATATTTAAATTCTACGGTTTACACTCGAGGGTTGCCAGTTAGTATGATTTCGACCGATAATTAGGATTCAGTCATGAGGATTCGTATAGCTACAGGAAAAATGAAAAGCCTCATGTTCACTTTGGGTGAAGAATACTATTGCGATTACGTCTATACAGTAACAGTCAGTCCGTCAACCCACGAACTAACTCCACTCATAACCACCTCCAGCAAATTAACCAACCGCACTCCCTGGGTTCTGGTCCGACTTCGGTATGTCCAGTATGTCGCGGTAACTTTCGTGTTATCTTATTAGCTGAGCGCCTGTTATTGTTTTACTATTTTGAATTTTGAGTTCTTTGTCCTCCGGCTAGCTATTATTACCCAGTCGAGCAAATCTCTTAAACAGGGTGTGTAAACGGAAAGGAGTTGTTACTAAAAGATAACACTGACAAAAGAATTTATTTTTACACTTTTATTGCCATCACACTTCATTAATTTCACATATTTACTCTTGATACACACCCGACTGTTATATTTTCGAATGTAACTATAATCACTTATTTGCCGCACATTATTAGTTCAAGTATTTCACATTTTGTAACTTAACTTTACGACGCGAGAGATTCTGTAGAATTGCGTAACGTGTACTTCGTGAATGATTCTGTTAAACTGCGCGACGTGTAGCCCATGAATGATTCTGTTGAACTGTGCGACGTGTAACGCGTGAATGATTCTCTTAAACTGTGCAATACTTGTCTCTGGCTCGGAATTTATACTCCCTCACCCCGATATGCCTAAAGATTATAATAGAGCTGCTATTGGTTAATAAAGCGCGCCAACATTAGCGTCTATTTTTATATCTAATCAAAATTACGAACTCATATGCTCTAGGGAAGATATTCCCTCCATTTCTAAAGAAGAGCGCGCTACTCTGACGTCATTTTTGTATCTTCTAATTGATAAACAACTCACCCCCTCGCTCATTGTTATCCGCTCCTATTGTCAGTTTCAGTGAGGCCGTGTAAACTTATTTCATTACAATGCTTATAATTAACAAACATCTCAAATCATTGTCATACAATAATGTTAATTTACACTACAATCACCCTGGCATTCACAGTGTTGTGATATAAAATACTGCCTCAAGTACCCAGATACCCTCGCAATGACGCTGCGGGCAGACTAGCAATGTCTGTCCGTAACTAACCGGGGTGCTCAGCGGAACCCGAACATTAACGAATGCACTACACTAACACAGCACCCCTTGTTCTTGCATGTCAGCATTATCTTAGTCTAACAGCATGTGCATGGGGAGACGATGTAGCCTCTGAGGATGATCGTCACGGGGGGCGGCGGGTGTGGGGCCGCCCCTAAAAAAAGATACACAGAAATGTATGATTAAAGGCTGTTTTGTGATGTTCAGGAGCACCAGGAGGTAATCAATAATTAACTATTTTGACCCTCCCTGCAAATGGTATTACTCTTGGTTTTCTTCCCGGAAATGGCACGTATACTTCTATATCCCAATTGTGGCGAACTACGGTTCCTAGATTTACAATCAGTTCGGTAGACATAATTATCATTATCATCATCATCATCATCATCATCGGATTCATTAGTGTAAATATTGAGTGTGTTGTGGACGTGGTCATGTCAACATTCTCGGATGCACTCTTTCTATTATTTTACATACTTGTTCTGATAGTTGTATTTCTTTATTCGTAAAGGAAGCATATGCATATCCTTCCGATTCAAATATCGTAACAAGTATTTTGTGTCACCTGGAGCAAATTCATTTTTACACACTCATACACTTCTCTCTTCCTCCATATCTCTCTCTCTCTTCTCTTTAACTGGCTACCCTCCTCTCTGTAGGACTTACTCTCCCAAGGACTGACAAGCCAATGCCTATAGCCTGTCGAGGAACAAGTAAACTCTACATCATAGCATAAGCATATCCTGATGGGTAATCAGCCCAATACCTGAATGGAGGTGAAAATGAAGGAAATGTAGTGATAAAAGGGATGACAGGAATACTTGCAGATCAAATTATTCAACCCAGTATTCGCCCAGCGACCGAGGAAAACCGCAGAAAGCTTCCGCTGAGATTGGTCGGACCCGGTGATTTGAACCCAGGACCTCCCGAATGCGAGTCGCTCAAGTTACAGCGACGCCACCACAATCATAATCACAATAGATAAAACACGCGCGTGAACTATAGCAGACTGGATAGCCCGTCAGCAGCTTGCCTGCCATTAGTCGATGACGTAACGGAAGGACACGTATAATGCATGGGAACTTATGATATTCCAGAATAACGATTTGTAAATGGAGTGACTCGCAGTGTAATTCTCTGCGAGTTGTACACTTCTGCTTAATTATACGTTTAGAAATGCTGCATAAAACAGTACCAGAAAATTCAACATTTTTATCTGTAATTCCTGAATGTTTGCTTGTGAGTAGATAGTTTGTATGATATTTAATCGATCACTCTGAATGTCAAAACGCGCTTATTTCTATGTTAATCTATGATTACCTTAAACTGAATAGATTTTTCTTCTGCGTGATTTTCTTCTGTATAAGTAATCCTTTTGACATATTTTCCAATTGAGTTTCCCGCACAGTTGTAATTTTCGTGATATACTATATCTGGCAGACCAGGGAGTGACTCTCCTGTTGCCTCGTATCACACAACCCTGATATTTTGTATTTGTCACGCAGATGTACCCAAGTAAGGTCAGAGTAGATAAAGGCAGTTGAATTTAACTACACTGCACTGAAAATGGATGACGGAACGCTACGCAAGGAAGTCGGGCATGGAACCAACAAAAGGAATCAGATGAAGAAGATTTTAACTTCCTGGTAACTGCAGAACTGCAGAATTGAAACCTGTGAGCTAAACTTTAAAGCAATCAAAATCGTTGTAGGATCAGTGGAGAAGAGCTGTATATATATTTACACCATAAGAAGGGAAAGAAGTCCATACAAAACCATCAACGTAGAAATATGGATTCTGCAGCCAGTAGAGAGACTTCAAATAAATATTATATATGAATACTGATGACGGTTCAGTATGTTTCACAAATACTTTTCCTTCAATCTTGCAGCTGTATTTGGCCAAAGGAAAATATTATTGCCAAAAATTGATTGATAAAATCCTATTATTAATGCTACTTGTCTCAAAGTTGATAAAGTCAAAATTGTTTTAAAATATATTCAAAATTAGCACCTAATCCTTATATAAATATTGTTTGGATGTAAATGGACGAATCTACCTATAGCAGCAAAAAAACTGCTTGCATTGAAAGAGCGTAATGAACAATTTATAATCCATTGGAATGTATTCCGATACGCAAATCTGAACAAATAAAATCCAGATACATTTCTCAAAAGCTTCATTTTATGTGATTTTATTCTACTCTGTTTTGAATGTAAAGATTTCCCTAAGCTGTTGTTTTGTGTCACTGTAGGCGTTTTGCGTAGTATTTCCATTAATTTGTTCATCAATGTAAGTGTAAATACAAATAACTTCTTTTTGTGACAGAGAGGTAGCGAGTGTACTCGGAGCTTTCGCCCTCGCGCAGTTCCGCGCGCTCAGTACATAACTTCAGTCGTGCTGCATTATTAAACAGCATTACCAATCACTTAGTTTTAAACGGATTCTTGGTGATACACCTAAGGTTATTAGTATTTTTTGTTCTCTTTGTTTTAGGTGGAGAAAATTCTACCCATTTATCTTAGACATAATCCTTCTAGGCTTGCTATAAATGAAAGTAGCAAACAGCGCTGAAAAGCACTATTTGTAACCATGAGCCGGAATCGCATAGGTTGTAATTCCTAGCCTGGACAATGCATTGCTTGCTATAAATTTCCTCAATCCCAAAGGAGTTAATTATCGGATTACTGTTTCTGGAGAGGTGCTTGGTGCTGGACAGGATATTAACTTGCGTTTCCTGTAGGCATGCATCGTATACGTTGATTTCAAAATCACGCCCGGTTGGAGGTTTAACGTGAAACTTTAATAAAGCTCTGTACTCGATAGTCGGGTGTGTATGTGGTATACGTGCGTTTTAGCAATCCCTATAATTATTTCAACACTGCCTCCAAGCTGACGGCAGTACATTGTTTGACGACCTGAATTATCCATTCTGAACCCACTTAGGTTTGCCAGATTTAATTCCAAAAGCTGATGTTGACAGAACAAGACAGAAATCTGGTAGGAGAGAATACTGTATACGCCAGACATAGGCCAATGACATTAACTCAGGATATAAATGATTATTCACAGTGGTAGTTACCACAGACACAACATAACATTTGGCTACATTTTTATGAAATGTGTGTCTTGTAGAGAAAAATGTCAATAGAGTATTTTTAAATGATATACATGTTCGAAAAAGGTAGAGAAGATTATGATTTAATATTACAAATATTTATATGAAAAATCTGATGTGTTACACTCACATGATTTTCTCTACTCTTGTACAAACTATTTTTACAAACGCTTATTCTCTATATGCTTCATGTTAATCGAGATTTTAATCTTATTGCTAATTTTCTTGTAAGTGCAAGGGGAATATAGTAGACTTTAAGCAATAGTCAAATATTTTAAGAGCTGGTTGCTATGTGGCGCATTCCATTCTCTTTGTATGTACAGCACATGAAAAAAAAAAGAATAACGAATTCCCATTTGAGAAAAAGTATTGGAAAATTAACGGGAATAACAAGCAATATCTCGAAAATGGTTCACTCAACAACAACAAAATGTATATGACATAAATTATGTGTTTTAACGCGATCTACAATTTTTGTGTAGTAAAATTTTGTATATTTCTTATGGTTTACCAGTTATGCAAAAGTCGTTTACAATGAAGAATACTTTTGGAGACATTCCCAGAAAATTCGAGATATACATTTCATTTGTCATGAAAATATTTTAAACATATGATACTTTAATCAAAATCGTTAGAGCTATTTTTGAGAAAATTAAAATTTTCGAAAAATGTTCCATGTAAAGGGTAATCTGGGGTGGAGGGATTTTCTTGAAAAGCTTCTTGTCGCATCTCTAGAAAATGCTAAACCTAAATACCAAGTTTGGTGTTTATCCGACTGATCGCTTCTGAGTTTTGCTGTTCACAGAAACACACACAGACAGACACACACTCACACAGACACACACACAGACACGCACAACGACATGTTTCCAAAAATGAATGTTTTGGATTCAGGGGGGCTCAAAACATATATTTCCGGTGAAATCTTGGTATCAAATTTTTGGGTGGAATGCAATACTTCCCATACTTACTATACCCAACGGAGAATGTAAAAAAAATCTAATGTGTTACCTCACATGACTTTCTCTACTCTTGTACAAACTATTTATACAAACGCTTATTCTCCATCTACTTCATGTTCATCGAGATAAACATTTGCAGAGTCTATCTTATTGCTAATTTTCTTGTAGATGTAAGGGGAATATATACGCCAAATTGCTCTTGTAAATATATATATATTTACAAGAGCCATTTGGAAATACAGTAGCCTTTAAGCACATACAAATCTCTTAATAGCTGGTTGCTAGGTGCAGCACCATTCCCTTTCCCACAGATTAATACTCTTTGCATATCCAAGACAAAAAATGAATAACGAATTCCCATTTGAGAAAATAAGTATTGAAAAATTTAAGGGAATAACAAGTAATATCTCGAAAATGGCTCACTCAACAAAAAAATGTATATGACATAAATTGTGTATTTTAACGCGATCTACATTTTTTGTGTAGTAAAATTTTGTCTATCTCTTATGGTTTACCAGTTATGCAAAAGTCGTTTACAATGAAGAATACTTTTGAAGACCTTCCCAGGAAATTCCAGATATACATTTTATTTGTCATAAAAGTATCTTAAACATATGATATTTTAATCAAAATCATTAGAGCCATTTTGAGAAAATTAAAATTTTCGAAAAATCTTCCATGTAAAGTGTAATCTGGGGTGGGGGATTTTCTTGGAAACCTTCGTGTCGCATCCTTGGAAGATACTGAACCTAAATACCAAGTTTGGTGTTTATCCGACTGTTCATTTCTGAGTTATGCTGTTCACAGACAGACACACAAACACACACACACACACACACACACACACACACACAGACACACACTTGGACATGTTTCCAAAAATTCTTTTTTTGGATTCAGGTGGTCTCAAAACATGTATTTCCGGTGAAATCTCGGTATCGAGTTTTTGGGTGGAATACAATACTTCCCGTACTTACTATACGTAGTAGAGAAAGTAATATATGCTACAATATCTCTGAGGTGGGAATTAAATGATTTGGCTTGTAAATGGTGCTGTTTAGTTTACCTATTGTTGGAAGTATCAACTTATTTTCAATGTTTTTTATTTTCTATACTAGACAAAGTCTGAGTTACATAGTGCATTATTAAGTACAGTTTATTGCACTAGCTTATACACGTGTTTTCGTAGAGGGAATTTCCGTGTTTCCTGTGATATGTGAAATAAACCGATTGTTGCTCCGACACTTTCGGAGCCAAATTAATCATTCATTCATTCATTCATTCATTATCTGTTTACCCTCCTCTTATGTAGGACTTACACCCCCCAGGACTTACAAGCGGGTGCCTGGGGTCAGAGGCCCGTCGGGGAGCAGACACTCATGGATCAGACAGAGCATCCAGGATGGGTGATCAGCCCGATGCCTGGTATGGGATGAAGGAAGTAGATGAAACGAAATGGTGGTGAAATGGATGAAAGGAAAGGTGATGATGGAGCAGTTGGTGGAATGAATGGCGGGGGAAACCGGAGAACCCGGAGAAAACCCGCCCAGACGCCGCTTCGTCCACCACAAATCCCACATGCAGGTCCCTGGGATTGAACCCGGGCCGCCTCGGTGGGAGGCGAGCGGTCTAACCACTCGGCCACGGCGCCGCCAGCCAAATTAATCAGTATCCAAAATAAAATAAAATTTTAAAATCTGTGGTTTTAGGTCCATTTCTGAAATTATATCGCCAATCAAATTGGAAACTGTCTCTCTAATTTTAAAAGTAAACTAAAACTTGGAATCAGTAATATGTTTGGCATCAATGATATCTTTCTAAATAACGTGTTGTATGTTCCAAATTTAGATAGAAAAATATTCGAAATTATTAATTGACACTATTGAAGTGGAGGATGCTGGTATGTCTAAAAAGCGAATAGCTTCGGTACAACAAAGAAATACCACTCATATTTTTGCGGTACAATTTGGCACATTTTATTCCTATAACTGATTCGTAAGCTACAACATTAGCATAATAAATATCTAGGTTTAATTGGAGGCTGAACTGTTGTTGGAAAGTAAACTCCTATTCTGCACTCTGCATCAGGTTATGATCATGCAAGGCACTGTGTTTGTAACTGTGTTATTTCTGTGGTACAGCCTTGGATGCGATGGTTCTTCAGGTAAATCTGATATCGGAACACATTTAGAATTAGGTTAAAAATTTCTACATGATTTATAGCAATTTCTGATGTGACAGTTGCGATTTTGATTTACTTTTAGGAGCTTATCATTGTTTAACGTTAAAAAATCTCAATAATACAAGATAGCTGTGCTTAATATTTTAATGTAGAATGGAATATGTTGAAATTAAAATTATTATTTTTGTTTCTAACATACTAGGCCTATTTTTATAGTAAGTATGGACAATTTCTTTAAAAAATAACCGAACATTATTTTCCAAATACTTTATCATCATTCATTACGTCACACATTACATTGTTTCTCCACTTAGTTACCGCCGTTATTCATGCACTTGTATAACGCGAAACCAGTTTTTGTATTCCTCATTGTCACTGAAATGTTTTCCACAGAGGAATTTCTTCAGGTGAAGAAACAGTTGAAAACCGCTTTTGAAGAAACAGTTGAAAATCCGGACTTTAGGAAGAGTGGTCGAATTGTTCCTAAACTAATATGTGATCATGTCTTGATTAGCCGGGTATTGTCAATCATTGTTTTCCCTTATATCTCACAATTAACGATGAATGTTTGCTGGCAACACATTTCTCGAATTTATAAAAAAAGACTCACTGATGACTTCACATTCGGCGGGTCGTTCGATTACTTTGAACATTTCGAAACGCTCTAACAACAGGAAAACACAAAGTGACGATCGCTCACAGTTACGTCTGGCTTCCTAATGAATGGAAGAAGTGATCGCGCATGCCCAAAATCGCTATTGCAGCGTTGTAGCGCGAAAGTATTAAACATATACCTTAAAAATAAGCCTCGTACTTATAAAATGATGTATTTCTAGCGGGACAACATCAAAAATGGTTTTTAGTTTAATGATTGAAAGAAGCTTTTGACATCTAGTAGAATAATTATTTACGCAAATGATAAGGATGATGCATTCTTTATCAGTGCGATGTTTCCGATGGAGCCCTAGGAAGAGGTTATAATTTCGACAAAATTACGTAACAATGTAATCAAGTATATTATGTAATACGAGTATTACATTGTGTTCAGCAGTATGTAGAAGCCAAAGCGGATGGTTAATACTCAAATTTTAGTTTGACTGTATCTAGACTGATGTATAAACTTCTGAAACGTATTTGGAAATTGCTGCTTTGGCCAAGACAGGAAACATTAATTATTTTGTTTACAGAAACAGATGTTCTTGTTTCTTGCACTTAAACAATTTATTTTACGACCAGGGTAAGCTAATAAATATGATTATGTTGATGTTTACACTGCTACGAGTTTATTAATATTATTTAAGCCTAATTTGGGGCATCAAATTTTGAAAATAAAGAACCAAAACCTTGTTTTAAGTATCGTGTACCTTGGATACTGTGGAACTGTTCAGACATTCTCCATAACAATCGAAGGTCTCCTTCGCAGCCCTGGCCTATGTCTGAGATCTATATATTATTTCAACACCTTGAAATAAAACATAAGAACTAAGAAAAAATAAAGAAGGAACTTTAAATCTTACTCTAAAAGTACACTAAGAATCTTTCCCAGGTATCCGGGATTCCTAAATAAGTAAAGCACCAAATATGCCTTATAAGACCGAATGTTATTGAGCAATGAAATTTTATAAAGTTTACTGTACAATATGTCACTTTGCTTGGAGGATAAATAAAAATGTACATATACCATATATTCAATCTTTTTTTCGTCACAGCAAATTGGACTCGCTTCTTGGTTTTCTTCCTCTCACACAGTGTCACACAAATGAATGCTTTGTGGGTCGAAGATAGACGCTGGATCTGTATCCCTTAATCTTCGAAACGGATTATGTCACACGACTATGATACGTCATACGTAATTGAGTTGGCTGACTGCTTATATAAGAGCACTAGGAGGTCGGAGAGTACATTCTCTCTTCAGGCATGTAACCATGCACATGACACTCTGAAGTGAGACATATACCTGATGGGTAACTTCTAGCGTTCACTCCACATTATTTGATACAGTAATGAAATACATGAGAGACATAATGTTAATTTTAGAAAAAATGAAGAATCGCACTTCAAAATGCACTTGCAGTTGAACTGCAGATGTCAAAACGCTCTAAAATGTAGAATGAAGGATATAAGAAGTATGCGATGACCTGAACTAATTCCTGCTAGTAAGAAAAAGAAGACAACATTGGGTTGATAGCGATCAAAGAAAAACAATGATGGCAAGGATATGGAAAACATCAGGATACCTTAGACCAAGGGTGGCGAAAACGACTTCCTTCCGCGAGTTACCAAATATGCAACACGCACCGCATCACTCACAGCACGTGTAAAACAAACGGACGGTTGCACTGAGGCAGTATTTGTATTTGTCCACCACACACGAGGCGTGTTTTTAAAGTAAGTACCGCTTTAATATTTTGCCGCTTCTCTCGATTTTGAGCATGCGCTATCACTGTGAGTTTTATGGGGAATCAATAAGAGTGACAACGGCCGGCCACACACGGCCAAACAAACTCAAGATCTGATCGCATCATTTCGTTGGGAATAATGAGATGACCTTCCCTAGAGTCCAAATTTGACACCAAGCGATTTTCATGTGTTTCTTCATCTAATGAAATTCATTGGTGGAAAACATTTCAACGACGATGATGGGTGACAAAAAGTACAGACTTGGCTTTCATCGCTGGCGGCATCATTCTTTGACGAACGAATACAAAACCTGGTTTCCACTTACGACAAGTGCCTGAATATGTAGCGATATTTCCGCATAGTTACACATACACAAAAAGGAACTCTGTAATAATTATAATTTATGAATTATTAAAAATTAATTAACATATAATTTAATACTTTTCCATAATTTTAAAGTAATCCGATTCAAAACTGCATCAATCGAAAGCCCTTCTAAATCTGTAAATATGTTTTAAGTTTCAATAATATTGTTAAATAAACAAATAAATAATTAAAGGCGTAATTGTCTAAGAAATACTGCAAGATTTAGGCAAAATAAGAGTAGCTTATTTTCAGACTGTCCATTATATTTTCCGAACGTGGGGCGATAAAATTCGAAAGCTTCTTTTGTACTTTGTGGGGGTGAGGCAAGTTTTAAGAGTAAATAGACGCTATGAGGCAACGGATTTTTCTTACAGATAGGCTTTGAATTTTCAGCCAGGGGACCAATAAACGTAGAGGATAAGCATTAGAACCAATGAAAAGATGGAAGGCACAGTGACATGTACAAACTTTGGAGGCGAGCAGTGACTTATATGTGAACGCAAGCGTAGATTCGAGACAGTTTGTCATGATTCTTCGTTAAGGTAACACGTAGCCTCCGGGTCAGAAAAGGACGCTAAGTTCCGAAATTTGCTAAGTGCCGCGCAATTATGCAATTATAAAGTGATGTAAGTGAAATATTTATATAATGTGCTAACGGTATTCTTCGATATAATTATATCCAAGCTCATAAACGGGTTAATGTTATTCAAGTGAGTACTTCAAGTTCGCGCGAATCTAAAGAACGGTGATAGAGCACCAAGATATTAAATAACTAGCCGGAGCAAACTTTAGTGATCCAAGAGACAATAGTGGGAAGACAGTGCTGATAGAGTCACACGTGTTAGGGAATGCCAATGAATCTTGCAGGATTTCTAGCATAAAGAGTGAGAAAAGTGAAAACAGTGTCTCTCTCAAGACAGCATCCTGGTGTCACCACTCCCGCAATCCTCCCCTGACAATAAAAGTAGGAAATTTTGGGCCGATTCGCCAACAGTTGACCCTGAGATACAAATAATTGCAATGACTATGTGAAGAAGTACTCCTTAGTGTATGGTGTAACGTAATGAATGGTAATCAAGTACTTAGAAAATAATGTTCCATATTTTTACTATCACTACTGCGTATACTAAGTAGGGGAAGTATTGTTATTCCACACGAAAATGTGATACTGAGATTTCAGTTGAAATATATGTTTTGAGACCCCCTGAATCCAAAAAAAGCATTTTTGGAAACATGCCCGTGTGTGTGTTTGTGAACAGCAGCAACGAACAGTCAGATAAACACCAAATTTGGTATTTAGGTTCAGTATCTTCCAGAGATGCGACACGAAGGTTTTCAAGAAAATCCCCCCACCCCAGATTACCCTTTACATGGAACATTTTTCGAAAATTTTAATTTTCTCAAAAATGGCTCTAACGATTTCGATTAAAATATCATATGTTTAAGATATTTTCATGACAAATGAAATGTATATCTCGAATTTTCTGGGAATGTCTCCAAAAGTATTCTTCATTGTGAACGACTTTTGCATAACTGGTTAAGCGTAAGAGATAGACAAAATTTTACTACACAAATAATGTAGATCGCGTTAAAATACACAATTTATGTCATGTATATTTTTTGTTGAGTGAACCATTTTCGAGATATTGCTTGTTACTCCCTTAAATTTTCTAATTCTTAAAACCTTTTCTCAAATGGGAATTCGTTATTCATTTTTTATGTCCTGGACATAATGCGCCACATAGCAACCAGCTCTTAAAACATTTGACTGTCGCTTAAAGCCTACCATATTCCCCTTGCAGCTACAAGAAAATTAGCAATAAGATTAACATCTCGATATCTCAATTAACACGAAGCATATGGAGAATATGCGTTAGTAAAAATAGTTTGTACAAGAGTAGCGAATGTCAGGTGAGTGTAACATATCAGATTTTTTTAAAGAATTATCGATACTTACTTTAAATACACGCCTCGTAGATACCTCAGGATTCAAGCTGGAAAAGTTTTCTATAGTTGAAATGTTGTAAGGTGCGCTGATTCAACAAAGAAATACGCAAATAAAATATTTACATTCCACTTAAACTCTACTCGGAAGCCCTGCGGGGAATCCTGGATTCAAGAAAGCTACTGTATACAGTAGTGTACAATGTTGTTAATTATATGCAGGGCTAAACTCAATTCCTTTGCATCTGCTCTCGTTGAAAGTTCTATTTCTGAAAGAAAGGACTTTTAAATTGCAAAGAGATACTGTCCCTTAGCGCATTTGCGTTGCAGATGTTTTTACAGGGCTAAAGAGTGAAAGGAAGTACAAAAAGTAGAGAATTAACTGTAAGTTACAGTGCTCCTCTAAGGCAACGCACACATCCCCAAGGTAGTAGCTAATTCCATCTAAATTGTGTACAGCACTGGCTAAAAATGTCAGTACATACTTTCTTTTAGACTTCACTAATTAGGAGAGGAGCGTAGATGCAAAATGCGTGCATCTGATGCTTTAGTCATTTGAATCTCAGTAGACATAAGGTATAATATCCAACGCTATACTAAGAAGGTTTTCAAAGTGAGTATATATCATTCATTGCAAAACCACCTTTGTACAGTGCGTGAGAAAACGCACTCCGCAGTGAAAGACTGAGCAGATACACCAAAATTTGGGAATTAAAAAGTTAGCATCCCACAGAACTAACCATTTATTACCTGAAAAAAAGATATCTGAACTATTACACGATTATTTCTAATATTCCTATATTCATACGGATGTTGCATAAAAGTAATATCAAAGCTTCTCCTTATTATAAATTTAGACCAGTCATGAACTCATGATATACACTTGCTTAGAAGCAATGGCAATGATTAAGTAATACTCAGGAGCAAAATATGGGCTCTTAAAGTTTCAAAATATACTACTCCATTTTAGAATCTTTAAGTGAAAAGCAATGAAAAAAAATCTGATGTGTTATACTCACATCACTTTCTCTACACTTGTACAAGCTGTTTTTACAAACGCTTATTCTCTATATGCTTCATGTTAATAGAGATATCGAGATGTTAATCTTATTACTAATTTTCTTGTAGATGCAAGGGAAATTGCTAAGCTTTAAGCTATAGTCAAATATTCTAAGAGGTGTAGCTATGTGGAGTATTCCATTCTCTTTCATTACCAGGACAGAAAAATGAATAACGAATTCCCATTTGAGAAAAAGTATAAGTATTGGAAAATTTAAGAGAATAACAAGCAATATCTCGAAAATGGTTCACCCAACAACAAAAATGTATATGACATAAATTATGTATTTTAACGCGATCTACATTTTTTGTGTAGTAAAATTTTGTATATCTCTTATGGTTTACCAGTTATGCAAAAGTCGTTCACAATGAAGAATACTTTTGGAGACATTCCCAGAAAATTCAAGATATACATTTCATTTGTCATGAAAATATCTTAAACATATGATACTTTAATCAAAATCGCTGGAGCCATTTTTGAGAAAATTAAATTTTTCGAAAAATGTTTCACGTAAAGGGTAATCTGGGGTGGGGGGATTTTCTTGAAAACCTTCGTGTCGCATCTCTGGAAGATACTGAACCTATATACTAAGTTTGATGTTTATCCGACTGTTCGTTTCTGAGTTATGCTGTTCACAGACACACAGACGGACATGTTTTCAAAAATGCTTTTTTGAATTCAGGGGGCCTCAAAACATATATTTCCGGTGAAATCTCGGTATCGAATTTTTGGGTGGAATACAATGCTCCCCCTACTTACTATACGTAGTAGAGAAAGTAAAAAAATAATTGAAGGCTTAAAGGGGACTAGTTTAACGAGATATGGATTTTTATTTTTGGGTTAAGATTTTTCAGGCTCAGGTTATATAACCTACATGTTTATATAAGTAATATTATCAATTATAATAAACGAATAAGAAAACCTGACAGAATTTCAGTTGCAACAGCTTTATTCAATAACTTTACAGGAAGTTCTCTGTCTTGTCGTTCACCGTTTTATGAGCAAAGGTGCATACGCTGGGGAAGCTAAGCTGATCGTATAATAAAATCTCTTTTAATTCGAAGATGTTTCCCAACTTTTTCCACTTTTAATCCTTTTGGCGACTCTAAGGATAAGCAAGAATTCATCTTTGAGGAATCCAATCTCCGCGCTCGGTCCCTGACGTTTGAACGTCTTCAAGAGGAGGAAACCAATTCGCAATTAACATGTTAATTGGGATCGAAATTGCTGCCCTCTGAGAAGAGGATTAAAATTTTATCCCCACCCATCCATCTTCCTTACCTCCGAACCTGTAATTAAAGTCGACTTCGCTCGATCGAACAATTATCAAGACTTCAGGAAGAGACAGCGAACGGTGCTTGTCCACAGATTCTCTTCCCCTGAGAGTCGCTTGTCATAAAGGGTTTCCTTAATCTTCTGATTCAGCTGGAGGCAGCAGAGCACCGTAACAAGTTAACGATGTTTATACGTCACAATTGATACAACAATAATCGTGGAATAATTATGATTTTGTCTTCCACTTCCTTCGTGTTCTTTCTGAAATTTCAGCTGAATGTTGAATAAAAGTACCTTTTGGGTCAATTTTGTTAACAAGCAGATTATACACAGCAAAATAAATTATCTATTTCCTTCTTTATTCAAAATAGGGCGTATCGGAATTATAAAATACATTCCCCAGTTTTAGTATGGTGTAGTGTACATTGAAGCGGCACTCTTGGCCGAGCCCGAGCTATACAATTAGTAATAATTTGGGTAAATACTTTTTAGTGAAATTAAATTATGCTATGTACAACTGTTTTTCTTTTTACTGCCTGTATAGGTGATTTAATGATATGTTTGTATTTATGTTACTAATATTAGAGGAGTAACAAATTGTTTAATGTAAATAATTTAAGAGCTATGTTAAAATACTGCCCACGATGAGATATTTTAGATGAGGAAAAGTGTCTCCGAAGGCAACAAGCGAGTTTTACGATGTCTCTCTGGTAGCAAAAGTATTGTTCGTACAGCGAGGGTGTAGAGCCATTGTCCTTTTGTGCGGTAATTCGCCGTGACCGGAGTGAGTGAGGCAACAAGCTTAACGGTAAAATTAGGGAAAGCCGCGATTTCATGTTAAAACTGAACAAGAGGGGGTGGAATAGAACCAATGAGATCCAAGTAAATCAATATGAAATAGTGAGGCGCTTTGAGCGGCGCGAAAAATGCACCAATAGGAAATTAAGTAGCCTAAGAAGCCCGCGACTATAAATAGATCTGCTAAGACCAAAGATCGGGGTTACTTCGAAATTACAGCCAGGGAATGATGCTGCCGGATACTTAAGAGATGTCGCGCCAAAAGTTAGCGAATTAAGACAGCATTCGCTACTCACATAAGAATCGCTACGGGTAAAGAGATTTGTTAAGTATATAAACTTTGCGACATATCAGTGCCGTGTTTCAGCAACAGTGGACAGTGTTTTAACGGCGACATTATCAGTGTTGTGAACTCCAGAAGTAACGAAATAAAGAAAACAGTGGTGTCCTCTTTTTGTAACTGAAGTACGTTTATTTCTCTCCGTTACCACACCCGAGATCTAAGTTTCCTTTACCGAGGAAAAGTCCATGCTCTTACATATTTCAGTATTTAGTTCAGCAAGCCGAGGATAGAAATGCAGATAATCAGCCCACTTCGAACATTCGGATATTTTAATCAAAATCGTTAGAGCCATTTTTGAGAAAATTAAAAAATTCGAAAAATGTTCCATGTAAAGGGTAATATGGGGTGGGGGATTTTCTTAAAAACCTTCGTGTCGCATCTCTGGAAGATACTGAACCTAAATACCAAGTTTAGTGTTTATCCCACTGTTCGTTTCTGAGTTATGCTGTTCACAGACACAGACCACACACACACGAACATGATTCCAAAAATGCTTTTTTTGGTTTCAGGGGGTCTGAAAACATGTATTTCCGGTGAAATCTCGGTATCGAATATTTGGGTAGAATACAATACTTCCCCTACTTACTGTACGTAGTAGAGAAGATAATAATTAAAATTAAACCTACTAATATTAATATAAATATCTCCTAAGTGAGCAAATATATATTTAGAATTACTAATTAATCCAAAAATTATAAATCTCTGTGCGATAAACTGGAAGGGATGCCTTTCTCAGAAGCCAGTATTGTAAGCTTTACTCTCTCTTATTACTTTACATATCGGAAAGCACAGTCTTTTCTTCAAAAGAAATGTTTAACCACGATGTTTTGTTTATAAAACAAAATAAGCAAATCGTAATACAGAAACGTGACTATGACCTAAAAAAATTGAATTACAGTGGTAGAAATCACCAAAGGTGGCAATGAAGTGTATTGTATATTTATCTTTCAATTAATGTTCGAAACTAAACGATGTCTAGCTAAACACCGGCTAAACACTGTTTAATCAGTGAAAATGTGCACATAGCTTAAGCTTTGTTTAGTTAAACAGTGTCTAAGGTTTAAACAGGTTACCATTTTTTCAATCGGCCCTTTGTGTCTTCCCTGTACGAGATCTAAATAGGTTATTTTAGCTTCCTCCTATGTAATTTGATTTAACATATTCTCCTATGAAGCTTAAATTGATGCTGAAAATAATCTCTATTAGGCATAGTAACAATTAAACTGTTTATCAGCGCACCACCATGTACGTGCGTTCTTTGCGTGGTGTAATTACTTATAAGAACTTGGTTGTGATATGAAAGAACGAATGATATTTATAGATGAAATAAAATAAAGAAATATACATAGCTAAGCATATACACATAAAAAGAATAATGTTTACTACAAATAAATATTAGAATAATTAATACATGAGAGGCAATTCATTAATAAGGCTTGAGGTATAAATTATATGAGATGCAATTAAATTAAGAAAACTTCAAACATTGTATAACGTTTGAATAATTAACGGCTAAATCACTGTTACAGAATAACACATACTTGCTTGTAATAGTTACTGCTACTGGTAGCAAGTACATAGCTACGAAATGTTGACCTCCATGGTCTAGGAGCTAGGCTCTAGCTCCCGAGGTCATGGGTTCAAACCCGGCGGAGGGCGATGGATTTTTTCAGGCGTTAAAATTCTTAGCATGGCTTCCTTTGGAAGGGAAATAAAGCCGTGGTCCAGCGTTGTACATTTACGGGACGTAAAAGAACCTCAAGCCTGATAAAGAGGCTTCTGAGGAAACTTTCCGGTCCTTCACGCCCAGTATAGAATGGGACGCTAAAACCTATAGTAGTTAAAGGGCGTCCATAAATAAAAACTCCAAAAAAAGGCTACAAATTAAGTCCAACTACATTAATCGTTTCTCGTAAGCCTTATACAACAGTAACTACTATAGTTACAACAATTATATGAAAATGAAGGTTTATCGCATGCCTAATGATGATGTTTTCATTATTTTTGCGGCACTTACCTATTAGTGCTATATGGTTATGCTGATTGGCACGTGTTCTTAAGGTTTTTGCCCAGCGGCAATTATGAAACATTGTTAAAGGGCGAATTGGTTATTAAATAACCCAAAGCTCGCACACAAGCTCTCTCAAATACATACACCAGGTCCTGTGCATACCGAGCAACGTTCTTGTTTAAAGAAAAATTACTTAGTTGCGATGCTGTCAATTTAAGGAGAAAAAATCAGTATTATGATTTTGATTGATCGTTAAATGATTGCTAGTTTCTATTCACTATTTTCTTTTCCTTTATGTCCCGTCCTGCTACTCTATCTACTGCTTGGTTAACCATTGGTTTTGTTGAGAGAGACCTATTCCTCTTCCTTTCCAAACATCAAGCTCGTCAGGCGTAGCAAATAAACCCTCCACAGCGATCTTGTTTCATTTGGAGCTAAGTTTCGAAGCCTGGTTATATGCAAGCAATCTATTCGCTATTAGCCCTCCTGGCTAAGTCGAACTGTCGACAAACGCCGTTAAATAAACACAGGACACTTTGTCCCAGAGGTTAACTGCAATTTGCACACGTGACCTACAGAGTAATCTGTGAGTGCTTGAGTTTGATTCTCGAGCATTCGGTTGCACATTTGTAGATTAAACAGTTTGAGAGCTTCCTAAACAGATATATCATTCCCTGAGTATTCCTGGCACTTCATTAGGCTGAGATAGACAATTTGATCTTTTATGTGTGGAATAATTAAAGAACGCATCTTACATTCGCTTACAGTGAGTGGTGAGATTAAGATTGCGTTAAGAATCGATAATGCCTGTTCTTTCGTGATGTTCCTTTATTTTCTTTCAGATGCTTCATTCAAGAATAATCCTAATACTTTTTACATTGTTCACATAACGTACAGAAAGTATTGATTTTAATTTACAATTAAATATCGAACTTTTACTGGAACGCCAAAGAATCATTGTAGAAAAGGTTTGTATGAATTTCATAAATTAAACGTGGCACACTTTAAAGATGTAAAGCCAATATTTTGTTGAAATTCTTCGACGCCATAATAAATCTATTGCATGAAAAAGTATGGTTAGTGCTTTATTTTCCCTAAAAGACTTCAAAGATTATGATTAAAGTATACGTCTGGTAGACTGGCATATATATAGAATTTTAAATATATTATTTCACCCATATTTCCAACTTTTGTCCGAGTAAAATAATCAGACGTCTATAAAAACTGAAATATAAAACGTATAAGTTTATTTAAAAAGTACAATTTATATTAAAGCGGTATTAAGATTGAAGAGGTAATCGTGCTTGATTGTTTAAAGATTTCGACATTTTAAAGTGTGCACTTTGATTGCTCATTTATTTCTCTTTAATCCACATGTAAACTTTGTAATAATGTCCAGCATTAATATTCGCTTGAATTTTTAAATTGGTTTCGTGTCTATCTATAAAATGACTAATTTTTTGTACTAGTAACGTTACCTAAATGATACTTGGTCCCCATACTTTGCATGATAGTATCGCAGTTAAAGATATCCATAAATTCGTGTACTAACTCTCCAGGATCGTATACTGATGAAAGAATTGGAGACAAAAGTTTCATGGAATGTATGTTCTAAATACAACATTCCTTACGTTGTTAGAAAGCGCTAATTCGTATCACAGTTTAGAACAAGGCACTTGCCAGCCTGGTACTGTTAACATCAATGCGGACCCTGCTAACCAGCTGAAGGTGAAGTTGTTTTTCTCGTCCCTTACATCCTGTATTGTCCTCGTTTATCTAATCTGGTATTCTTCAAAGGTTGGCTGCATTGTGTTAATGCAGAGATTCGTGGAAACCCTGTACAGTTATCTATTAAGGGGAAATATTCTCACATTTTTAGGCAAATGTCTAAACTAAATGAGTTTGTAAATATAAAAATCGGTTGGAAAATAAGGAAGAAAAGTTAGCTTTTATGACAGTATTTAAAAATATAATATTCTAAAGGCCTATTTCTTGCTTTGTGTAGCGTGGGATTTCATTTTGCAAAGCAAATATGCATGCAATTAAATGTTCTCCTGTGGCTTGTTTGCCTTTCGACCTTTTTCATAGACTCTCTCTCCGGAGCAAAGAAAAGAAAGTACGAAGCAAAGAAAACAAATCATTAATGGGCTGCTCGTTCTATAGAAAACAAAGATCGATAAGTTTAATTTAGGGAGCGCTATGCAAGGAGAAAAAGAGGCTACAGATATACGAACTGGAATAAGCTACAGCACGAAGAATAGCTCCAGAAAGTTATTTTCCAGGTGTTCGGGTTTCACAGAGCTGGATCATGAATACAAATTACTTTTATGCTCTTAAAAGCTATGAATACGTTTCCAACATCTATTCTTTAGAAGCCTATTTAGAAGCCGTGGAGTTGGGCTTACAAAGTACTAGTTCTGTAAGTTGCAAGTTTATGTAACCTAAGTCACTATTAATATGAATAATTTTTTAAGGATATTAAAACATTTATGTAGTACTTTTAATATGGAAGTCTTCATTAAGCAGTTTAAGCACATAGAGTATGCAATTGTTTTCAAACGTTCTCAGCTGGTGACCTTTGTAAACTCTGCAGTTACCGTATCCCTCCAAGGCTTTTACAAGTATGTTTGCTCATAAATACTTACATGTGAATGACGTAGTATAAGTGAGAGGTTCTCAAGCTTCACAATAATATAGAAATAATTCTGGGAATATGTTTTATAATCTCACGGCTAGCCAATATAATTTACTTCATAGTTCTAAACTTTATTCGAAAACAAGTTCTTTTTCTATTTCTTTTATTCGACATAAATGATTCGATACTCATTTTGTTGTAGTACCTAGAAGCGCACAGAATCTAATACGACGGTCAAATGTTGAAAAACAAGCTCGCTGTATAAAAGTATGAAGTTCCGGACATTGTGGACGTGACCCATTATTTTAACATGCATTTGTTGAGTTCTGACATTTCATTACGTACTGTGCAGACATCATCAAAGGAAGTGTTTGTTTGCTCGAGGAGAGGACGTGACATAACGTCAGGAATCAACAAATGCACGTTAAATGGAACAAGGCCACGAAACGAGGAACTTTTATAGTTTTAATATGACATACTCAGGTTGTAAAAAATTTCACAGTTATTTAAGCTCGCTGTGTGTGTATTGGACTGGTTATTTGAATACTCTTTGCAAAGCCCGATAAGCAAGCCAAGACGAAAGAAAATGAAGTTGAACTGTTACTGGGTTTGACTCAGTGATGTCGCAGGTTACAAACCATCCCATCCCTCGTGCATTTGTAGACAGCACTGACCAGGCCGCATTTACCTGCCCGTCATTGCTCATGGCCGCCGCTGATGTTTACATTCTTTGTATCGACATAATGGTTTGAACTAACCTAAGCCAACTGCTTAAGAATTCTTATGCCTGCTGATGAGAAATAAAAGAACGCAAATATTTCGAAATACTCGAAAGTTTCGAAAAAAGTCTATTTCGTTAATGGCTAAAACTACGAGAAAGTAGTTATATTTTAATGAGTTGGACTATTCTTTTCAATTAAGTGCTTGCCTATTTCTTAAATTTGTATTAATTCTACAAAATTATACAATATTCAATCAGAACCAGGATATTCAGAGAAATTTTGGGGTGAAAATTTGTTTTGATCTGATGGAAGTAAAAATTTAAAAGTCGTAATCAAAGCTTTTAATAAAATTCTTCCTTAACGACTTAATTTTCGAATTCAGGAATATATCATATGTCAAAGACATGATCAGGTATTAGGGAAAAGGTCCCTATATTGAACCACTTAAGCCTAAATAGTAAATAATAATTATAATTTCAAATAAAAAATTTCAGAAACACAAGCCTTAAAGTGATAAATCCTTGCGGTATAAACATCCTCAACACAATTTAAAATTAATACAGTTATCAATTAAATAACATTTAAAAAGTGAGGTTGTGTAAATCGGTTCAAATTAGGAACGTGGTCCTTAAATTGAACCTCCTGTGTCTTAAAATGAACCACATACTTTTAAGTTTAAAAGTAGTTTTATTAATACAAAATACACATGTTTTATTGCACATTCAAAACAAATATGCTATCAGCAACAAAAGTAGAGTCCAAAATTGTGATAAGAATAGGAATTTCGTTGAATATTTTGAATTTTTATATAATGACAATCACTTGCTTTTTGGAATAGGTATTATTTGCAAATATAGAGATTTTACTAATTTTTACTCTCATACAAAAGAATCCAATTATGTACAGTCTTCACAATAAAACACTTTCTTCTTGGCACTAACTTTTGCACACTTTTGGTGAAGCCATATCCTACAACTCATATACTAAATCATGTCCATCATTTCAGACAATTCACATATTTATGTCATCCACTGTTTTAACATGATTTTTTTAACTTAGTATTACATACATATTTATTCACACGATATACTATTCGCAGTTGAGCAATCCTAGAATTTCAATAGGTTTCCTAAATTGGACCAGTTCAAACAGTGGTTCAATTTACGAGCCACGCCATTTTGGAAGCTTTAGCATCTATGTGACAAGGAGAGACACTGCTTGAAAGAACGTATGCATAAATATTGTTGCTAAACAAACACTTCATAACATGTAATATATATAATCTCAAACTTTCCTAATTGGTCGTATAAGCTTAGCTAGATGAGTCAAATATTACTTCTGAAACACCAAAAACACACAACACTTCATGCAACTGAAACCACAGCTCAGAATGCAAACTGAACAACTCCAAGATTCATAGCTGTACAAGCTACGCTTCTGCTAGGATTATGGTGCCATAACACCAGTGCCATAACAGTTTGGAAAATATCGGAGCGGTTCAAATTAGGGACCTTTCCCCTACATAAAATTCTCTATTCTGTGAATATAAAATCACTTTGGAAATACCACACATGAAGAAGTTGAAAAATAACAAAATGTGTACACAGTATATAATTAGTAGAATAAATATCTGGAGAAACCACAGAACACGGGAACGGTAATACACATAGAATTTTTTCCTATGAACATCATAAGTAAGAATTTTCTTTCCAGTGCTTTAGTTGCTATAAATTGTTTTATATGGGGAGAAATACTTTTTGGAGTCAATGTATAAGTTGATAAAGTATATGGAAAGCACACACTAAAGAATGACTTGTACAACATTTACTCAAATAATATATACATCAAACCACGGGGAGTACGAGATATCGGACGAATCCGACGTAGATGGAAAGACAACTTCTGAGTCGGAACAGGCCATGGGATAGATGATGATGAAGTTTATGGGTGCTTTTAACATTCGAAGAATAGATATTTTAAAACTAATTCACAAATTGCTGATTTTTAGAATGATTACTGTATTTCTTCAATATAAATCCCAAAATCTTCAAAGGTAAATAGTGCAGTAAGAACACGCGACTACGTTAATTATTGTCAATGTGTCTAAATTTAAATGGACCGAATTAAAGCTTTGTGAAGATAAAATTTAAAAAAATAAATAAAATTAATATAGTAATACAAAACATTTAGACACATAATTCTGTGGCAAAAACGGTCATACTATGTATTTATGGCCATCCTGTAAATTAAATTCGAGTACGTGGAAGACTTGGGTCTGTAGCTAATGTTTCTTTATTGATGTCATATTTGTATTAATTAAGGAATTGTAGTTCTTTAGACTTTTCCTTCATATGGAACATGGTTTCTTTTGAAAATGTATTGAACTCTGCTTTATTATAACACAGAAGAATTAAAATGCTTTGAACAGAATAGCTTACTGAAATGGTTTATTTTCGGGTTTATATTCCCAAGACCGTCCAGGATTATAAAGCCGCTCAAAAGAATAAAAATTACAAGTAACATCCAAAACGGGGTCCTGCAACGATCACCGTTTGAAGAGCTACAGCAATTTTGCTGCGTGAATCCCTCATAAAAGAATCTGGGGACACGAATCAAAGAATTAGTCGCGTACGCGACATCCCTAGCCAGTGGAGGGCGGAGTCACAGGCTTGTGCGAAGTAGGGCGCTTATCAAAGAAAGCAGCAGGCGACCGTTATTATTGCCATGCTCTGCATTGCCATTTTAACGCCATTGCTCTAGGATAGTAGTCTGCACTGATAGAAACTTAACTTATGAAACGATGATTTTCTATAAATAATTACTTAGTTGTTTCTGAAAGGGGTCAAGAAGAAAGAACTCTGCACTTTTAGCATAGGATATTTATGCAGCTAAAATGTCAGACGATAATTTGCTAATTTAATTAAGGATAATAATTGCTGCAGGATGTTTTTTTTTAGTAATTGTTACAACTAAATTGTTTACATACATATACAATTAAATTACTTAATGGTCATATTGACTCTTTGGTCTTGACAAACAAATGTTATCAACAAAACTTATGATAGTGATGGTGATAGTAATGGAAGTACTTTAAGAGCACACTACTCCAGGTTTATCCTAACAGGTTAGTAACAGCATTCTTTTACTTTCTAAGCTTGCATCAGTGGAAATAATATGAACTATATGACAGACATAAAAACAATGTTTTGTTTACATTTGGTATAATCAGCTATTCAATTACAAATGAATATTTGGTTTATGCCTAGAAAATGAGAGAGCTTCAGTTAACTAAACAATTCTATCGTGTACTTTTCGAGTATTTTAGAACATTGAAGATCCAAAACAAGCTTCTTCATTAGGTAGAATCCAAACAGAAAGAAAGAAAGAAACATTTTTCCCTATTTGAATCTCCGTACTTTAGTTCTAGAAGCCAACGCTCTACCAAAGAGCTACCGTGGTTTCGAGCTCTGAACTTTCACAATAGTACATCTGACGCTCGGGAGACTTGCATTTAGGATATCTCAGGTGTTTGAAAGGAACGCTAGAAACATTCGAGTGTCTCCTTTCCAAAACTAAATCTCTCTACAAGGAATGCCGGGGATCCATGAATCAAATATTTAGCGGGTTCCAAAATGTCCCTCTACTTTACTTCTTGTGCGATAAGAGTTTAGTATAATATCACCAAATTACGCTCTATAGTGCTTGTTCTCAGGCAAATTGAGGAAACAGCATACTTTAATCTTTCCTTCAACCAGAAACGATTTAATTCTTCCTTACTCATCAGAGAATATGAAATAAACGTAATTAAAGCTCATAAAAAGTTCTCCTGGAGCCGACGGCTCAATCGGGAGTCCTAATTCCATAGGCCAACACACTAACCGCTATAATTGACAGAAGTATTGTTGATTGTGCTACTATCATATTATAATTACAGTGAGTCGTTACATTTTAATTATAACACTAAACGTTACTCAAAGAAGTAACCACACTATTCTAAATACCTTATGCTTTTTTTTTTAAATTGATGAGTTGAAATCAGAGGACTTTGATTTTCTGTGTGAGGAAGTATTTTTAACACTTAAATAATTTCAGTAAAATTATATAATATACATATATAAATTTAATATCAGCCCGCCTTAAAGCAATATGTGTATGTAACAATATATAAAAATGTATATTGCAGTCATTGTATATGTTTATATTACTGTATACATGTATAATAATGTTATGTGAATGTGTTACGTAATTTAATAATGTAGAAGCTGTGAGAATAATAGGTTAAAAGTTGCTAACAATGAGGTAACAATGAGGTAGCCTTGAGGCAATAATGAAGTAGAAGGTTTAATAATGCTACTTTTAATTCTTGGAGCAATAATAATACAATTTTTGTGACAGTTTATAAAATAGCCAATCATCAACCAGAAAAACCTTTAGTTAAATGGAGGTATTCTATTGGACTAGGATTAGCCAATCAGAAACTAAAATAGAGCAAAATTTACAAATTCAGAAGTCAGTTGCTTGTACACAGCGTTTCTAACCGGACGCATGTCGTGTCTTCGAGAAATTTAATACGTATTCAGTGAGACGAAAATAGTTTACGTGTTAAAAAGTGCAAGTAAATAATAAAAAATATCACAGCTCTCTCTCTATATCAGTGAAGTGTTATTTAAATAGTGTCAAGCATTAATAAAAGGAGTGAAGTAAAATTATAATCTGTCTAAGCCTACATTCTTCAGTCGCACCACTCCCTGCTAAGACATTCATGTCTCTAAAAAATATAAATACTGACGCAGCCGAGGCAAACATAAATATATAATATTTAAAGAAACAGTCAAAATTACAAAGTTAATATTTTTTAAACATTTGGGGCAAAGGTCACCGGAAAGTACATTTGGGGAGAAGGCTACCCGAAACTTTTTACCATACGTGCGCTTGCAACTACTTCAAGTTCAGCTCCCCAGGAATTGAAATACAATACAACTCCTACTTCATTCGACATTGTCTCCACGTTGTGTCGGCTACGAGCTAGCAATCACCGAATGAGGAATAGGGCATGGTAAGTGATATCCGCGGACAGTACTGGAAGCCCACACTCTACCAAAATTCCTTACACCATGCCATACATAAGTGAGGTAAATAGGGGCGCATTATGGGAATGTGGATATGTGGCCACACAGTGGCCCAAAAGAGCCAAGCAGTTGGGCATGCAGAAGAGAGTTTGCGGTTATGGGTGAGGAAGTTACAGGAGGAGGCTGAAGAGGACCGTAAGAAAGTACGGAAGGCCAAAGAAGACCACGGTAGAGGACGCCATAACTCTTCTAGATGTCCGGAATTAGAGTCCCTTCATTCCAAAGACAAGAATAACAAGAAGATTAAATCCCCTAGTGGTACTGAGACGGTCCATCGATCACTCCATGTTGTTGGTATCCAACATCACAGGCCTGTGAGAAAATTATTATAAGCAACAACAGTGGGAAGCTCGCGTGGCCTTCTGCCCCCAGCATCTGCCAGCAGGCCAAGACTTCTGGAACATAATAGTGTGGTCTGACAAAAAAGTGTTTCGTTAGACGAGGATGAGGAACTCTCTTTGTGGAGACCCGAAAACACTCGCTTCGACCCTAAACACGTTCTTGCCACTGCACGGGGTGACAAAATCAACCTAGCTGTTGAGGATGGTGATGAGCGCCGGTGGAGTTGAAGTCTCCTCTAACATGGACTCCCAGGAATGTGTTGTGGAAGAATGTATGCTCCCAATGGTGCAGTTAATCTACCCGGAAGAGGAAACGCCTGTGATACATTTAATGCACGACAACAACAGTGTGCACACATTCCGGACCACGGAGGCTTGGCTTCAGTAGCACCCAGACATTTCGTTTTAGAAATGGCCTACAAAGTCTCCGGACTTTAATCCAGTTGAGAACATCTAGGTAGTAATGTTTCGGGACTGGAAACAACATAATGAACGCACCAAAGAGGCACTGAGAGAACATAATATTGTAGCCTTCCACGACCGTTGTCCATAATAACTTGACTGTCTTCTGGTGAGGATTGCATCACGTTTGATAAAGTTACTGACGTTTCGCCCTTCATGTTGAGGGCTTCTTCTGAGCACTGCCAACAGACAGTTGCTTGTACTTATACTGCACAATGCAGTCCCTCCTACTCATGCACCTAATTGGCTGGTAGCTTGCTACTAATTTTATGCTCTGTGAGCAATGTTTACCGTGCTCCATTGAGGGGGTTTCCACCATCTCTATTCAATTAACTTTCATGTTTAAACTTTCGACGCTTTCCTGTACTATTATGTTTGAGAAGTGGTCACATACAGCTAAAATTTCAACATTGTCAAAGACGATGTGACGAATTGTTTTGAAATCTGATATGTTCGTTACGTCGAGTTAATATCGACCTGGCTCATTATGACTCGCCGCAATCACATGTAATTTTGTATACACCTGAGTTGACTGGCGAAATTTTAACTTTAACTGGGCGTGTAAAGGATCTTAAGTTTTTTTAATTGACATATATCTTGTTTTTATTTTGTGACGATGTAGAAATTTTGAAATTCTGTGCCACCTACATAGGGAATAAAGACCCAATTTTCGTTTCTTTTCTGGGCTTCGGCATTTCATTTTTTATCCGTTTTATTCCTGTTATTTTTATATTTGAAGGTTTTGATTAGTTGATTGGAATAGCCTTTGGCCTGAAGAATCCTGTTGATGGGCTTTATTTCTTTGTTGAGTGATTCTGTGTTACATATACAGCGAGCTCGCTGATACAAGATGTTTGCCATTGCCCATTTAACGACGGCTGATGGTGTGATATGGCTGGTATATACTTCTCAGTATGGGTCAACTTACGATAAACGGAACAATTTCACTTCTTAGTTTCATCTCGTTCAACAAGTACGTCCAAAAATGGAAGTTTGCCGTCTTTTTCTACTCCGTCGTGAACTTAATACTCGTATGGTAGATTATGCAAGTATTGCAAATAATCAGCAATCGTATCCTTCCCAAATTACGAAAGTGTCGTCAACGTAATATAACCATAATGCTGGTTTTAAAGGGTATGCCTCAATAACTGCATTTTCAAAATCTTCCAAAAACAGGTTTGCCAATACTGGTGACAGAGGCGAACCCATTACTGCGCCTTCCACTTGCTTGAATAACTGTACATTGTAACTAAGATATATTGATGACAGCCAGTGAGTAATCATCTCAATCCAGGATTCAGGAAATCCATTGGCTTCCATTTTTTCTTTAATAATCAACAATACATCTTCCACCGGGATGTTAGTAAAAAGAGATTCAATTTCGAAACCAAGAGGAATATGGTGAGATTCTAGTTGAAATTTCCTCGGTGTATTTACTAGGTGCGTAGAACCTCTTACATATGTAGGATTTTTCCTACAAGTGTTTGTAGTTTTCCAGTCATAAATTTAGCTAAGGCGTGCTTTGGAGATCCTAAAGCAATAATTATAGGTCTTGGTGGTGAACCAATTTTATGTATTTTTGGCAGTACGTATATTGTAAGTGTTCGTGGAGTACGAGAAAAGAGGTTGTGTTGCTTACCTTTCGGTATAGAGCAGTTTTTTATCGTCCCTTTTGTAGCATTCTCTATAGCTGATGTAGAGTTCTTGACGATATTTTTATATGTGAATAACTTGCATTTTATCATAGTACTCATTCTTGTCCATTATAGCTGTGGAATTTCTCTTATCTGCTGGTAAGATAACAATATCACGATTAGAAGTAATATCACGACGTTCTTCTTAGTTAAATTGAGCTTGGTGGCTTTGCATTTCTAAGAATCTTGTACGTACTTATTTGCATTTCATTTGCTTCCGTTTCCGGAAGAAATTCTGTTGCTGGCTCAACATAGAAATTCCTTCTTCACATTGAATTTTTGTGGAGTATGTGCAAATTCTAAAGCTTTAGTTAAAATCGTTTTGGTAGGCTCATCTAATGTGGAATTCCAAAGAGTTTTACCAGGCATACCTTTGGCTGATGCTGAATCTTGTATGACTTTTCAAACTTGGTTGCAGCGAGTCATACATAGGCCGGCCAGGAAGGTCAATATTAACTCGATGCAACGAACATATCAGATTTCTAAAGCATGGTCAGCCTGAAAAATCAGCTTTGGCTGAACATGCTTACAAAAAGGTCACCACATCGACTTTGACAAACATTTTGAGATTTTAGTTGTATGTGACCCTTTCTCACACAGAATAGTACGAGAAAGCATAGAAAATGTTAAACATGAAAGTTTATTGAAAGGAGATGGTGGAAAATCCCTCAATGGAGCATGGAAACATTGCTCACGGAGCATAAAATTAGTGGCGAGCTACGAAACAATTAGAAGCATGAGTAGGAGGAACTGCATTCTGCAGTATGAATATATGTGCAAGCACTCACAGTCATACTGCAAGCAACTGTCCGTTGGCAGTGCCCAGAAGATACCCTCAACATGAAGGGCAAAAGGTCAGTCATTTTATCAAATGTAACGCGGCCTTTGCGGAAGATAATCAAGTTATTACTGAGAGAACATGTTTGGGAAGTGTGGGAGGGTATGAGGAAACGACCCCAAATTGTAGCTCTTTAGTTTCCTCAAAGCCTTGGAGCCTAAATGAGATCATTGAAAATCAAGGTTGGTGGTTTTCCTACTAAATAAATAAAAAATGAGGTCACGCAAAAATGTTTGTCATTGATATTATTAATATTATTATTGCATTTATTGTAAACACTTTCCTGTAGATTTCCACATTTGTTGGATTTGTGTTAAGGGAAATATATTTAATTGCTATAAATATATACAATTTAATTTTTGTGCTGCTAGTGCCATTAAGTGATAACCACGATGTTATTCTTTGTACTTGATATAGTTTACGTCTCTGTAGGCTAGTGTACTGATAAGGAACGTTAAATGCCATAAATAAATATAATGAATTTAATTGTTATTCCATTTACAATTATATAATAAGCGTAAGAATAATACATTTTTTATATCTGTTATGGAAAGCATTCGAGATCAATGCCAGAATTCGAACCACAGATCTTTGGATTTCCATGCCGACGCTTTGTCCCTGAGCTCTCATGGTCGCTTGCTACCAGCACAACCGAATATAACGCAACTGATTCTACCTCTAAATCTTTGTCTACACTCCAATAGATTCTTTCCCTTTTCCGCAAAGGAACTGTCAAATGTAACAAACCATAAACTTTGTTTAAGTGTAATACACAATGTAAGCGACAAAATATAATAGTTGTGATAAAACGATAAAGTGAGAGTGCCAAAAATAAAACGAAATGATAAGAGCGAAAAATCGAAGTAAAATAAATATAAACATTACCGCTATAATTATTATGTAGGTTATAAAAATAATTGAAAATAACAATGAAACCTCTGACAGCAGTAACTCTATGCTATAAATGAATCCGCTAGAAACGTTTGCAGAATTTTACGAAAAAAAGCTTTCAAATATGCCCCTCATACCCACCATCACTTCAGTGGAAGTGTGATTGTGTTTTTCATATAAACAGGGTATTATTATAACGTATATTGTTATTAACAGAAACACACACTAAATATAATATCCAGTTGACTTTTGTAAATAATAACAATAAGAACAATAATATGGAATTGATATAATAAATTACTTATATAACATATGCATGTAAAACCAGCAAATATATACTTTTAAAACGCACGGAGGAAGATAATTCAACAGAAAAAATAAAAATCCTTTCCCCGGAGTTGAACATGCGATCTCCGCAATGCCAAGCCATAAAACTTCCCTGTACAACAAAGCCAACATTATACTAGAATTATGCTTATTTTTCCTTTTGATCTCTCTGGCATCCCTTTTACCCTTCTCGCGCTTCCGCCGAAAGGGTGAACAAAGTACATAGAACAGTTGTGCGTGTTATGGCCGACAGATACATTTGAAAGACAATGTATATGCTGCTATTTGACAGCTTAGTAGAAGTGATCACTAGACTAGACAGCGTCTGTAAATCTACAACACGAATTCTCAGATTTTTACACGAAATACACTGCAGTATTTATTTACTCAAGGTCTTTCTTTTCAGCATTATAAAATATGACACCAAATTGGTCCTGAAAATTTGCAGTAGGTCTATCAAGGACTAATAATGGGTCCTTGATAATTACGACTCATTATAATTTGTTATTATGGTTTTAACCAGTGCATGTTGCCTTTACACGGCTGGCTGTAATAGAAGTATGAAGTTTTGAAATCCATTGTTCCAGTAAAGTCTAGCTTTTGCTATGGAGGATATTCCCTGCAGATGTGTTCCGTGTACTGCTCCACAGGAACCCTCCAAAGTTTGAATATGTTCTCTTCCACATTGGTGAGTGGACCATGCCATGCCTCAAACTTTTGGAACTAGCTTCACGATACAAGTTTGACTGATGTGTGTATCCCATCAAAACTCAATCTCACTCCCTTCGGATCCCCTATACGGCTGCGAAATTGTGTCAGACGCCACAAATCAAAATCTACTCAGGCTGAATTGCAATGCTTCTTTCTTTCTTCTGGCTCAGAAATAATTCAGAACAAGATCATAATTGTACGCATGCATTGAATTTCATGTGCGTTCGTCTTGTAGCTTAAATAATGTGGCTGTTTAAATATGGATATACCGGAAATACTAGAAACTATATATGTTTCAGAAGTTTTCAGCATAAGCTTACCCTATTTTAGTAGCGTGTTAATCAATTTAGAAACGTTTGGGCAAACATGTGTTTTACTTCTATATGTTTACCTTCTCTACTACGTATAGTAAGTAGGGGAAGTATTGTATTCCACCCAAAAATTCGATACCGCGATTTCACCAGAAATACATGTTTTGAGACCCCCCTGAATAAAAAAAAGCATTTTTGCAAACATGTACGTTTGTGTGTGTCTGTGAACAGCATAATTCAGAAACGAACAGCCGGATAAACACCAAACTTGGTATTTAGGTTCAATATCTTCTAGAGATGCGACGCGAAGCTTTTCAAGAAAATCCCCCACCCCAGACTACCCTTTACATGGAATATTTTTCGAAAATTTTAATTTTCTCAAAAATGGCTATAACGATTTTGATTAAGATATCATTTAAGATATTTTCAGGACAAATGAAATGTATATCTTGAATTTCCTGGGAATGTCTCCAAACGTATTCTTTATTGTGAACGACTTTTGCTTAACTGGTAAACCATAAGAGATAGATAAAATTTTACTACACAAAAAATGTAGACCGCGTTAAAATACATAATTTATGTCATATGCATTTTTGTTGTTGAGTGAAGCGTTTTCGAGATATTGCTTGTTACTCCCTTAAATTTTCCAACACATACTTTTTCTCAAATTCGTTATTCATTTTTTTTGTCCTGGTAATGCAAAGAGAATGAAATACTCCACAAAGCAACCAGCTCTTAAAATATTTGACTATCGCTTATAGCCTAGCAATTCCCATTGCATCTACAAGAAAATTAGCAATAAGATTAACATCTGGATATCTCGATTAACATGAAGCATATGGAGAATAAGCGTCTGTAAAAATAGTTTGTACAAGAGTAGAGAAAGTCATGTGAGTGTAACACATCAGATTATTATTATTATTATTATTATTATTTAAAAACATAGACCATATTGTTCTGATTACTTATAGCTACTCTAGTACTATGGTAGAGGTGTGCCGAACAGATGGTCTTAGTTGCATAGTAGTCTTTCTGTGCCTCTGCTTGTCTAACTTGCTATTAGGTGGCGATTATTTCATTATTGTATTGTGAGAACATACATGTAATCACTGTCTCTTAGTGTCCAGATGATCTTAGTAGCGTAGGTGACCTGTACCGTCTATTTTATTTCTAAAGCAGTTTGTGTGTGCAACTTTTGTTATTTCATATCCAATCCGCTATTCAGTTGGAGAAGACCACCAAGACAACCCAATCAAATTGAAGAGATTTGAATGCATTAATTACGAATGCAAACAGAGACGTTATTGCCCAAGACACAAACTTTCTTCAAGATGATATGTAAAACTTGAGCATTGTACATGTAGTGATTCACATAAACATAATGATCGTTCTAGAGACTTATCATGTCAATTACCCTTTATCTTGTAAATATTTAAATAATAATAAATGTAGTTCACATGGGTTTTCTGAAAGTCTTTGTTATATTTTTCTTAGACAAATACCTAAATTTATACATTTACGCTATGCAGTAACGAATTCCCTGCAATATATTATTCCTTTGCTTTCTTGAAGTAGCTCTTAAAATACATATGCTTAAATCTAATAATGAATTAATTTCTCTGCTTATGCTAAATGGAGCAATTATTATGCTGCACTCGAGAATTCGAGATTTCACCAGAAATACACGATTTAAGGTCCCCTAAAGCCCCTGCATAAAACATGTGTGTTTGTAAAGAAGGTGACTAAAATCCGAAAAGTGGATAGCAATAAAACTTGGCAATTAAAAAGTCCGACGTACGTATATCCCGTGCATGGAGCCACTCACCAGTGCGCTGCCTGTCACTTGCTCTGATTTCCTCGGTACTCTCTTTGAGCTGAGCAGAATTCAACACTTCATCGCTTGAAAGTGGCCTAAATAACACTCACGACCAAAGTTTTTTTCAATTTATGAGAAGCTCACCAGTTTAGTTAACTGCCTGTGCAAACCAAAACCCTAGTTTCGAACGAGTTGAGTGTTCTTGGTCAGCACAAGGAAACGGTCTCTTAGATAGAGAGAGAGAGAGAAAGAGAGAGAGAGAGTTGTAACATCTTACTCGACTCCAAATGGATATTAACTCTCTGGTGTAATCGCAAGTAGCAGCTGGAACTTCCGTTATACTATTGCACCCAAATGACACCTCTGTTTTAAAGACATTCGTGGAAATAATTTCAAGTGATTCAACCGATAAAAAGTGTATAAAATAATTCAGCTTTTATATCACTTATACTGCCAAAAACACCAAATGTTCGTAATTATGATTGTCTAGGAAGTATAAAAAAGGCTATAACTGTGTAATCTGTTTTCAGGAAGGTATGGTGAGTTGAAACTTTTACAGAAAAATAACTAGTTTTAATTAATATAGTGATGATGGATAATCATTAGTTACAAACAAGTTTACTTCTAAGAGTGAATATAAGTGTGATTCATAAAAAGCGTGAAGTAATGATACGACACCGCAATTTGTAGTAATAAAAATGTGTGGCCATATGCCAAAGTGAACTAAGTGCCAAAATTGTGGATTTAAAGCTATGAATCCGAGCCAAATAGTGTTTTCTTTCGTATGCCAAAACGAAGAAGAATAATTTTTGGACCAAGTGAAACTTATGTCGTTGTTTTTAGCTACCGATTTTTCTCTCCGCCAAATTGAATTTAACTCCAAGCAAGAACAGTTACTGGAGAATCCTTGAGATTGCAATTAGAAGTTCTAGTGATAAAGAGGATTGCCTAAAAGACTTCGATTTTACTTTTTTAGATAATTGTAGAGTAACATTAATGGTGTATAAATATAAATTTAGTGGGGAATTGTTAATTGCTGTAAGTAAGTAATTTATTGTGATACTACAAGCACAAATTATTGATAAAAACTGAATATTATTATCAACATAACCTATAAAAAAGTTTTACAATTTAATTATACATTTGCTCTTCTTGTTTCTACAATGAGTTGCTGTAGACCCTGGAGCCCAAGAGACACAAACCCTTTGATTACCGAGCTAGTGGGTCCTAATTACAGCTTAAAATTCGATACCTACCATTATTTAATTTTCTGTTGCTGACTAACTTTCCTCAACCATTTGGCTCTTACTCTACCTAAAAAATCTCCAACTTCTATTATGTTTTTCCTCCATTTTACATTCATAAGCCTTTTACCGTGAATTTCCTTTGGTAAATTTGACCACTCCTTTATTCAAATCTCTGCCAAAGTATCTTGGTTTCCTCACATTCCAAAATTATGTGACAATTGTCATCTTTCCTTTACACAAAGGGCATTTCTCTATATCGTTTCCTATTCCTAAACCTTTCAGTTTCATAACCCCTGTTCTATCCCATGCAAAGTCTTCTATCGCTGCTTTGTCACAAATGTCAACATAGTTTTCCTTGCTCTAGCCTATTTTCATCCCACTGTATGTTCCCAAAGAACTTTTCGAATTAAAACTTGCGAATATTTCTTGTTTTTGAATATCTTCCAGTCCAAGTCTGATATCTTTACAGAAACCATTTTGTAACAGATCCTATCTTCCCACATATCTCCAAAACCTGACTTCAGCATAACTTCCTTTATTTTATTGAGCCAAGTATCTTTCTTGTTAAGGCTTTATTGTATTACCAAACACTGATGAAAAAAATTGCGCTCATCTACCTTTCTTATTCTAGTCCAATATTTCAGGACTCTTTCCACTATCTGTCCTCTAACTCCAATTATTCATAATTCTGCTTGTAAATGCTGCAAGGTTTGTTTTTTAAGTTTTGATTAAATATATTTTTATTTAAAGCTTTTATTAAGAATGGTTTGACAAATTTATTTAGTTGTGTTTATTTTTTCTTCTTCAACGGAATACACCAAGGATTTTGAAGCCAATGCCTCGGGACAGTAGCCTGTCCAGGAGCAAGCAAAATGTGAATATTAGCATATCCAGGATGGGTAATTAGCCCAATCCTGGTATGGCAGTGATGAAGAAGGAAGTTAAAATAGTGCTGAACGTTTTGGTAATCCCAATATAAATAATTATTTTCTTTACCAAAGTGAGGATGAACAAAACGAAATTCGTGTCAAATTTTAATCCTAATATATTTCCGCTGTATTAGAGTGCAACATTTCGTGATTTTAGTTTAAAATGGGTTTTTAAAGCCTGGTTTTGAATTTTAATACCGAATAACAGAGAAATAAATATTTCAAAACATTCTGTGTGTTGGTATATGTTATTCAAAAGTTGGTAAATTTCTTATTTTATCTTTTGTATCGAGGAATTAAAATTTTTATATTCTTTGCCAGGAATAAATCGACTGTTGGATTGCTAAGAACAAGAATATCCTAATTCAGATGTTGGTTTCCCCTCTAGACGGGTATATGATTTTATACTTCACTAGTTCGACAATGAACAGGTGGAGTTTTGAAAAAATATCTGATATTTCAAATACCATTATTTTAAAAATATGACACCAGGAATAATACTCAATTGTTTTCCTTAGGAAAGAGACCCAGAGGCTATATTTAATAAGTATATACAAATTGCTATTAAATGGAACTGTTATAACCTTGCTGATGAAGATGTCATGTTTAATGTCTTTGCCTCTGGATCAGTTTTCGCTTGGAGCTTATGTCAATGTAGATAATGGCATTATTCCCTTGCGCAAGAACTACACTACATTGGTAATCATCTATCAGTTCCACCTGGAGTAGAAGCACACCGTTGCCACATTTTTTCTCGTACTTCGTAACAGTTATTCCGTTTTCTTGCAATGCGGTGTGCTGATATGTTGGATGTACTACGTGTTGTTGCTATATACATACAGACAGTCACTTGTGTAGCCTGCTTTGTTTGTCTCCGTGCTTAGGTAACTCTTTGTTGTTCCCGTTTTTTTCCCCTTTATGTATTGAGGGCGTGGTCGGCGCTTGGCCTTATGCACGGTGGTGGAAGGGTATTTTTTTGCCGCAAAGCAGATACGGTGGTCTGACCGGTGAGACATCTGTCCGAGGTTGGAAGATTTTTCTTGATTTTGATGTTCGCCAGTTATGCTAACATTTAGCAGTTTTGATTTGTTTTATCGACTAGAATTTATTAATTAAAAGGAGAGTACTTTTTCAAATTTTGCTGGCGGAGTTAGTATTAAAAGGACATCGTTTGAATACTCCTGGAATTTCTTCGTAAGTGAAGACAGGCTTTTTCCTCAGTATTTTTGTATTTTGGTTTGGGTGAGTGGAGCTTAGGGCACAAACCAAAATATACGTTTTACTGCTAGCGTAAGTGACTGGATTTCATTATCCATAATTTTAAGTGGAGCTTGTCATTTTTTTTAATTTTATACATGGTAGTTGAAGGCACAAATGTATGTGAGGTTGTGTGAATGTGTGTGGCAAGTATTAGGTGGCATGTGCACGCTTGTATGCATGAACTGTGTGTATGAATGGGTGAGTGCAATTGTTTGCATGACTTTGGACATGCGTGCAAATGAAATATGTAACATAGAAGCATGAGTAGGACCATTCATTTATACCAATTTTCATGTATAAATCGCAAATGAAATCAAATATCCAACAGTATTTTTAAGGTCGTTGATTTTGTTTGCAGGTTCTATTCATGTAAGAACGTTTTATGGAAAGTAAATTTTCTCTCAGAATGTTTGATAAATGCGTATATTCTTAAATGTAAAAGAAGAAAAGCTAACCCGGAAAAAACTTCATTAATGCTAGGTTGTGTTACTATCTACATCTATGTTCATGGTGAGGTACCAGTAGCATTTATTTGCTTTTCGTTTTGTTTAAATGGGCTGCTTATCTTGGAAACAATCAGGATAAAGGTGGTAGAAACTTAATTTCTTTGCATCTTGGATTTTCTAATACGTGTGAGCTTTGCTAATGTACATTGATTGATATATTAGATACCAAGACATGTCAACACGACCATAGGTTGCAAATCCTGTGATAGTACTATTATGCATCACTTGAAGTTTTAGATATAAATTGCCATCGTTACTTGACAATTTATATTCAGATCAATGAAGAAGAAAGAAAACCCTTGCAGCACAAAGCTCTATTAAATGTTTTATACAGAAAGTCCACATTATTTTAAAAAAGCAAAAAACAACCAGATATTAACTTACTTTAAAACATTCAGAGAGAAATTCATAAAGAACACATTTAAAACAAAATTTAAGAAAGAAATTGTTAAATAAGCAATCTGTTTTTTCGAGTTTTTAATATTAGTCTTTCTTTTTGTTTTGATCAGTTAAAGTTTGCTTTGTTGTGATATTAAAGTTTTTCATGTTTTCTCTTAGTAGTATATTTATGAGGATTTCGGTTCAGTATTTGTGATTTGAATTAATGTTTGAGTAATTTGTCCTTTTCCACTTTGAAACTTTTCCAGGAATTCTGTGTTATTAGTTGATAAGAATTGTGCAATAAGAATATACTTTAGTGTTTGTTTTTTATGTTCGTTATTTGGTGAAAACTGATGGTTTATAGTTAGGGATTTAGTGGAATAAAGCCAGTGAAAGTTATCTTTTGAATTATATCACTGTTTATATTGGGAAATATTTCCTGGGCCGTTCCATTCCTATCTTCGTTTCCGAATTTTGATTAGAATCTTAGCATTGCTGTCCCCTACGGCATTCGCAAGGGCTTCCCTTTTCGTCTGGCCGGGGCTCCCTGCTGCAGACAAGTCTGTCGTAAACGGCTGCTTGGCTTCGGTGGCCTCACTCATGTTCTATTTTGGCGAGGCCAGTCGAGCCATTGCAGTAGGTAAAACGAAACATGGCAACAGTTGTCTCGAAAGGCTCTCTGGTGGAAGAATAAGCGAAATATGTTAACGCAATGAGCAAGATAAAATATATGGTAAACTCGCTTCTGCTTGCGACGAACTTCAGCTACTTAGCTTCTGAATGCAAGAATAATAAGTATAACAATTTCAAGGCAACAGGAAGGAAAAGGGTGCATATTTACTTTCGCAGAAGGATATTTAGAACACGGCAAGACAATAAGACATCACATTCTCCAGGTCGGAATACCAGATGGAATACTGTCTGGCATGTATTCCAACTGGAATGGCACCTATTTCGTTTATTAATACTATTGTGAAGCAAAAATAATGTGTCGTTGCAAATGAAGGTAAGGCAAGATTTACTACATCACCAGGGACTTCTTTAGCTACAATAATTTACACCCCAGCTTATTAATTACTGCCTTAAAGTAATGAAATGTCTACTTACTGCATCATGATGTTGCAGAATACGCACACACATGCTGGAAGTGGACTTTACAAAGTTTATAATAAATCCAGTTTTGAAAACTTAAACACGAAGTGGTAATTTTTCATTATTTGCGGCTTATAAGTAGGTAGAGGGATTTTAGTAAGTACACCGGGAAATTCTGTTAACCCACGAAGTATAAGTCACATCAGGTACTGTGACGGACACACTTCTCTTCTTCCCAACAGTCGGTTTCGTTGCAACTGTTCCATTCATTCGCTGCATAATATACACCAATAGAGAACTGTGACAATATGCCGAAGACAAAGACGGGTTTATACATCAGAATTAGCGTAATTTGTGGCGGAATGTTGCAGGGAGCACTTAAGGGCAAATGGGGAAGCCATCAAATATAACATAGAGCACAAAAGACGTTTAAAATTGTTAAACAACACTGTAATTCAATGAAACACAAGGAACATGTGACGTTGTTGGAAAGGGACAATGAGGAAAGTGAACCTTCAATCTCAGGCCCAAACTACAGATCAGAATTTTTCAAGGATCTGTGTCATACACTAACAAGAGCGGAAATAACTTTAAAATTGTACAACACAGTAGCTAAGGAGTATCCATAAATAAAACTCAATTTAATTTTATATACAGAGTGGAAGGTGACCTACGATCCCCCTTAAACAGCAATTGTTTAAAAGATTGTAATTGTAATAAATCCAAAAAATCTCAATGTAGTTTTGCTTTTTTTAATATGGTTTTTGGGAAAATAGTGAAATTTGCTTAATATCAACTCTGTTTTAAATGAAGATTTTACAAATTTGAATACATTTTCAAATATGTCTTGGAGGAGATTGAAGGATGAATGTGTTCTTTATGTTTAAAGACATTTTTAATTAAAACAATTCACACTACCATTGTAAGCTTTTGAAGTTTGTTTCAGTTGAATCTACATCGTTAGCCACGAGACTGCACAACATGACAACACTGTAATGTTCAAAGAAGTGCCTTCAGCTATTTTTATTGCGCTTATGGACTGTTTTCTAAACAGAGGATTATCAGTTACAAAATGGCTCTCATTACTAATGCCGAGTGTCTTGAAATGCTACTCATTTACGGCAAAACACATCGTAAAGCGGCAGCTGTGGCAAGAATTTATCGAGAAAAATTTCCAAATAGATGAGCACCACGTCATAGGACACTTGTTTTCACTGTCAAAGAGTTCTAGATATAGGCAGCGAATCTCCCCATGTTGAAAGACTTGGTTAAAGAATTCTTCCACTTGGTGGAAGAAGATGCTGGGGGCAGCAGCTCGTACTATCGGCGTATCCCAATTGGACTGTTTTGAGAACATTAGCAGTGCTGTGTACGCCATTATCATGCTAGCGCTTCCAGTACCTCCCTGGAGCAGATTTTGTGATTATAAGACGGTTACCAAGATGGCCGGATCTAAATCCAATCGATTTTTTGGGCGATATAAAAACTCGAGTATACATTATAAAAGTGTCTGATGTGGAAACGTTGCAATAAATAATATTTCGAGCAGTGGAAAAAAACAACCTGGACGACGTTGAAGAATGCAGAAAAATTGGAGAAAATGTGCATATGTGTTGGCGAGGGGTGCACATTTTGAACAGTTCTCTAAACATTAAAAAAAAAGTAATTGATTTTCTGCTCTTGTCTTGCTTTAATTATTCAGTTTTATAATTCACAAAAAAGAAGCATAATCTCGAAGCCTGGCTTTCTCGAGCTTTTAACTACCTCCATAAACAAGTGTTACTATTAGTAATTTGAGCAAAATAGTAAATTTTTTCTCAGCTCCAGATTCCGTATTGATATTTACAATAATGTGTATCATTCTGTTTATTGGTATACCAGAAGTGTTTATTTTGTTGCCATAGACGCAGAAACTGAAGAACTAAAGGTGAACTTGTTGAATTTACTGTGAAGGCAATATTGTACAAAATAAAACAGAAATTATCTCAAGAACACAGAGCTTTATGGAAAAATATATTAAGGAAGAACACACAAAACAAAGTGTTCTTTCGTAGTTTAAAAGGATGATAATAGGTCACCTACAAATATATGTAAATGCAGGCATGCCGATCTTTATGACAGTTATTTACAGTATAATAAAGTCAAATAAATTATCTATTTCACAATTTCACCTTATTCTTCCTGTTTCTCCTAAAAATACCTTAGAATTACAGCCCTTACCTTTGGGGATATTCAGTATAATAAAATTAATTTATTAGATCAGTATTTTCCACCATTATTTAATCATAAACATTTTTGAAACCACGCGGTTCAATAATAAAATGGCTCAGTGTGTTTGGGAGTTCAAATCAAAATTATTTTGTACGCAGCTTTATGGTTATTATACCTTTCATTCTTGTCCCGTTTCTTCTTTTGTTCTGTTTTACAACTTACTAGTATATGGTTTCTGTTTCGCTTACGACCTATTTGATTTTCGACGTTACTATTTCACTTCGAGCACTTAGGTATTATGGCATTAACAAACGTTGATTTGTTGCGTAAGGATGAATTAAGCTTTTCTCTGGACCTGATCGTTTGCCGTTCCAAATTTGGGATACGGTGCCTACACTTTTGGATGTCTAAAGATCACATAGCTGCTCGCCCAGATATAAATCGTTTTTCGAAAGATGAAGTCTGTAACCTATTCAATTCTTTTTCAGGTTTTGAAGTTGCAAAATTGCAGATAGGAACGCTTTTACCGGCTAGTTTGTGTCGTCTTCGTTCATGAATTGCCTATTCTATAGATATAGAACACAATCAGGTTTTACCTTTGCCGCCATTTGTATATGGTGAACGAAGCCGAGGGTTTTAGTAAGAGTAAACCATCAAGTTAGGAACGCACCGAAGAATGGTGCCTACGGAAAGTGGACGCAGCTGCGACATTGCCCTGTTCTCTGTAAACAATATCTAGTTCTGAAAACAGGTAGATCAGAATTATTGAGTTGGGAAGAAAAGAATGTAGATATCTTTAGCTGTTGGTAGTATGCAATAATGTATTTTCGAAATACATGGAACATGTCTAGCACGTAATCACATTATATTTTGAAAATCTGTGTTCCACATCACCCGAATTAGTAGGAGCAAATAAAACAGGAAATATCGGACTTGCTTAAGATTCCCTGCCTCAGAACTCATTTTACACATTTATGTGTATTTTTAGTTTCCTTACTTGCACATACATATGTTATTGTAGTTACAGCATTACTGAAATAATTCTGAATATATGAAAGATCCTAAAACAAAGTTGATAAAATTATTTCCTTCACTGCAAGGATAGCTGCAGTGATTGAACAGTCGCAACGAAAGCGCCTGTTGCGAAGGGAAGGGGAGGAGTGTGTCCCTTACAGTACCTGACGTCAGCAATACTCCGTGCGGTAACACGACTGCCCTGTTTACTTACAAGACAAAGTGATGACAAAAGTGGTGATGACAAAATGAAAGTGCAGGATGTTTAGCGTCAGTATAAAGTCTTATTTGCTTCTCTTGGGTAATTTATACCCACAACAGCGGAAGAGCACATGCGTGACGAGCATTTGGTAAATACAATGTCTTCGAATGTTCTACATTTTCATACTGCGCCATCAATGCAACGCCAGGTGTTTTTGTATAAACCTTTAAAAAGTGCACATCTGGCACAATCTTTTTAGATTCCGCTCACTATGTAGTTAATAATACTACGCAGACGCTTGCGAATTTGCAATACCTTCTATGTTTTCGTGACTTATGTACGGGATCCGCATATACCGTTATTGGTATTTTTTTAATATTACTTACTGTTGTAGAGGGTAAGATTATATTTTTGTTAGGGAACGCTCTAGAGAAAAATTTGGATATCGCGGCTTTCCATTGGCAGTATTGGGTTTTTTTCTTTCTCTTTATACGTACACAATAGCCTTCACAATATTATTACGTGCCCCTACATAAGGAGGAGTTGGTTGATTTTGTAGAATGAAGTTGTATGCACAGTTTCAGACGGACAATTCTGTACATCGCGCCTGTGATATTATTCTTTCCAGATTAAATCCTGAGACAAGTTAGTGTTGTACGTTTGCTCGTCCTCCAATTACTTACACTAAGTTATATACTCTTATTACCTCCATTCCACAAATACAAGCTGTAACGAGTGTTCCGCCATTCGCGTCACCTGTTGCTTTACCAATTGAGGCTAAACGGGTACAAACATGTTCGAAACGAATAACTTCTCCTTCGGTAACATCAATTGAGGGAATTTTATTGTTTTCCTCTAAAGGTCACATCTGTTCATATTGTAATAAAACAGATAATTCCAACCACTTTTGTTTTGTACGGCGCCGAATCATGTTTCCTTATCATGAAAATAGGCTTTCTCATTTACAACACGGGCTATACCACGATCACAAGGGTTTCCATTTTCACCCTTACCAGTCATTCCGGTTTTATGCTTAAAGTCTGACACTAAGTCAATGATAGATTCAGGTTCTTCTTTTAATTTTCTGGATGGGGCTTTTTGGCGTTAATTTGCACGTACATGTCAGCTACTTGCTTCCCGTAGCAGTTCGGTGTATTACGATTTCTTGGGCGGATTTACCCATTTTGGGTGTTGCTTGGGTTGCACATTCAGCTGGAGTTCGTTTATGTGGGGTTCTCAACTACCGTCTCCGATTTTTCCGTGTTTTGCTACGACTTTAGTGCTACATATAGATTTTTCTGCATTTAACACGTACATGTCGTAGTGAGATTTTGCGTTTCTTAGAGGAGTTTTCCGATGCCTTTATCAACAGGTTTGATATGGAGTAGAATTCTGAATATACCATTTCATTGGTGGATACTACACCGGTACAATTATTATGGACATATTAGGACTAAATAGACACCACGTTAGAATAGGGCGTCATTGAACCTTCTACTTGTCCTTATTCAAGTTCTTGTTTTTGGTACCGAAGACGAACAGCGATGCTCGGGTGGTTATCGATTACCATAAGCTTAATAAACACGTGGCTTTAGATTCTATGCCACTTACGGACCGCACTCATCAACAATTATTTTCGAGAGGCTAAAGTGTTTACTACATTAGATCTAAATCAGGCGCATTATCACATTCCGTTAGCGGTATCTTCTCGCCCTATGGCAGTATCTTCCACGCCTTGGAATTTATTCCAGCTTACACGTGTTCCTTTTGGACTTTCTACGGATGTTAAAATTCGATCACTCATTTTGGATAAAATTTTGTACGTATATAATTTCAAATTTGTGTTTAATTATTTGGATGATGTTATTTTTTCTCCCGATTTTCAATCGCTTTTATGTCATTTGCGTCTGGTTTTTCGCTGTTTGCAATGCACTAGTTCGACTGTTTTGCCCTCAAAAATTAAATCTGCAGTCTCACAACCTTCGTTTCTTGGTCACATAATTTCTCCTACTGACATTTCTATTGATCCGGCACATACCTTGTTTATACGCCAGTTTCCTAGCGCCCTTTTTGGGTATGGAAGCGTTATTTTCAAAATTTGTAGTGAAATTTGCTCATATTGTCTAATCGTTAAATGCCATGTAGAGGAAGGTGCAAAAATTTGTTAGACTTTGGATCACCAACAGGCTTTTGAACGGCTTATGAATCCCCGGTTTTGCATGGTTTTCAAAGTCTGCTTCCTGATGAACCTTTACGGAAGCTTATAATGGATACATGCATGAAACTATAGTAGTCCCATTCTAGTCAGTTGGACGAATATTAGAAGCCATATACCACCTAAATAACTTTTGAAGCATATGGCTGATTAATACGAAAGTCGGTGTACGGAGATAGTCATGTGTAGGGAACTCAAAATTGATATTACCGATTTTGGCTACTTCTGGTTTAACCAGAAGTGACTGAAGCTTTCTTATTTTAAATGGAACACCTTTTTTCACATTCGATTAGTACCCTTCAATAGCTCTTCTTCAAGTCCCCACTATAGGAAAACACAGAACAACAAAACAAAAAAGGTAGTTCACCTAAATTCTGTTCAAACCGGTAGCCCCTCAGTTGCTTGACAGTGTGATAGTCGATAATAGAAATCATTTAAAGAATGGCTTAACCAGGATTTAGCAACGTCTTTCATGGCTTCCATTATTTGATGCTCCAGATCTGTTAAGTAGTTGGGTTTGTTTGAATATACCACTGACCTCAAATGGCCCCACAAAAATAAGTCCAAAGACAAGAAGTCTGGGTATCTTGCTAACTACTTAAGGAGACCTCTGCTACTAATCCATCGTTGTAGAAAAACTAGTCTAAGTGAGCTATAGCTCCATCTTTGTGTAGCCGAAGGAGGACTGGTTGTGAAAATAAGTTTGCGATGGCTACTTGATTTCGAAGCAACTTCAAGTATTTATTAGCGTTTCTCTAAAGAAGAAAGGACCGATAATATGGTCACCAATGATACAGCCCAAACATTAGCTTTCTGCGGATATTGCGTGTGGTTCTCCTCCATCCATTGTGGATTTACGTCTGATCGGTATCGGAAGTTGTGTATGTTGACAAATTCATTAAGGCGCACACTGCCTAGCCGCAACCTTCCGAATATCATCACCTAGTCCTAAAACCCTGAAACAGATGGCAGGGAAGATATTGGATGCAGGAAATGAGAGAAAGGAAGGAGAGTTGTGGTAGAAGATGCACCACCCCAGCATTCACCTGGCGGCCCGGGGAAACCACGAAAAATCCATGGGCCAGAGTGGGTGATCGCCGGGATTTATCCTGGAACCTTTGGAATGCGACCACAGACGTAACCGCCTGAGCCATCCCACTCGGTACATACGCTGAAAGAAAACGTGTTTAAAAATAACAAAAAAGTTACATAACTGATTTCCAAGAGTGAATATTCTTTACATTTGTTGCTTTTATCACAAAAGCTTTGGACGTGCATAGGTAAGCGACACCACGATATCGCTTCCTTCTCCCCATCCCTTCCTCCTAGGTGAGGGGGCAGTAGCCTCAATGAATCCATGTAGGTCTGTAAGGTTATCTATACCTATGATAGCACGATATTTTAACTACCTTTGTAAATGTGCACCAATAGTGCTTGTGTATCTTTAAAGGAATCTGGATAGGCTTCAGTGCTTTTGTAAGTTAGAAGCTATAGGTAATACCAAACTATTATGCTAAAGATTATAGGAGGCATATTATAAAAGCTTAGATAAGTCGTGCACATGTCTTTGGCATTTATAATATAAATTACTATGCTCACACTAAGTTGCTAATAAAACCACAAATATATCCAAATATTACTTAAGAATTGATCAGGAAAGCGTTAATTGTAGCATGTTTAATATCAACACAAACTTTCCCTTCGAGAACCTACAGAAACTTAAAGTACTATGATTGAGGTTGTTTTTTATGGCTGCCACACTTTTTAATCAAATAAACGTCTCATTTGCTTGTTTTAACATCAAAAGGCTTGAGGCAACAACAAGACAAGCTAAATAGTGCATGTTTTGAGATACAACCTTTGTGCTTTAAAATATTATGTAATTATAAATTATATTTCAGCGTTGTTGCACACTCCAAAGAAGATTTGTAATAATGCTGCGTTTAAGCGCAAGCGTCTCACATAATGCAAAAGAGGAGTGTGGCAAACACATCAAGTTTTACTCACTCTACTAGTACAGAAGTAGGGGAAATATTGCATTCCACCCAAAATTTCTATATCTATATTTCGCCGGAAATACATGTCTTGAGGCCCTTTGAACCCAAATAAAGCATGTTCGTGTATGTGTCTTGTGTGTTTCTGTCTGTGAACACCATAACTCTAAAACGAAAAGTTGGATAAATACCAAACTTGGTATTTAGTTCAATACCTCCCAAGGATGCACACGGAGAGTTTTAACAAAATTCCCTCATCTCAAACCACCCTTTACATGGAACATTAATAGAATTTTTTATTTTTTATAAATGGTTCCAACAATTTTAATTAAAAGACCACATATTAAAGATATTTAATGACAAATAAAATGTATATGTTAATTTTTCGAGAAATAGTCTTGAAGTCCTGTTTATTTGAAGTGAATTTTGTATAATCTGTGTAACTGGTGAACGTTAAGCGTCAGACAAAAATCTACTACACAAAAAATGTAGATCTCTTTAATACGCACAATTTATTTCAAATAATCTTTTTGTAGCATAGGCATTTCTGAGATATCCGTTATTAAATGTTTGAATTGGTCAATTCTTGGTCATTCTCTTCAAGTCCTTTTAACATTCAGTTGTCTATCGCGATTGCATGGTAACGATATAGAATTTTAAAACAAGCATATAGCGCTCTGTTTTTTAAGCATATTTTGACTTTCGCTGTTCTCTTTGTATCTATAACGAAATGTGTAATGTAGCTATTTCTGCAAAGATTTATTTAAATTAAAATGTAATAGACAGAAACGTAAACTTGAGTAAGAATAATTTGTATGCCCACTAATAAACGATAGAGGGTAGAGAATGTCATGTTAATGTGTGACATCAGATTTTTTTAATACTTTAAGGTTCTTTAACGGGGTAGTTCATATTAGAAGATGAATGAATGAAATGGGTCAAATGATGTTCTAATGAACCATATATTCACCTTTTCAAGATAAGGGTAACTCATCCTTTGATTCGACACCGCCTTATTACGGAGGTGGGTCCCTTCAATTGGTTTGGCTTTTACTCCGCAAACCAGCACGGCTGTAGTACGAGTAGTTATGGGCATGAACACGGAATAAACATCGTGCTGTAATAGTATTGCGTCTAATGTCCCATAAAGCCATGTGGTGTTGAATAAAATTACGTAGAAATTTGGTGAGTGTGTAGTGTATATACAGGCTTTTTAACAAGTCTCGATACCTTTTCGAGAAAATGCGGGTTTTGTATTCGAATGATACTCTGAATAAAATCATTAACATGTGATAAAACATAATGCATCACAGTTATCTTTCGGCCAAATTCAAATTGATAACCGTATCACAATTCCACATGGAACTCTCAGCAAAGCACCGCTGCAGTAATCCATACCTAGTACCATCGCAAGTGTAATATTGGGCACCGCATACCATACATGTTTGTTGTTTTAAATGGGAGTGAAGTCGAAATTCTTCGCAAAACCCATAGTAACATGCACTGCGTATCTCGATATGAGATGTACCTTCAAACATAATCGAAGTAGAATAGCACCTTGAAAGCGGTAGTTTTCCAACAGGATGGAGTTACCCCTCATTTTGCAGGGGTGCTACAATTCCACTGGAATTTGTGGATTGTTAAAAAAGCACACTACATTTAGTCTCCACCTTCTCCAGATTTCACATCCTCTACTTTTTGCATGGATGTACTTAAATCGACAGGTTGAGGCAGCAATACAGCCCCAGCTATGGAAATAATTTTAAAGAATAAAATTAATCTATTACAATATTAAGTGGTGAGTGAAAACGTTTATAGTTGTTGACAAAAACAAGTTAAGATTTTATAACCAAATGCAGAATTGTTGACGATACGTCAAGGAAGTCTCAGAAAAAGCAACATTCAAGCGAAAGAAACGAGTTTTAGATAGCCTTGTGGATGGAACTTATTGTAACATGTGCTGGGGTAAAATTTTATTCTTCCATTACATTGTTTCAACCCTATAGTCAGAGGGGGATGTGAAGCGAAATGGCTTCTAAATCGGGGAACCTCAGAGAAAAGTAAAGAAACAGTCTCAAGTTAAAGGGACACAACATCATATTCATGATTTAAATTAACATAAAATACAGATGCTTCGAGAGGCAAGAAATTGTAAGAATAGGGAAGTAGTATGTCAAAATTTTTAGTTCACCATACAAGTAGCCGCATAAATTAACCCCAGGTCAGTTTTCTCAGATTTACTCGTACCATCGATAACGGCGAGTAAATCGTTCAGTGCAATAGTTTGACACGCGACGTCACATGTGTCATAAATGGAAACGTAATAATCCTTTAAACTACGAATATACAGTGATAGTTAGCGGTTAATATAATTATATAGATATCAAGTGTTAAAGGCAGTTTTTTATCGATTATATAAAGCATCAGCGTGTGCAATTAGGTGATTAGTGAATAAATAGCGTGAAAATGCTATTAAAAGGGGTTAAAGATTATTATTTATTTATGTATTTGTTTACCAGGTAGGAATTAAGGCCATGAGGCTTCGCTTCTACTTTACGTTCTTCTCCTTCTTCCTCTTCTTCTTCCAAGAATACAACTTAGGATAATCGTGTCTCATATTCTTACCAGAATATATCCGTGAGGAAGACATTGAGGCAGTATTTTGAACACTTGAATAATTTCAATTAAATAATATAGTGTGTAAATTCAATAACAGCCCACCTTAAAGCAATATGTATGTAATAATTTATAAAAAAATATATGCAACAATCATTGCATATGCTTATATAAACATGTTTAATAATGTTATGTGAATACATTACGTAACTTGATAATGTAAGACCGGTGAGAAAAATAAGTTTAAATTTGCTAACAATGAGGTAACAATGAGGTAACATTGAGGCAATAATGAGTTTGAGAGTTTAAATACTACTAGTCATGATTAGGGCAGCAATAATATAAATTTTGTGACAGTTTAAAAATAGCCAATCAACAGCCAGGAAAAGCTTTAATTAAATGCAGGTATTCTATTGGACTAGGATTAGCTAATCAGAGACTTGAAATACAGAAGCTTACGGGTTTGGACGGTTGAAATATGTTCAGTTCCCTGCAGACCTTAGTAATGACCGGATGGAAGATGTGTTCTCTAAAGAAATATTACGCATTCGTGTGAATCGTAAATTAAATATACGCGTTAACTAGTGCAAGTATTAAGTAAACGAATCTCACAGCTATTAATATAAGTGTAATGCTATTTAAATTGTGTCAAGGATTAATAAAAAGAAGTGAATTTAAAGCTTAAAATCTGTGTAAGCCTTCATTCTTGTCGCACCATGCCCTGATTAAGAGAAACGTGTCTCTAAAGTAAGACTGACGCAGCCGAGGCAAACCTAAACATAAATACTATCTATAGAAGCTGTTTAATAACAAAGTTAATATTATTATTTTTTAAACTTGGAGTGTAATAACAAAAATACATCATCTTCAAATCAGCTTCTCATACGTAGCAGCATATTACGTAACAAACAATCTTCTTCAAATTGGTTTCCCAAGTGTGGAGCTAAATAAATAAATAAACTCCAAGAACAATTTCTACTTCAAGTTGGATTCCCAAGCGTGAGGCTAATAAATAAACAACATCAACAGTAAACAAAATAACTTCTTCACCATCAGAGCAGAGTTGTCGCAAACATACCCAGCATGGAGCGTGTGTAGTCAGCAACAAAGGTAGTAGGTTGTGACAACCACAACTGTCGGCAATCAATACACTGTCTCAAGGTATAGAATCAAAATTGACTTCATTGCCCATGTAAAGGAAAGCATCTATCATGCAGTATTCAAAATCACACCCACAAAGCTGAAAGGTGTTTCATGGTGCGCTGCGTTGCTGGGAGTTATGTTGAAGCCGTACAGTTACCATGTGGAAGGTGACATGGATTATGTGTTAAGCGTTTCGTTTATTTTGTTACTTCGTATCTCACTATATTGAAAACTTTATGCACATTGGGTGAGAACCGTCGACACCACAACATGTTTTGTTGCTGTATGTATCGAACGTTAGGAGCTTTTGTTTTTGTGCGAAACAGATGCGAACTTCCCCCTAAACAAAGCAACAGAAGCACCACCACTGCAGTATTTGATTAAGGTTTGGCGAACACTACAGAGATAGGTACATTTGAGTTCGCATTGACCAGTACTACAATCATTGTTTAGGTCTTACTCTTCTAATTCGTTTTAGCAGAATCTTGACCTTGTAGTTATGTAATGCCACCGTTTGCTTTTGTACTTCAAATCTCAAAGTGAGTATAGCTCAAGGGCAAATAACCTCAACACCTTCATTAAACAAATTATTTAGGATGCATATGAAAGACCTATACAGTCCTCAAACCTATCACTTAATACGTAGTCGTCCTGCGTGGTGTAGTGGTGCCATGTTAGCCTCCAGTTTCCGAGGTCGCGGGTTCAAACTCGCCGGAGGCCGATGGACTTTGTCGGGCATAGCTTCCTTCGGAAGGGAAGTAAAGCCGGTGGTCGTGTATTTTACATATAATCCCATTACAAACATCCACTTTAGAAATACATTGGGGAGAACTTTTCCTAACTCACTATCATAGATCAAGTGATATGCAATGTAAATGTTAGTAAAATAATTTTTGTGTACGACATAAAACGAAGAAACAGACTAATATATTGCAATCACACTATTTACTCTATCCACCATAACTTATTTTCATAGATAGCCTGCAAATTATTGATAAAATTGCTCTTTTTTGTCCACATTTCAAGATTAAAACCAGGATGAAAGGAAATTGGGTTGAACTGTTGCCAGAACCTACGTTGTGACGGTATAGACAACAAATCACCCCATACCTCGTAAAGTCTGTTGGCATGTGCAGACCAATCACGAGATTGCGTTTTACCTGCGGTCAGTGACTCATGGTCGTTTTTGTGTACATTTTATGTACTGACGATGGTTTAAGTGTAGCTAACTTGAAGCAAAGTGCTTCAGAATTCCTGTATTTGCTAATAAATATTGGCCGATAAGATTTCATTATGCATTTTGTTCTAGCTACAGGGATCATTCGAGAGGTTAGAACAATAGCTAATTTTGAAGAGCATATCACTATTAGGGGACCCTGATATTCTATTTGGTGGTTTTCCTAACACATCTAAAAGTTTTAGCTATTAACCTTGCGACGAAAAGTATACAAACACTTATTGGGAATTCCAGCGGTTTTAAATTAGTAAATAGTATTAAAATTCTGTATTTGTTTCATCACAGTGACTCTAGTACATAATTCAAAACTTAGAATGCCCTGGTTATTTTAGGGAAAAATCTCCAATTTAGTTGCAATCTTTGACAAAGAATCAAAGTTCAACTTTATAAAAATCAAAGACAAAATGATTGCATTGTACGAATATTTATGGTTATGTTGAGGCAGTATTTTTAACACTTAAATGATAACAGTCCAATTATATAATATTAGAAATATAATATCAGCCCACCTTAAAGCAATATGTGTATAATAATATATAAAAAGCGATATTACAGTCATCGTATTATGTATATATTATTATGTACATATATAAACATGTTATGTGAATGTATTACGTGCTTTAACAATGTAGGAGCTGTGAGAATAGAAGCGAGCTCATTTTCGTAGCAAACAGAATTATAACGTAGAAGGCGAAAGTTGCTAACAATGAGGTAACCTTGAGACAACAATAAATTAGAAAGTTTAATAAAGGCTACTAATAAATCTTGGAACAATAATGTAATATTTAAAACAGTTTAAAAATAGCCTATCAAAAACCAGAAAAAGCTTAAGTTTATAAAAGTATTCTATTGGAGTAGGCTTAGCTAATCAGAGACTTGAAATAGAGTAAAATGTACAAATTGAGGCGGGAGACGCTACAAGACAGCGTTCCCAAGCAGTCTGTTAGATTTGGTATGTGTTCAATGTGAGACATAAAATGCCATCGTGATGAGAATAATATAAAGTTTACGTGTTAAAAAGTGGAATTAAACAATAATCTCACAGCTCTACAGTAGGATACATCAGTGAAGTGTTATTTAATCGTGTGAAAGATTTATAAAACAAAGTACAATACAATTATAATTTGTGTAAGCCTTGTTTTTTAGCCACACCAGCCCTGCTAAGAGATACGTTTTCTGAGGCATACGTGTATAATGTTTGAATAAACATTAAAATATCAAATTGGTTTTTCAAACGTGGGGACGTAGGTCAACGGAAAAGTAAACGTGGGGCGAAGACCACGGAAACTTTGCACCGAACGCAGGCGAACACTCCAAGAAACATATCTCCCGCAATACGTGGGGCTGCAACTACTTCAAGTTTGGCTCCCATACCTGGTGCAACAATCACAAAAATTAAACCCTTTCAATGTGCGTGACCTAAATTGGTTGGAGCACGTTGCTCCGATTCTCTTTTCCTGAATGCGCAAGGGTTCAAATTCATCACGGGGGATATTTCCGTCCCATGAAGAGGAACTTGCATCTAAGGAATATGAGAAACTACGATTACTAGCGATTTATGGGTCACGAAAACCAATATCTCAGCTGGAAGCTGCTGGACGTGTGGTGCGGACCACACCTCTCCGTACTGATCGGATGATCCCAAACATCGGTTTAGTGGGCTGTGTCTATCGTGGAATATAATAATAATAGTAATAGTAATAATAATAATAATAATAATAATAAAACACGCTGCAATCCTCTGCAATGGATAGCTGGAATTATCCAAAGGTAATACTTAAATCTGATAAACTCTGAAGGTGTTACTTGAAAGATTGCGGGTTTTAGAAGGGCATTTAGCGGAACTCCCTTAACATGCATTGCATACTTGTTAATATTGCACTCTATTTACATAATCTCACGAGAAGAAGTACGGTGACTTAGTATTTTCAAAAATTTATATTTATTAAGACACTGGACAATTTAAGCACAAGTAAATATCTCAGATAGGGCTAAAGCCATAACATTTTTTTAAGATCTGCATTATTATTATTATTAATTATTATTATAAGCTTTTATTCATTCCTTACTCTTTCCTAATTATTATACAAAATTCAATACGAATAAAGAGATTTTCAAAAACTGTTAACATCTTGTGTGTTAACATATGAAAAATATGATATCTTAATAAAAATCGATTGAAGCGTTTTGAGAAAGCAAAAGTTTTCGAAAAACTTCCATATTCAGACTTTTTTGATTAGTCTGCGCTTCCGCCAGTAGGGGAGCTCTATTTCTCTCGTTGTTGGTGCAGTTCAGAAGTGGTGTCACCGACATTTGAATGAAAAGCACGCTGTAAAACAACAGGGTTCAGTGGCATCCAAATTCAGCGCGAGATTAGGCTACGACGCCTGGGTGTGTGTGTGTATGTGTGTGTGTGCGGGCGCGCGCCAACAGGATGACAGGGAGCTCTGACATCGAAACTTAGCCCGAGGTTGGGTTACGACGTCTAGGTAGTGTGTGCATATGAATAGGATGACAGGGTCCTGTGATATCGAAACTTAGCCCGAGGTTATGTTGCGACGCTACGTTAGTGGATGTATATGAATGGGATGACAAGGTTCTATGACATCGAAACTTAGCCCTAGGTCAGGTTACGACGCCTAGGATAGTGCGAGTACATACGACCAGGATGACAGGGTCCAGTGGCATCGAAATTTAGCCCGAGGTTAGGCTAGATTAATGTGTGTATATGTACGGGATTCAACTAACCCTTGTACCTCTTAGGTTTGCAGTTTCGTTTGCGCGTGCTCAGTAGTAACAAAATCAACAAATAATGAATAATTCTTCCAGAACACGAACTCTTAGCACCCATACTCGTGCATCATCGTATATAGAATACAAACACCCAGTAGACAACATGGAGGTTAGAACCTTCTCGGATTGTTACATAACCACTCTTGTAGGAAACGTAACTAAAATCAACAATTAACGTGTCACGCTAATGCAATAATGGTGATCTTTTCGACTATGGCTAATACGCCAAACACACTTTCATCGCGTTTTAAGGCCGTTTATCTTACTTTTTATGGGGTTCGTAAACGGAAGTTTGGCCTATGTTTGGGTTCAGCGAATCTCAAAGTGTACAGTTACAAACGTAAAGAGGTGGAAGCACTACCATGAGTAAGTGGTAGAGAAACTAAAAATAGAATGATGAGCCAGTTAGGTAATAAAGGGTATTGTAAGTGGGTAACAATGACGAATAGATTATATGGCACAGGTAATTTAGTATACTCTGTAAAACAATGCCACCATCATCTGACTCAGAAATAGTGAGCAAAGTAAAATTGTAAATTCTCATACCCATCTCATTGAGTAGAAGCCCCACCATGGCTTTTAGATTCCTGTGATGTGTTGTAACACTTCAATGAACTTGTTTATTTCACTCCACACAAAGTGTAACTGCACCTTTAGCAATTTCATTCTTCTGCAGCACCAAATTTAATAATTCCACTCCACCGCAGGTTTGTTAGTAAATCTTTTATTACTAATTAAAACACATTTTATTAGCTTTAAGTTCATTTCACTGTTACCTCCCCAAATGTCATAAGATTGTATAATCTTTATTTGTATCTATGCACACTGTCTTGCACTGTCACGTTTCACTGTTTCAACGTCTAAAACGTGAACAAAGCTCGTATGACGCACAATGTCATTCTTGCAACATTTGATGCCGCGTATTATCCTTTCGTCCCCAACGTTTACACAGCGCAGTGACAGCACTGACTGGAACTGAGTGGTTCAAACAGCACCAGAGAGAGCAGCGACCTCTATACTTCACTCAGAAAGTTGGCGTTTTCCGTCTCTTCTGATATCAGTATTATAGCAAAATTTTAAAGTAACTAATTAGTATTTACAAAGGGGAAATAAAACAAAACATCCCATGTGGTACACTCATACAACTTTTTCTATCCATTACAACTTCACATACCTGCCATAGTCGTATAGCGGGTGAATCAACCGCCCCTTGTTTCTTTTATTTTTAACTTTATGCATGCTCCTAAGCAGATGTGCTTAGATCTGTGTTTGGACACCCAACTGTTCTCAGTGGAAAATAACGCTTTATGGGCACAAGTTACTCTGGATTAAAGGGTATTTCAAAAACTTAATTTGCAAGAATTGCAACAGTATTTTATAACCTTTTACTTTGAGTACACACTGCATTGTCAAAAGCAGTAAAAATAATGATGCTCCTATTAAACTAAAGAAGCGATAGGCTAGACTAGTAATACAGGTGCCTGTACCCAAAATTGCCACGTTAGTAACTCCACACAAGATGTGTTAAATTATTATACTAATTCTGGCATGAACTACGACCTGTAAATTTAATGTAGCGTAAAGCAATTTTCCCACTCGTCGCATAGGGGTGAGGCCTAAAGGTTTTGCAGCTAAATATTAAATTTAGTTACCCCGGCATAAACATTGGAGAGTGTAGCTGCAGTGGCAACGAGAGGAACAGGAAACTTAACATTGCATTTCAGAGTAGACGTGGGATATTCATAACAAAATACACACACTTTCACATTAACTATGGTTTATTATAAATTTACCTTGGTACCACTACATCATTCACAACAGATTACAGGCAAACATTGGGGGAGATGCTCCACACTCACACGAAAATATGCATGCTTACACACAACCACCCACCCTGAAGACACACACTCGACTCACATTACTAGACTGCCGCGCCACTAAACAAAGAAAGCAGTAATGCTCGCTTTCCCCCTTACTCTCTCCAGCTCTTTGCCAGGAGGTGGGGAGAGAGATGCCGCGTCGGACGGAATTAAAACCCAATCAAAGTTATTATGCTCAACAATGTCATGCTACAAAGTAAGAGTGTGTCCGACGCGACAATGCACACACATACACGCTACACTATTAAACTGAAAACGCGATAGGCTAGACTGTACTCAAAATTGCCACGTTAGTAACGTCACAAAAGGTATGTTAAATAATGATACTAATTCTGGCATGAACTACGACATGCAAATTTAATGTAGCATACCAGGCGCGTCCATAAAGTAACTTTCCCACTCGTCCCACAGTTAGCAAACCATATGTTGCGCGAAGCGACTGCATGTACGGGATAGAGTAATGACGCGGCATGGCGCATGCGCTAGCAGAACTTCCCGAGGTCTCACAGTAGCTTCGTAGCAGCGGTTGAAAATGGAGGTTCGTATTCCAGCTCCCGCCGCGTGTGAAGTGTGGTCGGTGATAAAGTTTTTGAATGCACAGAGCATAGCGCCGATTGAAATTCATTGTCAGCTATGTCACGTCTATGGCCCTAACTTCATCAGCAAGCAGATGATGCATCGCTGGAGCAGGAACTCTGCAGAAGGTCGCCAAAATGTTCATGATGAGGAGCGCAGCGGGAGGCCATCCTAGTTATAGACGACCTTGTGGAGCTTGTGTAGGAACGCATTATGGAGAATCGTGGCTTTACACTCACGGATACCAGCAGTCAGTTCCCACAGATGTGCTGCTCCTTGTTGCATAAAATTGTCAGGAAGCACCTGCTTAGTGCGGTGATGTTTTCCTGTAGGATAACGCTCGGCCACACGCGGCTCAACGGACAACAGAACTGCTGCAAATGTTTGGCTGGGAGGTGTCTTTTTTTAACCACTCTACAGCTCGGACTTCACTCCCAGTGATTTCCATCTGTTCCGGAACCTCGAGAAATTTCTGTTTGGTCGGAGTCGGCGGTTTCAGCCTGATAGAGAGGCAGAGATGGTTATCACACAGTGGTTCCAATCTCAGACTCCTATTACACAAGCATACAAAAGTTGGTCCCACTGGATCACAACTGTCTAAATCCCGGTGATGAATATGTTTAAAAAATAGCTCAATACCTCTCGTAATAGTTCCAATAAATCTTTCAATTAAATTGTTCATAGCTCCAGGGAAACTTGCTTTATGAATGTGCCTCGTATATAATAGGGTATGACGATTGATAACCGTGAAATGTTTATTAAGCCGTGCTAAAACAATTTAACATATAAGAAGTGCTACGAAGCGACATTGTGTCGTCCTCCGTGGTCTAGTAGCACCATTCTAGCCTCTAGTCCCCGAGGTCACGGGTTCAACCCCGGCGGAGGGTGATGGATTTTTTCGGGCGTAGAAATCCTTAGCATGACTTCCTTCGGAAGGGAAGTAAAGCCGGTGGTCCCGCGTCTTAAATTTACGTCACGTAAAAGAACCTCAAGCTTGATAAAGAGGTCTCTGAGCAAACTTTCCGGTCTTTTAAACCAAATATTTATAGAATGGCATCCTAAGAACCTAGCAGTTAAAGAACGTCCATAAATAAAACTCAGTTTAATTTAATTTAGATGCAACATTGTAGTATTCCGTCTAGAAAACCGTTACAATATAAAAGCCACTCTACTTCAAGGTATAAAATAGCTCAGCGTCATCGCCGCCATTCATTTAGTGTTTTGAAGCGAAAATATGGGCTCCAAACTTTCTTGATCTTAGTGTTGCAATTGGACATTTCCGTTTAACTTATTGTATGAGTGTTACAAATAACTTATAATTATAAGATTTTTTTGGTGAATCGGAAAGAATTATAAGTAATACCTGCGTGATTATCTTCTATTTACTTGAGAAAGAACACTAAATAAAGAAAAAAATCTGATGTGTTGCATTCACATGACTTTCTCTACTCTTGTACAAACTATTTCTACAAACGCTTATTCTCCATATGCTTCATGTTAATCGAGATGTTAATCTTATTGTTTAGTTTCTTGTAGTTGCAAGGGGAATATGGTAGTATTTATCTTTTAAGCCCTAGTTGCTATGTGACGCATCCATTCTCTTTGCATGTCCAGAACATAAAAAAAATGAATAACGAATTTGAGAAAAAGTATAAGTATTGAAAATTTAAGGGAATAACAAGCAATATCTCTAAAATGGTTCACTGAACAAAAAAAAATGTACATGACATAAGTTGTGTATTTTAACGCGATCTACATGTTTGTATAGTAAAATTTTGTCTATCTCTTATGGTTTACCAGTTATGCAAAAGTCGTTCATAATTAAGAATACTTTTGGAGACATTTCTAGGAAATTCAAGATATACATATTATTTGTCATGAAAGTATTTTAAATATATGATATTTTAATCAAGGTCGTTAGAGCCATTTTTGAGATACATAAAATTTTCGAAAAATGTTCCATGTAAAGGATAATCTGGGGTGGGGGGATTTTCTTGACAACCTTCGTGTCGTAACTCTGGAAGATACTGAACCTAAATACCAAGTTGGTGTTTATCCGACTGATCGTTTCTGACTTATGCTGTTCACAGACACACACACAGACACATACACAGACACAGAAGTTTTGAGTGGAATGCAATACTTCCCCTACTTACTATACGTAGTAGGGAAAGTAAAAACTATTCTATAGCTCCGAGTACAGTACAATAATCTAATAATTATACAATCAATATTACAGCCGTTTTAACTTCTTCAGCCTAAGTAATGGATCATTAATATTCAACTAAGACTTAAAAACACCTATCATATTATAATTTTGAACCATTACTCTTGTAGCCCACCAGCTTTGTTTCCGATCGATAATCTCCATTTTCTCATGGAACTGCTGGTCAGATACTCGAAATTGATCATTTTTGCATTAGTTAGTTTTCGGATGTATACTAATTTATTGCATTTTAAGCTTTCTACATCTTTACATTTGTGCAAGCTTTAATAATTAGCGCTGGTTAGACACAGTAAGGAATCATCTTGTATAAAAGCCTAAGTGTGGAAGCACATTTTTACTTTCTCTACTACGTGTAGTAAGTAGAGAAGGTATTGTATTCCACCCAAAAATTCGATACCGAGATTTCACCGGAAATACATGTTTTGTGACCCCCTGAATCCAAAAAAAAGCATTTTTGGAAACATGTCCCTGTGTGTCTGTCTGTGAACAGCATAACTCAGAAACGAACAATCGGATAAACACCAAACTTGGTATTTAGATTCAGTATCTTCCAGAGATGCGACACGAAGTTTTTCAAGAAAAAAACCCACTCCAGATTACCCTTTACATGGAAGAGTTTTCGAAAATTTTAATTTTCTCAAAAATGGCTGTAACGATTTTGATTAAAATATCATATGTTTAAGATATTTTTATGACAAATAAAATGTATATCTTGAACTTACTGGGAATGTCTCCAAAGGTATTCTTCATTGTGAACGACTTTTGCATAACTGGTAAACCATAAGAGATAGACAAAATTTTACTACAAAAAAATGTAGATCTCGTTAAAATACACAATGTATGTCATATACATTTTTTTTGTTGAGTGAACCATTTTCGAGATATTGCTTGTTATTCCCTTAAATTTTCCAATACTTTTTTCTCAAATTCGTTATTCATTTTTTTATGTCCTGGACATGCAAAGAGGAATGGAATGCGCCACATAGCAACCAGCGTTACAATATTTGACTATCGCTTAAAACCTACCATATTCCCCTTGCATCTACATGAAAATTACCAATAAGATTGACATCTCGATTAACATGAAGCATATGGAGAATAAGCGTTTGTAAAAATAGTTTGTACAAGAGTAGAGAAAGCCAAGTGAGTGTAACACATTAGATTTTGGCAAAGGGGCGATAATTTCACGTATGACTAAAGCTATGGTTACATAGTTACGGAAACCTAAGACGGTTGATTTTCCTAGTATATTATACCATTCATCAAAAATGTATTCCTTTGACTATGTTGTTTTATTCAGGATACACTTTTGCATAGAAATGACTTCGATTTATGCTCTGAAAGCTTACATGTATACAGCATATACAAACAGCATTGAAGTGCCAGAATCATTGGGGTATATATTCAGAAATGGTAGTAACGAACACTTGTGAAGGATAAGAAATGAGAAGAATCGCAAATTTTTACGTTCCATCAGATTACACACTTATATTCTAAACATATGGGCAAGACTCGGGAATTGGGACCTTGTGTGTCTAGGCGACCGGTATTCAGGGTCAACAAACACCTATCACCATAAAATGTATTGTCACTGAGTACTAGTTGGCCAGGATATGTGTGCTTTTGGTGCGAAAGGAAGTAAACAGTTATGGGATAAGTGGGCGGGGCATCGGAATGACAGTCATATAAAGAAAAACATCCGCAATTCCGAGGTGCATTTACAGGTGAGGCCGAGGCCTGCAAATGTAGTACTGCTCTATTTGTGCAACTGTACATTCTCCTGTCGCCTTGCTCCTTCCACTCCCCTTTGATTCCTACACCTAGATAATGTTAGGCATGTCAACAAAAAGAGTGGCGCTCTCCTCCAAACGCACTCATATCGTGGCCGGCTATTACACGTTGGGATAGCCCTGTTTACGTTATACCTGTAGCTCCAATTCATCGCAGGGCGCACCGGATCTTAGGTTCCGAGCCTTAATCACGAAATACTTCAAAAACCTAAAAGTTGCGGAAGATGATATTCGTCACGACTGATATACTTTAATGAGCTCTACATTTATTCTCAAATTAATGTTTGTCTGTGTTTAATTATTTACTATTTATACGAAATTGTACATCTGTCATAATGAAGATTTCTTTGATTATTCATACAAAATTAGAAGTACATTTTATTCCTGGTATCAATATCTCAAATGTACGACATTTGATGCAAAATTGCTAGAGCTGTTTCTGAAAAAAAATCTGATGTGTTACATCACATGACTTTCTCTACTCTTGTACAAACTATTTTTACAAACTCTTATTCTCCTTCTATTTCATATTAATCGAGATAAACATTTGCGGAAACGATCTTTTGACATGCAAAGAGAATTACATTTTACACATAGCGACCAGTTCTCAAAATATTTGACTAACGCTTAAGGCGTATTATGTTCCCCTTGTTTTGTAATTGTAAGGCAATATAGAAATGCAATTGCCTTTAAGCATCGACATATATCTTAATAGCTGGTTGCTAGGTGCAGCACCATTCTCTTTGCCACAGATTAATACTCTTTGCATATCCAAGACAAAAAAATGAATAACGAATTCCCATTTGAGAAAATAAGTATTGAAAAATTTAAGGGAATAACAAGCAATATCTCGAGAATGGTTCACTCAACAAACAAAATGTATATGACATAAATTGTGTATTTTAACGCGATCTACATGTTTTGTGTAGTAAAATTTTGTCTCTCTCTAATGGTTTACCAGTTATGCAAAAGTCGTTCACACTGAAGAATACTTTTGGAGACATTCCCAGAAAATTCAAGATATACGTTTTATTTGTCATGAAAATATCTTAAACAAATGATATTTTTATCAAAATCGTTAGAGCCATTTTTGAGAAAATTAAAATTTTCGAAACATTTTCCATGTAAAGGGTAATATGGGGTGGGGGATTTTCTTGAAAACCTTCGTGTCGCATCTCTGAAAGATACTGAACCTAAATACCAAGTTGGTGTTTATCCGACTGATCGTTTCTGACTTATGCTGTTCACAGACACACAGACACACACATGGACATGTTTCCAAAAATGCTTTTTTTGGATTCAGGGGGTCTCAAAACATATATTTCCGGTGAAATCTCGGTATCGAATTTTTGGGCGGAATACAATACTTCCCCTACTTACTATAGGTAGTAGAGAAAGTAAAAGTATTACTTTATTCAATGTAAGGAGTAGTTTTGCTTCGGGGAATTTTAGAAAACGTTCATGTTGCATCTTTGAAAGACCGTGGGCATAAATATGAAGTTAGGCGGTAATGTTGCTGGCCCGCATTTGGAAGGTGAAGGGTAGGATTCCTGCGGCCGATCTTCCTGACCCATGGGTTCTTTTCGGAGATTTCTCCGGGTCACTAGGCGAATGCTGGCAAAGTTTATTACATCCCCCGAACTTCCTAATCCCTCCATTCCACGTACATTCTCATTTCACTTCACGTTTCATCTGCTTGGTCTGTTTTAGGGTTTAAAGTGTCGGCGGAAGTCTCGGCGTTGCATGACAGGGAAAAACAATGCTCTAGATAACCTTTCGTCCCTCAGAACGGAAAGGTCTCCGAGTGCCGGGCCCCCCAGTGGGAGGTGCAAGCCTGAAGCGGGGGAGCGATTGAAACAGTTGTCATCCGGGAGTTTCCATCTGTAAAAGAAAGGTACCTTGCCCTCTGCCCTATCGTATCTCCTAGTATGGCCATCCTGTGTCTCCTCTCACCTCACTTCTCCCTTTCCCGTCAGTGCATAGGCACAAGGTTTGAAGGTCGAGGTTATAAGTCTTCCTCAACAACCCCTTCTACCCCTACTCCTAATTTTGTTTTGAGTTATACGGTTGAGTGTTATGCAAACAGACACCAAGGTGAAATGTTTTATTTTTGGGCCTCAAAACGTGTATTTCTGATGAAACCTCGATACAGAATTTTTGCATGGAGTACGTACATTTCGACATAACCTATCATAGGTAAGAGTTAGAAAATGTAGCAACCCTACACAACACAGAGCATGATAAAAGAAATAAATATCCTCTTAGTTTGTTTTGTTATTGCTTTGATTATATAACAGCATTTTACTCACATAAGAGTTAATATTAAAATTCAAATTTACTCTCGGAGGAAAATATATTTGGAACATATTTGGAATGGATTGTGAAGCGTAGGGATTCAGCGCTTATCCAAGAATGAGGATATTGTACCTACGCCCCATGAGGGAACGCCCAAGAAAGGAGGGATGAGGTGGAGGGAAACACCGAGCGGCCGGAACCAGGAATGACGGCACAGCAATGGCATGGTCCCTACATTTTCGAGATTGAGACGCCCAGGGAATAGCACAGGCCTCCTACAGGGTGGTCCTTATACCCCGGAAAGCAGCCGATGGCCGAGGAACAGAGAAAGTGTTCCTCTGCCATGCTGCACCGAAACACCATCGTCGACAATTCCAACCTTGAAACAAACAAATGGGTTCAGGAATGAATGAATGAAATGATTAATTGAACGAAATGGAGGGGAAGGAAATTCGGGTAATGAAAGAAACCACTCCAGCATTCGCCTGACGACCTGAACAGAATGTGCTTTCCGGTTTGAATACCTTGAGAAGCCGTGAGCCGTTTAGTATTGATTTTTAATCTTTCATAGTAGGCGTTGAATTTACCATAACCTGAAACCACTTGAGTTAATAAAAATTTCCCGTTATAAAGGATCAACCATTTAAGTTGAAACTGTACAGTATCTCAAAAACTACGCGTTGTAGAAAGAAATGTCTTTGATAAAAGTTGCTTGATATTATGGAGAAAGTAAATGCAATCAGTCGTGTTTTGTTTGGAGAACGCTGTGATGGTTATTTTAGGGTCAATTTAAATTGTCCCTAATTTAAAAGAATTAAATTGACTCTAAAATTACCATCATAACGTCCTCCTAACGAAACACGACTAATGGAATTTACTTTCCCCCATAATATTGTAGTGTATGTGTGTCTATTGTCGCGCCGGAAAAATTATTTTTGTGTATAATATTGTTGAGCTAATTGTTGTGTTTGTGTGTTAACCCTCCGTCAGGCGCGCACTTTGGTAGAACGCCGTTAGTCGCGCGGGGCCTAGTAGACCCGCGCTATATTTTTGTTGTTATTATTTGTATTTTTGTTTTCTTTCGTTTATTTTCCTTTTTTTCTGTTTTTACCTTTATTTAGATTAAGCGTACAAGGCTTTCATTAATAGGTATTATCTTACAACATAAAAATACAAGCTAAAATATGAGTACATAAATTGTATTACAGTAAGTATAAAGAAATGCATTGCCATTTCCAGGTATACATACAACTTGTAATTTCAAATGTTCAGTTACTCAGAATTATCTACTATTTCACCCGTGTTTTCCCCGACTAAGCAACTTTCGCAAATAATTTTAGCATATTTGCTCAAACACAGGGGGGTGTTGCATTTCCCACATGCATATTTAGTTTTGTAGTTCATGTTGTCTTTGTTGCAGGGTTCACATCCTTTCCTTTTCAATGTGCATAGTGGTGTGTTTGAAAATTCTGCTACCGCGGATTCTTCAGGTTTATATTTTGTCAAATGTCCTTTCAATCATCGGATATATTTGATGCTGTTGCTCTCCTTTGTAGCTGTTGCAACAGTATAGCTAAAGATAGTGATTTCAAATACTCCTGCCTTGTGGAATATTTATTTTGGTTTCCAAGGAAGATAACCCTAGAATTAATACCTGCAATGTTCAAGATATGATAAAAAATTACCATGAGCCACCTTCTCGTTGTTCTGGCTACATTGTATGTAGCACACAATTTATCTACTGCATCAACTCCACATTTAGTGTCGTTGTAATGCAGGATTATTTCAGGCTTTTTCTCAGCACCTTCTGATAACTGTGTGGATGAAATATGTAGACTTGAGAGCAAAACTACTGTTTTACACTTTTTTGGAACATATGAAACAAGTGTTTCATTTTTTGTGAAGCCAAATATGCTTTCGTACTGTCTGCGATCTTTTGGAGAAGTGAAATTAGTGGGTAACTCTGTTTTGTTCTTTCGCACTGTACCGACGAAAGAAAGTTCTCTTTTGCGCATTCATTCACCAGCGATACACTGGTAAACCAATTATCTGCTGTAACGTTTCGTCCAGTGCCAGAGAGATTGGTTCAGTTAGTCTCAGCACTATAGCCTCTGCCGAGTTAGTTTGCAAATGTGGTCCGTCCGGCTGCTGTCCACAATAAATCTCCATGTTAGTTGTATAAAACAGTTTTGCCTCAGTCAAACAGAATATCTTTATGGCATACTTGTTTGGCTTGGATGGTATATATTGTCTAAAAGCACATCGACAACTATTCGTCGACAGTGACATTTTGTCCAAGAGAATAATGGTTCTGACAGTTGTTCAGAAACAATTTAAACATTTCTCTAACAACAGCCAATTTATCCAATCTTCGTCGCTCCAGTCTTGAGCATTTGTCATCAAAGCGAATACAGCGTATTAGAAAACTGAATCTTTTTCGGACATAGCCATTCGGAATAGAGGAATTCCAAGATCATCGGTTCTCCAAAACTCGTGAATATTCTGGCGTCCACCACGAAAAATTCCTGCCAGGTACAATAAGCCTAGGAAAGCTTTTATTTCTATTACATCTGTAGGTCTACTGTCTCTTTCACAAACAAATTTCTGCTGCACACTGCTAATGTAAGTATTTGAGCTTTCAACAATCAAATCAACTATATCTTCGGTAACAAAAAGGTTCCAACAATCAATTTCCGTTTTCACATTTTTAGCAGCTCCTACCACACCAGGAAGTTTGGTCAATATATTGTGAGCCCTTGCCTGTGATATTTTCAAAGGTGTTTTTTTCATTTTGTTCAATCTCTTCCTGTGAATAACAACAATAAGAATAAGAAGAAGAAGAAGAAGAAAAGGAAGAATTACTATGATAAGCATATGATGTTACCTATAAAATGCACAAGCTGCTTTCATCGTCTTCCTCTTCATCTCCATGGTCAGTTTCTGAATCTAAAGATCTCGTTTCGAGTTTATCTTCTGAATCAGAGTCATCTTATTCATATAAGTTGTCATCCACGTGCAAGGCATCATCATCGCAAAGTAGGCAATGTACTTCTTCCAAATCATTCGGATTTTGTAGATCGTACCTTTTACTCGTATTCATGACGAAGCAGTAACAGCTCCTTGCAATAGCAAAGCAATGTTGCACAAAAGCTAATAAACAAATCTGTCAACAATATGTAACGGGAGCAGGCACGTGGGGCCTAATAGGTAATTATCCCATGAAAGATTAGTATTAAACCAATAACCTTAAACTAATTTTAAATAATAAAGTAAAATGCCGGTAATTATCCCATGAAAGATTAGTATTAAACCAATAACCTTAAACTAATTTTAAATAATAAAGTAAAATTGACCTGTGCGACACGTAACTGCTGATTATTCATTCCTCCAGCCAAACAAATAAACAGATAAGGTTATCGCTGCAGCAAATAATCGCGCAAGGTGTAATGTTAGATGTCCTAGTCAGGCAATTGCATAGGTGCGTTCGTTCGAAAATTATAACATTTATGCCAGGGGTCTCTCAGGTCCCTAGCGACTGACGGAGGGTTAAGTTGTTGTCCGGCGCGGAAATTCCATCTTCCTAGTTGAGGGGTGAAGGCAATTCGAGGGAAGAGCCTCTTTGTGTGGTGGCTTGGTGTCACTTGTAGCCAGAGTCTAGTGTAGGTCTTCCGAAGGGGTGGTTACGTGTGTATGATGGGTGTGTATGCCTGGGGCATCCCCCAGTGTTCTTCTGTAAACCTTTGTGTATTATTATGTAGGTCACCTTGTTAAGTATAATAAATCAGAGGTAAATGTGAATTTATGTATTTTTAATGTTCTAAATATCCTACGCCCGCTTAGTTTTGTGCACCAGGTTCCTGGTATCTTTCGTTTTCCACTGATACTACGTCCCCCAATGTTTATGCCGGGGTAACTAAATTTAATATTTTAGCTGCAAACCTTTTGACCTCACCCCGGTGTATAATAATATCAAGCAACTTGTATTCAAGACATTTCTTTCCACAACACTTAGTTCTGGAGATATTGTAGTCTCAACTTAAATGGTCCACCCTGTATATTTTTATCTCAGCCTGCTATATACACTTGAAAAAAACAAGTCTTTAGTTGTTAATCCATTTTTGCTTCTTAACCATAGCTCACTCTTGATAGGTTGTAGGTGAGATTGTGTGTTCCTACCGAGCGGGATAACTTATGCCCGCTTTTGATACCCACTGACCATTCACTCTAACCTATGGGTTTTTTCGGGGGTTTCCCGGTTCGTCAGACGAATCCTACGACTCAAATAGAAACCTTTTAATCCAAATATGTATTGGGAACAGCCAACACGCCTTGCAGCCGCACGAGCAGAAAAGGCGACGACAATCGTTAATGTGAGGAATGTACCAACACGCGTTGTCACATGGCTAAACTCATTATGATTCACTGAAAACGAACCTGTTAAGACGTCGTTGTACCTCCGCAGAGGTGTATACTTCAGGAAGGTCAAATCTTAATAAATGTCATATTATCATCACAGAGTGTGTATAAAACATTACCAAAATAATTTGTTATAATAAGTAAAAACAACGTTTTTTGATGATAATGTTTCTTTACCCACTTTTTGTTCATGCTTTCATGGCGGAAATTTGAATTTTCTGCATTCAGTGCTGGTAACCTGACCTATCTGACTGTTTTGCCTACTTTACTGTACATAATATGTGCGTGACCTATATTAAATACTCTAACATTTGCTATATGTATTATTGTAGACCTGCAAATCAATTACATTTCATAGCTGAATTTCACTGCCGGTTTTTATTGCCTGTTTATTTGTTTATGTTTGCTTACGATTTAAATTATACAGCAGCTACTGATATTTACAGTTGCTGATATTTACTTTCACTACTACGTGTAGTAAGCAGGGAAGTACTGCATTCCCCCCAAATCTCTATATCGAGATTTGAACGGAAATAAATGTTTTGAGGCCCCCTGAAACCAAATAAAGCATTTTTTAAAATATGCTTGTGTGCGCACGTGTGTGTGTCTGCGTATCTGTGAATAGCATAACTAAAAAAACGGAAAGTCGGATAAGTACCAAACTTGGTATTTACATTCAGTCGCTTTCAAAGATGCGACACAAAGGTTTTCAGGAAAATTCCCCACCCTCAAGTATCCTTTACATGGAACATTTTTGGAAAATTTTTATTTTCTATAAATATAGTCCTAACAATTGTGATTAAAGTACAATGTATTACAGATACTATCTTGAATTTTCTGAGAATAGGCTCTGAAGTCCTCTTCATTCAAAAGGAATTTTGTATAATCTTGAGTATTTGGTAAATGTTAAGGGATAGACAAAAATGTATTAAATAAAACATGTAGATCGCTTTAATACGCATAATTTATTTCAAATAAGTTTTTTGTGGCATAAGCCATTTCTGAAATATTCGTTATTAATGGTTCGAATTGTTAAGTCCTGTAAAAATTCAATTGTTCCTCGCTATTGCAGGAAAAAGGCGCGGAATTTTAAGGCCAGCTTATAGCGTCCAATTACTGCCGCGACATTCAGCAGACTATGTGAGCTCTGTATCGTCAGCCGTCGTAGCCGTGGTCGCTGGTGTGTATAGCTTCGGCGCTCCGCCAAGCTGAGCATCGCGGGTTCGTGTCCTGCCATTGACATGGGTGTTTGTGTGTGTATGTGTGTTGCGGTAATAAGCAATAAAACGAAAACAGTAAAAACACAGTATCATAAACTGGGTAAAACAGGGAAATTTATATATATATATAAAACTATCCATGCACCAGAGTTTACAGGTATTGAATATACACTGATGGCTCTCGCACCTCCAATAGCGAAACACTGGTGGACTGCACCTTTGTGGTCTATGAGGGTGAAGATGAAATTCACGCTAAGAAAATGAAACTAAAGGAATACTGTTCTGTGTTTCAAGCTAAGCTGCTTGCAATTTTGAAAACAGTCGAATGGTACATGAACAAACCTACGTGTGCTCTTATCCTCAGTGACTCTCAAGCAGCGCTGAACTCCATAAAAGATAAATATAATTTCAACAAGTTAGCAATAAGTGTGAGAGAGAATATATTGAACTACAATCACATATGTTTCGGATGGTGCTAGGACATTCTGCTATAAAAGGGGATGAAAGAGCGGATTGGTAAATTCTAAATTATAACCAAAACAATTTCGATAAAATCAGCCACCAGCGGTGCACAAGGGCCGTTGCACCCTGACCTGCAGTCGCCGAGGAGCTCTTTGCTACTTTACCCCCACTACCTCGATCTCAACCGCCACCCTGCTAACCCCTATCCTACCTACCAGTGGTTGAACCCTAACAAGGGGAGGTACACTTTGATAACACTTCTTCGGGCTTCGATCAGTTGGCCAAACAAGCTTGTAATTCCGACTTATTAGTGTCTTACTAAATGTCACCGAGCGGGATGGCTCAGGCGGTTACGTCTGTGGCCAGCATTCGGGAGGTCAAGGGGTCGATCCCCGGCGACCGCGCACTAGGCCCATGGGTTTTTTTGGTTTCCCCAGGTCCCCAGGCGAATGCTGGGGGAGTTCAGCTTCTACCACGACTCTCCTTTCTCTCATTTCCTGTACCCATCATCTTTCTTGTCATCTGTTTCAGGGTTGTAGGTCCATGCGATAGTGTTCGGCGGGTTGCGGCTTGCGCTCTGTAAGGGTTTCTTCCCTGGTGTCACTGCAGTGCCATTCAGTTAGATCTCTCCTTTTCGTGGGGCTGCGCTCCCGGGAAACCTGGAGGTTGGTGGCTTGTGGAGAGGGACCGTGCGGCGTCGGATGCGTTCTATCTGGAAACGCAAGGGACCTCGTCCATGCTTGCCCCCGTCGGCATCCGGATCTGGTAGCCCTTCGGGTCTTTTCCCTCATCCCTCCCTCCCTGGGGTCACGTTGGAAGCACAATGGGCCGACAGGCCTGCGTACGGTGCTCTGCCCCGATTCCTTAGGCTTTTCGTGATATGTACCTTTATGTTTACCTTTACACTAAATTCCCAATTTGTTTTGTCAAAGGAACGCTAATAGATGACTGCCCTCTCGCTGGAGTGAGCTATGGTTAGGAAGCAAACATGGAATTGTTTTTTACAATTGTATATAGCAGGTAGAGATGCAAATATGTAACGAGAAACTTTTATTTAATTTAAGTGCATTCAGGTCATGGTAAATTCAACGCCTACTTTGAAAGATTCAAAACCCCAACATTAAATGGCTTTCAGTGCTTCTGCTACGAAAGATATTCAAACCGTAGAACGCATTCTCTGCAGTTGTTCAGCGTTTGAGAGAGCACGTTTTGAAATTAAGTTAACTTGTTAACTTGTAATAGTGTTTTGAGAAAACATTCTGTTTCATATTCTATAAAAAATGCTGTTCTAAATTTCGAAATTTATTAATTACACATTATTTAAACTCATAAAAATGATATTACTGTATTGATTGTTTTAAATATGTGTATTATTAAGCTCACTAATGATCCTGTATTTTAAATAATTGTAGCTAATGTTAAGAATTGTACATATATTTTTATCTTTCCATTTCTCTTCATGTTTATTGTACTTTAAAGTTTATGTATTGATTTTTATCGGTAACAATGTTTATTTCGTATCTGCTACAATCCTAACATGTCTCATGGTAAAATAGAGTTCACAGCACTTTGGAGATTAAATAATAATAATAATAATAATAATAATAATAATAATATAGCTTCCAGTTCTTAAACATTTGACTATCGCTGTTCTCTTTGTATCGATAAGGATATGTGTATTGTAGCTATTTCTGCAGTGGTGTATTTGGATAAAAACGTAGTAGATAGAAAAATAAGCTTTAGTAAGAATAGTTTGTATACCGACTAATAACGATATAGGACAGAGAACGTCATGTGAATGTATCACATCAGATTTTTTAAGGTTAACAACGGGACGACGTGGATAATCAGTCACTACCAAAGTTAATGCTGGTCATTAATGTTTAACCTTCAACAGGTGTTAGTAATTAATTTCGGTTACGCGAAAGTAATATTTCTATTAATCACTATCGGAAAATATAATATGCAATACATATGCATTATGTGCATTGGAGAATCCCGGAAGTAGAAGACACTCGGCCCGTCTCGTATTTTCGGACTCTTCCTAGTTTTCCAGTGATTCTTAACTTATTTTGCATGTTGTCAAACGGGAGAAAATGAAAAACAGAGATAAGCAACGATCTCGTCCGGCGTAAACATCGGAAACGCTATCAGCAGCTAACCAGAGTTGTCTGAAGTTTCTTTCCCCCCTCGCCAGAACGTCGTGCGTCGGGATAGTTCTAGAGTGTTCTTTGGAAGATTCTAATACCTATATAAGCGAGCGTTCTTGCGAGAGGAGTTGAGTTAGTTATTTAGCAAGTTAGCGACTGCGTTTCTGCTGCGACATTAAGTGCGGTTCTCCGAACGAGTTGCTGTGACGTACAGAGAGTGCTACTGCGGAGCGAGAGAAACCACGTGTTCGACTCCTCATCAAGTGAACCATCCGGAAGAAGAGATTGCGTTGTGCGTATTTCATTACGCCGCCACTTCTCGAGAAAAGTGAAGTATCGAGGAAACTGAACTAGTTCACATCAGTGAAGTAACAGTGCGAATTAAGTGAAGTCTCAGTGAAAGTTTAACTAGATTAGACAGTGATCGTGACAACTAGTGAAGTGACAGTTAAAAACTGGACGAAGTCTCAATTTACCACAGTTGCAGTATAAAAAGTGGTAACAGTAAGAGTAGTGGCAGTAAGTCGAAATGAAGCAATTTAGCTGTTACATTTTTTTACTTTCTTATCATTTCAACCAACAATTCGATACCGAGATTTCACCGGAGATACATGTGTTGAGGTCTCCTGAATAAAAAAAAGCATCTTTAGGAAAATGTCCGTGTGTGTGCGTGCGTGCGCGTGTGTGTGTGTGACTGTAAACAGAATAACTCAAAGAACGAAAAGACGGGTAAATACCAAACATGGTATATAGATTCAGTACCTTCCAAAAATGCGACACGATCTACAAGAAAATCTCCCATCCAACTAATTTTACATAGAATATTCTTTGAAATTTTTATTTGCTAAAATGGCTCTAACAATTTTGATTAAAATACCATTTATTAAAGATATTTACATGACAAATAAAATGTATATCTTGAATTTTCTGAGAATAGCCTGTGAAGTCCTTTCCATTCGGAAGGAATTTGTATAACCTTGTGTAACTGGTAAACATTAAGCGATAGACAAACACCACTGCACAAAGAATGTAGACTTCCTTTAAACACAAAATTTATTTCTAATAATTTTTTTGTGGCATAAGCAATTTCTGAGATATCCGTTAGTAATGTTTCGAATTGCTCATTACTAGGCCATTCTCTTGAAGTCCTATGCATTCAGTTGTTTCTCGTGCTGTCATGGAAACAGTTTGGAACTGTATAGTGTCCAGCTAAACATTTTACTAACGCAGTTCCCTTTATATCTATAAAGACATGTGTAATGTAGCTATTTCTACAAAAGTTTATTTGAATTAAAATGAATAGATAGAAAAATCAGTTTTAGTAAGAATAGTTTGTGTACCCACTAATAAAGATTGAGGGTAGAGAAAGTTACGTGAATGTATAAAATCAGAATATTCTATTCGTTTTGGTCCGTTTGGATAATTGTATGTCCATAAAAAGCAAATTTAAACCAAGTTTCATCACTGTGTTGTTCGAAATCAAACTGATGTATATATTTGTCACCAATAACCACCAGACCACAGTGGTCAAATGCACGAAAGTTCTAGAAAAATGTGAGCTTCAATACCCCTGAGTCGGGTTTCTTCACGTTTAAAGCGATATTCACTTTGGCAAGCCCGACCTTTGTTCCTTTTATCTACACCCTTACCAGAGTTAAAGGAGAAAGAAACTGTTTAAAGGAAAGTGGAAGATATATCGGTTGGGTTAAGTCAGAGGCAAGATTAAAGGCCCGGAAATTGAGGTTCTCTGCGGGGGAGAGAACCCCTCTCCTCCTTCCGTTTTTTGTTTCTGGGCAATGGTAATGTTTTTAAGCCTTTCACTCGAGTAGTTCAATGGATAAATCACCTCTATATTCTTATCTCAACAGATTTTGTTTTATTCTATCAAAGATTTGCTCTTAGACTATTTGTTCCTTCTGAATGATGGATTGCTAGCTACTAAAGACAAATTGGTGGAGTGTAACGTAAACAAATTAAATACGAATCACATGCATCACCAGTTGTGGAATCATAGATGCATTCGAATATCGATAAACGACTTGCGTTCAGTGAACATGAAACAAACTGATGTGATTTCAACACTGTATAAACTGGACTACGAGCATATGTTTCCTTCTTAAAAAGTATTACTGTATCTTTAGGCCTAAGAAACTTCCAATATTTTCTTACTCCAAACCAGAGCCGCAGACCTAAGCATTGAACATACGAAACATTTTACACTTCCAGTGCCCTGCCCTTTTCTTTGCATAAACGTGCACGTGGCTTTATATCACTGGCAATTAAGAGCAGAAGATGTCCTAAAATAGGTTGAAATGGAAAAAAGAAGTTTTTTTATTCTAATACTTGAAGTATTAAGATTAATAGTAAACTTTAAATACTCATTTCCACCATTCTCCAATTTTAGAGAGATTCTGAATGTATAAAACTAAACTATAATGTGTTTATTAAAATTTAAAGCCAGTTTTCTATGTTTGTTAGAACTTTGCGTATGCACAGTGTGAAAAATTCAATGCAAATCAAAATCATTTGCCGTTTGCATAAAATATTTCGAACTTTTGGGGAAAATTAACGGCAAATATAAGCAACCGGCCTAAGTATTTAACGTACATCAATCACGACGCCATTTTGAAACATTGCTGCAGCTACGCAATCTGTAGGAGGAAAATTTGCGTGCGCACTCCGGAAACTTCAAATAATGCTTACCTAAAATTTCGCATTCGTACGCATTGCTTTCTGAGTGACCCTCGTATGTAATACCTGTATATCAGCAAGGCCACAAAAATTAATAGCTAAGTTTTATGTCTGTAATTTGAACAGTTTAGGAACCATACTTTTCAAATTTAACATTGTCAGTTAGCTGACACGCTTTATTGAGTTGGCGAGAAAAAGTTCCATTGCTTTTACACGACCCATGTGTGCCCATTGCTTGCAGCTTAGGTAGTGTCGAAATATCTTATTAATTTCATTGAAGTAGAGCACAGTAAATATTATAACCTAATATGGTGTTCATACTTATTTTCCCAAGACACAATTAAACCGTTGCACATTGAAACTGCAGGCTGCCATTGGTCGACTTTAGACTCCGGCTTAACGTACCTGCATTAGCGACTTTTGGCGACTTATTATGTGAAGGAGCAGGAAAAGTAGTTTCACATCTTGAGTGTACAGTACCACGCTCCTTCCCAGTACGCTTGTAATACGGCTTGAGTCATCAACTTTTCTTGCAGCACATTTCACACTTAAGTCCGACGCTTTACCTAAGCTGCTAAAAGCAGTCAAGCGGAACAAAACGAATTAGTTCCGTTATTTAATATATAATATATTCTTAGTTTTATTTCCTATGAATAGTAGTTTTATTCTTCTCAATAATAATAATAATAATAATAATAATAATAATAATAATAATAATAATAATAATAATAATAATAATAAATTGACTCTCTAACCAACTTTCCACAAAAGTTTATAGTTACCTTTAAGCTTGCAAAAATATCCCATGTCCTATTTTTAGCTTACCAGATACAACTTTTCGTTAACTATCTTAACAAAAATGTTAGTTTAAATAAGATATATAATGTGCTCTGTTGGTTAAATAACGAACACATCTTTTCACACGTTGTGAAGTGGTTAAACGTAACTCGAATCGGCAGATTGCTAGGAATTCATTCACAAATTCATTGAGTTTTATTAACTCCATTCAAATCTGGAATGTGCCGGTAAACTGTTTTAACGTTTGCATTAAGAAAAAATTTCAACTTGATATGTTTAGTGGTCGAGCACGTGCTTCATGTGTGTAAAGGGATGAACCTCAGCACAGATGTTTGTAATTGAAATATGACTGGACAAAATTCACTGTAGCTTCACAAATTATATGATTGCGATTAAACCTGATAGGGCTGTATTTTATAGATATCTAATAATGATAAATTTCGCATCAAACTAGGTTAAAATATAGTCTACGGGAAGTCTTACCCCTCTTATTTATTGCATCTGTTTAAATATCTAACTATAGTGTTTAAACGCATGACTTCACAATAATTGCTTACTAAGCTGTTACTATTGAAATATGTCTTCATTCTTATCAAACTTCTTAATTTCCATATTTAACCTTAAGGGGAAGTTTTGTACAGAGCGTTCGTTTTACGGCCCGGCCCGGATCGCGTTTATGCGTGTTACACGCGCTCTCACTACACCGGGAGGCATTAAAAAAAAGTGTATTGATAGCTGAATACTCCTAAAATCTGACCGCAATACTGTTAATACACTATGATTACTTTGGCCCTTTGTTTTCAGTTCTCTATACAACTTCTACAGTTTAAGATTATAGAAACCGAGCGGCATGGCTCAGGCGGTTACGTCTATGGCCCGCAATCGGGAGGTCGCGGGATTGATCCGTGGTGATGGCCCACGAGTTTCTCGTGGTTTCCCGTGTTGCCAGGAGAATGCTGGGGTGGTTCATCTTCTGCCACGACGTTCCTTCCTCTCATTTCCTGTATCCATCATCTTCCTTATCATCTGTTTCAGGGTTTAGGACCAGGAAACGGTGTTCCGTGGGTTGCGGCTGGGCGGTGACTTGTGTTCTCTAAAGGTTGCTGCGGCACCGCTCAGTTAGGTCTCTCCTCAGCGTGGTGCTCCGCTCCGGGGGACCCTGGAGTTTGTTGGCTTGTGTGCACTGACCAAACAACGGCGGCTGCGTTCTATCTGGAAACGTTAAGGACCCCGTCTATGCTTACGCCGTCTGCATCCGGATCTGGTTGCCCTTCGGGTTTCTCCTCTCATATTTCCTTCCCAGGAGTCACATTGGAAGTATAATGGGCCGACTGGCCTGCGTGCGGTACTCTACCCCGGCTCCGAGAGCCCCTCCGTGATACGTACCTTTACCTTTAGGATTATAGAAAAAGTTCTTCATTCTCTCTCAAATGTTTGTTCACGCCTATTGAAAAACGTTCTGCTTATCTTAAGGAAAATAACAGATATTTATCAAACTTTTATATTGTTGTTAAATGTGGCCACATAATCTAAGATAGTAGGAAGCAGCAACTACGTTTCGTTCCATAAAATCGTAAATACGATGTTATTATATAGCTTAAAGATTAAAAATTATTACTTATATACATCACACTCTAAACGTCGTAAATTTAAAAAATGCGATGCGTTACAATCGCACGACGTTATCTATACACTATCATTTATATTCATACCTACTATATAAATTATTCATACAGATTTTTAGTAGTATTTAATGTTCATTCTTACAACCTGCAGCACCAGGCAATGGGCACTGATACATGCAATGCCATTTTTGGAAAGGAAACGTACCAGCCTAAGTTTAGGGCACTTCCCCGACGTTATTCATACAGAGACTTTTTTTTTCTATCTACCCGGTGTTATTCATGAAAAACATGGGCAGAATCTGCATAAATTAACTTTGTAAAGAAGTTACACACGCGCATAATCTGCATAAATTAACGTTTTGAAGAAGCTACACAACCGCATATCTTTGCCTGCAGGGAAAGTAAAGGAACGGCGTACTGGAGTCTAAAGGTCCTATCCTTCTCATATATTTGCCAACTCCATGAACATTATCTCAGAAACTAATTAAGAGATCTGAGTGATATAGGTGCATGTCTCCTGAGCTCAGTGATCTGCTTTTATATAGCAAGTCATTCATTAAGGTTTTTTATTAATTATTTATTAAATTTTATAAGCAATAAGTATTTAAAAATAAATAACCATCTGATCAACACCAAAGTATATCTGCATCAGCACTGAGGTACTGTTTTCAGAAAAAATGCGCATTTACTGTCGTTTGCAGGAAGAATGCTCAAAGTAAAAAAAGGAGGGAAAAACACTCGCACAGGTTTGGAAAGAAAGAAACTCCATGACATGGGCACCAGGAAACTGCCATATTAGGCAGCGATATAAATTTGTAGAGCAAAATTTCTTCTAAAAGACGAGCTAAAATTTACATATGTCCTCTAAAGAGTTATGGTTGGGAAGACGTGTAAAATTTACAGTACAAAATATCAGATGTAGTATAGGAAATATGCAGTATTTTACATAAAACAATAAAATATAACTCACATTAAAGAGGAAATGTATAAGTGTGCACAAAACAGAAATGTCATATTTTGACAATTATACCTTAAAATACTGGAAAATTCAAAGGAATAATAGCAAGTACGTACTCGGAAGCAGCTTTTGCTATGAAAAGACGTATTTGAAAGAAACTGTATCTTTTATCAAGCTCTAGATGTATTCTTAAGTAAACTTCTTTCTCTGGCTTATTGTTTCTTGGTCATTCGAACGGCGGTAGCCGCAGGGTACACATCGTGTGGGAGGTGAGCTCCGGCTAATAATGCTTGCGTACTCTTGCGTTTCCTTCTTGTTTTTATTTTCTTTGTTTATCTATTGTGTATCGTATTTGTATATGATGGCAACAAGATACGTTGTCAAAATACTTTAAAGGCTACTTCCAACAAAGAAGATCCACGGCCGTCAGCTCTGGATATACATCGTTAGATTGACGAAGTGCTGCATGTTGAGGATGTGGAATTGCTAGCAATTCAACTGGTAAGAAAATATAACGCAGCTTATATTAGATTTACCAGTGGTATGGTTTACAACAGGTATCTACAGCGTCACAGAGGTGAGTCTTCCATCGAACTGTTAAATGGGGCAACTACGCCGTTAACATCACTCCGGCTGAAGAGGACTTGGTTACTGCACTCATTCTAAACATACCGCTCGAAATTCCTAATAAATGCATGCGAAAGGTTTTGATCAACTACGGCGAGGTCGGAAGACTGGGAAGGGGAAAACTAGCATACAGTTTTTGATTGAAAGTTGTAGCCGTTATTCGGATCGCTTCCAAGCAACCTAGTAAGCCGAACCCATCCAACATCTTTGTTGTTGGACACGAGGCCTACGTCATCTATCCTAGACAGTCACAAGTTTGTTTCTCGTGTGGCAATATATCCCATCTGTGACATGCGTGACCCATCAGAGGTTACCGCCAGCCAATCAGTGTTGAACCAAGGACAAGCTCACCGTCAGTGATATTTTCAAGAACATCGCTACTAATCTGTCTCGGCTACTGGTGATGCCTCCTTGGCTTCAATTACCTCTTCGGTAAATGCTGATATTGCTGCGATAGGGTCTACTGCTGATGTGGCTGAGATGGGAACTGAGCTGCAAGTGGATATCCCTACGGTGCCACTTCCCAGCTTGTCCTTGGAACAAGAGGGGCTTCATGCCTCTGAGCGGACCAATGCAGTCACTGAGGTATCTCATGCACTACTTCAGAACGCGGTACACCTCGTTCGGAATCCGGAACCTACACTGGTGATGAACTTCTCGAGGTGTATTCTGATATGCGTGTCCCCCCGGACTGCTAATGTTGACATCCCTGGACCTGCTGGAGTTAGTGTTCTGTCGGCTGGTGAGGGCGGCAGCACTGCCACATTTTGAGCTCCTGCACACTGCCGATTATTCACCGACTGCCATGACTTTGAATGAAGATAGTTGGAATTCCGCAGTGTAATCAGCACTCTCAGACGCAATCCCATGGGAGGTGTTGAACAAGAGGTTCACTGTTGGATCTCCAAGTAAGCGTCGTAAAAATTCTGAAGGTAGTAAACTGGGATTTTCTCTTATTTCTCCGTAGGAGTAGCGACCACCATGCTGACATGTTTGCCTTCTCGGTCTTCTTCTACTCAACCGTCATAGTTTTTCTCTGCTGTAGACCAGAACCTTACGTGTTGCTACCGTTAACTAGAATGGCAGTTACTTTCAGACCAAATTGTAGGCCCTGTAGTTTTTTTATGACTTCAATGCTGATATTTTGTTCGTACAGGATGTTCCTCTCTGATTTTTCTTCTCTTTGCAACTACATGGCGCATGTAAACTTAGGGACCGACCGCATGGGCTACGGCACTTATCACCAAAACTGACATTGCTCTCCACTCCCTGAACATATTCCCTCTGGATCTAGATATGTGGTGTTTACCAGCATTATCAGTTTTTCAACATCTATGCCCCCTCCAGGAGTAATAAACGATACGAGAGAGAGAGGACTTCTTTTGCACCGACTTGCTGTATCTGCTTCGCACTTTATCTAATCATTATATGTAGGTTGGAGACTTAAATGGCGTCCTTCGTCCGGATGACTGTACCAGTTTCTATCGCCCTATTGAGAGTTTGCAGCAATTTACTTCCAGTCTGTGTGGTAGATGCATGGTTAGTTCAACGACAGACTGTGGCGTATACTCATGTTACCTCAAACTCTGCTTCCCTACTGGACTGCTTCTATCTTTACCGGACCTTGGAAAGAATATCCGCTCCACTGAACACGTACCTCTCTCCTTTTCCGACCATTTAGCCATTACTCTACACATTGATCTGAACCTCTCCTTTCTACCAATTGGGCGTCCCTATTGGAAGCTTAACACCACAAGTCTTCATCATGGGCCCATTGAGGCAGAGATATTCGACTTATGGAAGTCGGGAAATCTCGCTCGGCCGACATCGCCGATTGGTGGGACTTATATGTCAAACCTCAGTTGCAACAGTTTTTGGATGTGCCTCTCGAGCACGCCTTTAGGACAAGGAGCATATCGTGCAATTTTACTTGATTGTCTTCAGGGTCTACAGGAAAGTCCCGTGGATTCGGTTAACCGTTGCACGAAAGCCAATTACCACAAGGAAAAAGCTTTATCCAGTTATAGAAGTCACTGCAGGTCTTTGCATTCTTCTGTATACTCCAGATGAGAAGAAAAGTATAAATTTCTACCATCTCATGGAAACAAACTTCATCGAGCAAGTCTCATTTTACAGGTGCAAGACGAATCTGGACAGGTGTACTACCCAAACTTCCATCTACCGTACCTTTGGATCCTATTTTTAACACATCTTTTGCTGGGACATTCCTAACCCTCCTTCTCTCAGTAACCTGGACTACTATAGATTGCTACCTCCTTCTGAGCAGAATCGCCCATGCTTTGACCGACTTAATCGTAAATACATAGTCTTAGCTGCCCTTCTTCAGGGAAAGACCATCAAAACTCTTGGAAGTGACGGTGTACTCATTGTGTTCTATCGTTACTTTTGGAATACGATTGGTGATACTTAACAGTGGTCTTCAATGTCATCTTACAAGTGAACAACTCTGTGCATCATAAAGGCGGAAAGTTATTGTCATTAAAAAGAAACTTCACTCTTCTTCTGTTGCTGATTTCCATTATTACTCTCTACAACTTTGATTATAAACGTCTGGCCCTTGTAATGACCAACAGATTCCGACCTCTTCTCAGTGTGCTTATTCATCCTTAACAGCACTGTGGTGTCCAAAAAGGAAACATTTTTATGTTGTGTGTTCCTTACGTGACTCTATTGCTTATTCCTCCTCCAAGGGTGTCCACCTTGCCTTACTTTCTTTGGATTTCAGCCACGTATTCGATAGTGTTCGTCATGATTATTTATTTGAACGTTTGGTTTGGACTAACTTAAGTGTTATTTTTGTCTCATATATCAAATGTTTATATAATTGAATATCAAGTTGTGTGCTGGTTAATGGATTTCTCTTGCATGAGTTTTCTATTGCCAGATCGGTCCGCCAAGGCTGCTCAGCCTCGATGATATGGTTCATTATTGTTTCAAATCCATTGATTTGTCAGCTTCAAAACACGGTTTTAGGTCTTTCTTTACATCCTATCAACTAAGGGGCACTTGAATGTGCTGATGACGTCAGTGTTATCCTTACCGATACTGCTGAACTACGCTTTTTGGGAATGTTTTACTCCAATTTAGCGTGATATCTGGCATTAAAGTCAATAAGGGGGAGCCTCAAGCCACGGAGGACGACGTGAATAACTTCTCGAATTCAGGTATGCCAAAATATTCACTTTCTACCCTATATATTCAGTAGGGAGATCTCTAAAAACCACATGCTCATTTTTCGTCTATAAATCTCGCTGTACACTCTTTTTTGGCGGTGCTACGTTTGCAAGTGAGTCGCCACTATCATTGTCACCATCACTGGAATGATGATCACACAACTCCACCTCCAGGAATTTCATTTACAACTAAGTAATCTTCATTTACTTGTTCCTCATCACTGTCAAGATTTTGATTTCCAGTCTCTGGCGAAAGTATAATAATATCGACTTCATCACTGGATGAAGAGTTTCCATCATTAATTGCATCTCGTAGGGAACGGTATATAGATATGGTAGGCCTAAACAAAAGAATTAGAGAGTTATTAATATGTAAATAAATGAATGGACAGAATGTAAATCAAGAATCTCTAGTAATTAGCAATAAAATGATGCAGTGCAATACTTTCCTTGTAATTATAATTCTCATGTTTTAAATGTAACACATTTGCCCATAAAACAAATTAGGATTCGTTCTGCTCCAAAGCATGTTTGTATTAATGAACTACCACAATTTAAACAGTTCTGTTAAACTACAGAACATTACCAATAGACTATATGATGCCTTCCCAGTATCTAACCTAACTACATCCATCACAACTCTAAACCTTCGAGATCAGATACTAGTAACTCGTCTAAGTATTGGTCACACTGCGCTAATCCGATCCTACCTCCTCTCTCATGAACCTGCTCCTATATGTACCTACTCTATGTAACTCAGCTCTCACCGTCCAATATATGGTCACAGCTTGCCCGAGATACACTGCTCAGCGATTTAATTGTTGAGTTTCTGAACGCTTACAGCTGACCTTGGGCGCCAACAATGCCTCAAGAAAGTCAACGTCATCAAAATATGCAACATTGTTAATGATATTTAAATCATTTTAAGTTTTTTATTGTTTATTACGAGTATTTTACTGCAAGATTTAATATAACATTTTACAATTTTACGTACTTCAATGTGCAATTCAGTGTTTAGTGACCATAGGACTTCATTGTTGAAGTGATTATAATAAGTAAATAAACAAATAAAACAAATGTGTGACTTAGAAGCCAAACAACGTGTAGCGTACATCAGCCAAATGACTCAATCAGAACTTACAATGTGGCAAACCGCATGGGAAAAAAGTTACTGAAAAGTTCTGCTTTACATGCTAACCTTCCCAAAATGAGACACCTGTAATTTTAGAGAAATTACTCATAACCAATGAGGAGTTTGTTGTGTAGTCATTTCCATCTCGTTGGAATACAATGTAATGTAACTTATGAAGCTGGTTGTATAAACATAAAATCAGAATATTTAATAACCAGGCTAAAATATATTTGCAATATTGAAATAAGCATTACATATAAACTTTTAACGCTTAGGATGATGGAAATTACCAAATTATAACATATTATCTATAAATTTGAAGAAGATGGTTGTTGCTGCTACGTATAGCATAAAGTTTCCGGTAGCTTTCACCCCCCAAAAAATGTACTTTCCGGTAGCCTTTGCCCCAAGTTTAAAAATATTAACTTTGTAATTTTGACTGTTTCTTTAAATATTATACATTTATTTTTGCCTCGGCTGCGTCAGTATTTATTTTTAGAAATGATTGTCTTAGCTGGGAGTGGTGCGACTGAAGAATGTAGGCTTACACAGATTATAATTTTACTTCACTCATTTTATTTATGCTTGACACGATTTAAATAACACTTCACATATATAGAGAGAGCTGAGATTTTTTTTATTTAATTACTTGCACTTTTTAACACGTAAACTATTTTTGTCTCACACAAAATACGTATTAAATTTCTCGAGGACGTTTCTAGCGTCCGGTTAAAAACGCTGTCTACAAGCAACGCGTCAAGTTATGAGCGCTGTCTACAAGCAACTGAACTCTGAATTTGAAAATTTTGCTATATTTCAGTTTCTGATTGGCTAATCCTAGTCCAATAGAATACCTTCATTTAACTAAAGCCTTTTCTGGTTGTTGATTGGCTATTTTATGAACTGTCAGAAAAATTACATTATTGTTGCTCCAAGAATTACAAGAAGTATTGTTAAACGTTCAAATTCATTATTGCCTCAAGGTTACCTCATGATTACCTCATTGTTGGCATCTTTTAACTTATTATTCTCACAGCTCCTACATTACAGGTACACAATAATATAAACATATACAATGACTGTAATATACACTTTTGATATATTGTTACATACACATATTGCTTTAAGGCGGGCTGTTATTTAATTTATATATTATATAATTAAACTGAAAGCATTTAAGTGTTAAAAATACTGCCTCAAAGTGGACATGTAAATATAAATGAATTGCATAAGGCAACTGAAAGAAAAAAAATAAGAGTTCATGTTCCCAAATTGCGAACGTAGGACGTTAAAAAGTGAATATTTATGTTTTAAAATAAAATACGGTTACAGAGAGCCATTTATGAAATAAGGAGAAATGATATAAGGAATGAAGAAATACGTGTGGAGCTAGCATACTTTACTGCAAAAAAATAGAAGAACACTGGAGACATAATGAAGATGTATGAGCAATGGCGAATGAACACAAAGACGAAGATACAAAAGCCTTGTGTGTTAAGAAAAGTCAATAACTTATATACAATGGCGACCTGGAATATAATTATTAATTAAAATTTAGCTTTCATATTCTGTGTAGGAAGGAATAGCGTCCAAATTAAGTCTCTTTTGAAAATAATTAAGCTACTTAAAGCAAGCAATATCATTACGTATCCTTCCGCGCTAGTTGTTGTGATTTGTCCTTAGATACCGGCTTTTATTTTGCTGCCTGCTCTCGTATTTCTACAATCAGCTTTACCGTAAGGATACTTGCGGTTTCAAACACAAACTATTTTTTAAAATTATTATATACAAATATGGCGTTTTGATTTGTTACCGAATGATGAAAGACAATCTATCAAAATCCAACGTTTCCAAGTAATAATTCGAAGCACATATTGTAGAAGATACATCATGGATTATCGTATCAACTAAAAGGTAATTAATTTTCAACCTTAATATTCCACATTTACTTGATTTTTATATAACATGTAGCAGATTATAAATGGAACAGTAATCTTCTGTGTAAAGGATTTTGAAGTGCTCAAGATTTGGGATAACACTCGTCATAAATCTGCCCCTTTTGTCGCATATAACAGTTAATGGATCATTTTAAAGACATTTTAATCTTATTTTAAAAATTCACAACAACATATAGTAATTTCGTTGATCAAAATATTGATTTTGAATATACTGCAAAACACCTAGCACTTTATATTAAATGCTATTTTGGGATAACTTAAAATCTGGAATCCAAACTATCGTATTTCAATGAGCATGAGATCATATGTTACTCACATGTGAGGCAGTATTTTTAACATTTAAATGATATCAGTATAATTATATAATATATACATTCAATGACAGCCTACCTTAAAGCAATATGTGTATGTAATAATTTGTAAAATGTGTGTAACAGTCATTTTATATGTTTATATTATTGTATACATGTGTAATAATGTTATGTGAATGTATTACGTAATTAGTAATGTAGGAATTGGAATAGGTTAAAAGTTGCTAACAATGAGGTAACTTGACGCAGTAATGCGTTTGAGAGTTTAATAATGCTACTAGTCATTCTTGGAGCAACAATAAAGTAATTTATGTGACAGTTCATAAAAATAGCCAATCAACAACCACAAAAAACTTTAGTTAAATGAAAGTATTCCATTGGAGTAGGATTAGCCAATCAGAAATTGAAACATAGCAAAATTTACAAATTCAGTTGGTTGCAGACAGCGTTCCTAACCGGACGCGAGATGCGTCCTCTAGAAATTTAATACGTATTCGTGTGAGACGAAAATAGTTTTACGTGTTAAAAAGTGCAAGTATTTAATAAAAAAGCAAATCTCTCAGCTCTCCCTCTATATCAGCGAAGTGTTATTTAAATCGTGTCAAGCATTAATAAAAGGAGTGAAGTAAAATTATAATCTGTGTAAGCCTATATTCTTCAGTCACACCACTCTCTGCTAAGACAATCATGTCTCTAAAAAAATATAAATACTGACGCAGCCGAGGCAAACATAAATATATAATATTTAAAGAAACAGTCAAAATTACAAAGTTAATATTTTGTTAAACATTTGGGGCAAAGGCCACCGAAAAATACATTTAGGGCAAAGGCTACCGGAAACTTTTTCCCATACGTGCGGTTGCAACTACTTCAAGTTCGGCTCCCCAACAGTCGAAATATAATACATCTTCTTCAAACTGGCTTTCCATACGTAGCAGCAACAAACCATCTTCAAATTGGCTCCCAAAGTGTGGGGCAAATAACAATACAACAAATTAACTACTTCACATGTAACATTTACATAGCTTTCTCTAGTTAAAACAACTTCGCCTAACTCTCATTTATTACAGTATTCGTATAAATATTTATTTTTACAGTCACATTATGTTACTCATGAAAAATTTTGGCTAGAAATAATCTCAAATTAAGCGATATGCACTTGGCTGTAAGAACGATATTAAATGCAACCTTTCACACATCGTAAGTTAACGTTTTATTACTAATGCACCCTTGTAGAAAAAATAATAATCCCAGAATGCTTAATAGGTGTCGCATGTGTTTAATCTGAGAAAACTTAATGATGCAACAACATATATTTCGTAAAGTCTAATGCAACATAAAATATTTTGCATTGTATAACTGAATTAGCTCTATAACTTTATACAGGAATATTTTGTCCGTTGTGATTCAACAGTTTTAAATGAAGAGAACTTTATCGCCTATTTATCGATAATGCACTGTATACAGTTTATTAATCATACAAACATCTTACAGACGTGTGTTTTAGTTAGAATTGTTAGTAATTTTTGAGAAAATACATCATAGCGAAACATTACCTATGTGAAGGGTAGTTTGGAGTGGGGTGATTTGTTTAAAACCCTCTGTTGTGTACTTGGAAAACGAATTTAAAGGTCAGCTTTGGTGAACATCCAACTTTTCCTTTTTAAGATATTCTGTTCACAGAGGCGCACATGGACATTTTCCAATTTTTTATTGCTTGTTCAGGAAATTTTCTAAAGGTATATTTCCAGGGAAGTCTTGATATCGAATTTGTTGATGAAATGCAATAATTGCTTTACCTGCCACAGGACGTGATTTGCTACGTATGACGTATGTTATTGAGGATAACACTGATTTTATTTTGTATTGTAAATCAAAACTTAGTGCTTGATATACACTTTATTATGTATATCTCATATATTCCTGTATTCTTATACATGTAACATTTAATCCTTTATGTGTAATAAATACCATGAACAAAATATAGATTATCTAAATTAATTAAACCTTAAAACTTTAAAAATTTACGAAATCTATTCTTAATCTGATACAACGGAAATGTTGATACCACTGTAACATTTCAGAGAGAACATTTTGTATGATGAAAACTGAAGAATATAAATTCTTATCAAGTGCAATAATAAATCTTGTTCTTTTAGAGAATGATTCACCTTTAAAGTGATACATCAAGAATTAAAATATCCATCTAAGAATTATACAAAATGAATTAATCCCTAAATGAGCAAGATTTCTATGTTCGAATAGGTAACATATAAACCTTGTTTGAACAACGTCTCTAAGATATGATTCTTTGTAATAACTGCTCTAGTTTACAGATAATTGAACGCATTTGTTGAGTTTTAAAAATTTAAAGTATTTTCAATAACATTTATTTTGGCAAATTATTAAATGTTAAGTTTTAAAATAGGTAAAAAAATAAGATTATACGCTCAGGAAAATAAAATAAAATATAACGTGTCTTCATAGTATACTACTAGATTCCGCTGCTGCTCTCTACATTTCTGTTTGTAATATCAGATCTTGTCCATTGCAGGATTAAGTTTTGGATTTAGAGGTTTAACGTACTATTTTCGTTTAACTCTAATGTTTTGAAACGGGATTTGCAATGTTGCTTCCAAGATTTTCAAAGGTATATATATATTTTGAAAAGATAAGGAATATGTTTTTTTTACACTGGTAACTTGTTACATTTTAAATTAACAGGCAATAAAGAGCTTTAAATTGAGCAACGATGAAGAGTTGCTGAATTATGACAATTTTGTATATAAAAACGTGGTATTTTTGCGTTCTCGATCGATTTGTTAACTCTGTAGAAAAATAATTGTAAAAGTTTGGATTTCGAATACACAGATACTGGTAATACACTAAAAACAAGTGGAATTTAAACTTCGAAATTCTGAGTCCTCTTTGATTTCACCTGCCATGTCCCTTACGTAATGCACTACCAACATATTTATTATCGTATATAAAGTTTTCTTTCTTTCCTTATTTATTTATATCTCCCTTCCTTTCTTTTTTTCTATCAGGAATTCCTTCAGTTTCTGACCATTCTTAGATGTACAAAAACCTTTTATTGCAGCACCTCCAATTCTGCATATATCATTTCGCAATGCTTGGGTTTCTAAGTATACTTGCCGAAATGTGTTGTGATCTAGAATGTGCAATCAAAGGTTTGTAAGGAACTCTTAATTGCTATTATTATGAAATAACTTTTGCATATAATAGTAAACCTGGAGAAAAGGCATACATTTTCTATTATAAATCCAGTCTACCGGCTGGTGACAGTATTATGGTTTACTGCAGCAAATTTCTACTTATGTGCTTTATGAATTTAAAATCTTTAAGTTTTAGTGTAAGTGCGCATTTGTAATGACTATATACATTGATAAATAAATACTGGAAATTCTAGTAGAGATGTAGTTCCGGATCTAAGGAACTCTGGAAGTTCTTGAGATGATGAACGGCAAACCTGGAGAAAATGCATACATTTGCTATTATACGAGGCGTATTCCAAAACTAAGCTCCGGTGAATAATTTAACGGATGATATGCCTGAATGACGTTTTACGCCTGCAGTGCTGTCTAACAACTCCTAAGGAACCTACCGCAATGTTGCTAAGACGCAGTAGGCGTTTGCCAGTCAGTGAGAGCAGATCACAATGGCCGTGACAATCCCGCCAGTTATGAAGTGCGCGGTATGATTAGATTTTCGTTGGCAAAAAGGATTGTCAGCTGCGGACATCCATCGTGAGTTATACCTCGTGTATGACCAGACATAATGAGTTACAAACAGGTTCGATATTGATGTCGACAATTTCGAAATGTGCACGATGCGGAGTGGTACGCTCAGTATTCGGACCGACGACTTCGTTGAGCAAGTGAATCAAAAACTTCGAAGTGATTGGCGTTTGAATTCCCAAATGTTCCTCGAACCTCAGTTTACAGGATTGTCACTGAACGGATGGGAAATCCGAAACTTTGTGCAAGGTGGGTGCCAAAACTGCTCACCGGTCAGCACAAAGAGCAACGAATGCGTAGTGCACGACAGTTTTTGGAACGCTATAGACAAGATGCAGATGATTTGTTTACCCACATTGCTATGGGCGACATAACATGGATAGCGTACATCAACGCAGAATCGAAACAACAGTCAATGCAGTGGCCCCACTCCGGTTCACGCAAACCAAAAAGTGTAAGCAATCGCCATACACGAATCGCAAAATGATGGTTACCGTGTTTTGGGATGGAAAGAGCGTCCTTTTGATTGATTTTATGGACCATGGATCAACAATTACAGTGACGTGTATTTTGCATCGCTTACCAAACTGAGACGTGCGATCCAAAATCGACGCCGCGGGAAACTGTCGTCTGGCATCATTCCTCTGCACGACAACGCATGCTCGCACACTGCTGCCAAAACCAAAGAGAAAATTCAGGAGTTTCTTGGGAACTCTTTGACTACCCTACGTACAGTCCAGACCTGGAACCAAGGACTATATCCTCTTCTTGCATTTGAAACGGTGGCTTCGTGGACAAGATTTCAAACCGACGATGAACTCCAGACGAGTGTTACCAACTGATTCAGGTCCCAGGTGGCAGACTTATATGCCGAGGGGTTAAAGAAGCTGGTGCAGCGTTACAGCAAGTGTATAGATGTGAACGGCGATTATGTGGAAAAGTAAAGTAGATATGTAGGCACATAATTATTACTGTCAATATAAACTTTGTTCTCACGAGTGATGTTGTTATGACCAAACGGACCTTAGTTTTACTATACGCCTCGTAAATGTAGTCTACCTGCTGGTGACAGTATTATGGTTTACTGCAGCAAATGTTTACTTATGCGTTTTATAAACTTTTAAGCTTTAACTTTTAATCTGAATGTGGTTTTATAAATACTGGAATACTCTGCATCTCAGGGATCTGGAGGTTCTCGAGATGGTGAAGAGGTATTGCTTAACTTCTGAAATGATTAGACGTTCTTGTGAATAGAAGTAAATTTATAATTATGAGAAGCAGTGCTGCCAGTATTGCCCCAATCATTATTATGGTTTGTTGAGTCGATCTCTTCTTTTACTTCACATCACTTTGACTCTACTGTTGGTGGTCCAGAAACGTTTTAGGGAACCAAGTTGTTCCCATCTTCAGTTTGACTCGTCGACTGAACGAGGTGGTTCTCTCCCCTGTCCCGTAAGTGTATAGTAGAAGGTGAAAACTACTGTCCTCTGTTGTAAGTGATTACTTGGTACGGTATCTTCTAAGCTACTGTAGCTCTTAAACAATTTGAAACAATCTTTAAACTGTTCAATTTGCACCTCAAAGCGTTTAAATTTGAGAAAAATGTTTATTACACCACTGGCTAATACTGTAGATAAAATTAAAAAATTGCATAGACCAAAGAGAAATTTGAAAACGCTTTTGGGAAAACATCAAAGGAATATTAAATTGAAACGATTAGATAAATCTGCTGTTGCTAATCTTTCTGCAACTTCAAATCATGAGATAGGTCGTGAAATTAAGTTACTTAAAGCCATTCAGATTCTTTAAAATTTGGAAATATGGAAGAAAATAGTTATTCACCATTAACTTAAAAATGTTTTGAATTTTTAAATTCTGCCATTTGATGCTATGATGCAATTCGCCTAATAGTTCAAAGGAGACGAGAGAAGAGCCAGAGGATTTCTTCATCTACTTCACAGAGGGCAGTTGTTTCAGTTCAGACAGAAATAGAAGAAACCGACCCAAGGAGGAATCACTTAAACAGAGGGCAACAATTTCACCTTCTACTATACACATAGGGGACAGTGGAGAGAACCGGTTTGTTCAGTCGACGGGCCGAGCTGAGGATGGGAATGAACATTCCCAGAAACGTTTCTGGAGCCAAAGTGATGTGAAGTGAAAGAAGAGGTCAACTCAACAAACCCTCATTTTTTTAAACTTTGTTAGTAGATTTTAGAGCGCGAGATATTTAAATACCCAAGGTATTGGCTTGAAACTCCTTGGGAGTGCAAGTCCTACAAAGAGGAGATTAATCCCTTAAAGAAGAAGAAGAAACTATTTAAATATATTTGTAACAAGGATTAAATACTTTTGCTGGCTTGACGATTGTTGCATTTCTTTTAACGAACAAGATCTGAGCGGATATAAGATTTCTCTTTTCAACGGCATTTTAAAATGATCACTTCTACTGCTTTTGCAATACTTTTTACATTACTTTATATTTCTATGAGGAGATAAATATCAACATTTCATCGTGCCTAAGACCAGCAGGATAGTTCTATTTACTCTACGCTTCTCTCGCGGAGGATAATTCACTTGATCTACTAAGGTACAATTCCTTCATCTTGAACCTTTAGCTATGCGGAATAAATCTCGATTCGCGATGCCTCGTATTTTCCAGCGCGCTGCTCCCCTACTGATCCTGGCATGTCTACACTGTTCGATGGTCATCTCGCGTTTTCCACATATTTTTCTTGCTTTTGCTGCCATTTCCTACACTTAAATTTTTCTCATTTCTAGGTTACGTAGTTTTGACCTATCGTGGATCTTCCTTTCTTTCCCGGAAATTATCTTGCGTTTTTGTGTTCACTTTTTCACTATAACTTTCATTCCTATTTCACCTTTTAAACGTTATATTTTTCCTTCTGAATCACAACTTATGCTTCCCTGTCGTTTTGAATTATAATGTGTGATAATATACATGTTTTTACCTTGAGGTTACATACTAATCTTGGCTTGAGGCTTCTTGATATGACTATATATAAACACTAGCTTCCATTTTCATCACTTTAAATGTTTACAACATATCATTTCGCTGGATAATTCACTTTTCTCCGAGCTATTTTGTATAATTAAATTACATTAATTATTTGCCCTGTGGCCTAGTGTTTTGCCATACGTTCAGTTCCCACTTAAAGGTCTATTATAAAACAACTGTGAAACTTTCGGAAAACATGGAAGATTCACATGTTTCAATAAATTCAAAACACCGCTTTAGGGGATCATAGTAAAAGGATCTTTAGTAATTATCTGTACTCATTATGCATATGTTGAATATTATAGCATTCATCAAATGTGTTTGTTCTATTCATTTTAGGTTATTCAGATAGGATTTTTGTGTATACATTATTTAAAATTATCTAACAATTACTTAGCTACGTAGAGCATGCTACAGCAACATTCAAATGATCTTCAGAAGTTATAGTAACGAGATGTTTAGAAGGATGAATTTCAAATGTCTTCCGTCAGATAACGCCTTAAATTTGAAACATACAATATGAAATATTTCAAAAACGGACAAGCGTAAGAAAAAAAAACATTTGACACAAACTTTAAGTTTTAATGAACTCTAGATTTTTCCTGAAGTATACTTTCACCTACCTCTTACAATTTCCTTGTTATACAAAATGATACAGATTCTTCCAGAATAAAGAAGGCTACTGAAACAAAATTCAAGATATACATATAATGAAAATCGTAAGTCATTTTTGATAAAATGAAAAATGACGAACAAATTTAAATATAAATGGCAGTTTGGGTCTTGATATTGAATCTCGGTTGTTAATTATGCTGGAATTTTTCTTTTAGCAGGATTGTAAGTATGATTTTGTGTAGGATTTAATGTTTTAGGGAACTTAATACTTAATTCCAAATGTAAACAAATGATGAGCAAGTATTTCAAAGTCAAAGCCGCCAATATGACCTAAAATGTTAAGGACGGCATATTATAATTGGAACAAAAACAAATATTAGAAGTAGGTGGCAAAGGGCATATTTAATAATTATTGAGTTTGTTTTTTCTACTCAAAAATCCTAAAACCCTGGAATTTTTATTCAAATTTATCTCCCATAATTCTTCTACAACTTTATTTCCATTAAGAAACTCTGCTATTAACTATCACCCTTAGAAAGTATTTCATATTATTGAGACATCGAATACTCCTAATGATTACATTTGAATAGAAATGTTTTGATAAACCTTTTGGTTATTACTGTTTTTATTGCATATGTAATGTGGATTCGCTAATATGACCTATTGAAGCTAAGCATATCTTTATGTCTTGCCTTTGTAACATTGATTAATAATTTTCAATCGACAGATAATTCCATTTAAAACCTTCCATTTTAAGACTATTAGCAGTAATAAAGGCACGTTGCGTTATGAATTGCATGGGAACAGTATGTATAATCGATGGGTAGGAAATAAAGGCAAAGGAATTTAATTACGTAGATGTTACTGTGTATTTATTCTTCTTGGGGAATTTATCAGCCGCTGAACAAGTACCGCGTTCTTCTTAATCTCAGTGTAATTACACGCAGGTATTATAGGTTTAAAATAAAATATGTTTAACCAACAAGAGTAAGAGAGTAGCAAAAACAGGAATATTAATGGAGAAGCTTACCTGGAGAATGTACGAAATTCTATTTCTGAAGAAGGCGTCTCAAGGCGTAGGAGGCATCTCGGAGCCCAAGGAATGAACTGCAGAAAACAAATTAGAAATTATTATATTTCTGCTTTTAAGTTGTAATTTGCTAAATTATATACCTTTTTATATAAAATTCCATTGCCATTTCATATAAAAACCGTAAAAATTCTCAGAAAAATGTGTTTAAAACTTTAACTATGCAGCAGTTTCAGGCCTCATTACGATATTAATCCCAGTTTGCAAAAAGCCATTAAGGTATATATATATATATATATATATATATATATATATATATATCCTGTTTTATCAATGAGAAAATATTATCCGACAAATCGCGTCACATACTTTAAAGTATTCTTGAGGGAAAAGCTAGTATTCTCTAATGTAAAATATTTTAACAGGATTCTTTTTGATTTCAAAGACACAATTATAAACGCTGACCTGTATTATTATTATTATTATTATTATTAATAATAATATTATTATTTTTTTTATTATGGGAATGATTTTCCCTCTCCCGCAACGTAGACTCGGAAACTACTACCCAGTATATTTTTATAAACATTTCACCATTGTAAAGCAGTTGTTCCCAGCGGACATAGACTTTAAGACAGCTTCTAACCTCAGCTTCTAAATCACTAAAATGGATATACAAAACCTGTACGTTAGTATACGAATATGTTGGAGTCATAATAATGTACTCACTAGAATGGCCTTAACCTTTTGTTGAGAATACCACGGAGAAAAAATGCACATGTTGAAACGGCAACTCTAGGCCGAGCCCAAGAACTATAATTACAGATAACTTATTAATTAACTTTTAGTGATGTTAAATCGTATTATGTAAATATCTTTTTCTCATACTGCTTGTATATTTTAAGAAGGGTGATTTAACATTATGTATCTATCTAGGTTATTAATATTAGTAGAGTTATAAATGGTTTAATGTAAATAATTTAAGCGCTATGTTAAAATACTGTCCACGAGGGAAAGTTTTAGCTACAGGAATAGTGCTTTCGAAGGCAGAAAACCTAGTTTTATTACCTCTCTCCGGTCGCTGTGCTATTATTCCTACAGCGAGGGTGTAGAGCCTTTGTCCCATTATTTGATAATTCGCCGTGACCAAGTGAGTGAGAAAGACAACCTTAACGGTAAATGTAGGAAAAGCCGCGATTTATATTAAAATTGGACCAATGAGATCCCTGAAAGTTTATTCGAAATAGTTAGACGCGTCGAGTCGCGCTAAAAATGGACCAATAGGAAAGGAAGCAGCCTCAGGAGCCTGAGACTATAAATGGATCTGTTTGGGGAAAATTCGGGGCAGTTTATGTCATGTGTGGTCAGGGAGAGATGCTGCAGGATGTGTGAGATATCGCGCCAAAAAGGGAATCAAGTCAAATTTGTCATGTCAGCTTAGTATGGCATTTTATTCGAGAGTTTTCGTAATGTGTGGTCAGGGAGAGATGCTGCAGGATGTGTGAGATATCGCGTCAAAACAGGGAATCAAAATAGTTTTAGCAACACACCTAAGATCCGCTACTCTGAAAGCGACAATAAGAATAGTTATATTTCGTGACATATCCACGCCATAGTCTAACAGCGGTGGACAGTATTTTACAGCGGCAATACCAGTTTTGTATACTACGAGTGTTAAATTAAATAAAAAGAAACGGCAGTGTCATCTTTTCATAAACAAAGCAAGTCTATGTCTTCCTATATCACCACCCGAGATCTACGTTTTCCTTTACCGAGGATAAGTCCATGCTCCCATATAATTTAAGGAAAATTACTGCAGCTAGCCGAGGATAAATTGAAGAACCAACACGCTGAGAACTTCTGGAAGCAACGGGAGAAGCATCAAGGTAAGCTACAGCAACGGATGAGGAGGTGATCGCCGCAAACTGGCGCCATAACGTGGAGCTCGAAGGGAAGAACGACACAAACGGAGGACTAGGAAACAACGAACAGACGAAGAATCTTCAGAGGAAAGGGGCACAGCAGAACAAAATTACAACGCGAACTTCTAGTCTACCTACGTGGGACAACAAAACAGCTGAGAGCATCGCTTCTAGAACTTCACCAGGATTCGAACCCGGAACGCATCAGTTAACATAAAAAAAAATACAGGTTAGAACATTTATTCAAAAACAAACAAAAAGGCATGCAGAGTAGTGACTCAGTTTTGGTGAACACATGCTATTGAGAGGGGGTAAAGTCATTACTAGGGAGGTAGAACTTGCTAACGGAACCATGAGTAGGTCAAGGGAAGGTTCAGAAGAACTGGATGGGGAGGCTATTGTCAGCATAACAACAGATGGAAAAAATATGGGTGCAGCAGAAGTAGAAGTTAGGCTAGAAAGGCAATCACCGATGGAGCAGGTCATTGACGCAGGTCAAAACCAGCTGCTAATATTGCTTCAACATTTGAGCACAAAGATAGACGAGATGGGTAAGGACTTAAATGAGCAGAGGAAGGACTCACGTGAACAAAATAAAAATTTAGAGGGGAAATTAGGTGAGCAGAGTAAAAACTTGGAAAAATTAAGTGAGCAAAGTAAGAATTTAGAGGGGAAATTAGGTGAGCACAGTAAAAACTTAGAAAAATTAAGTGAACAAAGTAAAAATTTAGAAGGGAAATTAAATGAGCAGAGTATACATATAGGTGAATATGTCAGAGAGGAAAACAGGAAGATGAGAGGGGAATTAGCTCAGGAGATGAGGGAATATTTAGGTGAACAGGTCACCCGATTACAAAGTCAATTGGACTCCAAATTCAGTCAGCAAGGGAAGGTAGTGCAAGAAATTCAGGCAGGACAACTATGTCTAAGAAACGATGTAGAAAAACTAAGGAAGGATGTAGAAACAGAATTAAGTGTTACCAGCTTAGCCATAAAGGAGCAATTGGATGATGACTTAAGAGCTGTAAATGTTTCTTTAGAAAAAAAACAAAGTACATTAGAATCTAACATTCAAAGGGAGTTCAGAGAATTTAGAACAGTGTTAGAAAAGGATCAGGGAAAGATGAATGAACTTTCGTCAAAAATGACTGAACAGCTCTCAAATCATCATGAAATTGTGAAGAGGGTGGAAGAGCATGAAAATTGTGTAAAGGAGTTAAAACGCTCTATTGGTAGACTAGGGATAAGTGTGAGACAGAGTGATGATAGCTCACCCAGTGAAACTAGCACCACTTTTAGGGAGGTAAATGGAGGCCAAAGTCCAGCTGCCGACCCATATAATTTTAATTCAGGGCACCAATGTACATCTAACCATGCAAGTAATGCAAACTACCATTTATTAAATGAGATAGGAGTACCTACTTTCGAGGAAAATTCGGCTGATAATCCTAAACAATACCTAAATGACCTTGAGGAGTATTTCCGTTTGAAGCAGATTCCGGACGAGCTAAAGATGTTAATCGTTCGTAAAGGTTTACGTCAAAGGGTTCTCCAATGGGTAAGATTGACTTTGGGGGAGAATAATAATTTTGAATATTTCAGAAGGGCATTTTTGAATAAGTACTGGAGTACTAATACTCAGAACCAGGTGAGATCTATCCTAGTTAATGGCAAGTACGATGAACGCGGAAACCTAAGCATGGTAGATTATTTGCTAACTAAAGCACAGAGTAGTAGACTAATCGAGCCACCCATAAGCGAGAGGGATTTCATTAATATGATTGTACCACATTATCCAGAACGTATACACCATTACCTACTCATTGCGAAGCCAAATTCTATTCCCGAATTGATTGAGTTGGTATCATCATTCGAGACAAGTAGTAGGAACCACGTACAAAACTATACAGTTCGAACATTACCGGATAATTCAAGGAATGCGAATTGGAGAGGAAACGCGAGAGGGAACTATAACCCCAGAGAGAGATACTGGAACGACGTACCTCAATCCGGGAACAGAAACTGTCAAAATAACCGTTTCAGGAGGGAAGGTGATAACCAATATCACATAAATGCTATACAAACCAGACCAAGATATAGTGGCCGTTTTAATTATAGGAGAGGCAGAAACAATGAAAACAGATCCAGAGAACATTATTTTTCTGACCGAGGGGAAAGTGATGTAGGAGAAAGGTATGACGAAAATTATCCAGAAAGAAACGAAAGGAGAGAGAGACATTCCCGGGGACATTTTAGAGGAAGCAGAGGAAACTATAGGCAAATGCAGAGAGAGGGAAATGTGGAAGAGACTAGCGGAGCACCAAATAGTGTCGATAACCCGGAAAACTAAGACAGGATCCATTCAAGAGCTCGGAGCGGATTCTAAGCGCGCAAAATTCTCAAATAAACAGAAAATGTGAAACAGGGCTCAAAAATGAATTTATACTGGGAGAACTGATAACTACTATTCAAAATCACTCGGAAAAGGATCTGACAGATTCCCCTAGCATAAAGGTAGTATTATTGGATGAAGAATATAACGCTTTAATAGACTCTGGAGCCAATGTGAGTGTATGCAGCCTGAGGTTATATCAGAACCTGGTAAATAAAGGAATTAAGCTAATGACATTACCCATAAGGAACACGGTATGCCGGGTAGCAGTTAACAAAGAGGTTACCCGAATAAAAATGCAAGTAATGTTGAACATGAAAATAGGAGAAGAAAATTTTGAGTTTATTTTTCTGGTAATCAATAATTTGATTTGTGACATTTTGATTGGGTGTGACGTTTTGTTTGAATTAAGAGCTAGGGTTGATTTTGCTGATAAAGTTTTGAAAATAGAGAAGAACAGAAAAACATTAGAAATCCCTTTTGTAGAGGGTATGAAGCAGGATACTTATAACAAAACCCAAGGAGAAGAAGATATAGCCGAAGAAAGATTTTTCGTACAATTATTACAAACAGGTAGGAGTGAGAAATTAATTGCTATAGTACAAGGGGAAGAAACCGATGAGATGCATGCGTTCGCTGACAGGTTTTACAACGGGTATACGGAGCACAATGAGAAAGATTATGGTTACGCCCGAAATAAAGAATTCCAAGATACCGGCAGCCAGGTAGAAGCAGTAGAGGAGAAAGTGACCCTTGCCGAGAACCTCACAGAGACACAAAGGCGAATGTTACAAGAAAACAAAGCGGTATTTTCGGACGTCCCAGGCAAGTGCAAAGCATACAAACACAGTTTTAAGGTACAAGATATTGCACCCTTCACACACAAGTATCGGGATATTCCGATTGCATTAAGGGAGAGAGCCAAACAGGTGATCGATAAGATGTTGAGAGACCGAATAATACAAACGTCAAATTCTCCGTACAGCAGTCCATTATGTTGGGTGACGAAACGCAATGGCGAACTTAGGATGACAATAGATGCTCGAAGGATAAATAAATATACACAACCAGACAGATTTCGGAGCGAAAGTGTAGAAAAATTGCTGTCAAAAATAACCAAAGGCAAGTATTTCTCCACTATTGATTTAACGGCGTCATACTGGCAGATTGAGCTTCACGAGGATGTTAGAAAGTATACTTCTTTTTTATTTTTTGGGAAACAGTTCGAATTTTTGAGAATGCCTTTTGGTATGCTTACGTCATGTAGTGGACTATTAAGAGCCATCGATAAAATATTTGGCGACTCAGCCGACGAATTTTTGATCCAATATATCGACGATTTTCTAATAGTTGATGAAAATTTTGATGAGCATATTAAACATGTGAATTATGTGCTTAGAAAGCTGAGAGAAAACGGTATGACGGTGAACATTAATAAATCCAAATTTTGCATCCGTGAGGTGGAATTTCTAGGCTATGTAATTAATGATAGAGGAATGAAGCCAAACGAAGAAAGAGTAGCGGCTGTGAGAAGAATACCAGCGCCCAAGAGTGTTAAGCAGGTTAGGTCCTTTCTTGGAGTGCTAAATTATCAAAGCAAATTTATCCTGAGGTACGCCGCAGAAATAGCGCCTTTGCGCGAATTACTTAAAAAGAAAGTGCGATGGAAATGGGACGAGGTACACCAGAAAGCTTTTGAAAAGATAAAAGAACTATTTGCGAAATCAATTCTACTAGAGAGACCCAAGGACAACCTACCATATGTAATTTACGTGGATGCTTCAGGTCACGGGTATGGGTGTGTCCTAGCCCAATCAGATGAGGAAAATCAACTGCACGTGATAAGTACCGCTTCAAGAGGTTTAAGTCAAATAGAGAAAAATGCTTCGGTCACCGAATTAGAGATCTGTGCTGTGTATTACGCACTACAGAAATTTAGATCATATATATATCTACAGAAGGTTATTATATACACAGATCATGTGAGTCTTTCATTTATGAAACGTTGTCGGCTTACGAGTACTAAATTATCTAGGTACATCCATGAGATTCTTTCGTATGATGTTGAGGTGAAACACATTCCAGGAAAAACAAATGTTTTTAGCGATTTGCTGTCTAGGTTACATAACAACAGTGAAATACCGGAGAGAATAGAACGCCCTAAAAATGAAGTAACATTAATGAGTATTGAAATACCCTTGAGTAAAGGATTGATAAAAGAATTAAAAGGAATAGGGGACCAGCAGCGACGAGATGAGAAGTTAAATAAATTAATAAAAAGGGCCCCAGAAATAGATGAAAATATCAAGGGAAACATAGGGGTAAAAGGGGGCGTGTTATATAAACTACATGGCAGCGAAATACAGAAATGGAAGACATATATACCTAAGAACATGGAGAATGAACTCATAAGCACGTTCCATCAAGCTCTAGCACATTCTGGCTCAGAACGCACAGCTTTAATGATCCAAGAAAATCTGTATATTCCAAAATTACACCATAAAGTAAGGAGAATAATTTCGACATGCTTACAATGTCAAAAAGCAAAGCCATTGAATATACAATATGAATACGAGACAAACTCCATACTAAGGGAAAAACCAGGCATGTTAGTGACCTTGGACTGTCATGGTGAGATGCCTTGTAGTAAATTTGGATTTAGGTATATAGTGGTGTTAATAGATGTATTTTCAAAATTTGTGAAAATTTACCCAGTCAGGAAGATTACAAGTGAAACATGCCTAAGGAAGATAATGAAGTCGTATGTTCCACAATTTGGAAAGATGAAGGCAATTTTATGTGATAATGCTTCAATATTTACCAGCAGAAAATTTGTAGACACCTTAAAAGAAAACGAAATCACGTTGTATCATTGCTCAAAATACCACCCACAAAGCAATCCCTGCGAAAGAATAATACGGGACATTTCGGTTTATTTGAGAATTTTGGCCAATAAAAAACACAGTGATTGGGCAAATCACTATCAGCGCATCGAAAGTATTTTAAATGAAAGTGTGAGCCCTACTACCGGTTATAAGCCCATCGAGCTGATGAAGGGGAAATTAATGGAAACACTTGAAGGGGAATTACCACAGACACTAGAAGCTAAAGATCCGAAAGCACTAACGGAAGAAGAGATGTTTAAGAAAGCTTTTGATAGAATGGCCAATAAGGCGCAGAAAAGAAAAGAAAAGTTTAAGAAAAAGAAACGAAAACACTGGTTGATCAAATTGGGAGACTTAGTATTGGTACGGGACAAGAAAAAGTCTAGCATTCTGAACAAAAGGTATCATAGAATGGAAAATTTATTTAAAGGTCCATACCGGGTGATTAACATTTTTGGCTCGGATACATTTGAGTTACAAGAAATAAAGAATTCCAAAATCGTAGGGAGATATCATAAACAGTTGCTCAAACCATACAAATGTTTAGAGAATGAGAAGGGTGAAGAATGTAATGAAAATAGTCAGGTTAGTTTTACTCGAAATGAGGTAGCAACCCTGTGAACAAATAGTAAAGGTAATACACCCGATAAATAAGGATGTAAAGAAATAAATAAAGGCATAATAATTATGTACCAACATGTATGTAAATAGATTTAATTTTAGAACTTAATTTGGGTATTAGAGTATTTGTATGCGTCACAAGTTATTCGTGTGCGGGAAATGTATTGTGTATAAGAATGTCTCTCGGAAACCTGTTTTTAAAGGGAGAGTGTAGAGTGAATGACCCAAATATAAACATCACCGGTTTGTCAGAGCCCTTGTGAAGGAGCAGGTATAGCGAAGGGTCTCTGTCAACAAAACAAACGAACAAAGGCCATAATCAGAGGAATTATTCTGTAAAAGAAAATTGTATCAAGTGTTGAAAAATTTATTCTTTTCCAGAACAGGGCAATTTGAAACGGCAACTCTAGGCCGAGCCCAAGAACTATAATTACAGATAACTTATTAATTAACTTTTAGTGATGTTAAATCGTATTATGTAAATATCTTTTTCTCATACTGCTTGTATATTTTAAGAAGGGTGATTTAACATTATGTATCTATCTAGGTTATTAATATTAGTAGAGTTATAAATGGTTTAATGTAAATAATTTAAGCGCTATGTTAAAATACTGTCCACGAGGGAAAGTTTTAGCTACAGGAATAGTGCTTTCGAAGGCAGAAAACCTAGTTTTATTACCTCTCTCCGGTCGCTGTGCTATTATTCCTACAGCGAGGGTGTAGAGCCTTTGTCCCATTATTTGATAATTCGCCGTGACCAAGTGAGTGAGAAAGACAACCTTAACGGTAAATGTAGGAAAAGCCGCGATTTAAATTAAAATTGGACCAATGAGATCCCTGAAAGTTTATTCGAAATAGTTAGACGCGTCGAGTCGCGCTAAAAATGGACCAATAGGAAAGGAAGCAGCCTCAGGAGCCTGAGACTATAAATGGATCTGTTTGGGGAAAATTCGGGGCAGTTTATGTCATGTGTGGTCAGGGAGAGATGCTGCAGGATGTGTGAGATATCGCGCCAAAAAGGGAATCAAGTCAAATTTGTCATGTCAGCTTAGTATGGCATTTTATTCGAGAGTTTTCGTAATGTGTGGTCAGGGAGAGATGCTGCAGGATGTGTGAGATATCGCGTCAAAACAGGGAATCAAAATAGTTTTAGCAACACACCTAAGATCCGCTACTCTGAAAGCGACAATAAGAATAGTTATATTTCGTGACATATCCACGCCATAGTCTAACAGCGGTGGACAGTATTTTACAGCGGCAATACCAGTTTTGTATACTACGAGTGTTAAATTAAATAAAAAGAAACGGCAGTGTCATCTTTTCATAAACAAAGCAAGTCTATGTCTTCCTATATCACCACCCGAGATCTACGTTTTCCTTTACCGAGGATAAGTCCATGCTCCCATATAATTTAAGGAAAATTACTGCAGCTAGCCGAGGATAAATTGAAGAACCAACACGCTGAGAACTTCTGGAAGCAACGGGAGAAGCATCAAGGTAAGCTACAGCAACGGATGAGGAGGTGATCGCCGCAATGTGATAATGAAATTATTGTTGTAGATCATTACAGACTATGTATTGTTACATAAAGGTATTATTAAGAATGGCGATAATGTTTGTATTGTCAATATTGTGGATTTGGGGGTAGATAAATATCCTGCAATGCTCTTACAGAATGAAAACTCAAGAAAGGCTCACGTGTTGCCTCGCTGGGCAAATGGTTGCTCCCTGAGCTGTCATGTGGTAGCTGTAGGGACAAAAAGAAACGCAAAATTCAGTTGAGAATGAAAATCACAAGTACAAACATCAGTGTCGTTTGAGTGTCATTTTACGCCTTACAACTGGAACGTAGAAAACCAGGAATCGACATTTCTATACTATAACCAACAGTACTATTATAGGGCTTTGTAAACTACTATATATTGTTTTAAAGTAATTTATTTAATTATTTCCTTTCTTTCAGCATTTTTCTACCCGCCTTTCCTTCGCCAAGCTTGTGATCATAAATTATAATCTGTAATGTAGAGCCATGTCCCATAGTTAAAACCTTTTCGAGAGGTATGCTACATTATAGGTACATCATGACGATCATTCTTAAATGGTGGATACAGCATCTTCCTATCCACCGTTATGCGGCTGTTTTTTTACTTTCTCTACTACGTATAGTAAGTAGGGGAAATATTGTATTCCACCCAAAAATTCGATACCGAGATTTCACCAGAAATACATGTTTTGAGACCCCCTGAATCCAAAAAAATCTGATGTGTTACACTCACATGACTTTCTCTACTCTTGTACAATCTAATTTTACAAACGCCTATTCTCCATATGCTTCATGTTAATCGAGATATCGAGATGTCAATCTTATTGGTAATTTTCTTGTAGATGCAAGGGGAATATGGTAGCTTTTAAGCGATAGTCAAATATTTTAACGCTGGTTGCTATGTGGCGCATTCCATTCTCTTTGCATGTCCAGGACATAAAAAATCTGATGTGTTACACTCACATGACTTTCTCTACTCTTGTACAATCTATTTTTACAAACGCCTATTCTCAATATGCTTCATATTAATCGAGATATCGAGATGTCAATCTTATTTGTAATTTTCTTGTAGATGCAAGGGGAATATGGTAGCTTTTAAGCGATAGTCAAATATTTTATCGCTGGTTGCTATGTGGCGCATTCCATTCTCTTTGCATGTCCAGGACATAAAAAAATGAATAACGAATTTGAGAAAAAGTATAAGTATTGGAAAATTTAAGGAAATAACAAGCAATATCTTGAAAACGGTTCACTCAACAACAAAAATGTATATGATATAAGTTGTTTATTTTAACGCGATCTACATTTTTTGTGTAGTAAAATTTTGTCTATCTCTTATGGTTTACCAGTTATGCAAAAGTCGTTCATAATGAAGAATACTTTTGGAGACATTCCCAGAAATTTCGAGATATACATTTCATTTCTCATGACATTATCTTAAACATATGATATTTTCATCAAAATCGTTAGAGCCATTTTTGAGAAAATTAAAATTTTCGAAAAATGTTCCATGTAAAGGGTAGTCTGGGGTGGGGGGATTTTCTTGAAAATCTTCGTGTCGCATCTCTGGAAGATACTGAACGTAAATACCAAGTTTGGTGTGTATCCGACAGTTAGTTTTTTAGTTATGCTGTTCACAGACACACACACAGACACACACACGGACATGTTTCCAAAAATGCTTTTTTTGGATTCAGGAGGTCTCAAAACATGTATTTCCAGTGAAATCTCGATATCGAATTTTTGGGTGGAATGCAATACTTCCCCTACTTACTATACGTAGTAGAGAAAGTAAAAAAATGAATAACGAATTTGAGAAAAAGTATAAGTATTGGAAAATTTAAGGAAATAACAAGCAATATCTCGAAAACGGTTCACTCAACAAAAGGAATGTATATGACATAAGTTGTGTATTTTAACGCGATCTACATTTTTTGTGTAGTAAAATTTTGTCTATCTCTTATAGTTTACCAGTTATGCAAAAGTTGTTCACAATGAAGAATACTTTTGGAGACATTCCCAGAAAATTCGAGATATACATTTCATTTCACATGACATTATCTTAAACATATGATATTTTAATCAAAATCGTTAGAGCCATGTTTGAGAAAATTAAAATTTTCGAAAAATCTTCCATGTAAAGGGTAGTCTGGGGTGGGGGGATTTTCTTGAAAACCTTCGTGTCGCATCTCTGGAAGATACTGAACCTAAATACCAGGTTTGGTGCTTATCCGACTGTTCGTTTTTGAGTTATGCTGTTCACAGACACACAGACACAGACACACACACACACACAGACACACACACACAGACTCACACACGGACATGTTTCCAAAAATGCTTCTTTGGATTCAGGAGGTCTCAAAACATGTATTTCCGGTGAAATCTCGGTATCGAATTTTTGGGTGGAATGCAATACTTCCCCTACTTACTATACGTAGTAGAGAAAGTAAAAAGCATTTTTGGAAACATGTCCGTGTGTGTGTCTGTGAACAGCATAACTCAGAAACGAACAGTCGGATAAACACCAAACTTGATATTTAGGTTCAGTATCTTCCAGAGATGCGACACGAAGGTTTTCAAGAAAATCCTCCCACTCCAGATTACCCTTTACATGGAACATTTTTCGAAACTTTTAATTTTCTCAAAAATGGCTCTAACGATTTTGATTAAAATATCATACGTTTAAGATATTTTCATGACAAATAAATTGTATATCTTGAATTTTCTGGGAATGTCTCCAAAAGTATTGTACTCTTCTTTGTGAACGACTTTTGCATAGCTGGTAAACTATAAGAGATAGACAAAATTTTTGCACACAAAACATGTAGATCGCCTTAAAATACACAATTTATGTCATATACATTTTTTTGTTGAGTTAACCTTTTCGGGATATTGCTTGTTATTCCCTTAAATTTTTCAATACTTATTTTCTCAATCTCAAATGGGAATTCGTTATTCATTTTTTTGTCTTGGATATGCAAAGAGTACTAATCTGTGGCAAACGGAATGGTGCTGCACCTAGCAACCAGCTATTAAGAGATATGTATGTGCTTAAAGGCTACTGTATTTCTATATTGCCCTTGCAAATGTATATTCCCCTTACATCTACAAGAAACTTAGCAATAAGATAGAGCCTGCAAATGTTTATCTCGATTAACATGAAGTAGGTGTAGAATAAGCGTTTGTAAAAATAGTTTTTAAAAGAGTAGAGAAAGTCATGTGAGTGTAACACATCAGATTTTTTAAATATTGATGCAAACATTTTGTTGCCTTCGGATTTTCAAGCAACTAGGGAACAAAGATAGATTATCATCATTTAAAATGGCGTCTAATTTGCTTACTCTAAAAAAATAGTCGACAACTAGTTCATTACTGTAAGAACTTAAAGATTATACAAGATTTCAGAATTTGGAAGATGATCCGTGAATATTATAGAAATCATAATTAAAATATGCTCCGTTATGCCATTCCTGTTTGGGTAAATATCTGAGTATTGTTACTCCGTTATTGCGAATGTAATGAGGATTTACGAAGTTACACTTCCAAGGGGGAATGGGAAGAAATCAGCTTAAAGAATATTGTACAGTATTGTATATTAATTTCACGTAGAGTATGGGAGTTTCGATAAATGAAATTCATTGCATTATCACATGAGATTTAAAAAGCCATAAGCACAACGCTATAAGCCAGTGAGCATACAAATAAAATTATTGATAATGAACACCAGATATAAAAAAGTTCAACTGTATTACTGAGCATAATTTGAAGTAGTTTGTATTGAAGGAGTTGTATTATATTTCAACTATTGGGGAGCCGAACTTGTAGTAGTTGCAACCGCACGTAGAGTAAACAGTTTCCGGTAGCCTTCGCCCCAAATGTACTTTCAGGTGGCCTTTGCCTCAAGTTTAAAACAAATTATTAACTTTGTAATTTAACTGTTTCTTTAAATATTGTGTATTTATGTTTGCCTCGGCTACGTCAGTATTTATTTTAGAGAAATGGATGTCTTGGCAGGGTTGTGGTGCGACTTAAGTATGTAGGCTTACACAGATTATAATTTTACTTCACTCCTTTATATTAATGCTTGACAGGATTTAAATAACTCTTCACTGATATAGAGCTGTGAGATTCTTTTATTAATTACTTGTACTGTTTAACACGTAAACTTATTTTTCGTCTCACACGAATACGTATAAAATGTCTCGAGGACGCATCTCCCATCCGGTTATAAACACTGTCTGCAGGCAACTGAATTGATTTCAATCGCCTAAACTTGTAAATTCTGTATTTCAAGTCTCTGATTGACTATTCCTAAACCAATAGAATACCTTCATTTAACTAAAGCTTTTTCTGGCTGTTTATTGGCTATTTTTATAAACTGTCACTAAAATTACATTATTGCTTCCAAAAATCACAAGTAAGATTTAAACTTTCTAATTCATTATTGCCTCAAGGTTGCCTCATCGTTAGCAACTTTTAACCTATTATACTCACAGATCCTACATTATTAAATTACGTAACACATTCAGATAACGTTATTGAACATGTATACAATAATATAATCATATGCAATGACTGTTACATACATTTTACAAATTATTACACACACATATTGCTTTAAGGCGGGCTGTTATTGAATTTACATATTGTATAATTAGACTGAAATTATTTAAGTGTTAAAAATACTCCCTCAAGTTTGATATGATTAAATTGTGATGGGAAGCAAAGAGAAGGTGTGTTTATCTCAGGGCATACATATATGCCCTGTAATATTGTACGTCATCACAGGAGAGCTGCTCTTTGATCACTCTAGATTACTTTGTAGTCTAACCATTTACTGCAATAATAACACACCATGAAGCAGTCCTCTTCAGGGAAACTTGTTTTGCAATGCTGGAACAACAAATGAAACCAATTCAGTTCTATAAAATCGCTTCAGATCTAACAACGGAACAATAATTTTAACTGTATGGGCCATGAAATATGTACTTAAAGGGCTGCAGGTCGTTTGAATTGAATATTTGTTCATAAAACAAACACATTCTACAGCTAGAATTAACCTTTCTGTAGCTGTAAATAATTTGAAACAGATCGAAAGATATTAAAAGTTAGCAATTTTTAGGGCTTTATGATCAGCTCTGGATAAAGCTAGGTATCATCATACGATCATATAAACTGATATACCGTCATGGAAACATTAATAAACGACTCGTGCGTACAGCTTAGCATTTTATTTAATTCCTCTGCAACCAAACCTCTGCAAACAGAGGAAGCCAATATTACAGTATAACGGTTTTAATAACCTGCGTTTTAAATCAAAACTAATACGTGTAAAGCTTTTTCACATTATTATATTCAGGTAATAAAACGCACAACAAATATGGGCGTAGGGTGGATTTGCGATTTATGCTACCTGTATTGTTTAATGATAGCTGAACAAAGGATGTTCAACAAAAGAGGGTGAAGTAGGAGTTATTGTCTTTATGTTGTTGTAGGAGTTGTTTGCAACACGTTTTGAGCGTCAATTTGAAGTAGTTTGTATTGAAGGAGTTGTATTATATTTCAACTGTTGGGGAACCGAACTTGTAGTAGTTGCAACTATAGTAAACAGTTTCCGGTAGCCTTCGCCCCAAATATATTTTTACTGTTTCTTTAAATATTATATCTATGTTTGCCTCTGCTGCGTCAGTATTATTGCTAGAGACATGGATGTCTTGGCAGGGTTGTGGTGCGACATAAGAATGTAGGCTTACACAGATTATAATTTTACTTCACTCCTTTTATTAATCCTTGACACGATTTAAGTAACACTTCACTGATAGAGAGCTGTGAGATTCTTTTATGAATTACTTGCACTTTTTAACATTAAACTATTTTCATCTCACACGAATACGTATAAAATCTCTTGAGAACGCGTCTCGCGTATGGTTAGTAACACAGTTAACAGGCAACTCAGTTGATTTCAACCGCCTAAACTTGTAAATTTCTGTATTTCAAGTCTCTGATTGGCTATTCGTAATTCAATAGAATACCTTCATTTAACTAAAGCTTTTTCTGGTTGTTGATTGGCTATTTTTATAAACTGTCACTAAAATTACATTATTGCTTCCAAGAATCACAAGTAACATTTAAACTTACTAATTCATTATTGCCTCAAGGTTACCTCATTGTTACCTCATTGTTAGCAACGTTTAACCTATTATTTCCACAGCTTCTACATTATTAAATTACGTAATACATTCACATAACATTATTGAACATGGATACAATAATATAAACATTTACATTGACTGTAATATACACTTTTTATATATTATTACATACACATATTGCTTTAAGGCGGACTGTTATTGAATTTACATATTGTATAATTAGACTGAAATTATTTTAGTGTTAAAAATACTGCCTCAGGGGTGAATAAATTAATCATTTATGCATGAGTTATACCTCCATTTTACTGAGACTTGGGACAGTCAAATAGTATTTTTCAAGAAATTGCCGATAATGCTTTTAAGTTACAGTGACAAGTACTGAAAGTTTTAATTACCTATTCATGTATCCTGTGGTGTAAATGAAGACAAAACATAGTCAAGAGTTCTAATTATATTTCTAACGAATGGAGCATATCTCAACATGAAATTATATTCATTAAAAGTTATTGTGAAGTGTTGCAACAGGATTGCCACTCTAAAGGGCACGAGGTTTAACTCATTCCCCTGGTTTGTTCTTCGATTTGAAGAGCACCATGTCGCCGTAAAGTCCGACAATCCCCAACACACTAAGTGGAGGGAGAAAGGAGGAGAATGTCACAGAGTTTCACGAAAAGACTTGACTGCCTAGAAGTATCTTTCTGTAATGTAAATCATGCAGATATTTTACGTCTTATGCAAGAATATCTTAAAACTCTTTCGCTTACTTAATAAGGAATAAAATATTTGTCATCAACAACAATATTAATATTAATAATTGTAATAATAAGAATTTATTCATTGGGTAAATATTTTAAATAAGCTTCATTAAATGGCATTGATATACACATATAAAATACAAGGTAATCCATACCAACCTGGAGAATCCGTCTAGATAGCGAAATACTTTTTTATGAAGTAATTCGAATTAATGTTCTTAAATTGAATGGATATCCTTTGGCACTTTGAGTTAAAAATTTTAATATTGTTATTATACACCTATTTAAAGCTTTAGGTTTCAATTAATAAATGACCTCGTACTTTAAGAAGACACAGAATGAAATTTAGAAATGTTAAACCATTGAAATTACAGATTTCAAATTTTTTTTACACTTTATCTGTCTTTTAATATTGTTTGTTAAGATTTTCAGTTTAATTGAGATGCTACTATTGATTTAAAAACTGGCTTAATGATGTTTGAAAAGCCATACTTGGTCCAAAAAATTTAAAAATGTTTTCCAAAACCTTTTCAATTTATCCTAATATGAAGTTACACCGAATACAGTATTAATTTTTTTCCACGACTGTTATTTTTAGTTATTTATGTATTTAAATGTAAAACCCTGAAAACCGGGTTTTTCACCAACTGCATAACATCAGTTTTTGTACATGAATACTTTCAGAATTCCTCAAAAAGTTTCATGGTTCTGTTTATATAAATGTTGGAAGGTAACAGGTTTTGAGAGCAAAAAACGAAAGTGAGAAAAGAAAATTTAAAAAGGAAACGAGGCGAGCATTTATCGACATATAATTTTAGAGATGGTGAATTAATTAGCTGTTTCAAAGTATATGTGCATTTGATGCACTTTCTGGAAATTCTATAAGCTTCAAACAAATTTTTGAGGGCGAAAAAGTTATCCCTTTAACAAAATGAGCTTTTATCAGTCCTCTTATTCATGTATAAGTAAATTTGGACTGCATTAATGAAAAAATAATGAACGAATGTAAATTCCACAAAAGCTTAAGGTTTTAAAATCCTATAACAATTAATTTTTCATTTTACTGCAGTAATTCATAAAGACTTTTCCTGCGACACAAAAATCTTATTAACACGGAAGACTTCAGTAAATGACGATGGAAATTAACAAATTATTTATTGCTAAACTTAGAAGGTATATATAACACAAAAGTCCGCGAAGTGCATGCCTTAATCTAGATAATATAGTACTTTGAGGCAGTATTTCTAACACTTAAATGATTTCAGTCTATATAATATATAAATTCAATAACAGCCCGTCTTAGAGCAATATGTGTATGTAACAATATATAAAAAGTGTAAATTATAGTCATTGTATATGTTTATATTATTGTATACATGTTTAATAATGTTATGTGAATCTATTATGTAATTTAATAATGTAGAAGCTGTTAGAAAAATAGATTAAAACTTCCTAACAATGAGGTAACAATGAGGTAACCTTGATCAATATTGAATTAGAAAGTTTAAATGCTACTGGTATTTCCTGGAGCAACAATAATGTACTTTTTGAGACAGTTTACAAAATAGCCAACCAACAACCAGAAAAAGCTTTAGTTAAATGAGGGTATTTATTGGACTAGGATTAGCCAATCAGAAACTGAAATATACCAAAATTTACAAATTCAGAAGTCAGTTTGCTTGTAGACAGTGTTTCCAACCGGACGCAAGATGCGTCCTCGAGAAATTTAATACGTATTTTGTGTGAGACAAAAATAGTTTACGCGTTAAAAAGCGCAAGTAATTAATAATAAAAAAATCTCACAGCTCTCTATATCAGTGAAGTGTTATTTAAATCGTGTCAAGCATTAATAAAAGGAGTTAGAAGTATAATTATAATCTGTGTAAGCCTACATTCTTCAGTCGCACCACTCCCTGCTAAGACATTCATGTCTCTAAAAAAATTTAAATTCTGACGCAGCCGAGGCAAACATAAATATATAATATTTAAAGAGACAGTCAAAATTAATAAGTTAATATTTTTTAAACTTGGGGCAAAGGCCACCGGAAAGTACATTTGGGACGAAGGCTACCGGAAACCGGGTACTATACGTGCGGTTGCAGCTACTTCAAGTTTGGCTTCCCAACAGTCGAAATATAAAGCACCTTCTTCAAACTGGCTTCCCATAGGTAGCAGCAACAAACCTTCTTCAACTTAATGTAATCATCCTAGTCGTTCTAAGATAATTTGTGATGTAAATACAATCCAGAAGTTCAACAGTGGAGGAAGTATTATCGCTGTTTCTAAGAGGTAAATAAAAGTTTGTGTTTAATTGCAAACTAATTATTTACAAGCCTAGATCAGAGGCGTTCATGATATTATTACAGTGCTCCTTTAATAACCAATTTTAACGTACGTATTGAAAAAGATAATGTCTTCAGTATACATATTGGCATAAAAAGTAGTATATTACCGACAACGTCATTGATCATTATAATGAAGAAAAGGTACCTAGGATAGATCCCTGAGGTACGCCACGAAAGGAAATGTAACGAATAAACTTAACTAAGCACAATCACCATAACCTAGCGTAGACTTTCTGCAGTCTTGGAAACATTGACACTTAAATAATATTGACACTGCAATGATGAAAGAGTTTGTGCTGTGAGGTTCACCAAGGTTTATTTTATTATACCCTGTCAAACCATCTTCCAGATTCACAAATGCCATACAAATTTGTTTAGTTCTGAAGTATCTTACAATAACCAGTTACTCTTAGCAGTCAAATTAGATCTGCTGGGTCTTTGCCCTTCTTGAAGCGGAGCTGTTCTTCTAATTCACCTAATTTAGAATTTAGATTTAGAATTTCTGCAGGTTGGTAGTCTATAATAGTTTCTTTTCCGTAATACACGGTAAAACCCTGACATTATGTGCGGACGCAAGACATTTTAAAAGCTCGCTAGGATTATATAAGCCTATATATAACATACCCCAGGCATTAAAAATTCAAATGAGCTGATTAACTAAAATCTAAAAATATGGGTAAGGATATATTCATATAAGGGTAAATTCATAATTATTTGTGAAACTTGTTTCTTTGTTTAACCATTTTTAAAAACTAGGTATAATTCTTGTACATCTTTATCTTCGTCAACATGGAAAAGTACGGTTGAGGTAAAAAAGAAAGAAAGAAAAAAAAAAGATGCCTTTGGTTACTTTTAGTGTTTTTCCACTCTTGAATGTTGGCAGAATCTCCTCATTATTTGTGTTCCGAGCCTGCCTTAGGTGAGCTATCCTCTAATTGGTTTTAGATAAGTCTGATACGCTAGCATTATAATCGGCGCAACAGTTCTAGACACGTGAAAATCTTAATGAGAGCTATGATGCGAGTTGCTTACCAGATCAGGTGGTGACCGGTCGTCTGCATGCTGCAGGATTGCGTGGGACAGTCATCGTCAAATATAAACACCGGTTATGCACTGCGTTGCGCTGATAAACTTAGTTATATACAGTATATTAAAATCCACGCTGTAAAAAGCGCTTAATATAAAAAACGCTGTCAATCATTGCCTCCAATTCTTCTACATCTAACAACCCTTCCTCTTCTGCGGAATCACTCACATTATTGCCGTCATCACTGCTGTCACTACTTTCTGCACCATTATCCTGGATGAGAATTATTTCTATTAGATTTTCTGCAATTCCGTATTTTTCGGAATAATGGTTCTTAATTTATTCAGCATGTCGCCATACATTTTCCCATTCTGGCCTTCCAATTTCAGCAAATTGCTGGCGTTATAACTGCTCCACATATTTTAATTTAAAAGTGATATTTCTGCATGCCACCCATTTTTTGATATCAGCCCAGATTAATTCGATGGGGTTTAGATCTGGGCGATACGATGACAGTCTAAGTACATTATGGCGATGTTGTATTACTATCTGGTCAAGTATGTATGACTTCTGAAGCTGTTTGTTGGCTTTAATTAAGTTATATAGCTTTGTTTTACTCATGCTTTCATCTAAACTTTATTATGTCTAAGTAACCAAGCTCTCATTTCTTCTTACAAGGAAGTTGAGGTAGGTGGTTTGTGAATTTGAGTGTTGACGCATTGAGAAGCATTGTCGATGACCAGAACAGACCCAGCAGGCATATTAGGTATCAACATGGCGTTGATTCACTTCATGTAATTTTCTGTATTCATTTCTTGATGAAACTCTCCTGTTGTTTGTTGCGACTTGTAAAAGAAGGGCATTTGGAACGAAGCTGATCTTTCCAACAGCATGAACGATAATAAGTATTTGCCCTTTGGCACAGGTGCCTGCAAACCTAATTCGCTATTGTCACTCCAACTTTTAGAGGCTGTATGACTGCTGTGTACGTATGACTCATCTTCATACATTATAGTATTTTTCTGAAATTTGTAGCACCACCTTGAAAATTGATGCTGATATAAGTACACATTGATATAAGTACATATAAAATTATTCATTTGGAAAGGTAGAATCAGACTGAAAAATTAAATGCTATAGCCGGAATTTGAACCACAGATCTTAGGCTTTCCGTGCCGTTGCTCTAACCGACTAAGCTATCATGGCAACATTTACTTTTTATTTTTATTTTTTATTTTATTATTATTGTTATTATTTCATTTTATTTATTTATTTTGCTTTTCTGTTAGAACTCTTCTATTTGATTTCGGTTTCTTCCAATTGAACCCTAAATCTTTAATAATTTTTCTGAGATTTGTAGCACCACCTTGAAAGTTTCTGCAGTATTTCAGCTGGATGAGCAATCTGCTTATTATTAGCACAGTTTTTTCTTCCACATAGGAATTGTGAATCGTGCGCCGAATGACGCATTCGAAATCGTCTATTTCTGTAATACGTTTAGGGACCTTATGTTTCTTCCTAGGCGTGTCAAATGGCATTCTTTCATCCATATGTTTTTTTTCTTATCTTTGAGAACTCTGGAAACGGAACTCGGTGAAACACCAGTTGCTTGACTACTCTTTCTTTCACTCTCTTAAGGCTTTTGTGGAACTAGAACATATATTTTCTTCCTTCATCTCAGCTTCTTGCTTCATGAAGTCGAGGACATTTGCAATTATTTCCCTACTTTGACTTGTAACAACTTAGCACTCAACTTTGAAAACGTAGGAGCCATGGTTATAAATATAACAAATATAAAGTAAGTACTATTTAGATACTGCTCTCTTTAAAATTACAACCAGATGCAGACACTTTCTATGCAGACTGTATGTGTTATGCACTGTGAGTAAGCAAAGGTGTTATATCGCTTTCGTTGATTAAGCTGAACATAAACCATTCCTAGGCTCGGCAGCTGGGGTGGCAATCAAGGTCACGATTCCAGAAGTTTTGCGCGAGTTATACCTCCCAAAGACTGTCAATACTAGTCCCCGAATCAGCCTGGCTCTTATTGGTTCGGCATTAAAGCATTAACTTCTATAACCGAATGAGGGATGGAAGGCGCGGCAGAGGCGTGTTAATTATTGATAGCCTACATAAACCGCAGTTCCGCATATCGGCACATTTCTTACACCCGGCTGTACAATCAAACATGTTACAGAATTTTGACGTCCTCTAACTAGGATAGTTTGAGAATTTTCACGAAGTCCACTTTAGATAATCTTTTTTACAACTTTAACTTTCTTTCCCCACGGTTTATCTATAATAGGTAACACAAGTATTGCATTTCACTAATTATTAATGTATAAAGAGTCTCTGAAATTAAAGAAAAAATATGTCCGTGTGTGAGCGGGGGACATAATTTGAAAAAGGAAAGTCGGATAAATATTAAACTTCATATTTAAAATAAGAGTTACTCAAGGGTATAAGAAGATTTACTCAAAACTTTTCACCCTGAACTTCACATGGATTTTAGTTTATTTCGAGGAGTAACAGCTTTTTAAGGTAACTATAACATACTTTGCTAAACTATGGCACTTTTAAGATATTATATGCATTCCAAGAAAATAGAAATGTACATATTGAGTTTTCTAACAAAAGACTGTCACTGAATGTTGTATATAAGAGTAAAAACAAAACGTTCGTGTAAATAAATGTATAGTCATTAAAACATACAATTTATGTAAAACAACTATCCTGATAAGTATTAGTTGTTTTCGAAATATTCTCTCTGGTAGGTTTAAGTTTTAAGTTGATCTGATTTAACTTTCCAAGCGTCTACACGCACCCAGTGTAAGGGAACACTTATGAAATACAAATTAATCCTAATAGTGATTAACAAAAGGCCTGAAAATTTAAACCCTGCAGTCAGTTTTTGGACTTCATATTTCGAATGTTGTAGTTTGCCTTGTACGACTAAGTTTGCTAAGTTTACTAAATCAGATGATGATTTTTAATGCGCGAATATCTCGCCTTAGTCGCTTAAGCAGTAAGAGTATCGATATGGAGAGTCAAAGATCCGTAGTTCGAGTCGCAGGCGTAAAGTTTGATTCAATGTTTCTATGTAATATTTGTAATATGCTATTTTTATTCAATTTTAATTGCTAAAGGGATTTTAAGGCCCGTATTTAGGGACACAAAATATATACAACAAAATCGAATGCAGGCTAAAATAATTGTTGAACGAAGGGGTATAATAAAGTTATAATTATCACCCGAAAGTTGTTATGGTATATTGGTGAAACTTTGTCAGTGTTATCATCAATCCCTAAGTGCATGATCTGAGATACTGATGCTGATATTGATTTTACAGGTAGTGCCAGAAGTGACTAAAGAGTAATAATCAAGAGGACTGAGGCTCGCAACGTGATAAACCTCCTACATTTGAAATGTAATAGTGACCAAGAAATTCATGATGAAATGAGGGCGTTTATGGAAATGATTGTCCATCTTATGACACTATTGTGAGGTGGAAAAGGAATTTCCAAACTGTTCATATGTTCCTCACAAATGAGCTAAGACCTGGAAGACTATCGTTGATGAAAGATGCGACCACAATGAAGAAAGTGGAGTGTTTAATTCTAGAAGGGAGACGAGCAAACGTCCAAATGGCCATGAAAACTGATCTTAGATGTGGTACTGTGTGGAAAATTATTAATCACGAACTGCGCATGTCTAAGGTATCTGCACAGTGGGTTCAATGTTTGCTAAGCCCTTTCCAGAAACAAACACGACATGACCTTTCACAATAGCTTTTGACGCGTTGGAACGGGATGAAGAGGATTTTTTGATCATCTGGTAACCATGCATGAATCTCGATCTATCAATGTGATCCAAAGATCGAAACATGAACAAGAAGCGGAAGAATGCTCATTCCCATCCCACCAAAAAGGGAAGTGTACACTACGTGATCAAAAGTATCCGGACACCTGGCTCAAAATGACGTACAGATTCGTGGCGCCCTCCATCGGTAATGCTGGAAGTCAATATGGTGTTGGCCCACCCTTAGCCTTGATGACAGCGTTCACTCTTGCAGGCATACTTTAAATCGATGTAGGTCGGTGAGGCATGGCACGAAGTCGACGTTCCAAAACATCCCAAAGGTGTTCTATAGGATTAAAGTCAGGACTCTGTGTAGGCCAGTCCATCACAGGGACGTTATTGACATGTAACCACTCCGTCACAGCCCGTGCAGTATGAGCAGGTGCTCGATCGTGTTGAAAGATGCAATCGCCATCCCCGAATTGCTCAACAGTGGGAAGCAAGAAGGTGCTTAAAATATCAATGTAGGTCTGCGCTGTGATCGTGTCACGCAAAACAACAAGGGGTGCAAGTCCCCTCCAGGAAAAACACGACCACACCATAACACATCCACCCCCGAATTTCACTGTTGGCACCACACACGCTGGCAGATGACGTTCACCGGGCATTCGCCATACCCACACCCTGCCATCGGATCGCCACATTGTGTACCGTGATTCGTCACTCCACACAAAGTTTTGCCACTATTCAATCGTGAATTGTTGGCGCTCCCTACACCAAGCGAGGGGTCGTTTGGCATCTTCCTGCGTGATATGTGGCTTATGAGCAGCCGCTTGACCATGGAATACAATGTTTCCCACCTCACGCCTAACTGTCATAGCTTTTGTAGTGGATCCTGATGCAGTTTGGAATTCCTGTGTGATGGTCTGGATAGATGTCTGTCTATTACTCTTTACGACCCTCTTCAAATGTCGGCGGTCTCTGTCAGTCACTAGACGAGGCCAGCCTGTACGCTTTTGTGCTGTACATGTCCTTCACGTTTCCACTTCACTATCATATCAGAAACAGTGGATCTAGGGATGTTTAGGAGCGTGGAAATCTCGAGTACAGACTTCTGACACAAGTAACACGCAATCACCTGACCACGTTCGAAGTCCGTGAGCACCACGGAGCGTCCCATTCTGCTGTTTTACGGTGTCTGACTATTGAGGTCGCGGATAATGAGTACCAGGCAGTAGGTGGCAGCACGATGCACCTAAGATGAAAAATGTATGTTTATAGGGTGTTCGGATACTTTTGATCACATAGTGTATGTTCTAAGTTTTTTTTGGGACTGTCGTGGAGTCATCTTAACAGATTACCGTGACAAGGGTAAAAACCATCAGTGGTACATACAACAATCTTCTGGACAGGTTGCTAAACGCTCTGATTCAGAAACGCCACGGTATGTTCGACAGAGGCGTTTGTTTGCTAGCTGACAAGACATCAGCTCATTCATCTCAAGATGCAGTTAGCAGAAGCCAGGCAGGTCTTGCAGCATCCGCCTTGTTCTCCCGATCTCCCACCAAGCGAAGTTTTCTTGTCCCCAGAAATGAAAAATCCGTTACGCGGTCGCCGATTTTACAACACAATGACATCATTCATGAAGTAAAACAGTGCTTTAAGACTAAATTTGCGGACTTCAACAACCCTGGATTCAGAGGGCGAAGAAACACTGGGAAAAGCCTGTAAATGTGGATGGTTGGAGAGGAGTTAACTACAAATCAAAAAAAAAACTTTCTGTAAAATATTAACGTGATAGTTAAAGCTTTACGATATCCCCTCGTAATTAGGCTTGTAATCTCAGGGACCGATACAATGGAATGCATTGCTTTCAGGTTAACTATCCCTTAAAGAACTTAGCGGGATGGGCCCGTATTCGAGGGGTCCCCGGATCGAGCCTCCGTGATTTCCCACTCTGGCCTATGAGTTTTTCGTGGTTTCCCCCGGGTCGCCAGGAAAATGTTAGGTGCTTCATCTTCTACCACGACTCTCCTTCCTCTCATTTCCTATACCTATCATCTTCCTTGTCATATGTTTTAGAGTTGTAGGACCAGGGGACCGTTTTCGGGCGTTGCGACTTGCGCTCTGTAAAGGTTTCTTCCTGGCGTCGCTGCCATACTGCTTCATTAGATCTCTCCTCAGCGTTGGGCTCCGCTCCGGGAACCCTGGAGTTTGGTGACTTAATGACAGGGACATCGGATGCGTTTTATCTGTTAGGGACCCCTGTTTGCGCCCGTCGGATTCCGGATCACGTTGGGGTTAGTGGAAGCATAAAGGGTCGACTGGCCTGCGTGCGGTGCTCTGCCATTGTTCCGTAGGCCCCTCCGTGATACATACCTTTATCTTTACCCCTTAATGGAGTGCGTGTGTATATATCCCCATAGGCAGGGGAGGATCGCCTTAAGTATTAGCGCAGTCAACTTGTGTTATTGGTCCCCAAGATTACAGGCATAGTTATTGTTAAAAATCTGATGTGTTACACACACACACACACACACACACACACACACAGGATTCTTTCTGCTCTTGTACAAACTATTTTTAATAACACTTATACTCCATCCACTTAATGTTAATTGAGATAAACATTTGTAGAAATTATCTTATTGCTAATTTTCTTAGCTACCAGGGGAATATGGTAAGTTTTAAGCGATAGTCAAATCTTTTAATAGCTGGTTGCTGTGAGGAAAATTCCATACTCTTTGCATGTCCAGAACAAAAAATACAAAACAAAAAATAAAAACGAATAACGATTCCCATTTGATAAAAAGTATAAGTACTGGAAAATTCAAACAAATAACAAATAATATCTCGGAAATAGTTCAGTTATCAAAAAGAATGTATATGTCATAAGTTCTGTGTTTTAACGTGCTCTATATTTTTTTGTGTGTAGAAAATATTTGTCTATCTCTTACTGCTTATCAGTTATTCAAAGCCATTCAGAAAGAAGAGCGTTTTTGGGGACATTCTCCAAAAATTCAAAATATACATTTTATTTGTGATGAAAGCATCTTAAATATATGTTATTTATATCAAAATCGTTAGAAGAATTTTTGAATAAATCAAAATTTTCGAAAAATTTTCTATGTAAAGAGTAGTCTGGGGTAGGGGGATTTTCTTGAAAATCTTCGTGTCGCATCTTTCAAAGATGCTGCGCCTAAATACCAAGTTTGGTATTTATCCGACTTTTCGTTTTTGTGTTATGCTATTCACACACACAGACACAAGACATACACGGAACCTTTTTCTAAAGACATTTTTATTTGGATTCAGGGACCTCAAAACATTTCCATTGAAATCTCGGTATAGAAATTTTGAGTGGAATGCAGTACTTCCCCTACTTACTCTACGTAGTAGAGGTAAGGTTATATGCATTAATGCTTTCATATTTGTTTGTTTAATCTTTAAATGAAAGGATTATGAGTGAATGCTGTATATTGCTTCAGTTTCTCCAAATGTGGGCGATTATTTACTTTAGAAAAATTTCCAAGCCAACAGACACCTCTATAGCGAGTTTGAAAGCAAAATTAATTTACTGCAAAAAAAAAACGGATGGTAAATAATAACCGCGTTATCTCCGGAGTCGTATAGGTTAGAGAAATCGAATTTATTCTCAGCGCCACATTGCTTTTCCCAGCGCATGTTCATGCAGATGTTACATAACTCTGTTTCATATCCCATGCTTCCTACGCAATCTTCGTTCTGTTCAATGTTAACCTCCTTTTGACATCTAAAAAAGAAAGCTTATGAAAAAAAGGATCTCACCAAGATGACATTGCAATTTATAACCTAACATGTGGAACTGTGACTCGAAAATGTGTTAAGGCTATCTTTATATTGTTATTAATTTAGAAAACTACACTCATATGTTCACTACATCTCAAAAATCCCACAATATGCGGGTAACACTATAGTATTTTACATTCTGCCCCCATTGAGAAATGTATTTTATTAACGATATAATTGATGGCACTTAATAAACGGAATAAATAAAAAGGACTAAAGTGAAATCCACAATTACTTTCTCTTCCATCTAAGATAAAAAATCTGATGTATTACACTCACATGACTTTCTCTACTCTTGTACGAACTATTTTTACAAACGCTTTTTCTCCATCTACTTCATGTAAATTCAGATAAACGTTTGAAGACTCTATCTTATCGCTAATTTTCTTGTAGATGTAAGGGGAATATATATTTACAAGGGCAATATAGAAATACAGTAGCCTTTAAGCAAATACATATCTCTTAATAGCTGGTTGCTAGGTGCAGCACCATTCTCGTTGCCACAGATTAATACTCTTTGCATATCCAAGACAAAAAAATGAATAACGAATTCCCATTTGAGAAAATAAGTATTGAAATAACAAGCAATATCTCGAACATGGTACACTCAAAAAAATGTATATGACATTAATTGTGTATTTTAACGCGATCTACATTTTTTGTTTAGTAAAATTTTGTCTATATGTTATGGTTTACCAGTTATGCAAAAGTCGTTCACAATGAAGAATAATTTTGAGACATTCCCAGAAAATTCGAGATATACATTTTATTTGACATGAAAATATCTTAAACATTCGATATTTTAGTCAAAATCATTAGAGCCAATTTTGAGAAAATTAAAATTTTCGAAAAATCTTCCATGTGAAGGCTAATCTGGGGTGGGGGGATTTTCTTGAAAAACTTCGTGTCGCGTCTCTGGAAATACTGAACCTAAATACCAAGTTTGGTGTTTATCCGACTGTTCGTTTCTGAGTTATGCTGTTCACAGACACACAGACACACACACGGACATGTTTCCAAAAATGCTTTTTTTTGATTCAGGAGGTCTCAAAACATGTATTTCCGGTGAAATCTCGGTATCGAATTTTTGGGTGGAATACAATACTTCCCCTACTACTATACGTAGTAGAGAAAGTAAAAACGAATTGCATATACAATTTTACAAAAAACACATCTTTCGATGTCCCCGAGTACAAAAGACGAATTATTTTTCTAAAAACTAAAATTTGCTGATCAATTCAAGCATCATCGGAGGATGCAAATCGAAAAAATTTAAGTGTTTTGGACACTCTCTGTATCTCTTACTTACAAAAGTAAATATATATTCTTATCTTCTAAAATATAGCTCTAGTTAATGTCGTTAAATTATCTGATTTTGAAGCATAAATATAAACAATTAAAAGGCAGTGACTGCAGAAAGTACCCATCTTCATATTAAACAATTCTAACAGTCACATTACCGGGGGAACATTTTAATTTTAATGTACAGAAACAATAAACAATGTTACAGTTTATGTTTTCTGGTGTTTTTCAGGATCTTTCATTTCATGGCTTTATAATTTTTTAAAATTCCAGCAATTTTTTAAACTTACAAGTGTGACGTTTATCAAATTATTTTATATGCAGTTAGTAAAAACAATTTGTGTGGTATAATGCCTTAAACTGCGGCGAAAATGGGCTTTTATATGACAGAGGAAAATTGTCAAGAGTCAGAAGTTGATGCTTTTGAAGACTTCAAAAATGCATATCCCTGTCAGTTTGAAACATATTTCACTTTCACTGTCGGGTATTACAGAACGGTTGCTGCATGGTGGGGCCACAGATCGCATGTATGCATGCTCCGCATGCACTACAGTGACCTATGTACTTTTTCGCTGTACACTAGTGGTGAATGACCCGCTCAAAGTTGCGATTATCAGCTGTGTGACACTCGTACTACGTCCGTTGCTATCTTCTATTCGTACTGCAAGCACTAGGGTTTGTGTATCTCAAAGGTGAGAGTTTATTCAAGACATCTGTGTTTTGTGTGATTGCTTAAGAGTGTTCTTGTTATTGTTGCTGTCCTTGTCGTATTATTAATCCACTGAAATGTCTACTGACAAATTCACGCTTGAACAACGAACTTGTATGTAACATGCTACATAAACACCGAATAATGTAGACAGGTGTGTAGAAATTTCAGGAGGAATTTCTTTGTAGAGAAACTGTTAGACCTCTGGTTAATACGTTTGAGACAACGGGATCGCTAAACGCTAAACCTAAGCAGCGAAAACTAAATGTTCTTACGGAGGAAAAAATGACAAAATTGGTGCATCATTCGAACTCCATAGAGTTAATAAGAACAACCCCCACACCACAGACGAACTTAAGGACAATATAAAAACAAAAACTATGAGAATTACACAAGAACTTATGAGTGCAAATGGAAATTTCATCTGAAGTCAATGAATGCCTCAATACAAATGCACATTATTTTCAACACCGCTTGCAACAAGGTTAGTGCTCATTATACTGCAAGATACTATCATTCGTGAATAAGAATGAATGAGTGTTTCTATTTATATAACGGGTACATGCATAGGTCCCTAACAGTCGCATGGGTCCGCAGACCGTACGTGCTATTATAATACACAGAATAATAAGCAAAATTAGTAATAATAGAAACGACAACAAATAGATGGAAACCAGAAAAAAAATACTACTACAAGAAAAGTAACGCGGAAGATTTAGAACGGAAAAACCCCTAGTGTATAGACAGTGTGCTCAGCACGTAATATTGCGAACGCTTTGTGTAAAAATAGCTCTACTAAATGCGCTTAAAATAATTTTGTAAACACTGCACATGATAGTGTTTGAAGAGTTGGTGTAAATTTCATAAATAATGAAATAAAAAACCTTGAAAATCACCTGAATGAATAAACTGCAATATTTTCTGTTGTTTCTGGACATTACAAATAAGAATTTTCGGTGCTGAATTTTGACTGCTATCCTTATAAACTATATACGAATACTTACTGGTGTTACTGATATATACAGGATGGACTGTTTAAATTGAGACTGTACAATATCACCAAAACTAAGCGTTGTAGAAGGAAATCTCTTTAATTAAAGTTGTTTTATGGGGGAAAGTAAATGCCATTAGTCGTGTTTTATTTGGAGGACGTTGTGATGGTAGTTGTAATTTAATTGTAGGTCAAATTAAAGTGACCCTGGAATGACTATCATAACGTCCTCCATACCAATTACGACTAATGGCATTTACTTTCTCCCATAATATCAAGCAACTTCTATCAAAGATATTTCTTTCTACAACGCTTAGTTTTGGAGATGATCCATCCTGTACAGTACATAGAGTATAATCATCATTTATATATATAATCATAATTTATATATATACAGTTTCAGAGAAATCACAACAAGTAGCTCATATACATATTAAAAACGCAGAATTAAGATATATTTGTACCTAATACATCAGACTATAAAGTCCTTCAAGCTAAGAGAAACTTAACTCACCAGCTTGATACTGGCAGGCCGTGGGAGTAATGCCAACCTGCCGGTGTAACAATCTTTTTGCGAAAGGCAACATGACCAACAGTTGTATATAGGGATGTATAGCTGGATGAAAGACCTTGGCAACCCGAATTGCTTGTAGCGCTAGTGCGCGTGCTAACTAACATCTTGAACTTTAATAATCCAATACTCTCAATGAATAATATGTAAAATACATAATCAAGTATGTAATAAGAAATCTCGAGTTAACGCTATTGGTTACTGCATGATTTGCAGTGTCAAATTTAGTCCAGGAGGAACTCAGATTTCGTGCATTGCATGTCGGCATCTCCATATCACTAAGTGCGACGCTGAGATAGGGAGAGCACCTAAAATTGCATACGATTTTCTACAAAATGTCTGTGGAGTTCTTGTATTGCCTATAAGAAGTCCCGATGGTGTTAAACAAACAAAAAGTAAATAACTGATTAAATAATTAAATAAATCGATAAAAAGTACAGGGTGCAAAAGGTTGTCAATGGGCTGCACACTGGCTTGTTCTTGATGACTGTTCTGTAGCATATAACATTGAAAAGTTGAGTATTTTGTTTTGACTTCTGCGTATCAAAACGGTATGTCTTATCTAACAGAATGAAACTTGGTTTATATTCGGATAACTGCATATCGTGTTTAGTATGTAATATTATGATTAAAAAACGCTACGAGATTGAATTAATAACGTCTTTCTGAAAGACAATCTCTTCTGTTATCCTTTACAATAACAATTTTACAATTTTGAATATTTTGTTTATATTATTGCACAACCACAAAAATATTAAGGCGTTAAATTTGAAATTTCATTACTAGCTATATCGCTGTTTATATAGTTAAACTTAGCGGCTTCAATCAATATCATAAACTAAATAGAAGGTTTTTTAAAGGTCAGTAGATACACTAAAGTAAACCAAATACTCAATTTTTATTTAATTATTACAGGATTAGGATTACGGAGAGGACACCTAACACCTCAACTCACACAGGGATCTTTTGTGCATCAACCCCGGGAGGAACGGATGAGATGAAGGAACCACAGGTGACATATGGGCTGCAGGACCGGCCGACGCAGGCGACAAGACGCGCAGAGGTCCATAAGGGTTACAAACTTGACCATCCAGCTGGAGAGCGCTCAAGGCATCCCTATCAACCACCGGAGGGTGACTTACAGGTCCCCTCCAGCAACCGGGGAAGCTCGAACCAACAGCGGAAACTCGAGCAGCCTCCAGCTGACGGGGCCGAGAAGAAATTCCAACACGCAAGCCACTGCGCCATTGGTCCGCAGCCGTCCGATATAGTCAAGCTGTAACGTGAAAGAGGAATGAGTGGGACTGAGGGAAGAGAAATTCGGGGGAGTCAAAGAGCCTTCCCAGCACTTACCTAATGATCTGCGGAAATCCCGAAAAAAACCCATGGGTCAGGAAGGTCGGACACGAGAACCAAGCCAGTCAAAAGTAATTTTAAATACCACCATGAAAGGACGTAGCTACCAACACTTTTTCTTGTAGACTCTTGCATATGTGAGCCAAAAATAAAGCTATTTGTAAATCTAGATAGGCTATTTTTTACTACAAAATATATTATTAGAAATTATCTTGTTAAATCTAAAATAACTTACTCAGCAAAGAGTTCGCTGAGAAAATTGCATGAACGCTACGTCCTAAGATGAAATGGGGAAAATCCAAAATAATGCAGAATAGCTTGGTTGCAAGAATTAAGAATGTAAAGAGAATAATTGAACTGCTACAAACAACAGGCAGACGTTACCTAGATTTATGAATATAGAAAAGGCATTCAATCAGAGTAGACTGAGAAAAGTTGTGAGGATTCTAAAGATAACTGTAAACTGAAAAGAAAGCTCCTGAGTAGCCCAGCCATGAAATAACTAATCGGAATGTGTAAAAGAGAATATTATAGAGGAAAGCAGAATAAGAAGAAGCGAACGACAGGGATGACGATTATCACCCACATGATTCCAACATCTACTCAGAAAATTGGTTGAAAAATTGCTTAAAAAGGAGGGCTGGAAATTGGAGAAAAAAGAATAGTGATATTAACGGTTTTCTTATGTTGTAGCACGGTTGACAGAAGATGAACATATCTTAATCGACATGCTAATAGAGCTGTAATGAAGGTGAGTATTGGAAGATGATAAGCACGCAAATATATAACTTTAAAATTTGAGATGAGCTAGTGAAGTAAGTGAGTGGCTTCAGAAAGTTGATCATGAGCTTTTGTATAAAACAAAAAACAAAGGACAAAAGTGGCAAAGGATGTTTTCAGTAGGAGAAAAATATTCCTACAGACTGTAGGAAGAGTAATGTAGCGACGAAAAACTTTTGGAATCATTTGAAATATGTATACGGACGGCGAAGAATACAACGGGTGTAATGGACAGGCAGAAACGAGTGAATTCTTTTAGAAAGAGTTTTAATGGAAGAACAATGATGAAGCTAACGAGGAAGGGTAGAATAAATTGGTTAGGGCATTGGATGGGAAGAAACTGCTTGCTAAGATATGCAATCGAGCTCTGGCTGGACCCATTTATTTGCAGAAAGTACTCAGTGGCCAGTGTCCGTTACCTTCAATGGCAGGAAGTTAATGAGGAACGAACTCTTTTTACGACCTAAAGCTTTTTTACCATGGATCAAGAACTACGTACGACCTTTAGGAGTTGTTCAGAGTTGACGATTTGGATAGGGCTGACAGCAAATCGCCACCCAAGAGTCAGATTTGAACTACGGACCCTCCTTTTGCGTGCCGCGAACGAGACCACTGAGCTACCGCGGCTCCCCTGCAATGAAAATGTTGATGAATGGAGAAAATGTTTGGGGACAGAGCAAGATACCGGATAAAGATCGCATCTAGACAAATGATTCATGCCTGGAGAGGAAGAGTAAAGCCGAAAAGAAAGAAGAATCCAAAACACTGCGTTTGACAGATAACTGATATGAAAACAGTTAATATATTAATACAACAGTAACAGGTCCGTGCCTATAAAACGCCAACTTTTATAAAACTATTGACAAGAGGTAATTTCAGAGTTCTGAAAAATTTTTGAATAATATTCTTTCGAATATTTGTTTTTCCCCAGGCATCTGAAGAGAAGCCATTTTTACATTATAGACACGTACAGTGCAAGCTTTGATGTAGTCTACTTTTACATTAAATGCTTCAAGTCGCTTATGGTAGAGGCTGTTTGGGAAAGATCAAATCACGTGTGGTAATGTTCAGTACATTATGCTTTAAAATAGACTGGGGAAGAGCCATGCCGTAATTCAGTTTAGAGGATGCTTCTTCCGTTAACATGTGGCAAAACCTATCTTCGTCAGAGCCAATGCCTCACGCACGAGTAAGCAACCCATTCTACACCTCAGTATTTAGCTGAGACAGCCTGTACTGCCTACAACACGGTTGAGAAGGAGATCCTTTGGAAAGGACGAGAAATCTCTTTGTAAGTTTCTTCTCAGTAAATGAAATACTCGAGTGTAATGATGTAATTTCAAGTTATCTCATCTGTAAATTCACTGTCGCTTTCCAGTTTATTTTAATCTGGTACTCTCATTTTCGTCGTCTGCAGCAGTCTTCCTTTTTCAAACGTTTGACGCGTCCGTAATGAGCATACTTCTTATTCAAACTGTTTAATCCTCCGTGCTTTTGAAAGTAAATGAGATTATTTAATGCAATTGGAGTAATATGCCTTTGGAAATGTGACACAGTTATGCATTCATTACGGCAAGGAGACATTATAAAGAAGAAAGAATATTCCAGAAGTGAAAGAGTCAAAATATCTCAGATAATTGCAGAGGTTCTCTGTGGTTGCAATACTGTCTTATTTCATTCAAATAACAGAATTATATTCGAAGCTGTAATATTTTCTTTATTAGGAATCCTATAGATAATCGTATTTAATTTAACTTAAAATTGCAGTTCTAAAACTGATAGTACTTATAGCAACCCTTACGACAAACTAGTGGAAGATCATTAATTAAAAGAGGATTATTCCTGGCAATTAAAGCTGATTTTAGGCCACACTAAACGACAAAATAAAGCATGAATGAAGGTACAACTAACCTTGCTACAAGCGCTAAAACTATTTGAATAAGCATCTTAAGGACTGTAAAATTCCTCAATCTAAAAATGAAACCAAACAGAATCTATTAGTAGAAGGAATGTAAAGCTAAAACTGACATAACAGTAAAAGTGCCATGAATAATTTTGGCCTCATACAGTTAAATTACAAGTTTGAAACTAGTGATCATATTTGTGGTATTTTACTAAACATTTATGCTGGAAGATGAGTAGATGAGATATGAGAGTGAAGGGGATGAGTGAGGTGAGTTGAGGGAAACGCTCATATTTTGCATTGTGAAGGGTACGAAACCTTCTCTCAGCACATTCCTAACCATTGCCATCTCATCATCCAACGTTATCTTCAATGGTAGCAAAGGAAACTCCCACCTCTAACATCCAAGGAAGTTTGAGTTATTACCTTTACAAACCTCAGCTTGCTTTGATATTTCGTTACTTGTTGAAGTGGCTCTATTTTTGTCTTTCTTTCTTCTCAGCTCTTCTTTATTTCCCTTCTAATTCTTTATATTACTTCTGTTGAAGAAGTATTTTATTGGCACCATGTATGGAAAGCCAATTTGAAGAAGATGGTTTGTTACGTTATTTACGTTGTTTGCAACACGCTTTGGGCGTCAATTTGAAGTAGTTTGAATTGAAGGAGTTGTATTATATTCCAACTGTTGGGGAGCCGAACTTGTAGTAGTTGCAACCGCACCTATAGTAAACAGTTTCCGGTAGCCTTCATCTCAAATGTACTTTCAGGTAACCTTTGCCCCAAGTTTAAAAAGTTAGAGATATGTTTCTCTTTGTAGGATTATAGGCAACAAGAATGTAGGCTAACACAGATTATAATTTTACTTCACTCCTTTTATTAATGCTTGACACGATTTAAATAACACTTCACTGATATAGAGAGCTGTGAGATTTTTTATGAATTACTTGCACCTTTTAACACGTAAACTATTTTCGTCTCACACGAATACGTATTAAATTCCTCAAGGACACTTTTTGCGCCTGGTTAGTAACGCTGTTTGCAGGCAACTGACTTCTAAATTTGTAAAATTTTCTCCTTTTCAGTTTCTGATTGGCTAATCCTACTCAGATAGAATATCTTCACTTAACTAAAAGCTGTTTCTGGTTGTTGATTGGCTATTTTATAAACTGTCACTAAAATTACATTATTGCTTCCAAGAACCACAAGTAACATTTAAACTCTCAAAATCATCATTGCCTCAAGGTTACCTCATTGTTACCTCTTTGTTAGCAACTTTTGACCTATTTCTCACAGCTCTTACATTATTAAATTACGTAATACATTCATGTAGCATTATTGAACATGTATACAATAGTATACAATAACATAAACATATATAATGACTGTAATATACATTTTTATACATTGTTACATACACATATATTTCTTTAAGGCGGGCTGTTATTGAATTATATATTATATAATTAGACTGAAATCAATTAAGTGTTAAAAATACTGCCTCACTGTTAAGAGTGTGCTCAAAACACCAGTAATAAGGTTCTTTGTTCTGGAACCCTTCCCTTAGAATATAACTTCTTTTTATTTACATTTTATGCCTAACAAACATGAAGAAGAAGGAAAAAGTAAGTATGAAGCACAAAGAATAGTGCAAGATATATATATATATATATATATATATATATATATATAGAATAAGAGAGGGGATATTCGGATGCTGTTTTAATTTTTATAAATATATCTTATTCTCTAAGCTACGAAATTAAATTAATATTTATTAAACTCTTCGAAGCTTCCTCAAGTAGTGTAAGGAGTACCTAATAATTTGCGTTATAACATTGTGTGTTAAACCAAAACAACTATACAACTCCAAATTTGTGTGCGTGGGCGGGGTGAGAGTTCGCGGTGGCTCTCGTTCCTCCTGGATCTCCGTTGTTTTCTTGTCGTTCTTGCCGGCTGTCAGTCGAAGAGCTGAGAAAAGAATTCCTCTTCTATCTAGTTGGAGAATAACTCTGGGATTTTTTGGGTGAAGCCAAATAATAACTTGTTTTCCCATGACCTTGATTTATTGAAGAATTACGTCTATTCAGTCAGCTAGCAATTTTCCCTTATAAAGTGCTTATTAAACCTTATAGCTTAAAACTTCCTGTTAGCAATCATGTTACACATGTCATTCGTGACACGATCTTCTCACCCACATTCGCCGCATACGTGGTTGCACAATTTAATTACATTACTGATTCTAATATCGGTTGCTACGGTACTAGCACACAAACTAACACCAAGGCAGTATCTGAGAAAATTATGTAAACTCGGGGCTTCCATTCCTAGTTATCTGTTTTCTTATGACGCTAGAATTTGCGCCTTTATTTGTTACAACAATTTCCATTGGTTCTTGAGTAGCGTTATATGGTATGCTATGACAGTAAAATGTGCCAAATTTCTGAACTCACACTTCCTGATGACTTAACCGGTAAAACCCAATGTCTTTATCCTTCTCTTAGGTGCATGTTTCCTTTTCTATTTTACCGCCTTTGAGTTCCGGGAAATGGACCACGTTCTTTGTCTCTTTCTATTCTCTTCCCTGTCTTTCTATTTTCTGACGTTTTAGCCTGAACCCTGTGCATATTAGCACGCCTTTTAATGGACTTTCTTCTCGTTTGCTAGCTTGCCTGTTCTAATTACAATTATGTTAGAAGTTGGATTCACATTTTAAATTATTCCCAATATTTTAACATTGATTCTTGATCCTATTTCCAATATTTTATATGCTGTTATTTTCTATGCTTATTTGTTATGGAGTATGTTCCCTTACAAATACCTGGAGGATCTGAGAGCGAATTGCTTAGTGTAATTTTTAGTTCCCTCGACCTCGAATTCATTTGAACTTATCACTCAAATCAGCACTTTATTCACCCTCTTTAAATATCTGAGATGTTGTAAGTGTCATAAATGGTGATAAAAGAAGAAGAAAGGCATCAGCTTTAGGAGGAAGTGGTTGATAATGTAAAATACATTAGCAGTCGTTGTATAAACTGTAAAATAGCGCTAAAATAATGTTTGTTTTATAAATACTCTATAAAAACTGTTTACTGCTGTTTCCTTCACTTCCCAACTTCTCAAATAAAAAAATTATATTCCTCGAATTTATTACAGGCATTTATATATTTAAAAGAAATAGGATTAACAAATTCAGAAAGAGTGTACAACGCAAGAGTCAGCTTTTAAAGAGCAGTATTCAGAAGAGACACTGATTTTGGATGCTGTTTTTCTATATCCGTGGATGCAAATTTGCTATAAGCATGAAACCAAACTAGCAACATGAAAAATATTATCAGAAATCTTCTATTTGGAGTTAACAATATTAAATAATGCTTGCAGACATATTAATATTCTTCTTCATCTTCAAGGTTTGCCCCTACCATCCGTTGCTTCCTTGATCTCTCCTCTTCCTCATCGGTCTATTATATATTATTTTCTTTGCTATTTTGGTTTGTAATTCAATAATATTTGGTGACATAGCTTGCTTCGTTCTATTTTTGGTAAAATTTATTTATATTCTCTACTATCTTTTTCACAAACGTAAAAATATGTAGTCTAATCCTCTCAATCCTTAGTTTATCTAATATAACACAACAGTACTGATTTCAGTCTGTATCAGATCATTTTTTGTTTCACTGGGCAAGAATATTGTTCTTCCGTTTACTAGGATTCATAAAATATAAACGTACTAACAGCAGGCTAAAAAAATGCATATGGAATGTTTCTATTTACCTCCATTTTAAATACGAACCTCTGATTCATGCAATAACTTTGGGACCGCCACTGTTTTGCAAAACTTTCATTTTGATTTCTCTCCTTGTTTTATTTTACTATATACATATATATATATATATATATACATTTATTTTATCGGAATACTTGTTTAAGTTTGTTTTAATATCATCTAATCATAGTAGATGATATTTTAAATCTTATACACCCTCTCCTTGGCCCCGTAGTTATTTGATAACATAAAAGCCACACAGCTTCACACCTTACAGAAATCCCTGACTTTAATATACAACAAAATATGGTAAAACTGCTGAATATGAATATTTCCTACTCCCAGCCACCAAGTTAAACATTATGGAAATTATATAGTTTCAATAATTGAAAAAATAATATTTTTAGTTGTTATTATGAGAAAGGAGTATTTTAGAAGGAGAGTTGTATCCTATTTTGACTGTTGGGGAGCAGAACTTGTAGTAGTTGCAACCGCACGTATAGTAAACAGTTTCCGGTAACCTTCGCCACAAATGTATTTTCAGGTGGCCTCTGCCCCAAGTTTAAAAAAATATTAACTTTGTAATTTAACTGTTTCTTTAAATTATTATATATTTATGTTTATCTCGGCTGCATCAGTATTTGTTAGAGATACGTTTCTCTCAGCAGGGTTGTGGTGCGACAAGAATGTAGGGTTACACAGATTATAATTTTACTTCACTCCTTTTATTAGTACTTGATACGATTTAAATAACACTTCACTGATGGAGAGAACTGTCAGAATCTTTTATGAATTACTTGCACTTTTTAACACGTAAACTATTTTTCGTCTCACACGAATACGTATTAAATCTCTCGAGGATGTGTATCGCGTCCAGTTAGGAACACTGTTTGCAGCAACTGAACTGATTTCAATCGCCTAAACTTGTAAATTTCTGTATTTCAAGTCTGTGATTGGCTATTCCTAATCCAATAGAATACCTTCTTTTAACTAAAGCTTTTTCTGGTTGTTGATTGGCTATTTTTAAACTGTCTCAAAATTTACATTATTGTTGCTCCAATAATGACTAGTAGCATTTAAACTTTCAAATTCACTATTGCCTCAAGGTTATCTCATTGTTACCTCATTATTAGCAACTTTTAATCTATTATTCTCACAGCTCCTACATTATTAGATTACGTAATATATTCACATAACATTATTACATATGGATACAATAATACAAACATATACAATGACAGTTACATATATTTTTACAAATTATTACATACACATATTGCTTCAAGGAGGGCTGTTATTGAATTTATATATTATATAATTACATTGAAATCATTTTAGTGTTAAAAATACTGCCTCAATTATAAATATCCGTTGAGCCATTTCTGATGTTGTGCTGGGCAATTTTCTCTCGTTATGCAATTACTTATCATACAATGATAAAGAAATCGATTACATCAAGGTTGGTGAAAATGCCTTTCTCCCTTGAGTCATCAAATATGCAACACACACTACACCACTCAGCAGCACATGGAAAACAAATGAATAGACGGCTAGAAAAGGATTTGTGCCTGCGAGTCACAGTGCCTCGCGAGTCGCGCTTTCGCCACCACTGGATTACAGCATTCAGAGGAAATACAGAAAAAAATTCTTACATAGTTACTAGAAGGTTTTGGTATAAGTAACATTATACTATCCTATCGTTATATGCATACGCCTTTGCCTTTTACTTTGCTAAATCGTTACTATTTATAATGTATGGAATGAAATTTTCGTGCTTTTTATATTATTTTACACGTACATTCTGTGGACTATCATCAGCTTATTTCTATTTCATGCGATTCTCAACGAAAGTTAAACGTCTTTTTCATTAACATGTTCTTTTACGACTCCAATATATCTAAATTCTTATATGCACAGTAAGTCCGTTTTAGTTGTTTAGTCATTTAGGAATTTAAGGCATTTTTAGCCGATATCCGTCGGGAAAGGTAGAGGTTTTCGGTGTTAATAAAATGATAAAAATAATTTGAATAGTTTCCGAAATTACTCCCCTCACACAAATGATCTCTTTTTGTAATAGTAGTACAGAATTGCCATGTCAATGTCTATCAAAAGCGTTAACGTGATTTTTAGAAACACAAAACTGAACTTTTCTTTTGGTATTTGGTATATGAGCAATTACTTAAAACTATATAACCTTTGAACATTTGTATTTATTCATCCTTTCATATTCAAATTGAGAGATCAAATGAGTGACTAGCTCCTTCTTAAAAAAGCATGATGTGAGATAAAAGAGTGTGGCAAATTTTCGCTTTTTGGATATGCTGTTCACTCTCTCACTCACTCACTCACTCACTCACTCACTCACTCACTCACTCACTCACCACTCACCCACTTACTCACTCACTCATTCACCCACTCACTCACTCACTCACTCACCCACTTACTCACTCACTCATTCACTCACTCACTCACTCACTCACTCACTCACTCACTCACTCACTCACTCACTCACTGTGGCGGTAGTTCACAATGGCTCCCGTACCTCCCGGATCTCCGTTGTTTTCCTGACGTTCTTGCCGGCTGCCAGTCGAAGAGCTGAGAAAGGATTCCTATCCTATCTAGTTGGATGATATCTCGGGGATTTTGTGGGTGAAGGCAAAAGAATAACTGATTTTCCCATAACCTTGATTTATTGAAGAATTACGTCTATTTAGGCGGCTAGCAATTTTCCCTTATGAAGTGCTTATTAATCTTATAGCTTAAACCTTCCGCTGTCGTTTTATGTTATTCTGTGGACCTAGGTAATTCGTCACGCGATCTTCCCACTACATACGCAGCTTCTTCCACCTGGTTGCACAATTTAATTATATCACTGATTCTAATATTGGTTTTTAAGGTAGTAGCACGCAAACTAACACCAAGAGAGTATTTTAGAGAATCTTGTAAACTCGGGCTTTCCTCCCAATTTATCTGCTTTCCTATGGCGCTAAAATTCGCACCTTTGTTTGTTACAACAATTTCCATTGGCTCTTGAGTAGCGTACATGGCATGCCAAGTTTTTGAAATCACGCGTCCTGCTGACTTATCCGGAAAACCCCAATGTCTCTGTCCTTCTCTTAGGTATGTATTTGATTTTCTATTTTACCAACTCCCTCGAGTTCCAGGAAATGGACCATTATTTTTGTCTCTTTCTATTTTCTGACATTAGCACGCGTGTTAATGGACATTTACCTCTCGTTTTCTAGCTCATCTGTTCTAATTACAGCTATGTCACAAGTTGGATTCACATTTTTATTTATTCCTAGTATTTTAACATTGATTCTTAATCCTATTTCCATTATTTTATAAGCTGGTATTTCCTATGCTCATTTGTTATCGGGTATGTTCCCTTATGTCACGCACTCGTTAAATCACTCACACACACAGACTTTATTCTGCAATGCCTATAGGGGACCTTACAATATCCATATCTCGTGAAATCTTAATTCCTTTGGGTGGTTACTTACTCTGCCTTAAGTAAGCAGTAGAAAAAGTGAAATCAATGTAATTCCTTAAGTATTCATTCCATTAAACACCTGCAATAACATTTATTTTTATCTCAAAAATAATAATTCCAATCCCGCCGGTAATTGTTGACGGTTTGCAACGCCATTAAGCACAAAAATCTATAAATATGTCTTAGGAATACAATAATGCTAGAATTCGGCTTTAAACGGGCAGATTCACCATCTTTCACAACTGGAAATGTTGAACTTTTATTTACACACCAGTATGTTATAGAACATCATTTTGGCATCTGAAATTGGGCTCATGGGGTTCTATTCTTAAGCGATCCTACTATTTCACGAAAGAAAGGCTGCACAGAGGAACCATAGGGATAACATATGGTGCACAAACAGAATATATTGAAAACCAAATCGCAGATGGATTCTCTTTCCAACAAGAAAAATGGGGGAAAAGACATCTGCTGCAAGAGAGGAAAATGGACAAAACAGTTATGTATGAATGAAAACGAGAGTGGAAGGAAAAAGAACCAGAGCGAAATTATCGTCAAGGAAATAATGGAAAAAGAGCAATGCAGAAGAAGTAAAAAGATAAGTTACTTGAAGATAACCTTGAAGAGTAACAAGAAAAGTGAAAATTAAGAAGAAAGATAATGTTAAAGAGATGGAGGAACAGACAAAAAGTAGCACGAAGAAGAGCAAAAAACTCTCGAATAAAAGAAACGAGAGGCAAAACGAAGTATGTCTGAAACTGAAATTGTCATATTAGTGAATAGATTTACAAATGGCTATTCGTTTAATAAAAATATTTGTTATTAGTTTTCGAGGATTATTTTGAAAGGTTTTAGAAATCTAATTAATAATACATTCTTTCCTCAGAAACACACACACACATATCGTTTTCTTTCTGTTTTAACTTTTCTGTGTGAAATAATCTGATATTTTAATAACTATAGTATTATTACTTTGGAAACGGACAAGAATTGTTTACAACTCCTCCAAGATCCAGTGACCTATGTGCTACCCTACCTATATTCGGTTGAGGATAGAAATTTGTCTTTAATTAGATAATAATTTGTTTTCTTTTCTTGGTGTTTAACTGTGTGAGCGGAGTAAATGCGAGTACGACTCAGTATAAAATGAATAAAATCCCATGAATAAGTACGCTTTAATTAGCTTCCGGAAAAGCCGTTTCGGGCTGAAGCGTTCGATGCTCGCTTTCAGGAGGTTCTTTGTTCCAACACTTAGGACTGACCAAGGTTATCATCTTCCTTTTCCCTGGTTGATTAAGTGAATGCTGGGTTGATACATCTCAAACGTTCACGACCCTTTCCTTTCAACTAATTCAACTCATTTCTGTTCTACCTTTCCCTTTTCTGAGCTTTCACTGGCTTCCTTGTATAGCAAGTTTTGGCACTGAAATGGCGTTTGTATGCATGCTTTTTAAGAGATTCTCTTGGTGCCTATAGAGTATAGCGTCGACGGCCTAAGAAAGATTCCATGTGTCGGAGCACCCGCCCTCTTTAAGGGGGCAGCATAATGCGATGCTGGCTGCTAGAGTTTTGATCTGGAATTATTAGGGAACGCCCTCTCCCCATTGTCTGGCTTTCGCCGTAGCAACAGGCGAAAAAGACACTAGTCGCGAGGCCACGTAGAATACCGCTTCCATTAGCTTTATAGCATTAGCTGTTTCTCAAATCAAAGCTGCCGATTTTAATATAGAGGTTAAGGGCGCATGCTGAAAATAGTTTCCATAATTAGGATGAGTCGAAACTGCGTATCAATATTGCATTTACGCGCTGTATAGCATTTTATCATATTTCCATATTTTACAAAGAGATAATAAAGTTATAAAAATCGGAAAATGTATTTAATAAATTTTAATGAAAGAGATGCACACTTGGATCTTCACTCTCAATTTTTGATGTTTAATCAACCTAATTCTGAGATTCAGCCGATTTTTATGAATTCCAAATTAAAATAAGCTCGTCTGGCTTACGAAAGGGGGGAGGGAAGAACATAAAAACGCATTGCTAAGGGAAAAAGAATAATTTTCTGTAACTGCTGTCAGAATTAAAAAGCTAATTATTCTTAAACCATGTAAAATTATCAGTTTTAAAAAAGGGAGAGAAAGGTTCTTAGTTGCTTTAAGTTATCCCAGTTTCAATTGATGTTTCATTGAGTTCTGGTTGTTTAATAAATTCTATGAATTCAAATACATCTTCTAAAATATTTTATGCGTTTCTCCTTGTACTTGTTTTTCTCACCCCTATGATGCACCATTATTATTTCAAAGATATTTCTCATGCATGACGTCAAAAATATATTGCAGAGTTGCCCGCAATCGAATAACATAGATCTATGGACATGCATCTGTTACAGCCATTGATTTTCTCCCTCAGGGTTTTCAGGTGTGGCACACGTGTTGTCGTGTATACCCAAATCAGCTATACAAAATCACCGTAGTTTTTTTTTCTTCTGGCACTTTGTCTGTTTTCTCCTTTTATTGTTTCCTGTTACCCCTCTTAATATTTTAACTCCTTCCTGTTTTAACTTCTGTGCAGTTTGTTTAAATACAAGAAACATTAAAGAGAAATCCTAAAATTCTAGATCGGATTTCAAGAAAATTCGTATTCTGAGGGTCCCTTTGATAACAGTAAAGCATTTTGAGGAAAAACACTTTGTGTATGTGTGTGTTTGTGTGAAAAGCATAACTTAATGAAAAATAGTTTACATAATAAATTGCATACTAAGGCAGACTGATAATGAAATTGTGAATTAAAATAAAACTAAAATTTTCTACAAACAACCCTTCAAGCGTTTTTAATTCCCATTAAGACTCACATATTCACAAAACCTGAAGATATAGATAAAAACTTACTTTAGCAAATATGTAAAATATGTAATGAAGTGCAGAATTTATACAACTATATGTATTTAGTTTAAGTCGCTATAACTTGGAAACATCGTAACATTTGCATTCATACATAAATGGTAATAACAGTTTATATAAATGCATATAACAATCCAAAATAAATGTTTTCAGCATCCTACAATTCAAAAATATTCGCCGTTGTCTTCCACAATATTGTCATTTCCTTAAACTATACCCCTTGGAGCGTTGTGTTCCTTCTTGGAGATCATGCAAAGACTCTGCAATATCGTGCTAATAATATACCGAATTTTGAAAAAGCCTGCGTAAAACTTTGCTTTAGAGAATCTAGAAGCATTTGTGCGTATGTAATAAACGTTGGTGTACAACTTTTCTGGGGTTATGGAAGAGGTAGACATAAACATATATTTTGCAATATGTACAAGCATTTTCTTACGTAGGATTGGATGGGATAGGGAGGGAGGGGTGAGGAGAGAGAGAACAGAGGGCGCCCGGACCAGGTGGCACGACAGGCAGGGCAGGGTCCCTACCATTTACAGTTTTGAACTCCCCGGGTGCTGGCTGGTGCAGCCGGCTCCTCTTCCCCCTGTGGGCTTACACATCCCCTGGTGGTCCGAGACCTGGAGACCGCTCGCATTCCGGGGGACGAAGATTTCCACACAGCATCCCTTTCCCCTGTCATGCACACACCGAGACCTCCTGCCGACACTTACAACCCTGGAAGAAACCAAGGAGATGGAAGGTGAAGTGAAATGAGAACGGAGATGAAATGTAGGGACAGGAAATTCGGGGGATGTAACTATCCTTCCTAGCATTCTCTTGGTGACTCGGGGAAACCCCGAAAAAGTCCATAGGTCAGGAAGTTCGGCTACGGAAATCGAACCCACAACATCCCGAATGCGGGCCAGAGACGTTATCGCATGAGCCATCCTGCTCGCTTAAATGTTCGTAAGTGAACATATTTTGTTTAAAGATGTTATTGAAACTTCCAAGACGCCCAGCAACTAACTGAATGCACAGTTGATTCCTGTGTGCTATTTACCACCAGAAATTTGTTGAACAATCTCTCTACGGCAACGACTCCTGAGACCACGGAGCGCATCAAACAGTTTTCAGATCCTGTATGTATTCAAGTAACGAAAGTCCGAAAACACCTTAGGAATATTACGAAAGGTTCTGTACGGTATAACAGAAGTTTACTTTGCCTACTGTTAGCAACATTGAAACGCTATAAACGAACTTCTGTAAAACGCAAGTCGGGCATCTTGTCCTTTAAGGCTACGTGCATCTGAAGGTTTTATCACTTATCTTGCTTGTAGCTCTTATAACATTCACGAGACTTTATAAACCGGCCCTTTTGACAACTTGATCATAATGATGATACATACGGGAAATGAAAGGATAGTTTGGAAAAGGGAAATTTGGGAAGAAAACTTTCCAGGCCACTCTGTCCTTCACGTCATTCTTTCCTATGAGAGGTCAGGGGTGAAGTACTGGTCACAGTTGAGGCAGTATTATTAACACTTAAATGATTTTAGTCATATTATATAATATATAATCTTCAATAACAGCCCGCCTTGATGCAATATGTGTATGTAATAATTTTAAAATGTATGTAACAGTCATTGCATATGCTTATATTATTGTAAACATGTTTAATAATGTTATGTGAATGCATTACGTAATTTAATAATGTAGGATCTGTGAGAAAAATAGGTTTAAATTTGCTAACAATGAGGTAACCTTGAGGCAATAATGAGTAAGGAAGTTTAAATACTACTAGTCATTATTGGAGCAACAATAAAGTAAATTTTGAGACAGTTTAAAAATAGCCAATCAACAACCAGAAAAAGCTTTAGTTAAATGCAGGAGTAGGATTAGCCAATCAGAGACTTGAAATACAGAAATTTACAAGTTTAGACGGTTGAAATCAATTCAGTTACCTTCAAACAGTGCTCATAACCAGACGTGTTGCCTGCAGACAGTGATTGTAACCAGACGCAAAAAGTGTCCTCGAGAAATTTAATACGTATTCGTGAGACGAAAAAATAAGTTTACGTATTAAAAAAATGCAAGTATTTAATAAAAACATCTCACAGCTCTCTCTATATCAGTGAAGTGTTATTTAAATCGTGTCAAGCATTAATAAAAGGAGTGAAGTAAAATTATAATCTGTGTATAATCTTTGTCGCATCACGCCCTGCCAAGACATCCATGTCTCTAAAATAAATACTGACGCAGCCGAGGCAAACATAAATATTTAATACTTAAAGAAACAGTCAAATTCCAAAGTTAATATTTTTAAATTTGGGGCGAAGGCTACCGGAAACTGTTTACTATACGTGCGGTTGCAACTACTTTAAGTTCGGCTCCCCAACAGTTGAAATATAATACAATTCCTTAAATACACCTTCTTCAAATTGATGCCCAAAGCGTGATGCAAATACCGCAAAGATACCATCTTCTTCAAACTGGCTTTCTATACGTGGGGCTAAAAGACAATACCTTCTTCAAATTGCCTCCCAAAACGTGGTGCAAACTCCTACAACAAAACAACTTCTTCACAGTGCTGAAATTGTCGTTTAGTACCAAGTTATACCTTTGATGATGATGATGATGATGATGATGATGATGCCAGCTCTTTTACAAGTGTCATATGTAAACAGAAGTTGGTAACTTCATATTAACCTCTCACATCTGATTCAACTACCCTGGTAAACATTTAAAGTAATCACGAATACTCGAGATGTCATACCCCAGTTCTTCCTCTTTCACACTTACTGCCTACATACTACCAGTACGAACGAATAATAATTCAAACTTAAATTGACGCTAATGGAAATTAACTATAAAACTCAGATAAAAAAGACATTTGTAATATTTCAAGTCGTCTTTTAGGTATCTCGAGTATTCGAGAAGGTTCACAACGCTTGAATCAGATGAGAAAGTTTAATTCTGCTTATGAATCTCACCCTGATAACAAAACTGATAAAACCATTGGCATGGGGAGTCGAAGATTCGTAATGCAAGTTCTGATTAAACTTACTCAAATAACAATAATAATAACAATAATAATACTTTACTGCAGCTAACATATAATAGAAAAGTATTAGGTATACTTCACCCAAAAATTCGACGATTGGATTTCACTGGAAATGTGGATTATTAGCTCCTCTGATCCAGAAAGCAATTTTAAAACCTGGTACATGAAATTTGCGTTTTCTGTTTCAGTCTTTCGAAAAGTCACATAACAACAAATTTTAATTGAATCAGGCCCCTTTTAGAGTTACAAACGAAAACTTCCGAGAAATTCCCCAACGATCATTTGCCTTCGTATCCGTCTGGGAAGTTAGTAAAATTGTTCTCGGAAACCATTTTGAGGATAGTTAACTACTTCGAAGAAGTAAACAGCGGACAAAATACTACTATCTGAAAATCTCTCTTTATTAAAGGTAAAGATGTATTTCAACTGAGAAGAGCCTTAAGAATACTTTCATATAATTATTTCTCATTTAAAATGTTGGTAAATTGTAAAGTTTAGTAATGCGAAAAATTTACGGGTAAATGTATGAAAATTAAAAGTTAAATTACCTAAAGCTTCAAAATAGTCAAACTACGTAAAATAAAACAGGTAAGAATGCCTATATGGTCGAGTAATCAACATTCTAGCTTCTGAGCGGATATGTTTCAATTTCGATTCGCGGCTGTAGTGAATGAACTTATCTTCAAGCAATCATTTCCTTTCCTCCGCAGAGTCTGGAGGTATGAATGTGGGTACTTCTCAGAATAAAGCCAACGTTAAAATACTAATACATCAGTTGTTTCTCAATTCAAAGTCTCCGATAAGGCTATAGAAGTTAAAGGTGGCTATACAAATAAATAGCTAGAAAAGAAACAGAACTATAGATACTATTTCATTATATTTCTTACCTAATACTATAATAGTACATTATTAAATAATGTTAATGTTGTAAAGTATAATATGGCATGGAAAAATTATAAAACTTAAAAGCGGAAAGATTATGTTATCTAAGGGATTTCTGTGAAATGAATGTAAGCTAAATGCAAGCTTATAACTCATTTTTACATTCTCTATCGTGTAGAGTAAGCAGGGGAAGTACTGCATTCCAAACAAAAATTCGATACCTAGATTTCACCGGGAATGCATGTTTTGAGGCGACCTTAATGCGAATAAAGCATTTTTGGAAACATGTACGTGTGTTGTCTGTGTGCCTGTGTGTCTGCCTGTGAACACCGTAACTCAGAAACGAAAAGTTGGATAAATACCAAACTGGGTATTTAAGGATGCCATATTGAAGTTATTTTGTTGTATTGTTTTTTTTTTTGCCCCACGCTTTGGGAGCCAGTTTGAAGAAGTTGTTGTGTTGAAGGGGTTGAATTTTATTTCGACTTTTGAAGTAGTTGCAACCGCACGTATGGTAAAAAGCTTCCGGTAGCCTTCGCCCCAAATGTACTTTCTGGTGGTCTTTGCCCCAAGTTTAAAAATATTAATTTTGTAATTTTGACTGTTTCTTTAAATATTATATATTTACGTTTGCCTCGACTGCGTCAGTATTTATATTTTTTTTAGAGACATGAATGTCTTAGCAGGGAGTAGTGCGACTGAAGAATATAGGCTTACACAGATTATAATTTTACTTCACTCCTTTTATTAATGCTTGGCACGATTTAATAACACTTCACTGATATAGAGAGCTGTGGGATTTTTTTATTAATTACTTGCACTTTTTAACACGTAAACTATTTTTGTCTCACACAAAATACGTATTAAATTTCCCGAGGACGCATCTCACATCTGGTTAGGAACTCTGTCTTGAAGCAACTGAACTCTGAATTTGTAAATTTTGCTATATTTCAGTTTCTGATTGCCTAATCCTAGTCCAATGGAATACCTTCATTTAAGTAAAGCTTTTTCTGGTTGTTGATTGGCCATTTTATAAACTGTCACAAAAATTACATTATTGCTTTCAAGAACTACAAATAGTATTGTTAAACTTTCAAATTCATTATTGCCTCAAGGTTACCTCATTGTTACCTCACTGTAAGCAACTTTTAACCTATTATTCTCACAGCTCCTACATTATTAAATTACGTAATACATCCACATAACATTATTACACATATACAATGACGGTTACATACATTTTTATATATTGTTACATACACATATTGCTTTAAGGCGGGCTTTTATTGAATTTATATACTATATAATTAGACTCAAATCATTTAAGTGTTAAAACTACTGCCTCACTATGAAGATTTAAAAGAAAATATCTCCACCCCCAACTAATCTTTTTATGCAATACTTGTGGAAGTTTTGATTTTATAAGAAATACTTAAAGATTTTGATTAAAATACCATACATGAAAGTTATTTTCATGGCAAATAAAATGTATATCCTGAATTTTCTGTGAATAGTCTGTAAAGTCCTCTTCATTCGGAAGAAATTTTGTATAATCTTGCATATTAGGTGATAGACAAAAACGTACCACACAAAAAATAAGATCTTATTAAAAGACACAATTTATTTTAAATACTTTTTTGTGTCATAAGCGATTTCTGAGATAGGCGTTAATAAAGGTTCGAATTGTTCCTATCTTGGTAATTTTCTTAAAGTCCTTTCAACATTTAGTTGTTTCTCGCGATTGCATGGAAGCATTATGGGATTTTAAGACTAGCATATAAACATTTGACTGACGCTGTTCCCTTTGTCTCTGTGGGGAAATGTATAATGTAGCTACTTCTGAAAGGTTTATTTGCATTAAAATGTAGTAGATAGAAAAATAAACTTTATTGAGACTAGTTTTTATACCCACTAATAAAATATGGAGGGTAGAGATAGTCATGTAAATGTATCACAGCAGATTTTTTTCGTTGGCATTGGATTTGCTGGACATCAGTTTAGTAGAACTGAAATAGCAGAATTAAGCCGAATTCTAAGAAAATCACACTACGCTAGTTAGAAAAAGAATACGAACGATTTCTTAATTTTATGGAGAGTAAAAATGTTGTGACTATTTCAAAAACATTGCTGTTGGCATTTGAAAACAGTCAGTATTATAAAATTCGACTAATTATTTTTGGTAGTTAATATTAACTTGTGCATTTATTTAACTATAATTATATTAAGTTTGCTATAGTTTGGTGTGCACAAGGGACCATCGTTTTATTGTTTGCGCTTAAACTAAAATGTATGTTAAAAATAAATAACGAAGTTGACATGGCGGATTCTATCATAATAATTAATGTTTGATTGTAATGTTTCGTTTTCTGTAATGTAACTAGTTTATGACGTAATTCTTACTATTGTAATTTTATTAAATTTGTGCTGCAGTTTAAATTTTTAACAATTTTAACTAACAATAAAGGCTGTTTGTAATTTTGTTCATAAAGAAGGAAGGATATTTCTTTAATGCATGCTTTAAAAAAAAGATGGGCTTTTACGCATACTGTCGGGCTGTGATGACCAATAGGGCATCATCCCCGCAATAAAAATATAACCAACAATAATTAACTTCTATCATCGGAATAATGTCATTTATTTTCTTTTGCAATACACTTCTCTTTGCCTTTATATCTTTCACTGTATTTTTTCCCCTTGCTCGTTTTCATTGCTCGCTTTTTTCCATAGAAATGTTCATTATATTCACTTTTCAGCAACCGTTATTCCATCCATCCTTATCTTGGTTGAAAGATAATCCATCTGGAGCTTTCCCCGAAAGGTTTTGGAAGCGCACCGCATGTAATATATACGCTCACATATTTAGGTATTATTAGTTCCGAAACTTATTTATCTTTGAAGATCCCTTGGGGTCTTTTGTTAGGAAAACGCCAGTTTTTCTCTCGTGAAATAATATCGATGATGAAGTTGGAAAAACGAGAGCGAGATTTATCAGAAGCTAATGGAAAACATCTCATTGATTTTCAATAACGTCTCGACGACATTACAATCCTACTCCCCCATTCAAAACTAAGGAAGAAAAGAGAAATGTCTTCTCATTTCAAAGCGCATTGAGTAGAAAAGAATAAGGTTTCTTTTCAGTATACGAACGCGAGGGAATGTACCTGTTTGCTTGCATCACATGGCTTATACCTACGTTCCACGTGTAAGACTAATAAAACTTACTCTTTCTATTGTTTATTTTCATAAACACTCTACAAATAATTGGCCTTAAAGTCTGCTCTGGGTGAACGTTCTCCCTAGGGAAGTTTGCAAGTTTGTTAAGTTTGCAAGTCTGACAACTTTTTCCCTCCATATATGCTCTCACTTTCTCGGTTTCACATCAATAGTTTATTGCATCGGAGGTATGTTTACTTTCTGTGCTTCTTAACTATAATAAGTAGACGAAGTATTGCATTTCACCTAAAAATTCGATATCGAGATTCATTAAAAGATATGTTTTGGGACTCCTGAGCCCACAAAAGCATTTTTAGAAAAAGCCTGAACGTGCCTGCTTGGCGTTATTTGTGAACAGCACAACCCATAAATATAAATGGACGATATCTACCGCAATTGTGAGGTAGTATTTTTAACACTTAAAATAATTTCAGTCTAACTATATTATGTAAATTCAATAACAGCTATATGTATGTAATAATTTGCAAAATGTATGTAACAGTCATTGCTTATGCTTATATTATTGTAAACATGTTCAATAATGTTATGTGAATGCATTACGTAATTTAATAATGTAGGAGCTGTGAGAATAATAAGTTAAAAGTTGCTAACAATGAGGTAACCTTGAAGCAATAATGTGTTTGAGAGTTTAAATGCTACTAGTCATTATTAGAGCAGCAATAATGTAAATTATGAGACAGTTTAAAAATAGCCGATCAACAGCCAGAAAAAGCTTTAGTAAAATGTAGGTATTCTATTGGAGTAGGATTAGCCAATCAGAGACTTGAAATACAGAAATTTACAAGTTTAGAGGTTGAAATCTATTAAGTAACTGGATGCAAGATGCGTCCTCTAGAGAAACATAATACGTATTCGTGTGAGACGAAAAATAAGTTTACGTGTTAAAAAGTACAAGTAATTAATTAAAGAATCTCACAGCTCTCTATATCAGTGAAGTGCTATTTAATTTGTGTCAAGGATTAATAAAAAGGAGTGAATTAAAACTTAAAATCTGTGCAAGCCTACATTCTTGTCGCATCACGCCCTGTCTAAGAGATACGTGTCTCTAACAATAATAATGACGCAGCCGAGGTAAACATAAATATTTAAAGAAGCAGTTTAATAACAAAGTTAATCTGATTTAAACTTGGGGCAATGGTCACCTGAAAGTACATTTGGGGTGAAGGCTACCGGAAACTGTTTAACATACGTGAGATTGCAACTACCTCAAGTGTTCGGCTCCCCAACAGTTGAAATACGGTACAACTCCTTCAATACAAACTACTTCAAAATCTCACTAGAACGTGGGGCAAAAATAATGTAACAAATAAATTCTACACTTGGTATTTAAAGTGAATCTTCTAAGGATGCGGCTCGAACTTTCTTGTTATTTTTTTCCTTAAAATAGTTCTAATGATTTTGATTAAAATACTAAATATTTAAGATCTTTACATGCCAAATAAAATATATATCTTGTATTTTCAGAAATGGCTGTGAAGACTTCGCTCAGAAGGAATTTTTATAACATTGTATTAGAGCTAAAATGCTAAGAGATAGGCAGTTATTTTCTACACAGAAAGTATAGATATCTTTAAAACAACACAATTTAATTCAAACAACCTTTTGTTGCATCAGCCATTTCCGGGATATACATAATTATTGGTTTCTATATTTTGCCTTTTTTAAAAGTGCTGTTGCTTTTCAGCTGTTTCTCACTGTGTCATGTAACAAGAATAGAATTTCAAGGCCAGTATATTGTCGCGTACCTCAGTAATTTGTAATTTATTATTTAACTTTCAGAGGAGAGCTACTCGCTACGAGAGGGATCGTTATTCAAACTAAGGAAACTTTACTTTAAGAGGCACCGACACAAAGGGACGCAGCTAAAGTTAAATTCACAAATATTCTTACACTCACATAATTCCTGGCTGAAGGGAGAGGCAAGGATTCTATACTACCATAATTAAAAAGTCAAGGAAGAAGCATAAGTAGAAGATTTATTAAATATGCTTACCCATGTGTCTGCCGGGACGAGGACGCCCTATCATTGCACAGCTATCCGTACATCTCAACACCGCGAAGACTAGACACTGACTCAACTTGAAAAAACTCGTTAAGCTTGGCGTCCTAACGCCATATCCCCTCCAATGAGACTATTTCCCCTCAAACGCCCCTCCTCGGATAAACTGCCAACCTTCAGCTTGGGTAACCAGAGGGCACGGCTATTACTATAATCTGTGTACATGCCACAATATATACCTGTTTTTAAATATCTGGCTATCGATTCCGCTTCCTCTATCTCCGTTGTACAGCCAACAGCGAAATGTGTAATTAAGAGTATATCTCCAAAAGAGGATGAATACGTAGACTATTCAGAGAAAATTTAAGATATACGTTTTATTTCTCATCAGAAATATCTTACGCATACTGGATTCTAATTAAAATCACTAAGAGTCATAATTTTGCTTTTGCATCTTCGGAACATGCTGAATTTAAATACCATGTTTGGTTATCTGACTTTTCCTTTTTGAGTTATGCTCGGAACGTTTACTAATTTGGGGGGGGGCGGTTCAGGAATTCTAAAACACTTATTTCTGGTGAAATCTCGATATCCAATTTTTAAGCGAAATACATTTTCTTTACCATAGGTGGCCCACACAAGCCGTTCTTCCTTGAAGTTAGTTATTCCCGGATACCGCGGATGCCGAAAGGTTTGCCTAAGAAAAACTGTAAAGGGGACTCCATACTGTCAGAGAAGAGGCCTTGCTAAATGAAAGACTGTTGCTTGAAAAAAACACTAATGCTATGACCGACCCCGTAGCTTAGTCAGTAGAGTATCTGCTGCTGTGTGAGGGGTCCCGGATTTGATTCTCAGCTGAACTCGAGAAAGTTTTCTTTAAACAAGAACGATTCACGGTATGCCCAGGATCTAGTGGTTAAATGTGAGTCTGCGTATGCGTGCGTGTGTATTTTGTCGGTTATTTAATAACGAATTTGCCATAAGCAGGAATTCAGAATTGTCGTTGGGCAAAACTCTGAGCACACGTGTTAAGTCATAGAATTACATTACAGTTAATTCATAATCCCAAATGTATGCGCCAATTGGCGCTACAAAGTCAACAAGATTAAACAAAATGATTCTATATATTATATATATTTATATATATACACACACACACTAACTGCCGTTTGTGAAAATTGCAGCACCAAGAAGGAAACATGAATTCAATGAATTTAATACCACAGATTAGGTATATGACAAGTAACCAATGATAAACTTTTCAAATCTATACATGAGTTTTCAGCCCTAATATTCAGTTAATGGTGTGGCCTCCTTGCGCTGCAATTAGAGCTGCTTTACGTCATAGCATTGAATCAAAAAGGTTCTGAATAAGCTCCTGAGGGATTTTCCTCCACGAAGTTTGTATTCGAGCCCACAAATCCGTGACACTGGTTACTGGAGCACCGCGACGCACCAGGTGCCGACCAACCATATCCCAGACATATTCGATGGGCGACATGTCAGGCGAACGTGCAGGCCAGGGAAGCAATGGTACCCGTCGCTCTTCGAAGAAGGCTTGTACATTCCTCGCAATATGTGGCCGGGCATTGTCCTGTTGAAATGTGGCCTGTGGAGATGCCTGAAGCAGGGGGAGTACCTCAGGCTCTATAACCACCGTTAGGTACCGGTTGCTGTTCAAACTGCCCTCAATTCGTAGGAGGAGAGATCGGTTGCTGTAACCAATGTCACCCCAAACCATCACACCTGGTGTTTGTAGGCTATGCCGCTCAACAATGCAGCTCTCCAGGTTGCTCAACACGGTACCACGGGACACGTTTGCGGCCATCACTGTAGGACACATTGAATGGGACTCGTCCGAAAATACTACATTACGCCACTCAGTACTCCAATGAGGTGTTCACGTGCCCATTGCAGTCGGAGGAGCTTGTGGTTTCATGTATGCAAACAGTCCAACCTGCAGCAGATGGCGACGAGCCGTTAATGCAGACAAATTCACACCTGTTGCAGTGCTCCAGCGTCGAACCAACACTGTGGAGTCATTATTCTGGTAAAAATTGCTAATAATTTGTTAAATTATGTGACTAGTTTAATATAGGTATCAAAGCAACAACTACGTCATAAAATAGTTAGGTTACAAACTGTAAACAAATTTACTCAAACAATAATGTTCACAGGCTCCGCAATGTCAACTCTTTTATTTCAACATACATTTTAGTTTCGAGCGCAAACAACACAATGGCGCCTTGTACACAACAAATTATAAAACATTTAGCATTATTACAGCTAAATAAGTAAATGCATAGATAAATGCTAACTACCAAAACTAATTAGTAGAATTTTAGAATAATGATCTGTTCTAAAGTTCAATACCAATGCTTTCTGAAATATCTATAACACTTTTATTCGCCTCAACTTAAGAAATCTTTCGTATTCTTTTTCATAAATAATATAATTTGATTTTCTTTGTATTAGGAATAATTCCGCTATTTCAGCTTCTACTAAAATGTCTCAATAACATAGAGAGAATGGTAGAGAAAGTATATATTACACATTTTGTTTTGTTTCTCATCTTTCAACTTTGATTGTATTGACCATATCAGCAAGCAACGATTCTCCTACAAGCGGGCAAGCATACGCACCCACTCTGTACACAAACTGTAGAAATGTATTCTCATATCGATGCTGCCAACCTTGCTTTATTCTCCCAAAGCTCTCACATAAAGGCAAGGAATAGAGCCCTGGGGAGCTTTTGGAAAGGCATTGTTTGAGACTTTAAGGCGAAACTGCTGTTTACAGAATATAATACAGATGCAAGCCCGAAGTTATTCGGCCCTTTGGGCAACTGAGATGCAGCATTCATTCTGCTTATCAAGGAAGGCTACTAAACTAAGACATGTCCAAGGTCTATAGTTTATGTGAGTGGAAATTACTTATCGATTTGTCAAGGTAGAAAATATACCTGTTGCCCGGCATTGTATCGTTTCTTTTAAATCCGTTCCTGGTAAATGAAGAAAAATCCTCTGGCTTGATTAAGCGTTCATTGTTTATATTCAAAGTATTTCTTTAGCCTCAATTGTTTTAAATATGTAAAAATAACAACTCTTTTAACATGCGAAAGAATATACATAATGACGTTACTATCTTCTGCACTTTCACGTCATATTCTTGCTTTCTATTCTGTTATCCTAGGATAGACAAAGTGTAGTATTCCAATAAGTAATAGGATATCGAAGTTTCACCAGTGGTGTGCATTTTAAGGCACTTCACTCCAAGAAAAAAACATTTTAATAACGTTTTGGAAAGACAGAATCAATTAAAGAATTCAATGTCATAACCAGGATTTGAACCCCGGGTCTTAGGCTTTCCTTGCCATTACTTTAATGGACTCAGCTACCATGACTACATTACATGACATTAAATTCAACTGACTTAAATTGTCAGGGTAAACCATGAGGTGTTCTCAAATTCATTTTGAGATTGTATACCCCAATGGGGACTTACAACATTGTAAGTACTTTAAATCCTGAGCTTCCTAATTAACCACTGTTAGGTCACTGAATACCATATCGGCATTTTGCGATGTTATCTCAATTGGTTAGAGCAACGGCACGGAAGGCCGTGGTTCAAATTCAGTCGATGACATTGAATTACTCTATCTGATTCTAATTCTTCTACTTCAGTCTACACGTCATGTTTGGGAGAATAATTCGATTAGGTTGTACGTTTGTGAGTAGCATAACTCTAAGAAACAAATAGAAAGGTAAATATTGGATAAATACAAAAGGTCACACGTTGCTTAAATAATGTTTGTGGATGTCAAGCGAAGATTTTCAACATTACCTTATTACAAAATACCATTTATTCATTCATTCATTATCTGTTTACCCTCCTCTTATGTAGGACTTACACCCCCCAGGACTTACAAGCGGGTGCCTGGGGTACAAAATATCATTTAGTGATAAATATTCCTAACCTTTATTTTTGTCAAAATTTTGATTTTGATTAAAATAGCATGTTTGTGAGATATATTACAAATATAAATATAACTTGAATTTTCTGTGTGTAATATGTGAAGTCCTCTTCATTCTTTTGAGTTTTATAAACACGAAAAACCATAAAAGATAGAAAATGTAGAGCTCATTCGTGTATTCATTCATTCACTCATTATCTGTTTACCCTCCTCTTATGTAGGACTTACACCCCCCCAAGACTTACAAGTGGGTGCCTGGGGTCAGAGGACCGTCGAGGAGCAGACACTTATGGATCAGACAGAGCATCCAGGATGGGTGATCAGCCCGAAGCCTGGTATGGGATGAAGGAAGTAGATAAAACGAAATGTTGGTGAAATGGATGAAAGGAAAGGTGATGATGGAGCACTTGGTGGAATGAATGGCGGGGGAAACCGGAGAACTCGGAGGAAACCCGCCCAGACGCCTCTTCGGGATCCCTGGGATTGAACCCGGGCCGTCTTGGTGGGAGGCGAGCGGTCTAACCACTCGGCCACGTGCCGCCCTCATTCGTGTATACCTATTTTAATGAATACGATTTTTTGTAGCATAACCATTTCCAAAATAATCACTGCTGTAGGTTTTCATGTTCCTAAGTTTGTAGAATCTAATGGAATGTGTTTGAGAATGCACTCGACCTCATTTTTTCTGTACAAGCTTACTAGCAACAAAAACTGACTTGTGATATAAACAGTATTACATATAATGAAATCCGCGTTACTTGATTTGAGCTCACTTTTAGAGGAACATTTATCGTAATAAAAGCAAAGTGGATAGAAGAAATTTTTATGTATATGAATCCATATTAATGTATTGAGGAACTTTAACATACAACTTTGTCCAAAGAAACTGCTTATGCATTTTGAAATTTATTTTAAAAGAATTATATATTACTGTTGTAGGTTTAATTGTCATCTTAAAGTTTCTGAACTTTCGTAATTATGTGTTGTTGTTAAGTTCGTATTGTCTAAACTGGTTTGTTTAGTTTCGCTACTCTGGTGTACCCATAGGACCAACTTAAGTAAACGATTGTGATCTTTAAAATGAAGGATTTATCTCTTTTTTCACCCAGAAAGAACCACTTTATATATAATGGTTAAACAAGTATAATACTTTTACTTTAAAAAATGTAATTCTATATTAAATTACGAACACGTTTGTTTGCTTATTAATTCTGAGCTCTCACACTACAAGGACACCATCTTTATGTTACTCAGTTCCCACATGCGGCAAAGAAACTAATTATTTCGTAACTGTTGTTTCATAAAAGACGTCTGTAGACAGTAGGTTCGAAAGCTGCATCAGACTTGTAAAATTCATTGCCACGGCTGGGGCTGAACCGCGGATCTTCTGATATCATTGCTGATGCTCTTACCACGACATGCCCATAAGGTGCATAAATCGTCTCATCTTATTCAAGTACCCCGTAAGCTTTCAAGGTGATAGCGATATCACTCAAATTCGACTTCTAAGGCTTTTAATTTAAGGACGGCTTTTAGCCTTAACGTATTTCACACTGGCCTTGTCTAATTTTTGAAGTCGAATTCAAATTTTTGACCTACTGCATACACAAGGCTGGCGTGAAAGAACACTTATCAAAACCCGGAAGTCAATAGCACTTACAACATTGCAAGGGTATTTGAGATCACCTTGAAGATTTACTAGGATTCTTGAATCTGACGAGATCATTTAATGCGCGTAAAGGTAAGTCACCACAGCAGCTGAAGTGGTAAGAGGACTGTTACGAGGGCCGAAGATCCGTAGTTCGAATCCCGTTGAAGCTTTCAAGTCTGATTCGGCGGCTTTCCAAAGTGATAATTTTGTTATCCAGCCAAGCTAGAAGCTTAAAAGAAAACCAAAATTTCAAATTGTTCGACTCACTTCAGCGGCAAAACAAATACGTCGAAATGAGATGTTACTACGTCAGATTTGCCTATTTATATCAGATTTAACTCTGCTCGACCAGCAATCTGTCATGACTACAGAAGCAACTTGTGACAGTTACTGGAAAGGCATGTTTCCTGTGGTTTACATGGCAAGCTCCCCTCCGTTGTTGCTTTATCCAGTAAGCTTCTATTACCCTCCTTTCCCTTCGATCACAAGCTGAATTTTGATGGGTAGCATCTTGCTATATTATATTACATGTAGCATGTGCTTACTAGCTTTCTAATACAACCCCCTGTACCTCTGTCCTACCACTTCCTTTCCTTTTTAAACGTTTAACGTCCGCTGTTACTTCATATGGCACCGCAGGTGGTGATATTGTTGAAACATAAGTAAAAAGGAGACGTTCCAAGCCTAAGTTTAGGGTATCTTCCCTGCATTTGTCAGTTACGAGGACTTTCTTTTTGCTAGTTTTGTTTTCGTGAGATTCTGAATGACTTTCCGTTTTTACTTTTACACACATATTTACATGGACGCACACACATACGCGACTCGAACCCGTAGACCTCGAGCGACAGAATCCAAAGCCAAACACTCTAGTGACCATGAGCACGAGGGCCGGCTAAAACAGGAAAAGAAAGCAGCCAGGGAGGACGTTTCTGCCGGATTTGAACCACCGACCTTTCGTTTACGGGTCCGTGCTTTAACGATCTCGGCTACTTACGTAGGTCCCCACTTCCCTGCTATGGTGAACTGTGACAACTTGTTTAAACGCTACTGCAGGTTTTAATTCTAGAAAACCAAGCAATATGCACGTGGAAGAAGCCGGAGGTAAAGCTAGTAGTAGGAAGAAAAATCTGATTTGTTACATTCACATGACTTTCTCTACCCTCTATCACTTACTTAGTGGGCATGCAAACTATTCTTACTAAAGCTTATTTTTCTATCTACTTCATTATAATTGAGATAAATCTTTGCAGAAGTGTCCATATTACACATTTCGTTATAGACACAAAGGCAACAACCATAGTCAAATCTTTTAAGAACTGGATACTATATGCTGGCCTTGAAATTTCATGCTGTTTCCATGCAATCATGATAAATAACTGAATGTTGACAAGACTTTAAGAGAATGACCAAATAATAGACAATTGTAACCTTTAATAAAGCATATCTGAGAAATGGATTATGCCACAAAACACCTTATTTGAAATAAATTGTGTTTTAAAGAGATCTCCATTTTTTGTTCGTTTACGGCTTAACGTTTATCAGTTATACAGGATTGTACAAAATTCCTTCCGAATAAATAGGATTCCACAGGATATTCCAAGAAAATTCAAGATATACATTTTATTTGACATGTAAATGTCTTTCATGTATGGTATTTTAATCAAAATCGTAAGAGCTATTTTTTTAAAAAGTAAAACATTTCGAAAAATGTTCCATGGAAAGGGTGGTTTAGGGTTGAGGGAGTTTCTTGAAAATCTTCATGTCACATCTTTGGAGAATACTGACACACGGACAGACAGACATAGTGACACAGACGCGCGCACACGCACACACACACACACACACGGACCTTTTCCTAAAATTGCCTTTTTTGGATTCAGTGACCTCCAAACAGGTATTTCCGGTAAAATCTTGGTATAGAATTTTGGATGAATACTATACCTCCTCTACTTACTATGTACGTGTACAGAAAATAAAAATAAATACATTTTAATGGATAGAGAAGGTCTTAAGTAATACGGTGTACTACAGTGTAAATATGATGTATATTGCTATTCATTTTTCTTTTTTTGACATTAAGTATGTACATTTGATTCTCATGGGATGGAAGATAAGCCTAAATGCTTTAGGCGTTAAATAAATAAATAAGTAAAATCCAACATGATGGGCTACATTACTTAAGCATAAAAACTTTCTTTTTATATACCTATGAACCTCTATACCCCATTTAAATTTACTGCAGTAAGTATGGTCTTTCTTCTTCCACTTCATTTTAAGTGCCATTTGTGTGTAAAAATAAAAGGTTAATGTGATGTTTCTGTAACTTGGAGGAATATTACAATATTCCCCTTCCAGCAATTAGCGATTCCCTTAGTGCAAATTAATTCTTCATTATCGGAAATCTAATTTATGTGACTAGCAACCTGAAGTGCCTCTAAACTTTTACAATATTTATGGAAAAAGGTTACCCTCTCTTTTGCTCATTTCTCTTTTCTTTTGCTTTGTGTTTCTCCACAAGCGTACCATGAAGCTAAAATTAATTGGAATATTCTATAAACTACATGCCAATTTAAAACCCATTAATGACAGGGTATTGCACTTTGGGCTGTGTATTCGTTTACATTTTAATTTCACTAAAAGCTGGAAAACAAAACCTCAAAGGCTGAGTATACAACTTTCGTTTAACATCGAAAATTTCTTTCATCATTACGAACCTGCTTTCATCGATATTCTTGTGAAAGCTTACGTGAAAATTGAATTGAATTTGTTAATAGCTAATGGCTAATATCAGTTTACAAGTGTAAACATCAGGTGAAAGAATTTTCTTCTTCCTTTTCTGCACAATCTGCTTTTTTCTTGTCTTTTAGCGGAATATGGAACTGCACGCATTGGAAATGAAATTTATAAATTTGTACAGAAAACCCAGCGTTACTAACTTCTATATAAATGGTGTAATGGCATTATTTCATATAGCTAACTTGAATCCGAATACCAATTATTCAAATAGGCTTCGTTTTTAAATTCATCAAACCGTTCAGGGATGGATTGCATCGATATATATCACTACGGTATCTCAAAGTGTAGATAAATCAGTGTTTTACGGTGAAGTAAACAACATTGCGAGTTAGACTGATGTTTTAGTAATATGGCCAACATAGTGTAAATCAGTCTCGGATGTTGCTCAAAAACGGTTAGTGTACTGACTTATTACTAGGGCTGGGATTGTTTGGCGGAATCAACATTCATTTTAGGTTTCTTATATGCTTAAAATACGTTTTTAGGTTTTTCTTGATTAAAGTAGTTTTTTATGTTTGCTTTGTGAATCAATAATTTTGTTTTTTGGTACTTATTTTTAAGATTTAGTTTTTGGCTTGTAGTGGATAGTTGCATACATTTTCAAATTTTCTGGAGTAAACGGCTTCCTATTATCACGTAACATTCTTGTATGAAGAAAATGTTGTTTCAATGAAACATGGCGTCATTGGAGCGTAAAAATAGATGCTAGTGCAGCAGGTTCTAGGGGTAGCTTTCCTGTATACTTTTCTCCCTGCAATACTGAATTGATGATTTTCACATCTTCAAAACCAGAATTTCGTTGGAGAATCTTGTACAACTTCGAGGAACATGCAACTCCCACTGTCCAGGCATTTCTTTACTGGAAACATTGCAAATGATATCTAGAGCATCTTTCAGTGGCAAAGTTGTACTTTCCAACCGGAAAATAGCTTCTGGTATATAACACAAATTTGTTAATATATGTAAGAGAAGCCGCAAGAGTGGGACACTCTGAGTGATTTCTTAGCGTTGGCAATGCAGGAAGCTTCTGTTTCATCCAATTCATTGATGACATTTTTAATGTCTTAAGTGCTCGGCATAGTAAATGGCAGCAGACGGCCAAGTTCCCCAGCGGGTAAGTATCGGCTCAGGTAGAAGAAGGGTTGCGGATAGTTTCTCTTTGAATAATTTTATATGTTTTGGGGCTTTTAAGAAAACCTCCTTGACCGAAGATATCAGGCTGTTCACTTCATCAAAGTGACTTCTAATCTCCTCCGTAAGGCGGTGCAGGCCACGGGCCAAGCATGTAACATGTAGCATGGCCGGGTGGAAGGACTGTAGAGCCCCCCCAGCCTTCAACATGTAGGCAGCACTGTCTGTCACTAACAAAAAGTGAAATGTGGATCTGTAGCAATCCACTTTTTCAATAAATATAATTTAGGCATTGTTTCACTATACAACAATTACATTTGAAAAGTATTGCAACAATTAATCACTACACTTTCTGCCTGTTGTACTCTCAGTGAACGATTGGAGGTTACGCTCCACCTGACCTTCTATCAGCTGCATCCAGGTGTCACCACGTCACATGTGCTGAGTTTAACTATAGTAATTTGAACTACTGACTATAAGTGCTGGAAATAATTTTACAATGAGTTTCAATCCGAAAACAACATTCTTCATTTCAAAAAAGAGAAAACAGCTATTTAGATTATTTTAGGTGTCAACACCTCATTAGGTTTTTTTAGGTGTAATGAAATTCACATATTTTGCTTCAGGAAGTGTGAAACGAATATATATCTTGACTTGTGTTAATTAAATAGCGAGGAAAAAATAGGTTAAAACCTAAAATTCCGGGCCCTACTTATTACATTTTTCAGTACCAACCTCTCTTTTCATGGCTATTTATTTTCTTTAGTATAAAAAATCCACGATATCACTTTCCTCCTCTGCAGAAGACTCCTGGGGTTGTTGGAAAAACAATCGACATACAATTACTGTTCCTACTTGACATTTTTACTTTCTCCATTACGTAACTATAATAGTAGAAGTACTTCATTAAAAATGAGGATTTTATTCAATACCATGTCCATTATGAATTTGAAATTATCGGTGTAATTAATTATTGTTTATAGGATAGCTACAAAGCTTTAATACACATAATTAACTAATACAATGCAATTTTTGTCCAGCATTAAAATACAGTAGATCAGTGGTCTAATGATGTTAAACTATTCTTTAATGAGCATATATACAAGTGGCGAGAGCATGGTACATATGTATGTACATATGCATTCTAACTACGCCAGTTACAAACCCCAAGTTTTGTTACTCTGGAATATCAATATGGTTATTCTAATTTTTACAATTCCGACAAAAAATAAAATATTAATTTTAAAAATTAATTACTCTATCGTGCCAAACGTAGGGAGATTTACCTTCCTTCTAGTCCAGAGGAACGCTTTACAAGATTCAACCAGGATTTTTCGAAAAATTCAGCACCCATCTGCTTGAAACAAGTCATAGAATACACTTTTATACTTGTCTGCCACGTAGTTTGGTGCTTGATATTTTTTCAAGTACTTAAAACCCAGAATTTATCTACACCTACTGCGACGCGTCATTTTTACGGGAAACTGTTCAAGGAAAATTATATTTTAATGTTATGGAAAATATTATAAGTAAGCAATTTTGGGTTTCCAAAATATGGTTGATATATTTTACATTTATGCATCAAGTATTCCGAGTTTTCCTTCCTGAGTTTAATGGAGGAAGGAAATATTATATAGTTACAGATTCCATGCTATTTATATAGATAGTATGTCAGCTATAATAAGATTGGAATAACTTTCTTGAGAAGTGAAGATCAGCAAGAGAAAGGGCAATATATAACTTAAATGTCTTACCAAGCAGTCCTAAAATGCTGGAACTATTCGCATGCGGAACATTTTTCACCCAAATGGCTTTTCCTGAACAAGTATCTGAAGTTTAATTTGATTTTTATGGGGAGAGATTGGAAATAGGCTGCAATTAATTTCGGATGCCTATATAAAAGGCACAGTTATAAATCTTTCAGAACGTTGCGTTAACGGTTAACAGAACAAAACCTCTCTTAGTTGCCAGGTAACGACCGATAGAGGGGCAGAGAAATAATTAATGGCTTTTTTTTTTTAATTTCCTATTAAGAGGAGAAAAAGGACACCCGTCAGCGAAATAAAAGAGTTTAATGTATCAAAGGAACTAATATCATAAACGTAAAGTATTTTCTCTTTTATTTTCTATTTTTAATTATGGCTTAAATTAATATTTTAATTACTTCCTCTAACTTTGTTGATATAAAAGTGGCAAACTTCTACAATATCGTAACGTGCTATAAATTTTGAACGCTTCACCTTAACAGACTGTACATAATTTTAATTATATCTCAGAAGACAATTTTAAGCGTAGCGTAACATTTTGGATATGTTTGTAAATTTTGTTTCTTGATAATTGGTGGGCATTCTGAGAAGTACTTTTGAAAGACGCAGAATATCAGGAAGATATCCACTTAAACTACTCTTAATAATGATTTCAGAAGCGTTTTGAATATATAAAAAAATGTCTTAAAAATCTTAAATATAAATCCGACCTACCCGGTATTACATGTGTGAAGTTTTCATTCTCCACTGTCTACCTATAATAGGTAGAGGAAGCAAAGGTTAATTTCTACATTTCATCTGAAGGTCACCTTCCAGGTCTGTTGAAATTTCGGACAAATACCAAAATTATATTTGAGTCAGACACTGTCTAAGCACTCGAGAAAAGAAAATACCATACCCATATCTCAAAACATCCTTTATATGGAAATACTTTCCCTAATACAGTGTTTTGATTTTGCACCAGTAAACTTAAGGTCATTTTCCCCGCTTTGCAAACGTTCCCCCACTACACTTAGTTCCCCTCTTGCAGCGGCAGTAGTATTGTTGAGGCAGTAAAGTACGTTGTAACTATGATCTCAAGCTTTGAGAAGGTAAGGACTGGAAGGGAAACTGCAGAAAGATATAAATATAGAGCAAGAAAGGGGATTACCATGCGTTATCTTGACTGGACTGGCCAGAGCGAAACTGCTTATAACGATTTTAATTTAATATATATATATATATATATATATATATATATATAATTTCCTATTAAGAGGAGAAAAAGGACACCCGTCAGCGAAATAAAAGAATTTAATGTATCAAAGGAACTAATATCTTAAACGTAGGGTATCTTCTCTTTTATTCATATATATATATATATATATATATATATATATCTTGATTAATTTTTCTGATAACCTGTGAAGTCCTCTGCATACTAATTGAGTTTTTTTGTAATTTGGTGTAACTGGGAAATCAACAGCAATAAAAATTTACTACAGGAAGCAAGTAGAGCACATTAAAATATACAATTTGTATCAAATAAATTTTCGTTGCGTATACTGTAGAGCTGTTCAAATGTATGTTCGCAGTTTCTGATCGACGTTTCCGAAAGTTTACGATTCTTCTTTTTTTCTTTCCATTGCAAGAGCTCTTTATTGCGGCTAAGATTTGAATTCTGTTTGTAGGAACACTTATTCCTCAATTTGAAATTTCTAGGGAAAGAGAAACATTTATCGCGAAAAACGCAACATGAGTGCAAGAATAACTTCTATCAAACACCCTTATTAAAGTATATCAATTAGACATTACTATCAGATATATGAAGTTGTATTTTATAGTTTTTAACAGGAGGAATGAGTGAATAAAATTTCCAAAACTTTGCTGTGGCAACCGGTGGTTTAAATTTACTAGAATATTAGAGCAAGCTTATCTTAATATATCAACCTTCCCTTGTGTGTTTCAAGTTGATTTTAACAACGGGTGTTTATTCACAACGAAGACGCCTTGGTAGTTTCCTTCAGTATGTACATTAAAATCTACATTCAGTATCTAACACAAAAGCAAAACTTAGTTTACAAACCCTAGTAACAAACTAGTAAGGTCCTTAATACAATATAGGTCTACTACGAAGATCTCAGTATTGTTAACGATTCCTCACCAACAGATTTTAATGTAGCAAACGGCACTCTCAGTGCTATAGAATTACCATTAAGTACCCCTTGATATGTAAGATAAATTTGAATAAACAGCTTATAAACAAATATACAGTGATCAATTTCCCATTCTATTAACTGATGTAAATGGCACTCCTCGGTTTCTCAAACTCCCACTGCAGTGGGATCTAAAAAATGCAAATTGGCAAAAGTTCCAGATCTAAAAACTTTCTTTATCTAACTCCAACGAAGAAATTCTGTCAATCAAATCCTAATGAAATAATGAGCTCATTTACAAAGTTGTTCCATAATCCGCTGATATCAGTATTCCGAAGAAATACCTAACTACCAGGAAAACTGTAAGCAGGTGGAATCAAAAATGCAAAATAACAATAGCCGCCAAAAACAAGGCCTACTAAAATTCAAACGGCAACCCACGCCGGAACACAAAACTGAGTTCCAAAAAACAAGAGATAAGGCACGCCAAGTGGTTGAAACAAGCAAAAGAGACACTTAGTTAACTTTATTTCGTCTCTAATAATGAAACACCTCAAAAACTGGTATGGCAAAACATTCGTAAAATAAGAGGCTCATATAGAATAATACAAAATATAATTCTATATGATCCCACGGAAAATACTACACTGACAGTTCAGCAAACCATTGCGAATAACCTAGCTCAAAACTTCGCAGCCACTTATAAAGAAGAAACAGACAAAACTAAATTGTCCGAAAAACAGATTAAAAATCATGTATAACAGAGATAACAATGAAATCTACAATTATATCAAATTCATAGGAGTCTTGGAAACTCTTAAAAAGTGTAAATGTTCCAGCTCTATAGTATATCTTATGGTTACTTAAATCTTTACCTCAAGATGGATTAATCTACCTTCATGAAGTTCTCAACTACTTATGGAGCTCCAGAAGGTTTCCTGATCAGCGGCACACTGCAACTGTACTGCCCCTTCCCAAACCATAGAAACATCTGTCTTCACCTGAATAGTTCAGTGCTGTAGCCATTACTTGCACCATGTGTCAAGTATTTGAAAGAATAGTTAATAATCCACTTTTCTGGGAATTGGAGAACTAGATTTTCTTCCGAACATCAAAATACCTTTAGCCACTTTCACTCCACCACTGTTCATCTTCTTATAATTTAATCTGAAGTAAGAGCTGCATTTATAAAGAACCAGCACTAAGCTTTGATAGAACAACGTTACGTTACATTATCGTGAAAATTCAATCTTAAAGCATTAGAAAGCATCGATTTTGGAGGTTATCACTTTATTTACAATTTTCTCCATCAACGTAAAATAAGAGTATGTTATACAGGAGCAATGTCCAAAAAACTACCTATAGAAAGAGGTATTCCACAAGGCTCTGTCATGAACGTTACACTATTTCATATAGCCATCAACAACATCGTTAACATTTCACCACTTGTCAAGGGCGTACTACTTGCAGATAACTTTACTATCTTCAGCAAGGAGGAAAACCTCCCCACTACTTCCACACTTCCTCAAGTGATGCTAGTAAAACTTCACACGTGGGCAACCCACGCTGGTCTTAACCTGTATGCCATGTGCTTCTCCAGATCATATTATAATTTTTCAATCCCCACATTGTCCATAAGATAATTAAAATTGCCATAACTGTAAACATTTTGGGATTAACATTCGATTTGCCGCTAATCTGGAAATGCAATGTTGCAAATTAAGAAACGAGTAATAAGAAGACTAAATATTCTAAAAGCTTTGTCACATAGAGAGTGAGGCGCTGACTTAAACGTTCTTTTACGCATCTACGAAACCCTTATTAGAACAAAATTGGTCCATGATGCCCAGGTATCAATCCAGCTAAAGAAACAGCTTTAAAACATCTCTTTGAATATGCTTAGGAGCATTTAGAATCAGTCCTATGGTAGCCTATTGATAGAAACCAACATCATTGGACTTCCGCAGAATGGAACTGAGCTTGAAATATGCAATAAAGATTTCAACAAGACCTATCTCAGCAATCTATTAGCACGCATTTTCTGAAGAGACACAATTAAAACTTTATAGCGAAATCAAGGCAGTCGTTATCATTCTACGTTAAAATAAGAACATACACCGATAAATGTGGTCTAGAATTTCATCTGACAATGCCACGGATGTTTCACGAATTACCACCATGAAGGATATCTCTTCCCCAAAGCTAACTTGGATGTACAGAGTATAAAAATCCCATATATTGAGGAAGGTTTATTTTAGGAGTTGTATTGCAGTTCTACTGTTGGGGAGCCAAACTTGATGAAGTAACTGCCCCACGTGCGATACAAAGTTTCCGGTGGCCTTGGCCCCAACTTTACTTTCCGGTGGCCTTCGTCCCAACGTTTAGGAATCAACTTTGTATTTTAATGTTTTCTTTAAATATTATATATTTATGTTTGCCTCGGCTGCGTCAGTATTAATTTGTATAAACATGTATCTTTTAGCAGGGGTGATGCGGCTAAAGAAGAAATTATAATTGCTTGCTTGCACAAATTGCTTGCAAGGCTTGCACAAATTATAATTTTTACTTCACTCCTTTTATTAATCCTTCACATGATTAAATAACACTTCACTGATATAGAGAGTTGTGAGATTATTTATTAATTACTTGCACTTTTTAACACGTAAACTTTATAATATTCTCTCCGTAATTAATTTTATATGTCTCACACTGAATGCGCATTTAACTGCGTGTATAGCGTCCGGTTGTGAACGCTGTCTACTAGCGACAGGCGCCTGATTTTGTACAATTTGCTCTACTTCAGTTTCTGATTTGCTAATCCTACTCCAATAGTATACTTTTATTTAACTTAAGATCTTTCCGGTTGTTGATTGGCTATTTATAAACTGTTTTTAAAAATTACATTATTGTTGCTCCAAGAATTACTAGCAGCATTATTAAACTTTTCAATTCATGATTGCCTCAACTCTCACAGCTCCTACATTATTAAATTACATAATACATTCACATAACGTTATTAAACATGTACATAATAATATAAACATAATACAATGACTATTACATATATTTTATATATTATATTATAAGCATATTGCTTTAAGGCGGGCTGTTATTTTTTATATTATATAATTGGACTGATATATTTAAGTGTTAAAAATACTGCCTCAATATATACAGACTAGTCTTCCAACAAATACAAAGCATTCGTTCTAACCGTAAATTCATCTACATTGACGGATCTGAAACAGAAAATGGGAGTGGGTGTAAACGAATAACTCCTAATAACACAATAAATTAAAGCTTCCTGACTCTTATTCTATATTTTCATGCGAGTCATTTATGCCATTAAGCAAGCTTTAATATACCTAACCCAATCCAGCCACAGTAACTTCCTTATACTTACTGATTCACTAAAGCACTCTCGAAAGTCTTAGAGATCGCTCAACAGATTTGCACTTTCTCCAGGAAGTTCAAATCTTCATTGCCTAGCTCTAACAAACAATAACATCCTTTTTACGTCGATTCGATATCACTGTGGCATCAAAGGCAATGACAGAGCAGCCAAAAAAGCAACTATTTTAACAGAGATTACAGAACATACCTTACCGTGACTTCATAAAACACTTTTCCAGGCAACTCAGAGCATAATGGAACCAGACATGGAACCATACAAGTTAAACGGATCAACAAAGATGACATCAGTAGTCCTTGCCTGTATGCTCTTTAAAGAGGAAAGGGCAAGTAATTAGCACAAGACTAAGAATTGCACATACTGGACAACACGCTCATACATCTTCATCAAATCAACCCACCTTATTGTGAAGACTGCAACACACCTTACTATCAAATATACTTTCACAGAATGCAGACGGTACACTATAGAACGACAGCTCTACGACATCACTGAAGATCTATCCACAACATTGAATACTCCATCAAAATTCAAGCAAGTTCTTCTCTTCCTCAGAAGTATAAAACTTGATTTAAAACTTTAATGTACTTGTTAACAATCCTTTGTTTAATTCTGTTTACAAAACTTTTGCTTGTAATACAATGAACTTTAATTGTTATAAATATTGTGTAGTCGCGATATGACAAAGCTGCCAAAGTGGCTTAAAATAAATAATATATATATATATACAAATTAACAAGTTTTGAACGATTTTGTATCATAAAAGTGAATAATGAGATTTGATCAACCTGTAGAATTTATTTCAAGGGACACTGTACTGAAATACTTTATTTATTGAGCAGATATTTGCATTGATTGTTTCAGAGTTCTCATAAAATAATTTTTGTGACTGTCAAAAAATTTCAGAAGTGAAATTTATTTCCTTCAACACGGACCAATACAATTTGTATCCCTCCCAATGATCCATCCCCTAGTTTACAGTTGACTACAATATGAGTGCGTGCGGTGGGAAGAGAAACTAAACAGTTACAGAACAAGTGTGCGGGACACCGGAAGGACAGTCGGATACAGAAAGCATCCAGCAGATCCGAGTTACATTTACTAGCGAGGTTGAGGCCAGCAAAGTATAGTATTGTTTTCGTTGTGCAACTTACATTTCCCTATTGCCTTGCCCCTCATTACCCTCTGATCCCTAGCCTCGATGACGTTAGGCATTGTTAACAAAGGCACTTGCGCTTTCTCCCAAGCGCACTCATATCATAGCCTGCTAGTGCAGAGAAATAAGACTCGCACTCTTTCTGAGTATGCTAAACTTCATGTTTTCTTGTCACATGGTCAGACAAAAGCTGATATATCTATGAACAATTAGGAATATGGAGATGCAATTTGGAACACAACGGCGCTCAGAAAACAAAGCAGTTAAACGTGTGATTTCATGAAATTATCCTTATTTAAAGGAACATGTTTCAAGCCTACACTTTATAATTGTACAACTTAAAGTTAGATATCAAACACTTTGTAGAGAATGCTTTGACAAAAAAAGCAATATCTTCAAAAATAGCTTAAATGTACAAATTTTAACGAATTCCTGTTTTTACAAAGTTTGGCCATTTATTTTTTTTCAATCATTTCAGTTTGGTGAAGCAAATAACTACGTGAAATTTAAGAATTTTACACTTTTAACCCAATAATCTTAAATTTTAACTAAGAACTAGTAATTCTGCAGATTTTCATTTCTATAGTTCAGATAGTTTACAATATTTTAATTTTAAATTATTAGTTAACAAACATTTAATTTAACTGTTCCATACCATATTTTAAATTTAATTCTAGAATGCATAAACATTCACAAATACATAAGCATGTAAATAAAAATCATTTTAAATATTTACTATATATGTATACATTTTTTCCAATCTGTTTTATTTTTGGGAGATAACTTATTGATTTATTATAATTGTTAATACTATAGTTTTAGAGTAAATACATTTAAAATTTAATAGTATACAAATAGTGAGTGTGCGGTATAACACATGCAATTAAACAGATGTAAACAAGAATTTAATTAAATGTAACCACATAACAAGAACATTAAAGCAAAACTGAAAAATGAAGCCAGCAAAAATTCGTTAATGAAGCTATACTTAGCCACTGTGTCCCTGAAACATGAACAGCAACAACTGCGTAAAATGTTAAAATAGAGACAGTATATGAGCTTCCGTATTTCAGTTATGAGAGAGAGAGAGAGAGAGAGAGAGAGAGAGATAAAGTGAGAGACTAATTAGAATGAACTGAAAACCACGATTAGAAAATGTAGAGCAAACTTGAGCATGATAATTTAACATAAAAAAGGATTACCATTCACGAACCCAAGAGGGCCCGAAAAAAGACAAACACGAAAAAGCTAACAAAGAGAATGGAAAAGAAAAGGCCAAAAGAGTGTAAAGGAAGAAATAAATGAGGATAATGAAGACAACTCATATTTTACTTCTGGTTTTCTGATACAACGGCAACCTGTGGTAAAAGAAAGTATTTCACAAGGAAATTGATATAGAAGTATAAACATGACGGTAGATAAATACGCATCAGGACCCTTTAAGGTCGCCTACATTTTGGTGAGAATCGGTTTAAATCCACTTTTGACATAAAAAGAGGCACTCAAAATAGTGCCATTTCTGTAATTTTCATCGAAGCATTACTTTAAGTTACAGCTCACATGGAATCTCTGCGTAAAAATAATTTTTAAAGAATCACGTAATAATTCACGAGTCCACGTATAAAAAGTGATTCTTCTATCCACGCCATGTGAATCACGATATGCTTTTACCTAGATCAAATTAAGCAATAGCTAGCTGCATAGCAACATACGACATTTAAAATGTCGTTCAAATGCTTAATCGGTGAGATTGCTGTTGCTCTAGAAAGTGACGTACTTCGAAAAATATAAACATAAAAAGTAGAATATTTCGAAAATGGCAAAAGCAAACAAACAATTTATTTGATAAAAATGTATGTTTTAATATACTTTTTTGGGTTTTTTAAACATTGGTCTTTACGGTTATATAGACTTTAACAAAATTCAATCAATATGAAGAAGACTTCAGAGGCTATTCACAGAAAATCCAATATATATCTAAGTTAAATTTGTCACGTTGGTATCTCAAATTTATTATATTTTAATCCAAATCATTGGAGTCATTTTTGAAAAAAATGAAGAATGTAAAGAGGAAAAGTTAATAGAGGTAAGTGCCAAAATGTAAGAAAATTAGTTATACCTAGCAAACCAAGCTATGTGTCAAGGTCATCAATTGCCAACTAGTGAGTTAAGTGCCTCCTTCAGCACTGATAGTTTTTATAGCTGGCAAAAGATAGCGCTGGTTGTATGTTTCAGCATCTCTTGAATGCTCTTATAAAAGAGCTAAGTTTCGTGCCATTTCTGTTTCTTTCTGCTTGCAATATTGGATATGCAAGCAAAGAATGCAAACTAGATGAGTGCTAGATATTTTAGAGAAAAGCAAGATTAGGCCAGAATAAGTGTAAAGGTATATGTGACAGCAAAAACAGAAAGGAAAAACCCACCTACAATTGAGGTTAGTGTAATCCATGTTATTACGTCGAACTTTAAAAAATATACAATATTTTAATTTTTATTACCATTATAAATAATATTATTATATAAATGTTTGTATTATTGTTATAAATAATCTTGTTTGGCCTTTTACTTGGATGTTTCATTTAGTAATTTGTAATACTTTTATTTTACTGATAATGTTCAAATTTTATTAAGCTGCAGAGAGCTGGTGAGAATGAGGATAAATCTATTTGAAAATTATCATACCCGAAACATGGATGATTAAGGAAACTCTAATGGGACTGATCAATGTTCTTCCGAAAAGTTTCTGGCATGGAAAATATGGCGATCCGGAAGAAAGTAGTAAATAGAGTGCTATAAGTTTCATCATTCCAGTTTGAGAAGCACACGTATGTAAGTATAATTTCATATACATTTTTGTCGCGAACTCAAAAAAGATTGAAACAATAATTGCAAAGAAAGAAATCTGGAAGATCTGTTTATAAACACCACCAGGATGATGTAAAAATCCTTTAATTTCACCTTTCAGGATAGAAGCGGGCAGAATGGCTTAGGCGACAACTCGGCCCGCATTTTGGAGGTCCTGGGTTTGATTCCTAGAGGGCGCTCACTCTGACCGTAGGTTTTTCCGTGGTTTTCCCCTGGTCGCCTAGGCGAACGCTGGGTGGTGTATTCTATCACGATTTTTCCTTTCCCTAATTTCCCATCATTTCATCTCTCTCCCTTTCATCTTTCGGGAGGTGGCTTCAGCTTCCGTAGTACGGCTAGTGTCGGGCAGATGACATGGTTGCTGCCTTTGTAAAACATTTCTCCACGTATTTCTCGTGGGATTCTTCGCCTCTGCTGGTGTCGGCGGATGTTTCAACTTGGAAACATTAGGGACTTCCATGCGTCTCGTGGGCCTGTCTGTCTGGGGTCCTGCAACTTACTGCAGTTCCTTCACTTCATCCCTATCCCCCGAAGGGTGTAGTCACAATAGGCCTAGTTGGTCGCTTGGCGAGGTGTTTACCTCTGGTAAATACCCCATGATAGAAGTATGGTTAGAAAGCACATTAATTCAGTTCCAATGTGTCAGAATCACAAAAAACACCCAAATCTGAAAAGGAATACACGAGTCCTTATGTAAATGTCAACAGACTTTATGCTACATTAAACAAACAACACCCAAATAGTATAGTTGCCTATAAATTTTGTTGTAAGAGACTTCCCAAATATTTCTTTTAGAAAACCACGAGTTCAAAACCTGTAAGATATATGATCGGCTTCACATTGACACCAAAAATAAAGACAAGATCAAAGCAGCGAAAGCTAAAGCAGAAGAGGAACTTCACCACCGACATTTTTAATGATGAAAAATAAAGCTATTGCTAGCTGTTTACTTGATAGTGAGACATGCAGCAAAAAGTTTTTCAAATCCCCAAATTAGCCCGCTCTGCTATGTAATTTTCTCGGCAATTAAAATATTGTAACTTCTGCATTCACTTTTCTGATGCATCTGTGCAATAAAGTGTCTATGGAAGGAAGGCCAATCAAATGCCTTGTCTCATTCGTGCTGTAATGAGCAACGCCTTACCTACAAAGAAAATCGTTGTATTTGGAGTGGTAAGTGCTGCATCCATTCAAGAACAGAATGATCCTGTTTTTGTACAATTTCCTTGACGTAGATTCTTGCATCTGATAGGGACTTTTCCTTAATCGAAAAAAGGTGGAAGGTTGAAAAGATATAGGTGCTGGAAGTTATAAAGAAGGTGATAACAACTGCAAAACGTTCAAGACCGTTCCATGTTTTAGATACGGGTGAATAGTTTGAGTTTGAAAGCTGCAAGCAAAACCGTAGACACTTCGACGTTAAATATATCACAAATATTGTTGCTGAGGGTGGCAAAAGGCAATTCTTGCGTTATTATGCTCAAAGAAAACTTCAGTGTCCTTCAGGGGTGGGAATCATGGAATGTTTTCAAAAGGTTAAAGGTGTACTGGAAAATATTCTATTAATGGAGTTGGGAGTCTTGTCAGAAACCGCTCTACTTCTGGGTGGAAAAAGGGGGTTCTTCGGTCTGTGATTAACATCGTTAAAAATGAAAATCAAGGCATTTATCGCAGAATTAGTACTTGATTAGACTAAACTGATCCAGAGTGTATAGCACTTAGTTCATTTAGTACGTTCCAGCACATGACACTTAGAGCTTTTCATAATTTTTCAAAATTTTTCTTCCTCAGATATAGTAAGATATCAAAATGCAGGCATGTAATATTAATGTAAAGCAAATCAAACTGTGTATACTTCTTTTCAAATAAAATACGTCTTTAGTCGTAATTTTAAACAGTTTTTGTTGAATATCCACAAACTACATTTGTGACAGTTAACTCCATTAGGTATTCACTCTACAAAAAATGAAACATTTTCTGTGTAAAGGTTAGTTTTGGGTGGGAGAATCTTAAAATCTTTACCTGTCATGCTTAAACGACGTCTGGCTCATGTATTCATCCGGCTTTTCAGTTTACAGTTAAGCTATTCACGGATTGTCAAGGAGATGGGGAGGTTACTGGATTTTAAGAATATATTTCGGTAAAATATAAGTGTAGAATCTTGTGTGGAATGCAGCACTTCCTCTACCATCTACTGTATAGGTAGGTGGTAGGGAAAGTAAAACAACAGATATTACCTTTTTGGCTTCCTAGTACCGACTGAATGTGTGGTGGATTATTAAGAGGGTAGGTACAGCTTAGAATTATCAAAAAATAGATACAATATATTAAATTATAAATGTATAATAATATTTATAATTATAATATTTATAATTTAAAGTGTATTAAACAAGTTCACTAAAGTTACAAAATTTGGGATACTTTAAATCTAGATGTGAAGAAGATAACTAAACGGAATACTAAGGCGTAATACATAAACAACAAAATAAGTAAAAGAATAATTTAAATATTAGAGAAGTAACACTTTTAATGAGGTTAAGTTCGCTTTTGTTTTGTTTAGTTTGTTAGTTTGGTTGTATTTGTCTTAATAGTATATTTAATTTAATGATTATATGCTGTATATATATATGCTTATTTACTATGAAATCAGCAGCAAAACTTTAATTCCATTATAATTCCTATTGACAACTGAAAGGGCATATACCATACATATATATACATATACACATAGACATATAAATCAATATTAAACAAGAATTGTACATAATAATAATAATAATAATAATAATAATAATAATATATATATATAATTCACCAAGAAAAATTTTAGAATATTTAGCAGCCAAGAAACGTAAAAAACAGACTTGTAACTTAGATAAGTAAGGGACGGGCGAGCTAGGTAATTCCAGATAAAAGATAATTCTAGGTGGAGCCCTCCTTTCACCAAGCTAATGAGCAAAGAACCGGTAGCAGTAAGGAAAAATAGAAAGAGACAGATAGAGAATATAAAGAGACAGGGATATTGAATCTGCTTCCGGGCGCGTCACTGGGAGGCGTATGTGAAATCTTTTGGAACAGAATATTTTCATACATAATAAGGTTACGCGGTCTGAGGACCAATTAGAAATGTCGTTACATTTTGAGTCGCGGAGGTAAGCGTGACTAGGTTTAGGTATAAAAAGGTGAAGAGACACCCAGATTTTCACTCTCTTATAGAATCTCGTCGTCACACAGTGATACTCTCTGGACGACGAACGCACATGTGTACATGGGGGTGGAAGCCTGTGCAGTTATACTAGGCTCCCAATTATTATAATGGTGGGAAATGTTATAATGGGAAAATCTAGCCGCCCATAAGTATTTATTTGATAATAAACTACATACTTTAAGGGAAATGCAGTGTATTTTAATTTGCTCACTACTAAAACCCTGAGACCCGTGAAATTAGTTAGATAGGTAATTATTAGGAATAGAGAAATCAGCAGCCGACGAGCAACAATAGCCGGAGACTAACACTGCAGCAGAGGGCATCAACAAGAGTAACCCGTTTTCCAGCTACAATTGACGCACAACGCTTTCTCGCTTTATACAACACTCACGGATTAATTTTGCTTTTTTCCCAGATATAAATACTTGCTGAAAACTGCAAGTCATTAATAAATTAAACAACTGCTTTAGGATATTTTAAATCATATATGAAGAAGACAAATAGGAAAGTAATATTAAAGCGTAATACATAAATAGCAAAATAAGTAAAAGGGTCATTTAAATGTGACAAGTAAATCATAATAACACTATTGAAAGTGGAAGTTTATGTATATCTCCAACAGAAACAAAATTTGACATTTTGATACACTTCGATAGTTTTCATTTGAGAATTCTTTTAAGATACTGAATCCTTGAATACAAAAGAAGAAAACAGAGCTGCCTGAAACTGAATTAAGGTTTTAAAATTCATTCCTTCCGTTAAATTGCTACACTAGAGCATTGGCTTAATTAAATGATCAGGTTAATCTAGCTCATTAGCATAGTGTTAACGCGTGCGATGCATATCAAGAGGCAAGGGGCAGCGTGAGCCGTGAGGGCTTTACGGAAGTAGCCCATTTGGGATTTTGTGAGAGTGAAGGGCTGCCAAATTGGGATTCCTTGAGGAGCACGACATGCCTTTCCGCTCTGACAATGACATCATTTGGAGTAACTTGGCGAGCGGAAAGCTCTCACATACGTCTATCCTCCAGCTAGTTTGGTTTAAGATCGTTAGAGGTTTTTGTGTGCCACTCCTCCCTTTTGCCTTGAGCATGAAGCAGCTTTTCGAGACTCCTTCTTTGTGTACAGTTTTTAAGTGGTTTCAGTCAATTACTTCTCCATAAACGTTTACTATATTCATCCCTTGCTGGATTTGTACATACTCAGTCATACTTTGTTATAAATGTATCTCAGAGAAACGTGGGGAAAACAAAAAATCTTTTTAAACTGAAGAAGTTTATTGTTACATTGGAATGGTCGCATGTCCTTCAATTCGAGAGAGAATTTTTCTACATAATGCAACATAGCGAGGGTTTTCAGGTTATGTTATTCACCTCAAATAATTTTAAGTTCAGAATTTTCCAAGCATGCGTCACGCACATTCTCAACACTTAAGGTATAAAACGTTTGGTTTTTTATTTTCTCCAAAACGGCTTAAAAATTTTGATCAAAATTGTTTTAGATATTGGTATTAAAAAACTGTTCATCCTAAAAATTCGCTTAACAATTTCCCTTCAATCTTACTGTGTTTTAATTGTAGATTATGATACAAGGATTAAAAGTAGGGTTTTATTTTGCGAGTAGGAATGTTTCCTAAACGAAGGCCATAGGCATATATTTGTTTAGACAGTGCTCGAATTTGTAAAATATCAATAATACTATAGTGATTTCTGAAACTAATGGAGATCGCGTTCTTGAAACAAGAGAAATGACATTAAAAAAGCTAGATGTCAGATTTTTTGATGTGTTATTGATTCGCTAGCAGTCATTTTCAATAAAATTATTTTCACCATGTTTTGTCTTATACAGGCAATTAAGTGATTAAATGCCATATCACATTGCTTTCTGAACTTTTTTGATAATTACTTCTATTGTTATTCTTTCTACTAATACTGTAATTTCACCTCCATTTCAGTTTCTTCGGAATTCATAATTCCTGCCATTTAATCTCAATGTAGGTTATACAAAAGCGTAACGTTTTAGATAAAAAAAGCTGCAATATAAGGTATAGGTTATCTCTACAACGAATTGCGATAAATTATAGTATGACGAATCCCATGCGAGCGCCATGAGAAATTAATCATGTGAAAGAACATAAGGAAAAGTTGAGGCAGTATTTTTAACACTTAAATAATTTCAGTCTAATTATATAATATGTAAATTCCATAACAACCCGCCTTAAAGCAGCATTTGTATGTAATAATATATAAAAAATGTATGTAACAGTCATTGTATATGTTTGTATTATTGTATCCATGTGTAATAATGTTATGTGAATGTATGACGTAATTTAATAATGTAGGAGCTGTGAGAAATAGGTCAAAAGTTGCTAACAATGAGGTAACCCTGAGGCAATAATGAATGTGTGAGTTTAACGATACTACTTGTGATTCTTGGAAGAAATAATGTAATTTTAGTGACAGTTTATAAAATTAGCCAATCAACAACAAGAAAAAGCTTTAGTTAAATGAAGGTATGCTATTGGATTAGGAATAGCCAATCAGAGACTTGAAATACAGAAATTTACAAGTTTAGGTGGTTGAAATCAGTTCAGTTGCCTGCAAACAGTGTTCCTAACCGCACGCGAGACACGTCCTCGAGAAGTATAATACGTATTCGTGTGAGACGAAAATAGTTTACGTATTAAAAAGTGCAAGTAATTAATACAAAAGAATCTCACAGCTCCCTATATCAGTGAAGTGTTATTTAAATCGTGTCAAGCATTAATAAAAGGAGTGAATTAAAATTATAATCTGTGTAAGCCTACATTCTTCAGTCGCACCACAACCCTGCAAAGAGAAACATGTCTCTAACAATAATACTGACGCAGCCGAGGCAAACATAAATATTTAATATTTAAAGAAACTGTCAAATTACAAATTGAATATTTTTAAATTTGGGACGAAGGCTACCGGGTACCGTATGTGTGGTTGCAACTACTTCAAGTTCGGTTCCCCAACAGTTGAACTACAATACAACTCCTTCAATACAACCATCTTCTTCAAATTGGCGTCCATGCGTGAATCAACTATTTTCTCAAATTGGCTCCCAAAACGTGGGGTAAATAATAATAATAATAATAATAATAATAATAATAATAATAATAATAATAATAATACAGTACCTTCTCAAAGTAAAACCTAATCAAATCAAGCCGAGTTATTAAACATGTGCATATACAAAGAGTAATTGCAATGTGATTGGACTTGAAACCAAAGTTGGTCACAATGCAGATTATCGCACTATTGTGATAAACTAAAACTTTTAGCGCGTGTGAATGTGTTAGAAGTTCTACTTTTAGGCCTTGCTTTTAAAAAGAATTTTATATCACTGAAACTACACAAGTTGTATATAAATGTATTTAAAAACGTGTAGAAGTCATTCAACTATGAAATTTGTTGCAAATAGTAGTAAGCGCTTAAGAGATATTTCCTGTAGATTGAACTTCGCAATATTTTAGCAACAGCTTATTAAACAATATTTCTATTTATTTATTTTTTGTGAGGTCATGCAAAGAGTAGATAACAGCAGGGTCATTATATAACGCTTTTCAAACTTTTGACTATCGTCCTAGTTTCGTACGTTTGCAGCCAACGTTTATGATTTTAACAGGAAGTAAAGCGAAAGACAGTGTTAATAAAGAATTTATAGATTAGCTATGAAAGTAAAATATAGTGATAGAGAAAGTCATGCAATTATAATATATTTGATTTTTGTTTTCGTCAAAAGGAATAATGTTTTTGAAATGTTTTCCTATTTTACATTGTTGATATTCTCAATACTATGTACTTCTCTATAGGCTGCAGAAGTATATCCATTGTCCTCATTGTTAGGCAATAACTGTTTGGTTGTTAATCTATCCACAGTAGACAGAAAATTATACAACTTCTTTAGTGATGTTAATATTTCCTCACAAAATCGTGTGTTTAATAAAAAGTGAAAAACTTATTGTTAGTGCATTCTCAAGACTTTCTCTACCCATTCTTGTTTATTGTTATATCGTTTCTACGAACTGTTCTCAATAAATCTTATTTTCCCACCTGCTTTACATTAACCGCTAAAATCATTTTCAGAAATGGTTTCGTTATAAACTTCATTGTAGATACAAATAGGAATACAGCGGCAAAGATATAGTAAAATCTTTAAAAATCGGATCGCTATATGGAAGATTTGAAATTGCGTACTGTTTCCAGGATATCGCTAGATAATCAAACAGGATAGCCGAGGTCATTAAGGCTCGGACTCGTGGATGGGAGACCTGCGGTTCAAATTCGGCCAGGATCATCCTCCTGATTTTTTACAGGTTTTGCTCAGTTCTCATTTCTGGCAAATGCCGGGTAGGTACCCTAAACTTAGACCTGCAACGCTTCCTTTCAAAATTCCTTTCCCAATTATCATTTATTTTCATGTCTCACCCGTGTTACCATCTGTGGTGTCGTGTGAAGTAAGAGCGGGCGTTAAACACTATTCAAAAATCGTGAGAAAAAAATTAAGGTGATAGCCTACATAAAATGTATAAATTGCTATAAAAACAACGAGTATATTGGAAAACGTTCATTCAACAAAAAATATTTTAAATTAATTGTATATCTTAATGAGACATACGGCTTTCGAGTACTAAATGTTTGCTTTATATTGTAACGGACCAGGTTGAGCGCCGAGGATTACATCAGATGAGGTAACCAGGCAGAAAGTGTCGAAACGAGGTTACCTCAACACGACCGCGCTAAGGAACGCGGAGTCAGCTCTTCTGTATGTATTTATACTACGGGGGTTTGACTCGAGGGGAGCAATTGTCGGAATCAGTTGCCGGAAGCAATTGTAGGGAGCAATTGTAGGGATCATTGTCTGAATGATTGTCTGAATCATTGTGGGAATCGACGTAGTAATCAGTTGAAGGGAGAGTTGTATCATCGACGACCTGAGGTCCGCTTACCTCACACGAGTCGCCAACGCAACACCAGTCGAACAGGTAAGGATGCATCTGTTCTAAGATCTGCTTGCTTGCCGGGCTTCACCACAATCTGAGTGGCCCACCTATGGGCCCTAATGTACTCACACTAACGCAATAATATAATTTATTGGGTCAATGCATCCCCTGTGCATTATTTAAATACCCCCATCCTGGAACGCCACCCTGGCCTACCTATCACCCCAGTACCGATGCATACCGTACCTCTGAGCTATCACCCCCCTAGTGTAACCAACTACTGCGGGGTAACCACCCCCGGTAAGGGTGTTACAATATTGTGTTTGCCAATCATACATAATTACACAAAATTCATTCAGAGTAAAGTGGATTTAACAATCTATTCATTGAAAATTTAAGACATTATGTTTATTTTTCAAGCAAATATCTATTATACTATTTTAATGAAAATCGTTACAGTAATTTTTAAGCAATTGAAAATAGCTAAAATTCTTCCATTTAAAGGGTAGATGGGATCGGGGTATTTTGCTTAAAATCTTAATGTTACATTTTTGGAAGAAGCTGAATTTAAATACCTGATTGGTATTTACTCGACTTCTCGTTTTTGAGCTACGGTGCTTACTCTCTCTCTCTCCCTACACCCAACATACGTTGGCCTTTTACTAAAAATGCCTTTTCTGATTCAGGGAATCTCAAAACCCCTATTTTTGGTGAAATCTCGATATCGACTTTTTGGATCAAATGTATATTTCCTCTGCCTACTATAAGTAGGTGCTAGGGAAGATACAAAGTGGAGAATCATGCTTCACATAAGCTTTCTTTAAAGGCCGTGATAATATTAATGACGACACATGTTCACTGAATATTTACTGCGGTTTCTGAGAGTAATGTAAAGAATAGTTTACCACAATGTTTCTTTCCCAAAAATTTCTCAGTGTGGAAACAAGCTATTATGTATGTATAAAAAGAAAGAGAGATAGAGGGAGGTTGGGAGGGAGGGAGAGGATGGCTTGTTACCCTTCTTTAGAAGTAAAAGTACCGAGAAATTTTTCACTACAATAATATCTAGCGAAATTAGCAAGGGGAGTTAAAGAATAACCTGAATGTGGATAAACAGAAGAAACCAACTATTCTAAATAGGGCGTGCGACAGCTGAAGGAAGATGGAAGAGAACAAATTGGAGTTACTAAGCAAGACATTAAGGCAACAGACAGTAGCCTGACAACATGCATGGAAAATTCATACCTACAACATGAAAGTATGTGGAAATATTCGATACCCTACGACTTCAACTCCAGAAACAGGTAAGCCAGTTTTTGCAAAATTTCAATACTCTGTTCTTTGTATCACTGCTGTAACCGAGGCAATGACATTTGAGACATTTTAAATAATATTTCCCTGGTCAACAACCTATTTTTACAGTTATATATGATATTTTAATCATTTTAAAATATTTAAAAAACAACTCTTCATCATGCTGGTATGATCATTTCCTTGACAACTCAGCTGTGACTTTATTTTATGTTTAAAAAGTTTTTGTCTTTTTAAATCATACTGTTTTACTCAAATCAATTAGATATTTTATTTCTATATCAAAGCTGAGACTGTGTTCTCATAATATTTGTTAGGCCTAAATTGTTCTTTTAAGTACTAAACAAGAAAGAGAGGGAAAGAGAGAAAGAGAAAGCGAAAGGGGTTAAGTTGAAGGTACTCGTATTTTTTTAAGCAAGGCATAGTGGAATACCTTGAATCATACTACACAAATATCGATGTAGCATGATCTTAATGGACATTTAATGTCTTCTAAATGTTGTATTTTCTACATATTTTTAGCTCTTTTAAAATATATTTACTGCTGCAGTAGGTATGGGTTGCCTCTTCAAGTTTTGACCTTACTGTCTGTTGTCCTAACCTACTAATCAATAGTTTGGCTTTGTGTTTTCCTCCTCATTATTCCTCCAAGGCTGCCGCACCTCTGGAGTTGCTGCTTTCTTATGTTTCACTCCATTCAGATTACTCTTAAGCTATCAGTCGGTATCGGCTATACAAAATCTGTTCATTAACTCAGTTAAACGTCTCTTGTTTACTCTACTTCTGAAAAAGTGTAGTAGGGTATAGATGTTATATAAGTATTCACTATATCCATCGAGTGTTTGCTTTATACATTATTTATATTATTCCGTTTAAAGAAGCAGATTGTTACACATTCAATTGAAATAAACATAAAATTACGCAGAATTAAAATACTCATATACTTGTGTAGTTCAATACAACAATATTGGGCAAAATTTACCCATTTTCTATTTTTATTTCCCTTATTAAAACATCTACTCTGCAGAGAATCAATACTGATGTTAAATAACGAGCTATAATTAATCAGAGCATGCTATGCAGCCTTATTTACTCCACTTCTGCTTTGAATGAGAGACATGAATCACACTCACGATTTTGTTGGAAATTGTTTTCGCTGGGTTGACAATAATTCATATATCCAGCGACCTGAATTATATTCTACTCTGTATTTTATACTCGCCTAGCTGCAGTCAGTCACGGGGCACCTATATATGACGTCAAAATACATACTAATGATACTATAATCAGAATAATTCCCCAAGATTTTCTTCATGCACAACTTATAAAAATACATTGAGGAATAAAACAAATTTACAAGGTTAGATGTACATATTTATTGGCTTCTTTGGCACTGAAACAAAAGGAATTTCAAGACCATAACATTTCTAAAATGAATTTTAGGTAAAGAAATGCACTTAGACAAATTTAATTTTAAAGCAGATGCATTATTCCAATGGGTGCTTATTAAATGTGACTCATAAATATATTAAATAATGAAATAAAACTGAAAAATAACTGAATTGTCAATTAATATTAAATATATTTGCTAAATATGAAAATATAGCTAGCAGACAACTTGAAACTTGGTATAGTAGCAGTTATAAATATATAAACCACTACTTATGACAGGCAGGAAATGATTAGCATGATTTGACTTGGATGTTTGTAAAGGCAGCAAATTCGTTAATGATGCCAAGGAAAGAAGAGAGAAGGGGAGAAGGAGAAACATGGAGGCATATTCTGACAGATTCCAGATGAACACATCTAAGGAGAGAATATTTACCACCAGGATTTCTGGATTACAATCCAGGAATGAATGCTTGCCTATATTATGACTTTTCTATCAAAGACTCGACAAGAGAAACTAATTGGTACCAAGGTAGAGGGGAAAGGGTACATAGAGTGAATGTTGTATTGCATACATAAATAAAATTTAGTGCTACCTTTATTTTCAATCCTTCGTTCCTTTTTCTATAAAGTTTCGTTATTTTGTTTTATTTGCTTTGATTGAAAAAAATAGACAACTGTTTAAGTAAAATGCAAAAACAGTTGCTATGTTATTTTATTTACAACTGTAACAAATGCAGAATAACTTAATAGTTTCGAAAAGCACAGTTTATTTGAAAATCAGTGTCTTAAACAGGAACTTCCGTGAAGAGATTTCAATTTTTCATGCTCAACACCGACCCTAAACTTAAATCTCACAACTTAGTATCTTCATTTTAATTTCGTAAAACTGTTTATTGTCAAATTCCAGCTGTAGTAACACAAAATCGACAAGAAGTTGCGCAAATAATTATTACTTAGGAATGTGTTATAAAGCTACAGTAGTTTGGACATTTGTAAAATTTTCGATATTGACTTGAGGAGGCAATTTTCATTTTCCTCTACCAACTTGTTGATTACAGTGCTGACATCAACTTCCTCATCAGTATCATCATATTCAATAGGAACATTAACAGCAGGCTCTGCGCAGTTTGATTTGTTTCTAATAACCATGCGATTCGCAAAGTTTTTCCTGTATTCTATGGAGTCTCCAAAATAACCTTCCGCAGCACTACTCGATTTTCAAACGCCATGTCTGTAATTTCTTCCAAGCTTGCGCAAATAAAAACCACCTAAATAAAATAGTGTGTACTGCTTTTTGAAGAAGATTGTTTGTTACGTTATTTGCAACACGCTTTGGGCGTCAATTTAAAGTAGTTCGTATTGAAGGAGTTGTATTATATTTCAACTGTTGGGGAGCTGAACTTGTAGTTGTAATCGCACGTATGGTACTCTGCTTTCCGGTAGCCTTCGCCCCAAAAATGTATTTTTACTGTTTCTTTAAATATTATATATTTATGTTGCCTCGGCTGCGTCAGTATTCTTGTTAGAGACACGTTTCTCTTAGCACGTGTGATGCGACAAGAATGTAGGCTTACACAGATTATAATTTTATTCACTTCTTTTATTAATGCTTGATACGATTTAAATAATACTTCACCGATATAGAGGGCTGTGAGATTCTTTCTATTAATTAATTACACTTTTTTAAACACGTAAACTTATTTTTCGTCTCACACGAATACATATTAAATCTCTCGAGGACACTTTTTGCATATGGTTTCAATCACAGTCTGCAGGCAACTGATAAGCTTTCTAGCGCCTAAAGTTGTCAATTTCTGTATTTCAAGTCTCTGATTGGCTATTCCTAATCCAATAGAATACCTTCATTTAACTAAAGATTTTTTCTGGTTGTTGATTGGCTATTTTATAAACTGTCACTAAAATTACATTATTGTTACTCCAAGAATCACAAGTAGTACTGTTAAACTTTCTTACTCATTATTGACTCAAAGTTATCTCATTGTTACCTCATTGTTAGCAACTTTTAACGTATTATTATTATTCTCACAGCTCCTACATCATCAAATTACGTAATATATTCACATAATATTATTACACATGGATAAAAAAATATAAACATATACAATGGCTGTAATATACACTCCTTATATATTGCTACATACACAAATTGGTTTAAGGCGGGCTGTGATTGAATTTACATATTATATAATTTGACTGAAATCATTTTAGTGTTAAAAATACTACCTCGTTATACAGAAGCAACTTTATAACCTCGCAGGTCTTCGTAGGCAGAGGGTGGCCTGGTCGGTAGATAGATAAAGTACATTTATTGATGTCAAATTATCAAAGTTACTACATATAAATTTAGCGCATAGGTTATTGACGGTGCATACATACTTAAGATAAAAGTTAAAGGTGACAAAAGGAAATTGAATAAAGAAAAAATAAATAAATTAATTGTCTCTAACGAATGAATTTGATCTGGTTTCGCGCACTTTAGCCAGGAAATTGCCATGTTTTATCAGTTCCTCTGGTCAGCCAGTAGATCCTATACGTCAATCTCCTACTAGCATTACTTAATAAGTATTATTGCTTAGTAGATGAGTGAGATGGTTCAGGCGGCAACGCCTCGCATTCGCGAGGTCCCGGGTTCGCAACCCCGGAGCCGACCAATCTGACCGAATATTTTTCGCGGTTTTCCTCGGTCGCTAGGCGAATGCTGGATTAGATAATTTGATCCGTGAATTTTCCTCTCATCCCTTTCATTACAGTATTTGATTTCCTTCTTCATCGCCATACCAGGAATTGAGTTGATCACCCATCCTGGATATGCAATGATCCAAAAATTTTCTTCCTCTGCAACAGGCTACTGGCCCAAGGTAAGTCCTTGGGGATGTGAGTCCTACAAAGAGGAGGGTAATCTGTTAAAGAAGAAGAGATTAGTGGCGACATTCCAGGATTAGGAAAGTCACATTGGACCATGAAGTCCTTGCGCCTGTTGTATATGTATGTTTGCTTTGCACATTGTTCTATTTTTTCATGAAAAACGTCCTGCTATATACATTCCAAACACATGATCTTTTAAAGCACAAAGCACTAACAGGGTGGGTTCCACGTTTCTCCGATTACCAGGTTAGCTTTATTTATCACCTGTAACAATAATTATTCAACGTGTTAGAGGATTTTTTTCCGTCACAGTTTAAAATCTGTCTTTCTATTGTTTTTTTATGATGCAATATTTATTATTATTCTTTTAATTTTATTTAGCTTAATAATGAAGTAGAATCCCTGTAGTTTCATTCGTCCTGAGAGTAAATGTATTACTTTAAAGATAATTTTTACTACTAGAAGCCGCAACTTCCTTCAGCTGATTCTGTTCAATTGACCACCGACGTGGTGTGGAGATATCATGCCTCCAGTCTAATGCAAAGGGCTCGAAGAATCTGTGTTGAGACCAGTCATTTCTTTTTCTGGAGTTTCCATTACCCTGAGAAGACAACTGTCGGCAAACTCCAAGTCTATATGCCCACGACTCATCTGAGAATTCATTTCACTCAGTTCATTTTCCGTCATTGCAGAACAGAGTTGTTATAAGCGACTCTTACACTCTCTCTTTCTCTCATCTCTTAACATATTTCCAAAACTCGGTAATAAAACTTTATTTTCTGGTGTAACGGCATACAGAACTTATTTACTTGTATGCTGAAAAAAAGGTTACTCATTAAAAAAAATTAATCAAGAAAAATATTAATGTAATGAAAGATTGAGACCATTTTGATCTTTGCTGTGCAGAACCTAACACCAATCTCTTTATACTGAAAACATTTCAAAGCTTTAATCTACTGGTAAATCCATTTCATTTAATATCAAGAATTAAAAATCTGATGTACATTCAAATGACCTTCTCTATGCTCTATCATTTATTAGTGGGTATACAAACTAGTCCTACTAAGGCTTATTTTTATATTTACTTCATTTTAATCCAAATAAACTTTCGTAGAAACAGCTACATTACACATTTGGTTATACATTCAAAGAGAACAGCGATAGCCAAATGTTTAAGAATGGACGCTAAACGCTGGTCTTAAAATTATATACTGTTACAGTGGAATCGCGAGAAACAACTTAATGTTGACGGACTTTAAAAGAATGGCTAAGTACTGAACAATTCGAACCATTAATGAGAGTATCTCGGAAATGGCCGATGCCACAAAAAATGTTTGAAATAATTGTGTGTTTTAAGGAGGTTTAAATTTCTTGTGCAGTAAATTTCCGTCTATCGCTTAACGTTTACTAGTTACACAAGATTATACAAAATTGCTATGAGACGAAGAGGACTTTAAGGGTATTCCCAGAAAATTAAGATATACATTTTATTTGTCAGTAATTATCTGTAACATTTTAATCAAAATCGTTAGAACCATATTTTAGAAAATCAAAATATTCGAAAAATGTTCCAGGTTAAGGTAGTTAGGGCAGAAGAATTTTTGAAAATATTCTTGTGGCATCTTTGAAAGGTACTGAACTTAAATACAAGTTTCGTGTTGATCCGACTTTTTGTTTTTAAGTTATCTGTTCACAGACACATGGACCTTTTCATAAACATGTTTTTTTTAATTCAAGGGGCCTCAAAACATGTGTGTTCCGGTGAAATTTCGCTAACACACTTTTGGGTAAATGCAGTACCTTCTCTACCTGCTAGGTACGTGGTAGAGAAAGTGGCAAGCGAAATCCAAACATACCTTTATGGCTGTTACAAATGTGCATACAAATGATCCTCAATCCAAAGATTTTAACTGAAAGTTCTTGTCAGAAAAGTGGTGTTGTTAAAGTTCTGGAATACAATATTTTATATTGTAGTAATGTGTTTCTATTTTATGACTGTGCACAATTACAAAGTCTCCTTTTGGAAAGTATTAAAATACCACATAAGCGCATTCTTTAAATAGAACTTACGTAAGAAACTTAGGTTATAACTGTTATATACCAAGTTTCGTAGCAATGGCACAACTCATTCTTGAGTTACATACGAATCTATGTGCAAACGTATAATTTCAATAAAAAAGTGTAGCTTTATCTTGGTTGTTATTTATTTCAAATCCTAAAGTTCCTTTACGATTACAGTTTGGATGGATGGAAAACGGATGCTTTCCTTGACAAATTCGTAATATAATGTGAACTCAATAAGTATTAACTACTTTTATAGAGTTGCCATAGTGACAATAGATTCTAAAACAGTTTTCCGCATTTCAAAAATAAATTATTATTATTATTATTATTATTATTATTATTATTATTATTATTATTATTATTCAAATTACCTTCCTCTTTGTAGGACTTGAACCTTAAAGTCTTTAAGGGCCTTTACCTTCGGTCAGTAGGCTGTCGAGGAGCAAGCAAACTCTGGATCATAGCATATCCAGGATAAGGATCAGTCCAATGCCTGGTACGTATGCGGTGAAGAAAAAGGAAATGAAATATAGAGATAAAAGGGATAATAGGAAAATTTGTGGATCAAATTATGCAACCCAGCATTAGCCTAGCGACCGAGAATAAGCCACGAAAGAAACTTTCGGTCAGTTTGGTCGGCGCCGAAGGTTTCAACTCGTACCTCCCGAATGCGGACCTAAGCCATGCGCCCAGTGTTATTATTATTGTTGTTATGATTATGATTATTATTAATTATAGAAAAGAAAACAGGATATAAATCTATTATCTAAATTTAGGCTTCCTCATTATTTTGACGCTGTTAAGACATTAGCATTTTTGTTCTATGTAGATTTTAATCCCAAAGCAACTATTAGCATTCATAAAATAATCCATCGTTCCTTAACTTCATTGCCGAATATATTGCCGTACAAACAAAAAGTTGCAGAATAAATGTGTTATGATAAGAATAATAACGTCTCCAGAACCCCAAACAGGATAACTAACTATACATAGTAATATTATATTTATGTAATACAGGTGAATAAGGCTTCTAGTATTTGGTACACTATACACAGTCGTTTAATAGGTTTACAATTTTGTAAATTTTATTGGTGTAACATAACTTTTAATTTCAAGTCCTAAATACTTAACAGATTAATAAACTTATTGTGGTCCTGTATATTACTTTACTCAACATATTGAACTGACAATTGAATACGCTTAAAATATGTTTGATATAGCATTACAAATACCTATAAAAGTAAATCCACAGCTATGAAACTTCCGTTCCAAGAAATGTAGATAGTTACACCGTAAAACATAATTCTTAACAGAAGTTACGAAAACAGCCGACAAAATAATAATAGAACCTATTTATAACCTATAGTTAACATTTATTTCCTTAATTTACTTTAATTCAAAGATTGCAGACGTGTATAGTAATGTTTATAGTTAGCAGGAAAAGATCTTTTCACTGCAGATTCTAGTAATGAAGTTTCTAGCAGTCGAAATCCTTCAATAACTTTGATGTAGAAACTAAAGCTTGTTTCTTATAACCTTGCCCCGCTGACATGGAATTTTCCTCGCACCATTCCCGTCCCCTTTCCTCTGATTGGCTAATGTTTTGGCGCCATAGGTGTGTCTTTCACACCATGGAAGCCTGCAGGAAACATAAACAAAACATTCAAATAAACCAAATAAAGATGGGAATCCTGCAAAAAATAAAACTTTATAGTGAAACTCAACTCACACATTATGGAGAATCTTGTCTCCAATTCTTGTCGCGATGTACCAACGGATCGAACATTTACACCTGTTCAGAGCAGAGCTGCTTGACTTCTCTCATTGGCAAAGACGGGTTTTTCTCTGCGCGTACATTTAATACATGTTCCACAATTCGTTTTACGCCCCTTCGTAAAGCTTTACTCCTTGGATGCTGTAGCATAAAACCCGCGGAAGATTCTATAATTATGCAGTAATTACACGGACAATAAAAATATCACGAATTAACTCTCGCATTCTTTATACTACACCTGTGGCAATGTGTGAAAAGTCCTGTGCACTGTAACAGTGATATTACCATATTGGCCCGAAAATAAGCCGCACTTTTGGTCCAAATGTCAACGGCAAAATGTCGGGTTGTGGCTTATATTCGCTACCCTGGCTTCTTGCATAACTTTGCCGTTAAAATGTATTTGCAATAGTACAGATAACTGAAACTGGCAGCGTCTTATTAAGCAAGAATGTAACATTTTACCGTCACTTGGCGTTAACATTCTGTATATTGGATGCGCAGGCATCTACGGCTGTATCTTGATGCGTATCTTTAGAAGGCCCCGTCATCTTGCATAAACTTGCCGACGTTTCGCACATCTTGTAGTGAGATTCTTCTATGCTCTTGTCCGATCTTTGCGCTGTAATTCCGGATTATATATCTGGGGTTCCCCGGTGGCCCGGCCCTTATATTATTGTATCCATGTATAATAATGTTATGTGAATATATTACTAATTTAATAATGTAGGAACTGTGAGGATAATAAGTTAAACGTTGCTAACAATGAGGTAAACAATGAGGTAAACAATGAGGTAAACTTCAGGCAATAATGAGTTTGAGAGTTTAAATGTTACTTGTGATTAGCCAATCAACAACCAGAAAAAGCTCTAGTTAAATGCAGGTATTCTATTGGAGTAGGATTAGCCAGTCAGAGACTTGAAATACAGAAATTTACAAGTTTAGACGGCTGAAATCTAGTCAGTTGCCTGCGGAAAGTGATTGCAACCGGATGCAAGATGCGTCCTCGAGTGATCTAACACGTATTCGTGTGAGACGAAAAATAAGTTTACGTGTTAAAAAATGCAAGTATTAAATAAAAGAATCTCACAGCTCTCGATATCAGTGAAATGCTACATAATTTGTGTCAGGGATTAATAAAAAAGAGTGAATTAAAACTAAACATCTGTGTAAGCCTACATTCTTGTCGCATCACGCCCTGCCAAGACTTCCATGTCTCTAACAATAATACTGACGCAGCCGAGGCAAACATAAATATATAATATTTAAAGGAACAGTCAAATTACAAAGTTAATATTTTTTTAAACTTGGGGCAAAGGCCACCTGAAAATACATCTGGGGCGAAGGCTACCGAAAACTGTTTACTATACGTGCGGTTGCGACAAAACTACATGTTCGGCTCCCCAACAGTTGAAATATAATACAACTCTTACTTCAAATTGGCTTCCATACGTGGGGCTAATAAAATACTTCCTCAGAGTCTTGGAGATGGATTCTATTGCCCTTTCCATCATTTATTTTTTCTTCTGCTTTCTTCTCATGCTTCAAGTGTGCTTCTAGATTTCGTGGCGTATGTCCACTTTAAGGACTTCCGCGCGTCTCTGTGGCATATCAGCCTGCGACCTGTAGCCTCCTGCAATTCCTTTAGCTCATCCCTTCCTCCTGGGGGATTGTAGGTATAATAGATCTCCCGTAGGTCGCAGTGAGCGTGGTGTCCCCCTCCGCCGTATGCCCTACATAATGCCGCATACGCCATATATAATTCCCGTAGATTTAGAGTGATCTGTGAGAAAATAAATCAATCCGATAGTTTGGCTACTGTTTGTTTTCGTTAAAAAGCACTTTATGCTGTAAAAAAATTCATCACTTTTTCTGAAATGTATTTCTTGCGGTAAGTCACATTAGTGTAAGATCCATTGTATAATTTTCTTCCTGCCCACAACCTATAACTCATCCCTTTAAGACATGCGCACGCTGTTTTAGGAGGATCATTGATCTTTGTCGAGGAAGACATCCGTCACGGTTTATGGCAGACCTATCCAAGGCAATAAATTTCCTCGCTGTAATGGCGTCCCACGTAGAAAGAAAGCTGATTAGAGATACTTTGCTCTGCGCGCAAACAACGTGAGGATTGTTTCTCTGTTGTCTTTAATTAAATCATTGTCTCATTAACATTTTATGTGTGTCACATGAACAAATGTAAAGCATTCCTAGTTTAAAATTAAAATGCATATTATGGGTTATATGTAGGCATTAAGTGACTGAGTGTACGAGCAAAAGTAAATAAATCCTGCAGAACAGTTTATATCTAAAACCATGTTAAACTACTCAGAAAGATCAAACTCTACATGAAGAATTTGTTTAAGCATTATATCCAGAACTAGAGTGGAGGGGTAGTAGAAACAAGAACAAGCAGCATAAGGGGCTATTTACAATGAAAATTAACCATTCATATTCATTCATTCTCTGTTTATCCTCATCTTATGTAGGACTTACACCCCCAGGACTTATAGGCAGATGCATGGGGTCAGAGGACCGTCGAGAAGCAGACACTCATGGAGCGGACAGATGAACCAGGATGGGTGATCAGCCCGATGCCTGGTATGGGATGAAGGAAGTAGATGAAATGAAATGTAGGCGAAATGGATGAAAGGGAAGGTAATGATGGAGCAGTTGGTGGAATGAATGGCGGGTAAAACCGGAGAACCCGGAGAAAACCCGCCCTGACGCCGCTTCGTCCACCACAAATCCCACATGCTGGTCCCTGGGATTGAAAACGGATCGCCTCGGTGAGAGGCGAGCGGTCTAACCACTCGGCCACGGCGCCACCCAAGCAATAATATAACACGTAAAACTTGTACATAAACTTAAGGCGATATATTGTTATTCGCATCGATAAATGCAACCTTAAGCAGTAGCCAATCGCAAGAGGTTAAACAGCTGGGTTAATATGACGACCGTCATCGTCAAAAGAGGTTATGTGCTTGTATCAAAATGAGCTAGGTACCCGATTAACCGAAGGTAAACTCGCAAAAGAGCATCGCCTACAATAGCAATTTGTTTTGCTGCACCCCAGTGATTCTTGGCCTGTAATCTTGTACGGAAGGTGTGTGAGCGAATCACCACACGGCGACTGAAAATCTGATTAGAGATGGCAGAATGATCACGTATGAGAATCGCTCTGTGGTTGGCTAGTTTCTTATATTTGACATAGACATAAACTTAAAAGTTTGGACCTTGCAAACTCCTAAATTACGTTTATTTTTATGTTCATGTGATTTATTGTGAATGGTTCCATTACAGTACATAGCACCTAGCTTTTAAGTTTACGTTATTCTTACGGTTAATTGCCATTGTGAATGGGGCCTAAGCTTTGCTGATGCTATAACACTCTTACCGGAAATGAAACCTGCTAATGGAAAACAAAACAAATATACAAAACTACGATTACACTGGAAGAAAGTGAAAGTGAAAGCCCTAGAGAATTCGAAATGACTTAGAGGAGAAAGGAAGCTATTGACACAAAATATGGTCTTTTCTTAACTTTTGAAGGATCTAAAGACGAAGTTAGTGTATTGCTATGTGTGGTGCGTATACATGGTGTGTATAGTGCAGAAATTTTGACTTTGCAAATAAGTGAGAAAAGTTAGAGTAGTGAAGCTGTATTAGAAAGCTTGGACGGAAAGAACAATGTTGAAGCTGATGAGGATAAGAAAACAAAATGACTGGGACTTTTAATGAGAATTGCTGGCCGCTTGCTGGAGATAAGCTAGAAGGAATAGTAAATAGTAAAAAAGTTTGGGACCGAAGAAAACAACGACGATGGTTGAGTGATTCATCTCGGAGACGAAGAAGAAGGATTGACTGAATGGTTTGTTTAATGAGCTATTTTCTCTTCATCAAAAATTTATGATTGATTAATTAAGTAATAAATAAAGTTGAAACATCTCTCTTTTTCTCTCTCAGTGTCACTAAGGCTTAACTCATGTAAGCAGTGTAGGTTAGACTCGTGCATGAGTAACAGTTAAGCATTGTAAGTTAGCAGTGTATGGTCTACTCTGCTGTGCTGGTTGAGGCAATATGAAAAAGAAGTCATACCTTTGCTTTTTTCCTAAATCTATTTTCGCTAGTTGGTAATGTTAAAGGTAAGCTGGGGTCCAACAGGTTACCGGTCAAATGCCGAACTACACCGCTATGTTGCCAATGAGCAACACGTGTTCAGCTGACATGTGCATACATCAGGATGTGATAATTATGAAACAACCCACACAGAGGCAGCAGATACGAGTAATTGTTAATCATATTTATGTAAGCAATAAATAATTAACCACAATTGGTTTAAAAATGCTGAAAATAGCTAAAATAAGGAAATGAAGAAAAAAGCCGTCGAGTACTTTGAGCCTATCACGCATGCGATTAAAAATGCCGAGAAACGTTCAGATTAAGCCACGAAAAATGACCATAGAAACTCGTAATTATGCTTCACCTTTAAATTTTCACCACAAATTAAACAATAAGGTAAACAAATTAGTGTGTAAGAGAAATATATAGAAACAAAACCATTTAGGCGTGCACCTCTGTTGCACGCCGCTATACTGTTTCGTGTGTTTAGAAAATGCAGAGCAGGCCCACATCACAACCTTATTATTCATTGGCATTACTGCAGCTCTTTTAGACGAATCAATCTATTGGCAAGACTTTTTACTGGCTAGTAAGTAAAAATACATACATTACTTTGAACACGAGAAAATTCTTTAATCACCGACACTTTGTATATTTCATAGAATGTTGGCACCGTACCTTATGGCGGAAAATGGCGCGGTTGAATGATGCATGAATAAAGGGTACAAGAAATTTAACAATACAAGACAGAGCAGAGCAATGGACATTTAACATGCATAATTAAGAAATATCCTCCACTCACTAATTAAAGCAAATGGCTTAAATAAGAGTCAGCGAGATACACGTGTAGGATGTAACCTGGGTAGACCTCTTCGAAAAATCGTTTTCACAACCGCACAATTAACGCAACAAAGAACAAGAAATTATATAATAACAATTAACTAATACAAGTAAAAAATATCTGGAAAATACAAAAACAAGACATAATATTTACAATGTGACGCCGCGGACGTAACACGAAGAATGAATACAAATAGTGAACGACCACGTGGTATTGGTAACTTTGGCAACAAGGCGGCTGTTACCATAGCAACGGGCCTGCCGCGCTCACTTGTTTTTTCCCGCCGCAGTGCTTCTGTCGGACCCTAGCTTAAGAAAATAGAGCTTTATCACCACTGATTTTACTCGTGAAAAATGTATTCAGCATGGCAATCATCTTATCTGTGGCCTTGACTTTTTAAGCATCTTTGTGAAGTCAACAGCTCGAGAATCATGCTTCACATTGGCATTGGATTAACAACGCTCTGCTTAGGAATGAAGTCAATGATTTTGGTGGATCGCTTATTCAAGGTCAGAAATAGCACCATAGCAAAGTCTAATATATCTCATAGTTTATGATAAGCTTACAAAACAGTAATAATACTGTAGCATTAAGTTTTATTGTACATTTTTAATCTAGAATCCATTTTGTTACCATTTATGTTATGTTACATTTTTTGTTAATTCAATTCCGCATATATTTAGCAATTCTGGGAGAATTATGCTACACATCTCCCTGATATTTTACCACAATATTGAAAGATTATTATTTTCGCCGCATAATTCAGGTATGCCGAATCACTGCTTATTTAACAGGACCACCCCTTCACAATAGAGCACTGGATGGGTTATCACCTATCAAACGACTTCCATTTTTTCTTCAAATATATACAGCGGGGGAGTCTTCTCAGCCTGCGGATTGAGAAGTTATGCAGTTCCGACGTTGTACAGACTATGCCATAAACATTGTTCACTACATCATGTCGCATCAATTTCTGCCGAAATTTGCACCACTGTCCGTACAGTGAGTTGCACTCGTAGCGCAATAGTGTGCGCATTGGCCTTCAATAGTGAAGGTCCCAGGTTCAAATACTGCCACTTGAAGATATTTACTTTGTTTAGTAAATTTAATGACAACTGATAGTTTAACACGGAAGTGTCGTTTCACTAAATTAGTTTAATTATATGAGTTTCATTAAAACACAAATTGTTACTGGTTAGAATATGCTTTAATGAACATCATAAATAAATCCAAGAAGTAAAGAAAAAAGCTCATTTATTCGCAGGCGTGATTCCAACTTATGATTTTCCTGCATGTTAACCATTGCGCTACTAGAGCACTTAACGAGCACCACCGTAGGCCTAATCAGCGGGCTAGTGAATGTGGTGACTATAAAATCAGGGTTGCCTAGTTACTAATCCGCAGAATGAGAAGACTCACGCGGTGTGTATATACATATCACTGAGGCGTTGAAAAAAGAGTCCGTGAAATTTCGAATTATAAAAGAATTTGAATTTGCTGCTTAATTGGCAGATTAAATTAACATGTAGGTTAACATAAAACAGTAACATTAGGATTAATGTGAGAAAAACAGGCATTGATAAATATCAGTATGATGTACACCACATAAAATTAAATATGATATTGAGGAAGCGGAATGAAACGCCATTTGTAAACATTTTTAAAACATAAATGTCCAATTTAAATTATTAAGTAAAAACTGAATTTTTCTTCTGCTGGCTACCGTTTCCCCTTAAGCAAGCTCCCGATGTGAAAGCGAGTCTATTAGTGCAGCTGGGAACGCTGAAGGAAATTTGTTGACGTTGATAATGACCTCGTTTGTGTTACTGAATTGAGCTATACATAATTTGTGGGGATTTCATTTGCTATGCACGTGATTAAAACACAAATAGTTGGAATAGTTTCTTTTTCATTGTCAAATACAACTAAAACTGCCAGCCACAAACTTTCCACAAATCCGACCATGGAATGTTTTTGCTGGAGGGCGCAGTTCCCAGAAGTACATATTGAAACTGTCCGCAATGTTGCACGTCAACAAATGCAACTATTTATTCAACGGTAATGCTGATCGACTATCGCAACCGATCCTGTTACCTAATGACACACATTTCCACAATAAACACAACCCTTTTGCCATTCTAAACACGAGGGTGCGGGACAGTCACTGTTAACGCACCAGCGGTCGGAATGTGTTACGCTTTTAAATGCTTGGGCTAACAGTGCGTCGCTTCCTAACTGGCGTATTTTATCACTGCAGTGAATTACTTTTCACTTTTTACTGTTTATATACACAGAGGTAGTATTGCTAAAATTCAATATCAACATTACACAGGCAAGTCATGTATGTGGCGCCTTAAATCCAAATAAAGCTTTTGAGAAAACTTTTTTCAAGTGAGAGAGAAGAAAAGAGGAAGGACTGAGAGGGAGGTACAATCTCTAAGTTGTCCATATGTAAAGAATGACAACCGAAGATTTTGGATTTAATGATATAGTGTTTTATTTAACGCATATGAAAGACAACTTGGGGGAGAAGTAGAGGTATTTCGCCTAGAAGATGATTCTAGGCACGAGCAAGAATAAAAATGTTTATGATTATAACGTTTTTGTCATTATTTCAACACAAAAATAACTTTTGCTAAGCTTTCATCCTGCCATATTTCAAATATGAAAAAGTTAACGCCAAATTTCCTTGACGTACCTCAGCTACATTTTTAATCATCTTCTTGAGTGGTTGTCTCAATTTAGCGCCTTTGCTTTGCAACTAAGCCCTAAGTCATATGCCAAACTATCACAAAGTCGAGCCTTATGTAGTATCGTGCGCTATGGATAGGGTTATTAATACTATACATCTTGCCTTTCTGTGATAATTTGTTTAATTTTGTTTGAAAACAAACAAGATCGTTGATTCTTAATCTCTTCTTTAATGCTTAAATTAAATAATTTTTTGAGTTATTTTACTATGTGCCAATTATTTGCCTGCGCCACAACAGTCATGGCTTTGTATATTGCCCCTGCATGTTTCCCATCCTCCCGATTGGCGTCGGACGTATCGCGTTTGCTTCTATTGGAGGTGATACCATCACTGCTAGGTTTGGTTGCGGAACTCGAGTTTCGAGCCAGGAAATTGTCAGAGAAAGCTCAGGACGACTTCTTCTATTTGGCCTTTTTCATTTTTGGTTTCATGAAGGCATTTTAACTACGTAGTAGACCTTGCCATTACGCTGACTGCCTTGTGATTCCCGCGAGCATTTTCTGGTTTGTTTCAGAGCTTTCCTCCTCGGGACGTGTTTCCTATCCAACCGAAATTTTTTATGTTGGTAGTAAAGGTCACTCTTGTCATGAATTATATCGTTAAATTGCGCGGAATAGGTCTCGAACTGGTTAGTGCACATTATTTGGTATGTGTTCAATATTTGAGAGTTAGGTATACACGGCCATGTTTTCCATAATCCTTAAACCAATAGTGCATTTGTTACTAAGCTTTAATAATCCATACATTAGATAAGAGTTTAAATATTTGTACTGCAAGGTTTATTTACAATATGTAATACTGGCAATAGTATGTGCGTACATCTTTATGGAAAACACACTGATTTCTCGCGGACCTCTGATGCGTGTTCTCCTCTCCTTTCAAAGTGAACTCATTAGGAATTACTGTATGTAATCACTAGAGCTAGGACAAATATCCTTTGGCTTACAATCTGTGTATGTTGCTAGTTTGTATCGACAGTGCGGTGAGGAGAAATGCGTGTCACAGGTAACCTGGAACTGTAAGAAGCGTCAGGGGTAGAAGAGAACATAAACAAACAGTTCACAGACAGCAACTCTATCATACCATTAATACAAGTGAACTACTCATTGTCACGTGTACTAGGTAGGGTGGTACCTAGGTTGATTCCTTATCAATGAATATTTGTCCTAACTCTAGTAATAACACAAGGGAGAGGGGCCTGGCCGTACAACTGTGTATACGGGGCCAAGGTTTAAGAGGGTGTGCTAATGTACAATAAATAGCTTGCCTTCTGTTAAGCTTACACAGCCAAAAGTGTGCTAATTTGTTATCAGTGGCGTGCATATCCTCATTTTAAGAAAAGTTTCACCAAAACAGCAATGCCTATAGATTTTACAGTGGTTGCTAATAATTATACATGAACGTTTCCTCATTGAGGGAACAAATCTGAGCAATTTGGTTTAATACTTTGCTTTAATGCCTATTTATCATTACCGAAGCCTATTGTTTTATTTTGAACAAATTTTCAAAATATATCCTCAAATGCTATATAGGCTATGTATCTTAAAACATTTGTCTTTGGTTTCTCTAGCACCATTAGAATTTGTGCACTAAATTTCATGACATCACAATTACATGTTCTTAGAACAATCAAAAGAAAATGTTCTTCTTTCAAATCAGCAAACCAAAGACTTATAGCACCCTATGAGGTTTGCAAAGTAATGGCATAATCACACTGTGGCATGGCACTTAAGTCTCGAGTTTTATCTCTTCCAAATAGGCAATCGAATTACAGTACAAGGATGGGAGAAACTGCAGTTTTCAGGACCTAAATGTGCTGTAAGTAATGCAATTACCTAGCAGAGTTGCATCTCTGAAATGCCTGAAAAATATTTCTAATATAATACACATGTTTTATATGTAACACGAAGCGTATAGTTTCAAAAACTCTGAATTAATATATCCACATGACTTCCTCTGTCCATGAAGAACTCAGGAATATCGGTTATAAAGGATGCTTCTTTTATTAAAATTTGGTTACTCACAATGTATTTTTGCCTATGAATAATTTCAAATTAGCAATAAGAAATAAAACATGAAGAAATATCATTCAAACGTTCAGTTCATTGTTATATGTAATTCCCAAAAATTCATGAGTTTGCTAACGTTATCCGCTGAACCTCATGGAAAATCATAGCAGTTGTATTGATGTTGACCTCTGTGGCGAAGAGGCTGAAACTCCCAGGTCCTCTTTGCTTAACCACGGCAGACGGTCTTCCTTTGAAGTATTTGAACCATTGCTGCACGAGGTAGTGTATCTTCATTGAAGCTTTCTGCAGCTGTTCACGTTTCTGAGGTTGTATGCTTCAAGCGTAAACAGAACTTCATTGCTCTGTTTTGCTCCTATCGCGTCAGCTTCAGTTTGTGGTGTATAATTTAGAAGTAGCATCTGCAACACTGCATGCCTACCAAATAAACTGTTTGGTAGGAATCTTGTAAGTGCTGCTGCCTGTGCACATTAAACATAAAGATCCAAATGTTTTCTGATATCTATGATACAGACAGGCAACTATCAAGGAATATACGGAGTAAAAAATCAATCTGTCTTTCTTACTCAGCCCTCGTATTTTTAATATCTCTACTATTGCATTCCACCCAAAATTTCGATATTGAGATTTCACCGTAAATACATGCGTTGAGGCCCCCTGAATAAACAAAAATCTGATGTATTACACTCACATGACTTTCTCTATCTTGTACAAAAAAGTTTTATAAACCTTATTCTCCATATGCTTCATGTTAATCTTATTGCTAATTTTCTTGTAGATGCAAGGGGAATTGGTAGTATTTAAGCAATAGTCAAATATTTTAACAGCTGGTTGCTATGTCGAGTATTCCACTTTCTTTGCATTACCAGGACAAACAAAAAATGACGAATTCCCATTTGAGAAAAAGTATAAGTATTGGAAAATTTAAGGGAATAACAAGCAATATCTCGAAAATGGTCCACTCAACAAAAAAATGTGTAGGACATAAATTGTGTATTTTAAAGCGATCTACATTTTCGTGTAGTAAAATTTTGTCTATCTCTTATGGTTTATCAGTTATGCAAAAGTTGTTCACAATGAAGAATACTTTTGGAGACATTCCCAGAAAATCGAGATATACAATTCATTTGCCACAAACATGTCTTAAACTTATAGTATTTTATTCAGAATCGTTAGAGCCAATTTTGAGAAAATTATATTTTTTGGAAAAATGTTCCATGTAAAGGGTAATGGGGTGAGGGATTTTCATGAAAACCTTCGTATTGCATCTCTGGAAGATACTGAACCTAAAAACCAAGTTTGGTGTTTATCCAACTCTTCGTTTCTGAGTTTGTTTACAGACACAACACACGTACATGTTTTCAATGCTTCTGTTTTTTCTTTTTTAGTAGAACTTTTTTTGATTAAGGAGCCTCAAAACATGTATTTGCGGTGAAATCTCGCTATCGAATTTTTGAGTGGAATGCAATACTTCCCCTACTATATATATAATACTATACTATACTATACTATACTATACTATACTGTACTATACTATACTATACTATACTATATGTGTCTGTGAACAGCATAATTCAAAAACGAAAAGTCGGATAAATACCATACTTGGTATTTAGGTTCAATACCTTTCAAAGATGCAACACGAAGATTTTCAAGAAAATTCCCCCACCCCAGAGTACCTTTTACATGGAGTATTTTTTGAGAATTATGATTTTGTCCAAAAAGACTAACGATTTTGATTAAAACATCATATTTTCATGACAAATAAAATGTACCTATATCTTGAATTTTCTGGGAATGACCCCAAAAGTTCCGTTCATTCTGAATGACTTTTGCATAATTTGTAAACCGCAAGAGATAGACAAAAGTTGTCTACATAGAAAACGTAGATCTCGTTAAAACACAAATTTAGATCATATACTTTTTTGTCCAGTGACCATTTCCGTGATATTCTTTGTTATTTGTTTGAATTTTCCAATAAGTATACTTTTTCTCAAATGGGAATTTGTTATTCGTTTTTTTATGTCCTGGACATGCAAAGAGAATTAAGTACTCCACACAGCAACCAGCTCTTAAAGGATTTGACTATCACTTGAAGCCTACCATAGTCCCGTTGTACCTACAAGAAAACTAGCAATAAGTTTCTGCAAATGTTTATCTCGATTAACATGAAGTATATGAAGAATAAGTGTTTGTAAAAATAGTTTGTACAAGAGTAGAGAAAGTCATGTGAGTGTAACACACCAGATTTTTACATTAAGGGCATCACGAACTAAATCTTTTCAATGAAACTTCTAGGTTTCTAAAAACACCCATTGATTAATTTGAGTGGAACAAAATTATGTCGCATAACATTTTAACAAAGCAGAGTGGTCGATAAGGATTCCGATGGCTCCGTGGTAACAGTATACATGTATGTTCTGGGTTCGATTCCCGTCGACCGCTCATTCTGACCATGGGTTTTTCTGTTTTTCGGTGTTAATGCTTACACAAAGGACACTGTGGGCTGCTTAATTGAACGGCTCGTTTATAACTCTCTCTGCACAGCTTAAGCAATGGGACGGGTCTTCAAGCTAGGAACTGCTTGGGACTACCGCACGTCTCTGTGACTTGTCTGCCTGCGGCATGTAGTCTCCTGTGGGTCCTTTACTTCACCACTTCCTCCTGGTGGGTGGGTGGGTGGAAATCATCTCAGTTCCATACCTAGGATGTGATATTTTTCAAAATTTCATTAATATGAAAGTTAATCTATTCCAAGACATTTTTGGAGCAATTAGCAGCACTTCAGAACAGAAAAACTAGAAAAGAAACACAAATAATGAAATTATACAGGATGATGGTTGTGCCTACCCTTATAGCATACGTAAGATAATATACTGGAGGTGTATATTATGAATTAACGAAAAGATAGATGAGGTAAAAGAAAATGGAAAGAATACATTGATAGAATGTCAGACAAAAAGGAAGATAATGAACTATCATCAAATTGAAAGTAAAACTTTGGATAGAGCGCGCAAGATAATTACTTGATGTTAGATATTGAGACAAGTGATTTCACACAATTCGGAAATAATAATAATAATATTAATAATAACAACAACAAAAATAATCATAACTACAATTTTCATTGGACTTTTCAGGTGCAAAACAGGTCTGTGATCTAAGTGTGACTCCTCACTAGTAGCAACCGTGATATAGGATTTGTTCGTTTGCCATATGCTGTTTCGGAGGCGAGATCCGTTTAAATGCTGAAGTCGCATAGAGTTGCGTTTGTGTTAATCGCTGCAGACTCTAAATAGGTGAATATAATGCTTTAAAATAATTAGTTTTTAATTAGTAAACTAATTTACAACATATTCTAGTAAGAAGTTCTGCAAAACTCGCCTTTCCTGCTGAAGTTCCCGCAGCGAAAGTGTCAACCCCACATCATATCCACTTTGATTACTTCAAAGCTGAAAACGGGTATAATCAGCCAAGGCCATACGGGTGCTACATCCTCTCCTCCGTCCACGTTATCTGACATGGGTAGAGTGCAAGTGGTCACACGTGGCTCTTCCGCTGTCCCCCTAACTCGAACTAGTATTTTTCTATCAAGTAGCTCCTCAACGGCTACCCAAGAAACTTCCGAGGCTAAATAAATCCCATGCCTGGCCTCCTAGGAAGCGAAATAATCATAAAATGAGAATAGAACACAGGTCTGTTGTAGGATAGATAGGGCAACTTTGACGCAGCGTTAAAGGGACGCCACTCTAGCAGTATCACCATTTTTTAAAATACTAAAATTTTATCTCATGATTAATTTAACCCTTTACATAATCATTTATCGTTAGTTCCTGTGACTTTGGACAAAAAATAACCGAGTATTTTCCTTTGTTATTCCTTAGCTGCTTTACAGTACATAATATAAACATTTAGAATTTCTTGATTTATCTTCCGCCTCCCATTCATTTCAATCTATTAGACTGGTCATTAAATCTAAAGTACCTGTATGAAAACTGGTTCCATGAGGAGATAATTCACATAAAAATAATTACTCAAAATGTGATTTATCTAGTAAGAAAGTTTATTCCCATATTACGACCTTAACAAAGTAGTTACAAAAATATTGATTGGATAACAGTTTTAATCTGCAATTTAATTATTTATTGTCAAGATACAATTCTTATGTGTAATTTATCTATCATGATCTGTTGATATCTGATCTATTACGGAGTAATGGACAGTAGTGCTATCGATCACAGGTAGTTAAAATTAAGCCGGAAATGTTTCAATTGTTTCTTATAATGATGCAGTAATTTGTATCACAAATTATTTAAATGTAAAGAATGATTACAGTATGAATATGCATTTTTATGTGACATTGATTTGAGATGTTTGTTGATTATAATTATTGTTGAGAAGTAAGTTTATACTGCCTTACTGAAACTGACAATAATAGCATGCAATAATGCAGCGAGGGGGTGAGCTGTTTATCATTATTGGAAACGAGGAAGTTACGTAATGTTGGCGCGTTTTTCCTTTAGAATTTGCTGGAACAGTATACCTAGAGCATATGCATTCATAATTTTCATTGGATATAAAAATAGACGCTAATGTTGGCGCGTTTTATTAGCCAATAGCAGCTCAGTTATAATCTTTAGGCATATCGGGGTGTAGGAGTATAAAAGGGCTAGGTTAGAGGTAGAGTCCGTCAGTTCACCGAAAATATTTGTAGGCTACACGTCGCCTTCAGTCCAGCAGAAATATTACACGTCGGCTATCGATTCGCAAGTTACGCGTATCAGAGTTATGAAAAACCTCAAGTATTGTAAAGTTAATTATACAAAAGTTTGAAGTACGTGAATTAAAAATGATCAGTAAGAAGTTGTTATAACAGTTTCAGTTTGGCGAGTGTCTAGATCAATGTGTAAATGTGATAGTGACTGTGTTCGACAATAAAAGTGTAAAACAAATTCCTTCATCGGTGTTATCTTTGGATAAAAGATCCCTTTCCGTTTACACAACCTGTATAAAGAGATGTGCTCGACCAAAAAGATCATAGCTAGCCGGAGGACAGTAAACAAAAATTAAATAAAATAACAGTCGCATTCTTTCAAACAAACACTAATACTACCGCAAATTGCTAACACCAGATGGAGCTACAAACTTAACAAAGTATCACGTCACAAAATGGCTTCACCACGTGAAGTAAACACACATACACAAACATTATAAATTTACCGCCGCAAATTGGCTCCCAAACGTGGGGCTCAATAAATAAATAAACACTTGAAGTATACCATATCAATAACCAGGCATAGGAACGTCTAAGCCTTAAAGCCAGGACGGAAGGAAATAAGGTCGAACTGTTACTTAACTTCTGTCAGTGACCCTTGGCCACTATTATTATTATTATTATTATTATTATTATTATTATTATTATTATTATTATTATTATTATTAATAATATTCTCTTTGTAGATAACTTGAAACCAACTGCTTAAAAATTCCTATGCCTTAAACAGACCTTATAACAGTTACTTGTAGCGATTAATGTAAAGTCATTAATGTCGCTACAACTACACGAAAATAACAGTTTCTTACAAACTTGCATTATAGTATTCTGGAACCTGGTATTCATTTGCTGCTTGGTTTAAAACTCGTAAACATTAAAACATACATGTTGATTTTACAATGTTTCATCATCAAATTTGTACTTCTAGTAATGGCTACTCACACAAGTTTCACAAAATTCTGATGCATTAGGGAGAAAGTAGGAAGTAATATCACATACATCGAGTGAAGTGGCGCCGCGGTAACGTATGCGACTTGCACTCTGACCCATGCATTTTCCGTGGTTTCACCGGGTCGGTAGGCAAATGTTGGTGTGGTTCCTCTTCTACCACTACTTTCCTGTCCCTCATTTCCTGTATCCACCATATCCTTCATTATCATCTGTTTCAGGGTGTAGGACCGAACGATGTTCGGCGGGTTGCGGGTGGCCGTTGGATGTACGCTTTGCAGAGGTTTCTTCTCACGCGTTGTTGCGGGACTGCTCAGTTAGGTCCCACCTCTGAGGGGGCCCTACCAGGGAGGGTCGCCCATGTTAGGAGGCCCGGACGGCGGCGGATGTGTTCCATCTGGAAGCGTTAGGGACCGCATCCATGCTTACGCCCGTTGTCATCAGGATCTGGTCGTTCTTCGGTTCTCTCCCCTCATCCCTTCCTCTCAGAGGTCACGGCAGAAGCAAAAATGAGCCATTGCGATCTACTTGCGATGTTCTGCCTTGCTTGCAGGAGCTCCTTTGTTCGTCCATACCTGAACCTTTTATCACAGACACAACTATCGCAACCTGTTTCCCGAAACACCAGCTGTTCGTTTATCTGATAGAGCAATTATGAGCTAATTCCTTCAATTCTGATGCAAATGATACCGAGTTAATGGAATAACTCATCTTAACAGTAAATCCATGAATGCGAAGCATGCGTAAATTTGTTGTGCATGGAAGCTCTTCAATGTATTCTTCCGCACCAGTTCCCTATGATTGGTCAATTTATGCCCTGCCCTCAATTCAGTTGTTTTTAACTACATTTTATGTCTGGAAACAACGATCACGTGTTTAAAAATTCTGATGTGATACATTCACATGAATTTCTCTATCCTCTATCGCTTACTATGTGTATACGCATTATTCTTACGCAGGTTTATTTTTGTATTTACTATATTTTAATCCAAAAAACTTTAAAGAAATAGTTATGTTATACATTTCGTTATAGATACAAAGGAAACAGCGATAGTCAACTATTTAACAACTGGACGCTGTACGCTGGTCTTAAAACTACATACTATTTCCATGCAATCGCGAGAAACAGCTGAATGTCGAAGGGCCTTTAAGACAATGATCAAGAAATGAAGAATTCGGACCTTTAGTAACGGATATCTCAGAAATAGCTTATGCCACAAACAAAACTTATTTGAAATAAAATGATTGCTTTAAAGAGATCTACATTTTTTGTGTAGTACGATTTTGTTGAAATTCTTCGTGTTTCATCTTTGGAAAATATTGCACCTAAATATGTACCAGGTTTGGTATTTATCCGAATTTTTATTTTGGAGTTGTGCTGACATGCAGATAGACACACAGACACCAAAAAGGGCATTTTTCCAAAAGTGCTTTATATGGATTCAGGGTCCTCAAAACATATATTTCCGGTGAAATCTCAGTATAGAACTTTTGAGTGGAATGCAATACTTCCCCAACCTACAATACGTAATAGACAAAGGAAAATGTAATGTGTTACAGGCACATGGCTTTCTCTACCATCCGTTATTACTTTCTCTACTACGTATAGTAAGTAGGGGAAGTATTGTATTCCACCCAAAAATTCGATACCGAGATTTCATTGGAAATACATGTTTTGAGACCCCCTGAACCCCAAAAAAGCATGTGTGTGTGTCTGTCTGTGAACAGCATAACTCAGAAACGAACAGTCGGATAAACACCAAACTTGGTATTTAGGTTCAGTATTTTCCAGAGATGCGACACAAAGGTTTTCAAGAAAATCCCCCACCCCAGATTACCTTTACATGGAGCATTTTTCGAAAATTTTAATTTTCTCAAAAATGATTCTAACGATTTTGATTAAAATATCATATGTATATTTATCGTATACTCCGAACCAGGTTGGCTCTTGGGTATACCTCACCTGAGCCAGCCACAGATGAGAAGGTCGACTTAAAATCGCCACCGCACTGCTGGGAAACGAAGCATGGAACTCAACATGGCATCCGCGAACAAAACTATTGAGCTACCCCGGCACTCCACATGAAATTCTATACTAGACACAAATATATCATGGTATTTTATAGTGTAATTCGATGCAAGTAAACCTGAAGCACCTGATTCCACTTTCGTTTGTTCAGATTTAGCAATATATGGATATTTTGAATTATTTCTATCACTGATCAAAATTTAATATTACTGCCCTCCTTTCCTGTCAAAGGAAAGCGAAAACGGAAGAAGAGTGTGAAGTTTTAACGGAAGGATACGTTTCCCGCGCACGAATATCGAGATAGTTGAGTTTCAGCTGGCAGCCATTCGAGTTTATTCATGTGGATTCTTGCAAATATGAATCATCCAACCGCATCCTCACTACTTCAGTCGCTTGATTCGGAAGGCAGTTCTGCGATTTGTACCAATTAATTCTGTGACAGTCCTTAATACGCCTTCTTGGTTCAGTAGAACCAATTACTGGCTCTAAGGCCTTCTAAGTCCCTTTTAAACACTGCAAATTTGTGTCACATGTCTTTTGGTAATTTAGTGTTCGCAAAGGCAAACTTTGCATTTACAAAATGAAATACAAACAATTTATGAAATTCTTCATCTAATTCTTCAAATTCTTCTAACTTATGAAGTATTAAGGATGCGTGTTTGTGAGCTTGGAAATTGTTAAATAATTCTTGTGCGCTTTGTTTGTCCTAAAATTCGAATAGCAAATATCACCTGTATAACCGCCATAGTACTGTGAAAACAATAAGAGAGAGAGAGAGAGAGAGAGAGAGGAGGCGTGAGTGAGTGAGAATAATATGATATTTGTGAAGCAATTTACTGCTCATTTTTAGTTCTAGATAATATTGATCGTTATTGCTTTAAACACATATCATTATAGTTTTCCAAGAATATAGCATTTAAGTAATTTCATTTTTTTCGGTTCTTCTAATTTATTCGAATACTAATTACGGTCACGTAATTTTGTACGTACTATACACATACGGAATAGAGCTTTTTTCATTTAATGTTTGTGCTCAAATGTGCCGAGGAGAATTGGCCCTTTCCTATCGATATTTGATTACAGATATTCAATTCCAAATCCAAAGCAATAAAGGAAAGAGGAAATAGTGTTACGCACTGGGTAGAGACCTATAAGTTCACATGAAAACTGAATTAGTTTCTAATACCCAAAACCCACATTGAGGGGACGTACACTGACTTGGCTGCGGAGTACCGAAATGTGGTGTGGAGGTTAAGAGGAAGGTGTGGGTTTTCCACAACACAAATCTACTTACATATTCCTAGATTTATTTCCCAACCGTCTGAGTTCCCTACATTACTAAATATGAAAGGTGAGAGGAGATGTCCACCGATCCAAAAGCAGGCTTGCACACGCGATCCGCTTCTCACGGAATCCCCAATAAGACGACGCTACATCCCCACCACTCGCGGCTAGCAAAACCTCCCGGCCAATAGTGACGTCATCCCAGTCAATATGAAAGGAAAACAACAATATATCTGGTAATCACAATGTAAAACAACAATATGTCTAATAATGACAATGAAACCCCCCAAATTATTAATACGCCACAATAGTTAACCTCCTATGTAGTATTGCAACCGAGGTTGTTACTCCCAAACTTCAAGGTATGGCCAGTGGTACCATTCAAATACTTTGATCCTTGAATTTTAATGGGTTTTTTTATATTCAGTGTATTCTTTGTGGACTGATACGTGGAAAGTTTGCTTGCCTTTTGCAATATTTTAATATGGGGTTAAATATTTTAAGATTTTACTCAAATGTCGCCTTTTTACGTATACTATCAAATATGGATTAAGAAATCAAGTGCCAGAAAACTATTATTGCAGAAGTAAGAATGGATAAGGCGTAATGCATTGAAATATATGATAATAGTCAAGGTGAATAGGATTGAAATTTAAGCTAGTGTGTTAGTGAATATTAAACATTCAGGCGAAGAAGTAAAAAGTAGACACAAACTCTGTAAGGCCAGGGTCGTCATACGCAAATATTGGAGCTCTCTGTTTCTTTCCAGGGCTTATTGGATAATAATAATATAAATAATAATAATAATAATAATAATAATAATAATAATAATGCTATTATTAGTCTTTCATGCATTAGACATTTCTGTCTGTAGCCAAATACATGTTCGTGCCGCCTTTTATTTGGTCTTTCAATATTTCTTTTCCCTATTGGTTTGTTATTCTTAAAATGGAATGGTAGGCTCTCTTTATTCATTCTTTGAAGATGGCTTATCCACTTAGTTCTGTATTCTTTAATTTTTTCCATTATTATTATCAGCATCACAGTATACTAAATATACGTACTGCAGCTCATTTCAGAATTGAAATATCAATTTATCCGTATGGAGTCACTGTGTAACTCATTTTTGGATTTAGGGTGCCCTTTAATTGTTCGTAGGCTATGGCTTCCCTAACTGTATAAATCCTCCATTTTGTTTTTTTATGAATGAATGAATGAATGAATGAATGAGGTTATTTAATTTACATAACGGTGCACATACATTCGCCCCTATCAATAGCACGAGTCTACAAACCGTACGTGCTAGTATAATACACAGGATAGTAAGATTAGTAATAATAGAAAGATAACAAAATGACACTACAAGGAAACAACTTTGTGCAAAAAAAAGTAAAGCATATTCAAATATAACATCTGAAATATAAACAACCCACAAAACAGCGGTAAACCGTATTCCTATGCATTATTATACTCCATTATAGTAAACAAAGAACAGTTAAGAGAGTAAATATACACAATACACTAACAATAAGTGAAGCGAAAAGTGCAGCCTAAGGCCTTTGGGAAGTGCGTTTGGGAACATATCAGATCGGGTGCGTGCTCTTGAAGAAAAGTGGACTACTTCGAGAATCAATCTCGTAGGAATAACATTGTGATATACGGTGTGGTTGAAGATGAGGGAGAGAGTTTGGAGATGACGTAGGAGATTGTGAAGAATGTAGTCGTACAAATAGGACAACTCCCAGAGTTCATGGTGAGAGGGCTCATCATGTAGGCCGGCAAGGCAACTTAAGGAAGACCTATTGTGTGCTATTTTACTTTCTCTACTACGTATAGTAAGTAGGGGAAGTATTGTATTCCACCCAAAAATTCGATACCGAGATTTCACAGGAAATACATGTTTTGAGACTCCCTGAATAAAAAAAAACTGATGTGTTACACTCACATGACTTTCTCTACTCTTGTACAAACTATTTTTACAAAACTTATTCTCCATCTACTTCATGTTAATTGCGATAAACGTTTGCATACTCTATCTTATTGCTAATTTTCTTATAGATGTAAAGGGAAAATATATTTACAAGGGCAATATAGAATAACAGTAGCCTTTAAGCACATATATATCTCTTAATAGCTGGTTGCTAGGTGCAGCACCATTCCCTTTGCCACAGATTATAACCCTTTGCATATCCAAGACAAAAAATGAATAACGAATTCCCATTTGAGAAAATAAGTATTGAAAAATTTAAGGGAATAACAAGTAATATCTCGAAAATGGTTCACTCAGCAAAAAAAAATGTATATGACATAAATTATGTATTTTAACGCGCTCTACATTCTTTGTGTAGTAAAATTTTGTCTATCTCTTATGGTTTACCAGTTATGCAAAAGTCGTTCACAATGAAGAATACTTTTGGAGACATTCCCAGGAATTTCAAGATATACATTTTATTTGTCACACAAATATCTTAAACATATGATATTTTAATCAAAATCGTTAGAGCCATTTTTGAGAAAATTAAAATTTTCGAAAAATCTTCCATGTAAAGGGTAATCTGGGGTGGGGGGATTTTCTTGAAAAACTTCGTATCGCATCCTTGGAAGATACTGAACCTAAATACCAATTTTGGTGTTTATCCGACTGTTCGTTTCTGAGTTATGCTGTTCACAGACAGACACACACACAGACACACACACAGACACACAGACACACACACGGACATGTTTCCAAAAATGCTTTTTTTTGGATTCAGGGGGTCTCAAAATATGTATTTGCAGTGAAATCTCGGTGTCGAATTTTTGGGTGGAATACAATACTTCCCCTACTTACTATACGTAGTAGAGAAAGTAAAAAAAGCATTTTTGGAAACATGTCCGTCTGTATGTCTGTGAAAGGCATAACTCAGAAACGTACAGTCGGATAAACACCAAACTTGGTATTTAGGTTCAGTGTCTTCTAGAGATGCGACACGAAGGTTTTCAAGAAAATACCCTCACCCCAGACTACCCTTTACATGGAATATTTTTCGAAAATTTTAATTTTCTCAAAAATGGTTCTAACGATTTTGATTAAAATAACATATGTTTAATACATTTTTATGACAAATGAAATGTGTATGTCGAATTTTCTGGGAATGTCTCGAAAAGTATTCTTCATTGTGAACGACTTTTGCATGACTGGTAAACCATAAGCGATAGACAAAATTTTACTACACAAAAAATGTAGATCACGTTAAAATACACAATTTATGTCATATACATTTTTTTTGTTGAGTGAACCATTTTCGAGATATTGCTTGTTATTCCCTTAAATTTTTCAATACTTATACCTTTACTCAAATTCGTTATTCAATTTTTTTTGTCCTGGTAATGCAAAAAAAATGGAATACTCCACATAGCAACCAGCTCTTAAAATATTTGACTATAGCTTAAAGCCTACCAATTCCCCTTGCATCTACAAGAAAATTAGCAATAAGATTGACATCTCGATATCTCGATTAACATGAAGCATACGGAGAATAAGCATTTGTACAAACAGTTTGTACAAGAGTAGAGAAAGTCTTGTGAGTGTAACACATCAGATTTTTTATAATGTTCTGTTCGCCCTTTCGAAGGTATGGAAGTTGGCAACAATGTATATCCTAAATAAACGCTAATAAAGCTGTCTGAAAAGCGCTGCAATAATAATAATAATAATAATAATAATAATAATAATAATAATAATAATAATAATAAAAGTCCCTTATGCTTTTGAGATGAACTTGTATCCCGTAATTCCTTTTTCCACTGAGAGTGAGGCTTTTGTCTACCTAAATGAGGTATAAAGTGAACTACAAGTTGGACCCAAGGCATATTCATAAAAAAGAAATACAAAACCGGGAAATGCTTTTTATGTTTCCCCCTCTCTCTTTCTGTCTCTCTCCCTCTCTCTCTCTCTCGCTCTCCCATCGTTTCTTTAAGAGTATAGAATAATGCTTCCTTCTGTGATTAAAGACTTCGGTTTAATTGGTTTTCCAAAAATCGTAATGACTCTTCGGTATTGTAGTAAGGCTTCCTTGATCTAGCGAGGTTAGCTTTCATTTCCATCGACTGCCCACTCTGACCTTAGGTTTTTCTTGGTTTTCTCTAGTCGGTAGGTGAATGTTGGGGGTGGTTTCTCATTTACCACCATTTCTTTTCCATAATTTTCCTTCGTTCTCTTTACTTCTCATCTGTGCTTTTACGTTTAGTGACGTTTAGAGGTGCCAGATAGATGGCGCAGATGCTTGCTCAAGTCTCCATGGACACTAGAGGGCTGCTTGGTCAACGGGTCGTTCATCATCCTCTCTAGGCAGCTCCAGCAGTGGGAGGGGTTTTCGAGTCTGGAACTGTTAGGATCGCTGTGACCTGTAGGCTCCTGTGGTTCTATGCTTCACCTCTTCCTCCTGGTAGTGTTAGCCACAATAGTCTATGTAAGTCGCAGTCGTAAGGTATCTCCCTCCGTTGTATAACCTAATCCACCTGGGCTGTCATTTTATAGAGTTAGTGACACGATTTTCCTAATCTTTTGTTACTCTTCTATTAAATAAGTTTATTTTTTCACTTATGGAAAAGCCGATTTGAAGATGTATTATATTTCGACTGTTGGGGAGCCGAACTTGTGGTAGTTTGCAACCGCACGTATAGTAAACAGTTTCCGGAAGCCTTCGCCCCAAATGTAGTTTCAGGTGGCCTTTGCCCTAAGTTTAAATCTTTATTGTTTCTTTAAATATTATACTTATGTTTGCCTCGGCTGCGTCATTATTTATTTTAGAGACATGGATGTCTTGGCAGGGTTGTGGTGCGACTTAAGAATGTGGGTTTATACAGATTATAATTTTATTTCACTCATTTTATTAATGATTTATACGAATTAAATTACACTTCACTGATATAGAGCTGTGAGATTCTTTTATTAATTACTTGCAGTTTTCAACACGTAAACTATTTTTGTCTCACACGAAAATGTATTAAATCTCTCGAGGACGCATCGCGCATCCGGTGACAAACATTGTCTGCAGGCAACTGATCTGATTTCAACCCCATAAACTTGTAAATTTCTGTATTTCAAGTCTCTGAATGGCTATTCCTACTCCAATAGAATACCTTCATTTAACTAAAGCTTTTTCTGGTTGTTGATTGACTATTTTTAAACTGTCTCAAAAGTTTACATTATTGTTGCTCCAATAATGACTAGTTGCATTTAAACTTTCAAATTCATTATTGCCTCAAGGTTACCTCATTGTTAGCAACTTTTAACCTATTATTCTCACAGCTGCTACATATTAAATTACGTAATATATTCACGTAACATTATTACACATGGATTCAATAATATAAACATACACAGTGATTGTTATGTATATTTTTTATATATTATTACATACATATATTGCTTTAAGCCGGGCTGTTATTGAATTTATAGTTATATAACTAGACTGAAGTCATTTAAGTGTTAAAAATACTGCCTCACTATTTACTACATGTACATACGCATTTAACTTGCTACCTATATTTTCTCAAGTTAAATCAAATTGCATATAGTTATAATTTATTTATCGTAAATTTTTGGCAATTTAAATGTTACAAAATAATAATAATAATAATAATAATAATAATAATAATAATAATAATAATAATAATAATAATAATAATAATAATAATAATAATAATAATAATAATAATAATAATAATCTACAGATAAGGTGTCACTGTTAAGAAGTATTATGTTAATTGACCTGAAATTTCTCTACCCATTCCTCCACAAACTATTCATGCAAAAACTATTTACTTTCTCTACTGCTTACCTATAGAAAGTGGAAAGATTATTGCATTCCATCTAAAAACTCGATACCGAGATTTCACTGGAATTGTGTGTTTGTTTGTCTTTGAACAGCATAACTCAAAAACTAAAAGTTGGTTAAATACCAAACTTGCTATTTAAGTTCAGCATCTTTCATGGATACAGCATGTGGATTTTAAAGAAAACGCCACCACGCCAAACTACCCTTTACATGAAAACATTTTTGTTATTTTTAATTTTCTCAAGAATAGCTCTAACGGTTTATATATATATTGTATTTCTGGAAATAGATTGTGAGTTCCTCTTCATTCTGAATGATTTTTATGTAATTGGTGAACCGCAAAACAGAAAAACGTTTACTACACAATAAAAGTACATCTAGTTAAAACACACAATTTATGTAAAAATGTTTGTGGTGTTAACCGTATACATATAAAGAGAACGGAACTTCAAAGATATCGCATAGCGACCGGCTTTGAAAACATTTGACTGTCGCTTTAACTTACAATATTCTTTTTATACCTATGACGAATAGAGTAAATATGTAATGAAGGTATATCTGTATTAACAAGAAGTAGATGGAAGAATAGGCTTTAATAAAAATAGTTTGTAGACGAGTGAGTAGAGAATGGCATGTGAATGCAACATATCAGATTTTTATTTCCTATCTACTTAATGCTAAACGAGAATGGCGTTTGAAGAAATGCTTTCATCAAGCACTTCGTTGTAGATACAAGAGGGATACAAGAGGCTGAAGCGATAATCACAGATTTAAAAACAGGCAGCTATGTGCTGTCATGACCACGAAACAAGTGAGTCGCCTTAGTACTTGAGAAAAATATAAAATATTTGAAAATTCACTAACAACGAATACCCCGGAAATAATTAATGACACAGAAAATTATATTCATAGGTTGTGCGCTTTAATGAGGTCTACTTTTTTGTGTGTTAAGTTTATTTCCCATCTCTTGCGGTTTTCCAAATAAACGAAACAACATAAAAAAATTCACAATGCATGCACTTGCAGGCTTTTACTAAATATACACGATATGCGTCTTTTAGGCATGCAAAAATTGTAAAGAAGTTTTATCAAAACTGCAGCCAATTTTATATAAACAATAATAATGAGATAATTTTTATGGAAAGGATAGAGTGCTGGATATTCTGGAACACTTATAAACACACACACACACACACACCACACACAGACACCCTTAAGGGACAGTTTTCTAAGAATGTCTTTTTATGGATTCAGGAAGCATAAAGCTTATTGAGGTTGAAATCTCGATATCGAATTGTTTGATAAATACAATGCTTTCTTTACCTACTAAATGTAGTTGCTAAAGAAAGTAATCACTACAAAATACATCGGAATATATTAAAACAAAGTATATTACTTCTTATGCAATCAAGGATTAGGCTACTCCTGTTTCGGTCTCACATTAATCTAATGTTCCTGGTGTTGTCTCATTGGCCTACGTCCTCTTGGTTTATATTCCATTATTTGTTTGAGAATTCTTTCCAAATGTAGAAGCAGCTTTCTTTGTTTCTCACAAACTTTTCTATAATACGAGGGCAGTCCATAAAGTCCCAGACGTTTGGCCTATCGTAGCGACGAATAGGGCTAGAGCCGCCATCTTGATGTCAGAACGTTCCTACATTCAGTACGCATCCAGCTGTGAGGACTGTGCCTTCCTTACTGTGCTCTCTGTGAGTTGTTAAAATGTGCGCTGCAATAGAAAATCCCGCCACTTGTGAAGTGCGGTTGACTAAAAAGAACAAACCAATTGAAATTTATCGTCAACTTTGTGATGTGTACGGACAGGGAATAATGAGTGAAAGCCGAGTCAGGCAATGGTGCATTGATTTTTAAAATGGCCGTACCACGACGAGGATTGCAGTGGTAGGCCTAGCCTTATGACTGATGAACTGTCAATGCAAAACAATGGCAAAATTCGTGAAAATCGTCGTTTCACGATTACAGAACTTTCGGAACATTTTCCCCAAATTTCACGGAGTTTGGTGCATCAAATTGATGGGTTGATACTGACACTGAACTGCATGCCGGTGTATACACTCTCAGATTTCTACAGAGAGGGTATTGAAAAACTTGTGCCACGGTATGATAAATGCCTCAATTTGAATGGCGATTATGTAGAAAAATAGCTTAAGAGTGTACCTTTCAAATGTAGATAATAAACGTTGATATTTGCATTTTGTTAATTGTTTATTTCAAAACGTCTGGGCTTTCTGGATTACCCTTGTAGCTTCAATGTTTAATTCCTTTCTATACACAAAAGTCTCACGGAAAACAGCCAGGCATATTAATATTAACAGCAGAAACCGGGCTATATCTAGCATCAAAAAGCAGAAAAACTAGAATTTTGAAATAGAAAATACCTAAAAACCAACAGTTTCGCCAGAGCTTCTTATACGTCTGTGTACCTTCAATAGTGACTCCAATTGATTCCGAATTTAAAGAAAAGAAGGAAATATAGTTTGCTTTCGTAAAGAGGATAAATATATTTATATAATCTTATGGAAATTATAGTTGCGTTTGATTCGTATCAAACACATCCTACCTATGCAAATGATCTTTTGTATCAAGACTAATAAATATAAATTCTAATAATTTTCGAATTTGTGTAAATGACAGCACAGTACTTGAATACTTGATTCAGTATTTAGTTAGAAACTGGTAAAACCAGATTTTGGTAAGGGAAAGTTCATCCTGTTTTAACTTTTCGGCGGAGGAGTTTCGTTAGGGTATAAAAGAGGATTTTCTACACAGAGTTTTGGGCTAGTTTTAAGATAATAGGGTTTATATATTAAGAGAAAATGCAGAACAAAGGGTTATTTTCCAGGAAAGGAAGGGCTTATTCTCTAATGAGAAAGTGCGTGGAACAAGAGAAATTATAATTTCTGTTTTAGAAATAATTCAGAAAGCGCACATGAAAACGTCTCCTCTAGCAGCCTGCATATGACGGAAAGTCCAACCTCTGAACTGAGATATGACAATTAAGTCCCTCCTCAATTCTATATTAGGTTTTGTGCATTAAATATAAGCGGTTATATGGAAATAAAGAATATATATAATAGTCCGCCTGAACGTCTTAGCAAATTTCCTCAAACGATCTGTAACAGTCATACATTAACAGTCCAAGCAGTAACGAAATACAAGCTAGATTTGGGAAAAAAACGAGAGAAAATCTTTGGTTTAATGAATTAGTCGCCCGCTAATTAGAGATTCAGTAATCTACATACGCTAATATCCTATGCACACTATGGAAGCAAAGTAACGTTCAACCAAACTACTGTTGTCTGAGGCAGTATCAGTATTTTAACACTAAAATGGTTTAAGTCTGATTATATAATATTAAATATAATAACAGCCCTCCATAAATCAATATGTGTATACAATAATATATAAAATGTATGTAACAGTCATTGTATTAGTGTTTATATTATTGTATACATGTATAATAATGTTATGTCAATGTATTACGTAATTTAATAATGTAGGAGGTGTGAGAATATAGGTCAACAGCTGCTAACAATGAGGTAACCTTGAGGCAATAATGAATTGGAAAGTTTAATAATGCTACTAGTAATTCTTGGAAGCAATAATGTAATTTTGTAAACAGTTTATAAAATAGCCAATCAACAACCGGAAAAAGCTTAAGTTAAATAAAAGTATTCTATTGGAGTAGGATTAGCCAATCATAAACTGAAATAGAGAAAATTGTACAAATTCAGAAGTCAGTTGCTTGTAGACAGTGTTCCTAACTGGACGCGAGACACGTCCTAGAGAAGTTTAATACGTATTCAGTGTGAGGCGAAAATAGTTTACGTGTTATAAAGTGCAAGTAATTTATAAATAATGTCACAGCTCACTATATCAGTGAAGTGTTATTTAATCGTGTCAAGGATTAATAAAAGGAGTGAAGCAAAAATTATATTTGTGTAACCCTACATTCTTTAGCCGTATCACACCGTGTTAAGAAAAACATGTTTCTACAAAATTATTACTGACGCAGCCGAGGCAAACTTAAATATACATACATATATATATAATATTTAAAGAAAACATAAACTTGGGGCGAAGATCACCGGGGGTAAATTTGAGGAGAAGACCACCGGAAAGTGAACATTGGGGCGAAGGCCATCGGAAACTTTGTACAATACGTGGTTGCAACTACTTCAAGTTCGGCCCCAAAACATTTGAACTACAATACAACTCCTCCAAAAATAAACCTACTTCAAATTGGCTTTCTATACGTGAAACAACTACTCCTTCATGTCTAAGCGATGAAAAAAGTAGTAAGTAAAAAAAGTAATATATACACCGCGTGAATCTTCTCATCCTGCGGATAGACAACTAGGCAATCCTGAATTTTACAGAGGATGCGAAATTCAGGTGCTGACACCGCATTCACCAGCCCGCTGATTATTCTAGTGCCACGGTGATGCGTGTTGTTATCGTGCTCTAGAACCCTAATGGTTAACATGCTGGAAAAATCATGGCGAAGGTGAGAAGTTTAAATCACGCCTGCGAATAAATGTTTTTTTTATTCATTTCTTGCATTTATGATGTTCACTAAAACATATTCTAACAAGTAACAATTTGTGTTTTAATGAAATTTACATAATTGAACAAATTAAGTCAAATGACACTTCCATGCCAAACTATCAGTTCTCGTTAAATTTACTAAACATAAAAAGGACCTTCAAGTGGCAGTATTTGAACCTGGGGCCTTTACCAACGCGCACACTGTCGCGCTACGAGTACAAGTCACTGCATACACAGCGGTGCAAGGTAGCCATTGCAGCCAAAGTTGGCAGGACGCGATGCAAAAGACAGTGTTCACGGCGTAGCCTGTACAACTCCGGGACTGCATAACTTCTCAATCCGCAGGCTGAGAAGTCTCACCCGGTGTATATATGGCCCGACGCCTCCTACAATTGTGACGTAACGATTGCGTCAACGCCATCGGCGTCTTCGTCAGACGTCACTTATAGGATGGGGTCGTAGCACAGGATGACATGAGAGGGTTACGAGCTATAGTAGCTGGAAGGCTGGCTGAAAGAGTGACATTATCAGACATATAATTTCTGTTTCTAAACTTTCTAATCTTTAATCTTATATTTATTAAATCCCGAGCGGGATGACTCAGGCGGAACGTCGGTGGCCCGTATTTGGGAAGCACAGGGTTAAAATTCCCGGGGCCAACACTTATGACCGAAGGGTTTTTCGTGGTTTTCCACGGTCGCTGGGCGAATGTTGAGTTGGATAATCTGATCCGCGAATTGCTATCACTCCTTTCCATTTCCTTCTTCACCACCATACTAGGCATTGGGCTGATCATCCATCCTGCATATGCTATGATCCAGAGTTTGCTTTCTGCTCGACAGGCTACTGACCCAAGGCATTGACTAACTTCTTTGGTGTAAGTCCTGCAACGAGGAGGGTAATCCATCAAAGAAGAAGATATAAATTATATCAAGTATTCTATTTAATAATATTGCTATTTAAAACTTTTTAATGGGCATGATTCGTCTTCATAATGCCCACATTTTTGTTGTATGAGCTGACAAGTTCAGTATTTGAAATAAAATAAATAGAGTAGAGATTATCTTTCGGAAAGCCCGCATTTTAGTGTAAGTCTCAGCATAAGTAACAATTTTGCAACTATAAATGGAACTATACTACAACGGCAAATTGTTAACATCGACTGTCACTGTACTCCAAAGAGAGAAGTTCACAATGGTGATTATTCATTAAATAACAACTCATAAAAGCACAAAAAGAGAACGTTTATTTTATTTTATGTTCCCATTGAACGGCCAGTGCAATTTAGCAATCTATTTCCTATGTGACTTTACAAGGAACTAAAAAAAAATATACCATCATGGCATTTTTATAGTCATAATGCATCTTGCATAAAACATACATATCTATAGGATGTGCCTGAAATGACGTTACACATGAGGCAATGTTTTTAACATTTACATGATTTCAGTCAAATTATATAACATATAAATTCAATAACAGCCCGCCTTGAAGAAATATGTGTATGTAATAATTTGTAAAATGTATGTAGCAGTCATTGCATATGCTGATATTATTGTATACATGTTCAATAATGTTATGTGAAAGTATTACGTAATTTAATAATGTAAGAGCTGTGAGAAATAGGTCAAAAGTTGCTAACAATGAGGTAACCTTGAGGCAATAATGAATTAGAAAGTTTAAATGTTACTTGTGATTCTTGGAAGCAATAATGTAATTTTAGTGACAGTTTATAAAAATATCCAATCAACAACCAGAAAAAGCTTTAGTTAAATGAAGGTATTCTATTGGATTAGAAATAACCAATCAGAGACTTGAAATACAGAAATTTACAAGTTTAGGCGGTTGAAATCAGTTCGGTTGCCTGCAAACAGTGTTCCTAACACATCCTCGAGAGATTTAATACGTATTCGTGTGAGACGAAAAATAGTTTAAGTGTTAAAAAGTGCAACTAATTAATAAAAAAATCTCACAGCTCTCTCTCTCTCTCTCTCTCTCTCTCTCTCTATATATATATATATATATATATATATCAGTGGCATGTTATTTAAATCGTGTCAAGCATTAATAAATGAAGTGAAGTAAAATTATAATCTGTGTAAGCCTACATTTTAAGTCACACCACAACCCTGCTAAGAGAAACGTGTCTCTAATAAGAATACTGACGCTGCCGAGGCAAACATAAATATATAATATTTAAAGAAACAGTCAAATTACAAAGTTAACGTTTTTTTAAACTTGGGGCAAAGGCCACCTGAAAGTACATTTGGGGCGAAGGCTACCGGAAACTGCTTACTATACATGTGGTTGCAACTACTACAAGTTCGGCTCCACAACAGTTGAACTATAATACAACACCTACAACAATATTACATCTTCACACATTAGCTTCATTTGTCTAAATCTGAAAACATTAAACACTCTGGTGTATGCATTGCCAAAATTGTTATTACCTAGTGAAAGGGAACGCTTAAATACTTCTGGTCGATATTCCTCTGCTTGCACGGTATACGGTAGTCGTGTAAACCCATCCTTCTGTGTAAACATGAATCTGCTGTAGTGATGCCCGTTGACTGCAGTATGATGAAGATAACAGGTTCTCAACGTGATCTATATCGATAACTCTAAACCATTCAAAAGGAGATGAAACAGCTATTAAATTCAGAAGCAGAGATAGTACCTACAGTATAACCTGAAGCAATAATTGTGGCCGTATGGATTCAAAGTCAATGGGGAGTGACTAATTCAGTGCTAGATTGTGCATACATTTTTATATGTTTACATTAGTTAAAAGCATGTTTGATTGAGCCTTCCAGATTAACATTCTAGATCAAAGCTGGTATACATGGCTGTCCTTAATCTCTCCTATGAGCGCCACATTAAAAGGCTTCGTAATTAGTACCTGCACACCTAGGCATCATATTGCTTTCTTTTTTCCTCTGATCAGGAAAAAAGATAAGCCAAATGAAAGTGAAATAAAAAGTATGATGTGTTACACTCACATGACTTTCTCTACTCTTGTAAAACTATTTTTACAAACGCTTATTCTCCATATGCTTCATGTTAATCGATATGTTAATCTTATTGCTAATTTCCTTGCAGGTGCAAGGGGAATATGGTAGTATTTAAGCGATAGTAAAATCTTTTAAGAGCTGGTTGCTATGTGGCGCATTTCATTTTCTTTGCATGTCCAGGACATAAAAAAATGAATAACGAATTCCCATTTGAGAAAAAGTATAAGTATTGGAAAATTTAAGGGATAACAAGCAATATCTCGAAAATGGTTCACTCAAAAAAAATGCATACAACATAAATTGTGTATTTTAACGCGATGTACATTTTTTTGGTGTAGTAAAATTTTGTCTATCTCTTATGGTTTACCAGTTATGCAAAAGTCGTTTACAATGAAGAATACTTTTGGAGACATTCCCAGAAAATGCAAGATATACATTTTATTTGTCATGAAAATATCTTAAACATATGATATTTTAATCAAAATCGTTAGAGCCGTTTTTGAAAAAATTAAAATGTTCCATGTAAAGTGTAATCTGGGGAGGGGGGATTTTCTTGAAAACCTTCGTGTGTCATCTCTGAAAGATACTGAACCTAAATACCAAGTTTGGTGTTTATCCGACTGTTCGTTTCTGAATTATGCTGTTCACAGACACACACATGTACATGTTTCCAAAAAATGCTTTTTTTGGATTCAGGGGACCACAAAACATATATTTCCGTTGATATCTTGGTATCGAATTTTTGGGTGGAATACAATACTTCCCTTACTTACTATACGTGGTAGAGAAAGTAAAAATTAAAAGGACTTCATTTCAAATCTTTTGTGTCTATTAGGTGTTAATATTATGACGCAGTGGCCAAGGCCCAAGGTTATCGGGAGGTTTGCGCCGAGCGGTCGGTGTGAGCAACGATAACTGCGCTCGCCAGCGTAAACACCGGACTCGCTATCAGGAGATAACTATACCTTTTTCACTATAAGCTGAAAGGAGAAGTAAACAAAACCACGTGACAAGACAGCACCTCATTGGCTGGTGGACAAATTACAACCTCCCCGCTTAGCACGTCGTCTCTTCCTCTACAAAAAACAGTTCGGTTCATATCGTAACATTTTGTGGATATTCTCGTGCAGAGAAATTTAAAAAACTAATTATTGTAATAGTTAAATTTATGAAACTATATGTGTTGGTTCAGATTTACCTATAACCACATGAACCATTATATCAGAGGGTTTAAGAGGCTATGTGCAGGCACTGCAGTTCGTTTCCGGTTTCCCGCTGAAAATCTTCTACCGCTATAGGAAACCTAAACGCGAGAAATGGAAAGAAGACAATTGTGTTATAGGCTTTTAACAAATTCTGTGAAAGTATCCGTGTTTAAAGGACAATGAATATTGGTGGCCATTGTTTAGCAATGATTGAACTTCTTTGTTAGTGATGCAGAATTGTTGCTCGGACAGCTTGGGTCGCGTTTGTTTTCTGTTGTGTTTTAACCTATGGTGCTAATCGTTATTTAACTTGTTGACTCATAAATGGTTAAAGCAAAAGTGGTATATTGATATTAGTCATTAAAGGAACGATTTCTAAAGCCTGAAGTTAAGAACAGTTTAAACCAGTACCTTTAATCACAGATGCCGAACTGTTCAGATACAACTTTTATTTGTCTAGTCTTAGTACTGTGTGTTAGAAGTTCAGGATGTAAGGTAAAGTATTGGAATAAGACATACAATGTTTAAAAGCTAATGATTCCCAAGCTGCGCAATATTCTGTATTCGCATTCTGTCTGAAGCAATTTCCTCTCGCGGGTCTTAGTTCCCATCATACTCCACGTGGTGCTGCCATGTGCATGGCAGAGTGATACATTTAGGTTTTGTTTAGTTCTCATTTAAGCTTATAGTGAAAAAGATATAGAAATTTCTGCAAGCTACTTCTCTCCCCTCCCTCCTCCAGAAAGTGTGTCAAAATAGTTCTAGAACGTTCGACAAACTTATGGAAAGATTCAACTGACTATATAAGCGAGTGTTCTCGCGCAGCCCTGTCAGTTGTCGAGTCAGTGTGCGAGCGAGTTAGCGACTGCGTTTCTGGTACGACATTAGAGCGATTCACCGAGCAAGTTGGTGACACTGTTGTGATGTGCAGCGAGTGATACTGCGGAGCGACGGGTGGTGGAGGTCTTGTGTTCGACTCCAGAGTGAAGTGAACCGTCCAGCATGAAGAAACTACGTCACGAGGGAACTAAAGTGACGGAGAATTGAACTGGTTCACCTTAGTGAAGTGAAAATGTGAACGAAGTGAATTAGTTGAACTAGATAAAACAAAACAGTGACAGTGAGAACTGAGATAAGTGACAGTTGAAAAAATCTGATGTGTTACACTCACATGACTTTCTCTACTCTTGTACAATCTATTTTTACAAACGCTCCATATGCTTCATGTTAATCGAGATATCGAGATGTCAATCTTATTGGTAATTTTCTTGTAGATGCAAGGGGAATATGGTAGCTTTTAAGCGATAGTCAAATATTTTATCGCTGGTTGCTATGTGGCGCATTCCATTCTCTTTGCATGTCCAGGACAAAAAAATGAATAACGAATTTGAGAAAAAGTATAAGTATTGGAAAATTTAAGGAAATAACAAGCAATATCTCGAAAACGGTTCACTCAACAAAAGAAATGTATATGATATAAGTTGTGTATTTTAACGCGATCTACATTTTTTGTGTAGTAAAAGTTTGTCTATCTCTTATGGTTTACCAGTTATACAAAAGTCGTTCACAATGAAGAATACTTTTGGAGACATTCCCAGAAATTTCGAGACATACATTTCATTTCTCATGACATTATCTTAAACATATGATATTTTCATCAAAATCGTTAGAGCCATTTTTGAGAAAATTAAAATTTTCGAAAAATGTTCCATGTAAAGGGTAGTCTGGGGTGGGGGGATTTTCTTGAAAATCTTCGTGTCGCATCTCTGGAAGATACTGAACGTAAATACCAAGTTTGGTGTTTATCCGACTGTTAGGTTTTGAGTTATGCTGTTCACAGACACACACACACACACAGACACACACACACAGACACACACACGGACATGTTTCCAAAAATGCTTTTTTTGGATTCAGGAGGTCTCAAAACATGTATTTCCGGTGAAATCTCGGTATCGAATTTTTGGGTGGAATGCAATACTTCTCCTACTTACTATACGTAGTAGAGAAAGTAAAAATGGACATAGTCACGATATGTTTACTTAAAAAAAGAACAGAAATGGAATCTTTTAAGGAGATTAGAACCCATGTTTACGCATCTAAATGCAGATCTTGCTTCATACAACCTTTATTACATAGTTTCAGAATATTAGAATGTAATGCTTAACGCCTAATCAACTCTTTGTAATAAGCTCAAGCAAAAAAGAAGAACCACAGGTTTTCATCTCTCTTAAATAAAACCTCGCCAGATTTCCACGCGGAATATTAAAATATAAAACTACAATCATTTCAGAAAATGCAATACTGTAAAAATAGTTGAATTAAATTATGAATTTTACTGATCTCAACATTTTTTCCGCACTAAGCTTTTGTGCAAACCTTATACTTTTCCAGTTACACAAAATTCAATAATAGTGCCTTTACATAAATTTAAATAAATGCATTTGATTTGAACAATTTGATTTGAAGAAAATCATTTGAGCCATTTTTGAGGAAATGAGCAATATGGAAGTTTTTTTGTCCATGTAAAAGCATCTGAGGGGGGGGGGGAATTCCTCCCTTGCATACTTAAAAGATAATTTTCTTAAATATACACTATGTTACTAATGGTGCTTTATGTTCTTGAGTTGTAACATTTAAAAACACAATAACGCACGCGCACACATACACAACCTGCTTTTGTTGCTTGTTTTGTTACCTTCTTTGCCACCTAATAGTTTCCCACGACATGGATGCGCTTGGAGGAGAATGCTACTGTTTTTGTTGACAATACGTAATGTCATAAACTTTAGAAGGAGAGTGAGGGGCAAGTCGATAGGGGAATCTACAGTTGCACAATGAAACAGTACTACATATACAGGCTTCAGTCTGGCTAGTAATTTCGGCTTGGAACTGCGGATATTTTCTTTACCTGACTGTTCATCCGATGCCCCGTCCACTTGTTCTGTAACTGTTTAGTTCCTCTTCCCAACAATTACACTATATCATGGCCGACTAGTACCAAAATATGTAGGTAAGAGGAAATGTGTATTCCACCTAAGTATGCGATATCGATGTTGTACTGGAAATATGTGTTTTTTGGTATATTTCGAAAACAAAAGAAAAATATTTTTTAGAAAACGGTTCCTGTGAGTGTGTGAACAGTATAACTCAAAAATTAAAAATCCGAAGGATTGTTCGGCATCGTCCAAAGATGTGACACAATGGGTTAAACAAAATCCCTCCACATAAAACTATCCTTTACAGGGAATTAATTTCTTTACTTTTATTTTCTCTAAAAATAGCTCTACTGATTTGGACTAAAATATACTTTGGAATTCTTGACCTGAGAAATAAAATGTGTATACTTAAATTTATGTAAATAGTCTGCAAAATGGTCTTTATCTGAATGCATTTTGTATAATTTTATATAACTAGGAAATCTTGGCCAAATAAAACTGTACAACTGTGTCATTTTTTCGTACCGTTAGCGTTTTCGAGATATATCATAGAACTTTAAACCTTCTTTTCAACTTTTTCTACCACCTACATATATAGGTAAGAGGAAGTAATGCATTCCATCCAAAAATTCTGTATCGAGATTTCGCGAAATACATTAAAGAAAGCATTTTTAGACAAACTGCACGTGTGTGCACTGTCTTTCAACAGCATTACTAATAAATGAAAGTATGTTAAACAGAAGCTTGGATTTTATGCTCAATATCTTCAAGGATGTACCGAAGGTTTTCCAGAAAGGCTCCTGCCCCACATTAGCGTTTTTGTCAGTTTTGTTTTCTCAACAACAGCTCTGACGAGTTTGATTAAAATACCATATGTTTAATATGCTCCCGTAAGAGAAAAAATCTGATGTGTTACACTCACATGACTTTCTCTACTCTTGTACAAACTATTCCTACAAACTCTTATTCTCCATCTATTTCATATTAATCCGATAAACATTTGCACAAACGATCTTTTGACATGCAAACAGAATTACATTTTACACATAGCGACCAGTTCTAAAACTATTTGATTATCGCTTAAGGCGTACTATGTTCCCCTTGTTTTGTATTTGCAAGGGCAATATAGAAATACAGTAGCCTTTAAGCACATACATATCTCTTAATAACTGGTTGCTAGGTGCAGCACCATTCTCTTTGCCACAGATTAATACTCTTTGCATATCCAAGACAAAAAAAATGAATAACGAATTCCCATTTGAGAAAATAAGTATTGAAAAATGTAAGGGAATAACAAGCAACATCTCGAAAATGGTTCACTCAACAAAAAAATGTATGACATAAATTGTGTATTTTAACGCGATCTACATTTTTGTGTAGTAAAATTTTGTGTATCTCTTATGGTTTACCAGTTATGCAAAAGTCGTTCACAATGAGGAATACTTTTGGAGATATTCCCAGAAAATTCAAGATATACATTTTATTTGTCATGAAAATATCTTAAACATATGATATTTTAATCAAAATCATTAGAGCCATTTTTGAGAAAATTAAAATTTTCGACAAATGTTCCATGTAAAGGGTAATCTGGGGTGGGGGAATTTCCTTGGAAACCTTCGTGTCGCATCTCTGGAAGATACTTAACCTAAATACCAAGTTTGGTGTTTATCCGACTGTTCGTTTCTGAGTTATGCTGTTCACACACACACACACACACACACACACGGACATGTTACCAAAAATTTGAATAATATTGCATAATAAGGAAAGTTTAAAGGTTAAACAAAAGTTTACGATAGCAGAAATGCAGAACTCATTAAAATAAAAAAATTCTGCGAAATAATTTTTTATAGTGTTAGCCGTTTGAGAAATATTGCCGGCAACAATGCATCCTTTCTTTTCTTTCCATCGCAAGAGTCTATTGCCACGAATAAACATTTGAATACTCTTTCCACATACTTAATTTTTAATGACTCTCTGTAAAAAAAATATTGTGAATAACGTAACTTTGGTAGAAACATCAGTTTTTATATGGATACGATAACATATTCAAAAGCCATGGTGTTGGAGTAAAGCTGATTAATTTGTTACTGGAATGACATACATAAACAATCAACAAGCGCATTTTTACATAGAAAAGCATGTCTTTGCTTGATGTACTAAAAGGCCATTGGAGGTGCCAATGATTGTTTATGTATTGATGGAGAGAATGGCGAACTTAAAGCAAGAACATGCGTTTTGTGTGAACAAGGTCTGTGGTAACGGTGCAGAGACGATTCAACAAGCGCCCACCGCATAGGAGCTGTATTTCACATCGGATACGGAAGTTCGAAGCCACTGGATGTCTGTGCCCTGGGAGACATACCGGTCACCCACAAACGCCGAGGGAGACAGTAGATAGGATCCAAGCCGCATTTCAAGGGAATCCGACAACCTGTGCTAGTCAGTAACGTCAAGTGCTGCAACTCACTGTATACCATATTCCGCGAAATGTCTGTCTTTAACACAAAGTGCAGCTCTTTCAGGCACTAATACTGGCAGGAAGGCCTGCAGACCTTACCTTCTGCACTAAAGTTCAGAAGCTATTACAAGAGGGTAGATCAGCTGAGAGATCAGTGTTTAACGATGAAACAACGTTCCACCTAAGTCTAAAAGGGATTCACCATAATATGTATTAGGAATTGAGCTACAGAAAAAACTAATGCCGTTTTGGAGCATATGCGAGACTCACCCAAAGTGAACGTGTTTGGTTCAATGAGCAGCTGCGCAGTGGGACCCTTCATTTTGAACGAGCACACTTCAATGGAGTTGTTAAGGGAATGGCGCATGCCTCAAATGGTGGAATGTCTTCTGGATGTAATCTTCCAAAAGGATTGTGCTCCTCCCCACTCCCATAGTCATGTTTCGGGATACCTGAATGTCAAAATACCGGGATGGAGGGAATATATGAAAGATGCTGTTCATGTTTCCCAACATTGCCACAGAACATAGAGGATTTGAAGCAACGTATCTCGGGTTCAGTGGAGCATATAACGAAGGATACGTTTATACGGGTCTGTGAGGACCTGGGATACTATTTAGAGATCTGCCGCATTTCTCAGGTTGCTGATATCCAACATCTGTAATGCTCATGCAACATATAAACATCTTCTATCATTTATACCACATGTTTGTGTGTAGCATTCCATGAACAAATGAAACAACTTCAATTATGTCCCATAACTTTTGAATATCCGGTATACAACGGATATATGTGAATTTATCATTGATAGCGAAACTCGTGAAGACTGGACTTGAAGTCTTTCTCATTTTTACTTTCTCTACTACGTATAGTAAGTAGGGGAAGTATTGCATTCCACCCAAAAATTCGATACCGAGATTTCACCGGAAATACATGTTTTGAGACCTCCTGAATCCAAAAAAAGCATTTTTGGAAACATGTCCGTGTGTGTGTCTGTGTGTGTGTGTCTGTGTGTGTGTGTCTGTGAACAGCATAACTCAAAAACTAACAGTCGGATAAACACCAAACTTGGTATTTACGTTCAGTATCTTCCAGAGATGCGACACGAAGATTTTCAAGAAAATCCCCCCACCCCAGACTACCCTTTACATGGAAGATTTTTCGAAAATTTTAATTTTCTCAAAAATGGCTCTAACGATTTTGATGAAAATATCATATGTTTAAGATAATGTCATGAGAAATGAAATGTATATCTCCAAATTTCTGGGAATGTCTCCAAAAATATTCTTCATTATGAACGACTTTTGCATAACTGGTAAACCATAAGAGATAGACAAAATTTTACTACACAAAAAATGTAGATCGCGTTAAAATACACAACTTATATCATATACATTGTTTTTGTTGAGTGAACCGTTTTCGAGATATTGCTTGTTATTTCCTTAAATTTTCCAATACTTATACTTTTTCTCAAATTCGTTATTCATTTTTTTATGTCCTGGACATGCAAAGAGAATGGAATGCGCCACATAGCAACCAGCGATAAAATATTTGACTATCGCTTAAAAGCTACCATTTTCCCCTTGCATCTACAAGAAAATTACAAATAAGATTGACATCTCGATATCTCGATTAATATGAAGCATATGGAGAGTAGGCGTTTGTAAAAATAGATTGTACAAGAGTAGAGAAAGTCATGTGAGTGTAACACATCAGAGTTTTTCGTCTAGTTCTAGATCCCGAAGTTCTCTAGATCTCAAATCCAGGGAGGATCATGGATTTTTTGGACGTAAAAATCCCTAGTATGGCTTCTTTCGGAAGGAAAATAAAACATTTGGTACCGTGAAATATTTATTTGCACGTGAAAGTACCTCTAACTTAAAAGAAATGGTCAGCAAAATTGTCGGCCATTTTACGCCCAAAGCGTAGCGTCCTGCTTGTCTCCCTGGCGTCGAGGGTGGGCTATCATCTGCCACAATGCGTGGGTAGTGGCGGAATCAGTGAGTGTAGAAATTCACATGTTTATAGAAAGTACGGAAGGTACATCCCTATACGTGACAATAAGTAACCATGTTGTCTCTCCTAGTTATTCACACAGTAGAATTTCAAAGCCATCATATAGGTACCTAATTTTTAAACCTCTGACTATCGCTTCGGTCCCCTGTATCCCCCTTGTTACCTACAACATGTCTAATAAAAGTATTCCTTGCAAATATTTGTATAAATTAACGAGAGTGGATAGAGCAACGTTTTGTAAGAAGATTGTATAGATAAATTTATATGAATGTAACACATTAGAATTTTTCTTCTTCTTTACATTCAAGAACTTGTTAAGTTAATAAACATTGAAATGCTTGCCAGATGATGCAACTAAGCTATTCTTGCTTAATTTGAAAGCACGTCTAAACAAAAATAGGGCCTATAGCGAGTGACGTGGGTAGAATAATACAGTGCGGGCGTTTTAAGGTGAGCCCACAAACTGACTATACGCGTAGCACACTGTATTTCAATGATCTTGGTATTTTTCTCATGCGCAACTACGGCGCATGACGCGTTAAAGGCTATCTTTATCAACTGTGCTTCAGTCGCTGCTTTGTTTTTGGTGGTGTTGTGCTTGTGCATCTAAAAGGTGAAAGTTTATTCAAGACATCTGTGTGTGTGATTTATATAAGAGTGATAATATCTTTTTATTAGTCCATTGCCGAAAAGTCCACGCATGAACAACGAAGTTTTATGTACAATAATTATGTAGAAGCTGAATCATGTAGACAGGTGTGTATATAATTTCAAGAGAAATTTACTGGTATTCCAGTTCCAGATAGAGAAACTGTTAAACGTCTGCTTTAATATATTTAGGACAACGAAATCGCTAAACATAAGAAGCGAAAACAAATGTTCTAATGGAGGTAAAAATTTATGAAATTGATACATCTATTTGTAGGGAACCCTAAAGAAAGTTTAAGTAACAATTCCAAAACCATAGACGAACTTAAGGACAATATAAAAACAGAAATTGTGAACATTACGGAAGAATAGCTTATGCGTGTGAATGGAAATTTCATAATAAAATGCCAGAAATGCCTTCACAAGATGGACACCATTTATAACTAGGTAAATACTCATTATAGTGCATGTTACTGCCACTTGTGAGTAAGTGACGCGGGAGTTACGGAACGAAAAACCTCCAGTGTAATAAGAACGTGCGGAACACGCACACGTACCATGTTTGGGCTCACCATAAAACGATCATACTGTAGTTGTTATATAAGTACTGTAATATATGCCAAGTATATATGCATTTTTGATAGAGAATGATGTGTGAATGTGTCGCACTTTTTATAAAAGGGGTAGAAAAGGTAAAATATTTTGTTAATCTAATATGTCTCTCTCTCTGCTTGTAGGGCAGCTGTCTCTACACTACTAGTAGGTTCAGTGAACGAGTCATCAGTCGGAGCGGATCCAAAAGTGACGAATCGTAATTAGCGGCACTAGCTTAGAAGGAAAATTGTGATTCCCTCTGGTGGTAATTTTACATTTTCTGCATGTAGAACGTGACGTAACTTTGAGATAAAAACGAAACTGAAACAAGAATATGTTGTACTATAGGAAGAATCATGAAAGGAAAGACACTCAGATCAAATTCTAAGGGGTAATAGAATTTCTCGCATTGTAATACGGAACAGAGAGGCAGGAACATGAGAAAATACATTTAAGACAGACATCAAAAATTCGGTTTTTGAGACCCTTATGGCGCTGCAGCTGAGGGAGCAGAGTATGAAATGATTACATAAAGAAAGAATGATAGGACTGGAGTCGATGTTTGAAAGAGCTTAGTAATGCAGGACATTTAAAATGGGATGCTCAGTAATTTAAAAAATGAGTCTAGCGGTTAGAAAAATAACAATATGATGTATTCTTATACATTCGGCAAAGAGCTGCTTGCTACAAGATGAACACTTTGTGACCTTCTTTAAAAACTTATGGCATGTATGGAGACTTGTAGAAAGCGATAAAAATATTCAGTGATTTATTAAGCTTTAGTTCATTAAACTATTCAATAAACGAATGAAAAATCAGATTATATATGCATGAATTCTAAGGCTAAATTACAAGGAACAGAAAATCTCCAGCTTGGAAACTGGTACAGTGAATTATTTATGTTTGTATTAAAGATAACAATACCTATGCAAATATGTAGCAACAGTCAGTATTACCATTCAAAATATAACACTGGACAACAGTGATTTTGATGCCTTATAATTCTGACCTACTTCTGACTATATTTGGGTCAGTGATTCCAAAAATGCCCTCAGTTTTGCCCTATCAGCTATAGTTTTTGAGATACTGCGTATTCACATTACACACCAATTTAACCATACTGGTCTGCATATACAACTATATTACTTGCACACAATTAAATAAAGAATACATTTGGATGGATGAAGCAACTTTCTATCAACTACCATAATTTATTCATACACTAGTCGCATTAGGTTCATTGATTTTCTTCTCTCAGGTCGCTGAATTCTCGTTTATGCGATTTCCTCCATGTTTCTGTCAACCAAAGGTTCTGTAATGGTTTTTTCTCCAACGATCATGCTTTCTCTAACAGGCCACTGTCTTGTCACCCAATGTTGATCTTTAGCTCTAGAGTTCCATAGGCATATAAAGATGGATATTTGGTGTACCCAACTTGTTGTCCTAGAAGAAAGTTCATCATCATCATCTTTATGTCCACAGATAACCCATTGGTGATCACGGTGTGAGATCTTCTCTAGGACTGTAGCTATTGTAGCTTGATTTTCATGCATTGTAATTGAGTGACCAATTGGTATTGACCTGTATTTGTTCCCATTATGCAAAAGAACACATTTTAAGCTGCGTTTGTAGCTATCAATAAATAACTGCCACTCTGTTGGTGTGTATTTTCTTATACCCGGTTTCATTAACAGTCCTTCAACATTGATGCAAAAAACAAATTGATTTTCTGTTGTGAAGAACGGCAGGAAATCTTGCTCTCTTTTGCGATAGACTGTCACTTTTGATCCCGGTAACAGACATTGTTTCTCTGCCAGCCTAGAAGTCTACAATTCTGACGACTCCTTTGGAAGCCTAAGATCTCTAATGAGGCCATTACATTCTTTGATTAAAACCAGATACACCAGTTGAAGCTCCTGCGAAATCACTCATTTTGCTCAGCATAGCTTTCAGCTGATTCATCTACTTCTTTTGATGACTCTGGAAGACTGATAAATACTGGAACAGGTATCTCCTCTGAATGTGGAACGGGACGTCTTGCAGAGCGTAGATCGGGATATTTCCATATTCCAGTTTTTGCTATTGATGCCCTTTACATTTACTGAACAAATGTGGTTTATTGGTTCTTGCCGTATCATTGGTTCTCCCAAATTTCAAGCACTTCCGCTTTCCACTTTTTCCAGTGGCGCAGATGCTCTGTGCATGCTTTACATACGATATGAAGTGCCCAAGCCTTATCTTGGTCTCCAAGTTTTACTTTGAAAGCTTTTTTTTAAAAAATCGGTTTTGGTTTTTCTTTGCTGGATGAATGTGTATTCCCCACAGATAAAACAAAACACATCAGGATTATTCACACATTTTCTTCGTAATGAAGCCATATTAGTGCCTATGAAAAGGAGACATAAATGCCAGTAGAGCTGCTAGGATGATATGGAAGACTTTTCGGAATCACCAGCATCCAAATACCCAGAATCAGGTGAAAATTCAAGGCACCAAGAAAAAATTTTGTTTTGTTCCCCAGTGTGACTCCGTAACAGCAAACGAGTTGAAGGAAAACAAAGACCTATACTACGAGGAATATACTACATTGATTTATATAATTACTTTCTCTACTGCTTTGTTATAGTAATTAGAAGAAGTTTTGCCTTCCACCCAAAACTTCAAATGGAGATTTCACCGCAAATGCAGGTTTAGAAGTTCCTTGAATAAAAAGCATCACTTTTAGAAAAATGTATATGTTTTTGAGTGAGTGTGTAGGTGAGTGAGTCTATGAACAGCATAAGTTTAAGAAGGAAATGCTACATAACAACCAACCTTAGCGTTTAAGTTCAGAATATTTCAAGGAAATGACACAAAGATTTTAAAGAAAACATCTCCACTCCAAACTACCCTTTACATGGAAGATTTTCACTTTTTTTATTTTCTCAAAAATGGCTGTAACGATATTGACTACAATGCTACATGTTTAAGATATTTAAATTTTAAATAAAGCACACATTTTTAATTTTCTGCAAATATCCAGTAAATTGCTCTTATTTGAAAGTTATTTTATATAACTTTGCGCTAGTTGAAACCAGTAAGACATTAATAAATACTTAAGTTGTTACACAGAAAATGTGGATTTCATTAAGAAAATAAGTTTTCTGTGGCATTCACCATTTCCAAATGTTCGTTGTTTTTGGCTTTAATTTTGAAATATTTCATTTTTTCAAGTGATAAGTTGCTATTTTTTGTTTTTTCCGTGAGCATACAAAGAGTGGAGTTTCAAAGTCACTATGATATTTATATGTCCATATTATGGCAATCCTCTTTTAAAACATCTGACTATCGCATAAGCCTTCTGTATACCCTTTGTACCTACAAGGAAATGTGTAATAAAAGTATCTTGATAAATGCTTGTCTCGATTAACAAGAAGTAGCTAGAAGATTAATATTTTGTAAGAATAAGTTTTAGAACAATCGATAGGGGAAATCATGTGAATGTAACACATCAAATGTTTTATTTACCACATAACTGCATAATTTACACCGTGATTCATCTTTCATAATGCCCTCTTTGACCTGTATACTTGCGTTGTTTGTATGAGAGCCCCTCCTAAAATTACATTTCCAGAAAATGTATTACCACCAGGTAACTCCTTGCAGCAGTCTATACTCAGCGAAATGACGTCCTAGTATGCGTCTCTTCCAATTCCTCAAGTTGGATACTTCGGCGTTTCACAGCATTTAAAACGTCATCTCGGTAATGCTAGAATCATTCTCCTCAGGAATTTGGTCTCCTCCTCTGTAGTATAGTTTATTTCCTCAAAGTTTCATCCAGTTGGAAATGTTTTTTGAGTGCTGAATGATACCGAAACAATGCCAATAAGCACTTGTAATTCCTAAATTCTTCATACCTTTCAAGTCCCGTTAAGAATGTCCTTAAGAATGTCCTTAAGAATGTGACAGCGTTTGGAGGGCTGTAGTGCATTTAATGCACAATTATCCGATCTGCTCTGTCACTACAAGCTAGATCGCGGTATTGGACACCAGCAAATCTTATGATGAACATAATTAATTATATCGAGTTTTTATTTATGGACTATCTTTACCTGACATGGTTCTTAGCTTCCCATTCTATATTGGGTGTGAAAGACCGGAAATTTTGTTCAAAGGCCCCTTTATCAGGCTTGAGGCTCTTTTACGTGCCGTAAATTTTCGAAACAAGACTACTGGCTTTACTTACCTTTTGAAGAAAACCATGCTAAGGCTTTTTACGCAAAAAAAGAAAAAAAATATTACACCGCCCTCCGCCGGGTTTGAACCTGCAACCTCAGGAACCGGAGGCTAGCATGGTATCCCTAGATTACGGGAAAAATAAAATAAAACTAGTTATATTTATGGACGCTCTTAAATTGCTGTGGTCCTTAGCTCCTATTCTACTTTGGGCGTGAAACACCGGTAATTTTACCGAGGCTTGCCGTAGATCTACGACACGGGACCACCGGCTTTACTTCCTTCCGAAGGAAGCCATGCTAAGGATTTTTACATCCGAAAAACATCCATCGCCCTTCACCGGGTTTGAACCCGCGACCTACGGAACTAGAAGCTAGCATGGTAACCACTACACCACGGTGGACATGATGAACGTAATGGATCATTGTGGGTGGTAGAGAAAAAATAAATTATACCCACCGTTCTTTGACAACAGCTTCTTCACATAAACTCTTAATATTATTGGTGAGAATAATATTACGTGACTGCACATATCTTGTTTTCAATCACATCCTTCGAGAACGTATAATTACATGAATTTGAGGTTGCGTATTGTTCAATAAATTAATAGTTCATTTTTACAATATTTTCATTTAAATATACTGAACCTGAACAAATATTAAATCTAAATTTAATGTGTAACTTACGAAAGGATCGTTCTTTAATGCATGTAACACTGGAGGTTCATAAGGTCGATAACGCCAATATTGTTATGAGTGGAGCGCTATGATGAATGTACTTAATGAGTACATGAGATGAATGAGTCTACTTCTTGAACCGAAAATCTCTTAGTACCTCGGAACTGAAGGGCAAGATAATTAGATAATTCTAAACGATCAACATAAATAGGAGATAAAAATAATGTACCGTAGAACGGTTATAATTTGAGTATTTTGAATTTAGGAAGTATAGGTTGAACATTCCATTTCAAGCCGCACATGACCATTAAAGATTGCCATAAATGTATGTAGAAGTGTTAAATTTTAAAATAATATACAAGTTATAGGAACTGTTGAGCGTGGTAACCATCAACCTCCAAACACAGTCACCTTAGAAGCAACCAATTACTCTCGTGTTTAAGTTTTATACACCTACGGTTTAGTGCCACCGCAGGTAAAAATAACGCATACACATTTGTGAGATCTGACGTTTGCGTTGATCACCGGACGGGACACCTCTCTCTTACAATCCAGCCCTTAGGGAATCTATCGTTCTTGTGAACGCAGACTATAATGTTGAAGTGGGTAAGTGCTCCTATGTTACGGCCAAGTCTTCTACCTCGGTATCCACCACCTCTAGCAGCACATATCGAATGAACTGGATGTAGAAAGTAATAAGGCAGGCGGTTGCTTACAGTGAAAACTAGTGAGGCTCTAATCGATCACAATTTCGTGGAACTTGAAATGATATTTCGAGTGCACACTTCTCACTCTGGTCTGGGGCAATGTGCACGTACACTGTCTGGCATAAAAAGTGGCCAATTCCGATAGATGGCATAATGTTTTTCTCTCTGTAAGGTTTCCACCTTCAGGTGACCAAATGCATCCAGCCAGTATCAGTTCTCAATGTGACTGGCCTGAAATACAATCCAGTACATAAAAACTAATGAATAAACGATGTTATAATCTACGTGAAACGAAGGGATAGTTCAGATACCATCTCCATTAAAGAGTTTTGCCATGATTGGCACACAAGCAACGGCAAACCAGTTACAAATAAATCAACCATCTAGAGGAATTGCGTGGAGAATTATTTGTATGTGTGCTTAAACTGAACATCAGAGCCTTCATAAGCAACATAGAGACAATATTAAGGTTGTTGTAGCTACTAAACGGCAGTAAGAAAACCGGCATTAAGAAAACTGTAGCGTATCATGAAAATATAAGGTTCAAGTTGTGATGGTCACCTTCCTGTGGCCATACTTTGGGGAAGGTAAAGTACCCTGCCAATCCAGTAGTTAGGGTTATGCTCGGTGTAGTCACGCTTGTATGAGGTGTGGCTAGATATTGCCAATACTAACATAAACAGCCCCGTTCCATTATGGGTCAAATTTGAGTGTATATGCCAGTATAGTGGACACAAGTATCCGACCAAATAATCAAATTAAAACAGCTAAAATCAAGGGCTTTGAAATTGTTATATGCTAAGTAGCCTTAATTGACATTCAGAATTAATTATATACGTTACTATTTACCAGAAAATGAGTAAACATGAAAATTTCTGCTTGCATTTAGTGAGAAACCTAGACTATGTTAGCTTTATTTTGGAAGTAAACTCTAACTCTCCGCCCCTATCTCTCCTCTCTCATCCCATTCCTCCTACTCTTCTTTCGTTCCTCCTTCTATCCCGCAACTCTCACTCTCCGTGTAAAGCATATGTTCATCTGATGCTTTGGAAAGTGACAAATAAAACTGGCTCCTTTAATAAAACAAAAAATGAACATCAGAGGCTTAATTATGCACAAATTTATGATTATGCTTTTTATATCTTTGAAACTACATTGATCATTAACGTCAATTAATAATGTAGAATTATAATGTGCCATAACGACTTATGGAAAGGAATAATAGGAACGAAAATTAGATAGAACGTTTTATTACGATAGAACGTTCCAGAAAACTCTATTTAAAAGTTTATTATTGTGTAAAAGTTTTAATTAGGGGATTAATAAGATTTTTTGAACATCATATCCCTCACATAACCCTTTCCCGCCCTTTGAAGAAAGCCTATTCCCTATGAAAGACAAAATGTATGTGCTAAGTTCCCTAATAAAATCAGAGAAGTCATTCTTGGGTGGAAAAACTAATGTCTGTCTGTTTCTCTCTCTCTCTCTCTCTCTCTCTCTCTCTCTCTCTCTCTGCGTGTTATACTCAAATGCGAAAGCATTGATCTTTCTTTTTATTAAGAGTTCTATTAATGCCTCTCTATTGTTAGAAATTGAAGTACATAAGCTTCTTATATGCTTTTGAAGAAGAGATATATAATAACAAATCTGGACCAAGGATCATCTATACGGCGAAAGAAGAAACCGGAAGAATAAACATCTTGTATACATAATTTTTTGTACTTTACTACTTAATATTAGTTTGTATGGAAGGTATTCTTAAAGACAGGGATTAGAAATCCCAATTCTGGTTTCTACCAGGTGGCTCTACAGCACGCATTTCACGTGTGGAGATATTGCTTTTGTGTTAAAACAGTTGCAGAACTCAACGGGGCAATTCCAAGGTAGCGCAGGTCAGTTACGAACTGGCGCAGTAGTGTGAGCGACCTTCATTCTATTCCTCTTGCTTATCAGCGAAGGCCATGAGCAGATCACGCTCAATTCTCAGGCTTGCACTGGAGAGTATAGTCCGAGATGATAGACCAGAACAGTGTAAACAGACCGGAATAGGTCTTAGAATATTTTCCGCTTTAGTTACAGAGGCTTTATTTTTGAGGGAATAAACCCACTTTTTAAATGACAAATAGTTAATGTCTTTATTTGATCTGTAAGAATCCACACATAGCTATTTTTAAAATTGGGTTTACGCTGTTCTTGTCTAACCTCACAGAGTGTAATTTTTTCTACCCATTTATATGCGGCTTTTAACATCTCAGGTCGTATCGGTGGCTTTTTACCTTTGGAACAATTGGTCATCAGCAAAAATTATGTTCACTCCTTTTACAGTTGGGTGATATTACTTTTTAATTATATTAAAATCACACACACATTTACATTCTCATTCACATTTATAGATTCTAGAGAGAATAGGGAATAATTCTGGCTAAAGAAACATTCCCGTCCTCCACTCAGGAACGGAACCTCGGATCTCTGGATTTGAAGGTAGCATGTTAACCATCAAACCTCAGAGGCACTATACATTGATTAAAGCCTAGTAGGAAAATCTTGCAACATAATAGCACGTAGTATTTCAATAACATTTGTTTTTGCTTATTATTATTATTATTATTATTATTATTAGTATTATTATTATGGGCCATATTCATAATAGAATAAACAAAACATTAAAGCGCCCGAATCCGCGTAAGTTAAAGGTAGACGGAATAGGAAACAAATTAGTGCGTACACAGCTAATAGATTTAATTATGCAAAGGACGTTATCGATGCTCTGCTTAACTCTACATTGTTTTACTCAGTACGATTTCAAGGTCCTCATTAGAGCTATGGACCTACTGTTTATTTCAGGGTACATTTGAATCAAGAGTACTCTGGGCGCTGGATCGGCCGAGGCAGCTACCTATCTTAACCACCAAGATGTCCTAACCTAACCTCATTATACTTTCTTATTTTGTGGCCAAATCAAGATAGTTGTGTTTCAAACAATGTAGAGGTCTTACGTCAAAGGATCGTTGAAGCATGTGCATCTGTCACACAGCGGTTCTCAGAAATGTCCATATGGATACACGGGGACTGATGGAACATTGTATCAATCAACAAGCGCAACATTTTGAACACCTATTTTATGAGGGAAGCCAGCGTAACAATACCGTTGGGTAATTATGATGATGCTAATAAATAATAATAATAATAATAATAATAATAATAATAATAATAATAATAATAATAATAATAATAATAATAGCAACTGCACAAATGCCGGTGAAGCTCTTCGTGCTCTCATGTTTGCATGGTTTTCGTTATGGCGCTTTAATGCTTCGATTTAACTCTAAAATGCATATAGGCCGTAACAAATGATTAATTGATAAATAATTATTATTTGTCAATCTAGAATGTGAGTTTATTCGCTCAAAAATAAGGTCACTGCAACTGAAGCGGAAAACGTTCCAAGACTACTTTGGTCTGTCAACACTCTTCCTGTCTATCATCATGGACTATACACGTGAGAGCCTGGGAACTGCCTCTCAATGAGCAAAATCTGCGCATCTCTTTTCTGATAAGCAAAAGGAATAGAAGAAAGTCGATCGCGCACTGCGCCAATTCCTCACTGACCTGCGTTGCCTTGGAATTGCCCCGTTGAGTTCTGCAACTGTTTTAATGCGCGAAAGGATATTTGCACACGTGAAATACGGCGTGGTTGGACCACCTGGTATAATAATGCCATATTCATTTAATCTGTCCATTTTACGCTTAAAGCGTTCAATTCCCTACACAACCAAAATGTTTCATTTTAATTAGCGTTTTAATAGCTTGCTGCAGTAAACACACATACCTTCCGTTTGATATCTCTGATTATTTTAACATAAGTTCTATATATGCAAGCAGAATTTGTTATCTAACACTATTCTTAGTTTTTCCAGACCATGTTTCTTATCAGTGTAATTTATAATCCCTTTTACTTTTTGGAATGCTTTCGGTGGATTACTTTCAGAGCAATTCCCTCAAAAAACTGTTCTTCTTAAACATCAATCACGTCCTCGTACACATTGAGACATCCCGCTGTCAGCAGTGTAGTATGTACTTTCTGTTCAGCTATGTTTTAGCTAGGGGATGGTGAGCCCTTCAAAGCGGATAGGCGTTTAGCTACTGGAAGGCGGTAGTGTTTACTTGGTATGAGTCATGTAGGAGGTAAAGACGCACTACAGTGAAAGACTTCTGGCTAGTTTACGCTGTATGCATCACGCGTGGCAGGAGTTCAGCATACTGTGTACCCCTCCAACCAACTAAAGTTTACCTGAGAGATAAGCCATCCCACCTCACTAGCCTAAACGTCCTGAACAGGCAGTAGGTCTGTTACTCTTGTCAGGGTGGCCTTCCAGTTTACCGGCTACTTCACCTACTCTCAGTTGTCGAATTATCAACCACATACTGTATGTTAAAGTTTGGGCTCGTTTCCTTCCAACTCTATGATGCATCCCTTGTATGGAAGGCCTTAAATACAGGCTTGACAAAAAGCGCGTATTTGTGTCACACGGCTTATTATAACAATGTCTTCATTTTTCACCTGAAATATATATATTTTCACCTGAAATACCGGATGGCTATGTGCACGTGCCACAATTGCTTATGATCTCTGCATGTATGAATTAAATGTACCATCAAATTATTCCATAGAGCGATATATATATATATGGTGTTCCCGAATCCCTATTCAGCAACCAACAGACATTAAGGCTGATTATATGTAGAAGAGGTTACGGGTAGTACACATTTTAATCAATTACGAGTTGTAGCTCTGTACATATAGTATACATAAAGTATGCTGTGTATTACGTACAAGGGACACTACTTATATTTTGAGCCTTGGCAGCCCTGAAAGTTGTAGGTGCCATCTGACGTTTCCAATGGAAAGTTTGACATTTTTTTTACCATAATCTACTTTAAACAGTTTGTTAACAGAGCGTCATTTGTTTTGTTTACACTAACTTGAAAATTATGTATCAACAAAAACAAGAATTAACTCGTGAAAATGTTCACGCAATGATTTATTACGACTTTCGATGTGGATTATCAAGACAAGAGTGCATCGATAAATCAACTTCCACATTTGGCGACAAAGCTCCATCCTTTGCCACTGTGAAACGCTGGTATAACGAATTTAATCGTGGCTCAATGATGAAGTTCGTGAAGGTCGCCCAAAATCAGTTGTTTGCCAGAAAACATTGATGCTGTGCAAAAACTAATAACGAAAGATCGTCATGCGACATATTGTAAGATTAAGGCAACCCTAGGTATTAGTTACACCAGCATGTATAAAATATAGCATGATTATTTAGCCGTGAAAAAGGTTTGCTCTCGTTGGATCCCGCATAATTTGACACAATCTCAAAAAGAAGCTCGTGTCGATTGGTGTGCAAAAATCCTCAAAAAATACAATTGCGGTGCCTCAAAAGACGTATATAAGATTCTAACAGGTGACGAATCATAGATCTATGCGTATGAGCCGGAACGTAAACAGCAGTCGACTGTATGTTTGTTTCAAGATGAAGCAAATCCAACAAAACTTGTTCGCACTCGAAGCACTTCTAAGCAAATGGTGGCATGATTTTTCAGCAAAACTGGCCATGTGGCAACAGTGCCTTTAAAGGAACGTAAAACGGTCAATGCCGAATGGTACACAACCGTTTGTTTGCCGGAAGTCTTCGGTGAAGTAAGCAAAACCAACAATAACCGTAGGATCGTTCTTCATCAAGACTATGCGAGCGCACACACATCTCGTCTAAGGCTATTTAAAGGCTCAAAAATCGAATTGATGGGTCATCCGCCATAGAGTCCTGATTTGGTACACAATGATCTCTTTTTGTTCCCGAACATCAAGAATAAATTGCGTGGACAACGATATTCGTTGGCAAAAGAAGCCGTTGATGCCTTCAAAAACCATGTTTTGGAGCTGTCTCAAGAAGACTGGAATAAATGCTTTAACAAATGGTTCAAACAGATGCAAAAGTGTATTGATCATAAACACAAATATTTTGAAAAACAATAAAGCAGTTTTTAATCAGAAATTACTTTGTTATAATTATTAGGCTCAAAATATAAATAGTGCCCCTCGTATATAAAACTCCGCAGACAGGAGCGGGATTCCAATACAGAGCCTCTTCGTTGAAAACCGGCTGCTCTAACCACCCATATACAAAGCACAGCAGAGGTTATGTAGGTAAAGCAGCTAGCTAACAGGTAATCTTCAGAAATAAATAAGTTAATAAAGTAATAATAACAAGAATACTGTAATGTAATACCGAACGCTACATTAGTATTTATATTACAAACATTATAATGGTATACGAAACATACTGTTAATAATACACAGCCAGTGTATGTTTTAATCAAAGCTAAATGTTAGTACACCAAATACACTTACCCTCGCACGCGGTGACAGTGTTAGCTATACCAGAACGTTTTTAAATAAAAACAAGTAGTCCTTCGTAAGTAATGATAAGACAGTATATATATTTTGACAACCTTGATGTAGTTTGGGTTGCCTAAGCACTGTGTTCACTTACAAACTCAAAATCAACATAAAAATGTGAGCATATGAACATTTCAAAAATCTGATGTGTTACACTCACATGACTTTCTCTACTCTTGTACAAACTATTTTTACAAACGCTTATTCTCCATCTACTTCATGTTAATCGAGATGTTAATCTTATTGCTAATTTTCTTGTAGATGCAAGAGGATTATGGTAGGTTTTAAGCGATAGTCAAATCTTTTAAGCGCTGGTTGCTATGTGGAGCATTTCATTCTCTTTGCATGTTCAGGACATAAAAAATGAATAACGAATTCCCATTTAAGAAGGAGTATAAGTGTTGGAAAATTTAACGGAATAACAAGCAATATCTCGAAAATGGTTCACTCAACAACAAAAAAAATGTATATGACATAAATTGTGTACTTTAACGCAATCTACACTTTTTGTGTAATGAAATTTTTTCTATCTGTTATGGTTTACCAGTTATGCAAAAGTCGTTCACAATGAAGAACACTTTTGGAGACATTCCCAGAAAATTCGAGGTATACATTTCATTTGTCATGAAAATATCCTAAACATATGATATTTTAATCAAAATCGTTTGGTGTTTATCCGACTGTTCGTTTCTGAGTTACGCTGTTCACAGTCACACACACACACACACACACACACACACACACACACACGGACATGTTTCCAAAAATGCTTTTTTGGATTCAGAGGGTCTCAAAACATGTATTTCCTGTGAAATCTAGGTATCGAATTTTTGGGTAAAATACAATACTTCCCCTACTTACTATACGTAGTAGAGAAAGTAAAATATGATATTTTACATTCAAATGAATTTCTCTACTCACTCTGCTATAAACCTTTCATACCAAAGCTTATTATTCTGTCTACTTATTGCTAATCCAGATAAATTCATATTTACACGTTTCGTTTAGGATACATAGGTAAAGCGATAGTAACAATTTTAAAGAGCGTATCGGCTTCCATCCTCTTTGTACACCCAAAGGAGAAAAACAATAGCGACTACCCAATTGAAAAAGGTGTACATATTTGACAATGCAAACAAATGGAAAGGAATATCTCGGATATAATCCCACAAAAAGTTTCATTGGTCATAAACTGGTGCTTTAACGAGATCTAAATGTGTAGTGTAGTAAGATTTTGTCTATTTCTTACGGTCTGCCAGTCATACAGTCATTCAGAATGAAGAAGACTTCCGACGTTATTCCCAGAACATTCAATATATACAGTTTATTTAATTCGTATGGTAATTTAATTAAAATCGTTAAAGTGATTTCTTAGGAAATAAATATTAACAACACATTTTCAATGTAAAGGGTAGTTTGGAGGGAGGGTTTTCTTGAAAATCTTCATGTCACAACCTTGGAAGGTGTTGAATTTAAATACCAAGTTTGGTATTTCAGGTCTTTTCGTGTTTGAGTTGTGTTGTTAACACACACACACACACACACACACACACATACACACCAGACGCACGCACATATATTTTTTCTAAAAATGCTATTTTGGATTCAAGGAGTCTCAAAACGTGTATTTCCGGAGAAATCTAGATATCGAATTTTTTGATAGAATGCAGCATTTCCTTACTTACTACAGCTAAGTATTATAGAAAGTAAAAATCAAATGAACTAAAATAAACAGGATTAAACTGAGAAACATACAGATCTTTAATGTTGTTGCAGTGGTTTTGTTTAAAGCTGTGGACAACAGTGGAAAATGATAATAAAATGTTGGCATAACAAGTGTGTTGATGTTCCTATGAATACACCGCAAATATTCTTTATTATCATTGGTTTGTGTCATTTTATGTAATCGGAAAACAATAATGAATATACCAGAACTCGTAATAGAATAAAATATGCAGAACTCGTCAAAATAATTTGTGCCAACTAACGCCTTTTGTAACTTTAATAGTTTGGGAAATGTTTACTCTTATTCGTTTAGAATCTCTTCAAATGTTTTAAGCAACACACCTTTGAAATTTGAATTTGGTTGTTGCTTCACGTATGGAAAGCCGATTTAAAGTAGTTGTATTGTAGTTCTTATGTTGGGGAGCCGAACCTTAAGTAGTTGCAACCGCACGTATGCTAAAAAGTTTCCGGTAGTCTTCGCACTAAATGTACTTTCAGGCGGCCTTTGTCCAAAATGTTTAAAAAATATTAAATTTGTAGTTTTTACTGTTTCTTTAAATATTATATATTTACATTTGCCTAGGCTGCGTCAGTATTTATATTTTTTAAGAGACATGAATGTCTTAGCAGGGAGTGGTACGACTAAAGAATGTAGGCTTACACAGATTATAATTTTACTTCACTCCTTTTATTAATGCTTGACGCGATTTAAATAACACTTCACTGATATACAGAGCTGTAAGAGTTTTTTTATTAATTACTTGCATTTTTTAACACGTAAACTATTTTTCGTCTCACACTGAATACGTATTAAACTTCTCGAGAACGCATCTCGCGTCCGGTTAGAAACGCTGTCTACAAGCAACTGGCAACTGGTTAGGAGCGCTGTTTACAAGCAACTGGTCTGGTTAGGAGCGCTGTCTACAAGCAACTGACTTCTGAATTTGTAAAGTTTGCTATATTTCAGTTTCTGATTCGCTAATCCTACTCCAATAGAATACCTTCATTTAAATAAAGGTTTTTCTAGTTATTGATTGACTATTTATAAGCGGTCTCAAAATTTACGTCACTGTTGCTTCAGTAATGACTAGTAGCATTATTAAACTTTCTTACTCATTACTGCCTCAAGGTTACCTCATTGTTACCTCATTGTTAGCAACTTTTAACCTATTATTCTCACAGCTCCTACATTATTAAATAATGTAATACATTCACATAACATTATTATACATTTATACAGTAATATAAACATATAGAATGACTAAAATATACACTTTTTATATATTGTTACATACACATATTGCTTTAAGGCGGGCTTTTATTAAATTTATGTATTATATAATTAGACTGAAATCATTTAAGTGTTAAAAATACTGCCTCAAATCATGTATCTGCTTCATTTTCTAGTCAACCCATGCAAATCGTATGCAATATCAAGACTTGCATATGTATATTTATAAAGGAAACTGTTCCCACTCTCCTCTAAGTGCCTCTGAGTGCCTATCAGAATTAATAGGAAGTTCAAAGACAACCAAGCTTTTATATCGATAATTAGTAGAAAATTCAAGAAAAGAAATGTTATAGAAAATAATTGGTTTACTACCATAGAAGCTTTAGTTATGTTTATGTTTCTTTTGCCATATTTTCAAATTACTGGCACTTTGTGAATGGATTTAAAACACTATGTTTTGATTGAACCAATAAGCCTTCAGAAAGTTCGATGTCTCTTATAAACATAACATAGGCTCACTGTTGCTTTAAACTTGAGTGCCTTGACATAGACACTTTTATGAGTTAATTCTCTGAAAAGGAGAGTTACAGCGGTAAATGCAAAGGTTATGGATTTACAATTATGCTTAATAAACATATGATTTTCAATTTAGAAGCAATTAATATTCATAGTAATAATTTCACTTTTCAGATGATTCGATAGTTTAAATTAAGAAATATTTAGTAGAGGGTTCTGTTGAAAATATATTTTTGATGGAAGAAAGTAAAGGGGTGAAGTAGAGTACGCTCCAAAATATTCTCTCTAACATAAATCAATATATTGAATTGAATTCAATCCCATTCTTAAAGGTATTTTTCTTATTTCTTGCTGAACGTTAAAGCTTTATCCATAAAATTTCCAGTTTACTGCTTCAAATAATTTAAACACTGACTACTTAGTGATACTTTATCTCTAGCTTCACTGTTTCCTCATTGTAAGATCTATTATTACGTAATGAATATTTTACAACGTAGGCAGACCTACGCTATAAAGTTTCTGGACTTGAAAAATCGTGCTCAGCCAAAAAAAAAAACAGAATTTTAGCTATTTAGTTTGAATTAGGAAGGAATTTATTTTCTCAGAGAACGTATTTCACTTAAATATTCCAAAAATACTATGGATTTAATTGTCAGAAAGGGAGCACCAGAGCCATTATGTGAAACCATTGTACTCAGGCGGAAAAACGGAATGTTTTTTCCAGGAATCTCTGGAGTGATAAGAGGAAAACAGCATGTTAATTTCTCCAGGGAGACAATTTTCAGCAGTAGTGTTAGCAATGAAATATGCACTCGTAACCCCTAGTGATGGGAGGAAAAACTTCTGACTATAAAATGTGGTGTGAAAGAGTATAAGAAGCAACTTTGTGGAACTCATTCAGACATTTCCGTTCTAATTGTAGTTGCAAAAATAAACAAAATATTATTTTCTTTTATGAACTATAAACCAGATAAAGTAATAGATTCAATACTAGAGGACTTCTCTTTAAATTGCTAAGATGATGATGGTGATAATAGAGTTCTTAATAAATGAATCAGTGAAGCATTTAGAAATATGAAACAAATAGCTTTATTATTTCCATAAAAGTACATATTAAAATCATTATGTAATAAATGGCTAAAGTATTATATCAAGTTGCAAAATTTAATTACGTCAAATATGAAATGAATTGTTATACTAAAGCAAAGCTAAGTGTATATGAAACCCCCAAACTTAAACTTAAGTGTGAAATAGTGAGAAGATTGCCAAAAATCATAAGAAACAAGTATATTAAGTATTTTCAAAGCAATGGCTGTTCCTTTATTGTATGTTTAAATGAAAATTGCCCTAAATATAATATATATATGTACATACTTACTTATTTTGGTAGAGTTAAGGCTTTCAACCTTCTCTTTCATACCATAAGAAACAAAATTATACAAAAGTGAACAGAATAAAAAGTAGAGCAGAGTGATCTATTTATGATCATAAAATCCATATTCCTGAATAAAAACACAATACAATAATTTCAAGTGAGGTACAAAATTTAAGGGAAAGAAACACATGATAAGGATAATGTGATTAAACGCATTATTTACAAATGTGTCTTTAATATTAAATAAAGGTTGTTGTTGAAGAGACACACACACATCCAGACAGAGAGAGAGAGAGTGGGGAAGAGGGAGAGAAAATGAAATGAAATTGAATTTTGTTTATGGACTCTCCGTAACTACTATGGTTCTAAGCGTCTTATTTTATATTAAGCGTGAAAGACCTGAAAGTTTGCTCAGAGGCCTCTTTATCAAGCTTGAGGTTCTTTTACGTGCCGTAAATTTACGATACGGGGCAACCGGCTTTACTTACCTTCCGAAGAAAGCCATGTTAAGGACTTTAACGCCCGAAAAAATCCATCACCCTCCGCCAGGTGTGAACCCGACGACCGCGAGAGAGAGAGAGAGAGAGTGAGAGATACTGTTTGCATTGCTTATTAAGTAAGCTATCACACAGAGACAACATAATGCTTGCCTTACGTAAGTTGTAACACAATTCCCTAACTTAATTTATCCCTCTGATCGGCAGGTAGAGAATTTCAAAGGTGAGATCTTGCTATTGTAAATAACGAGAACTATTATTTTATTCTGTGATGAGCGGTTGAAAAGAATGCCTACTATTGATTTTAGGGCAGCAGACGAGAAAATCGAATATGCAGAAATTTAGTTTTTAGAGTCTTTTGCTGGAAACTCTTTGCTGAATTTCAGCTAAAGTTAGGAAATAAGAGAAAAATTGAAAAAATTTAAAATCACAGATACAGAATAAATAAAAATGGAGGTGCAATATTTAGTAAAAGCTCAAGTAAGACCCCCAAGACAGTATATGAAGACCAAAACGAAAATGTAGAGACGACTTTAACTGAACGAAACTGAATTTGAGAAGATTCCGTTCGCCATAATGATAATCGATTGTAGTGGTGGTTGTAGTCGTGGTGAACTAAGGACATTGAGTAACTTTAGGACGCAATAACTTTATACTATACAAATACCATTATAATCAAAACGTTTGTAGTAATATTCTATTTTGGATAAATAAATTGTCTGTGTGTCTGCTACCTTATCATACAATGACTGTACCGATTTGAATTAAGTCTGGTATGATATACAGTAGGTTCCATTTAAGAAATAAGCAATAAATAAGGTATTTTTAATTATTTCCCTCAAATAGAATAAACTAAATTAAGTTTATTTATGGACGCTCTTTAGATGCCTATTTATCAGGCTTGAAGTTCTTTTACGTGCCGTAAATCAACGATAGACATGCTAAGGATTTTTACGCCCGAAAACGTCCAACGCCCTCCACCGGGTTTGAACCCTGAATTCAGGAACTAGAGGTAGCATGGTAACTACTACACCATGGAGGATGACATTCCTCAGGCAGTGATTATAATGGTCATAAGATAAACATTGGAAATACCTGACTTGTTTTCAAGCTTATTGACGAAATTACATACCTAAAGCTTTTTAATTTTCAAAATGAAAGCACATTAATAAAAATTGTAAATATTTTATAACATTATTCCCGTGTATACTTATCAAACTGTTACTTAAAACATTGCAACACTATATTTAGAATAAAGTCAGAGGTGGTGAAAGCAAGACTCGCGAGGCATTTGGACTCGCAGGTGGCGCTCTGTCTTTGACCGGCTCTTCATTTATTTCTCACATGCTACTGAGTAGTGTAACGTGTTACAATTGCGGACTTCCAGAAGGAAGACATTTTCGTCGAGTGGTTGCTTGTTTAAGCAATATGAAAGTTATTACTTACGTTTATATATGCATCAATTTTACAGGAAAAAATTGTGTTACATTCAAATTATCTTCTTTACCCACTCTTCTACAAACTAATCTTACAAAAGCTTATCATTCTATATAGTTCCTATTAAATGAGATACAGCTTGCAGTATGCTTTTATTACACATTTGTTGTAGGTATAAGTGTAGGTAGAGGAGCCTTTAATGATAGTCAGGTCTTTTAAAGCAGGTCGTTATATGCTGGCTTTGAAATTCCGCTCTTTGCATGGCGATAAGAAAAGGGGAAAAAAGTATTTGAAAGTTCATTCCAATAACTTAAATTGTGCGTTTAAATGAGATCTGATATAAATTTGTACAGTAAGCTTTTGTTTATATCTTATGGTTTACAAATTACAACATTTTTACAAAATCATTCAAAACAAAAGTCACAGGCTATTCGCAGAAAATGCAAGAGATGAAATATATATATATATTTCGTCATTTTCGTGTGACGTAGTGGATATGGCTCAAGGTCCGTGCCACAGTTGGAGAGAGAAACAGAGATAAGTAGACGCGGTAGCGATGTCGCCCACCGTAAACACCAGAAGCGCTATCAACAGATAATCAAAATCATTTGGAGGTTTCTGTTCTTTCCGACTTTCGAACGTTCTGGAACGCTGAAAAGTTCCATTGGCTATATAAACGAGCGTCCTCGGAGTGAGGGGTAAGTGAGTTAATGAGTGCAAATCTGACGCGACATCAAGGGTGGTTCTAGGAGTGCGTTTGTAACGGCAATTGTGTCGTACATTGAGTGATGCTAATACGAGAGATTAGAGACGTATTGTGTTCGACTCCCCAGAGAACTATCCGAAGAAGAGGTTGTATCACGCCTATTTCATTACACCGCTACATCGCAAAGAAAAGTGAAGTGACAGGAAAATACCTAGTTTACATTAGTGAAGTGATAGTAAGAACTTAGTGAAGTGACTGAACACAGTAACAATATCTTAAACATAAGGTATTTTAATCAAACTCGCTAGAGGCAGTTTTGCGAAAATAAAAGTTAACGAAATATTTTCTACATAAAGGAATGGTTGTGAAGGGATTTTCTTGAACATCTTCATGTCTTATCCTTAGACGCTGAAGTTTGGTATTCTGATGACTTTTCGTTTTTGAGTTATACTGTTTACAGACACACCGACACACAAACACACGTGTACCTTTATCTATAAACTCTTTTTTAGTGTTATTTTCTTTTGCTCAAAAAGAATCAAAACCTGTATTTGCAATGAAAATATCGAATGTTTGGGCACAGTGCAATACTTCCTCTACTACTATAGGTAACCAATTGGGAAAATGTTTTATTATTTGTTTTTAAAACATCACAAGAACATACTCATGAGGCTGAGAGAGGTGAAGAGAGAGAGAGAGCAAGAGCGATTGAGAGAATATGAATTGAATGAGTCGAGAGAGATGGGGAGATATAGGCAGAAGGAGAGGAGAAAGAATAAGATAGAAATAGAGAGTAGGGTAAAGGAAGGATCATAGAGAATGAGAGAAAAGGGATAGAACGTTAGAGAGACTTAAAGAGTGCAGAGAGTGAAAGATGGTAAGGGAGGGGCAGAGAGAATGGTGGAGAGATAGATTTTGAGAGAGGCCACGCCAGAGACAGAAAGTCAACGCAGTGACATGAGAGCTTCCCCTTTAAAGCTGTAACATAATGCTTAGAAAATTCTGAATAAATGTTCTTTCCATAGTGATTACACAGTTTTTGTAAGATTTGTTCGAATACCACCTCTCAAAGCCTTGGCACTCTCATTTTTCTTTACAGAGACCGCTAAAACGAGCAGAGTTGCAGAACGCCACTCCTTGTATATGAGACTATTTCTGACCAGCATTTGATTTCAGCTGCACATGTTGCCACATATTCTTGTTCTGTCAGTTGCTAAGATCTCCCCATCAAATACACCCCGCTCCACTTTCTCCAATACACATATCCATTGTATTTTATTCCGCCAGCTGCAGCCGCCCCGTGGAATTGCGTTGCGTGTGCCTTGCCTGCGATGGACACGGACCACTCGTTTTCGTACTTTTCACGTCATAAGCTACAAACTGACCCATATAACACTGGCTCTAACGTTGTGGCGGTGCGTAATAGTATATTGCGACACAAGTGTGGTAAATAATCATTGGAGAATGAGGAAGAGTCTGAAAATAAGACCGAGATTTTCCATTGCATTTAACGCATGTGTATCATATACCATTTTTAGGCGATATGAATATTAGAAATAGTGCTTACGCGGAAATAAAATTAATTACTATCAACAGAACATTGATTCCAATAGCAAGGCTACCAATATTAATTCCGTGGCGAATTGGCAGTTTTTTTCACACCTGGTTGTTGGCCTAAAACATATTTAGCTGCTGCATGAAATAAATAGCAAGTAAACATTAACAAGTAAAAAGGAAGTAAATTTAAATAGAAAATTCAGCTATAAAAATGATATGATATTCCATATCTGCATAAATAAATATATAACAAGTTAGAGGATTTGATATAGTTCATGCAAATATGTGCAGTAAAATAGGAAAAACAAGCAGATGGGTTAGGTTACCAGCAGGAATTACAATTTCCACCATGACAGCATGAACGGAAAACATAATAATACCACCCACACAACAAAGTAAGGAAAAACAAATCCTACATCGACTGCTAGAATTGCTGTGAACTGCGTGAATACACGCAACCTCTTAAAGTATGCTAGGTTTCTCAATGTAGCACTTACAAATCTATACGTAAAATATCCTTGATGATTAAATGACGTTACGGCTTCCTTGAAAACTGAATTCGTATTTTAAAACTCTGTGTATATGAGTGTACACTGAAAATGCAAATGATAATTATAGATTTTGGATAAATCATAGACGTTAGTACATTTACTGTATACTATTGAATCCCGCACCAAAAAGCACGTTAGGTTTTTTTTTCGCGTGTTCCATTTTTATACAAGAACAGCCCTACAGATTGTTATGAAACACACCAAGAGGATAATTAGGTTACCAATAAGGAATGAGGTTAGAAATCTGAATATATCACATACTTTGATGCAGTAATTTGTATCACAAATTACTTAAATGTAAATAATGATTGTAATATGAATATGCATTTTTATGTGACATTGATTTGAGATGTTTCTTGACTGTAATTATTGTTGATAAGTAAGTTTCTACGACCTTACTGAAACTGTCAATAATAGCGCGCAATAATACAGCGAGGGGGGGTGAGCTGTTTATCATTATTGGAAACGAGGAAGTTGCGTAATATTGGCGCGTTTTTCCGTTGAGAACCTTCTGGAATATTTCCCTAGAGCATATGTATTCATAATTTTCATTGGATATTAAAATAGACGCTAATGTTGGCGCATTTTATTAGCCAATTGCAGTTCAGTTATAATCTTTAGGCATATCGGGGAGTGGGTGTATAAAAAGCCAAGTCAGAGGTAGATCGCGGGCAGTTCAATTCTTAGTACATTACACGTCGCCTTCAGTTGTCAGTTCATCAAAAATCTGTGTACACTACACGTCGTCTTCAGTCAGTCAGTTCGTCATACATCGGATATAGATTCACAAGTTACGCGCAGCAGAATTATGAAAGATCTAAAATATGGTAAAGTTAATTATACAAAAGGTTGAAGTACGTTGATTAAAAGTGATCAGTAAGAAGTTATTATAACAGTTTCAGTTTGGCGAGTGTAAAGATCAATGTATAAATGTTATAGTTAACGTGCTCGACAATAAATGTGTAAAACAAATTTCTTCATCAGTGTTATATTTGGATCAAAGATTCCTTTCCGTTTACACAACCCTGATCAAGAGACATGTTCGACTGAAATAATAGCTAGCCGGAGGACAGTAAACAAAACTTAAAATTCTTTCAAAAACTAATACTACCACAAATTGCTAACACTAGATGGAGCTACAAACCAAACAAATGAATGACGTCACAAGATGGCTTCACATGAAGTAAACACACATACACAAACATTTCAAGTAATAACATTATAAGTAATACACTCACAAATTGGCTCCCAAACGTGGGGCTACAATAATGCTAAATAAATAACATTAACATTAAACCATCACAAATTGGCACCCAGAACGTGGGGCAAAGTAACCAGGAAAGGGGCATAGTAACCAGGAAAGTAGCAGAATTAACCAGGAAAGTAGCAGAATTAACCAGGATGTGGAACGAATGGAGAAGTGAATTGAACTACAAGAGACGCAGATTCCAGAAACAACAAAAGGGACGACAGACTACGCGGATGATTGGACATCGTAATTCCGAGATTACAAGGCAACAAGGAATTCAACTACAAAACAACAAAACGACGTAGATTCATCGTAATACAACGCAGAAGCGACATATACATCTAGGAGAGAGGGGCAGAAAGCTGGACATCAAAGCAACATCAGCAGATACCATCAGAAAGGTTAGAAACGTGTGATTTTTATTCTAAAAAAAGGGGTAAAATTTTTTTTTAATGTACCTTAGGAGCGGTAGGATAAAGAAAACAATGTCCAATAATAATACAGAAGAAATAATTATGGAGGGGGATAGTGTAACAGTTAGCTGTAATTCAATACAGGTTACAGAAAATAGCTCAAACGATGTAGTATTGGAGGGAGGAAATGTTAGTGCAGGAAGTGGGAATAAAACAGCAGGAAATATTAATTCTGATACTAGTATGATTATGGAAATGTTGAGAAATTTTGGTAAAAAATTAGATCAGAGTATGGAAAGGAATGAGAAATTAGAAAAGAAAATAGATCAAAACAGAGAATATATGAAAAAGACTAATGAGAATATGGAAAAGAATAATAGGGAATTGAGGGAAGATATGCAAAAGAGTCATAGGGAATTGAGGGAAGATATTGGTAAGAGATTAGAACAAAACAGGGAAGAAATTGAAAAGAAATTCATGGAGCTAGATAGTAGTATGATTAGAATGAAAAATGAAAATCAAAAAATGATAGCAAATGAGATAGGGGAAGTTTCAAAGAAAATGGTAGACATGAGCAGGGAAATATCTAACCAAAAAAATGAGGTTAATAATAAAATAGAACATGTTGATGTAAAATGTACAGAGTTAGGTAGCCGAATAAGTAGCATTTCAGATGAGTTAAGAGAGATGATGGAGGCTACAAATGCAGATTTAATTCAGGTGCAAGTTAATTTCAGAGGGGAAATATCTGAAATTCAGAAGGAGTCAGAAACACAGAGAAATAAATTGTCTGAATATTTGAATCAAAAGCTAACTTCTGAAATTAACAAACACCAAGCTGTTCAAAATGAGAATAATAAAAAATTGGAACAGACAATAGAAAATCTGCAAGGTACTGTAAATAGGTTAGAATTGAATTCAAGGGCAAATATATGTGATGTGAATGTATCAGATGTACAAAATAATGATAGAGGTAGTTCCTCAGGTATGACAAATAATGTGAGTGATGCGGCAGCTTCATCTATAGCTAATGCTGAAACTCAGAGTGCACAAGTAACACTAGAGAATTTAAATATGGGAGTAGGGAATTTGCAAAATTACAATCATATCTTAAGTGATTTTCCACTTCTAAAATTTAATGAAAACTCCAGTCCAGTACAGTTCATTGCAGAACTATCAGAGTATTTTCAAATTAAAAAGATACCTGAAGCATTGAAAATGATAGTTGTCAAAAGATGTTTGGACCAGAAAACTTTAGATTGGTTACAAATGGTATCCGGGGGTGAAATTTCATATGAATCCTTTAAGAGGTTATTCATGAACAGATTTTGGAATGTTACGGTACAGCACAGAATTCGAGCAATGCTTAGTCATGGTCAATTTAATCCACGAGAGGGAATATCAATGACTGATTACTTACTGAAACATGCAAGTCAGGTTAGGAACTTGTCACCTCCAATCAATGAGGAAGATTTTGTGAGTTTGCTCGCAAGGCATTATCCTTTAAGGATACAAAATTACTTATTAATTGCAAAACCACGTAGCATCTATGAGATGACAGAATTAATGACAGCTTTGGAACAACAGGAAGAAGATATATCTCGAGAGTGGGAGCATAGATTTTAGATGTGCGAGATAGAAGAAATTACCAAGGTAGTTATCAGCAAAGTAGAGGACAAGACAGGCGTCATGAAAATGATACCAGACAACGGTATCAATCATACGTTCCACAATTTGAAAGATCGAGGATAGATGGGAGACCAGGTAGACAGGAACAAATAAATTATGTCAGGACAGAAAGTTTGCCTGAAAGAGGGCAAAATTATGGAAGGCGGTACATTAGACAAAGGGGAAATTTCACTCATTGGAGGGAAAACAATAACCGGGAAAGATCTGAGGAACGGCAAGAAAATTATGTGCCAAGGGGACATAATTTAAGAAATCGAGGATTTCGAACTCGAGGAAGGGGAACTCAAAACAATGGTAGCGACAATGAGATAGATTTAGCGCCTGTTAGGAATGGCAGTCCTGTACGTGAACATTGAAATAACCAGGAAAACTGTTAATGACTCCTGTGCAGTAGGTTCTCAGGACGTCTTTAATAATTCAGTATCCATTACCAATACAAATAATATGCCTACACACACACCCTGTAATAAGATTGCAGCAACAAAAGATAAGGGAGAAAATTTCGAGTCACCTCATGTTAGGATGGAAATTGCGAAGAAAGAGATCATTGCAACTATAGATTCTGGTTCGTCAGCTTCAATTTGCTCACAGAAATTTTACATAAATTTAATTAATGAAGGTAACAAAATTATGGCTCTTCCCACTAGTAATTTAGTGTTGCAATCGGAAGAACGACACAGGTCATAAAAACACAAGCTCTACTTAACATACTTATCGGCGGAGAGAATTTTGAGGTTATGTTTCTAATTGTAAACCATCTGATTTGTGACATAATTATAGGATGTGACTTCCTACATGAATATGAAACAAGTATAGATTTTAAACATGAAGAGTTAAGAGTGACAAAAGACGATAGAGAAATAAGGGTACCATTTATAAAAGAGAAAGTTTCTGTAATCGAGATGACAAAGGATGAGAAAAATCTTTGTGACCAAGAGTTTTTTGTGCAAATAACAGAGACTGATAGAAATAGTCAGATAAAGCAGGTAGTCACAGAATATGAAGGGAATTCCACGCCATATTTTCAACAGCTAATAGAAATGCCCGAGAAAGTAGAGGAATTTACAATCCAAACAAAAGACGATCATGTGAGCGAGACAGACAACAGCTGGGAAGAGAAGAGAAATGAGGAAATAATACACAAGTGTGAAGAAGCTTATAATATTACGATAACGCAAAAACAAATCCTTCATGATGTTTTGATGAACAATAGTTCAGTATTTAATAATATCCCAGGCAGATGTAATGTATATCAGCATACATTTCAAGTAGAAGACGTACCACCATATAGGTACAAGTATGACAATTTACCTATAAGTCTTCGAGACAAAGCTAGACAATTAATAAATAGCATGTTAGAAAATGGGATTATTGAGCAAAGTAATTCTCAGTATATAAATTCAATCTGCTGGAGTATTAAACGAGATGGTAATTTGAGATTAACTTTAGACGGTAGATATGTCAACAAGTATATGAAGCCAGATCATTTTCAAAGTGAGGGAATTGAAGAATTAATTACGAAACTTTCAAGAGGGAGATTTTTGACATCCATTGACCTCACTGCTTCATATTGGCAAGTGGAATTAGATCCACAAGTGCGTGATTACACTTCATTTCAATACTCGGGGATCCAGTATCGTTTTTGTGTAAATTCTTTTGGTTTAAAAAACTCAGGCAGTGGAGTTTTGAGAGCCATTCACAGTATCTTTGGAAATTCTGCAGATGACTTTTTAATAAAGTATATTGACGACTTCCTAATCATTAGTCAAACATTTAATGAACACATGAATAATGTCCATTATGTGTTAAATAAACTGCAACAACATGGTATGACTGTGAACATACTAAAATCAAAATTTTGTGTCAAGGAAATAAATTTTCTGGGTTATGTAGTGGATGAACGAGGTATAAGACCTGATCAGAAGAGAATAGAAGCTATAATGAAAATTCCACCACCAAGGAACGTAAAACAAATTAGACGTCTCTTAGGGGTACTAAACTTTCAGAGTAAGTTCGTACCAAGGTATTCGGCTGAAATAGAACCACTGCGGCAGCTACTCCGAAAGAACAATAAGTGGAAATGGACAGAGGATCATCAGAAATGTTTTGAGAGAGTAAAAGAACTGTTTGCTAAGTCCATATTGCTCGAGAGGCCCAGAGAAGATTTGGAATATGAGATTTATGTCGACGCATCAATGCAAGGATACGCCGGAATTTTAGGACAGCGAGACATCAACAATGACTTTCACGTCATTAGTACAGCTTCTAGAGGACTTACAAATATTGAACGGAATTCTTCAGTAACTCAGTTAGAAATTGGAGCACTATATTTCTCATTAATTCGTTTTAAAACCTATATTTATCAGCAAAAGGTGAAAGTATATTCAGACCACATCAGCTTAACTTTCATACAACGGTGTAGATTATGTAGTGGAAAACTTGCTAGATACATTCATGCAATATCTGCATTCAATATTGAGATTATACACATTCCTGGCAAAAATAATACCTTCAGTGATTTGCTATCAAGATTGAACTACAACGCACAAATTCCCGATAATATTGAAAGGCCTAGAAATGAGGTCAAAATATTGACAATTGAAATTCCTTAAAACAAAGAAATGATTAGAAAATTGAAAAATATAGGGGAAATTCAAAATGAGGACGCAAAATTGTCAGAACTTAAAGAAAAGGCACCACTAATTGAAGAGGCAAAGAAAGAAATTGTAGCAATTCGAGATGGGACATTCTACAAGAAGTATGGAAAAGAAATGCCTAGTTGGAAGGTAATGTTTCCGAAAAGCATGGAAAAGGAACTAATTAAGAATTTTCACGAAGGGATAGCACACTCAGGGACGGACCGGACAACTTCTATGATTTTAGAGAATTTATACATATCCAAATTGCGTCAGAAAGTTCGGAAATTTATATCGTGCTGCAACCTGTGTCAGAAGGCAAAGCAAATAAATGCAGCATATGCATTTGAAACTAATTCGGTTATAAGGGATAAGCCGAGATGCGTAATTAGTATTGATATTCATGGTCCGATGCCTCCAAGTCAGTTTGGAAATAAATGTATATTTGTCTGTTATGATATATTCAGCAAATATGTAAGAATTTACCCTTTGAGAAAACCTACAGGTTTAGCATGTTTGAATAGACTACGCAAGTCATATGTGATAGAAGAAGGACCTATCCAATCTGTATTGAGCGATAATGCTTCGTACTTCACAGGAAAAAAATTTATGGATGGACTGAAAGAAAATGGCATTAAACAATATTTTTCGTCAAGATACAGACCGAACTCCAACCCAGTGGAGAGGGAAATTAAGGAAATTTCAAATTATTTAAGGGTGCTGTGTCATCGAAAACAAACGCAATGGTATGGATATGTGAATTTCGTTCAGAATCTACTAAATGAAACCGTAAATAATGTGACAGGATACAAACCATGTGAACTTAAGTTAGGAAAGAAGATCAATACAATTTGTAAGAAAATTCCAGAAGCCATTCCAGATGCTCACTCGATACCACAAACAGAAGAAGAGATGTTCCGAAAAGCATTCGAGAGGATGAAGAATAAGGCCATAAAAAGAAAAATTAAACATGAAGAAAAGAAGAGAAAGGAATGGAGGATCAAAATAGGAGATTTAGTTTTGGTTAAAACCAAGAAATTGTCGGATAAAGCAAATAAACTTTATTGGCGAATGTTTCTCAAATACCATGGACCATATGAAGTTGTTGAAGTATATGGAACAAATACATATGAGTTATGTAATCCAACAACTCGAAAAAGCATTGGAAAGTTCCATATTGAGATGCTGAAACCATACAACAATGAAGATAAAGGTGAAACAGAAGCCAATGATGATAAATAGTAAATGCTGGATAGTTAAAGAGGAAATGCAGAGAAATGTATTGGAACGTAAGAGGCTTAATTATGTATGTATGTCATAAGATAGGAGAAATAAATTTTGGACATAACTAAATGTTTAAAAGGAAAATAACATTTTATTACTAGCTGTGACAGCATTTGAAATAAAGCATGATGTTATATTAAAGTACGTAGATATAATTTCAAGAGTATTGTGAATATACAGTACAAAAACAACAAAAATTGGGTAAAAATAATTAAAACAAATACTTGTGTAGCAAACAGAACATGTGAAACAGTGCCTAGATTTAAGAGATGTAAATATATTTGTGTAGAGGGTGAATATTTTTGGTAAATATGTTTAATAATTACAAAAAAATTCTTGAATTGATAAATTTTTGTTAACAATATAAGAAAGTAAACCATTTTTTGTAACAGTAATTAAATACTTCAGGGGACAGTATTTGCTATAAAAAAATTGTAATGTTAGATTAATGTCTAAACACATTAAACCAGAGCCAGTAAGTAGTGGCAAGATAGAGGAAAAACATGTCGTGTGTTAAATGCGTGTGAAGTGTTAAGTGAAAGTGATAGCGTGTGTTCCAAGATTTAGGAGAATAAAAACCCAATTATAAAATTTCCAAACAAGTTGTAAATATTTATAATTATGTTTCTAGTGGGGCATATGATGCAGTAATTTGTATCACAAATTACTTAAATGTAAATAATGATTGTAATATGAATATGCATTTTTATGTGACATTGATTTGAGATGTTTCTTGACTGTAATTATTGTTGATAAGTAAGTTTCTACGACCTTACTGAAACTGTCAATAATAGCGCTCAATAATACAGCGAGGGGGGGTGAGCTGTTTATCATTATTGGAAACGAGGAAGTTGCGTAATATTGGCGCGTTTTTCCGTTGAGAACCTTCTGGAATATTTCCCTAGAGCATATGTATTCATAATTTTCATTGGATATTAAAATAGACGCTAATGTTGGCGCGTTTTATTAGCCAATTGCAGTTCAGTTATAATATTTAGGCATATCGGGGAGTGGGTGTATAAAAAGCCAAGTCAGAGGTAGATCGCGGGCAGTTCATCAAAATTCTTAGTACATTACACGTCGCCTTCAGTTGTCAGTTCATCAAAAATCTGTGTACACTACACGTCGTCTTCAGTCAGTCAGTCAGTTCGTCATACATCGGATATAGATTCACAAGTTACGCGCAGCAGAATTATGAAAGATCTAAAATATGGTAAAGTTAATTATACAAAAGGTTGAAGTACGTTGATTAAAAGTGATCAGTAAGAAGTTATTATAACAGTTTCAGTTTGGCGAGTGTAAAGATCAATGTATAAATGTTATAGTTAACGTGTTCGACAATAAATGTGTAAAACAAATTTCTTCATCAGTGTTATATTTGGATCAAAGGTTCCTTTCCGTTTACACAACCCTGATCAAGAGACATGTTCGACTGAAATAATAGCTAGCCGGAGGACAGTAAACAAAACTTAAAATTCTTTCAAACACTAATACTACCACAAATTGCTAACACTAGATGGAGCTACAAACCAAACAAATGAATGACGTCACAAGATGGCTTCACATGAAGTAAACACACATACACAAACATTTCAAGTAATAACATTATAAGTAATACACTCACAAATTGGCTCCCAAACGTGGGGCTACAATAATGTTAAATAAATAACATTAACATTAAACCATCACAACTTTCTTACGATTCTGAACAATATTAATTTACTGTTGCTATCTAGTTCTTCCTCACGATGTCACTGAAAGAGAAATTTTAAGGCCAGCACATATCAGCCCGTTTTTAAACATCTGACTATCGATTCCGCTTCATCTATCCGTCTTGTACCTACAACGAATGTGTAATGATACTGTTTCTGCAAAGGTTTATCTGGATTAACATGAAGTAAACAGAAAAATAAACTTTCCTGTGAATAGTGTGTAGAAGTTCTATAAACAAATCTGATGTGTTACACTCACATGACTCTCTCTACTCTTGTACAAATTATTTTTACAAACTCTTATTCTCCATCTATTTCATATTAATCGAGATAAGCATTTGCAGAAACGATCTTTTGACATGCAAAGAGAATTACATTTTACACATAGCGACCAGTTCTAAAAATATTTGACTATCGCTTAAGGCGTACTATGTCCCCCTTGTTTTTTGTATTTGCAAGGGCAATATGGCCTTTAAGCATAGACATATCTCTTAATAGCTGGTTGCTATTTGCAGCACCATTCTCTTTGCCACAGATTAATACTCTTTGCATATCCAAGACAAAAGAAATGCATAACGAATTCCCATTTGAGAAAATAAGTATTGAAAAGGCAATATATCGAAAATGGTTCACTTAACAAAAAAAATGTATATGATATAAATTGTGTATTTTAACGCGATCTACATTTTTTGTTTAGTAAAATTTTGTATATCTCTTATGGTTTACCAGTTATGCAAAAGTGGTTCAAAATGAAGAATAATTTTGAAGACATTCCCAGAAAATTCGAGATATACATTTTATTTGTCATGATAATATCTTAAACATATGATATTTTAACCAAAATCTTTAGAGCCGTTTTTGAGAAAATTAAAATTTTCGAAAAATGTTCCATTTAAAGGGTAATCTGGGGTGGGGGGATTTTCTTGAAAACCTTTGTTTCGCATCTCTGGAAGATACTGAATCTAAATACCAAGCTTGGTGTTTATCCGACTGTTAGTTTCTGAGTTATGCTGTTCACAGACACACACAGACACACACTCACACATACACACGGGCATGTTTCCAAAAATGCTTTTTTTGGATTCAGGGGGTCTCAAAACATATATTTCCGGTGAAATCTCGGTATCAAATTTTCGGGTGGAATACAATACTTCCCCTACTTACTATACGTAGTAGAGAAAGTAGTAAACAATAGTGGGTATCGAAAGCCATGCAAATATAACATATCAGGTGTTTTAGATTCAGAACATCCCAGCTCATAACCAGGAATTGACTGCTCAAAGTTTAGAATTAATCTTAAAATATCAGAGCAAAGTATCAAAACTTTTTTCATAATTTCAATATACTTTAACTTACTCAGGCGCGTCTAATGTATTCCATGTCACTCCCATTAAACGTTTTAACTTGTGCCGAAAACCTCCGCCTAAAGGAAGGGTGATTTACTTAAGGTATTATAAGAAAATGCGTAAGTAAGGAAGGTCAAAGTATACTAAGGGAAAAAATATGCCACGGAGGTTGTAGAAGAGGGCTCGACTATAATGAAAGTGTAAGGCTGACAGCTGAAAGTGTTAAGAGAGGTAAATATGAAGGTCAAAGACCACCGTGAGCTACGAAGTCAGAAGGAAGAGGCTTATTAAAGAGGAAGAGGGAAGCCAAAAGCCTGCAATTTACGGAGAAGCTCTCCCCTGCAAGTAGATATATAAACCGTCTCTCCGCTCTGATACAGTCAGCTATATTTTCTTTGTCTGCATAGCGTAATACCTGCGCACACTGAACTTCCATTCTGCTAGAAAGCTTGCGACCAGCGAATGGAAAGCTTATGTTGGCACGCTTACTTTATAGAAAAGGTAGAGGAATACCCGAGCAAGAAGAAAATATATACATAGGCTGACGATAAATAACAGTGAAATATTTTATCGTAAAGAGGGACTTTATGAAGTAAGTGAGGTGAGAGAGAAGAGAGAGTGAGAGAAAAAGGAATATCCAGTTCTCATATGTGAATTTTTACTTCATCTACTCCTTACCTATAGTAGATATTGTATTTTACCTAAATATTCGGTACCAAGATTTCACCGGAAACACACGTTTTGAGGACCTCTGAGTAAGAAATTATTTAGAAAAACGTCTGTGTATAGAGTGTGTAGACATGCTCAATTTAAAAACTAAATATCGAATAAACTCCAAACTTAATAATTAAGTTAAGTATTTTCTGGAGATGCGACAAGAAGTTTTTTAAGAAAGTCCCTCCACCCCAAACGACTATTTATCCGGAAATGTTTTCAATTTTTTTTATTTTCTCAGAAATCGCTCTAGGGTTTTGATTAAAATATCGCAGATTAAACATATTTACATATCAAATTAAATGCATATTTAGAATTTTATGGGAATAGCCTATGAAGTACTCTTCATAAGGAAAGAATTTTGTATAAGCGGTAAAACATAAAGAGTGAGACAGTAACTATGGTTATATATGCCATATGTATAATAATGTGAATTATAATGTGAAATTGTATTAATAAGAAAAATACTTGTTGTATAAATAGAAGTTAAGGCATAAGTTTTATGTATGTGCAAGTGTAGCTGGAGCTGTGGAATCCTTGTTAAAAGCCGACAAACATATCTTTGTGTTAGAATTAGGGCCCAGGCAAAAAGGACTTGTACGGGAAAGTCATAAAAGCCAGACCTTGAGTCTTTGTGAAATAGGAAAGGCGACAAGCGAAAATAACATATGTTTGTAGAGAGGCCACCTGCTTGCAAACGTAGAACAATAGCCGGGTAAATCTTCTGGAAGGTTCCAAGCTGAACGAAGACAGACAATGAAATTTTATCGAAGAATATGTTTAAAATCTTCAAGGGGAGAAATGTTAGTTCTAGCGTCTCCATCAGCCAGGGCGGTTGGGTGTAAAGTGCTGCGATGTGAATAAGATACATGCAAGCTCTCAGAAGCAGGCGATATTATTTACTTCTTATAATGTAGTAGGAACGGTGAAAGGTTATCGATTTAAAGGTCTATAGGAACGTGTGATAAACATTACAATTATTTCAAGAGCACGTATAAAATACTTGATTGCTCAGAGACCGCAAGTTTGGCTTACGAACGTGGTAGGGCTCGACAGTTCTACAGCTCCAGCTAACTTAAGAACTGTGTAGATTATTAATAAGACAGTCAATGCGTGTGCCATTAAAGCATAGTATTTTTCAATAACTTAATCTATTGTTAGAGTTGTTACTTATTACCTTCCTTCCCGTATCACACCCTGCTAAGTTATACAAGCTCTACCAGAAACCCAAATAACAGCAGCCGTGGCAAGAAATAAAAATAAACAATAAGAGTAACAACTAAAACATCAGATATTTAACAACATTACCATAGTTCATATATTAAATCATATATTAATAAATTGGACATACTGCGAGTTATGCTCTCCCTCCACGAGTATACCGCAAGAGATACACAAGATCTCACTAAATACAAAGCACACATATATTTAAAACAATTAATTTCGAATTATTTTCATTGTGGCGTCAAAAATTTCAGAGATATTCTGGTTTGGATTTTTTAAACTTTTAGATTTTTTGAAGAGTTGTCGCCATTCAACTGTTTTCCTATGATTTTATGGAAAGAGCCACCCGCATTTAGACATTTGGTCATCCTTTGGGTTTTTTGTATCCCACCTGTACTTACGTCAAATTTCTGTATTGAAACTAATTCAGCAAATCTTTTTCTCGATAACATAAAATAATTATAATAGATAATTATATAATCTGTTATAATATACATTATATAATATATAAGAATAAACGATAATGTGTAGACTGTGATACATCTGATTTTGTCATGTAGTAAGTCACTATCGTTTTTTTTTGTTTTTTTTCGTGTGCATAGAGCAGGAAATTTTAAAGCCATGACATTGTGCACCGCTTTTAAAAGCTTGACAATCGCTTTAGCCTTCTATATCTTTCTTATATCTATGTAGAAATATGTCAATGTTTATTGAAAGTTTATCTTGGTTACCAAGGCGGCGCCGTGGCCGAGTGGTTAGACCGCTCGCCTTCCACCGAGGCGGCCCGGGTTCGGACCTGCATGTGGGATTTGTGGTGGACAAAGCGGCGTCTGGGCGGGTTTTCTCCGGGTTCTTCGGTTCTCCGCCATTCATTCCACCAACTGCTCCATCATCACCTTTCCTTTCATCCATTTCACCAACATTTCGTTTCATCTACTTCCTTCATCCCATACCAGGTATCGGGCTGATCCCCCATTCTGGATGCTCTGTCTGATCCATGAGTGTCTGCTCCTCGACGGACCTCTGACCCCAGGCACCCGCCTGTAAGTCCTGGGGGTGTAAGTCCTACATAAGAGGAGGGTAAACAGATAATGAATGAATGAATGAATATCTTGGTTACCAAGAAATGGATAAAAGGATAGTTTATGTAAGAGTGGGTGGAAAAAGTCATGTAAATGCAACAGATTGGGCCCTTTACCAGTATACGAGTATTTTCGTTAAGGTTGGAAAAAAAATTTGTTTGCCAGAAAGCAAGAAATCAGAGGATGGCAATTTGCGTTGGTAAGAAGAAAATATATACATAAAAATAAACAACAATGAAATCTTTTCTCCTTCTATAGTGACTTTCTGAAATAAGTGGGGGAAAGAGAAGGCAGAGAGGGAATGACAGTTCTCATATGCCAAAATTGTATGAAAATTTTACATAATCTCGATTGTTTCGGATAAGGCTCCGGAGAAATCCCATTCTCTTAGAAAGCTTGCAATCAATGAATGTAAAGGTTGTGTTTGCAGCTTACTTTACTGAAAAAGTAAAGTAAAAACCACCGCGGGTGGAGAGGCAAGACAAAATACACTCATATATATATATATATATATATATATATATATATACAGAGTGTTAATAATAATAAATAACAATAAAACATATCGTGGTATATGAGTTCCTCTAAAAAATAAGGAAAGCCAGAGGTGACAAGAACAGAGAGAAAGAAGGGGAAGATATATAGAAATCCCTGCAGTTCTCATATGCCAATCTTTTTAACCATCATTTTGCACAAACTCTAGTGTTTTCATTACGTTTCGAGAGAAAAATATTGGGATGCTTTGAAAAGCTGAATTGGAATTGAAACATTCAGTGTCATGGCTGGCTCTCCCATTGATCTAAGGAACTTAGTGCCCATACACGACAATGTGAAAGAAACAGTTATTAAACTTTGGGATTTCACTTTACATTTTTGACTTTAGTAGTGAGAATAAAATATGAATTTTGACTAAGGGAGTATACTTAGAACTAAATTAAATATTTAGTATCAGAAAACTTCTGATGGTTCTATATAATCTAAGGAAATACGAGGGTGAATCAAACTCCAGGTATCTTAATACAAATTATTGCTATTCTTATCTCTCGGGTGAGCCAATGAACTAAGAACCGGCTGCGCGGAGTTTTTCCTGTTCCCGTTATCGGGCTCGTTGCCGTCTGCGTCTATCACAGAATGACGCGGATGCAATTATACAACATTTTAAAAACTATTTTTAAAGTTTTTTTACAAACTTTATAAAAGATGGTGCTGAAAGTGGCCACCATCGTTGTCCATATATTTTTGGCACCTGTTTAGGATACTATCCATCACTCGCCGTAGTTCACATTGAAAAATGCTGGTAATTTCCTGGTGGGTATTTTGTTTACATTCCTCCAGTATGTGTGGTTTTGTCTTGTACACTCTATGTTTTAATTTATTCTAGAGATACAGATCGCAGGGGGTTAGGTCAGGGGATCAAGGGGACCATAGATATCTACTAACAACTCTGCTCTCAAACATACTTTCAATTGTTCTCATCGAAATATTAACCATATAAGCTGTAGCAGAGTCTTATTAAAAAAGGAAAAGCCTAGCTCCCTGTTTGTTAATTCTACCAAGGGGGGGGCAAATTGTACTCACATACGTAGGAGCTTTAACTGTTCACTCGACAAAAATTGACCCTACAATTCTTTCCCCAATCATGGCGCAACATACATAAATGTTTTCGTCATAGAGGGGTACCTTATGAACAATATTATGTTTCTCAGAGCTCCAACAATATTATTTCCTGTAAACACATATCTATAAAGGTAGAACCTAGCCTCGGCCGAGAAAAATATTAAATATGGTTCTATTTCGCCATTTTATACACTATAGAGACTTTACTCATAAAATTTAGGTTCAGCTGGTTGAAGAGCATACGCCAGAGTTATTTTATATGTTTTAACCTTAACAATTTAGTAACTCTTCGCACAGAGCAATAAGAAATGTCTGCTCTCGTGAAAGATGCCAAGCGGCTTTTGGGGGGAAGTCTCCAAATGATATCGATGTCGTCTAATGTTTTTTCGATAAGAACCGTACATTGACTGTCTTTTAGTTTCTTAGACTGAACACTTCCTGTGGCTTGAAATTTATCATAAAGCGTATGGATTGTGTACGCCTGGAACTTTTACACCCGGAAATCTTTCTGCAAATCGTATTTTCACTTGATGAGCTGACTAAGTTAATACATACAAATCACAAATAAGTAAAAGCTGCGAAGTAGAAAACATATACTGAGACATAATGTACTTTGTGACTAAATACAGGACAAAATAATATATAACTTGCAGTAACTGAACTATACCATATCGCTGTCAACTCAATACTGCAGAGCCAGAGCAGAGCAAATCCGCATCAGTAGCGAGAACTTGATTGCAGCAGCAACACGGAATCATGTGTCCACATGCCCAGTGAAAAAATACGCGCAGCCTGTTCTTATATTGGTTGCCTCTTAATACGAGTAACAATAAATAAGCTCACCTTTCTGGAAAGGATCTACGTTCATATGTTTCGAGAGTTCTCGAGAAACGTATAGTGTGCAGGAAAATATAATTTCACGCGTCTTTATCAACTCATTCTTCTATACACTCCTCTTACAAAAGCTTGTTCTTCTACCTGCTTCTTATTAATTGAGATAACGTTTCGTTAAATGTTTAGATATTTTATATTAGGTTTAAGCATTCACTAGGAAGAGCATTTGTCAGACATTTATAAAGCATGTCGCCATGAAATGACTTTGTATTTCCATTCTCTTTGCCATGACCAGGAGAAAAACGAATAGCGAACTACGCCCTATAGTAAACAGAGAAGTATTGCATTCACACAAAAATTCGATACTGAGATTTCATCGAAAATATACGTTATCAGGCTCCCTGAATCCAAAAAGGAAGATTTTAGAGTAAAGGTCCATGTTTGTGTTTGTGTTTGCATGTGTGTGCATGTGCATGTTTTCTTCTGTGAGCAACATAACTAAAAACGAAATTCGATTAAATACCAAACTTGAACATTATAAGTATGTTACACGAAGATTTTCAAGAAAATTCCCCTATTAAAAAGATTTCTCAAATTGGCTCTAGAGATTTTTATTAAAATACCATATGTTTAAGATATATGCATGATAAATGAAATGTATGTGCTCAGTTTTCTGCGAATAGCTTGTGAACGCCTCTTTATTCTAACGGACTTATGTATATTTGGTAAACCATAAGATATAAGAGAAAATCTTATTGCAAAAAAATTGTAGATCTCATTAAAGCACTTAGTTTATATCAAATGAAATTTTTGTGGTGTTACACATTTCCATTATTGGTTTGAAATTACAAATATTACTTTTACTTTCTCTACTACGTATAGTAAGTAGTGGAAGTATTGTATTCGACCCAAAAATTCGATACCGAGATTTCACCGGAAATACATGTTTTGAGACCCCCTGAATCCAAAAAAAGCATTTTTAGAAACATGTCTGTGTGTCTGTCTGTCTGTGTGTGTGTCTCTGTGAACAGCATAACTCAGAAACGAACAGTCGGATAAACACCAAACTTGGTATTTAGGTTCAGTATCTTCCAGAGATGCGACACAAAGGTTATCAAGAACATTCCCCCACCCCAGATTATCCTTTACATGGAACATTTTTCGAAAATTTTAATTTTCTAAAAAATGGCTCTAACGATTTTTATTAAAATATCATATGTTTAAGATATTTTCATGACAAATAAAATGTATATCTTGAATTTTCTGGGAATGTCTCCAAAAGTATTCTTCATTGTGAACGACTTTTGCATAACTGGTAAACCATAAGAGATAGACAAAATTTTACTACACAATATATATATCGCGTTAAAATACACAATTTATGTCATATACATTTTTTTGTTGAGTGAACCATTTTCGAGATATTGCTTGTTATTCCCTCAAATTGTTCAATACTTATTTTCTCAAATGGGAATTCATTATTAATTATTTTGTCTTGGATATGCAAGGAGTATTAATCTGTGGCAAAGGGAATGGTGCTGCACCTAGCAACCAGCTATTAAGAGATATGTATGTGCTTAAAGGCTACTGTATTTCTATATTGCCGTTGTAAATATATATTCCCCTTACATCTACAAGAAAATTAGCAATAAGATAGAGTCTGCAAATGTTTATCTCGATTAACATGAAGTAGATGGAGAATAAGGGTTTGTAAAAATAGTTTGTACAAGAGTAGAGAAAGTCATGTGAGTGTAACACATCAGATTTTTTCAAGTGGCAAGTCCTTATTCTTTTCTTTTCTCGTGGTCTTGCAAAGAGATGCAATTCAAAGCCATGACATAGCAACCCGATTATTAAAAATCTACAACGAAGTATATAATGAAGGTTTATCTCGATTAACAAGAAGTAGATAGAAGAATCAAGGGTTTTTAAGAATAGCTTGTGGAAGAGTGTGTAGAGAAAGGAATGTGAAATCCGATTTTTCCTTCTATTGTAACTTCCCAGTTAAGAAAAATTATACAAAATGCAACCAGTTTGAAGAGAACTTCGCAAGCTATTCACAGTAATGCTAGGATTTAAGTTTTATTAGTCATGCATATGTCTCAAACAACGGTAATTACGTCTATATTGTTACAGTGATTGTTTTTTAAATATAGCAAACTATTGTCCATATAAGGATAGTCTGGGGGTGGTGAATTTTCTTGAAAATCTTCGCGTCCTATCCTTTGAAGAATCTGAACATAAATATTACCAAGTTTGGTATTTATCCAATATCGGATTTTGGGTTGAATACAGCACTTCGACTATTTACTATAAGTAAGTAGTAGCGAAGATAAAACTGGAAGGAAAATAGGACAAAACAATTGCAATTGCAAATCTTATAATGCTATATATTATTTTATGGTAGCCACATTTGAAACAAGAGATAATAAAGATCCAACAGTTACACTGCTATTTGTTTGAGTGGTGCGTTTTGGTAAAAGACGACATTAAACATTGCTTATTTCCATCTATTCTTCTTGGCTTTACCTCTTTATTAACAGCAATTTCCCCAATTAGGTGCCTAATGGGTCTATATATCAGCTTTTGTTGCGGAAACGTTTTCATAGATTGCCTTGCATTTTAATTGTCCTTATTCAATGTTTATTACAGAAGGTAATTACGCTTAACAAAACAATGTAGAGATGTTATCTCCATCAGAAATGGTTTACAGTAATTTAGCAAATGTCACAGCCCACTGTGTATTCTCCGAAATTACTCGTCATTATTGCTTTATAAACGTGGCTACCCATATATTTACCCTTAAAACGTTCTGGTTAATTCTCGTTATAACACTGTTATCAATTTATTTAATTTGAACGTTCACTATAGTTTACTTTAATTTTAATATCAGATGCACGATTGTGACAACCCCAAAATCCTAATTTAAATGTTTAAATGCAAAAATTACATTTTAACTGATATATTGATGAAACCTTAAATGAACAGCCGACCATTTTAAAAGATAAATATTATAATAAATAGTCTTTATAACAGCATTATTATTTGCTGACCACCAATTAATAATAACATTTATATTCAGTAAGTAATTTAAAAGCCTCTTACGTTGAACATGACAATGAAGAAATATAACTTAGTATATAAAATAATAATGGTCTTCCAAGAGAAATAATCTATACAATACAACATTATTTTAAATTCCATTATAGTTGAACAGTTCAGCTCTTTTAAATACTTAGGATATATAAACAAGCCTTGATAATACTAATGAACTAGATATTAAACTTAGTAGCTTTCAAATGATATAGGGGACAGTACGAAGTACATTACTTACAAAAGCAAGACTATAAAAAAGTCTGATGTGTTACACTCACATGACTTTCTCTACTCTTGTACAAACTATTTTTACAAACGCTTATTCTCCGTATGCTTCATGTTAATCCAGATGTTAATATTATTGCTAATTTTCTTGTAGATGCAAGGGGAATTGGTAGGCTTTAAGCGATAGTCAAATATTTTAAGAGCTGGTTGCTATGTGGCGTATTCCATTCTCGTTGCATGTCCAGGACATAAAAAAATCTGATGTGTTACACTCACATGACTTTCTCTACTGTGCGAACTATTTTTACAAACGCTTATTCTCCATATACTTCATGTTAATCCAGATATCGAGATGTTAATCTTATTGCTATTTTTCTTGTAGATGCAATAGCAATATGTTAGGTTTAACTATAGTCAAATATTTTTCGAGATGGTTGCTATGTTGAGTATTCCATTCACTTTGCCTTACCAGGACAAAAAAAAAGAATAATGAATTCCCATTTGAGAAAAAGTATTAAAAATTTGAGGAAATAACAAGCAATATCTCGAAAATGGTTCACTCAAAAAAAATGTATATGACATAAATTGTGTATTTTAACGCGATCTACATTTTTTGTGTAGTAAACGTTTGTCTATCTCTTATGGTTTAACAGTTATGCAAAAGCCGTTCACAATGAAGAATACTTTTGGAGATATTCCCAGAAAATCCGAGATATACATTTCAATTGTCATAAAAACATCTTAAACACATGATATTTTAATCAAAAGCATTATGCCATTTTTGAGAAAATTAAAATTTTCGAAAAATGTTCCATGTAAAGAGTAATCTGGGGTGAGGCGTTTCCATGAAAACCTCCGTGTCGCATCTCTGGAAGATACTGAACCGAAATACCAAGTTTGGTGCTTATCCGACTGTTCGTTTCTGAGTTATGTTGTTCACAGACTGACAAACAGACATACACACTGACACACCACAGACACACACACACACGGACATATTTCCAAAAATGCTTTTTTTGGATTCAGGGGGGCTCATAGCATATATTTCCGGTGAAATCGGTATCGAATTTTTGGGAGGAATACAATACTTCCCCTACTTACTATACGTAGTAGAGAAAGTAAAAAATGAATAATGAATTTGAGAAAAAGTATAAGTATTGGAAAATTTAAGGGAAAAAGAAGCAATATCTCGAAAACGGTTCACTCAACAACAAAAAATATATATGACATAAATTGTGTATTTTAACGCGATCTACATTTTTTTGTGTAGTAAAATTTGTCTATCTCTTATGGTTTACCAGTTATGCAAAAGTCGTTCACAATGAAGAATACTTTTGGAGACATTCCCAGAAAATTTGAGATATACATTTTATTTTTCGTGAAAATATCTTAAACATATGATATTTTATTCAAAATCGTTATAGCCATTTTTGAGAAAATTAAGCTTTTCGAAAAATGTTCCATGTAAAGGGTAATCTGGGGTGGGGGATTTTTTAGAAAACCTTCCTGTCGCATCTCTGGAAGATACTGAACCTAAATACCAAGTTTGGTGTTTATCCGACTGAAGGTTTCTGAGTTATGCTGTTCACAGACACACACACGCACATGTTTCCAAAAATGCTTTTCATTGGATTCAGGGGGTCTCAAAGAATGTACTTCCGGTGAAATCTCGGTATCTATACGTAATAGAGAAAGTAAAGGTTTTAAATTCTATAAAATAATTGCTGTACCTACACTGTTTTATGGTCTTAATGCTGAACTCTGACAAATAGACATCAACGACGAATAGCTGTAACAGAAGTGCGATTTTTGCGTGCAACTTCTGGAAACAGAAAGACTATTTACATAAAAATGGTGACATTAGAGATTAACTGAAGGCTTTTAATATCCTACTCAAAACTGACGAATGCTAACGAATTGTTTACATCACCATGCCTACATATGCATACCCTAATATATTCTAGAAATATAAAGCCAAAGTGCTGAATACAAGAGTAGGCCCAGTTATGCGGCGAAGAGACCAGCTCAAGTTTCCCTTGAGGACGGAACGGTCCATAGAGACCAATCCCTGGAGTTTAAAAAGAAGTGTAAAATGAGTTGAGAGAAAGGGATATATCCAAACATTGTGCTGTCCGAATGGATTTTAAATTGATCTCACCCTCTGTGAAACATTAGCACTCATGGAACAAAACAGCTATTATTCAACTTCACCGAATATATGGGTAAAACAAAAATCCACAAAACTAAAATAACCCTAGAATTTTGCATAAAAATCTGATGCGTTAAATTCTCAGCGATGGATATTTAAAAAGCGGGTTGCTGGCTTTGAAATTGCACAAAAACACAGGCACCGCAACTTAGCACTTCAAAAAAAATCTGATGTGTTACACTCACATAACTTTCTCTACTCTTGTACAAACTATTTTTACAAACGCTTATTCTCCATCTACTTCATGTTAATCGAGATAAACATTTGCAGACTCTATCTTATTGCTAAGTTTCTTGTAGATGTAAAGGAAAATTTATTTACAAGGGCAATATAGAAATATAGTACTCTTTAAGCTTATACATACCTCTTAAGAGCTGGTTGCTAGGTGCGGCACCAATCCCTCTGCCACAGATTAATACTCTTTGCATATACAAGACAAAAAAAGAGTTACGAATTCCCATTTGAGAAAATAAGTAGTGATAAATTTAAGGGAATAACAGGCAATATCTCGAAAATGGTTCACTCAAAAACAAAAATGTATGTGACATAAATTGTGTATTTTAACGCGATCTACATTTTTTGTGTAGTAAATGTTCGTCTATGTCTTATGGTTTACCAGTTATGCAAAAGTCGTTCACAATGAAGAATACTTTTGGAGACATTCCCATAAAATTCAAGATATACATTTGATTTATCATGAAAATATCTTAAACATATGATATTTTAATCAAAATCGTTAGAGCCACTTTTGAGAAAATTAAAAGTTTCGTAAAATGTTCCATGTAAAGGGTAATCTGGGGTGGGGGACTTTTTAGAAAACCTTCGTGTCGCATCTATGGAAGATACTGAACCTAAATACCAAGTTTGGTGTTAATCCGACTGTTCGTTTCTGAGTTATGCTGTTCACAGACAGACACACACCACACAGACAGACACACACACGGATATGTTTCCAGAAATGCTTCTTTTGGATTAAGGGGGTCTCAAAACAAATATTTCCGGTGAAATCTTGGTATCGAATTTTTGGGTGGAATACAATACTTGCCCTACTTACTTATACGTAGTAGAGAAAGTAACATACAGTATAAACATTTAAACCAACAACAAATATTCCGGAAATGGTTTATGCTAGAAATAATAATTGACATATATTGTGTATTAAAGGAGATTGAGTAGCAAGTTTAATCTGTCTCTTATGATTTATCAGTTATACAGAAGTAGACAGAATTCATCCAGAATGAAGAGAACTCATTCGCTTATCGCAGAAAATTCAGAATGTATATTTGTTTTCTTATACAAGCATTTCAAATACATTTAATCAAAATCATTAAAATTGTATTAGAGAAAATTAAAAGCAGCGAAAAATTCGCTATGTAAGGCGTAGTTGTGGCGTCACTCCTTGGAAAATACTGATCTGTATTTACAAGACATTTTGGTATTTGAATTATGCTATTCTCTCTCTCCTCACCTATCTCCCTCTCTCTCACACACACACTCATACACACACGAACCTTTTTCTAAAATATTTTAATCGGAAACCTCAAAATATGCATTTCCAGTGAAATCTCTATATACATTTTTTGGATGGAATACTACCCAAAATAAATTCCTCACATATTGATAGGAAGTGGTAGAGAAAGCAAAACAAAGTGAATACCCAAGGTGCAAAATACGAATTATTAACGTATACCACTAACCAAGTGCACTAACATGAACCCAACCGTGCCTGTTCAAATACTGCTTTGATGCATATACTTATTGGGCCTTTAACCTCCGAGTATCATATTCAATTCTCAGATTGATCAGTATGAATTATCACAAACTAAGTGATCTTCATCAAAACCTAATGATCTATCTGTTCTTGGCCAGTTTTTGGACGGACAAAACTTTTTTCTTGGCAAGCTTTCTCCGACGTCACTCTCCTCGTACTCAAAGCGAATGTCTCAAACTGCTTACTCCGCCTTTACTCCTGTGTTAAACTTAAACAGAATAAAAAAAATCTAATGTGTTACAGTCGCATGACTTTCTCTACTCTTGTACAAATTATTTTTACAAACCCTTATTCTCCATATGCTTCATGTTAATCGAGATGTTAATCTTATTGCTTATTTTCTTGTAGATGCAAGGGGAATGTGGTAGGCTTTAAGCGATAGTCAAATGTTTTAAGAATTGGTTGCTGTGTGGCGCATTCCATTCTCTTTGCATATACAGTACATAAAAAATGAATAATGAATTCCCATTTGAGAAAAACTATAAGTATTGGAAAATTAAAGGAATAACAAGCAATATCTCGAAAATGGTACACTCAACAAAAAAAATGTAAATGACATAAATTGTGTATTTTAACGCGATCTACATTTTTTGTGTGGCAAACTTTTGTCCATCTCTTATGGTTTACCAGTTATGCAAAAGTCGTTCACAATGAAGAATACTTTTGGAGACATTCCCAGAAAATTTGAGATATACATTTCATTTATCATGAAAATATCTTTAATATATGATATTTTAATGAAAATCGTTAGAGCCATTTCTGAGAAAATTAAAATTTTCGAAAAATGTTCTATGTAAAGGGTAATCTGGGGTGGGGGATTATCTTGAGAATCTTCGTGTCGCATCTCTGGAAGATTGAACCTAAATACCAAGTTTGGTGATTATCCGACTATTCGTTTCTGAGTTATGCTGTTCACAGACAGACAGACAGACAAACACACACAGATGCACACACACACAGACACATACACGGACATGTTTCCAAAAAGGCTTTTTTTTGGATTTAGGGGGTCTCAAAACATATATTTCCGGTGAAATATCGGTATCGAATTTTTGGGTGGAATACAATACTTCCCCTACTTACTATAGTAGTAGAGAAAGTAAAAATACACCGGAGGCGGTCTTCTTTGTTCTTCCACTTGGCAGCACACAATACTCAGTTCTCAAATAAAACTTTCTTTAAAATCTGCCTTAATCACTACCAAATTCCAAATGACCAACAATAAAACAAAATTTCTACGCTGCATTTTTGTACTAGTCGGCCACGATATGTATGCATGTATTGGAAGGAGGAACTAAACGGTTACGAAACAAGTTAGCGGGCATCGGAAGGACAGTCGGATAAAGAAAGCATTCCCAGTTCCGAGTTACATTTACTAGCAAGGCTGAGGCCTGCAAATATAGTACAGTTTCCATCGAGCGACTGGACATTTCATATCACCTTACCCCTCACTCCCTCCGATTCCTAGCCTTGATTGTAAACAAAAACAGTGGCGCCCTCCTCCAAGCACCTTCATATAGTGGCAGATTGGTAATTGATTACTGAAAATGGCAAAAAGCTGTCAATAAAACAAATATGTCCGTTCTAACTACTATTTAATACAATTCTTTGCGGATATTTTCATATAGCTACTTTTATCAAATGTGCAAAATTGAGACCGTCCTTACGTTGAAATTCTTAAAGTATTATTGTAGAATTCCTAGATATACTTGTATACCAATTGGAGTCTATAGTCTAATATTTGTTTTAAGATGAATGCTATCCTTCCTTAGCTGGTAATTTCATATATTTGAACATGTTTTTAAAAAGATTATGAATTTATGAAAAGAAAACGAAATTAATGCATTTGTAACATTTGTGTGACATTTATTTATAGTAGTTTTCTTTTAGTTCCTTAATCATGCCTTTAATAATTGACTTTTACTATAAGAAATTGAAAACTGAATAGACAGAAACGCTTTTGGCAAATTCAGAAATGCTTTAAAAATGCTTATACGAGGCTTGTTTTCAAAGTAAGTGCCGTTTTAATATTTTGCCGCTAAGTGTTGCAGTCGTAATTTTAACATGCGCGATCACTTCCTCCATTCATTGGGAAGCCAGACGCAGCTGTGAGCGATCGTCACTTTGTGTCTTCCTGTTGCTAGAGCGTTTCAAAATGTTCAAAATAATCGAACGACCCACGATTACGAAGTCCGATCAGTGATTCGCGATTGAATACGAGAAATATTACGCCAGCAAACACTCATCGCCAATTGCGTGAGGTTCATGGGGAAACAATAATGAATAATAATGCCCGGCCACACACAGCCAAACAAACTCAAGATCTGATAGCATCATTCGGTTGGGAAGCATTTGACCACCCTCTCTACAGTCCGGATTTGGCACCAAGCGATTTCCATCTGTTTCTTCATCTGAAGAACTTCCTTAGTGGAAAAAATTTCAACGACGGTGATGTGAAAAAAGAAGTGCATATTTGGTTGTCATCCAGGCGGCATCGTTATTTGATGAAGGGATACAAAACGGGTTTCCCGTTACGGCAAGCAAATAACGGCGGTTACTATGTGGAGAAGTAGTGTAAGGTGTAAGGTTATGAATGATAATAAAGTATTTGGAAAATTATGTTCTATTATTTTTTTAAACAATTATCGGTACTTAGTTTAAAAACAAACTTCGTAATTTGTAAACAGCTTCATTTAAAACACAAAATTTTAGACCATTGCCCTATAAACTCAGTAACTAAGGTAAAATAAATCTAATGTGATGCATTCACAGGACTTTCTCTACCAATGACAAATTCACCTATATTCATCATGTACTATGCTATTCAAAATGGTTTAAAATTAAGCTGAAGTAGTATTTAAACGTTTATTTTTCGTATGGTTTTCGTTATAAAGAAAAGAAAGTGGGCAAACTTTCACGCATGCCCGTTTAGTTACGCTTTGAAAACGCCTAAACTTGCAACATGAAAATTTCAAAAATGCTAACGCAAAGAAACAAAAGTGTCGCATATTCTGTATTTTAATTATTATATGTTTTCCCCGAGTATGCTTTTATTTATCGTTTAAGATAAAGAATTATACAAAATTCTATAAGGAAAGTTCATAGGTTATTCACAGAAAATTCAACATATAAATTTTTATTACTAAAAGCGATATATTAAACATGTAACATAATATTTAGAGCCATTTTTGAGAAAATAATAACGAACCTTTTTCATGTAAATGGTAGAGTGGATTGAAGGAGTTTCTTTAAAGTCTAACCTTGGAGGAGTTTAGTATTTAACAGAATTTGTATTTTTGAGTACATACACAGGGAGGTTTTTGTATAATTTTTTTTTCTTTTTTGTTTCAGGAATATCAGAACGTGTATCTTCGGTGTAACCTCATTATGGAAATTTTGGGTGGAATAAAATACTTCTTCTACCTTCTATAGGTAGGTGGCAGAGAAAGTAAAATTTAAATCTAGTAACGTTGACGACCAAAGCTCAATTAAGTAAATGACTAATACATAAACGAAAACACCGTCGTTTGATAACCGATTAGTTCTATAGCGGTTCCCCGTCGTAGGTAGGTTCTTACCTTGCGTCGTTGTCGCTCTTGTCGCTACTTCGTAGGGGATCGTCTTCAGGTATCGATTTCACCGATGACGTCCTCTGTTGTGTAGTGATTACCATGCTTAGCCTCTAGTTCCCGAGGTCACGGGTTCAAACCCGGCGGAGGCATGGATTTTTTCGGGCGTAAAAATCCTTAGCATGGCTTTCTTTGGAAGGGAAGCAAACCCGGTGTTCCAGTGTCGTAGATTTATGGCACGTAAAAGAATCTCAAGCCTGATAAAAAGACCTCTGGGAAAAATTCCCGTCTTTCACGCTCAATATAGAATGGGACGCTAATGACCACAGAGTTAAAGTGCGTCCATAAATAAAAACTCAATTTTTTTATTTCACCGATGTCAGCAAGAAGCACGTCTCAACCTTGTATCTCAGTCATTTGACGGCGAATCGATCTGAAATTCCGTACTGTAATTATGTCAGGGTAGGATACGGGAGTGGTTATACCAGGATATTGTCTTGAAAGAAACACTGTTTTCTCTTTTCTCCCTTCGGCGCGCCTTTATGATAGAAATCCTGCAATTTTCTCTGGTATTTCCTATCACGCGTGATTCTTTAAACTCTGTCCTCCCTATTTTCTCTTGGTCCACTAAAGTTTGCTCCGGCTAATTGTTTAATATCTCGATGTTCATCACCGTTCTTTAGATTCGTGCAAACTTGAAGTGATCATTTGACAAATATTAACTCGTTTATAAGCTTGTATAAAATTATCTCAACAAATATTATTAGCCAATTGACAAATATGGCGCATGTATCACTTTATTACATAATTGCGCGGCACTTAGCAAATTTCGGAATTTAGCGTCCTTTTCTAACTCGGAATACTACATGTTCACATAAAGAAAAACCATGACAAACTGTGTGAAATCCACGCTTACGTATGTATATATCAGTTTACTCTAGCTTCTGGATTTTTGTACTCGTAATCACGTCTTCCTAACTCCTCATTGGTCCGAACAATTACCCTGTATCTTTATTGGCTCTCCGGTTGAAAATTTGTAGCTTAAACGGTAAGAAAAGTCCGTTGCCTACTTCTTCTACTTTCTCTTAAAACTTCTTCCCCTCGAAGTACAAAGAAACGTTGGATTTTGAAGAAGTTTGTTGCTTCACGTATGGAAGCCAATTTGAAGTAGGAGTTGTATTGTAGTTCAACTGTTGGGGAGCCAAACTTGAAGTAGTAGCAACCTCACGTATAGTACCCGCTTTCCGGTAGCCTTCGCCCCAAATGTACTTTCCGGTGGCCTTTGCGTCCCCAATGTTTAAAAAATATTAACTGTGTAATTTGACTGTTTCTTTAAATATTATATATTTATGTTTGCCTCGGCTGTGTCAGTATCATTGTTAGAGACATGTTTCTCTTTGCAGGTTGTGGTGCGACTGAAGAATGTAGGCTTACACAGATTATAATTTTACTTCACTCCTTTTATTAATGCTTAACACTATTTAAATAACACTTCACTGATATAGAGAGCTGTGAGATTTTTTTCAATTAATTACTTGCACGTTTTAACACGTAAACTATTTTCATCTTACACCGAATACGTATTATACTCCTCGAGGACGTGTCTAGCGTCCGGTTAGCAACACTGTCTACAAGCAACTGACTTGGTTTCTAGCGCCTAAATTTGTAAATTTCTGTATTTCAAGTCTCCGATTGGCTAGTCCTACACCAATAGAATACCCTCATTTAACTAAAGCTTTTTCTGGTTGTTGATTGACTATTTATTAAACTGTCTCAAAATTTACATTATTGTTGCTCCAATAATGACTAGTAGCATTTAAAATTTAAAATTCATTATTGCCTCACGGTTACCTCATTGTTAGCAACTTTTAACCTATTATTCTCACAGGTCCCACATTATTAATTTACGTAATACATTCACGTAACATTATTGAACATGTATACAATAATATAACCGTTTACAATGACTGTAATATACACTTTTTATATATTGTTACATACACTATTACTTTAAGGGGGCTGTTATTGAATTTATATATTATATAATTTGAATAAAACCATTTAAGTGTTAAACTACTGCCTCAATTTTTATGGTCCCACACTGGGAAAAATATAATGAACGTTTTGAAGCGAAGTTGCTCTGGACAGTAATAATGAAATTTAAAACACACACAGACTTTCTTGACGGGTTCTTGATTGATGTAGTTTTTAATCCAATTACTTTAAAACTGTAGACAATTATCAAATTGCATGTTAATTAATCATTAATAATTCATAAACTACAACTATTTAAGAATTCCTTTTTATATAGGGGTAATCAGGCAGAAATATTGCTACAGTCTGTGCTTCAAAACACCTGAGCAAGTATATTCAGCGCAAGTCCTTATTTGTACATACATTTTAGAGTATTAACATGTGATAACCTTATCAGTTTGTGTTAACTACTATATACCCTGGGAAAAGATTCTTTCTCTGGAAGAATTCCCGTTGGTTTCGTAATCCTTGTAAAATCAGTGTTAGATACAATATTTTGCTCAAGAGGTAAGAAACCACAAAGCTTAAGGTTTAGTTTGAAATTCTTCTTAGAGCAAACGTTTTATAGGGAAGTTTTAATCTCGACAGACTTTAATTAGAAACCCGCAAATTAAAAAGAACTTGCGAAAAAAACACAGATAAATTAATTTAATTTTAAGTTCGGGAAATATAACGAAACGAAGAACAATTTCTATTCCAGGTTAAACGTAGTAATGAAATTTCACGCCGAAATGTCACTCTCATACTTGCGCTGATTCCTTCCGGAATAAAACAATTGCCAGACATTCAAAGTTTCCTGCTTCCTCATATTCGTAATGAAATAAATTAAAGCAGAAGCGTAACAAATTGTGATTGGACGGAAATTGAATTTTCAACTTAATGCTGACGTTCGTAAAAGAACGCGACGCTACGTGGAGAGTGTGAATCAAAGATGCAGTAACTTGGCATGGAAAAAGGCTCATGCATTTTACATTCGCATGCTAATATAATTATTTCATTAATTATTTTAGTGGAAAGATAACCTTTTTAGGGCAGAGGTCATTACTTCTAGAATCGTTAGGTCATGCACCTTAACCGACAAGCAATTCTCTCAAGTCTCGATTTATTTTTGACAAAACCGTAATTTATTCAACAAGTGGATAATATAGATTATTATGACAACAGTGTCGCATTAACATTATCCAAGAGTTAGACAAAAATTTTATGCATACTAGAATCATAAATTGTAGGAAATAATTCTGAAACCTCTCTACCTACATTTCATTTGTTATTACTTGACCTGTTTAACTGATAAACAAAACAACCATTTGCATATGCTAAGAATTTTGCATCTTAGTTGCTCAGACAAAAGAATGTCACAAAATGGTTTCATCTTCTCCCTATAAACCACAGCATGTAAATACAGGCATTTTGTCACAGCTATTATCGGCACATGTGCCATAATAAACCAATTATGCACGTATTCAACACAGTAGCAAACTGTTTATAATGCTAAGATAGCATAACTGTTTTGTTTTTTAAACTCAATAGCATTTTATTGCTGCTAAAAGCTCTTCTTATATGTTCTCGGGTTATTAATTGTTTACTAAAGTAATGAACAACACTGGACAGAATTTCAACAACTGCCATTACCTTAAGGCGGGTCTCCACTGCCTCAACAATCAACAAAACATGTTGATTCAACACGTCGAGTTCAACATGTCGGCGATTAACGAGTGTCTCCGCTGACCAAGTCTTGCGTAACATGTTGATTCAACATGTCTAGTCTAAACAAAACTGTTTAGCCTCCAGCAGTGCCATATGTATTCGGCTCACTTGGTGTAGACTGACCCAACATAATATTCGTGGTTTACTGACGATAAAAATGAAGTGGACGAAAGTAAAGCCAATGCAGTTAATTAATAGGATTCATGCAAGACACTTCATCTGGGATATATCCATAAAAACTGTAGAAGTAAGATGAAAAATCTGATGTGTTGCACTCACATAACTTTCTCTACTCTTGTACAAACTATTTTTACAAACGCTCCATACGCTTCATGTTATTCGAGATATCGAGATGTTAATCTTATTGCTAATTTTCTTGTAGATGCAAGGGGAATTGGTAGGCTTTAAGCGATAGTCAAATATTTTAAGAGCTGGTTGCTATGTGGAGTATTCCATTCTCTTTGCATTACCAGGACAAAAAAAATAACGAATTCCCATTTGAGAAAAAGTATAAGTATTGGAAAATTTGAGGGAAAAACAAGCAATATCTCGAAAATGGTTCACTCAACAAAAAAGTTATGCAAATGTCGTTCACAATAAAGAATACCTTTGGAGACATTCTCGGAAAATTTGAGATATACAATTCATTTGCCATAAAATTGTCTTAAACATATGATACTTTTATCAAAATCGTTAGAGCCATTTTTGAGAAAATTAAAATTTTCTAAAAATGTTCCATGTAATGGGTAATCTGGGGTGGGGGATTTTCCTGAAAACCTTTGTGTCGCATCTCTGGAAGATACTGAACCTAAATAACAAGTTTGGTGTTTATCCGACTGTTCGTTTCTGAGTTATGCTGTTCACACACACACATACACACACACACACACACACAAGGACATGTTTCCAAAAATGTTTTTTATGCATTCAGTACAGCTCAAAACATGTGTTTCCGGTGAAATCTCGGTATCGAATTTTTGGGTGGAATGCAATACTTCCCCTACTTACTATACGTAGTAGAGAAAGTAAAAATGGGAGTGTTTACGTGTGCTTGCCCGATTTTTTCATGACAGAAAAGAAAGGAAGAAAGCATGAAAGAGGTTAAGCCTAATCTCAGTTCAACTAATATGGCTGGAATTCGTCTCCTATTTTGCAATTGCTGGTAAAATTATAGACAAAAAATTGAAATCCTATTTTGGTATTCTTAGAAAATTCTTGCAGCCGAATTCACCCTCAACTTTCAGTTCAGACAAAATGTTATTTACATTATTTCTATTGTTTTAGAAAAGGCCGTATCCATAACTTTCTTCTTTAATTCTTGCGCCTCTTCCGTATATTGCGACTACAGAGAATTATTCAGAATCAGGATCCATGAGCTTTTTGTATTAACAAATAACGTGTTTACACTTTACCTCAATTGCTAATCCAGTGGAGACGGAAGTTGTGTATGTATAGCGTTAAGCGTTGTGTGTTGATTGTGGAGGCAGTGGAACCCCACCTTTATTTAGAAGCTCTACTGTTGCGTTACAAAGGGTGTAGTAAAGGATGGAATGAGCCCACGTAAAATAAACGGTGCTCGGCGTGCATGAAAATTGATGGGATTTCGGGAACACTACGTTGAAAACACCTGTTTTCTATTTACATTAAAACTCGTGCAAAACAGTCATTCCACGTTCGCTTTCCATCCCATACACACATGTTTCTATATTACTAAGCAATTGGTCGTGTATCTCGTTATTTTAAATCGTACTGAAACTAGGGTTGTTCCATTTTCATTAAAAAATGCTCCTATTAAATCTTCTGAAACCTTCTTGTGTTTAAAGATTCACACAGCTGCAACTGTCGCATTGTGATTTTTGGAAGTAAATTAATGACTAACATTTGCGAATTAATAAACATGTTTTGCAACTTTGCATGAAATCACAAAAAATTACTCTATTTTATTATCTTGCAAAATTAAATGCCACTATTCTGCCATATATATATATATATATATATATATATACATATTGCCTTTAGCGCAATCTATAGTAGTTTGGTGCTATAGGGCGAGAGTGATTGTACTTTCTCCCTCAATACATTTGTACTCCTGCAGAAAGAATAATAAAACTATATCTCAATAAACCTCTAGATTATCCTCCAAAATGATTAAATTCTGTATTTAAAGTATTTTGATATCCATAAAATTTCAATCTTTTCCTGAATTTCGCGCATAAAAATACATTTATTTAAACTATATTCACGAAAATATTAAAAGAAACAGAAAACATACGTTTGACAGAATCTAAAAGTACCCCAGTTTTAACTTTTTATAACACAGCAATTTTCGTCGAAGATGTTACAACAAATTAATAAATTCTCATACATACAATTTGCTAATACCTACTACTTTAAAAATACGGTAAAATAGTGTTAAATAGACATCTAGGAGTAGTCTTTTATTGTTGTTTTCAAACAATTCAGCATACGTATATCCTGTATCGTTGTGGAATACCCCTCAGTACGAGGTCCTCTTTCAAGAGGTGTTAGAAAGTGAATTGTAGTATAATATTTAACTAATATGTTGTAGCAATAAATTCATCATCATTATAAGAGAACGGAAGTTCAGGCATTATGAATCATTAAAATAAGTAAAAAGGCAACGTAGGAAACCTTGATTTAGGCTTATTTACTTACTAGATTGCATTATTTAATCACTGAATCAGCATATTGATGTTAAGATCGTGTTGTAGTATACTTTTAAAGTAATTTTTAAAGTTTTAAACAAAATGCTAGATATATTTAACAGAAAAATAAAAATGTTCCTTCATTTCTTTGCAATGCTTTACGGACTTATTGGTAAGTTTACCGGGTCACATTGAGTCTCCTGTCAAATAAAACATTTTTCATACAGTAAATAACCTTTCAACTTCTACGAGGGGCGCTATTTATGTTTTTAGCCTAATAATTAAAATAAAGTAATTTCTGATTGAAAACTGCTTTATTGTTTTTCGAAATATTCTCCTTTATGATCAATACACCTTTGCATCCGTTTAAACCATTTGTCAAAGCGTTTACTCCAGTCTTTTTGAGACACCTCCAAAACATGGTTTTTGAAGGCATCAATGGCTTCTTCTGCCAACGAAAATCGTTGTCCACACATTTTATTCTTGATTTTCGGGAACAAAAAGAAATCATTGGGTGCCAAATCAGGACTATATGGCGGATGACCCATCAATTCTATTTTTTGAGTCTTCAAATACTCTGTTGTTAGACGAGATGTGGGTGCGCTCGCATTGTCTTGATAAAGAACGATCCCACGGTTCTTGTTGGTTTTCCTTACTTCACCGAAGACTTTCGGCAAAAAAATGGTTGTGTACCATTCGACATTGACCGTTTTACGTTCCTCTAAAGGCACCGTTGCCACATGGCCAGTTTTGCTGAAAAAGCAGGCGATCATTTGCTTCGAAGTGCTCCGAGTGCGAACAACTTTCGTTAGATTTGCTTCATTTTGAAACACCCATGCAGTCGACTGTTGTTTACCTTCCGGCTCATACGCATAGATCCATGATTTGTCACCTGTTACAATCTTATATACGTCTTTTGAGGCACCGCCATTGTATTTCTTGAGCATTTTTGTACACCGCTCGACACAAGCATCTTTTTGAGATTGCGTCAAATTATGTGGGATCCAACAGGAGCAAATCTTTTTCACGGATAAATAATCATGCAATATTTCATATATGCTGGTGGAACTAATGCCTAGGGTTGCCTCAATCTCACAATATGTCGCATGACGGTCTTTTATAATTAGGTTTTGCACAACATCAATGTATTCTGGCACAACAAATGATTTTGGACGACCTTCACGAACTTCATCGTTGAGCGAACGGCGGCCACGATTAAATTCGTTATACCAGCGTTTCACAGTGACAAAGGATGGAGCTTCGTCGTCAAATGTGGAAGTTAGTTGATCGATGCACTCTTGTCTTGATAATCCACGTCGCAAGTCGTAATAAATCATTGCACGAACATTTTCGCTAGTTAGTTCCATGTTTTTGTTGACACATAATTTTCAAGTTAGTGTAAACAAAACAAAGACGCTCTATTGACAAAATGTTTGAAGTAGATTATGGTCGAAATGTCAAACTTTCCATTGGAAACGTCAGATGGTACCTACAGCATTCAGGGTTGCCAAGGTTCAAAATATAAGTAGTGCCCGTCGTACAGAGGTATTGGAGCACACTTAAAGCATAGCATTACCGTAGGGTCAATTTCTACCACAATGCACTTGTAGAAATTTTTAAGGATTTCTAAGTTTTTCGAGATTAGAATTTTCCGAAAACACTATTTTCCACTTTTCTCTAATTAATGAACTCTGTTTCCCTAGCACACCATCCAGTCTTTGAACTGCATAATCCACAATTTTCAATGTCTTCGTCAAAATTGTCCTTTCTCTTGAAGCTGGCAGAATACTTAGCCGCATTTTAGAAACATAACAGCCGTTAAGGAAAACATTTTGATGTGTTGGATTCAGATGACTTTCTATACTCCGTAATTTACTTTTATATAGCTTCCACAAATTATTCCTACAAACATCATGTTTTTCTGCAGAATTAGTTCCATTGTACATTTCGTTGTAGATGCAAGTTGGATAGAGGAAACCGATGCGAAAGTCAAATTTTAAAAGCGGGTCGATATATGTTGGTCTTGAAATTCCATACTATTTGGCATAACGGGATAAAATTGAATAGGGATAGCGCCGTAAAAATTATAACGTATTGAAAAATTCACACAAAAAATCAAACATCTTGGAAATGGCTGATGCCATAAAACATTCGGTGTATAATCGTTTTTGTCTATCTCTTTATGATTATATAATAGCATTTCACAGGTTATTCCCATAAAATCCAAGATGAACTTTTAATTTGTCATGTGAATATCTTGAATAAAGAGTATTTCAATCAGAATCGTTGGAGCCATTTTTAGAAAATAAAAATTGTGAAACATTTTCTACGTAAAGAATAATCTGGAATGGTAGAATTTTTTGTAGGTATTGGTGCCAATTCCTTGGAGTATACTGAACTAGTAAGTTTGGTATTTATTCGACATTTTGTTTTTGTATTATGCTACTCATACACACAAAAATACACGAAAGTTTTTTAAATTTTTACTTTCTCTACTACGTATAGTAGGTAGGGGAAGTATTGTATTCCACCCAAAAATTCGATACCGAGATTTCACCGGAAATACATGTTTTCAGACCCCCTGAATCCAAAAAAAAATTGGAATCATGTCCGTGTGTGTGTCTGTGAACAGCATAACTCAGAAACGAACAGTTGGATAAACACCAAACTTGGCATTTAGGTTCAGTATCTTCCAGAGATGCGACTCGAAGGTTCTCAAGAAAATTCCCCCACCCAAGATTACCTTTTAAATGGAACATTTTTCGAAAATTTTAATTTTCTCAAAAATGGCTCTAACGATTTCGATTCAAATATCATATGTTTAAGATATTTTTATGACAAATGAAATATATATCTCGAATTTTCTGGGAATGTCTCCAAAAGTATTCTTCATTGTGAACGACTTTTGCATAACTGGTAAACCATAAGACATACATAACATTTTACTACACAGAAAATATAGATCGCGTTAAAATACACACTTTATGTCATATACATTTGTGTTGTTGAGTAAACCATTTTCGAGATATTGATTGTTATTCCCTTAAATTTTCCAATACTTATATTTTTTTTTCTCAGATTCGTTATTCATTTTTTTTGTCCTGGTAATGAAAAGAGAATGGAATACTCCACATATTTGACTATCGCTTTTAGCCTAGCAATTCCCCTTGCATCTACAAGAAAATTATCAATAAGATTGACATCTCGATTAACACGAAGCATATGAAGAATAAGCGTTTGTAAAAATAGTTTGTACAGGAGTAGAGAAAGTCATGTGAGTGTAACACATCAGACTTGTTTTATTCAGGGGGCCTCAAAACATCCGTTTCCGGTGAAATCTCGATGTCGAAATTTTGAGAAGGTTGCAGTTCTTCCTTGCCTACTATGCATATAGTAGAGAAAGTAAAAGGGTATCCTAAAGTAGCATAAGCCATTGTTCGGCAGCACACTGATTTATAAGTCAATGTCTGTTTTAATGGTCATGCGATTTGAAAAGATTCATAGTAGGATAAAGGCATCGCTGTAAGAGAGAGGGGGGAAAGTTGGCTACAGGATCAGATTGGCACATGACTCTTATTTCAGCCTTTAGTCAACAGATTGTAGCCAAGTGCAGACATACTGTTCCTTGTCTCCAAATACACGTCCCACGGAAGCGACAATCCTTTGTGATACGTTGTAGTGGAAGGAAGCCATGAAGTTGTTTTTCCCGCGAGGTCAGTGAATATTCATTTCATGGGAAATTTTTTCCCTGGTACATATCCAATATTAAATGTCTTCTAAATATTTGGTTTGAAAGTGTTTTTAAATTACTTTATTCATTAGTATTTTAAGTATTTTAATTCCTTATTCTTGATCACTATATTGAGATTCAATTAAAACAAGTAGAACAGGGCAGGTCTACTTGGCACACAAAAAGGGGGCAGGTTGGCACAATGATAGCAACAGGTAGTTTGTGTGTTTAAATTATTTTTCTGACATTTACGATTAATTTGTGTACAATGTTTCGTTTTATTATTGTCATTTAAGGATTTCATTAACTTTGAACGTTACATCGTACTTTAAGGATCTGTTTTACTATAATGAGTCTGAAATTATATAGTTGCAGTGTCCTTATTAACTTGACCATGATATTTGTTTTTAATAAGTTATTTAAAATTTAACATTCCCCATTTAAATAACATTTAACCAACTTACACACATCCAGTGCCAATCCGACTCTTACCTAGTATAAGCTGATTCACAACGCAATGGTTTGAAAAACTAAAAAAATTATCTTTAAATGGCCGTAAAATAATAATGCAATTATTAATAGATACTGTTAAAGAAATTTATAGAGCGTTATCATGTCTGGATTAGCTGAAATGTTTCTGTCATAAAAATAAAAAAATAAAATTTAAAATTTGTGCCAACTTGGCCCCGTTTTCCCTGCTCTGTACGATGTGGGAAGCGCTCTGATTCCTGTCTCAGTTTGTCAGTGTAAACTTTGAACCAGGGCAGCTGCAGGTGGGAACAAATATAGATCCTCTTAGCATGCGATATAACGCTTGCGAATCCAATTCTTTACAGCATACAGAGTTACCTTCTACAGACTATCATAACAGCTAGTCCTAAGTTTCGATGTAATAAAGAACAAGATATCAACGTTCTTCTTAATAACTAATCACCAGAAATGCTTCGTTTTCAGCTCATGGTTGTTGCAAAGAGAAATCGATGTGCTGCATTAACATTACTTTTTATACTGAAGTAGATTGTTTCTTTACGTTGTTTGCACCACGCTTTGGGCGTCAATTAGAAGTAGGTAGTTGCTGCTACGTATGAAAAGCCGATTTGAAGTAGGAGTATTGAAAGAGTTGTATTATAGTTCAACTGTTTGGGAGCCGAACTTGAAATTCGTTGCAACTGCACGTATATTACCCGGTTTCCGGTAGCCTTCGTCCCAAGTTTAAAAATATTTGCTTTGTAATGTGACTGTTTCTTTAGATATTTTATATTTATGTTTGCCTTGGCTGCGTCAGTATTATTGTTAGAGACACTTTTCTCTTAGCAGGGTTGTGGTGCAACAAGAATGTAGGCTTACACAGATTTTAAGTTTTAATTCACTCCTTTTTATTAATCCTTGATAAAAATTAAATATCACTTCACTGATAGAGAGCTGTGAGATTCTTTTATTTAATACTTTCCCTTTTTAACACGTAAACTATTTTGTCTCACACGAATACGTATTTAATTTCTCGAGGACACATCTTGCGTCTGGTTATGAGCACTGTCTAGAAGCAACACGTCTGGTTATGAGCACTGTTTGGAGGCAACTGAACCGTTTTCCACCGCTTAAATTTGTGAATTTCTGTATTTCAAGTCTCTGATTCGCTAATCCTAGTCCAATAGAATACCTTCATTTAAATAAAGCTTTTTCTGGTTGTTGATTGTCTATTTTTAAACTGTCTCAAAATTTACATTATTGCTGCTCTAATAATGACTAGTAGCATTTAAACTTCCTTACTCATTATTGCCTCAAGGTTACCTCATTGTTAGCAACTTTAAACATATTATTTCACAGTTCCTACGTCATTAAATTACGTAATACATTCACATCAAATTATTGAACATGTATACAATAATATAAGCATATGCAATGACTGTTATATACATTTTACAAATTATTACATACACATATTGCTTCAAGGCGGGCTGTTATTGAATTTACATATGATATAATTAGACTGAAATTATTTAAGTGATAAAAATACTGCCTCAATACTCACTCTTTTATAACATATTATTCTTCTGTCTACCACTTATTAATCAAGATAACCTTTAATTACACATTTACACATTACGTTGTAGTTAAAAGAAGGATACAAAAGGTTAAAGCGATAGTCAGACTTAAAAAGCGTATCGCTATGCAATAGCTTTGAAATTCCACGTTTTATGCATGACACAAGAAAAGAAAGGAAAAAAGGAACGTTTGAACAAAGTTTAAGTATTTAACATTCAAACCCAAAACGAAGAAAATCTGGGAAGTGGTTAACGCTAAATATATATATTGTGTAGCAATTCTAGGCTAGCTCTTACGTTTCACCAATTACACAAAAGTGTAGGTATTTCAGAATGAAGAGAACTTCACAGGCTATTCCCAGGAAATTTTACATTAAGCTTTTATTTTTCATGTACATAAACATCTTAAACATGTGCTGTTTTAATCAAAATCGTTAGAGCCAGTTTTGAGAAAATGAATATTAACAAAAAAGTTCCATAAATGGATGGTTTGGATCAGGAGGAATCTTTATTTTGCATTCTTGGACGATGCTGAATTTAAAATCCAAGCTTCGTATTTATGGACTTTTCTGTTGTACATAGACGGACACACACACACACGCGCGCGCACAGAGAGACAGAGAGGGTATTTTTTTAAAAAAAGTACTTTCTGTATTCAGGGGACCTCAAAACTGTATTCCAGTGAAATCTTCATATCGAATTTTTGGGTGGAATGCAATAAACATGAAAGATTCTGTTACTGTTGCATTATAAAATCTATCTCTTGAAAAACAGACCTTCTCTATCCATATGATATGCAAATAAAATCAGGCTCATTGTTAATGGTGTGTAAATTGTTGTCTGCTAGAATAATCATTTGGAATTAATGTTTATAATATTTATTTTCTCGAACATGTTGCTAGGTATAGGAGGTGTTATATTCCGTCCGAAACTTCGATAGAGAGGTTTCACCGGAAATATAGGGTTTAAGTTTTGGGGCCCACTGAATCATATATATGGATATTTAAAAAGAAGGATCAGATTTTAAATGTTAATTTCGAATGAGCGATAATGGATAACGACACAATACATCGCTGTATAGAGGAAAGTTCAAAGTTTAAAGCTCGCACCTATTACTTCCATTCAGTATGTACAGTGGCGTTGTGGTTTGTTTACGAGAGCATTTCGTTGTAAGTTCAACAAACAGCCGCCTCGCTATAAACAGGTTTACAATTGGCAGAAGAATTTCGTAGAAAATGGCGACTTATGCAAAGGAAAGATTTTGGTCGTCCTCACATAACAAATGGTGCTCATGTTGAATGCATAAAATAAAGCCTTCAACTTTCCTTTATCCAGTGATGTACCTTATGCTTTTCTATATATTGCCATTGCGGCAGTCACATCCTCCTGTCCGTTGCTCGTAGGCTTACCTTGATGCATCTCCCATGTTTGTTCCAGAAGTTCGCAGAGTGCTGGTTCTCTGCAATTTTATCCTCGGCTAGCTGCAGTAATTTTCTTTAAACTATATGGGAGCATGGACTTATCCTTGGTAAAGGAAGCGTAGATCTCGGGTGGTGATATAAGAAGACATAGACGTGTTTTGGTTATGAAAAGATGACACTGCCGTTTCTTTTTATTTAACTAACCCACGTAGTATACAACACTGGTATTGCCGCCGTTAAAATACTGTCCACCGCTGTTAAAACGCGGCGCGGATATGACACGAAGTTAAATATGCTTATTATCTCTATACTAGTAGCGGTTCTTAGGTGTGTTTCTAAAACTGTCTTTATTCCCTTTTTGGCGCAATATCTCACACATCCTGCAGCATCTCTCCCTGACCACACGTGACAAAATGCCAAACTGAAATGAAATGCCAAACTGAAATGAAATGCCAAACTGAAATGAAATGTCAAACTGCCATGAAATGCCTTAACTGCCCCTGATTTGTTCCTAGCAGATCCATTTATAGTCGCAGGCTTCTGGGGCTGCTTCCTTTCCTATTGGTCCATTTTTAGCGCCACTCGACGCGACTCACTATTTCGTATAAACTTCCAGGGATCTCATTGGTCCAAGTTTAATATAAATCGCGGCTTTTTTTAAATTTACCGTTAAGCTATCTGTCTCTCTCACTTGGTCACGGCGAATTATCAAATAAAGGGGCAAAAGCTCTACACCCTCGCTGTAGGAATAATGGCCCTGCGACCAAAGAGACGTCATAAAACTAGATTTTCTGCCTTCGAAGGCACTATTCCTGTAGCTAAAACATTTCGTCGTGGACAGTATTTTAACACAGCGCTTAAATTATTTACATTAAACCATTTATAACTCTTGTAATATTAGTAACCTAGATACATACATAACGTTAAATCACCCTTCTTAAACTATACAAGCAGTATAAGAAAAAGATATGTACATAGTATGATTTAACTTCAATAAAAATTAATTAATAAATTATCTATAATTACAGTTCTCGGGCTCGGCCTAGAGTTGCCGTTTCACCATTCAATAGAAGTAAATATTTAAACTCTGCTCCTTATTTTTGAAAAACCCTGTATGTATGTATGTGTTTGTATATATAGTAACAAAAGATCCGTGTGCTTGTATTGTCTATGTTTGCGTGTCTGTGAAGAGCATAACTCAAAAAGGAAAAGTCGGATAAATACCAATCCAAGTATTTAAATTCATTATCTTAAAAGATAGAGAAATCCCCATCCCAAACTACCCTTCATATGGAAACGGCTTCGAAACTTTTTAATTTCCCAAAAAATTTCCTATATTTAAATGGCAAATAAATAAACAAATAAAATGTATATATATATTTAATTTTCTGGCATAACCTCTGAAGTTCTCTTTATCGGAAGGAGTTTTGTACGATTTTGTATAACGGGTAAACCATAAGCAATAGACAAATACATATACTCAAAAAATGGAGATTTCATTGAAATACACGATATGTTTCACATAACGTTTTCTGTTGCATCAGCCATTTCCGAGATATGTTTCTTATTATTTGTATTTGATTTTTCATACTATGCCATTTTTAAGGTGAGTTGTTTCTAGCCATGTCGTGAAAAGACTATGTAGATAGATAGATAGATAGATAGATAGATAGATAGATAGATAGATAGATAGATAGATGGACAGATAGATAGATAGATAGATAACGTAACTTTATTGGTTTCAAATTATTAAACTTACTTCACAAGTATTTAGTGCATGGGTCATTGACCGTACATGCATATTTAAGATACAATACGGTGACAAAATAAACAACAGAGAAAGAAAACACAACAAAAAGGAACAAGAAAAAGGGAAATAGAGATAAATTACTTCTCGCACTTTAGTCAAAAACTTGCCCATGTTTTGCCAGTTCCTCTGGTCAGCCAGTAGATGCCAACATGCCAATCTCTTTCTGGAGGGACTTAAGAATTTTTCTTTCAGTTTAAAATCGTTCGCTGGTTCTCCCACTGTGCACATTCCGCCAAAATATGTACCCAGTCCTCATCCAAATCACAGAATGGTCAGATTCTCCTGCTAGAATCGTCAGTCATTTTCTGTGCCCTCCAACCCCCCAGTCTAAACCATGCCATTCCTGATGTTTCCTTTCTTCCTAAATTAAGTATATATGCCTCTTTACCACAGTTCAATTGTATTTCATTTGGCAGACTTAGAGAAGGTTTAATTTTACAATCCGAGCATATTGCGTCCCGCTTACAAATATGTGATTATCGATTCGGTTTCCTATCGGGGGACTTCCGCTTGTACCTTCAACAAAATATGTAAAGCAACTATTTCTGCAAATATTTATCGATTAACATGAAACAGGAAAACAAGCTTCCGTAAGAGTAGTTTCTAGGGGATATATAATAGTAAACTATAGTGGGTAGAGACATCATATGAATGTAACACAGATTTTTTGCTATAAAGTGGATACTTATCATACTCATACAGAACTCTCCATATAGAATTAATTTGAATGCTATACATGGAATGGGCAACAACTTGAGTGATAGTTCGTGGATTATTTTCAAAGTTCTGCAAAATCTTGTCTTCAATCCTTATCTTCGCTCCTGGTCCTACTTTCCTCGCCTAGGGTTGGCTACTTCTTGAAGACATTAACTCAGTCTTGAAAATATAGTAATGCAAGAAATATGGTGCTGATGCGTATTAGGGATTCGCTTTGGCAAATTTGCTGTAAGCTCCTCCAAATGTCTTAGGCATGTCTGGAAATTCAATATTTTCGTACCGATGCATTTCAACGTTCATGAATTAAATAAACAGATCTCACAGATGATATTTCATGTCATGCACAAATAAACTTCAATTGTTTGTTATTTCCATGGCAACAAAAATAGCAGAAAGATAAATATAGCCACATATAGAGCTCTGTCTTTTATGTTGAAAAAACAGGTATTTCCGGAAACTCTTTTATTAAGAAAGAACATTATTTTGATTTCAACTATCACATCAGAAAATTAGAAAGTTATTCTGATGCGCAGCCTCTGGGATTATTTGGCAAACGATAGATACAGAATTCTGGCCTGCTTTGTTCAGAGAATGTTGTCACAGACATGATTATACAGTGATTTTCCTTCACACTATGGCTGCCACACGGCTTCTCGGACTTCCTTGGAACAGTTATAATATCCCCGCAACCGTTCTCATATTTACAGTCACAAATAAAACGATAATAAGCATATTCCTTATTACAAGAGGTGTTGAAAATTTTGTCCTTGTCTGTTAGCATATTTCTGGCAACTTTTCAGGAAATTTTCATTCAGTCAGGAGAGTTCAATCTCCGAAATTGAGTAAATTTTTCGCCTGATGTTTTCTTTTTTCTTTTAGTTCTAATAATGTATGGGATTTATTGGCTACACATTTTTTATGTGATCATCACAGTCAATTTTACGAAATGATAAGAGTAATTGACCCACGGTTTATATTTTCTCTGATGAAGTATTTTTGTAATTATATGACTGCTTCGTCGCAATATAATAGATATTGGAGTACAGAAAAACGCGATTTTATACACGAGATTCCTTGCATGACGTGAAAATCGGTGTGCAGTAAATGCACACAGAATAAAGGAGCCTATATTTTTGAACAAACAAATAGAGGTACAGAATTATCTTACACCATTTTCTTGAACTTCTGACCGACTTTGAATGTCAGTCGGGAGTTTTCCAAGAAGACTTTACTACCGGGCATACAACTGACGAGTCACTAAATTTAAGTAAGGAAATTTTTGAAATAGAATAATCAATAGAAGCTTGTGGCCCTCAGGATCCCCTGATTTAAAGTATGTGATTTTTATCTATTTTTTAACATGGAACATATGGTGTGTGCAACAAACTTCCATAAACTTTTAGCAGCTAAAAGAAAATATCTGGCGAGAAATTCACTTAATTTCGGATATTGAACTCTTCACTGAGAATAAAAATTTCCTGAGAAGATGCCAGAAATATTGAAATAGAGAAAAACAACCTCTTATATCTTATGATAAGATACATGCTTGTTTATCATTTTAATTTTAATTGAAAATATGAAAAAGGGAGGCAGTCATGGGAGATTATAACTATTTCAGCGGGAGTCCGAGCTGCGGTGGCCACAGTGTGAAGAAAAAAAATTGCATTACTTTTGGTGAATATATAGACGTCTACATTCTGAGATGGAAGGCAAAAGAAGGACAGCTCGGCTGTAAGGTAAAATGCAAAAGAGACAACTAGACATGTGAAAGGTTTTCCATAAAATCTTATATTGGGAATTTTTTGGAAAATATGTAATAATTCGTATCATATTAAGGAAATTGCTATCAGTGATATGGGGGGCCTACGATGATGTAAATTACTGGTGATCTCGAATTATGAGACACTATTTAAGAGAAGTGCACTGCCATTCCATTGTGTTATTAAAAATAATGGGTTCTGAAAGTATTATTTTTTGGGGATTACATAAAAAGAAAGTATATACCATTCCTATGATAATACACTCAAAGTAGTGCTGTATAATATACCATGAACAAAATATAATTTTCCATCTCAAATTAGAATATGGAATAGGCTGCAAATCAGATACAGGAAAGGGATATGGACTTAAATGTTTTCTTATCAGAGCATTTGGTTTTTTTGTTTCTTAAAGTATAACGTCCTTTAACCGGATAGATCATATCGGATGCTGCCTACATTTTGTGTTGTAGAAATTGCTGCATAGGTTCACAGAGTGCCGGGCGGCTAAAGGTGACATTGTACGTCATGCATACGATAAATTTTGTTTACTCAATAAAGAGCCATATGACGTAATTACATTGTTATATGGCTCACAAAATACTGAGTTGCCTCAGCTGAAAACCAACTGCACTTCCTGGAACAATATACTAATATTAAAAGCAAACTATTCAAGAGATACATATATTAAAATATTTTCCAGGAGTAGGGGGAAAACATTATTACAAAGAATTTAATAAACATTTTCCAATACCTTTAAAACCAAACCCGTGCCCGTGCCACTCTCATATGATACACGTTATGCAAGTGTTGTTTCAGTGGAATCAAGGCTTTGGCCTTTCCTTCTCAGTCACCCATTCATTTGGTATTCATAATGATTAACCGCCTATGTAAGACAAACATATTTATTTACTCCTTAATTAATTGATTTTGTATGTGCTGTTTACCTGAGTATAAATTTGTTATTATTAAAATGAAATACCTGTTTTATATACTAAATACAAAGAATGATTACAAATTTTCGACTGCTGGAAAACTCTATAAAGAAAACAGTGAAGTTCAGAATGCATCGTGATTATGTTCAGTTCATTGAAAAGGATACAAGAAAATTCATGCATAGGAAAGGTATATTTGCTTATTAATTACTTAGGTGGTAATATAAATAATGGTTTATTATGTATATAACAAAAATATACTGACCAGTAATTTTTTTACGTTTAACTTTTACTCGGCGAACTCTTTAACAAAGACTGCTGCTGGGGTTTCGTTCTGCGAACCAGTGGTTTTTAAATATGAGGTTGTTTATCTGTTAGTGCTTTGAGAAAAGCAGGCCTTTAAGCCTTCTGGGATATTTCCATGGCATATTGGTCTCTAACACGTGCCAGTTGGCAGAATCTGCAAGTGGAAGCAGTTCTACAAATGTAAATTCCCTTCGCACAACTTCTTCAGTGAAAGATTAAGTAAAGACTGGGGTCCCGCGTTCGATCCCCGCCCGAGGAGGTGGGAATTTTTCTCTACCTAAGATTACTCCCTTCCTTCCCAGGGTCTGGAAGTATGAATGACAATATATATATATATATGTGTGTGTGATCTAATGATTAAAATCCAAAAAGTGCAAGAAACCCATCGACAATAGAATACGAACTAACACCATTGCCTTGGGCAGCACGTTCCAAAGGAAAGGCTGCTGATAAAAGCAATGTAGTTAAAGGCGGAGTATAAATGGAACTTAAAACAAATGAAGCCCGGAGTTGGAAATATAACTGAAAAGGAAAACCCCGGGGATCAGAGACTGTTCGCTAGAGACTAACAGAAAACTGGAACCGGAAGAATCCAAATGAAGACGCATCTGGCCAAAGATGATGAAAACCACGATAAACGCGAATTTTATTGCCGTATACCTTTACTTCATGTACCTACATAGTTCACAGCGGCAAAATGCAATGTATGTCATTCTTTAGATACATGAATGCTGTCGACCGAATGGGAAAATACTTCCACGCATTGTGGAAACAGGAAAGATCCGAGGTTTTGTTATTAAGGGTCACATTCTAAAACATTTAGATTTGTTATTTCATACTTTTAAAAACAGTTTAAAATTTCACTCATATTTTAAGCTAAGTATACGAAATATATCAATAGTTGTAATATGTTATTAATGACGATTGGTTGTTTAGGTTCATTAAAATACATCACTTATCAGGAACCATTATATGTAAATAGTAATGATGATGATGATGATAATAATAATAATAAAGAGCGTGTCACCAATCATTTCATTCCTGTTTTAGGTCCATTTAGAGGCATCAATCAAGATGGCTCTGCAGTAGCGAGCGAGGCTTGCATTCGGGAGCTCCTGGGTTCGATTCCCAGCGACCGCCCACTCTGAGCCATGGAGTTTCCCCGGGTCGACAGGCGAATGCTGGGAAGGTTCCTCTTCTACCACAACTTTTCTGTCCCTTATTTCCTGTACCCTTAATTTCCTTTACAGCCATCTGTTTCAGGACTAGACGGCGGTATTCGGCGTGTTGCGGTTGGGCGTTGGAGGTACACTTTGTAGAGATTTCTTCTTGGCATCGATTGGGAATGCTCAGTCACGACCTGCCTCCGATGTGGGCCTCTTCGGGGAACCATCCCAGGTTCAGGGGTTTGTGAGTGGGGTTGGGCGGCATCGGAAGTGTTCTAACTGGAATTGCTAGGGACCCGTCCATTCTTGCGCACTTCGACATCCAGACCTGGTCCTCCTTCGGGTCTCTCCCCTCATTCCTCCCTCCTAGGGGTTAAGACAGAAATGCAACGAACCGGCAGCCTACGTGCGATTCTCTATCCGGTTGTGGGGACCCTCGTGAACATAGATAAGCTGTTTGTAAAAGGTGTTATTAGTCTAATAGCAAAAAAGACTGGTAAAAGTAACATTTTGTTTGTTTATTTGCAATAATAATAAACTTCTTATTTTATTTGCTCGGCGAGTGTTCATCAAAAAACAAAATTAACTTCTTCACCTAAGAAATCTTGCACATTAGCACCAAGGGTTACGGGTAGAGAAAGCATAGCTAAGATTTTATTTGCGTAGTTATGAAAACCTTATAAAAACCTAATGAGTGGAGAAAGCTGTGCGACTATTCCGCTTCAGGATTTTCATTAAGTACCAAAATCTGTTGGGGCAACACCGCAAGGCAAATTCTGCGTGAGACGAGTGGCAAGTGGAGAGAGACGTTTATTCTAATGCGAAGGCTCCGCGACATCACAGAGAATATGTACCACTTTGTGGACAGAGTGAATTAGTACTTAGGGAACTAAGGCAGTCGTCAAAGACTAACCGGAGTTGAAACTTGGCAGAGCGAAATACCCTTTCCTGTTGTATTAATTACATGGAGTGTTTAACACCTGGTGTGTCCAGTTTCAAAGAGACTCCCAGCAGTTACGTCATTACATGACGCAGGGAAAATATTGACGTCTTCCGGTATTACAAAGAAAAGGTTGTGCTATGCCAGGTTTCTCAAAACTTTCCAGTGACGTATCTTCCTAGTTCAGGTTTCAGTTATTACATATAAGCTGTAATAGAGCGAGCTGTTTTTCCCTGGAAGGAACTAAATATTTCTCTATAATAAGGATATAATTTTATTGAAGAAACAGGTACACAGTGAACTTATTTGATGGGGATTCTTTAAAATTTTCAACTTTCATAAATGAAAATAATGAGTGAATACATAAATTAACACACAAGCGAAGCTTTTGATAAATACTTATTCTTGTAATAGAAGTGAGACTATAAATTCAATATGATGTTAAAACTCATATTCTTGTTTCACACTTAAGGTGGAATTTTTCAGCTAAACACAGTTTCATAAAGTATGATTTCAGTTGACTTGAAGGAATCAAAAAGTACATTGTCTACCTAAACGTCCTATGTATTCAGAAAGCTTTCAAATATCCGCAAGGATTTTAAAATAAGAATGAAAAACCATTACTGGATATCAACATATATGCAGCTATGAACTCATCAAGTTTCATGTTCACGTGCATGTTTTTTTTATAAAAATATATTAAGTTCTAAAAAGTATTAAAAATTTAAGTGCACTGTTCATAAAAACTGCCTGAAGCAGACAAGTTGAGGTAGTTAAGTTACTACATATTATGGAGTTCTATTTCATTCGATTGAACTGCAGGAATTGAGATGCTAACATTTCAATTTTTAATTTTTCTCGGAATGAAAATTAAATTGAACATCTTCCTAAACCATTAAAACAGAATTTTCAATATTTTAATTTATAAAACTCCAAAAATACGACTGTAGTTCAGGGCATTTAAAGATTAATTATCTTACGAAAGCATAGATACTTACGATATTGTCATTTTTTAGAGTTTTGAAAACTTCACTTTGTTTAAGATAAACTGTTTTCGAGATAACCTCTATTAAATGTTAACTTGAGGTGTTTTGAGTCTCTTCTCTTAGGAGTACCATGTATTTATTCATATATAATTAGTCTCACCCATAGCTCCGAAACCAAAATTGACAGTAAAATTTGCTTTCAAAATGTTCCTATAACACATTTTAAATATTATAAATTTTAACAAAAATGCATCGTAAATTCATCTTTAAACATACTGGATTATGCACAAACACCTAAAACTTAAATGCTTTAGGAAACCGATAAAACAGTAAACAGCGAGTTTAGAGTTAGATAAGACCGACTGCGTGGTAGCCTTGGACTCGGCTACAGTTGATGCATCTACCGCCTGAGCTGTGTATGAACAGTCGGCAACGTAACTTAAAGTCATACTAAATTTCGACAAACATGTACATAGCTTACGTATATTTTCCAGAGATTGTGCAAATTAATGCAGATTGGAAACACATTCATCGTGTCCCCGAAAATTATTTTGGTTTACTCATTAAAATTGCTTGTTGATTGAGTGTCTCCACTTCTGCCATAATGCTGTCCTTCAAGTCTACCCAAAAGCTGCTATTTCTTCCAATTTTTTCAATCAGAATTTGTTTTGATAAAAAAACACCCGTCCGCTTTACTTCATTCCCGAGCTCACCCGATAAGAATATAAACTCCTGAACCTTACCGTGTATTTTTGTCTATTATTTCCCTTTAAAATAATATTTCACAGGCTTTTTCATACCGAAAACGTACCAAAATGTTTTAAGAAATATTCAGCCATAATGAATACCTTATAACATACAGCATAATTGTACTCTTAAGGAGCGATCAACTGTCACCCAATACAAGTTCCAGAAATCAAATGATAAATACTTTTGTATTTACTGTGAGCTTGAGACGAACTTAACGTTAGCTGCCGCATGTAACTCAGTCGAAGGTCGCTGTCGGATTCATCAAATTCTAGACTTACGATACATCCTGTATCAGGAAGAATCACAAAATTTACTTACACATGACAAGAAAATATAACATTTTGTTATTTTACATTTGATTTTCCTTAATTTTAGCCTAAAATAGATTTAACATTCAATTCATAATCAGAGAAGAATATCTGGCTACGTTTATCAGCACCAAAATAAATGTTACGATTTTTTTTCCAAATTACTCTATATCCATTTCTTCTTAGTAATCACAAATCGCTAAATCTATCTCCTTATCATTTGCATGAGGCCTTAATCGCAGAAGAGCTGATTCAGTTTTCTTCTGGGAAGGAATTAAATATTTTGATAAGGTGTTTTCAACGGATTCGTTGTAGTCTATCATCAAACTCACTTTTTTATTCTTAAACAGATCCCATGGTAGCATTTCTCTTTCATTTACGAAAATACCAACAACGTGTATGAAAGGATGTTTAGTAAATTGATTTCTTTAATGATGAAGCCAACTTGTGTTCTGTAGAATAAGAAATCAGATTGATACTGCGAGCTCTTGAGTCGGTGGTGGAGCCAAACATGGTTACAGGTTCATTTGTGAAATAATTAAAATATACACGATTTCTTATTACTATTTGTGATACGTTGTTGTGAAATACTTTTACTTTATAGGCGCATCCAATTTTAGCAATGGCTTGTACTCCCATTTTCCAGTGTGCTCTATCTTCCCACATATTATCATACACTCCCTTACATTCCATGGTCTTAATATTCTCCCTCCAAGTAAATGGAGGGCGTCCATTTTTTCTACGGCCTTCTGGAGACCAATCTATTATTTTCCTGGGCTATCTAGCCGCGAGCATTCGCTGAATGTGACTATACCGTTGCAAAGTTCGAATTTCTGGGCGATCTATGATATTGTCCTGAACTTTCACTCGTTCTTTAATCACCTCATTCCGAACTCTTTCAATTCGGGAGATTCTTTGCTTCTTCGAAGGCCATCCATTTCTGCTGCTTTAATTCGATCCTTTTGTTTTTCAGTTAGTGTCCATTCCTTCCGCGCCGTATCCCAGGATACTTTAAACGATAGTCTTTAGAAAAGCCTTCTTAACTTCTAGTCTGATATCTCGATTACAGAATATTCCATTCAACTATCTTATTGCTGCTTGAGCCTGCGAGTTTTTATTTATTTTTATTTCAACTTACCTGATTTATGTATAATGCAGCCCAAATATTTAAATTGTTCTACCGTTTTAATTATACTCGTATTTAACATCATATCTGTCCCTGCTCCCCTACTACTGAATAATTTGTTTCTCAAAGTTGATTTTCGGACTTACAGTAATTTTCTCATCATAAATTCTGCATCACTATAGTCTTGAGGTATTACCACTTGGACATCCGCAAACAAAAGTGGGTGAATGACCTTACTTTTTTCATCGGAATACCCATCGGTCTACAAGATTGATTCCAAATTTCCAATGTATGCTCAAGATAGATTTGAAGAAGAGTGGGGGAAATTTCATATCCCTGTCTCATACCTTTAGATATAACAAAGTCGCGTGATAGATATTCTCTTCATTGAATTTCATGGTTTATCGATTGGGGCGTAATCCTATACTTTTAAAAGATCCACGAATATTAAGTGTATTTCTTGGCCTTTGATTACTTTCTTTTTCACTATCTGTCTCGGAGAGAACATGTGGTCTAAACAAATTTTCAAACATGAAACCTGCTTCGTCATCGAATATAAATAACGCAACATAATAATTATGGCGCCTTTGCTTTCCAATCTAAATTTTTATGGCAAACTATTATAATATACTATGAAAAATGAGCTTCTGAGAAAGCTATCTTAAACCAAATCTGTCTAAAACTACTTACGCTAATATTATACAGCAAGCGCTTTATGTAAGAGTGACTATTGTGATGCTTGTGGATGATGAAATTATTAATGCTGCTTCAAGTAATGAATGTTCTTTCCATACAAACGTAAGCACTTCAACGTGACATGTTTAATGAGGTTAAAGCCCTGGTTGGAAAGGTCCGGTCTACTACTGGGATTTCCCTATCGATTGGTCTAATGCTAACGGTAAACAATTTATTGCAAAGGCCCCTAGAGAAAGCGCACGCCATTTCGAGAACCAGCTTATTTGCAATTTGCATGTTCCACGGAGAACGCGGATTTCATTAAACAATTTTAGCTTTTGTAGGGCTGTTTCTGAATGAATAATTTGTCGTTGTGTTCACCGATGTTTGCATCAATTATTAATGGTAGATATGAATGTGGTTTCTGTTCTACTTCGGTATTTTATTGACCCTCTTTGGTCTCAGCTTATGACCATCGCTTGCAGAACTATATTACAAAGCTGCTTTTTAAATTTACTGATTTAGTGGAAAATTCCACATATGACGATCAATTGAATGCGCAACTGAAGGAATATAGTAACGGCAAAAACTATGAAAACATATACAGTTTAATTTTCTCTAGCTATAGTAAGTAAGGGAGTATTGCATTCTGTCTAGAAGTTCCACATAGAGATTTCACTATGAACACGTGCTTTAAGGTCTCTTGAATTCAAAACAGCACGTTTATAAAAAGGTGAACGTGTATCTGAAAATCATAACTCAAAAAAGAAATGTGGAATAAATACCGAACTTGGTTTTTAAGGTCGCATTTTTATGCGGCACGAACATTTTCAAAAAAAAATCATCCACCACAAACTAGCGTTGTAGTTACATGGGAAATGTTGCCACAGTTTTTCATTTTCTAATAGTTTTTATTAAAATGCCGCATGTTTGAAATATTTACACGACTAATAAAACTTATAACTTGATTTTTCTGTGAATAGTCTGTGAGGTTCTTTTTATCCGGAATGTTTTTTTACTTTCTCAACTACGTATAGTAAGTAGGGGAAGTATTGTATTCCACCCAAAATTTCGATACCAAGATTTCCGGAAATATATGTTTTGAGACCTCCTGAATCCCAAAAAAAGTATTTTTTAAACATTTTCGTGTGTGTGTCTGTATGTGTGTTGTCTGTCTGTATGTGAACAGCATAACTCAGAAACGAACAGTCATATAAACACCAAACGTGGTATTTAGGTTCAGTATCTTCCAGAGATGCGACACGAAGGTTTTCAAGAAAATTCCCCCACCCCAGATTACCCCTTACATGGAACATTTTTCGGAAATTTTAATTTTCTCAAAAATGGCTCTAACATATGTTTAAGATATTTTCATGACATATGAAATGTATATCTCGAATTTTCTGGGAATGTCTCCAAAAGTATTCTTCACACTTTTGCATAGGTGGTAAACCATAAGAGATAGACAAAGATTTACTAAACCAAAAAAAATATAGATTGCGTTAAAATACACAATTTGTGTCATATACATTTTTTGTTGTTGAGTGAACCATTTTCAAGATATTGCTTGTTATTCCCTTAAACTTTCGAATACTTATTTTCTCAAATGGGAATTCGTTATTCATTTTTTGTCTTGGATATGCAAAGAATATTAATCTGTGGCAAAGAGAATGGTGCTGCACCTAGCAACCAATATTTAAAGATATGTCTATGCTTAAAGGCTGCTATATTTCTATATTGTCCTTGCAAATACAAAACAAGCTTATCTCAATTAATATGAAATAGATGGAGAATAAGAGTTTGTAAAAATAGTTTGTACAAGAGTAGAGAAAGTCATGCGAGTGTAACACATCAGATTTTTTGATGGTGTTTATTCATTTCCCGCGCATGTTATTTTTTACAATTTTGTATAAAAACTACACTATAATATACGAACAAAAATTTACTAATGTCTCTTTAAAACCCAAAATGTGTTTGAAATAATTCTTTATAGCATCAACCATTTTCAAGATATTCGTTGTTATTCTTTGGTATTTTAACAATTGTCATTTATTAGTGCTATTATCATGCAGTTATTTCTCAAGCTGTTATGGAAAGACTATGGGAATTTAATAATACTATGTAGCGATCCGTTCTTTAAATATTTGACCTCTTCAGCCTCCTATATCCTCTAGTACCTATAACTAAATGTGTAATGAAAACATTTTTGCAAGCGTCAATTAACATGAAGTAGAGAGAAAAGCAAGTTTTTAGAATAATAGCTTGTAGAAGAGAGAAACAAATGATAATGCTAGAGAACCCATCAGATTTTTTTTAATGTACATCAGAAAAGTTACCACTTCTGCTAAACTATTCTCAAAGTTTTGAACACAAATGCAGAGCTTGCATGCATTGGAGGAAGGAAACAGAACAGATTGGAATCTGAACACCATTACAGAATCAGTATATGCCTTAGAATGTTTGTACCTATAGTGTGTAAATTAATTCCGAATAACTAACATTAATAGTTATTTCTCAATTATGCCTCATATTTCAGTCAAGTTTGCCAATAACTGGAAGATGGCAACAAATTTTCATCATTTCTGGAAATTGTTTGAAAACTCCTGAAAAAGCATAAAATATCGTTAGAAATGTTCAACTAAATCTATTCATTTGCTGAATATAAATTACACATGTTTCACTAATATTGTACAGTACAGGTATTGAGCTTCTTACCTTCTAACAGTATTCAATTGCTTATTATCTTCAATTAAACGTTTAGCTTAAGGTTCTCTGTGATATTTCGTATTTTATCAATAAAGCAGGAAATTATACTTCAACGTTAAACACAGAGAAAATAATCCTTACATATCAACGTAATGAATGTTTGAATGTAAACCCTTTACGTTATATTCTCCAATCCAATTGTATAATGGCTGGAACTTCAACCAATCTTTTAGAATATTTATGTAATAGGAACAGAAAGTTAGTTGGAAGAGATGTGAAATGTGTTAGAAGAATTTGGCTTGAGGAATATTTGACTATTACAGAAACATGATAACAGTGGATTTTGGAAAGAAGTGAGAATGAGGGTGGAAGACACAGAGAAACAAGATATATGGGCTAGTTTTGAGCATGAAAGTTCGTTGGCCTTGTGTAAAACAGTTAAAATAATTTGGGAAAGGGAGAAATATGCAGACATATGCAATTAATCTGAAAGATTATTCTTGCTTGGACACGCATAGAAGTACTATTTCTAAACAGAATAGGAAATAATTATGCGGGGAGACATATCATGTGTGAAAAATTCGGTAGTATTTTCCATTGCCTAATAGAATGTGAAAAAGTTAAAAGATGGAGAGATGATGTATGGAACCAAGAATGGGATAGTTGTAAAAGAAAGAAACACCAGCAGTTAAAATGCTGGCAGAAAACAATTAAAGTGGTGGGGAAATTTTTAGGAGAGGTAAGAGATAAGTTGACAAAGAACCTAAGAATGGGGCAGCAGAATGGTTACATCCTGGAAAGTGCAGAGATGATGATATAGTTTTATTCTATACATACAACCTTGGGATATAACGGAGCTAGTTTGTAGACGCACTAGATTCCTACGTTTATAAATGTATGTTATGAAGAAGAAAAATGAAAATAAATCTACAAATCTACATTTTATTTTAGTTCTGTAATAACTAAAGAGAGCATCATTACCGAAATGGCAAGGAAGAGTTAACCGACTGTATTTCGGTAAGGTCTGCATATCAGATAACACATACAATGTAAAACCTCATATATTTAGGACACCTCTGGCTTCGTCATTCTGCTTTGGAAAATCAGAAACTCGAAGTAAACTTTTTGGCTAACTGGTAACTGCGACTATCTTTTGCTGCGAACTCTTTATTTATTCTAAGAAGTTTCAACTTTCGGCACTGTTGGCTCGGTAGGACAGGTACCGCTTGCCTCGCTGGGTCTGTTCCTCATTTCACACCAAACTTAACGTATTGTTAAAGTTCTTATAATGTGTATAATTGGTTTCCAAATATTAAATAAATGGAAACATAGGTATTTTAAACAACTTGGCTCCAAAATCTGATTAAGAATGTAGCCGTTTATGTAAAAGGTGCAAAATACCTACCATGCTTTTGGTTTCCTATAGTGTTTTTCTTTATTTAATGTTGGCAGAATCTCCTTAGCAGTAGTATTCCACAGCTACCCAAATGTGCTAATCTCTTATTGATTTGAACAAAGTCAACGTCGAAAGAGGTGGAAAAAGGGAAGAATTTTACTAAATTGGCTTCAAGGTACTCTCAAACACTCGCCAAATCGTCCGTCTCTTGTTGGTTTGATGTCAAAGTCTGGCACTCAAACTCTAACCAATGAACAATGATCGATTTCCGGCTCAGGAGCGAAGGAAGCCGGGGTTAAGATAAACATTATGTGATAGATATATATTTGTTTCTGTCTTGTAGAGATTACAAGCCATAAGATAAGTCATAAAATTACAACTTAAAAATGAGAGCATGCAAATTCAAAGGGAACACTTTAATTACAAGTAATTAAGACAGTGAATTGGTTGGAGGAATTTGGTTTGTAAACAATTTCCCCTTTATTATATATGTCATTTGAAAAACAAAGGATATGGAAAACAAACTGCAAATTATTGCCCTAATGAGAAAGATGGTGGAAGAAATCAGCAATCTGGTGGAAGAAACACGGCGAATGTGGTTACTGGACACGCAAACCAGGTAGCGTATTTAACTATAAATGCATATTGTAGTCCGCATGGTACTAGAAGCTTCAAAAACATATCACAACGGGATTCAAAGGAAAGTTAAAGGACGTGGAAGAAAACAGATTAAAAAATAAAGTTTTTAAAAGAAATAAAAAGGTGCTCTACTTTGAATGGCAGTTATTTAATAGGTTAGGGAATTATGGGATTTTTCTTTATTATTATTATTATTATTATTATTATTATTATTACCTTCTATTAAAAACATTTGATTGCAAAATAGAAGAACAACAGGCTTACTGATTTTTAATTATAAAATATCACAAATAATCATGGTAACGAACTGAGTTATATAAATGAACCACATAAAACGTAAAAGTATTACAAAAAGGTTGCAAAACATGGCATTTTCGCATTACTTGAAAACGTTTGGCAATCTTATTTATAATCCTTTTTTTGGCAAAACTCTGACGATAAAGTTTAAGATAATAATAATCCCAATTAATTATGGAAAGGTAAAATAGAAATAAAAAATTCAGTGCCAGAGTGGAAATTCGAATCACCGCTCTTCAGCCTCCTGTACCGCTGCTCCACCGTCTGAACTACAATGTTAATATAATACATCATGAAGGTCTCCATATGACTCCATTTTCCCGGTAAAACACACGGCATCCTTAACTTTCCTTGAGATAACACACACCAATGTTCACCTACGTACCTTTTCATTGTGATTCTACCCTTCCAACCTACGGAAGCGCAATTAATAAAACTGAATTTATGTTTTCTCAACGAATCTGAAGCTGCCTTGGATTCTAGCCTTCGGTGCAAATCCGCCATCGCGAAGAAAAAGATTACGCAGAAGCCGGCAATCAACTTGGGTTGCTAGAAGTACTGAAGGGTTGGGATGGAGCCATGATTGGAGAGGAGTCCCTCGCCAACTTAACACGCAGTTCATTCTATTGACACTTTTGGCACTCAGGTATACTAAGGTAAATCGGACCTGTTCCGGGGTGGATACTCGTTTTTACTTTCTCTACGAATTAACTGGTAGGAAGAGAAAGTATTGATTCCACTTAAAATTTGGAAGTTAATTTACCGAGATTTCACCGTAAATACTGTAGCGTACGTGTGTGCATTGTCGCGTAGGACACATTATTGCTGTGTATATTTTTGAACCAATTATTTCGTTTGTAACTTTGAATTCTTCCCTCCAATTCCTAGTTGGGGGGTTGAAGGCAATTGAGGGAAGAGCCTTGTCTGATAGCGTGGGTCTAGCAGTAACGTCAGTCTAGTGTAGGTCTTCTGAGTGTGTGGTATGTATGTAGCGTGCGTGTGTGGGGCATCTCCCCCTGTGTTCGTCTGTAACTTTTTGTTTATAATGTAGGGCACCTTGTTAATTATAATAAATCAGAGGTAAATGTGAATTTATGTAGTTTTATGTTCCAAAGATCCCACGCCTGCTTTAGCTTTATGCAGCAAGTTCTTGGTATCCCTCGCCGCCTCAATGTTTATGCCGGGGTAACTAAATTTAATATTTTAGCTACAAAACTTTTGACCTCACCCTGGTGTATAACAATAAATATTTTGAGGTTACTGGATAAAAAAAATGTGGAAAAAGGTATGTGTCTTTATATATCTGTGTGTCTGTGTGTGTGAACAGCATAACTCTAAAACAAAAAATGAGTAACTTGGTTTTAAGTTTAAGGTTTTCCAAACAGGAGAAATGAAGATTTTCAAGAGAATCCTCCACCCTAAGCTACCCCTTATTAGGAATTTTTTTTATTTTTTTTATTTTCTCAAAAGTGGCTGTAACCTTTTAATTAATACACCATATGTTTAAAATATTTACACAAGAAGTAAAATACATACCTTGAATTTTCTGGAAATAGCTGTGAAATCCTCTTCATTGGAAAGATATTTTGTACTATTTTGCATAACTGATAAACGTTAAGAGGTAAGCAGAAACGTACTACATATAAATGCAGTCTTTTGCAACACAGAAGCTTATTTCAAATTACATTTTTGTGTCATTAGCCACTTACCGATTTCTATTATTATTGGTTTAAGTTTTCCAAAATATATTTTTTTAAGGTGCTGTCACTATTCAGCAGTTTATCGCGATATCGTGGAAAGAATATCGAATTTCAAGTCTAGCTTATAACCACTAGCTTTTAAGCATCCGGTTGTCTATTCGTTTCCTCTATCCTCGTTGAACCTGCAACGAAATGTGTAATAAAGCTATTTTTGAGAAGGTTTTTCTCGATTAACATTAATGAGATACGATTATTATGTAATAGCTATATAAAAATAAACGATAGTGCGTAGAAAAGTCTTGCGAATATAACAAATCAGCTTTTTAAGTCGAGGAATGACTTCAACCGCCACCGGACGTGACTATTGATGCGTTTGATTTTAAATTATTTGTTCATGTTAAGAAAAGGTCATTTCAGGGCATGAAGTCAGCTACACAACCACATTAAAATAAATAATAATAATGAAGTGAACGTTTGTGCTGTTTATGGAAACGTATTAGAGAAATAACGTATTTTTATCTCTATTTGTAAATACCCTCCAAGAATATCGATAAGGTGGAAATGTTGCAAATAAGCAACTTAACCAAGTAACACATTTAATTGTATTGCGTTCCTGCATAAGTTGGTTGCATTTTGAAACTTCAATGTAAATTGCACACGAAGTTTGATTGTTGACAATTTATGACCTCTACCAATTGTTGGATTGACTGACATGCATAATCGTAGATTGAAGAATTGAGGCGTTCGGGCCTAGATAATGGTAAGCCACACCCTGAGGAATATTGAGATTTGTACATTTTTCTTATCTCTTAGAGGATGGCAAGCCACAGACGGAGTAATATTTGAAGGAACCAAGAGAGGCAGCACACATTCTATTGCTATGTATTACACCAAGGCACAGCTCGTCATTTTTGTGCTTCAGGGTCGAATTCATAGTTCTGAAAAGGAGATGCTGAAGCAATAAGTATTTCCTTTTGATAAGGAAATGCTTATTACCATTTGGTATACATAGCCGGTTCTTATATGTTCAGCGTTAAACGCTTACTTATTTCCGAAGCACATGTGTCAACATGATTTAGCTGTTTCACAGCCACTCGGATGCGCGAAGGAATGTGTAAACGAACATGCAGGTGACCACATTGCCAGCCATCATTTTGATTTTCGTTGTTTTGTTTACAACAGATATTGTGCACGTGGTAAAAGTTTGCGAGTTTTAATTGGTACATTTATTAATTAGTTAACTTTCGTTTAAAATCAAGTAGCTTGTAAATTTACTTAAGGGTTTATAGTTATACAGTTACACTAGTGAGGTCAAAAACATGCCAAAAGGAAAACATTTCAGTGAGCAGGAAAGAAACCAACTAATTGAATTGGTGCTGAGATACAAAGACATCGTAGAATGCAAGCTGAAAATCTACTTTCTAGCGTAAAGTGTTAGTAGTTAGAAGCATTTACAATATGTACACTGTGTATATGTATGCAGAGAGCAAGTCACAAATGCAATTACTACAACATCTAGCAGTAATCAGAAAAACAAAATTACCAATAACTTACAATGTTTGACTTTAACAGCGGTTTTACACGCGAAATCGGTAAACCTCTGTTCAAGATTTTGATAACTCAACGTATATTTGCGAATTAATGGTAAAGAGTGGCACTTGTCTATTGATTCATTTCAAGTTGCAGTTATGCAAAATAGGCAATTTTATCGTGAAAATCACAGCATAGATGTACTTTATTTATCACAGAAATATTTCCGTATTTTATTTTTAGGATATTATTAAATAATTCTGAATAACTGAAGCGAAATCTCGTTTTATAGGGACCTAAGGACTTTGGAAACATAAATGGGAAAGTGTCTGAACAGAAAGTATATGGATAGTGTTATAGCACTGAGATTCTATACATTATCTTTTCAAGTAAGCCTGTCTCACGTTGCGACTTCATAACCTCTGTTTGTTAAGGTTACGTTGTTTAGCAGAGCCATTAGATTATTACAACAGCGGATTTGGTAAGCCAAATTCTTAAATTCAGCATCCCTGTGCGTTTCAAATGAATTCTGCAAATCACGCAAATTCGTTTATTAATGCGCAGTACAATTTCGTTATGAAATTCCATATACTCCACAAAATCGCTATTATCGTTAACCTCCGTTGTAGGCAGTTGATAAATAGATGGCGTCGGTTCTCCTAAATGAACATAAGCGGAGGTCGGGGCTTCCTTATATGAATAAGCATTTGCTTATTCGCCTGAAAGAGTAGCGACTGTGTATTGAAAGTCGCTGCTAAGGACTTTCTTGAAATAAGCGACGACTATGAATTCGATCCTTAGTATGGTAAGCCACAGGCAAGATGACGTCTTGCAGAGGAAACAGCGTGAGCTGTTCCAATGGAATATTGCATCGTGGGACCATACGGAAGCCGATTTTTTTGAGAGTAAATCCTCCTGCGATGACAGTGCTACAGATATGGATTATCAGCCAAATCCATGTGATCCCTCATCGTCATCAGAGGTAAGCATCAACAAAATGTTATTATATTCCATGCCATATTATAGCATGTGACTGTGTGGCTTATCATGCCAGTGCAGTGCATGTAGTATTCTTAAATAATAGTATGGAACTATAAGCTTTGCATTAATTTCTAAGAGACCATTAACCATGAACGATTGTTATATTCGTGATGAGCATCCCTAGTTGCCTGCTATAAGAGTTATTGTGGCTTGCCATTATATAGCTCTTAAATTTCTGTATTCTTCAGTGTAGTTTAGTAGATTCCTACTATTGGTAATTTTTGCATTCTATTTTTCTTCCACAATGAGGAAGACTTAATTCCTGTTTTTAGAGAGGCGGTCATCTCCCCTGCTAAGGAAAGACGGCATCGATGGCGTCAGTGGACACGGAGTCGAATAAAAGAGCTAAACGTAAACGCCGTCGTAATCTGTTATGTGTCGGACAAAATAAGAATTGGACGGTTATGTGCATGTGGCTGTCACTAGTACGTGAAAACAAATTCATAGAAATTGAACGCAGATTTTTAATTACTGGTCACACACGACTCCCGTAAGATAGAGATCTTGCATGCATTGAGAAATACAAAAGGCTCAATGCGAGCCAAGTTTTCTCGCCACTAATTGTACTGAAATTGTCAGCAATAGCAGAGTAGAAAAGACATTTGTCGTGACAGTTATGAAACAAACCCTATACCTATACAGCATAAGAAACTGTCTGACGTCATGGACCTCCTTCCTTATATACCTGTGGTGCATATGGATATTACTTATCCAGTTTGCTGAACCTGAGTTAATTGATGACAATTTATTAGGTGACAATGTGAGTGGTGAGCAGTGAAGCCAAAAGTTGGCATTGAAACATTGGTTATACAATGACAAGCCACAAAATTATATGTATTCTTGTACTTAATATTGCTTTGCACTGTTTACAGTAATTAAAAATGTTCTATTTCATGTGACATGAATACCTTAATGTATGTAGTATCTTATAATACAATAAATATACCGCTGTCCGCCAGCTGATATATGACATTTTTTTGAACCTTAATACGTCTTTCCTGTAAAATTCACTTAAATTGACTTACCATTATTTAGCCTAATTCAGAAGGTCTACACCAAAACCTGACAATCTTATTGCCTATGAAGCCCTCTATGAAACGACAAAGCAATTTTCTTGCAATGTTTTCTCCAATGGCATTTTACCGTAAACATCACAACCATTTTGAAATGTCTCCTCTATTTGCTCCTATTTTAAACAATTAGAGAGGAATATTTCGGAAATATTGGTATTTTTTCATTTTACTCCTTTTTTAGCTCATAAGTGGCACAAACGTTCTTCAAATCTGCAAAATTCAAGGCGTATAGACAAGCAACTATGCATATTGAGACAGTATTTTTAACACTTAAATGATTTTAGTCAAATTATATAATAAAAATATAATAACAGCCCGCCCTAAAGCAATATATATGTAACAAGATATAAAAAGTGTATATTACAGTTATTGTATATGTTTATATTATTCTATAAATGTTCAATAATGTTATGTGAATGTATTACATAATTTAATAATGTAGGACCTGTGAGAATAATAGGTTAAAAGTTGCTAACAATGAGGTAAGAATGAGGTAGCCTTGAGGTAATAATAATTTGAAAGTTTAATGCTACTTGTGATTCTTGGAAGCAATAATGTAATTTTTGTGACAGTTCATAAAATAGCCAATCAGCAACCAGAAAAAGCTTTAGTTAAATGAAAGTATTCTATTGCACTAGGATTAGTCAATCAGAAACTGAAATATAGCAAAATTTAGAAATCTAGAAGTCAGTTGCTTGTAGACTGTGTTCATAACTGGACACGTTGGTTGTAGACAGTGTTTCTAACCGGACGCGAGATGCGTTTTCGATAAATTTAATGCGTATTCGTGTGAGACGAAAATAGTTTACGTGTTAAAAAGTGCAAGTAATTAATAAAAAATCTCACAGCTCTCTATATCAGTGGTGTTATTTAAATCGTGTCAAGCATTAATAAAAGGAGTGAAGTAAAATTATAATCTGTGTAAGCCTACATTCTTCAGTCGCACCACGCCTTGCAAAGAAATCTATGTCACTAACAATAATACTGACGCAGCCGAGGCAAACATAAATATATAATGTTTAAAGAAACAGTCAAATTACAAAGTTAATATTTTTAAATTTTGGGACGAAGGCTACCGGAAACCTTTTACCATACGTGCGGTGCAACTACTTCCCCAACAGTCGAAATATAATACATATTCATCAAACCGACTTTCCATACGTAGCAGCAATTTTCTTCAAATTTGCTCCCAAAACGGGGTCAAATAACAATACAACAAACCATTTACTTCAATGTAATGCATAAAAATGAAACAGGATACAGCGTCTCAGCAACACAGCGTTGTGATGAATAAAAGTACTTCGAACTTATGCATGTTTTAGTTCAGTGCCCCTCAATAAAACGTCTCTGAAGAAAATAATTGTGCTATAATTCTATAACCTTTGATTTAAATAGGACCTAAGCTATGTTAAAATTGCACACAATTTTAAAAAATTGGTGTTATTGCTACTCCGACGAGCCTCCTTCAATTTTCCAGAAGGGAAGACTAGCGTAAGAATTTAATTTGAGTTTTACGGATCATATATATTTTCTACCATTTATTTTATTTTTCACCTATGACTTCAGTGAGACCAGCTTTGCATTATCATAACTGAGTGGTTTAAACGTTATTCAGCACCTCATATTATGAACAAAAAGTAATGTATTTTTGGCCGTACTCAAAATATTTTATTGTAATTTGCTACCCCTACGTCGTTTATGTTGCTAGTACAGAGTGCCATACCATGAATGAAAGGACAAAAGGAAAACAGAAAATACACGCGCAAAATGTTCCCCGGCTCCCATTAAACCTCTAAATTGCATCTTAGGGAAGAGTGGAGGATGTGATTGCAGTGCTTTTCTGTTTACGTTAATTACGCTATTATAGCTCTACTAAATGTTTATTTTACAGGATCTTGCTCTAATATTGCTTGAGTTGGATTCTTTGGATAAAACGCAAATGCTAAGCGATGCGTAGCAAAAACTTCCTAAAGGTAATAGAATTAATTTGCATTGGTACAGCGTTTCTCTAAAGAAATGTAAACTCCCTTCACGACTATATATAGCCATATAAATAAATGTTAAAAACTCCATTATAGCTTAAATGAGATGTGGGAGAATACAGAGCAGACACTCAGGTTTTAGTGTTGTGCTTCTGTCAGCAGCACCAATAATGCCAAAGTATTCCTGATTTACCAAAAAGGTATTTATAACGCGCTTTCTTCTTCATGGTAAATTAAATGTGAAATAGGATAAGAAAAAATCTTATGTGTTACACTCACATGACTTTCTCTACTCTTGTACAAGCTATTCTCCATATGGTTCATGTTAATCGAGATGTTAATCTTATTGCTAATTTTCTTGTAGATGCAAGGGGAATTGGTAGGCTTTAAGCGATAGTCAAATATTTTAAGAGCTGGTTGCTATGTGGAGTATTCCATTCTCTTTGCATTACCAGGACAAAAAAATGAATAACGAATTTGAGAAAAAGTATAAGTATTGGAAAATGTAAGGGAATAACAAGCAATATCTCGAAAATAGTTCACTCAACAAAAAAACTGTATATAACATAAACTGTATATTTTAACGCGATCTACAGTTTTTGTGTAGTAAAAGTTTGTCTATCTCTTATGGTTTACCAGTTATGCAAAAGTCGTTCACTATGAAGAATACTTTTGGAGACATTACCAGAAAATTCAAAATATACATTTTATTTCTCATGACAATATCTTAAACATATGATATTTTAATCAAAATCGTTAGAGCCATTTTTGAGAAAATTAAAATTTTCGAAAAATGCTCCATGTAAAGGGTAGTCTCGGGTGGGGGGATTTTCTTGAAAACCTTCGTGTCGTATCTCTGGAAGATACTGAACCTAAATACCAAGTTTGGTGTTTATCCGACTGTTGGTTTCTGAGTTATGCTGCTCACAGACACACACACACACACACAGACACACACATACACACATAGACACACACACGGACATGTTTCCAAAAATGTTTTTTTTGGATTCAGGGAGTCTCAAAACATGTATTTCCGGTGAAATCTCGGTATCGAATTTTTGGGTGGAATACAATACTTCCCCTACTTACTATACGTAGTAGAGAAAGTAAAAAATGAATAAGGAATTTGAGAAAAAGTATAAGTATTGGAAAATGTAAGGGATAACAAGCAATATCTCGAAAATAGTTAACTCAACAAAAAAACTGTATATTATATAAATTGTATATTTTAACGCGATCTACATTTTTTGTGTAGTAAAAGTTTGTCTATCTCTTATGGTTTACCAGTTATGCAAAAGTCGTTCACAATGAAGAACACTTTTGGAGACATTCGCAGAATATTAGAGATATACATTTCATTTGTCATGAAAGTATCTTAAACATATGATATTTTATTCAAAATCGTTAGAGCCATTTTTGAGAAAATTAAAATTTTCGAAAAGTGTTCCATGTAAAGGGTAGTCTGGGGTGGGGGATTTTCTTGAAAAGCATTACGTCGCATCTCTGGAAGATACTGAACCTAAATACCAAGGTTGGTGTTTATCTGACTGTTCGTTTCTGAGTTATACTGTTCACACACACACACACACACACACACACACACAGGGACATGTTTCCAAAAATGCTTTTTTGGATTCAGGGGGTCTCAAAACATGTATTTCCGGTGAAATCTCGGTATCGAATTTTTGGGTGGAATAAAATACTTCCCCTACTTGCTATACGTAGCAGAGAAATTAAAAGTGATCAGTTAGAAATTTAAAATAATAACTTACAAGGAAATAACTTGTCGCTTCAAATCCTTGAAAAACATTTTAGCAGTGTTTAACGCCCATTCTTACTGAATATGGCACAACAGACGGTGGAAACTTATTAATACATGAAGTAATTATTCGAAAGGGACATTTTGGAAGGAAACTACCAGACCTATATGTACTTACCAACATTTGCCAGTTATAAAAACTCAGTGAAAAGGCAGGATTTAAATCGCAGATATACCGTTCACGAGTCCGAGCTACTTATGTCGATATGAGAAACTTTTGCAGAGCATAGTGAGTAGTGTCATGTTTTGCTAGATTAATTACTGTTTTCAGTTTTATGAATTGTTTTATGTTACTGCGTCTGGCAAATATGCAATCATCTTGCTTGCTTTCCAAAACTCTCCGCGATAATACTTAAAGGGTAACCTATAATATGTGGTTTGGTCTCATTCCACTATTGCGCGTGATATAAAATAAATAATAAGAGCCACTTTTGTTTTTTATGTCTTTCTTCAAGAAAATGGACAGATTAGCTGGATTATCATTGTCAAAAGCATAGACTTAATGCCCGCTGATTAGAAGCAGGGATAAACTTAGTATGGAAATAGCATACATTCTTCGCGACGTGAAGAACCTATTTTTACAGAATTATTATTCTGCGAATGCTAATGTAACACCAATGTTTATAGTATAGAAAGATATCCCACTAGCTGTATCTGCGACACATTTTGTAGCCCAATATCCAGAACAAGGGTTGAGGTTTTGTGGCAAGTAATATTGGATAGTATTTTGGGGAACTGAATTAATTGTAAACGAGGCTGTACATTTTAACGATAAATATTATCATGCTGATTTTTCATTTTTCACATTTAATTAATTCCTCAAATCTTCTGGTAAATAATAAGCACTTCGAAGGACCTACCTACTGTTTGAGAGAAGTTCCATGGTGCCCATGCGGAAACTAGAATGTTCCCTTCTCAAAGTTCAAGGCACTCCAAACTGCGTCAGTGGTAAATGTCGAGTTACAGGCACCCACCGAAGGCTTGTGACTGGCTTTATGAAACTTAGGAAAACTATGGCCATGTGATATCATTCGTGTGAGAATATTTTTTTTGGTGGGGAGGGGAAACTGAAGAGGCCATGTTAGGGGGTTCGAATTTTTTTTTTATGACAATGGCTTCTTAACTTCAGCTTCTTGTGTGTCTTAGTTTCATGATATGAAATATCAAAACAAAATGTGGGGATGGAGTACACAGGAAAAAGATTTGTGGAACACACCCAGAAAAATGGCTGGAGAATCTTTAAAGGCAGAAAAGGCCTATACCTTGAAGTATAGAAGAAAGAAGAAGAATTGCGAATACAACGTATTTTCCTAAGGGTAGAGTTCTTATAAGAACCTAATGAACTATTCAAGTCAAGATCACTCCACGTATATTTTATCATTTTAAGTATAATATAGTTGTATACAGGATAAATCATTTAAGTTGAGACCTACAATATCTTCAAAACTAAGCGTTGTAGAAAGAAATGCCTTTAATAAAAGTTGTTTGATATTATGAGGTAAAGTAAATGCCGTTAGTCGTGTTTTATTTGGAGGACATAGTGATTGTTATTTTATGGTCAATTTAATTTTTTTAAATGAAACCTACCTCTTTCATGTGGTTTTCTTACTCCTCATAAAAATTAAACAACATTGTGAATAAAGCACTTTGCAGTTGTTTTTACACCGACGTAAATAAGAAGAAAAATTCTGAATGGCTGTGTACGAAGAGCGAAATGAATGGTTGGACCATCCATGGATGGTCATGCGGGGGTCAAGTTACGTTTCGTAATTCGGAACCAACATTTTTTATTTGTTTCCTTACTCCTTATGACAAAATAAATAGTTTTTTTATAAACTATTTTCTAATGAGAAAACAATATACAAAATGCTGAGTAAAAACTCACATATAGTTTGATATTAAAATAAATAAAATTAAGCAAGAATAGAACTCAATTTAGTTTAATTGTTTAAATAAAATAACGGACTACATAAATTTCAAACATCTTAAATATTTCACCTTAAAATACTTTTAATTTTTATATACTATTTAATATCAATTTGAGCATTACATTATGTTTATGCGATCAATATAAACTGTCTATTGGACAGCATAACACGAAAATTAGAAAACACTGAGAAATACTGTTGCATTTCATACGAGATGTCTGTTTTTTGGAAAACAAGGACTTGACAGAGGGAATTTCTCAATAATTTCTCTTTGTTTCTCAAAGACCTCCTGGAAAAGTATACTGTATTTCGTTGTAACTCGCCTGATATACGATTTAACATCCCGCATTAGCACAGTGATGAACAGCAAAATTAGAAAGGAGGTTTCTGAAACATATTTTGTTTCTGTGATAGTAGATGAAACCTCTGATGTTAGCCAGAAGCCAATCTATCGACTACCTTACGCTATATGTCAACTTAGGGAACTACTGAAGAACCATTCATTGGTTTTACTGATATAACCGTAAATAGAAAAGCTTATTTAGTTTTGCAGTATACTCTGAATACATTGAATGATTTTTCATTATCAGACCAACTGATATTTCCCTTGCAGAATTTATCATCCTGTTTTTGCCAGTCAACAAAGAGGGTACATACTTTGGATGTTATGTTAAAAAAATAATTTCTTCTGTATCACAAAAATTGTGGAATTGCCAAAGTAGACTGCTTTCAACAGTAAAAGAACTCAAGGCTGGTCTAGAGAAGCTATTTGAATCAATTACTCACAACGACAATTTTGAATGGTACCAAAAAGCAAGTGTCTGCGCTGGTGAGTTATTGAACAATTCTCTTCTGATCGTTTATTGCATTCATCATACTGATGTGTTGTTTCAAGTGGTCCAGAAAAATCTAACAGATATAGCTTGGTGTAATAAATTATCAGATAACTTCCAGCATTTTCGGCAAAATTAGAGGATTGAATTCGATTCACTTTGGGAAGAGTTGATAAATAACACCGTTGAAACTCATCATCAACTGACTGAAAGAGCTCGCCTTGGTAGCATTATTAAGTAAAGATAAGAAATCCATATTCAGACGCCTATTATTTGGATTTATTGAGAATGTTTGGTAGTGTATAATATTTAGATTTGCTAGATTATTCACAATCTGAAAACTGAGCTTCGTTTCTCTGCTTCATCCTTTGAAATTCTCAGACTTCAAGAAAACTTCTCCGGAAGAGGCATATTGTATTTAGAGGATAATCACTGGTCCTATATTGACTTCTTTGGATTAAAAAGTGAATTTTGTGTAGTGTATACAGATACTGAAATTAAAAAGAACAGTGTTGTTCAACTGCACCAGTACATCAAATCAATTAGGTTTTCCTTAGTTTTTCCTCAAACTTTTAAGTTAGCAGCTTTGATTATGACAACATCTGAACAAGGTGCTCCGCGTAAAGATAAGGTTCCTACCTATAAAGAATTAAAAGCTACCTGAGGAACACAAAACCAACAGTCTTTCATATCTAGCCATAATTAACATTGAATGTAAACTGCTTCAGGATTTACGTTCCCAGACCAGCTTATAGGAGGACGTCATTGATGTTTTTGCCCCAAAAAAGAAGAGAATGTAGCTAAACTAAAAGAATTAATTTCGATCATGACTTGATATTTTATTTTATTTTCTATTTTTTTCAAACACAAACTTTGTATGGCATAAGAAAGCTATTACATTTTCAAGTGACTACTGCACTACGATTGGAGATCTGTTTGAATTAAAGCATCCACTCTCTTTCTTTCTCTCTTTTTTTAAACATATACCAGGCTACGCCACTAATCATAATCATAATTGTATTTTAGCTTTCTTTTATTTATATATCTAAGGTCATATTGGCTGCTTTGACTTGGAAAATAGAATTTCGGTAGCAGGGATTTTTGCACGATTATATTTGAAGTTACTCTTTGTGGTTTATAACTTTACGTTCATAATTTTAAATCATATATAATTCATATTTGCAAATTCTAGCAAGCACACGGAATATCTTAACTATGAAAATTCTCCCCTCCCACTTCTGAATTTACAACTTAGCAATCAGGGCCAGTTTATTAATATTTGGTATTGCCACTGCAGCCATTAGGGGAAACAAAATAAGAGAGAGAGAGAAAATAGCACAAGCGTATCTTGAACATGGGTTACCGAGTTGAGAGCTCAGTATGATACCCATTACGCCAATGGGCTGCCATCGAACACGTTAAGTTGGCTTTCTTCTTAATGAAAATTATTCAACGAAACAGCTGGTAGTCCTGAAATCCGAGCGAAATTGACCATCCCCCTTCCGAGTGTAAATTTGAAGTTCATTTGTTTATTGTTTGTTCCAAAAGCCTTATCTGAGTGTATTTCCTCTAAAACATTCTCCTAAGGAATGTATATTCAAAAACCTTGTAAATATTGTTAGTGTCCAAACTATGGATTTCGTTGAGGGAATGCACCACTAAATTAGTTGAAAATCTCGAATGCAAATGAGGTTTTCATGCAAAAATGTATCAAAAGGTTCTAATTTAAAATTTAATTTTCGCTTTCGACTGTATGAGTGTTTGGCTACATATACACCAAGGTAATTATTTTCATTTTTAAACTTCTAAAACGCCTTTGTTTGCTTTAGTTGAATGGAATTTTTATCTAATTTGTTTTTTTTTCATGCATGCAATTAAAACAGTTCTAATGTCTTTAAGATGCGAGGGATTTTGGAGTTATTCATTTTAAAACAAAATAAGCTATAAAATAAATTTACATTGATAAGGTAGAATCAGGCGACTGAAAAATTCAATGCCATAGCCGGGATTTGAGCCACGGATCTTCCGGTCTCCGTCCGTTTGCTCTAACCACTGAGCTACCATGGCAACATGGCGGTACCACACTAAATTCTCCATCTGATTCGCATTTATCCCGGTAAGCCACAAGGAGATCTCAAATTGTATTGTGATGACATACCCCAATGACGACTTACATTGTTGTTGCACGGCTTGTGTGGAAGAACAATTAATTCCATTAATTGACCTAATAGTGGTCGAAACTATGAAGCCCGGGACTTAAAGTACTTACAGCATTGTAAGTCGCCATTGGGGTATGTCATCTCAATACAATTTGAGATCTCCTTGTGGCTTACCGGATAAATGAGAATCAGCTGGAGAATTTAGTGTCCCGCCGGCATGCTGCCATGGTAGCTCAGTGGTTAGAGCAACCGGATGGAGACCAGGAGATCCGTGGTTCAAATCCCGGCTATGGTATTGAATTTTTCAGTCCCCTGATTCTACCTTTACAACCTTGCCCAACACATGGCTTGTGTGGAAGAACAATTAATTCCATTACATTGATAAACTTCTTTAAAGAACATTTTTTTTAATCACATCTAACACAAAAACTATATAATAGTCATTTGCGCTATGATTAGATAAATAAGACGAATATTTAAAAAGATTTATTTTTAAAAATTTAGATTGTTAAATATTTGGCATAGGGCATTTAAATAATGTTTAAATTGAATTACTTGAAAAATAAAAAAGAATAATGAATTTTAGATTCAGAGTTTACATAGTACAGAGTTAAGATCAGTCAGATTGACTGAAAACATTAGAAAATACAATTTTCAGAGTTTATTCTCTTGAGAAATGGTATTGTGGAACAATCGACGAACAATATGCGCTGATAATTTTCAAGTAGAGACTAGCGAATTAGAGATAATTAAATTCCAGTGGTAAACGACCGTCTATCCCTCTTTTCAGACTATAATATTGTGATGTTATTTAATATAGTGTAGAACATTCAATATTCGCTGGTAATCTGGACCAACGCCCACTGGAGGGCTAATCTCCTATTATCTCTGAGTATAATAGCCGATTATTATTTTGGTCTAGTCCTTTTTGAAGTAGCGTATTTTGTGCTGTTCATATTTAATAGAGGATTCTCATTTCAGTCGAGAGGCTAGCAGGGTTAACACGGAATTTATGGAGAGAAACTTTCCTACAGGTCTTCATGGTGTTTGAATTGACAAACGTTTAGCATTCAAACCCGCTCAGCTGAACTCTGTACGAAACATACAAAGAGTACTAAAAAATTAAAAGGAGCGCGGTGCGTTGAAAATGAAAGAAAACATGAATTTTCTGGGATACATAGTCTATGGAGTATTGTTTATGATTTTTACGGTTTTAATGTTAAAAGCTGTACTTGATGGAGGTACATCACCACTCAATGTTTTGATATACAAATATGCAGGCTGTCTAAACCTTTTTTTCTTGAGTGCAATCAAAGTTTGTTTTAACTATGCTCTCAGTCCTGTGTAAACCGAGTTTATTAAAAGAGTTAAAGTGTTATGTCCTTTTGGCCCCGTTAATTTCATAGCAAATGTTGAAGTGATCATGTATTACCAAGTTTATAATTAAAAGTGTCAAATGTGTATAACTAAAAGTCAGAGGATTTATTCATTTGTTTATTTGCATTGAATACACATCCACATCTTTGCTTGAGTTCGTCCAGATTTTACACAGGTAACCTTTCCAAAATTGCAAAGAACTAGCTAACTGAATTTTATATTCTGGCCCCAACTTCTCCTTATTTGCTCTCTCTCTCTCTGATACTTAAAACACTCCGCCCCTGTGCATTTAAATTAAGGATTATTGAGACCCTTAGTTAGGAAACATTTCAAACTTTGGCTAATTTTGAGAGCGTTTGGATTTTATATTGTTTAAAAATCTAAACACTACATTATTGGCATTTAAGTTATTAAAATCTAATTTAAAGTTCGTAATTTATCTATATAGGAATATTCTCAAGTCGAATATTTACGAAACGCTTGGAAAGTTTGTTAGCTAAAAATAGTATAGTGCGAGAAATATGCAAATAATGGAACGCAATTTGATGGGGATAGGAAAATAAGCGGTTTTATTTAATTTTTGTTGTCATTAAAGGTAAAATGTAAACAAAAATACAATCCTGTGCAATATCATAACCTCACCAAAAATTATTATCTTTTTTTTTCTCTCTCTCTCTCCTTTCTATCTCACTTTTCCACACACACTTTCTCTCTGTCTCCGACAATTGCCTGAACCCTTCTCTTCTCTCTGATTTTTGAAAACGAGCAATAAACTACTTTTCCTAGGGCTTAAATAAATACGCAATATAAATAAAAAGGAGAAAAGGAGGAGGACGCATGCAATTAATTGAAAGAGCAGAAAATTAATTTGAATTGAGACGCATAACGGAAGTCAAAACGATACTATTTAGAGATTTAAGTTTTGAAAACAAAATTAATCGCACACCTAGAAAAACATAATTTGGTAACAGAGTGGTATCTGAAGGTAAAATAGCAGAGCATTTGTTAATATTAATTAATCATTATGTAACATCCCCTAATTAGAATACTGATTTGTTATTTCGTTTTGGAGAATAACACAACAAAAATTAATCAGAATTTTAAATCGCAATTATTTTGCAGATATTAATGTACTTGAATCACAAGTGTGAAACCGATCCACTATTCAAATAAGTTATCACTGTTGACGAAAAGCAGGCACAAAAACTGTAGGCCTCCTACCACCCGTTATTATGTGACAAGTTAACATGCAAATGGGTCTGAAAGCTAAACTATGTGTATACATTATTTGCTTGTTAATAGAGTCATTACAGCTCTTGGGTACACAAAGGTGAGCGCACATGCCAACGTCTACATTCATTGCCTATAATCTCCGATATGCAAATGATGGGGACTATTGTTGTATCCTCCTTTCTTGTTTTATTAATGGTGGCAACTAGGTAGAAATTTCTAGCAGGATATGGGTTATTCATTTACTGTAGCCTATTATTACACAGTGTGGAATTAGGGTTTTATGAAACATTAAAACTGGCACACAAGGCTTAAAGCAGAATTTGCGGAAAGGAAACGATAAAGAAAAGAGAAAATAAAACAGAAGTGGAATAATATTGAAGATAAAAAAGGAAAACATAGCAAAGAAACACAGATGAAATACTTATTCTTAAATTATGTATTGTAAGTATAAAATAAGTAATTGAATCATTTGAGAATTACTATGACAAGTGTAAAACTTAATACTTCAGAGGAACTTAGTGAATAATTTAGATAAATTTCATAGGAATAACACAAAGTTCTTTTTTATCTTTTTAGTTGAAATTGTATTTAGATGAAGTCTTTAGAGAATGGTAGATTAAATTAAAATAGAATTACACCTTAGGAAAATGTTGACCAAATGCAATGCCGTGTTTTTATGATCTGCAAAGCTCGAAGGATAACTTATAAAGAGCGGTCTATAAACTGAGTGGAATAGCACACACATACGATCTAAAAATACCTGTTCCAAAAACTAAAGCTCTCCTTCTTTAAGGATTAAACCTTTAATGGTGAAGATAATTATAAATAATGAGAACACAGAACACGTTAATTAATTTAATTACTTGGGCTGCAGTTTCTCCAACAATCGAACCAAGAAATAAAACTGGCCAGATTCCAACAAATTTTGGGTACGATGAGAACAACGCTACTAAACAGAGTCAGAGAGGATAAAATGTTACACTTTTTTTAAGGCAATGGCACTACCAACATTACTATGAGATTATGGACACGGACAGCATAGCATTAGCAATATCAAGAGCATTAGCAGGGTATTCGCTTTTAGAAACTGAATTGAAGTAGGATTGCAGTAATATAGGCATGTATTTTACAAGCAACTAGTTATTTGATTGAATGGAAGGATAATTTTTCAAGAATGATTTTGAGGCAGTATTTTTAACACTTAAATGATTTCAGTCTAATTATATAATATATAATTCAATAACAGCCCGCCTTAAAGCAATATGTGTATGTAACTATATATAAAAATATATGTAATGCCATTGTATATGTTTATATTGTTGTATACATGTTCAATAATGTTATGTGAATGTATTACGTAATTTAATAATGTAGGCGCTGTGAGAATAATTAAAAGCTGCTAACAAAGAGGTAACCTTGAGGCAATAATGAATTTGAAAGTTTAACCATACTACTTGTAATTCAATAATGTAAATAATGTAAATATGTACAATAATGTAAATTTTGAGACAGTTTATAAAATAGCCAATCAACAATCAGAAAAAAAGCCTAAGTTAAATGAAAGTATTCTACTGGATTAGGAATAGCCAAATAGAGACTTTTAATACAGAAATTTACAAATTTAGGCGAAGAAATCAAGTCAGTTGCTTGTAGACAGTGCTCATAACTGGACGCGTTGGTAGCAGACATTGTTTCTAACCGGATGCGAGATGTGTCCTCGAGAAATTTAATACGTATTCGTGTGAGACAAAAATAGCTTTACGTGTTAAAATGTGCAAGTAATTAATTAAAGAATCTCACAGCTCTCTACATCAGTGAAGTGTTATTTAAATCGTGTCAAGAATTAATAAAACAGGAGTGAATTAAAAATTATAATCTGTGTAAGCCTACATTCTTCAGCCGTATGACGCCCTGTTAAGAGAAACATGTATCTAACAATAATACTGACGCAACCGAGGCAAACATAAATATATAATATTTAAAGAAACAGTCAAATTAGAAAGATAATATTTTTACTTTCTCTACTCCGTATAGTAAGTAGGGGAAGTATTGTATTCCACCCAAAAATTCGATACCGAGATTTTACCGGAAATACATGTTTTGAGACCCCCTGAATCCAAAAAAGTATTTTTGGAAACATGTCCGTGTGTGAGTCTGTGTGTCTGTCTGTGTGTCTGTCTGTGAACAGCATAACTCAGAAACGAACAGTCGGATAAACACCAAACTTGGTATTTAGGTGCAATATCTTCCAGAGATGAGACACGAAGGTTTTCAAGAAAATTCCCCACCCCAGATTACCCTTTACATGGAAGATTTTTCGAAAATTTTAATTTTCTCAAAAATGGCTCTAACGATTTTGATTAAAATATCATATCTTTAAGGTATTTTTATGACAAATAAAATGCATATCTTGAATTTCCTAGAAAGGTCTCCAAAAGAATTCTTTATTTTGAACGACTTTTGCATAACTGGTAAACCATAAGAGATAGACAAAATTTTACTACACAAAAAATGTAGATCGCGTTAAAATAAACAATTTATGTCATATACATTGTTTTTGTTGAGTGAACCATTTTCGAGATATTGCTTGTTATTCCCTTAAAGTTTTGAATACTTTCTCAAATGGGAATTCGTTATTCATTTTTTTGTCTTGGATATTCAAAGAGTATTAATCTGTGGCAAAGGGAATGGTGCTGCACCTAGCAACCAGCTATTAAGAGATATGTATGTGCTTAAAGGCTACTGTATTTCTATATTGCCCTTGTAAATATATATTCCCCTTTCATCTACAAGGAAATTAGCAATTAGTCTGCAAATGTTTATCTCGATTAACATGAAGTAGATGGAGAGTAAGCGTTTGTAAAAATAGTTTGTACCAGAGTAGAGAATGTCATGTGAGTGTAACACATCAGATTTTTAAACTTGGGGCAAAGGCCACCGGAAAGTACATTTGAGGCGAAGGCTACCGGAATACGTGCGGTTGCATCTACTTCAAGTTCGGTTCACCAACAGTTGAAATAATAATACAACAACGTAAAGATTCTTTAAAATCGGCTCCCAAAACGTGGGGTAAATAAAAATAAAACAAAACACCTTCTTCTACTTCAGACCGAACATTGCTTCAAAATATTTCACTACTGGTCAAGTGGTCTAAATGTCAGTAGACGAAGACATTGAACAATTTTAAACTTGGAGACCAACAGGCGAGATGGACTAAACCATGGTGGTATTAAAGAATAAGTATATCAAACGGGTCCTATCAATCTGACACAACTCGTGTAACAGTGTATATGTCCTTACAAATGGATCATCCCGTAAATACATGAGCCAGAACGGAGCAGGAATTTTCACATCAGACAGCACTTAAAACTTCGAGAGAGGAAGTCTCTCAAGCGAAAGAAAACTTTTTTTTGGAAACTGAAAGTAGGAGAATAACCTTAGGCAGCGTGAAGAAACAGGGTTTTTTTAAACATCCTATTTACCCGTGACAGTTCTGAAGGGTAAACCTGCTGGGCTTGGGAGGTGAACCTGACAAGAGACAGCTCTTAGATGTCACTTCCTAAAGGAAAACCTGGGGCAGGAGTTATTGCCAATATCTTACATCATTCGATCATGCACAACGTGTGCTGCTTTATGTGCACTGAACTAACAAAGTAGTTGTATAAATAAGTTTAATTAAAATTTGGAAAAGTCCATAAAGAACTCCCCTTTTCTTGTAACAAATACGTGTCACATGATTACAGCCCACCGCCACGATAGAGTTTAACGCTGCCTTGCAACTTGGAGAATCCCATTTGGAATATGCGTTTTTACTTTCTCTACTACGTATAGTAAGTAGGGGAAGTATTGTATTCCACCCAAATATTCGATACCGAGATTTCACCGGAAATATATGTTTTGAGACCCCCTGAATCCAAAAAAAGGATTTTTGGAAACATGTCTGTATGTGTGTCTGTGCGTGTGTGTCTGTGACCAGCGTAACTCAGAAACGAACAGTCGGATAAACACCAAACTTGGTATTTAGGTTCATTATCTTCCAGAGATGCGACACGAACGTTTTCAAGAAAATCCCCCCACTCCAGATTACCCTTTACATGGAACATTTTTCGAAAACTTTAATTTTATCAAAAATGGCTCTAACTATTTTGATTAAGATAAAATATGTTTAAGATATTTGCATGACAAATAAAATGTATATCTTGAATTTTCTGGGAATGTCTCCAAAAGTATTCTTGATTGTGTACGACTTTTGCATTACTGGTAAACCATAAGAGATAGACAACATTTTACTACATAAAAATGTAGATCGCGTTAAAATACACAATTTACGTCATATACGTTTTTTTGTTGAATGAACCATTTTCGATATATTGCTTGTTATTTCCTTAAATTCTTCAATACGTATTTTCTCAAATGGGAATTCGTTATTCATTTTTTTTGTCTTGGATATGCAAAGAGTGTGAATCTGTGGCAAAGAGAATGGTGCTGCACATAGCAACCAGCTATTAAGATATATATATATATATATGCTTAAAGGCTACTTTATTTCTATATTTCCCTTGAAAATACAAAACAAGGGGAACATAGTACGCCTTAAGCGATAGTAAAATATTTTTACAACTGGTCGCTATGTGTAAAATGTAATTCTCTTTACATGTCAAAAGATCGTTTCTGTAAATGTTTATCTAGATTAATATGAAATAGATGGAGAATAAAAGTTTGTAAAAATAGTTTGTACAAGAGTAGAGAAAGTCAAGTGAGTGTAACACATCAGATTTTTTAAGTGGTGTTTTAAAGTGTTTTCTTACTATATATGGATACCCGCAATGAAATAATATTTGGTAAAGAAATTTTGGGAAGAGATCATTCCAGGCCTACTTTAGGGTACCCCTCCTACCAGTTATGAGGACAGAGGAAAACCTGGAAAAACCTCAGTCAGGTCCAGAAAAGATTTGGTCTGCGGACCTTACACTTACCACTCCTCATTATCTCCCTCGGTGAAATCTCTTTTCGAGTCAGTTTTCTGCTTAGCCATTACAAAATGTATTTGAATTATGTATTTTTAAGAGGAAATGTCTAAGTAAGAAATGATTGTGAAAGAAGAACCGTTTCAGATTTTATTACGTTTCCTTCAGTATCTAAAAATTCTGAAAATTCAGAAACATATTGTCAGTGGCACACTGGTTTATAAAATCTGATGTGTCACACTTACAGGACTTTCTCGCTACAATAGAATTCCTGTATGCATTATAGCTCGTATTCATATAAAACTGATTCTTCTATTTGCATTACGTTACAAACAATACATTTTTTACAAGAAATAATTTCAAATTAAGCAATGTGAACTATCTTGCATATGTAATATGGAAAGACTACCTCACATTCAAGAGGTTCCGAGTTCAAACCTCGGTTAGGATGAGTTACCCAGATAAGCTTTTTCTGGGATTTCACTTATTCTGAGAAGACGAATGTCGGTAACTCTAATTTCTAAGGACTCCGGGTTCGTTTGACCAAATTTTTTCCACTTCATTTATCATTCTCCAGTATCACCTAGCAGGTTGAAGGACGTTAAACATAAAGCAGTACCAAAAATAAAATACAACCGTTTGCATAATACAGTAGGCTAATTTTGTTAATATTCAGCCTGTGAGGGAAAAAACAATAATAATGTGTAAAATGCTTTATGGATACGAAAGACAATTCAACTGGATAAAAGTTAGTCGTAGCAACAAATGCTTGAAGAATCCTAATGCTGCAGAAGAAAAAGTTATTTAACATATATTGTATGTTTCACTGAGCTTTGTACTTTTCTGTTGTCTGTCTCTTATGATTTACTAGTTATATAATTATTTAAAATTATTTTAGAAAAGGATAACTTCGTATTCACAGAATATTTCAAACATACATTTTATTAGTAATAACTATTTTAAATAAATATCATTTAACGATTCATATATATTTTAAATATGTTAAATAAATAAATAGAGCCACATTTGAGAAATGTGTGGGAGAGTTCTTAAACAGTTTTGTGTCGCATCCTTGGAAGATATCTAACTCATACACCAACTTTATTCCACTTTTCCGAGTTATACACCTCTCTCTCTCTCTCTCCCTCTCTTTCTTTCTCCCATACATATATACACACATGTGCGCGAGCATTTTCCTAAAACTGCCTCTTTTGAACCAAGGGATGAATATTTTGGTGAAAACTCGATATAAAAGTTTTGAATGGGAAGGAATACTTTATCTACATACAATAGGTAGGTGGTAGAGAAAGCATACAAAGCTTTACCTGCTCTTTTCCAAAAATTACATTTAAAAACACGTGGCCCATTTTTTCAAATAATGATTCGCAAAATTAAAGTTCCCGAACTTACAATACATTTCAAATAATCCTAGAATCTTAAATTATGGAACCATTTACAACACAATAGAAGTTTTTTGTTATAATACATCCCATTTATGCATTACATTTTTATCTCGTACAGTTCCCCCAAAATAAATAAATAAATATTACCTGGTTTTTACACAAATGGAAGCAAAATACGGTGGATGGTATATTTATGATTTCCTTAATCCTGCCTCTACGTATACAAAATTCCGTAAATTTCTGTAGCCTATAAGTATCGTTTATCATTATTAAGGCAATTGGAATGGTAGACGTATTTGAAAATAATCACAATAGATGAAATTTTAAAAACTTTGCATGTACCTTTGTTTGTCCGTGGTTATTTAATAACATACATAGGTCACACATAATACAGAAAATATATAACTAAGTAGGGATAAAATCAGTAAATATAGAGGTTTCAAACCCCCAGGAAACCACGTTAAACTTTTTGAAACGGTCCATAGTCAACGACCATCAAGAATAATATTATCAGTTATTAATTATAAAATATTGATTGAGTAATTTCTTAATGAATAATATATATAATTTTCTCAGTATATATATATGTGTATGTGTTTGGCATATATTGGTATTGAACTTTATTACAAAACACCCCGGAACTACAGCAAAAATTTCATATCTCGTATGCAAGCTATTAAAAGCTTTTGGATAAGTATCGAAAACGATCGTAACGTTAATAGATTGTATTGTTATTTGCTTTGCTGTGTCTTCTATTTTCTGCTAAATCGTGACTATGTATGTTATTCCTTTGAATTAAATATATGCAGGTTCCGTCTTGTTTTTACATGCATATTCTGAAGCGTAACAACAACTATTTATTATTCTGTGGCATTCTCAACGCAAAATAAAAGTAAATTTGCATTATGTTATTTTATAATTCCAATGTGTTCGTATTATAATATCTATGCATTGTAAATTCTTTCAGTCTTTCAGTTATTTAGAAATTGAAATTATAAGTCATTTTGAATAACAGTGGTTATCAAAATTGGTTGAGTGGTTTCCGAGATTACTGAATATACACACAAGATTTCTCTTTTTATAATATTAATATAGTTTATATATACCCTTATATAAGCTTATATTTCAATGCCTACTCACGGGGTTCCTTGGAATAACACTTGGTTGTTCCAGTATTATTCCACATAAAAATTTCATGTTATATGTTACCCGCGATCCATCGGCAACTTCTCCACCGTAACTGTTCTGCGGGTTTGCAGCACTTTAGGGCTGCGTTAACGATTGAAGTGACCGAATAATTAATTAATTTTATTATACCTCATTCAACATTAGTATTCTTTGGGGTGGGGTACTATCCTAGCGCTGTGGTTTCGTTTCCGGGTAGTTAGGGTCCGGAGTTCCATTCCCGGCTCTTGGGTGGCGATTTTAAGTCGGCTCTATCCGCGCTTTCACCTCTGACTTGCTCCTGTGAATCCCTTGGGCCCAACGTGGTTCGGAGTCCACGGTAAAAGCAGTATGCCCTCGCATTCCACTGATATCTTCATCATTATCTTATCATAGGAGGTAACGGATTCCGCACGCTGGGTGCCTCCACCTCAGAAGTGGGTCTAGTCATCCCTTAGTGGAATGAGGTAACTCCCGGAGGCCTAATGGGGAGCGTTAGAAATGATGGCGACGTATATCTTTGATTTAAATGTTTTAAAAGAGGTTTGTAAATTTCACGTATATCACTATCCGAATGGGCGTCTTAGTCTGAAAATTATAATTCTACAATTCTACAATGCTGTTTTCACCTCTTTCGATTAAAATAACCACACTTTTAATGCATTTCTCCGCCTTACTACTGCTATTTGCTTGCGTATAATATAGCTGTATAAATTCAACTACGAACCTTATACATGACGAATTAAAGATATATGATTTAATGAGAAGATTGAAGAAAATAATAGCTGGAAGGAATATATGAAGATAAGATACCCAGGAAGGTAAATAGTTATACACCTAAGCTAGAAGAGATGTCGGTCACCCCAGGAAGATATGGGAATAATGGAGGAGGACACAAATATAGAAGAAGAACCTTACAGAGCTTATATGACATGGAAAATACAACTATACTGTCCACTTACAGAAGTAAGCTAGTGTAATGAAGTACGGAAATAATTTCGTAATTAGGTATTAAAAACAAATATAGTAAACCGTTCTTGCCTTAATTTATTTCAAACTTCGTTCAGCTACAACCAGTTTACCTACCAATCTTCCTTCCTTCCCCATAATTACCAGTCCCGCTTGGGGTTCAGTGCACCTCAAAACACTTATTTTTCGTTAAATCTCAATGCCTGTCCAAATTTTCGATGAAATACAACAGTAACTATAGGTGTGTGATAAGAGAAAATAAAACCAAAGCTGTTAGTTTCGAGGCCGGAATTATGCACGCTATTTATCCAACATCTGAAATTACAACAGTCATTTTATTTCAGTATTGTTATGTGTATAGATATATGATTTCAGGTATTTAAAATTATCGAACCAATCATCTTCTTGTTCCAAATAAACAAAGAATTTGAATATGATTTATATTTTACTCTCACCTTTTCGGAGTCAGCCAGAAAACGTCATACGCTTGCAAATTTATCCAGCCTAGAATGGAGTTTGGTATATGAGGTACTACAGCTGATGAGGTAACTTCATCTTATTACAAGATCAGCATTTTCTTCACTTCATGGAGCGAAGAAAAAATCTCTGCTAGTTATCATATAAATGTGTTAGGAACGGAAGCTGAAAGCAGCGTTCGAATCGTTATAAAGTTTCTTGAAGCACAATTTTTGCTGAATTTTCCTCATAAACCTTAAGTTCGCTTGAATGGACCTCATCCCATTTCCATGTCTTTAAAGTAGAGATAGCAAACAGCTTAAAAGCGCGCATGAAGCAGTAACCAATGAATTAGTATTAAAACGAACGAGATAACCCAGATAATCTCGTATATTTACACATTTCATGCAGTAAGTTGCTATGCAAGCCAGGAAACGTTTCCTGTTAGTCTGCAAAATACTTCTACATACTAAACTCGAGATTGGTCTGATAGAAAACTGTCAAAGACATGGAGTTAGAGGTTTCGTAACAAGTGCAGGCCAGAGATGACGATGAATGCTCCCTTTTTTTGCCTGCTCTATCCGTAAAGTCATTGGATCGAGCGAGCACACTCCCTGTACACAAGTCCCGCTCTTCTTACTCGTCCTTCTGCAATCTGATTTGAGGCGCCAAGCAGGTTTGTACTTGCGCACGGTCTTTGTTTCTGAGTACCAGATACAAATTCTGGTAGGCAATGATACGGAATATTATCGATAAAGAACACAAACACGTACCAGCTGTAGCGGGAATAAGTCGATCCTGGGTTTTTGTGGTCTTCGGCAGTGTTCTTCTTCCTCGGCTATAGATGCTCGTCGGTTGTTGCTTATTCCATTCCTAACTTTTCCTAACTATATCTAATTCTTAATTCTCAGGTGAAAGTGGGTGAGGCAAGTTAAAAGATTCACTGCGATTTTCCCTTAATCAATGAAGTTTATTCACAATTGAAGTAATTATGGGTGGCTAGGTTTCCCATTATTATAATCCCACCACTTTAAATAATTCAGGAGCCTAGCTATCTGCACACGCATTCCCACCCTTGTGCACACACGTTTATTTGCTAACAGCGTAGCACCTCGTACCGACTTAATTCTAGATGAGAGAGAGAGTGGGCTCTGAGACCTTGTCTGCCCTTATATAGGTGAGCCTAGTGACGCTCACCTCCGCGTTTAAAAATGTAACGACGTTTCCTGTTGGTCCACAGACCGCGTTGCCTTAACATGCATGAGAGTGTTGCTTCAAGTCCGTGCGCCTAAGCGAACCCTGATGCATTGTGAAGTCGGTTCAATACCTCCGTCTCTTTCTTTTCTCTATCTGTCTCTTTCTATTTCTCCGTACCGTTACCGGTTCCCTACCTGTTGGTTTGGTGAAAGGTATGCTCTACTTAGGATTACGCTTTCTTGGAATTTTGCTAGCTCGCCCGTTTCTTACAATCAGCTCTGTACAAATGTTAGACGTAAAATATTTTAACATGTTAGTGAATTACATTATTACTGTACAATTATCATATTTATGGCTCCCATTTCATATGTACAATTTCTATATATGTATAATATATCCACTTTCACAGCAATATAACTTATTAAATGAAGAGTAGAACTATTTTGAAAGAAAACGATAAAACACTGATGTACCGTTTTCAACGTAAAATTAATGTTATAAATCAACAAACTAATAATGAAATAATCATTCTGCACGCTTTTGACCAATAACAATTTTCTCTGGCTTCAATTGTTGCCTGTTCGATCTATCTTCTACCAAGACGTCCTCGACTTATTTGTTCTTTGGGAGCATAATTCCACGATCTGTAAGGCATCTCTAAGGATGCGGTAGACACAATTTAAAGAAATAAAATACTGACAGTTTAATACTAATGATACAATTCCATACAAAAAAAGTTTAAGATTTTTAATAATTATTTTTGATCATTTATCCTATTTCAGATTAACTATCCATAGAAAAATAAGCTTTAGTAAAATAGTTTATATACTTACTAATAAATATAGAGGGTAGAGAAAGTCATGTGAGTGTATCACATGAGACATTCTTTTCTATCTACTACATTATAGCCCATATAAACCTTCGCTGAAATAGCTACATTACACATTTTATAGGTACAAAAGGAACAGCGGTAGTCAAATGTTTGAGAACTGGATACTATATGCTGGCCTTAATATTCCATAATCTTTATATGTAATCGTGAGAAACAATTAAAAGTAGATGGGAATAAAAAATAATGACAAGTATTGCACAATTCGAACATTTAACAAAGAATATAACGGCTTATGCCAAAAGAAAAACTTATTTGAAATAAACTGTGGTTTTAAATAGAGCTACATTTTTTGTGTGGTACGTTTTCGTCCATCGCTTAACGTTTACCAGTTGTGCAAGATTCTACAAAATTCCTGAGAATGAAGACAACGGCCTAGGCTATTCCAGAAAATTTAAGATATACATTTTATTTGTCATGTAAGTATCTTTCATAGATGGTATTTTAATCAAAATCTTTAGCGCCAGTTTTTAGAAAATCAAACTTTTCGAAAAGTGTTACATGTAAGGGGTAGTTGGGGTGGAAATCTTCTTGAAAATCCTCGTGTCGCATCCTCGGATGATACTGAACTCAAATACTAAGTTTGATATTTCTCCGGTTTTAAGTTTTTGACTTATGCTGTTAGTTGGATATTATAGGGGAAGCTGGCCCAGAAATGCGTTTATATGGGAAAGTATAGGGAAAACGAGGGTAGATGCGACGGTTCGTCGACATGGAGATTACAAGACAGAGCTCCGCGTCGCACGAGAGGGTTGATGAATCCCGCAGCCGCTGCACCGTCAGCCTCCTCATCACCCGACATGCCTGTGGAAGTTTCGCGCGTCTCTGTCATCTACATGTCGACGAACTGTCCCATCTACCCTCGTTTTCCCTATCCTTTCTCATATAAGCGCATTTCTGTGCCAGCTTCCCCGTATAATATTCTACTAATGTAATATTTCTTCTTACCTACTATAAATATATGGCAGAAAAAGTGAAAATGAAAAAAGTATTGAATATTTTAAATCAATAATAATGGATATAATGGAAATGGTTGATGCCACAAAAAGGTTCTATGATACAAAATGTGTTTTAAGGATTAATGTTAATATCTTAAACATATCATAACTTAATGAAAATCATTAAAGCGATTTTTGAGAAAATAAACAATTTTGAAAATATGTTTTACGTAGGAGGTAGTTTTGAATGGGTGGAATTTCTTGAAAATCTTCCTGTCGCATGTTTGGAAGATATTGAACTTAAGTACTAAGATGGTATTTATCCAACATTTTATTTTTGAGCAATGCCGTTCACAGAAACAAGCACTCGCGCGCGCAAACATACACACATGGGTGCATAGGTTTTTATAAAAATGCTTTTTTTGATTCAGAGGGCCGCAAAACGTATATTTCCGTTTCACTCCTGACCTACTAGGTATATGGTAGAGATATATTCAACAGAATAGAGCCCAGCACAACCATATTAGGAACTAGAACGAGATAAGATCATGAGTTAGTGGTGTGTCAGGAATTAGCTTCACAAATACTAAGATATTGTGCCGCAGTGAAAGTGGCTTAAGGTTTTCGGGAGTTCGGCGATAAACAAAGATAAGCAGCGCTTTGGCCAGCGTAAATACCGTAAGCGCTATCGTTAGATAACCAGAGTCTTCTGGTTAATTGTCCTTCTCGGACGTTTTGAAACTCTGTGGAAATATCCAACGTTATACAAGAGAGCGCTCTCGCAAGTGAGTGAGTTAATAATCGGGTTAGGAGAGCGTTTCTGAGGTAACATCAACTGCTGTGACGTGCGCAAGTGCTGCTTCTGCGAGATATGCGAAACGTCTTGTATTCGATTCCCCAGCGAGTGAACCGTTTGAAAGAAGAGGCTACGTGGCGCGTATTTCATTACGCCGCTACGCCACAAAAAAGAGAAGTGATAGTGAAAAGTGCGAAGTGACGAAATCAAAACAATGAAGTGATTTTTAGAACTTAGAGAAGTGACAGTTACAAAACGGACAAAGTCACAATATGTATGCATGAGAAGCGTACATTTAATAAAATCGGTTTGATATACTATATAGTGTTCTGTTAGAAGGTATGTTACATATTTTTGCAGATGCATGCCCCTGGAAACCAAGTGATAACAAATCCGGCAGTTGATAAGCACATCAGGTATTAATATTTTACGAGTCATTAGCCACAGTCAATGACTTGCATCGACGGTATATTGATTGATTGATTGATTGCTTTATTTAAGCACTAAGCAGTACTAAAACTGCTCTGGCCAATTTATTAAGTTAAACATCTATCTGTGTTACACATTCATATAACATTTGTGTAAATAATCAATAACAATAACTAATTATTTTAAGCTATTTTTATTTGAACTTTAAATTCTACTTTTTTTCCTATGCAAGGTTGTAAAAAAAACAGAAGCAATATTTGTTTGGTAATTCTCATTCCATCTATATCTTTTATAATTCCTCTTGATGTAATGATCTTCTAATTGATACGTAGTTCTCTCTTTAGGTTTAATTCTAATATCTATTATTAATGGAAAATGCCCTAGAACTAAGACTTAACACTTTAAAATTATTTACTACATAGCGAATATAAACTGACCATCATATATAGCCTATTCACTTTGTACGTTTTTATTAATAAAGGTATAACTTCTCGATTACGCTAATATTTTACTACTCATCCAACTACTTCCCACATTCACATCACTTTCTCCAAATTTAATTAAATTTAGCCTCTAAACTCACATATTTCTCCTTAGCCTTTCTACATCCTTTTATGGTGAAGTAGGAGTATTTTAGGAGAAGTTGTATTATAGTTCCGTTGTTGGGGAGCCGAACTTGATGAAGTAATTGCACCCCACGTATGGTACAAAGTTTCCGGTGGCCTTCGTCCCAATGTTCACTTTCCGGAGGTCTTCACCCCAAGTTTACTTTCCGGTGGCCTTCGCCCCAAAATTTAGGAATGTAATTTGTATTTTATGTTTCTTTAAATATTATATATATTTATGTTTGCCTCGGCTGCGTTGGTATTAATTTGTAGAAACAGATGTGTCTCTTTGCAGGGGGTGATGCGGCTAAAGAATGTAGGTTTACGCAAATTATAATCTTTACTTCAGTCCATTTATTAATCCTTCACACGATTAAATTACACATCACTGATATAGAGAGCTGTGAGATTATTTATTAATTACTTGCGCCTTCTTTTAACACCTAAAGTTTATAATATTCTCGCCGTAATGAATTTTCATCTCACACTGGATACGTATTTAACTGTTCAGGTACGCGTATAGCTGTCTACTAGCTAACTGACTTCTACCACCTGAATTTGCAAATTTCATCTATTTCAAGTCTCTGATTGGCTAATCCTACTCCAATAGAATACTTTTATTTAACTTATAGCCCCTCTAGTTGTTGATTGGCTATTTATGAACTGTTTTAAAAATATTACATTATTGTTTCCAATAATTACTAGTAACATTATTAAACTTTCCAATTCATTATTGCCTCAAGGTTACCTCATTGTTAGCAACTTTTGGCCTCTATTATCACAGCTACTCTATTGTTAAATTACCTAATACATCCACATAACATTATTAAACATGTACATAATAATATAAACATAATACAATGTTTGTTACATACATTTTATATGTTATTTATACACATATTGCTTTAAGGCGGGCTGTTATTTTATTTATATATATATATATATATATATATATATTTTTCTTCATCTATTTGCGTGTTTTCTAATACAACCCAGAATATCTCTTTCCTCCAAGAGACGGTACAAGAAATATATTCACTTTACACTGTAATGATCACTCTGAAAAGATTAACTTTTAATTAATAGGACTTTAATATAGTTTATAGTTCAGTGACCTCTTGAAAACTCTACTTAAAGCTCAACATATAAGGTAAGGATGAGTTAAGAACTGGGTATCATTCAGATAAATATTAAGATAAGTATATATTATGATCATTAAAGATTCATATAAAATAAAATCCCTATTTTATATAGAGTGTCTTTAAGTGGATAATTTCTCCTCCATGCACCTGTTAGTTTATTTCTTGTCAAAAGATTTCAGATTATATCTATAAGCTAATCTAAGAGGAACCGAAATGTCTTCGTCTCTGGATTAATATTAACTCTAACACGGAGAAGTACTTCCCAAATGTGCGTTGCAATGCAGTTTTCTGCTCAAGAGAAGTACCAGGGCGGCGCCTTGGCCGAGTGGTTAGACCGTTCGCCTCTCACCGAGGCGGCCCGGGTTCAGTCCCAGGGACCCGCATGTGGGATTTGTGGTGGACAAAGCGGCGTCTGGGAGGGGTTTCTCCGGGTTCTCCGGTTTCCTCCGTCATTCATTCCACCAACTGCTCCATCCTCACCTTTCCTTTCATCCATTTCACCCTCATTTCGTTTCATCTACTTCCTTCCTCCAATACCAGGCATCGGCTGATCACCCATCCTGGCTCTTCTGTCTGCTCCATGAGAGTGTCTGCACCTCGACGGGCCTCTGACCCCAGGCATCCGCCTATAAGTCCTGGGGGGTGTAAGACCTACATAAGAGGAGGTTAAACAGAGAAAGAAGAAGAAGAACAGAAGTACCAGTTGGCTGTAAAACCTAATGTACCTAATAACATTTATGGATTTGCTTTGAATATTCACAGTTGTGCATTATGTCATTTTATGTTGTGCAATTTATTTGTATAAGGCTGTAACCCTGGGTTGGTACTTTTCATCTTGCACATCTATGGTTTGCAGCCCTAAATTAATTGTAAGACAAGAAAATGTATCAGTGAAAGGCTGTGTTGCAGACATAAACCATCGGGCGCTTCTGGATTTTTGAAGTTCTATTTGCTTTTTTGTAATTTTTCAGACATGGTTTGTGTTGTAAACCAGCGCTGCATTGCATACCGTTGTGCTATTTGCCGTGCATCGCAGTATAGGAAGGTGCAAATTATTTCATTAAGAAGTGCCATGAAGGGCATTGAGACGTGTGTAATCACGAGTCACCATTTGCCTATTAGTGTTCTAGGGGAATAAAACTTGTCAAATGATGCGTTTCTCATTACAGTTCAATGGAATAAAATCACAATGGTACCTTATTATTTCTAAGTGCTCTCTCGATTGTAATCACTGTTGTTCACATCTGTCTTCTTTGATTTGGAGTTTTAAACTCTAGGAAGTGTTCTAATGGTTTACAAAATAACGAAACGCTTTCTTAAAAAAGAATGGAGCATTGTAAATAAAATAAAAAGCTATATGCTTGTATAATATAAGATCGGCAGGTTATAGGTGCACTGTTTCATAAATTTGAAAGAAAAGCTAGAGTAAGGTGCAAGATCGTTACAATGCAGATTGTATCGCCTTGATTAATGAATGAGTTGGATGAAATAGATTACACAAGCATTAAAATGAGATATTCAGTGGTTTACATTTAAAATTAAAGTTGTACTGTAAAAGCTTGTTTTAATATCAGCTGATGGAGTGCCTCGTTCTCTAACTTTGCATCCGTTGTTAATTCATTCTCTTTTGGTATACATGAGCTCAGTGTACAAAGCTTCAAAAGAGATTAAATAAATCTCTAAGCTAGAGAAAGACAAAGCTATAATAGCGCTCTGTAGCTCTACGGAAAAATGGCTTTAAAGGAATGTGGTTCTCTTTTTATTGCCACTCATTTCACAGCGGTAATTTTTCGATGTAATTTCAGCTAAAACCACTTGGTCATCTGTCCTAAGGGGCTTTAAATCCGACACACAATTTCTGACCGTTGGCTTTAATCGACGTTGGAAATCTGGACGTGCTGATACATCATTGTGGAGACACAATCCCAGCTTAAAACCGCGAAAACTCTGACATAGTAATCTTTTTATTCTTTGATTCCCGTATAAGGGAGCTATTAATCAGATTGGATCTGTTGGAGAGATAGCGCATTGAAAACAAAGCGAGATGAGATAAGTTGAAGCACTATGTTTCACAAAGCTTCTACGTTTCTTTTGAATCACCCGAGCTAACAGTTTAGGTTCAGATTATTGGAAAGCCGGTAACTATGAAAACTTCATACCCATGCAACTGCAAGCATATATGTCACACAAAAGAGGATCGTAAAGCAACTTTAATACATAGTTTATAAACATAATACAGAAAGCTTTACCTCCTAAAGCGAGATGAAGCTCTGAAGCTTTAGATGTAAACTTGTAATCTGGCAATTAAGGAATAAATAATAATAATACATTATTACATTAAGGTAATATAATTCCCTGATATCAATATTCGCAGAAATCAGGGTGAAACTGAAGGTCATAAAAATCCAATACCCATTTATCCCAAACCAGCAAATGAAACATTTTGAACTTTGTACATCATCGTCCGAAGAAGTCTTAGATATATTGGTCTGTTAGGATATCACAGACAAGTTTTGCCCCCAACACTTCATTGGACGGCCAGAAAGGTTGTAATGTATAATCCTTGAAAAATAATCTCCTCAGTTGTTAATTATAAAACAGCTATATCGGTTAAGCAATTTTGATTGTTACGCTGGATATGATTTTCTCCTTTTTACGTGAAGATTGGTAGGTTAAGTCGAACGATCAATGATAAAATGGTTGAAATATTGCTTAAATGAACACGGGATCCTTAGGGCTTATAGTTACCTGATATTCGTCTTCTCAGGATAACGGTAAACCTTATCAGGGTAACTCACTCTTACCGAGATTCGTCCTCGGGACCTATTGAAGGTGAAGCAGATACTCTTACCCCACACCACAGATATGGGCTTTCTTCTTTTATATACAGGGAGGTTTTAGGGTCTCGATCCATTTTCGAGTCAACTTCGAAGTTGGTTTTTGTTTCAATAGATATACTGGTGTGTTGACTATTGAAACAGGGATTGTTGGTGCTGATTGCGCCGTTTAAGTATGCTTAGGTTAAACAGAGTTTAGACGTAAAACTCCATAAACTGGCACCAATGCGAGCAAATACTTGACTCTTGGTCAATAAATTTCAGAGGAGCCGAAGAGCCACCTCCCGGTCGAACCTGCCGTGCCCAAGGAGACTGTGATATGGATTCGAAATGCCGTCGAAAGGAGTCCTCAAGCATCGACTCGTCGTCTAAGTAACGAGCTATATGTGCCCCGAGCAATTGTGTTGAAGATTTTGAGGTTTACATAGAAAAACCGTGCTTATCACATTCAGATGTTACACAAACTAGACGAGGAAGATTATGCAGCTCGTAGGACAGTGTGTTATGACTCAAAAGGGATATATGGGGTAACGAGCAACGACACACTGCCAATGAATGGCAAAGGGACACCCCGAAAGCCAATGTGTGGCTTGGGCTTACCATATCTATTACTTACGGTCCTTTCATGTTCGCAGAAGCTAGAATTACAGACGATACATACCTAGACATGCTGACAGAGGCCACAGCTTGAGCACGATAGCATTTTTGACAGTGTTGTCTTTCAGCAAGGTGGTGTACCCCTCATTTTGCTTTGACTGTTAGAGCTTACCTCAACCAGCGCATTCCTAAACAAATGAGTGTGGACATCACGTTCACCGACTTGACGCCGTTAGACTTTATCGCTTGGGGATTTATCGAGGTACGAGTGTACAAAACGAAGGTACGAGATCTACAGGACCTCAGGAATCGTATTCGGGAAGCATGTGTGGTAATTACAGGAGAAATGCTGACAAATGTCTTTACCGTAAAGGTGAACGATGAGGACTATGCTATGAAATGGATGGTGGGTATGTTGAATTGCGAATCGTTTCGTAGGTAACGATAACCCTCATATCAATTTCACGTCCGCCAGTCCATTATTTCTACAAAATGGGTTGAGGCTTTATAGCCTACCTGTATTTAGTGTACATTAGTAATCAAGTTGATTGCAACACTAAAATCCTTACATAAGGTTTATTAAAATACGTTGGAACACAGAATCTTCACTAATACATCAAAAGACTTAGAATGACAATTAATCAAATGATTTGATATTGACGTCGTTGGAAACCTCTACACTATTTGATAAAATGCAAATTAAAGAAATAAATAAAAGAAACGAATCGTACCGCTATATGCCGAATCAATTGTGTCTTGTTTCGTTCTGTCTTTTGTTTGCTTAGCAATCTCCTGGTTAGCTGTCTCATCATATATATTTTAAAAATTAAATATAATAGCTTTTGTTTTTACAAGCATTCTGCGTCAATTCGAATAAACATCATAATCATTTTATTGAGTATCTTTTATTATATTTCCAAAATATTTGTATGGTAATATATGTATATATGGTAAAACCGTTTCTTATAGACTATGTCCGTTAGAAGAATCAGGCGTTTTCAATGGTGAAAGAATTATTAAAGTTTGGTCGGGTGGATTTTTAAATTATCGTACTCACAGACACACATACATAATTTATTTTACATATTTCCAATATTATTACAAATTAAAGGAATAAAATATATGTTCATTATACTTTAACACCGCGTAGTGCAAGATAATTATTTTTATTGAAAATCTGTATTTCAATGAATATTGATGACGTGACACAGCACCTACGCTAATGCGAGGTTTGTTCTTTGGGTTCGCCGCACATGGAGAGCAATGTAATGCATTCACATGCAGAACACAAAACAAAGCATACGACCACGCTTGCATATTGCTCCCTACAGCAAATATCAAGCGTGTTATTTAATAAGTCAAGTTCAATTATCCGCACCTTATTAACCTTTAGAAACCCTGGGGGTGTGTACGCATTTAAAATTCGATATCCGTAACATGGGATTCAAATCAAACACGGACTTCTTGCTGCCCTAGACTATGGATGAAATTAAGCAAACAGAACCACTCATCACAAAGGGATTCCCTGTTCCAGGGCTTAGTAGAAGTCCTTCAATGTAAAAATTTGTAAGGCTGAGTAATGGAAAATGAAAGTTTAAACTACTCGTCACGTTTTCCTGTTTAGTATAACGTATGTACAGAAATATTCGTCACAAATAAACTAGCTTCTCTGGTCTTTCTTGTTCTAGTTAAGGGTTTATTCTTTATGGCCCTTTTTATTACTCTATTTTACGTCACTTTAACTACATGGTCATATCGCGACGGATCTGTTAGTGTGTAACTCTTGGATCGATGTGTGGCCCCCAGTTAACCTTCTAGGTCTCATCCCTGTAACCACTTGCTTCGTCAGGTGTCCACAGTGACCTTAGTGCATAGCAACTGGATCTTCTACTTCGTGCAGTGCAGATGACATTAGGATGCCGTCCAGTCTACCTGCTTCCATTGTCTGTAGATAGATGGCGCAGCATTGGCTATTACCACCTGTTTTTCATTTTTACTATTGTTTCTTAGAACAAAATCATATGAATGTAACAAATCAGATTTTTTTTAATCAGCTAACAAAGAATAGAAGTGATGTGGGTGGTTTCAGCAAGATTCCGCACTACTCCTCGGCACAGAATTCCTTGCTAGCCTCTAGTTCCCGTGGTTGCTGGTTCAAACCCGGCGGAGGGCGATGGATTTTTTTCGGGCGTAAAAATCCTTAGTATGGCTTTCTTCGGAAGGAAAGTAAAGGCGGTGCTCCCGTGTCAGATTTACGGTACGTAGAAGAACCTCAAGCCTGAGCAGAATGTCCGGTTTTTCACGCCCAATATATTGGGTTGTCTCATAAGTGCGTTCGATTTGCTCGCAAGTTTCATCTATAGCGCCTGAAAACACTGAACCCCGTGTACACTCAAGCGATCCTAGCTGCCTAACCACCCCTACGACTTAGAGAAAACAACCAGACTCGCTATTGGATGTCACTGTGCATTTGTGACTGACGTTGGATAGAACTTGTGTTTACAAACTACGGAAATCAAAAAGGAACATTTCCAACATCTTATGCTGTTTTACTATCGTAAGGGTAAAACCGCCTTACAATGCCGGCAAAAAATTTGTGCTGTCTACGGGGATGATGCAGTAACGAATTGAGCATGTCAAAAGTGGTTTAGTCGATTTCGAGTTGGGAAGTTCTCCCTAAAAGACAAACCTCGGTCTGGACGGCCAATGGTTACGGACGTGGAAAGAATTCATGAAACGATAGTCAACAATCCACGAATTACAACTCGGGTGTTGGCATTGGAGCTCAATTTAGGTCGTGCTACTGCAGCCACGAACTTGGCAATATATTGTCGAGAATAATGGTGTATACTGCAGGAAATAAATAGTTTGCTTACAAAACCTAACTGCCGTAGTTATTTATCTTTTGAACTACCTTGTGTTTAAAGTTTGTAAACAGAAAGATTGGCAACTACACTGTCATAGCTATGCTGCGGGTGAGGTGTGTTCCCAGGCGTTTTTAGTGATGGAAACTTAACGAAAGTGAACTTACGAAACAACCCTATAGAATAGGAGCTAAGGAATACAGCAGTTAAATAGGGCCCAGAAATAAAATTCATTTTTTTAGCACAGAACTCCATAACTTAGGGCAGTGTTGGGAAAATAAAGTGATAGTGTATGGTCTTTTGTCCCCCAGATCTAATAGTGTGGTTGTTATATTTTGTGCTCTAGCCTTAAGAACAGTGTTACAAAACAAATCATCATTGTTGAAGAAATTCAAGGAAAACATACAAATGAAACTGGGGCCTTTCGTTGGGCGTGTAGACACAAAATATAAATATCTCCCTTATTATTATTCAGTTTTGTTGCTGTTACAGAAATAATTATTATTTGTATTATTCAATTTTTTATACTGTTACAGTTATTTTCTTGATGTTTCTGATAGGTTATATAATATGCAAAATTTAAGTTTATCGTTGTTTTTATTTGTATATGTAAAACAGTTACCACTGTAAACGATGTAGTGCCAATAAATATTATAAGGTATAGACACACACGTTTTTGTACTGTTATACCTTTTTATTCTGTGCGAGTTCTTATAAACATACCAGAAAAGCCATTTTATTGGCGGATTACAAGATATCACGTGACAGGTATACTGTACGGACAGAGCGAGGGAGCGGGAAAGATTAGAGACAAAAATTGTGATAGGGAGGGAGAACGGAAGAGAGAGGAAGAGAAGGAGAACATACTAAAAGCTAACCTGAGAAGGTGAGCAGAACTTCAGATTATACTAGCCATGGGGTGGCTAGTTATTCTAAAGTTCTTTCAGTGGTATTAAGCAGCTGTAAACTGAGATTGCATCTAGTGCATTTGGTGAAAAAAAACGCACTGTTACAAACCCCACCTTGTTCTTTTCTCTCCCGATTAGTACCCAATTTTTTGTTTTATATCTTGAGATTGTTAGGCTACGAATTTGTAAAGTTTCATTATTGTTTTACAGTTTGCTTGATTTCTTAAACTTTTCTAAGTATATAGATTTGCACATCCACTGGAAGTTGTGTTATTTTAGAGGTGTATCTGATTAACTGTGTGCACGGAAAAATTACAACCGAGATAATGGTAATTACCTTGAACTATTATGTTCTGATATATAATCATCTTGCAGTGATTATATTTGTTTCATTCAAATATGATTCATTCTAATTTGTAGTTGAATATTTAAATAATTATCACATAATTAATTTGAGCCTTTTACATGTCTATTTTATTTTCTTGGTAGAGCAATAATTTTACCGTCAGAAAATAAAATAAATGTTTGCTAATTATTACAAAAGGCTATCTCCACATTCTTATCAGAATATTGATGTAAATGAATGAAGGCATCTTGTCCATTATTTATACGCACTTATCATGAATGACGCGACCGGCCGCCGCTAGCTCTTAGTCGTGGCGCTAACGGTTTGAATGGTCTAGCTCTGCAGTAGCCTAACTCAGGTGCCTATGGAGCACAACGAGATTTGTTGTCCAGTCTAATGTTGTTTGGCATGGCTGTAGTTGCAATACTGATATGTGAAGCTGTCTCTTGAGCGTATTTACTGTGTGTATTACAGGATAGCGAGTGTTTATTGTGTTATGTTTTGCATGAACAGTCACATCTGGACTGCCAGCTTGAATTTACACAGAAATTCCCTGGTTTCACTTTCCTATAAATCCACACTTTATAGCTTGTTAGAAAAATGCAAGTAAATTCGGACCCTGATAAACCAATGCATAAAACTTCTATGCCAAGGAAAATTAGACGCGATGTCAGGTGAAGGAGTGCATGAAATTTGCTGGTTCAGGTTTACTTATTGTTTCATCTGTGTAGCCCCTTTAACTTCTTTGGTCACATTCGGTGCTTTGATTTAAGAAACAACTGATGGTGTTATTCTTCGCTGAAATGTAGGATTTCTTAACGCTGTTTTAGTTAGCTTTTAAACACACTGGCATTCACACTTCCACACTCTATGGAGTTTTGAGAGTGATTCTAGTTAAATAAAAATTCTATTCCCCAACCGGGAATTAAACCCGGGACCTCTGTTGAGTAGCAAGTACCCTGACCACTCGACCTCAGGGGCAGTCGACACAAACATCGTTTTTGATGTCAGAATAATTTACTCTCCTGCTCTCTCTCTCTTAGACTTAAATCCATTTGATTATTATATGTAAGGAATGCTTAAGGTTTATATAAAAAGTCTCCATATCCTGGACTAATTAGAACGCAGTATTAGCTTGCGTTTTCTAATTTTTCGGATGTTGAAATTCATCGAGTATTTAATAATGTGTTCAACATCTAACAGTCTTTTATTACTCTTTTAAGCAGGGGGACATCACTTATAACAAGAGATAGTTGATAGTAAGATAGTCGTAGAATATTTGCTTCCAGCTTTGAAATTTAATAAAACAAACGCTACTTCTTTCTATAGAAGATCATTTCTAAAAATCCTTAAAATGAGCTTATGGAAAAACGGAATGTCGCTGAGAAGGGTTATTATTTTCTACTATTCTCTATATTTACTTCTACATTTTTTGAGTTTTGTTAAACTTTATGGATAATAACTTGTTTAAAACAAATAAGAATCAAAAGCATAAAGATTCTCTAACACACTTTTTTTAATTAGTGGGACAATGTGTGCTACAATAGATCTACTTAGTACGCCGCGTCAACATCCAATAAACGCCAAACACCGTTTATTTTAAGCGGAACGACGCTGTTCTTTATCAATAACTTTGTAGCACCGCAATGAGGATTCGATTATATTAATTTTGGTAAGTCAGGGACAATAGGAGGAGGTCCCAAGTATCCTGAATATGTCTTCCGTTTCAAAAGCAAACAAAAAGCAGTAAAAGAATCTGATGTGTTACACTCACATGACTTTCTCTACTCTTGTACAAACTATTTTTACAACGCTTATTCTCCATATGCTTCATGTTAATCGAGATATCAAGATATTAATCTTATTGCTAATTTTCTTGTAGATGCAAGGGGAATTTCTAGGCTTTAAGCGACAGTCAAATATTTTAAGAGCTGTTTGCTATGTGGAGTATTCCATTCTCTTTGCATTACCAGGACAAAAAAAATGAATAACCATTTCAGAAAAAGTATAAGTGTTGGAAAATTTAAGGGAATAACAAGCAATATCTTGAAAATGGTTTACCCAACAAACAAATGTATGACATAAATTGTGTATTTTAACGCGATCTACATTTTTTGTGTAGTAAAATTTTATCTATCTCTTATGATTTACCAGTTATGCAAATGTCGTTCACAATGAAGAATACTTTTGGAGACATTCCCAGAAAATTCGAGATATACATTTCATTTGTCATGAAAATATCTAAACAATCATTCATTCATTATCTGTTTACCCTCCTCTTATGTAGGACTTACACACCCCAGGACTTACAAGCGGGTGCCTGGGGTCAGAGGCCCGTCGAGGAGCAGACACTCATGGATCAGACAGAGCATCCAGGATGGGTGATCAGCCCGATGCCTGGTATGGGATGAAGGAAGTAGATGAAACGAAATGTTGGTGAAATGGATGAAAGGAAAGGTTATGATGGAGCAGTTGGTGGAATGAATGGCGGGGGAAACCGGAGAACCCGGAGAAAACCCGCCCAAACGCCGCTTCGTCCACCACAAATCCTACATGCAGGTCCCTGGGATTGAACCTGGGCCGCCTCGTGGGAGGCGAGCGGTCTAACCACTCGGCCACGGCGCCGCCCTATCTTAAACATATGATACCCATTACAGCCATTTTTGAGAAAATTAAAATTTTCGAAAAATGTTCCATGGGGTGGGGGGATTTTCTTGAAAACCTTCGTGTCGCATCTCTGGAAGATACCGAACCTAAATATCAAGTTTGGTGTTTATCTGACTGTTCATTTCTGAGTTAAGCTGTTCACAGACACACACTCGGACATGTTTCCAAAAATGCTTTTTTTGATTCAGGGGTCTCAAAACATGTATTTCTGGTGAAATCTCGGTATCGAATTTTGGAGTGGAATACAATACTTCCCCTATTTACTAAACGTAGTAGAGAAAGTAATAACTGGACAGCAAAATGTTACACTTCTGATATTTTAGTAATGTCTTGCTTTAACCGCATTCTTCAGAAATGGCTCTGCTTTTCTGGCAGTTGAACATTATTGTATGATTACTCTATCTTTATAACGAACATTTGTCCTTCATTGTGAAATTGCACAGATTTAAAAATTTGTACATGTATTGGAAAGGTTTCGTTTTATGTAAGTATGAAGGTTTTCGCAATATCATTTCTTCGTAGTAGAGTCCACCATGTTCTGAACCACTTTTATTACTCATAGGAAAGCAATATAGCTAAGAAAACAATATAACTGTTCTTGTCGATAACTGAAAGCTTTATACCAAATGGATAGCTTAAGATCGTGTGTCCCTTTTCGGGAAAGGCTAAAACCACAGCAAAGCCTCACTGTATGTTGTTTTGTTTGCTTAGCCCTAGAGTCGGGAATACACGCTTCACCGAAACAGATGGACGGTGTTGTGTACTGAACAGAGAATTCGTCTAGAAGAGAAGATATTCTCTGTTTTGATTCCACGAGGTAAGCCTAAAGTGCCAACTGATAGTAAATAGGTTTTCTGAAGGGCTTGTTGCGAATCCCCACTTTTGATGTAGATAAAATTTCTCACAAAGTAATGGCAACCCCTTTTTACTTTCTTTAGTGCTTAACTATAAGTAGGGAAAATATTGCATTTCTCACAAAAATTCGGTATCAAGATTTCACCGGAAATACACGTTTTGCGGTGTTCTGAATTCATAACTCCCCCTCTCTCTCTGGATGTATGTGTGTGCTTCTCTACGGACAACATATCTCAAAAACAAAGAATCGGTTAAATTCCAAACTTAGTATTTAAGTTCAGCATCTTCCAGGAATGCGATACGAAAATTTTCAAGAAAATCCCATTACCGCAAACACGCTTTTAATGGAAAATTTTCGTTATTCTTATTTTCTCAAAAATGGCACAACGAATTTGATTAAAATACCACACATTTAATATATCTTACATTATCTGGGAATACCTTCTGATGTCTTCTTCATTATAATGACTTATGTAAACCGTAAGAGATAAATAAATTTTACTACATAGAAAATTAGACTTCGTTAAAGAACACAGTTTACATCAGATACATTTTCTGTGGAGTTAACCATTTACCGGTTTGAATTTTCAAATACTTATTTCAAGTAGTAAGTCATATTTGTTATTTTCCAGTGGTATGGCAGATCATTAAATTTCAAAGCCATCACATGACAATTCGCCTTTTTAAAAATCTGATATCGCTTTAGTCTACTCTAGTCTTATAGAGAAACTTTTCTAAGAATATTTTGTTGAAATGTAAATAGAGAAAGTCATGTGAACGCAACACATCAGAGTGTTTAAATGCGGTATACAGTGCACGGCTTAATAACAGTTACATATTTTATGTCCTGAAAATAGGAAGCTCTTTCGCTTTACGAGAACCACCTGGGACCAACAAAACTGGAGAGAATCACTGAAGCTCTTGGAGATGGTTTTACACTAGTGTTTTGATATGGATTTTGAGCAACATGGAAGTTGTAGGTGAAATATTATTCTGCTCATGCGTGCCTTATACAAGTATAATTAAACTACCTGATTACACCAAGACGTTGAATGGTTCAGTAGTAGTAAAATAAAATGAATTTGGTAGCAATACCTACTTTTGAATAAGAAAATACCCAGAAAGCTTTTAATAATCCTTCTTTGTTTTATATATATAGATATAGATATAGATAGATATTTTATTTCACTTCGTTAGTTACATAAATTAATTCCCATATAAGTTTTTTAATACATAATACTATCTCTACGCATTACCCTTTACATATAATTTTCTCTTTCACTAAGTTGCTGCATTACTAAGGGCCCGCAAACATACAACACCATGGTTGTCGAGTTATTGGGTCCTATTTAATTTTATGATTCAACAATCTACATTTTCTTTCTATTCCCTATTTCTAATTTTTTCAGCCATTTATTTCTCACTACACCTAAATATTCTCCTATTTCAGTTAAACTTTCCTTGGATTTAACTCTTAACAGCCTTTTACCTATAATTTCATTAGGTAATATAGTATATATATACTATATTACCAAATGAAATTATATATATACCACCTTTAAATACTCGGTCAGATCGACAACTTTGTCAGCCACTTGATGTTAACTCGCTTACATCGGATTTACTTTAGGGATCGATTCTAATGAAATCAAATTTAACCACTCAAGCCAAGTTCTTCGGTTGAGAAGCCTGTAGTTTTAGCCTCCAAGATTATATCACGATATCTCTAGCTGGTTACTAGTATTTACTTCTTGTAAATGGCACGCTTATATGGGACAGGTGGCCTTGGATTTTATTTCTGGTACAAATTTTCATTTTCAGGCTTAAGGGGAGCTGAAAAGTGAGCAGCATATTTTATAATGTTGCAGATGGAGTGCTAACGTTCTTATGCTTGTTCATTATATCAGTACAAACACTGGTAGAAATGTTTACCAGCTTTACTATGAAATTCGTTCAAACTTTAATTTGTGCTGAAATACAAAAATCTATTTCTGCAAAAAATAACATTTTAATATACACCTCTAACTCATATCCCTACATACTAATAGAAATAGTATAAATAGTATTTTAAAAAAACGTGCTCTTCCAAAAAGTGAAACATAGGCAAAAAATGTATTACACAGTAAATATAAACTGTTGTACAATCAACATACAAAAGGCTAGAGGTAAAACCTATCTAGAGACACATAGAGACATACTTTTGTCTCCAACTACAAAATTTTGTTATATGTATCTTAATTATTGAAGTAGGGGATAAAACTGAAATTGGTGGTAATTAGTTGTTCTTTCACACAAGCCGTGTGCATAGGACAAGATTAGAAATGTCAGGCTGAAAAATGAATGCCATAGCCGGGATTTAAACCACTGATCTTTGGGTTTCCATCCGGCTGCTCTAACTACTGACTACCATGACAACAAGCCGACACGACATTAAATTGCCCAACTGCCTCGCATTTTTCCTGTTCAGTTGGGGAATTTAATGTCGTTACGGCTTATTGTCATAGTAGCTCAGTGGATTACAGCAACTGGACGGAAGCCGGGAGATTCATGGTTCAAATCCCGGCATTGTGTTGCATTTTTCAGTAAGATTATATCCTTCCATTATCAAAATATTTAGGTTCCTATTAGTAACAGTATACATTACCTTTTAAAGAAGATGCTAAGTCAGTCAATCGGAGCAATGAAGGAGGGTTAAACTTTAAGAATGTTAATTATAATCAACAGTATTAATTTTTCACTCCCAGAAATTAGATCTAGTAAAATGACAATGTTTTTTGTGAAATTACCTCTGTAATGCTCACTTTAAATTTATGTTTTATTTTTTAGTTCTGAGGCAGGATTTTTAACAGTTAAATGATTTCAGTCTAATTATATAATAAAAAATATAATAACAGACCGCCTTAAGGCAATATTTGTATGTAACAATATATAAAATGTGTATATTACAGTCATTGTGAACGTTTATATTATTATATACATGTTCAATAATGTTATGTGAATGTACTTCGTAATTTAATAATGTAGGAGCTATGAGAATAATAGGTTAAAAGTTGCTAACAATGAGGTAACCTTGAGATAATAATGAGTAAGAAAGTTTAATAATACTAATAATCATTCTTGGAGCAACAATAATGTAATTTTTGTGACAGTTTATAAAATAGCCAATCAACAACCAGAAAAAGTTAAATGAAGGTATTCTATTGGAGTAGGATTAGCCAATCATAAACTGAAATTTAGCAAAATTTACAAATCTAAAAGTCAGTTGCTTGTAAACAGCGCTCATAACTGGACGCGTTGCTAGCAGACAGTGTTATTAATCAGACGTGAGATGTGTCCTCAAGAAATTTAATACGTATTCGTGTGAGACAAAAATAGTTTTATGTGTTAAAAAGTGCAAGAAGATTAATAAAAGTATCTCACAGCTCTCTATATCAGTGAAGTGTTATTTAAATCGTGTCAATCATTAATAAAAGGAGTGAAGTAAATTTATAACCTCTGTAAGCCTACATTCTTCAGTCGCAACACAACCCTGCAAAGAGAAACATGTCTCTAACAACATTACTGATGCAGCCAAGGGAAGCATAAATATATAATATTTAAAGAAACAGTCAAATTAGAAAGTTAATATTTTTAAATTTTTTGGGCGAAGGCTACCGGAAACTTTCTACCATACGTGCGGTTGCAACTACTTCAAGTTAGGCCCCCAACAGTCGAAATATAATACAACTCCTAAAATTAAAGTTTCTCAATTCCCACTTGGCCTTCGAGGAGCGTCTAAACCGCGCATGTGTATTACGGTAAATGAGAGAGCCGGTTATTGTGAACAATTATTGCCCAATAGACACCTAAACGTTGGAAATAGTTTTATCTTACCACTTTTGCAGGTAAATGTTCAAAATTATCATTTATCTTCGATAAAGCTTTATTTTCAGTGGGCAACCTCAGCCTTAACAACCGAATAATCTTAACAATAAAATGGAATAATTTCATATTTTGGTGATCCATGATCGAAAACTTTGAACGCATGCAAATTGTAATGAATCCTTTTTTAACCAATTCCCACAATTCTTCAAAATAAGTACAAATAATTTAAGCATTTCATTAATAAGTGTATAAAATCTGTTAAAATAGAGTAGGAATGTATTATGTTTCTAGAATTTTTTCCCCATAACGTTTTATTTTGAAATTATGGATGATTTATTGCCTTTTAGTATTACCCATTATAGGGTACATCATAATTGTATGATGAAAGCCTTTATATGTAATGGCACCATATAGTCGTTGCTTTTTATGGTTTTAGTCTTTTAGTTTATGGTGTAATAAAACTTACAACCAAGCCTTCAGAAGGGGCTGATAAAAATCCCACACATGTGTTATGAAACAAATTAAAACGCCGATAGAAATATTTACATTCCTTACTTTCCACTCGAGGGCCGCCACTTAGTGTGATTTTGACCGACAATTTGGATACTGTCGTGAGAATACAACTACAGGAAAAATGAGAGGGAGCATCGTGTTCATTTTGGATGAAGAATGCTTTACGATTGCGTCCATAAGGTAACTTTACACTGAAGGTATGATTAAACGTTGTTTTGTGGTGTATAAGAGCATCAGGAAGTAACCAAAAATAGTTGACTACTCCAGTTTTCTCTGTAAATGGTATTACTCTTTGTTTCTTTTCCGGAGATGGCTCGCGGCGAAGTACCAGTCACAGATTTACAATCAGTTCCGTGGACATCATCATCTGTGGACTCATTAGTGGGAATATTGAGTGATGTAAATTAAACATTCCAAAACTCTCCGATGCATGTTTTTTATTATTTTACACACTTTTTCTGCTAGTTCTATTTCTTTATTTGCAAAGCCAGCATCTACATATCCTTATTTAAATATGGTTACAGGCGTTTCTGCCACATGAAGCAAATTCATTTTTACTCACTGCCATACTCTTCTCTCTCCCTCTCTTTAACTGATCACCACTCTAGATCATAGGATGGTGATCAGACTAATGCCTGGAATTGCGGTGAAGAAGGAAATGAAATCTAGTGATGAAAGGGATGACAAGATTTCGGGGATCAAATTATCCAACCCAGCATTCACCTAGTGTCAGAGAAAAACAGAAAAGAACAACTTTCGGTCAACCCTGGGATTTTTATGTAGCACCTCCCAAATGTGAGTCGCTCAAAGTTACCGCGGCCCACCACAATCATATTCACAATAGATAAGCACGCGCGTGGACCATGACACACTGGATAGCTCGTCAGCATCTGTCGATGACGTAACACACGGTCATGTATAATGCATGGCAACTTATGATGATTTGTAAATGAACGTGACGCGTCCTGTAATTCTCCGCAAGTTGTACAGTTCTGCCTAATTATACGTTTAGAAATGATGTATACAACAGTACCAGAAAATTCAAAATTTGTATCTGCTTCTCCTGAAAGTTTTCTTGCTAGAGATTTTTAGATCATATTTGGTACACGTACTAACAATTATGTTTATGTTAGCAACACTGAAAATAAAGCGAAATGCAATGGCTTCGTTTTATGCCAAGGTCACAACCGCCTTATTTGCGTATCGGCTGAGACGTTACGAGGGGCACTTTTTATATTTTGAGCTTAATAATTAAAACAAAGTAGTTTCTGATTGAAAACTGCTTTATTGTTTTTCAAAATATTCTCCTTTATGATCAATTCACTTTTGCATCCGTGTGAACCCATTTGTCAAAGCATTTATTCCAGTCTTCTTGAGACACCTCCAAAACATGGTTTTTGAAGGCATCAACGGCTTCTTCTGCCAACGAAAATCGTTGTCCACGTAATTTATTCTTGATGTTCGGGAAGAAAAAGAAGTTATTGGATGCCAAATCAGGACTGTATGATGACCCATTAGTTCGATTTTTTTGAGCCTTCAAATACTCTGTTGTTATACGAAATGTGTGTGTGCGCTCGCATTTCTTGATTAAGAACGATCCTATGGTTCTTATTGGTTTTCATTACTTCACCGAAGACTTCCGGCAAACAAATGGTTGTGTACCATTCGGCAGAGACCGTTTTACGTTCCTCTAAAGGCACTGTTGCCACATGGCCAGTTTTGCTGAAAAAGCAGGCGACCATTTGCTTCGAAGTGCTTCCAGTGGGAACAACTTTTGTTGGATTTGCTTCATCTTGAAACACCCATACAGTCGATTGCTGTTCAAGTAGCGGCTCATACGCATAGATCCATGATTCGTCACCTGTTACAATTTTATATACGTCTTTTGAGGCACCGCCATAGTATTTCACGAACATTTTTGTACACCAATAGACACGAGCAGCTTTTTGATATTGCGTCAAATTATGTGAGATCCAACGAGAGCAAACCTTTTTCACGGCTAAATAATCATGCAATATTTTATATATGCTGGTGGAGCTAATTCCTAGGGTTGCCTCAATCTCACAATATGTGGAATGATCTTTCATTATTAGTTTTTGCACAGCATTAATGTTTTCTGGAACAACAACTAATTTTGGACGACCTTCACGAACTTCATCATTAAGCGAACGGCGACCATGATTAAATACGTTATACCAGCGTTTCACAGTGGCAAAGGATGGAGCTTTGTCGCTAAATGTGGAAGTTAGTTCATAGATGCACTCTTGTCTTGATAATCCACGTCGAAAGTCGTAATAAATCATTGACAAACATTTTCACGAGTTAATTCCCTGTTTTTGTTGACACACAATTTTCAAGTTAGTGTAAACAAAACAAATGACGCTCTATTGACAAAATGTTCGAAGTAGATTATGGTAGAAAATGTCAAAAATTCCATTGGAAACGTCAGATGGCACCTACAACATTCAGGGTTGCCAAGACTCAACATATAAATAGTGCCCCTCGTATTATGCCTATGTGCGCAGGACATGTCAAGCGTACGTTAATCAGTGGTGAGCTGTCTCAGTCGCTAGTTTGTCTTCGTGCTGTGAAGTGTTTGGCCAATATGTGTGTTGTGTGCGATTTCCTTAGGAATTTTATTCTCTTATTAGTCTACGGAAATGTCTTTCAACAAAATCGCGTTTGAACAGCGTATTTTTATGCAGGATACAAATGTGAAAACTGAATCATGTAGACAGGTATGTAGGCAATTTCAGCAGAAATTTCCTGGTTATCCAGTTCCAGGTAGAGACACTCTGAGATGTTTGGTCAATAAACTCAGAACAACGGGATCGCTAAACGCTAAAAAATAAAGTTTATAGGAACGATCCCCACATCATAGACGAACCTAAGGACAATATAAAAGCTGAAATTATAAACATTACGCAAGAAGGATTGCGTGTGATTGGTAATTTCATCCGACGATGTCAGAATGTCTTCGTGCAGACTGACACCACTTTCAACAACACTTATAATAAGGTTAGTACGCATTACATATATGTTACTAACACTCTGAGTAAGTAACGCGGGAGTTACGGAACGGAAAACACCGCAGTGTAGTATACTTGTACTGTGTGTAGAGAACGAATTCGCACGATGCGCGGCCTTGGCATTAAACGAAGGCACTGTATTAATCCATATGTCTGCCCACATGTACCATGCCGTAACTGTGAACAATTTACGGAAAACATACAGAAATATTTTGGTTTCTTCGTGTTACCTACCTTTACCAAGCAACTAGGTAACTGTTAACAATCGCCAGTAACTGTGAAGATTCACTGGGTTTCCCACGTTATCGTGACATTCTGTTCGATTAGGAAAGACTATGTTAAACCCTAGTCATATTACTCGGGGTATAGGTGTATATAACGAAGGGAGGACACCTCGCACACTGCGACCTACTCGAGATCTTTTGCTGTTACCACTCTTCAGGAGGAAGATATGAATTGAAGGAACCACAAGATGTTACACGCCGTAGCCATATGGGCTATAGAGACGCTCGGAAGTCCTCAAAATTCCTGATTTGAAGACCCTCATATTACTGGAACTACCCAGAGACCAGATGAACGACCCAATCGAACCAGGCAACCCTCTAGTGTCCAGAAAGCATAATCTTATCTTGGAGAAGTATCCGCGCCATCTATCCGGCAACACATCACTTCACGTAACCTAGGAGCACGTCTAAAACATGAGAAGGAAACGGAATGAAGGAGAAATGACGGAAAGGAAATCGCAGTAGTTGAGAAATGACCTCCGCATTCGCCTAACGATCAGGGAAAACCTAGAAAATCCCAAGGTCAAAATGAGCGGTCGACGGGAATCGAACTCAAAAATTTCGGAATGCGAACTTCACATATTATCGCATAGTCAGCACGCTCGGGCACATTAGCTGAAAAAATAACCCTAGTTCATCCCGAATGTGTGTCTCGGGCGCACATAGAATAATATAAACAAAAGAAGAGGAAAAACTAGGCAAATTGCCGTAGCCAAAACAATAGGTCGTGTGAGAACGACTCTTCGACTCTGCGTCTGCGAGCTGGTATGAAGTCATAAATTTCTTACATTAATAATATAGGGTCTTTCAACAAGACTGTCCTATATTTGAACTTAAATAAAGCATCATTCTATAAATGATAAAGATTTATTTCTTTTTTTATTTTGGAACATAATTAATGTTATTATGTGTGGAAGAGAACATCAGTTAAGTGACCGCCGCGACTTCGTTGAGTTGAGCGTATACGGTTGACCAAATTTTCAATGACAGAAGAACGTAAATCAGGTCCAACTTCACGAATAACACGCGAGATATTATTCATAAGAACATTTACTCTCTATGGCTTGTTGACAGAAACTCAAGATTTAACATAAGCCCACAAGAAGTAATCCAACGGCGTTAAATCACATGACCTCGGGGGCCAGTTAACATTACCACCACCGGAAAAGATGAAACCTCTGAACTTCTCCTTCAAAAGATCGATTGTTTCGAGTGCAGTATGACATGTGGCACCATCTTGCTGGAACCACATGTTTCTGAGATCCATACCAATTGAGGCCAAAATAGTCTGTTTTAACAGCCCGGTATCTTTCTCCATCGACAGTTAGAGCTTCTACAACTTCATCATGGAGAAAATATGGACCAATGATTCCACCACACCAAAACACACACCACACGGTAACCTTTTGGGGATGAATCTGCATTGGATTATGATTGCTCCAATAGCGGTAATTTTGTTTGTTAACACTACCATCCATCCAAAGTGGGCTTCGTCGCTGAAGATGATTTTTCGAAAAAATCCGGGTTAGCTTTCAATTGCGCCATAGCCCAGTCAGCGAATGCACGGCGCAACCTATGGTTGTTAGGTTTTAGTTCTTGAGTTAACACAGTTTTGTAAGCGTGAAACGTCACATCCATATGCAGAATTCGTCAAGTTGTGGTTGGCGAAAGCCCCAATTTTTGCGTTCGACGAGCAATTGATGTGCTTCCGTTCTCGCGTACACTCTCACGAACGGCAACTACGTTTTCGTTGGAGCGCTTACGTCGATTACGTACAGGCGTTCTTTGATTGCTGACAGAACCACTTCTTTCAAATTTATCGATCAAACGCCGAATCGTTCTCTCGCAGGGACGATTATGCACACCGTAAACGTCACGCAATACACGGAAGGTTTGGCGAACCTATGATCCATTTTGATAATAAATTTTCACAATTTCTACGCGTTGCTGAATGCTGTAACGTCCATGGCTATTTGGCAATAAAAACTGTAACCACATGAAAAAAATTACTGCTGTAACTCAATAACAACGGCAGCTATCACATGTTAAAGATAGGACACTCTTGTTGAAAGACCCTTTACATGGTTGCTTGTTGCGGATTTAATATACAGATGCTACTGAAATACAATTTAAAATATGCATCAGTTTACATTAAGCTTACCCGGTAAAACGCAGCGTAAAAATACCTTTGTAAACACAAATTAAATTACCTTCAATGCTATCAAGCACTGACAGGGAAAAGAGAACTCTTTTAATACTATGCAATTAGAGCTGTTTTGCCAGTATCCTCACCAAATTGGTTTTATTAGTTTATCGTGTCTGCTCTATGCAAGTAAATTGTGATGCAAACAATGAATTTTCATTTCTGAATGGAATCATTATTTACGCTTTTATCACGAATGCAAAGTTCATAGAGGGATAGTTATTAATTTCCACTCGTTGAAGGATAAGCACAGAACGTAACAGAAACTGTAGGTTTAACTAGGAACATTATTATATGTAATATTCCCAAGGTTTTTCTATAAATTAGTAATGTGGAAGTACATAAGGATGCTGTTTATATGCACAATATGGAGACCATCAGCAGCGAAACGTTTTTGTTTTGTGTGACTAATCTCATTCTGAAAGAATACATAGACGACACGCTCCAACATATAACTTCGATTACTTCGGTAAGGTTGAATGCTAAGAATAAAAGTTTCACATAAATTATGGATTTTAATGAGAGCTATAGTTTGTCTCCTGTAATTTTTGTGTATGTTTTATAGCTTCCCAGTTATACAGGATGGAAGGAGTGTAAATACTCATACATTGATTGGTAATTCCACAAGACATTTTTCCTTTAGCACAAGATTCCTTTAGCACAATGGTTGAAGTGGGATATTTGTTAGTAGTTGGTAGATGCTTCATGTTTATCTGCACAACGTATGGAAGCCAATTTGAAGTGGGATATTTGTTAGTAGTTGGTAGATGCTTTATTTTTATCTGCACAACGTACGGAAGCCAATTTGTCGCGGTCACTTCGTGTTATCTTTTACTGGGCGCCTGTTATTGTATTACTACTTTGAATGTTGGATTCATTGTCCTCCGGCTAGCTATTGTTTCTCGGTCAAGCACATCTCTTGAACAGGGTGTGTAAACGGAAAGGATTTGTTACTCAAAGATAACACTGATAAAAGAATTTGTTTTTACACCTTTATTACCGTCACAATTAATTAAGTTCACATATTGACTCGTGATACAGGACAGACTGAAACTGTTATATTTTCTAATATCACTATAATCACTTATTTACTGCACATTATTAATTCGCGTGTTTCACATTTATAACTAACTTTACGACGCGAGAGATTCTGTAGAATTGCGTAACGTGTACTTTATGTATGCTTCCGTTGAACTACGCGACGTATAACTCACGAATACTTATGTTGAACTGATCGACGTATTACACGCGAATGCTTCTGTTGGACTGACGAAATCTGCCTCTGACTTTAGCTTTTTATACTCCCACACCCCGATATGCCTAAAGATTATAACCGAGCTGCTATTGGTTAATAAAACGCGCCAACATTAGCGTCTATTTTTATATCCAATCAAAAATTACGAAAACATATGCTCTAGGGAAGAAATTCCCGCCATTTCTAAGAAAAGCGCGCCAATCTGATGTCATTTGTTGGTCTCTAATAATTAATATTCAACTCACCCCCTCGCTCATTGTTATCCGCTCCTATTGTCAGTTTCAGTGAGACCGTGTAAACTTATTTCCTAACAATGCTTATAATTAACAAACATCTCAAATCAATATCATACAATAATGCTTATTTACACTACAATCACTCTGGCATTTACATTATTGTGATACAAATTACTGCCACATGGTTTGTATACAACATTTATACTAGGGGTACTCTGTGATGTCATTAATTAGTATAGTACAAACAGCGTTAGCTTATGGATAGTTTAAAATAAATTGTACCTATTCTCCTCTAAAACGCATTTCCCAAAACTCACCATTGAAGTTTCCTACGACTCTAAATTTTCATGATATATTACTTCCCATAATACAAAAAAGAAGTGTCGTGAGATCGGTAGAAATAAAATACACCACCGTCATTGCTTTCTTCTTTATTCCTAAGCTTACCATTAACAAGAAACAAATACTTATTTTACGATCAAGGAAAACATGTGATATTAATGAGAGAATTTAAGAAGGAAAGATCCGACATCCTACCCACGCTCGACTAACTCTAGGGGTACGACCATGTGTACTGAACGGCTCATGTGGTGTCCCTAGGGGCACAGTGTTCTTATTCTTCCATCCTTTCCGTCAGTACTCTATCTATTCGGCTCCCGCTACATATGGCGTGGGCACATATCTTCATGGATCGGAGCATCTCCAGGGTGGCATTCAACGTGTCGTCAGGATGAACGTCGTACTTCGTGGAAACTCTTAAGTTGCAGGAGATATTCCTTTTCCCACCTTTTCCAGAAGCCGTCTAATAGCTTCTTTTGCAGCCTGTTTTGTGAAGTTTTGCTTGGTAACGGGCTTTGGCCTTGAAGGTACTGTAAAAAGTCTCTCACCACAGAGAAGGTGTGCAGAAGTTAGTTTCGGTGTCTTCTCCTTGAGAAAGTGGTCTTGAGTTGATCAATGTTTATCAAGTTCTTCTTCCGTAACTCTTAAATTTCCTAACACTTTGCGAAGATACCGTTTAATCGTGGTCACCGCCCTCCCCACCAAGCCGCTCTTGGTGCGATGAATTTCCAGCTAATCGCGTTTTGGGTGAGAAACTGATGGGTTTTAGGATTAGTGATTCACTTCCACAACTCATTGGGCTCAATATTTGCAGCTTCAAATGGATTTGCTTTATCGCTGTATATTGTATGATGAAGCCCACACCGTCTTACGAATCTTAGTGCGATTAAAAATCTGTCTGTGGGCATGTTAGAAGATAACTCAAGATGTACTGTACGCATTGTTGCACAAGCTAACAATGCTATGCATGCCTTCACCATTGTCCTATATATTTTATGTATAGGGGTCCTGCAAAGTTTATGCCTGTAATAGCAAAAGGATTTTATGGCTTCGTTCTATCAGATGGGGTTGGTGCTTCTGTTTGCTGTCCTCTTGGATTTTACAAGGTAGACACGAATGTATAACCTTCTTGACGGCTTGTCGAGCTCTCAAAATACAGAATTGACTACGAAGTTTTGATAAAAGAACACGAACCACAAAATGATGCAATCTTGTGTGGGTTTCTTTAATAAGTAATGTAATCAAATGGTGGGGGCCGTCGAGAAGTAAAGGAAGATGTTGTTCCTTGGCTATGTTTTCACATTGTTGTCGACCCCTTGAATGAATAAATCCATCTTCCAGGAATGAGTCGTACAGTTTTAGAATCCTTTGCTAGAGGCCGCTTTTGATGAAGTGCCTGAAGTCCTGCGGCGAAGCATTCTTTTTGAAGTGATCTAATCCAGTAAGTACGTGCCTCCGTAAGCTCAGCAGCCGTTAACTCCCCAACGGAATTCTTCATGTTGCAAACCTTGTATAAGAAATGAAAAAACCCAAGCAGTTGTATTGAGTAATTTCCAGTATGAACTGAATCTGGATGCATCCAGAGAGATTGTTGGCGTAGTGACAATCATAACTTGCTCGACACTTTTCATTTCTTCCGTAGGTGAAGAGCGCAACGGAAAGTTGTTTTGTGGACAAAATTCCTCTGGCTTGCAGAACCAGTGGGGCCCATGCCACCACAGATGGAAATTTCGAATTTGATCAACCATAAGGCCTTGTGATAAGCTGCCTGCTGGGTTGTCTTTCCCAGGGCGTGTTTCAATTTGGCTGGATTCACATTGTCTGTATCTGAATCAAACGATTACAGACGAACGTTTGGATCTCTCTGTATCCAATTCAGTGCCACAGTAGCGTTATCCAAAAAGTTACTTGCGCGATGCGACTCCCGTTGCTTTGCAGGTGTAGTGTAGTAATCTTTCCTCCAGAAGTACTGGTAAACGGTCCAGTCTTGGGAAAGTTACTCATTTTATAGGAGCGAGTCTGTTCTTACTCATGTCTCGGCGGACCGAATAAAGAACCTTCCCATATGCGCTTTCTGATGCGTCAAAAAATACACGAGTCGTCCTCCGTGATGTAGGGTTACCATGCTAGCCTCTAGTTCCTGAGGTCGCGGTTTCAAACCCGGCAAAGGGCGTTTGATTTTTTTCCGGACAAAATTCTTAGCATGGCTTCCTTCGGAAGGGAAGTAAAGCCGGTGGTCCCGTGTCGTAGATTTAGGGAATGTAAAAGAATCTCAAGCCTGATAAAGAAGCCTTTGAGCAAAATTTTTCTAGTCTTTCTAGTCCAATATAGAACCACCGTAAATAAAATTCAATTTAATTTCATAAAATACATGAATTTAGACCGTCTTAAGTCCTGATGTAGCTAACTGTCGAGGAATATGTATCTGCGATAGAGATGAAAACTCGAAATGCACTGAAGTCAACGATTCTCAAGGTTAGAGGTAAGATTTTGTCCCATTTTATTCCTCTCTTAAAAGAGTAATCTTCCAACTATGGAGACAGGTGAAAAGTAGCCCAAGCAGATCACAAAACTTCGAAGATGTTTGTAAATGTTTTCTTTAGTAGTTGGTTCTTCTTGTAAATGGTCCGTTATCACTTCAGGAACCATGTGGAGCTGGTCATTTTCTGTATCCCACGGGAAACTCAGGACTTCAGTTTTCTCTGTATACTTTGGTCTTCTGTTCTCCAGATGTCCTTCAGTACCTTGGAATTTGTTGTCCATTTTGCCCGGGGTAGTCAAATAAGTTTCATTATTGCAGTAAGCTCATAGTAAAGTGTAATTTCATTTTTGTCATTTATTGTGCCAACCACGAAATCGTCCATAACATGCTTGAATCTGTCAGTGGTACAAAATTAGGGAATCTAGTTTTGCGTCTTTCAGCGTTTTCTTTCACTATTGCTGATAATAGGAACGGACTACACGTGAGACCAAAGGGTAGCCTAGTGAAGCGATAAATTATGACTATCCGTCATGCGGTAATTTCCCTCACTGTCTTGGGTGACCTCGTGCCATAGAAATCTTGTCAAATTTCTGTCCTCCTGATCCAAGATAATTTGTAAGAAAGCTTGAATGATGTCACTGGTGAGGGTCACTGAATGCATTCTGAATCTGAGTAAGATAGCTGATATTTCTGGTAGAAGGTTTGGTCCTATTTCTAACACTTAGTTGAGGAAGAATGTACCGATTTCGTGAGATGAAGTGTCGAACACTACTCTCCCATTCATAATGCCCTGCTTTACCTTCTTTACAGCCTGATGAGGAAGGTAAAAGGTCTCCCCTTCTTTCTCTTCAATAGGAGCTATTTCCACATGTTTTTGATGATGTAGTCATGGATTAGAGCGAAGTATATCTCTATCATGATTATGTTACCTCTCCATTGCTTAGTCAAGCTTGGGATTCGTTCTTCTGCTTATGTCTGTTAGTTGGCAAAATTACCTTCTCCTTCCTGGGGAAAGGAACCACACTCCGCTCATCCTCTAATGGATGTTTTGAACCTTTTAAGAATTTCAGAATCTCATTTATTAGTTGAATTTCCAAGGTTAGCTGCTATGCCAGTAGTCTCTAAGTCCCAGAGGCGTCTGAGTCGTCATGAAAGCAGGAGTGTGTTTGTGGGAGGTCAATGATATTCACCACTGTTAAATTTAAAGACACCCCTGATCTATCTGCGCTAAGTACCCAACCAAATATTGTATGAATAAGTACTGCAATTGAAGAGATACGTATAGGAATAGCATTTTTCAGCACTCTCCAATAGCAATCACATCCAGTTTGGACTCCAAGAGGAAGATTTGCTCCAACATCTGTAATTTTGATGTGCACTAAGACAATGACGTCTTGAGAAAAAGCCGAATGTGGTGAAAGTGCAGGTTGCTCTCGATGGCTGTGAAGCTTGTGCTACTATTTGTTTTGGTGCTCTTCAACCTAAAATTCATGAGTCTGCGGTTCCTGGAAATAGTCGAACGTGACTCAAAACCGTTCACCGTCAGATCCCGAATTTTCTTGGTCTCCAACTTTAAGTCGTCTATCAAACTCTTAATAAGGCTGGATTGACTACCTGCGCCTAGCACGCAGCGTCTACTCACACCCGTTGGTTCAACAACCCTTATACAAGCGATTAGTAAATGAGTGAAATTCTGTGAAGCATCGTCAACTTTGCCGACCAAAGTAGTGTTGCTTGATGTTTCTGGCGGCTTGTTAGTCTCTGGGTCTAAAATGGACTTGTGATGGTTTCCTTTCCAGACGGCACGTTGGAACTTGCCTTTCTTACTGCAATTCCTGACAGAATGGTACGATTTAGGCAAAGAAAATGACTGGTGTTCTTTGGCTTATTAATTCTTTCAACTACATCTGCTATTGGTTTGCAGTCTTGAGCCCAGTGACCACGTGTTTCACAAAACACGCAGAAAAGTACAAATTTAGCCTTGTTGGTTTTTGCTGTTTTCCCTGACTTAGCGCGAACGTGGAGAGCTAATGCTGTGACCAAGATATTCCATTAGCCTAAGTGTGTCGCCTTCTAAACATTCATTCCCTTCGCATAAACTATTCATCGGCGACAGATGTCATCGGTGAAGACACTGAAACTTTTTGGGCCACATCCTTGATGTCCTCTTCCAAGAGCCTGGATTCGTCGGTCAGTTACATTCGATGTATGTGTTATTCAGTGTCTCTGTTCCAGAATCGAGGCCATGACTCGACGTCACCTGAATGGTTCAAGTTTGATGGGTGGTAATTTAATCGCATGAGCGACTGGTGCTGGTGATACAATAGGTGTGGGTACATTTGAATGATATTGTGTCGTGGCCTCTGCTTGATGTTTCTCTATAGCTTCTGAGGCCTTTAGAATTGACCGCTTTGGACTATCTATGTATTCTTCGCATTGCTGGATGTCATCGTCATATTCCGTGTCAGATAGTAGATCTTGTATGACGTAATCTAAATCTATTCTTTGGTTTAAAGTTTCTTGCAGTCGTCATCGGTATGTTTATACTCTTCCAGAGAAGCTTTTTCGTTGAAATGTTGTATTGTTGTTACGAAACTTGTGATATTTTCTCTTTGTAGGCCCTGTTTTCTCATTAAATTACACATTTGCATTTCTGCATCTGACTAAAAAATAATGGGTGCAAAAATAATATCTTTTGTTTTATTTTTTTTCCTAAGCTGGCGACAATATTAACTCGCAACACTAATTTATCTTAAATATAGGAGGTCCTGCTAATGGCCGTCTGATGTACTCACAATATTATTTTTTTAACCAACATTCTTGCCTAGATTGCGAAGATTCCTTAAACTTCACTTTCCACTCCAGTCTATTTATGAATCAGAAGCTTAGGAGTAAGTTAATATTTAATGATTCATAATTACCTTTCTGCTTACATAGGTGATGTAATGTATTAGTATTTGTGTGTCTGATCACTTCATGTGGCGTGGTATAAATGCTTGTGCGTTTTACGTGTTGTAAATAGCCTCTTCTCCATATAGAAAAATCCAGGTATTTATTTTCCTTATGGATACTTAGATTTCGGCACCAAATGTCGTGAGATTAACAAAAATAAAATACACCACCGCCACTGCTTGCTTCTGTATTCCAAAGCTCACCAACCATTAACAAGAAACAAAAACCTTTTTTTTTTCAATCTAAAAGGAAGACATATGAATGTCGATAACAGAAGGTAAGAAGGAAAGATGATTCATTTCCCGACAAGAGGTACCCGACATATCGGACCTGCGCCCACTCCTTATATTTGCGCTCCCAGTAGACAGTGGTTGTATTTTTCACCGAAGTGAATCTAGGTCAGAGTGCGATGTAACTATTTCAGTTTCAAAGCCCTTCGCATATGATATTCTTTAAAATTTTTTACGTAGAACTGAAACGCGGCTAGAATTTATCATTGGTTAGCTCCTGAATTATTTCCAAATAATATATTAATTCGAAATCAAGAGTAGCATTTGCTAGTATTATTTTAAGAATAAAATGAAGTGATCTGCACAAATATTATGATTATTAAAACACAGTCATAAAATATGTATGCAATGCAAACCGTGTTGTGGTCGCAGTTCATTTGCTTGATTAATGCGACTTGATAGTTTAATATTATCTATTGCCGTCTGACTTGGGAAACTAGAATTAGACATGCAGTATTGTAAGGGAGTATAAACAATATTATAGGAATTCACTTCTTTATTGAAACAAATATTATTTAAAGGCACAATTGTCAAAGTGTATAAACTGGAAGAAATGTATGCATTGTTTGTTATGTTTAATGCAGTGGGAATAATATTTCTTACAAAATCGGAATCCTGTTCTTCATTTAGTTGTGTAAGATAGTACTCGGTTCGGAATATTCAAAAGGAAAGAGCCATATTTGCCACGTAAGGAGGAGATGGTAATGAGATTTCAGTATAGTTTGACTGTATCTAAGCCATGTTTGGTTTAAAAACAAAATCCTTCAAATATTAGTCACCTCCCATTTGGGGCCATAAAGGTCAATTTAAACTGTCTATCAGAAGTTCTCCAGGTTATATCTTAGTGCTGAACGCAGAGGCGGAAATGTGAGTCGTTACATCAGGAAAGAGGGCAGCAAAAGCATTCTTAGTGCACAAAAATATTCTAGTAATTAAAGAGTAACATCTGAAAATGAATAATAGCTAAGAGAGTTGAACTTTTTTGTGTTGTTTTACGATTGTCTCATCAATATTATGTAAGCAGGTGGAATTAATATTACTAACATTTGCTGTAGATCAGTGATCGAGATTGTGAATTAAAAATATCGTTTCTTAATTACTATTACCTCAGGACACAGTAGGGCAAATCTAGAATCTGGATGAAAAAAGACAGTTTCCCTCCTTCTTATATTTTAATATTTACCTCTTGATACTTAGTTTGGGTATCCTTTAGTGTCTTTCTTATCTCTTTTTCAGCAACACTCATCTCTGGTGAACGGTAAATCCTGAGGTGCAGTGAACAAGGGCAGCAGTTGCATTTTAACTTTAGAGTAATATTGTTTATATATATTGTGTTGTGTATTCAGAATGAAAAAAATCATTCTGGATATTTGTAGTACAGTTACATGTTAAGTTAACGTAATTAGAAGCGCTTTAGTTAAGTTATAATTTCTTTATGCATCGTTTACTGCGTGCGAACATTGAAATTACTATTTTTAAAATCCACTCAGGCCTAGAAGTTTTGTGACAGAATTTTTAGGTCTAAGACACTAATATAGTATTCTGTGCTAAATTAACAAGTGCTTTTTCCACAATTTTAAGATGCTCATTTTTTTTCAGAAGCTTGTCATGATTCTATAACTATGCTGCGAGTTACAGGGAGAGGTAATTAGCACTGCGGATACAAAACATTCACTAAATAACTATGTAACTAAAGGTTTGATTATAATTATATTGAGTCGTTACATTTTAATTTCCATCACATCCGCGCTTGGTGTTATCTAAGTAGTACTTTCGGGAGACGTGTTTCTCCCAACATCAGCTCAAGTCGACTGGCTTCTAATTCACTCCCCTGACCCCCATGAAATAATTCAGTAGAAGATTTTTCTGTCCTCTGTTGGGAAAAGTTGTAATCTAGTCGTCTTGAAGTTGCTGCCATCTGTGGTAAAGACTCGTTCTCTCTTGCAATTTGATTGGATAAGCTGCATCAAGTAGTCTATAGGCGGTATTTTAAAATTAAAAATATTGTTGATGTTGAGATGAATGAATCTCTTTTCCCAAATTTTTGTTGTGAAGAAATCTGTATAGGTTTTGATAATTTTGTCGCTCCTCTTATTTCATGGTTACAACTCCAAAAATGGTTGGCCACTGCTGACTTATCTATTTGTTTTAATTTTATATTTCTCTTATGTTCGCTTAAAGGATTTTTAATTTGTTTTGTTTTGCCAGTATATGAACCTTGGCAATCTTGACATGGAATCTGATAAATACCTGATTCTTTTAAATAATCTGATGTATTAGTTAAAGGTGTATTCAGCATATTTCTCAAATTATATATATATATATATATATATATATATATATATATATATATATATATATATATATATTTATATTCTGAGATGCAAGATGGATCATAAATTTCCTGAATAATTTTTCAAAATATTTAAACGTCACAGAATGGTATATGAATTTCTTGTATAATACATACTTTTTATTAGAGTTCTGTAAGGTACTAGTTGTATGTAAAGTATGTTTATTTTTGTATTTAATAATTATATTATTAATAAGTTGAGGTTTGAAGCCATTTTCTATAGCCACATTTTAGTGTACTTTAATTCAGTAATATAAATTTCTTTTTCAAAAGGTAAACTAATAAATCTGAAGACTAAGCTTCTAAACACTGCATGTTGATGCGAAATAGGGTTAGAGAAGTTATTTGTTATATAATTATCCACATGAGCAGGTTTTCTGTGGATTCCAAAATTTATATTACTTTCTTTTCTTAAATGCGCGGATGTAATGGAAATTAAAATGTAACGATTCACTATATTTATAATATGATAAAATCACAATAAGAAATACTTCTATCAATTATAACCTGAAGGTTTGATATTGAAAACTATCGTGAGGATATAGTGAAGTGTACAAATATTAAGAACATGTGTGTCTAAATACAGTAAACTATGGAAGCAATGTTAAAATATTCTGACAAGATAAGAAAGCCTATACACTTCCCTGATTTGTTTTATAAATATACAGAATCCACAAAATAGGTGAGATATGAACGAAGACCATTAACATAAAACACTGGGAGGTCACGGAAGCCTTTGCATGAAGTGGAGAGCGGTCCAAACGCAGCATGTTGCAGCCATTAATGGAGGCCTGTTATGGAGATAAAGTAGTTTTCGCTGCTCAGTGCACATTGCAGTCAACATGAAAGCGAGATGATGCTGACGTAATGAGGGAAGTAACCATTCAGACCACTCCTACAAGAGAAACTAAAATAACAAGGCTTATAAATATCTAGTAGTGCTAAGCCTTCATACAGGAGAAACTAATAGAAAATAAAATTATGTAATCACCAATTCATCAAAAAGATAGAAATAATGATATATAAAGTGACATCTATAATATAAACAAAATGGCATAGTATCTTGCTGATAAAAATTTAAAAAAATTATGCAACTATTATAAAACTACGTTATATATAAATACGCACTATAACTTTTACACAACGTTCTATGGCGTGCTATTAAATAAGAAAAAGTTACAACTTTGTCTGAATTAATTCCTATAAAGGGGTAGTATTTTTAACCAAATGTAGGTAGGATCTATACATAATAACACAATACCACATATACAAAGTTTCAGTAGAGTAAGAAGGAAAGAAGTTACTAATTTGTCTGAATTCACCCCTATAAAGGGATAGCTGTGTACTCTGAACCAAACGTAGTCCAAATCTGTACATAATAGCAGAATGATATTTCTATACCCTATATAAAGCTTCATTAAAAACTAGTAATTGCGAAATAAGTTACTAATCTTATATAAATTCACCGCAATAAAAATATTAAGAACGGAAGAAGCCATTAATTCAGTCTGAATTCATCCCCTATAAACACCCCGATCCCCTATATGTGTAATTCATTCCATTCTTGTAAACCAAATGTTCTCAGGATCTATACGTAATAGCAGAATGCCACTTGTAGCTGCCGTACAAAGTTTCATTCAAATCTCATAAATGCGAAATAAGTTGCTAATTTTTTCTGGCAAGATTAACATTCTGTCCCACTGTTCAAGGTAGAGAATTCGTTTATAAGATACTAGTGAGAAATGGGACGTGATGTGAAACATCTCAATCTTCCCAACAATCCTATGTCTATCTATATACAAAGTCATTTACACTTTCACAATGCTTTGCTAACAGTTTATGTCAATGTTTCATTACGTTTTCCCGCAAAGTGTATTAAATATTTAACTTTAATATTAATTTTGGTTTACAGCGAAAGCTTGGCAAAGAAAATTTTTCAGCCATTGCATTTTTGACTTAACGGTGATGTAGAAACATTTAAAATCTACACAATTCACACAGGTTAACCCTTACTCCTCTGAGAGAGACGGAGTTGTTTACTTCATTCGTACGACGGCAGTAGGGCAGCACGTGCTTCGATGGCGCTATATTGCCAAATATTGAATCTAAGTTATTTGTATTTGGCAGACTGATTGCCCCAAGCCTATGCAGGGGTTTCACTCCTTTCAAAATAAAAATTAACCAGGGAGTAAGAATTAAATGTAGTCTGTCACCTATTTTTTCTGCATTTATTGATTTACAAATAGCAAATGTGAGAGTGAAATAACCCCAAATATACCAGTTAAAAGAAATAAACACTTAAATATACTGCTGCGTGCAGATGACACAGAAATAATACAGAACAGTGAAGAGACCTTAAAACGTTCAGTATATGAGACCTTGAAAATACAACAAAGACAAACGTTATGACCCATCGATGTAAACACCCTGTACGCTCAATAAATAAGAATAGAAAAACGTATTGGAATAAGTTTCTTACTTTGAATATATGGAATATAACGTAAGTTATGATTAAGACAGAAGCATTGAAAATAAACTGAATTAATTTCAGTTAACATGTAGTACTATAATAAAAAATCTTCAAAATAAAATTCAAACCGATACAAAAGTAATATGCTATAATAAAATGACCATATCAGTATCAATATTTACAAAGGAATCTTATGCACTAAATGAAATTGATAAAGGTAAAATTCAGTCAGCTGAAATGAGATTCCTTCTTAGGAAAAAGGATGTACAAAGATGGAGCTGATGCCAAATTAAAATATATATGAAGAATTAAATATATATAGCATAAAGTGAAAAATAGAAGAGAAAAAAGACATTTGCTGCGAAGGTCTACCCAGGCAAGAGCCGAAGTCCAAGCCCCCTCCTAAAATCCAGGGTCAGCGCCATCCGAGTGGCCCTCCAACCGTGGAGGTTTCCCATGAGGCTAATACCTTGATTACAGAAAAGAACCCCCCCTCGTTTTCGCGGGAAATGGTAGTGGATACGCCACTTACGCGCGTCACCCTTAAAAAGGGTGACTACATAAAACTTCCGTAGGGCCGACAACAATCTACCAACTTTGGTGCCGGAGAATATGGAGGCGTCTCACAACCCCGTCTGGGTGGAAAACCAGCCAGACGTACCCAATCACCCATGGGTATCGGGAGAAAAAAGACAAAAGGAAAGCCCAGCTGAATTGCATTTATAAGAAAGAATTCTCATTTGGTAAACAACCAATCGCAAGGGAGAAGGGATGTTGGGTGCCGAAGGAAAAGATAGGCCTAAAACTATGAATAAATATTCAACTGATTTGAATGAAAAATATCGAAAACTATCAGCTACTTATTCAGGACATCTCTGATGAAAGAATGGTCTTTGTCAACAAATTTTCCTGAGCTTACTCAAATATTTTCACCCCATCCACACGAAATATTTTATCTACAGGAACGCAAGTGACAAAATGTTTTCTGTTTTGATTCGCACCATTCCTTACTCGCTTACCGAGTTACACTATCCAGTGAGAAAGGTTACGTTTCTCCTAAACAGAGTGAAACAACCCGTCCTATTATGCGCAATCGATCTTGATGATAATGATGATGTCAGAGACATCCTTAACCACATCTATTCTACAGTGTAGTGCAAACGGGAATACCGCAAACTCAACGCTGAACCATTACAGTGTACTCAATACAAAACTATGGACACATAAAACCATTGTGGCTTACAACCACGCTATACACAGTGCTTGGACCCTCATTACTTTTCTGTGTGTTCAAATCCTAGGACTGTTCCTCTAGAATATAATTATAAACAAGAACATTGTGGCAGTAATTTTTATCACAATAATGTAAATGCCAGAGTGATTGTAGTGTAAATAAGCATTATTGTATGACATTGATTTGAGATGTTTGTTAATTATAAGCATTGTTAGGAAATAAGTTTACACGGCCTCACTGAAACTGACAATAAGAGCGAGTAACAATGAGCGAGGGGGTGAGTTGAATATTAATTAGGAGAGACAAACAAATGATGTCAGATTGGTGCGCTTTTCTTAGAAATAGCGGAAATATTTTCCCTAGAGCATATGTTTTCGTAAATTTTGATTGGATATAAAAATAGACGCTAATGTTGGCGCGTTTTATTAACCAATAGCAGCTCGGTTATAATCTTTAGGCATATCGGGGTGTGGGAGTATAAAAAGCTAAAGTCAGAGGCAGATTTCGTCAGTCCAACAGAAGCATTCACGCGTTATACGTCGCACAGTTAGTTCATCAGAAACGTTCGCGGGTTACACGTCGCGTAGTTCAACGGAAGCATACATAAAGTACACGTCGCAATTCTACAGAATCTCTCGCGTCTTAAAGTTTGTTATAAATGTGAAACACGCGAATTAATAATGTGCAGTAAATAAGTGATTATAGTGATATTAGAAAATATAACAGTTTCAGTCTGGCGTGTATCACCAGTCAATATGTGAACTTAATTAATTTTGACGGTAATAAAAGTGTAAAAACAAATTCTTTTATCAGTGTTATCTTTGAGTAACAAATCCTTTCCGTTTGCACGCCTTGATCAAGAGATATGCTCGACCGAGAAACAATAGCTAGCCGGAGGACAATGAACCCAACATTCAAAGTAGTAAAACAATAACAGGCACTCAGAAATAAGATAACACGAAGTGACCGCGACAAATTGGCTTCCATACATTGTGCACATAAACATGAAGCATCTTCCAACCAACTACCAACTACCTAAAAATATAATCCACTTCAACATCTATAAAATTGTAGACAATGCCCTCACTATTTTTCTTCAAGAACAAAGCCCGAGAACATCTTTTTGGAGGGAGAGACCACCAGTTGTTGTTCCAATTTACCCCAATAAGGTCTTCCACCGCTTCAGCACCATCGTAATCATCGGACACAACACCGACAACAATAATACCACCGCCACAACCACAAGCTCTGCAGCTTAACACCAGTATCTACCACAGGCTCAACAAGCAGCAATGCTCCTATGCCAATGGTTTGACTTCCGATTCTTGGACACCGCATTCTAGTACCAATCAGGCTTACTCTTCATCGTGCAGGCTATGGCTATTAGGAAGACAATAATGCAGCTTATTCACGATAGTGGCTTTCTTGTAACACAGGACTGGAGGGCTTAAAAGAGCAGTGCAGAAATAAACCACCCAGCGAGATAGTTCAGGAGTCATTGTCTGTGGCCCACATTCGGCAGGTCCCGAGTTCAATTCCCGGTTGTCGCTGCATTCTGACCATTGGGGTTTTGGTGGTTTTCCTCTGGTCGCCTAGACGAATTTTGGAGTGATATATTCTACCACAATTTCTCCTTTCCCTCATGTTCTGTCATTTCATCTCTCTCCCTTTCATGTTTCAGAAGGTTCTGGGTTCTCTAGAGACGGGACGGTTGCTGCGCTTTGTAAAAGTTTTCTCAAGGTAAAAGCCAGGATGCATTGTGCTTCTGATAGTGTCGCTTTGTCGCCCTCTCGAGAGATTCTTCGCCTCTGAAACGGGTGTTCCAAACTGGAAATAATTAAGGACTCCTGTGCGACTCTGTGGACCTGTCTGCCTGAGGACTTGCGACCTCCTGTGGTTCCGTCACTTCATTCCTGTCTTCTGGGGGTGTAGACACAATAGATCTAGTTGGTCGCAGTGGCGAGACGTCCTCTGTTGAATAAACTCTACATCTACCTCTACGGAGATAAACCAAGTGAGAAAATGCCTACAAGAAAAGCCCTCATTGCCATTGTAGCTCACAATGATAATCCCAAAGAGCCATTGTGTGTTTTATTTCCTGATGAGCAAAAAACTTGTGTAAAATCCATCAAAGTTTACTGTCAAAGAATGCAAGACGGAACTATTCACAAGGCAGTCAGAGTGAACCTGCAGGATATGGCACTTTGTTCAAAACAAACACTAAATGATAGGACTCTAAGATGTAAGCTGGAATATTCTACTAGCACCTGAGTTGTTAATATTACAGAATATAAGCTCGTAACCGAAATTGTGGTACTGCCTCCAGAAGAAAGGTGGGAACTGCTGCACAGATGCAGACTGAAAGATGATAGTACAAACAAGTGATTCAGTAGATACTTTGGATTAAATTGTGGCCAGGTGGTGAAGATCATCGAACTCTGCTAAAATATATATTTGTTACCGAACGATATGCTAAGCTATAGAAAATATTTTTTGCGAAATCAAATTCCAGCTTAAAAAGATTTTGTATTAAAATGCGTATATTTATGAGCATATAGAAGGAAACTTACTATTATAGCATCTAGAATCTTCGATAAGTACTCCGAAAAAATCATAGTTCAGATGGTTATTTGTAGATATAGTATTCAAGAAAGTGCTACTTAAATTTTCATTTTTAAAGCTTTTAGCTTCTCTTTCAGCATGCTTTCATGAGAAAATTAAGAAAGTGGTATAAGTCGTGTAAAATAACAAAACTGCACTTCTCGCTGCACCATTGTTCTTACTTATCACTAGCATGTTTGATTCCTTGTAGGAATGCTGAAATGCGTCACATGGAATTCTGAAATGTTAAATGACAGTAAGATAGTCACTACATAATTGGAGTAGAGTCATAGTAAAAACGTACAAACACATTAATGCATTTTATTTATGAAAGTGTGATATTCAGCAATCCATTTGTCCATTGTTAGGGTATAGGGAGGGGCAAAGCTCGCGCAATGCAACCTACATGAGATCTATTGCGGCTACGATCCCCCAGAAGGAAGGGATGAAGTGAAGGAACCACAGAAGGCTACAGGTCGCAGATACTGCGGAAGTCCCTAATAGTTCCTGACTCGGAGACCCGTTCCACAACTGGAGCTTGCCGAGAGAGGGCAATGAATGAACCGTCAAACCAGGTAGTCCTCTAGTGTCCACGGGGAATATCCTTACCTTTGGACAAGCATCCACGTCATCGGTCATGCATCGCCCTGTGTCACGAAACCTAGAACACTACTGAAACATGAGGAGGAAACGCAAGGAAAGGGGAATGAAGGAAAGGAAATCATGACTGACGACAAACAATCCCAGCATCCGCCTAACGACCAGTTAAAACCACGAAAAGCCCAAGGTCAGAGTGGGCGGTCGACGGGAATCAAACTTGGAACTTTCCGAGTGCAAGTCTCACATGTCACCTGGGAAAATTAAATTGAGTTTTATTTATGGAGCTCATTAACTGCTGTGGTCGTTAGCGTTCCATTCTATATTGTGCGTGAAAGACCGGTAATTTTGCTCAGAAACCCCTTTATTAGGCTTGAGGTTCTTTTACGTGCCATAAATCTACGACATGGGACCACCGGCTTTACTTTCCTTCCGAAGGAAGCCATGCTAAAGATATTTACGCCTGAAAAATCCATCGCCCTCCGCCGGGTTTGACCTCGGAAACTAGAGGATAGCATGTAACCACTACACCACGGAGGACGACCTACTCACTCTGTAGCCCACTAAATTACTTGCGTAATTTAAACAAGTATCTGATAAATATGCCACATCAATTTTTGTGTTATCTAGTTATTGCAAGTAAAGGAATGAATGTTCCCGCGGTCCATTCGGTGATGTATTTATGGTATAAATATAAGTAAATGTTTAAGTAATATGAATGTTGTAAATATTGTAATAATATGAACATTATAAAGACAGTTTTTATTATGAAACATCGGTGATTAATTATAATTTTTATTGGAAATTTCATAGATGGAGATACACAGATTGAAATCAACCCTGTCCATTATTTTTACAGTAGCAAGGAAGAATGGTATGATGTATTAGTGTTAATATGCAGGAAGAAAATTTCTTAAATAGTCTAGTATTGAGAAAACCAGATATTGGCTGAAAACATACGAAGGCAAAGTTGCATTTAAGAGCATGCGTTATTGACGTAAATTATATGTATCTATTTTCGACTCTTGCTCTAAAGCCTCAGTTAAAAAAAGTTTTAAAAGTTATAATTTTAGCAACTTTCACTTTAACATCTATGTTTTAGGTACTCTTATGAAACTCTGTGCGTAACTTACGGTATCACCCTCATAGGAATAAATATTCAAATGTTAAACAATTTACATGACATATTTACCCAATGGTGAATGAACGTTTATGTTCATTAAATGTTTTTTATTTAAGTACCTAATGTAGAAATTTAACGAAAGAATCTCTTGAGAGTGAATATTTTTACGTATTTGGGCGTGTCAATAAAGCCAGTTTTTACGACTAAAAGGTTAGAAACCCAATACAGCCACGTACGAGCTAACACTGAGTTTCATATCCTGTCTGTTTATCGATCACGTTAACGCTGGAGTTAAAACACGCTCAGTTGACAGTTCACGCATAAGACAATCCCATTACAAAACACTGCCAATAAGACACAAGTAGCTGTGGCTTCGAAATAACGATCCTTTCAAGGGAATGGTGTTATTTAAAGTTCCTGCACAGAAGTACGGCGCCAAAGTTTGTGCTTGGGCTCATTAGCAGTCGCCTGGAAGTCTACATTGGCACATAGTGTTTGTATTTGTACATGCCTTCACAGCTCACTGAGAGTCTGTGTTCGAGATGTAACTGAGGTGAAGATAGAAAATGCCAGCGATTCTACTGTTATCGTAGGTACAACGAGAGAAATTCTTGAAATTCCTTGTTTCAGTTTCTAGAATATTGTTATTTGTGTGGTCCAAGAAAGTAGAAAGGCACTTAGAGTGATAACAACTTAATACGGAAATCAGCAATTCCTTTAAAATTGAAAATAAAGCGACAGCGGAATGGACACAGCTATATGCCGAAGAGAATCGAACTTTCGCTTTCTTTCATTTTAACCCACGGCAAATGAAATCTAATATGAGGTGGCAACAAAAATAACAACAGAAAAACAAGTGATTTTCGCCAAAAGCGTTGCGAATGTCATCACTACCGTTTCTAATAACGTTTAAACGAATTATAATTTAATGCGTCACTAACAAATTTGTAAGTATAACGCAGAATTTCCACCTTATAAGGATCAAGCATCTTTGCTGCAACACTGTCGTAGAGAATTCTATTATAATATTTGCAGGAATAACACTATCTACCAATGATATTCCTGCAAATATTATCACTACCTTTTCGAGGAAGAGGACTAATGATAGCTTATGAGTTTTATTATACACTTTAAGTACCCCATACCTTATTATATCAACCTTGAATTCTTTTTCTTGTGAGATAATAAATTTTCCAACACAGCCTTTAACTCCAGCGTCCAGCTAACATTATCGGTTGCATGAACATACTGTGACGGTTATAATTTTATTTTACCAGATTGTGATAAATATGCTTTTATAAAAGGTTTCAGATATTCAGGACAAACTTAAAGTCCAGGAAATTGTCTTTACCTTTCTTGCGCATTATTTCTGGATGTTGAAGTAAACAGGAGTTTGGTGACACGCGGTTTAAGGCAAAGTTCACTTCATGCCTGCCCATGGGTGAGTTATATAATTTTTGCTGACATATTGTTACGTCAGTTACGAGCTAGGCATTAATCAGCATTTTGTCAGGTATTTAAACTTAGGTATTTCTAACGGCGCTCGCTCAACCAACCACATGCCTAGCTGGACTCTGCTGATCAGTTCCTTTAATTGATTTTGTGTTAATTTGCAATCTCAATATAGGCGCTAGTCCCGACGAAGTTAGACTTCCTCTACTAGCTGCTTTATTGTTTCTCTTTGAAGTGTACTTTAGTTTCTATTAGAGGATTAAATACTAAAAAGCTTGGGAACAGGAATTACATGTCTTATAATGTTACCCTTTCACCCCCTTCCAGCTGCCATAACCTGTAGGTGTCTTGAGGCCAGTAGTATTAGTCCCGGATGAGGCAATTGTTTTAACGAAAATCCTGCCGCTAGGGGCGCTCGTGTCGCTAGTGTCGGTGCGTGCGACGGCGGCGGCGGTAAGTTTGAAAAGCGCCCTGAGCGGTAGGATTATCGTTATTGCAATTGGTTCATCTGGGACGAGTTAAAAGAATTGAGGATTAGGGTAAGGTGAAGGTGAAACAGGACGTGACGTGGAGTGTTTTGATTGGTTCGCTAATTAGGGTGGAAGATGAAGGAAGGAAGATGGAAGAGTATGGAGGTCGCGTGCTGGAGAGGAGCTGGGTGGCGAGGTGTTGTCTGTGCGGAGGTCGGGACTGAAAGAGGGAAAAGATGGGGAGCGAGGGATAAAAAGTATAACAGAAAGTGACGTGTGAAGTTGTGATTGGTGGGAATAAGAAGTGATTTTATTGGTGGAAAGGAGCAAATGAAAGTTGTTGATTGGTAAGAATAAGAGAGATTATGATTGGTGGAAAGAAGAAGGTGTGGGAGTGGGGTATGTTGGAGGTGATGGGAAAGGTAAGTTTTGCTAGCAACAGGATTTGCAAAAGCCTGTCGTGAACTGATCAGCAATTTTTTGAACGTTGGATGGTAGTTTTCTTGAGTGGATAGAGAGATGTGGTGATATGAGATGCGGTGGCGAAAATGGGAACTAAACAAGGTAGTTGAGACAAGAGGTTTAAGGACGAGGAAATTTGGAGGTTAGTGGTGAACATGGCGGTCGCAAGAGGTGGGGGTAAGGAGACGCGGTGGTGAGAATGGGAACTGAAAGAAGATGGCGGTAGCAAGAGCTTAGAAGAGTAGATTTTGAGGTTAAAATAGTGGGAACTAAAAATGGCGGAGGGTCTGCGACAAGGAGATGCGGTGAAAACTAAACAAGATGGCGGACGCAAGAGGAGGGTAAGGAGATTTGAGGTTACAGTACCAAAACACGAAAGGACATATTCCTACGCCAAGCAGGTCCGAAAAATAATTATGCGTGTGGTACTTACCTGTTACCGGTGTGGATGCGTCACCAAAAGCGCGGCACGCGAGGCGGAAAAATAAAAGCAAACTGTTTTTGAAAATGCTTAACCAGCTTTAAGATCAACCAACATCACTACGCACTGATATACCTAGGTTTTTAAAGCGGTACAGACACCCTTTGCAGAGGCGTAATTTAACTATACCAAAACCTGGTACTGGACCATCGTGATGGTCGCTAGCGTACGTAGGAGCAGGGTTCTCATAGCCGGTCGAAAGCGGTCAAAAACGTGTACGACGTAGGTGTTCACAGTAGCTGCTGTCGAGTCAACCGTCGAGGTGTGAATAAACGAGATCTGTTCTCGCCGGCAATCTGGTTCGGAGATGTGACCAGCGGCGAGGTGTTGTCTGTGCGGAGGTCGGGACTGAAAGAGGGAAAAGATGGGGAGCGAGGGATAAAAAGTATAACAGAAAGTGACGTGTGAAGTTGTGATTGGTGGGAATAAGAAGTGATTTTATTGGTGGAAAGGAGCAAATGAAAGTTGTTGATTGGTAAGAATAAGAGAGGCTATGGTTGGTGGGAAAGAAAAAGGTGTGGGAGTGGGGTATGTTGGAGGTGATGGGAAAGGTAAGTTTTGCTAGCAACAGGATTTGCAAAAGCCTGTCGAGAACTGATCAGCAATTTTTGAACGTTGGATGGTAGTTTTCTTGAGTGGATAGAGAGATGGGGCGATATGAGATGCGGTGGCGAAAATGGGGACTAAATAAGATGGTTGAGACAAGAGGTTTAAGGGCGAGGAAATTTGGAGGTTAGTGGTGAATATGGCGGTTGCAAGAGGTGGGGCAAGGAGACGCGGTGGTGAGAATGGGAACTAAAAGAAGATGGCGGTAGCAAGAGGTTAGAAGAGTAGATTTTGAGGTTAAAATAGTGGGAACTAAAAATGGCGGAGGTTCTGCGACAGGGAGATGCGGTGAGAACTAAACAAGATGGTGGACGCAAGAGGAGGGTAAGGAGATTTGAGGTTACAGTACCAAAACACGAAAGGATATATTCCTACGCCAAGCAGGTCCGAAAAATAATTATGCGTGTGGTACTTACCTGTTACCGGTGTGGATGCGTCACCAAAAGCGCGGCACGCGACGCGAAAAAATAAAAGCAAACTGTTTTTGAAAATGCTTAACCAGCTTTAAGATTAACCAACATCACTACGCACTGATATACCTAGGTTTTTACGACGTAGGTGTTCGCAGTAGATGCTGCCGAGTCAACCGTCGAGGTGCGAATGAACGAGATCTGTTCTTGCCGGCAATCTGGTTCGGCGATGTGAGCAGCGGCGAGGTGTTGTCTGTGCGGAGGCCGGGACTGAAAGAGGGAAAAGATGGCGAACGAGGGATAAAAAGTATAAGAGAAAGTGACGTGTGAAATTGTGATTGGTGGGAATAAGAAGTGATGTTATTGGTGGAAAGGAACAAATGAAAGTTGTTGTTTGGTAAGAATAAGAGAGATTATGATTGGTGGAAAGAAAAAGGTGTGGGAGTGGGGTATGTTGGAGGTGATGGGAAAGGTAAGTTTTCCTAGCAACAAGATTTGCAAAAGCCTCTCCAGAACTCATCAGCAATTTTTGAACGTTGGATGGTAGTTTTGTTAAGTGGATAGAGAGATGGGGCGATATGAGATGCGGTGGCGAAAATGGGAACTAAACAAGATGGTTGAGACAAGAGGTTTAAGGACGAGGAAATTTCGAGGTTAGTGGTGAACATGGCGGTCGCAAGAGGTGGGGCAAAGAGACGCGGTGGTGAGAATGGGAACTAAAAGAAGATGGCGGTAGCAAGAGCTTAGAAGAGCAGATTTTGAGGTTAAAATAGTGGGAACTAAAAATGGCGGAGGGTTGGCGACAAGGAGATCTGGTGGCCAACGTGAGAACTAAACAAGATGGCTGACGCAAGAGGAGGGTAAGGAGATTTGAGGTTAAGATTTTTAGGTTAAAACAGGGCGTAACCATGGGAACGAAATCCAAGATGGCGAAGGCAATGGTGTGGACGAGGAGATGTGAGGTGCGGTGGCGAAAATGGGAACTAAACAAGATGACGAAGACAAAAAGTGTAAGGACGAGGAGATTTCGAGGTTAGTGGTGAACATGGCGGTCGCAAGAGGTGGTGGGCAAGGAGACTTGAGGTTAAGATTTTTAGGTTAAAACAGGACGTAAGAAGGGGAACTAAATCCAAGATGGCGGAGGCAAGGGTGGGACGAGGAGATGTGAGGCGCGGTGGTAAAAATGGGAACTAAATAAGATAGCGGAGGCATGAAGTTGAGGTTAAAAATTGAGGCAAACGTGGAGAGCTTAAACCAAGATGGTGGTGGCGTGGTGGTGAAAATGGGAACTAAACAAGATGGCGGAGGCAAGAAGTGGAGGGACGAAGAGGTTTGAGGTTATGGTCAACATGCGAAAGATGTCGAACGCAACAGATAGTGACGAGGAGATAGAATTGAGGATTAGGGAAAGATGAAGGAAAACAGGAAGTGACGTGGAGTGTTTTGATTGGTAAAAATAAGACGAAATGTGATTGGTGCGTTAATTCGGGTGGAAGATGAAGGAAGGAAGATAAAAGAGTATGGAGGACACGTGATGGAGTGGAGCGGAGCGGCGAGGTGTTGTCTGTGCGGAGGTTGGGACTGAAAGAGGGAAAAGATGGCGAACGAGGGATAAAAAGTATAACAGAAAGTGAGGTGTGAAGTTGTGATTGGTGGGAATAAGAAGTGATGTTATTGGTGGAAAGGAACAACTGAAAGTTGTTGATTGGTAAGAATAAGAGAGATTGTGATTGGTGGAAAGAAAAAGGTGTGGGAGTGGGGTATGTTGGAGGTGATGGGAAAGGTAAGCTTTGCTACCAACAAGATTTGCAAAAGCCTCTCCAGAACTCATCAGCAATTTCAGCAGTCGATGTGCGTGGCGATAGGCCCGCTGCGATGAAAGAGCTGCAAACTGCGCGATAACTTGAAAAATATTGCCCGCCGTGACGCATTGCGAGCGCGCGCGTTTACCGTAAACCGTTACAGTTGCCATACTTATATTATCCGTCTTTTTCTTTTTTTTTCTTTTCTTTTTTTTTACGTTTGTTTTTAAAAAAAATAACTAGTTTTTCGGGGGTTTTCTCTGGTTGGTAGACGAATGCAAGCTCTTTCTGCTTTTTCACAGGTTTTCCCTGGTTGGTAGGCGTTTGCTGTAGTGGTTGACGAAGCCCTTTCTAATTTTCGAGGTTTTTTCAGGTTTTTCGTGGTTGTCCCTGCCCAGTAGGCAAATGATGAAGTTTTTGCTTGTCAGCGCACGGATACTAGGCACATACTCGCACACACACACACACCCGTTGCAGTTGCCATACTTATATTATTCGGCTTTTCCTTTTTTTTCTTTTTTTTTTCTTCTTGTTTTTTCGTTTTTTTAAAAAATAACTAGTTTTTTTGGAGGTTTTCTGCGGTTGGTAAACGAATGCAAGTCCTTTCTGCTTTTTCATAGGTTTTCCCTGGTTGGTAGGCGTTTTCTGTAGTGGTTGACGAAGTCGTTTCTAATTTTGGAGGTTTTCTCAGGTTTTTTAGTGGTTGTCCCTGTCCGGTAGGCAAATGATGAAGTTTTACCTTGTCGGCGCACGGATACTAGGCACATACTCGCGCACACACACACACACACACAAACGTTGCAGTTGCCATACTTATATTATTCGTCTTTTCCTTTTTTTTCTTTTTTTTTTAAAAATAACTAGTTTTTTGGGAGTTTTCTGCGGTTGGTAAACGAATGCAAACTCTTTCTGCTTTTTCATAGGTTTTCCCTGGTTGGTAGGCGTTTTCTGTAGTGGTTGACGAAGCCGTTTCTAATTTTCGAGGTTTTCTCAGGTTTTTTTTAGTGGTTGTCCCTATCCGGTAGGCAGATGATAAAGTTTTTCTATAATGTCGTCGTTTCGGCTTGTGGCGCACGGGTACTAGGCACATACTCGCGCACACACACACACACACAAACTTTGCAGTTGCCATACTTATATTATTCGTCTTTTCCTTTTTTCTTTTTTTTAAAAATAACTAGTTTTTTGGGAGTTTTCTGCTGTTGGTAAACGAATGCAAACTCTTTCTGCTTTTTCATAGGTTTTCCCTGGTTGGTAGGCGTTTTCTGTAGTGGTTGACGAAGCCGTTTCTAATTTTCGAGGTTTTCTCAGGTTTTTTTTTAGTGGTTGTCCCTGTCCGGTAGGCAGATGATAAAGTTTTTCTATAATGTCGTCGTTTCGGCTTGTGGCGCACGGATACTAGGCACGTACTCGCGCGCGCACACACACACACACAGACAGACAGACAGACATACACACGGACATGTTTCCAAAAATGCTTTTTTTTTTATTTTTTGTTCAGGAGGTCTCAAAACGTGTATTTCCGGTGAAATCTCGGTATCGAATTTTTGGGTGGAATGCAATACTTCCCCTACTTACTATACGTATTAGAGTAAGTAAAAAAGTATAAGAATTGAAAAATTTAAGGAAATAACAAGCAATATCTCGAAAAACGGTTCACTCAACAAAAGAAATGTATATGGCATAAGTTGTGTATTTTAACGCGATCTACATTTTTTGTGTAGTAAAATTTTGTCTATCTCTTATGGTTTACCAGTTATGCAAAAAGCGTTCACAATGAAGAATACTTTTGGAGACATTCCCAGAAAATTTGAGATATACATTTTATTTCTCACGACATTATCTTAAACATACGATATTTTCATCAAAATCGTTATAGCCGTTTTTGAGAAAATTAAAAAAAGTGTACTATCTTGTTTTCATGGGTTTTCCAGATCGGTAAGCGTTAGAATACTCTTAGAGCTTTTTTCAGGTTTTTTTCGCGGTTGTCCCTGTCCGGTAGGCAAATGATAAAGTTTTTCTATAATGTCGTCGTTTTGGCTTGTGGCGCACGGATACTAGGCACGTACTCGCGCGCACACACACACACACACAGACAGTCACACAGACACACACACGGACATGTTTCCAAAAATGCTTTTTTTCTGATTCAGGAGGTCTCAAAACGTGTATTTCCGGTGAAATCTCGGTATCGAATTTTTGGGTGGAATGCAATACTTCCCCTACTTACTATACGTGGAAGAGAAAGTAAAAAAGTATAAGTATTGGAAAATTTAAGGAAATAACAAGCAATATCTCGAAAAACGGTTCACTCAACAAAAGAAATGTATATGGCATAAGTTGTGTATTTTAACGCGATCTACATTTTTTGTGTAGCAAAATTTTGTCTATCTCTTACGGTTTATCAGTTATGAAAAAGTCGTTCACAATGAAGAATACTTTTGGAGACATTCCCAGAAAATTCGAGATATACATTTCATTTCTCACGACATTATCTTAAACATATGATATTTTTCATCAAAATCGTTAGAGCCATTTGTTTTTAATACAAAGAGAACGGGATTTCACAAGTGAAACAGTACTGTGATAACGATACCAACAAACTAATTATTATTCACCCACTGAAACACATAAAAAAAAATCTGATGTGTAACACTCACATGACTTTCTCAACTCTTGTACAAAGTATTTTTACAAACGCTTATTCCCCATCTAGTTCATGTTAATCGAGATATGCACCGATCGCTCTTTCCCTGCAAAGTGCTGCGGCTATTTTGTTTTTATTTTAAAACTATTTTTCGTCAAATAGAACGATTTTGTAGAAAAACCCACTATCGCTTCCGTTTCACACTACGGGCTTTTGCTGTTGGCACCGGGTTTTTATAAGCTCGCTTATCGCAACCGTTGTTTCATCATGCGTGTCGAGTTAAATGCCTCGTTTCGCTAAAAAATTGTCTAGTTTTAAAAACTAGAGTCATCCTGTCACGAGCCGCCACTGCACAATTCCCACCGCCGACATAAAGGTTGCATTTATTTTATTGCTGACGAATTTCCGCTTCTCATGCCTTTCACTGTCATCAGCACACGGTTCTTTTGCGTGTAGCGCTGTATGCGAACGAGCTGAGCTCAGTTATTCCTGATGTTATTAGTGCAATATTAAAACTATGAGTATCGTGTGTAGTGTTTTATGTTGTGCCAGTGCATACGTGTTATGTAAAATGTATGAATTAAATACAATCAGCAGATACTTCCTTTCTAAGGAGTAACACCAACTGTTGAATATAAATTCTCAAAGTGCTACGTTCGTACGACCTCTACCCTCTATCTCTTATAGGTGAGTACGAAAGTGTGTAGATCGCGTTAAAATACACAACTTATGTCATATACATTTTTATTGTTGAGTGAACCGTTTTCGAGATATTGCTTGTTATTTCCTTAAATTTTCCAATACTTATTTTCTCAAATGGGAATTCGTTATTCATTCTTTTTTGTCTTTGATATGCAAAGAGTATTAATCTGTGGCAAAAAGAATGGTACTGCACATAGCAACCAGCTATTAAGAGATATGTATGTGCTTAAAGGCTACTGTTTTTCTATATTCCCCTTGTAAATATATTTTCCCTACATCTACAAGAAAATTAGCAATTCAAAATAGAGTTTGCAAATGTTTATCTCGATTAACATGAACTAGATGGGGAATAAGCGTTTGTAAAAATACTTTGTACAAGAGTTGAGAAAGTCATGTGAGTGTTACACATCAGATTTTTTTTTATGTGTTTCAGTGGGTGAATAATAATTAGTTTGTTGGTATCGTTATCACAGTACTGTTTCACTTGTGAAATCCCGTTCTCTTTGTATTAAAAACAAATGGCTCTAACGATTTTGATGAAAAATATCATATGTTTAAGATAATGTCGTGAGAAATGAAATGTATATCTCGAATTTTCTGGGAATGTCTCCAAAAGTATTCTTCATTGTGAACGACTTTTTCATAACTGATAAACCGTAAGAGATAGACAAAATTTTACTACACAAAAAATGTAGATCGCGTTAAAATACACAACTTATGTCATATACATTTTTGTTGTTGAGTGAACCGTTTTCGAGATATTGCTTGTTATTTCATTAAATTTTCCAATACTTATTTTCTCAAATGGAAATTCGTTATTCATTTTTTTTGTCTTTGATATGCAAAGAGTATAAATCTGTGGCAAAACGAATGGTGCTGCACATAGCAACCAGCTATTAAGAGATATGTATGTGCTTAAAGGCTACTGTTTTTCTATATTCCGCTTGTAAATATATTTTCCCCTACATCTACAAGAAAATTAGCAATAAAATAGAGTTTGCAAATGTTTATCTCGATTAACATGAACTAGATGGAGCATAAGCGTTTGTAAAAATACTTTGTACAAGAGTAGAGAAAGTCATGTGAGTGTTACACATCAGATTTTTTTTTATACAAGAAAATTAGCAATAAAATAGAGTTTGCAAATGTTTATCTCGATTAACATGAACTAGATGGGGAATAAGCGTTTGTAAAAATACTTTGTACAAGAGTTGAGAAAGTCATGTGAGTGTTACACATCAGATTTTTTTTTATGTGTTTCAGTGGGTGAATAATAATTAGTTTGTTGGTATCGTTATCACAGTACTGTTTCACTTGTGAAATCCCGTTCTCTTTGTATTAAAAACAAATGGCTCTAACGATTTTGATGAAAAATATCATATGTTTAAGATAATGTCGTGAGAAATGAAATGTATATCTCGAATTTTCTGGGAATGTCTCCAAAAGTATTCTTCATTGTGAACGACTTTTTCATAACTGATAAACCGTAAGAGATAGACAAAATTTTGCTACACAAAAAATGTAGATCGCGTTAAAATACACAACTTATGCCATATACATTTCTTTTGTTGAGTGAACCGTTTTTCGAGATATTGCTTGTTATTTCCTTAAGTTTTCCAATACTTATACTTTTTTACTTTCTCTTCCACGTATAGTAAGTAGGGGAAGTATTGCATTCCACCCAAAAATTCGATACCGAGATTTCACCGGAAATACACGTTTTGAGACCTCCTGAATCAGAAAAAAAGCATTTTTGGAAACATGTCCGTGTGTGTGTCTGTGTGACTGTCTGTGTGTGTGTGTGCGCGCGAGTACGTGCCTAGTATCCGTGCGCCACAAGCCAAAACGACGACATTATAGAAAAACTTTATCATTTGCCTACCGGACAGGGACAACCGCGAAAAAAACCTGAAAAAAGCTCTAAGAGTATTCTAACGCTTACCGATCTGGAAAACCCATGAAAACAAGATAGTACACTTTTTTTAATTTTCTCAAAAACGGCTATAACGATTTTGATGAAAATATCGTATGTTTAAAATAATGTCGTGAGAAATAAAATGTATATCTCAAATTTTCTGGGAATGTCTCCAAAAGTATTCTTCATTGTGAACGCCTTTTGCATAACTGGTAAACCATAAGAGATAGACAAAATTTTACTACACAAAAAATGTAGATCGCGTTAAAATACACAACTTATGCCATATACATTTCTTTTGTTGAGTGAACCGTTTTTCCAGATATTGCTTGCTATTTTCTTAAATGTTTCAATTCTTATACTTTTTTACTTTCTCTAATACGTATAGTAAGTAGGGGAAGTATTGCATTCCACCCAAAAATTCGATACCGAGATTTCACCGGAAATACACGTTTTGAGACCTCCTGAATAAAAAATAAAAAAAAGCATTTTTGGAAACATGTCCGTGTGTATGTCTGTCTGTCTGCCTGTCTGTGTGTGTGTGTGTGCGCGCGAGTACGTGCCTAGTATCCGTGCGCCACAAGCCGAAACGACGACATTATAGAAAAACTTTATCATCTGCCTACCGGACAGGGACAACCACTAAAAACAAACCTGAGAAAACCTCGAAAATTAGAAACGGCTTCGTCAACCACTACAGAAAATGCCTACCAACCAGGGAAAGCCTATGAAAAAGCAGAAAGAGTTTGCATTCGTTTACCAACCGCAGAAAACTCCCAAAAAACTAGTTATTTTTAAAAAAAAAGAAAAAAAGGATAAGACGAATAATATAAGTATGGCAACTGCAACGGGTGTGTGTGTGTGTGTGCGAGTATGTGCCTAGTATCCGTGCGCTGACAAGCAAAAACTTCATCATTTGCCTACCGGGCAGGGACAACCACGAAAAACCTGAAAAAACCTCGAAAATTAGAAAGGGCTTCCCACTACAGCAAACGCCTACCAACCAGGGAAAACCTGTGAAAAAGCAGAGAGAGCTTGCATTCGTCTACCAACCAGAGAAAACTCCCGAAAAACTAGTTATTTTTTTTAAAAACAAACGTAAAAAAAAGAAAAGAAAAAAAAAGAAAAAGACGGATAATATAAGTGTGGCAACTGTAACGGTTTACGGTAAACGCGCGCGCTCGCAATGCGTCACGGCGGGCAATATTTTTCAAGTTATCGCGCAGTTTGCAGCTCTTTCATCGCAGCGGGCCTATCGCCACGCACATCGACTGCTGAAATTGCTGATGAGTTCTGGAGAGGCTTTTGCAAATCTTGTTGGTAGCAAAACTTACCTTTCCCATCACCTCCAACATACCCCACTCCCACACCTTTTTCTTTCCACCAATCACAATCTCTCTTATTCTTACCAATCAACAACTTTCAGTTGTTCCTTTCCACCAATAACATCACTTCTTATTCCCACCAATCACAACTTCACACCTCACTTTCTGTTATACTTTTTATCCCTCGTTCGCCATCTTTTCCCTCTTTCAGTCCCAACCTCCGCACAGACAACACCTCGCCGCTCCGCTCCACTCCATCACGTGTCCTCCATACTCTTTTATCTTCCTTCCTTCATCTTCCACCCGAATTAACGCACCAATCACATTTCGTCTTATTTTTACCAATCAAAACACTCCACGTCACTTCCTGTTTTCCTTCATCTTTCCCTAATCCTCAATTCTATCTCCTCGTCACCATCTGTTGCGTTCGACATCTTTCGCATGTTGACCATAACCTCAAACCTCTTCGTCCCTCCACTTCTTGCCTCCGCCATCTTGTTTAGTTCCCATTTTCACCACCACGCCACCGCCATCTTGGTTTAAGCTCTCCACGTTTACCTCAATTTTTAACCTCAAATTCATGCCTCCGCTATCTTATTTAGTTCCCATTTTTACCACCGCGCCTCACATCTCCTCGTCCCACCCTTGCCTCCGCCATCTTGGATTTAGTTCCCCTTCTTACGTCCTGTTTTAACCTAAAAATCTTAACCTCAAGTCTCCTTGCCCACCACCTCTTGCGACCGCCATGTTCGCCACTACCCTCGAAATCTCCTCGTCCTTACACTTTTTGTCTTCGTCATCTTGTTTAGTTCCCATTTTCGCCACCGCACCTCACATCTCCTCGTCCACACCATTGCCTTCGCCATCTTGGATTTCGTTCCCATGGTTACGCCCTGTTTTAACCTAAAAATCTTAACCTCAAATCTCCTTACCCTCCTCTTGCGTCCGCCATCTTGTTTAGTTTTCACGTTGGCCACCGCATCTCCTTGTCGCCAACCCTCCGCCATTTTTAGTTCCCACTATTTTAACCTCAAAATCTGCTCTTCTAAGCTCTTGCTACCGCCATCTTCTTTTAGTTCCCATTCTCACCACCGCGTCTCTTTGCCCCCACCTCTTGCGACCGCCATGTTCACCACTAACCTCGAAATTTCCTCGTCCTTAAACCTCTTGTCTCAACCATCTTGTTTAGTTCCCATTTTCGCCACCGCATCTCATATCGCCCCATCTCTCTATCCACTTAACAAAACTACCATCCAACGTTCAAAAATTGCTGATGAGTTCTGGAGAGGCTTTTGCAAATCTTGTTGCTAGGAAAACTTACCTTTCCCATCACCTCCAACATACCCCACTCCCACACCTTTTTCTTTCCACCAATCATAATCTCTCTTATTCTTACCAAACAACAACTTTCATTTGTTCCTTTCCACCAATAACATCACTTCTTATTCCCACCAATCACAATTTCACACGTCACTTTCTCTTATACTTTTTATCCCTCGTTCGCCATCTTTTCCCTCTTTCAGTCCCGGCCTCCGCACAGACAACACCTCGCCGCTGCTCACATCGCCGAACCAGATTGCCGGCAGGAACAGATCTCGTTCATTCGCACCTCGACGGTTGACTCGGCAGCAGCTACTGCGAAAACCTACGTCGTACACGTTTTTGACCGCTTTCGACCGGCTATGAGAACCCTGCTCCTACGTACGCTAGCGACCATCACGATGGTCCAGTACCAGGTTTTTGGTATAGTTAAATTACGCCTCTGCAAAGGGTGTCTGTACCGCTTTAAAAACCTAGGTATATCAGTGCGTAGTGATGTTGGTTGATCTTAAAGCTGGTTAAGCATTTTCAAAAACAGTTTGCTTTTATTTTTTCGCGTCGCGTGCCGCGCTTTTGGTGACGCATCCACACCGGTAACAGGTAAGTACCACACGCATAATTATTTTTCGGACCTGCTTGGCATAGGAATATATCCTTTCGTGTTTTGGTACTGTAACCTCAAATCTCCTTACCCTCCTCTAGCGTCCACCATCTTGTTTAGTTCTCACCGCATCTCCTTGTCGCAGAACCTCCGCCATTTTTAGTTCCCACTATTTTAACCTCAAAATCTACTCTTCTAAGCTCTTGCTACCGCCACCTTCTTTTAGTTCCCATTCTCACCACCGCGTCTCCTTACCCCCCCACCTCTTGCGAACGCCATGTTCACCACTAACCTCCAAATTTCCTCGTCCTTAAACCTCTTGTCCCAACCATCTTATTTAGTTCCCATTTTCGCCACCGCATCTCATATCGCCCCATCTCTCTATCCACTCAAGAAAACTACCATCCAACGTTCAAAAAATTGCTGATCAGTTCTCAACAGGCTTTTGCAAATCTTGTTGCTAGCAAAACTTACCTTTCCCATCACCTCCAACATACCCCACTCCCACACCTTTTTCTTTCCACCAATCATAATCTCTCTTATTCTTACCAATCAACAACTTTCATTTGCTCCTTTCCACCAATAAAATCACTTCTTATTCCCACCAATCACAACTTCACACGTCACTTTCTGTTACACTTTTTATCCCTCGCTCCCCCATCTTTTCCCTCTTTCAGTCCCGACCTCCGCACAGACAACACCTCGCCACCCAGCTCCTCTCCATCACGCGACCTCCATACTCTTCCATCTTCCTTCTTTCATCTTCCACCCAAATTAACGAACCAATCAAAACACTCCACGTCACTTCCTCTTCTTCCTTCACCTTACCCTAATCCTCAATTCTTTCAACTCGTCCCAGATGAACCAATTGCAATAACGATAATCCTACCGCTCAGGGCGCTTTTCAAACTTACCGCCGCCGCCGTCGCACGCAGCGACACTAGCGACACGAGCGCCCCTAGCGGCAGGATTATCGTTAAACCAATTGGCTCATCCGGGACTAATACTACTGAGGCCATCCTGTGCTATGCCCCCATCCTTAAGGTGAAGTCTGTCGTAGGCACCAGGCTTACGTCACAATATATTGCACATAAATTAGTGTTATTTTAAATCTAATTTAGAATATGTTTTAATTTCTTTCATGGACTAGAAAATAGTAACTTTCTTCCTAACGTTTATATTATTATGTGGGTCATCATTAAAACGTCATAGTACTCACCCTACATAGGCTATTGAGATAAAATTATCGTTTTGCACAGAAGCGCGTCTGAATATACCGATTAAGATATACAAAAAGTGGGTTTTTTTGAAAATTTCTGGATTCTTTTTCAATTTTTGGATACCGAATTCAGTAAAACGATAAAATTACCTTTATTTCTATCACATTACATTTCTAGATAGACCAAAATTATCGCAAAAACAATACTACGACGTTGGAAAATATTGACGTAATCGGATATACCACATTTGATTTCACTTATCTCATCCTAAAGAGAGTGAAAGGGATATGTTGAAAAGAGAATTAGGTATTGACACTTTACATCCAATCAGTGCAAAACTGTGAAGAACTAGCAGTCGTTCTATCTTCTACAGTGAAGGAAGTAGAATCTTCATCTTCATCTGAGTCCATTTCTTCTAAATTAAAATGAAATTGTCCAACACTTCATGCATAGGAAAATCTTTCCTCCATTAGACCTCTTCTATATTGCAAATGTGATCACAGATACTTTTCCAATTTTCGGAAGTACGTAGTTTTCTCCACCGCAGCTCTAAACAGTCCCTCCGAATTGCTAATTTTAAAACTTATATTGTGTTAGCAACATTGCTTTTTATTTACTCCCAAACAACTAAATTGGACTTAAGTCACAGTAGTACGGAAGCAGGTGCAAAATAGTGTATTCATGTTATGCAGCAATTTGGTCAATTTCGTATGTTTTAACTTATGTTCAATAGTTTTAATAATATCACACAGCACAGGTTTGGTAGAACATGGATTATAATTATAATTGTAGTGACGTAACATCACGGCTTTTTGTCGAGGAAATGAGCTTTATTTAGTTCAATTGAATGACAAGAAGCGTTATCCATTACAGTAATCGAGTTAAAAGAGATACTTGGAAGCAATGTGTTGACGAACTAGTGCTTAAAACATTTACTACATTTCTTTGTTATAGTCTTTCGTTGACTTGGATTTTTCGTCCTCCGTGGTCTAGGGGTACCATACCAGACTTTCTTCGGACGGTAAGTAAAGCCGGTAGTTCATTAACGTAAAAGAACCTCAAGCTTGATGAAGAGGCCTCTGAGCAAAATTCCCTGTCTTTCGCGCCCAATATAGAATGGTACACTAAGGACCATAGTACTTAAAGATCGTCCGCAAATAAAAACTTTTTTTCGTCGACTTGGATTTGAAAATCCGCAAACCATTCGGAACAAATCCAATCTCAGATCTAGCGCGAAGAATAATAATCCTCTGCCCTTTGCCTAAGGGAACATCCAAGGGTGGCTCAATTTAACCATGGGTATTTTCACACATCTATATTTATCCTTTGGTTTAATTCACCTTGATCCATATCTCGTATAGATAAATAACTGGCCAATTTGAATGTCGCAAATGTTTAATATTTCTCAAGAAATGAAATCTTTTCACTACACTATCCCTGCTTTCCATTAAACACTTCAGTCCTTTATTGTTTTTCGCATCACAAAATTTCATACTCTTTCACGGAGAAACCACTCGATGCCGTCAAACAAGCCCTCTTTCCTTAGAGCTTTCCTGATGTCATCCAAACTTGGGAAGAATTATATCTTATACAAACCGTAAGTTGTTCGGCGTATAGCAGATTTGGTGAAGGAATCTACGACTGTGTTTTCTTTTATGTTCTATTAGTCTCTTTTCTCAGAAGTTATCAAGTAGTTTCATTTTCCTGCACTAGTTTTTTTCTCGTTTAAAATACGAAAAACTATTCTTTGAGATATCCCAGAGTCAAGAGCAGTCCTTTGTAAAACATTCACTACTGACATTGTATCCCTACCATTCTTCAATGGCATCAACTCGTACACAATACAAATCATTACTCTAGTGTCAGACTGCAGAGGTTTTCGTTGATTACCAAACCAGCTACAACTATAAATAGGAGCAATACATTTAAAAGTATGTACCAGGTCTCCACACTGCTTTCAATTTCAAAAGCAATAGTATAATGATGACTTTTATGTTAAAATGATATACTATCTACAGGTGCAAACACACTGGAGTAGTCCGACGCTGCAACAACACAAGACAAATTGAAGAGGCAACTATGAATGGACTTACGTGTTTCCGCTTGCAAAACATGTGTTCCGCCCCTCACCCCTAACTTGCGTGGAAGAGACCTTCCATTTTTATGGTCCCCGAGACAAGTAAACCCAAACGAACTATAATAATAACAACACATGTTAAGCAGCTGGCTTCAAGTTATCTACACTCAAAACATATGCTAATATAAAGAATGTAAACAATAGCGGCCAAGGGTCATTGACGGCAGCTAAATACGACCTGGTGAATGCTGTCTGCAAACCCTAATAGACTTAAGTTGGATGGGTTTTTTGTCTGTTCAGAGTCTTTTAGGCCACTGGAGAGTTAAAAACTCTGGCACGCGGCCAGTTCGGCTTCGTGTGGCTGTAGTTTGTTTTTGCCGACCGCGCGAATTCCTTATCTCCCACTTCCACTGGCTCAAAAGACTCTGGACAGACAATACCTGAGACATAAAAATTCAGCAATAGATGAACTTTACTTCTTCCGTCTTGGCATTAATGCCCAGGGAAATGGCTCCCCGGTAACGTGCAAGGATCGTATTTGGAGGTCCCGGGTTCGACTCTAATCATGTCGGCCATTCTGATGTGGTTTTCCCGTGATTTGCCCGGGTCGTAGGTAATGCTGGGGTGGTTCCTCTTCTACCACGAATTTCCAGTAGGGCTAAAGCACGGGTGTCTGCACACCTATGTACTTGAATTACAATCCGTGGTGTTGAAAGACGGAGTTAGTGCCCGCATATACGAGTAACGTGTGGGATAGCGTGACGTTTGGGAGTCTGAGTGTAGAATTCTGAAGTCCGTCCCCCTCCCTGTAGCACGTTATTTCCCCTCGTGAAGTTGTTGATACACTGTAGTTGTTATGTTGTGGAGTTAAATGAATAATAAAATAATTAAAAGCCGAAAAAAATATCTGGAGCACGTTATTTCCCCTCGTGAAGTTGTTGATACACTGTATTGTTATGTTGTGGAGTTAAATGAATAATAAAGATAATTAAAAGCCGAAAAAAATGTGAAATTTCGATCTGCGTGCGTGCGCGCTCACGTGTAGTAAACTTTTGTCTATCTCTTATTATTTTTTTACCAGTTATGCAAAAGTCGTTCACAATGAAGAATCGTTAGAGCCAGTTTTGAGAAAAATGTTCCTTGTAAAGGGTAGTCTGGGATGGTGGGGATTTTTCTTGAAAAAACCTTCGTGAAGATACTGAACCAAAATACTAAGTTTGGTGTTTATCCGACTGTTCACATACAGACACACGGACATGTTTCCAAAAATGGGGGTGTCTCAAAACATGTATTTCCTGTGAAATCTCGGTATCGAATTTTTGGGTGGAATGCAATACTTACTATACGTAGTAGATAAAGTAAAAATTGCAAGAAGAGTCTCGTCATATCCAAGGGTTTGTTTTCAATGTATGAATCAAAGAAGAAGAGATCCCGTTCAGTAAGAAGGCAATGAGAAAAAAACTAAGGGGCTAATAATATTCGAGTCAGGTGTACCGTTACGTACGTACGTTTTCGAGTCCCCCCTCCCGCAGGTAAAAACTTGGAATCTTTCATCAAGAAGGCAAAATAAGAAATCCATGCGAGTGATTCCCGTTCACGCTGGATCAGTAACAGAAAGGTCAAGACAGCAATGAACTATAAATTACTAAAATTAAATGCTTTAAAAAAACCTCGGCATATCGAGCTCACAGATAAAACTAATGCTGAGACATGCAAATGCAATGTCTTTTAAGGCAATATGTTCTCTCGTCTCTGTAACCCGAAGGCATAGAGAGAAATCAGGACTTCAGAACCTAATTATAGGTTATGGAAAAACTGAAAGTAGCGTAAGAAATTGCGCGTAGCAAAAAGGAAGCAGCAACATGGATCCTACCAATGCTATAATTATCGTAAGTACAGGGGCCAGGTGGACAAGGTAATTTTTTGTCACGAACGAATGTCAGCCAATGGTCAGATAACTGCGTGCGCATACGTGGAAGGAGAAGGGAAAATAGGCGTAATAGTATCGTGAACTTATAAAGACGTAGGATACCGTTCTTAAGAACTTAGTACTTATTCCGCTGGACATGTGACTGCAGCATAGAACAAGTGTTTGTGGGGAGGGGGGGTTAACAACGTCGGGGACATATAAAATGTGTAAGGGAGTACGAAGAAAGACCATTTGCAACAGAAGTGCGCAGCCAGGAAAGAACATGGATGGTAAGTGAAAAAAATTATTATTTCGTACAATTTCGATCTGTGTGTCTTTTTACATATACTTCAGTGACCCAAACGATCGATTCAATGTGTCTTTTATTTCCGTGTTTTTTCGTGACCTAAATAATATAATCCTGCTGAAACGCGTCTGTATGTTTCAGATCAAATCATAAGCCAGCTCAATGAAATTGAAGAAGGCGCTCCAATAATACCAACAAAGAAACTTGCACATCTGGAGATAAACGTGCCGTTCAAAATAAACAAGCTGAAGACGCTTAGCACGAGATATGAGAAACGCGTCGTAGTAATATTAGATCAGTATCAGATCTTTCTTCCCGAGCGATTTAAGAGTATGACTACAGAACAGAAAGCTGCTATAAATGAAGGAGGCTATCACCTTGTGTACATGGGACAAGAGACGCTAGCTAGCGGGTATCGACGTCACAAGATTACTTTTTTTACAAAATAGGTATATTAAAACAGTTTTTTGCATGTGTTAGCTCAGTTTAGAAAAAAATAATGCACCTCGGAAAAGAGAAATAAATTCTTAATGTCATTTTTTTAATGGAATAGTTCTAACTTTTTGACCTTTTAAGATTAATTTGACATAACTATACTGCATGGATAAAAATCTTGTCTTTGTACGTGTATCTCGAAATTTCAGATTATAGCCAGTCGATAAAATGAACATATATATGTTACTATTTTCACTTCTGAGATCGTTGCAATAATGAATTGTATAATTTTCAGACGAGTTCAAACATGCAGGAGAATTCTCAAGCGAAGGAGATGCATCTGCAGACACTGCAGTAAAACAAGAAATCCACAGAAAATTAGACTCCATGACAAGAAAAGGTGAGTTAATGTTCGCATGTATGTGTTAAAACAAAATATTACATTTTGAAAATAATAAAGTAATCGGATAAGATAATAAATTTTTTCAGCTTAAACATTCAACAACAAAAATATAATTTGACAATATTTCTTTTTCAGCTATAAGTAAAATTCTATTTCCTCTTTTTAATATATAACTTTAATGTCAGTAGCATCAAACATTAATAATGAAGCAGTTTTGTTATATAAGTGTATTTCATGCTTAAAAAGGGATATTTTTCTTTTCAGCTTTAAAGATATTAGATTTCAGGTTTTAAACTTTACTTTGAAATAAAATGACAATTTTGTTTTCAGCCTTAATAAAGTGAACTATATATTTTTGTTTCAGCTTTCATGCATGCTTCAAAAAAGTAACAAATTAATATCACGAAAAAGGAAAATTCTATTTAAAAAACTTTACTTGAAATAAAATCAACATTATTTCCAGCTTAAAGATACTTTGACATCAAACATTACCGTAAATAAAAAAATGAACTATTTGTTATAGATTTTTCAGCTTTCATGCATGCTTCAAAAAAGTAACAAATTAATATCACGAAAAAAAGAAAATTCGAATTCAGTTTTTTTTAAAAAAACTTTACCTGAACATTTTTTCAGCTTAAAAGATATCAAATATGTATTACTGATGACACCTCATTTATTTCAATTTCAGAGGAACACGTGCACGTGATCTCAAATAAGACCGGAGCCCCGAACAAGAGGACTACGTCGCCGAAAGATGATAGCGCGTCTCCATCAAAGAAACCAAGAACAGAATCGGTGAGTAGAGTCAGAAGGATCTTGCATGCATGACTATTGAATCGGAATTTAAAAATCGGATCTATACGAGTCAAATAGAAAACTCGGTGGGGATGATAGATCCTGAAACATTTCTAGATGAATGTCAAACGCTCGTTAGCAGTGAAATTCGGAGCAATCTCGCTCATCATTTGTCAGGAATAAAGTTATGTGCCACATTAGTATGCAAATATGTCATCCAAACACCCGAAAATGAAAAGATCGAGACATTTAATTTCAATAGTAAAATGGATGCTATCTTACAAGGTACAAACATTAGCGATTGGTATGAGAATAAACTTAAACATCCCATATTATTCAACATTGCTACATTCGAATCGAAAGGCAGTTCGAAATCACTATACCAAATATGTTCGTTAACTCTAAATTTCTGTGACTACGATCCGCTAAATGCAGGTTGCAACATAAAAGTGCCAGATTTCATAAAACACAAGAGAGCAGTGACCAATATTAGGAATACTGATAACAAATGTTTCGGATATTGCCTACTGGCATCCAAATTTCCGGTAAAGCGTAACAGCTATAGAGTGAGTTCGTACTCCAAGTACAATATGTTTAAAGAATTTAATTTCGCAGGAATAAAGTTTCCAGTATCTTTAGATGACATACAAAAATTTGAAAAGCAAAATGATAATATATCTATCACGGTATATGGTATAGACGAATATTCAATTATTCCATTATATCAAACCTCGGAACGTAAAGAGCATCATGTGAACCTCTTAAGAATTGCCGATGAAACTAGATCACACTATTGCTTAATAAATGACCTATCTCGCCTGTTGTCCTCACAATTAACTAAACGCAAGTGTAGGATGTGTATATGTGAGGCATGCATGAAATACTTCTCGAATGAAAGCAACCTAGCTAAACATAAAAGGAGATGCATGAAATCGCAAGTTGTTAGTATGCCTGAAATACGGGTAAATGACACCATTCGATTCAATTCATACTCGAAGTGCTCTCCGGTGCCATTTGTCATATATGCAGATATCGAATCAATACTTAAAAAAGTGCATTCATGTCAGCCCTCCGCAGATAGCAGTTGGACGAGATCACTACAAAGACACGAAGCGGTATCAATAGCTTTAAACCTTGTATGCAATTATGACGATACTTTATCGAAATTCAAAATCTTTAGAGGTCCTGATGCGATTCAAGATTTTTTCAGCGAATTAACTGTAATTGCAGACGATGTAATCGATATTTACTCGAAAAACAAAGAGTTAAATATGACCGATGCAGATAAAATAAAATTCAGAAATACTGATTTCTGTAATCTGTGTGAAGATAAATTTGAGTCCGAATCTGACAAAATATTAGACCATTGTCATTTGACCGGTAGATTCATAGGAGCGGCCCACAATTCGTGTAATCTGAATAGAAAGTTACCAAATTACATACCAATTTTTTTTCATTGTCTGTCAAACTACGATTCACATTTTCTCGTGAAACATCTCGCTTACGATCGAGAACCCATATCATGTATTTCACAAACATCTGAAAACTATGTATCATTCAGTAAGAGATATACGTCCAATGGAAAAAGTATATATTTCAGATTTCTTGATAGTTATAGATTCCTCGATGATAAATTGAGCAATTTAGCTGATATGCTAAACCCCGAGGACTTTAAAAATACAAACAGAGCATACGAAAATCCTGCACATCGGCAGCCAATGATACGTAAAGGCGTATTTCCATACACATATCTGGATTGCGTAGAGAAATTGAAAGAGACCGCATTACCAGATATATCACAATTTGATGATATAACAACGGAAGATTACTTGCATTCTCAAACAGTATGGCGAGAGTTAAATATCAGAAACTTAGGCGAATACAGCGATCTATATCTTAAGACTGACGCATTGTTATTGACTGACATTTTTGAAACTTTCAGAAACTTATGCCTAAATTTATATAAACTAGATCCGTGCCATTTCTACACTGCTCCCGGGTTGGCCTATCAGGCGATGTTAAAGACGACTAAAACAAAATTATCGCTAATCACCGACAAAGAAATGCTAGAGTTTTTCGAGTCAGGAATCAGGGGTGGGCTTTGCACGGTGTCGCAGCGATACTCCAAAGCCAAGAACAAGTACATGAATGAATTCAACGAATCTCTACCACCTAAATACTTAGCACTTTTCGATTGTACAAACTTATACGGATTTGTTATGGCAAGACATGCAACTCCATGTGGCGAACTCAGATGTTTAAATAGAGATGAAATTAATGCAATAGAATTCTTAACCGTATCGCCAGATTCGGAAACGGGTTATGTGCTCGAAGTCGATCTCAAATATCCTAAAGCCATTCACGATGAACACAACGATCTTCCACTGTGTCCAAAGAGCGAAATACCTCCAAAGGATACATGCAATAAGCTCCTTGCAACACTATCTGATAAGTCTAAGTATGTCTTGCATTACCGTAATCTACAGCAATGTGTAGAATTAGGAATGAAGTTGAAATACATACATAGAGCCGTGGCTTACAAACAATCCTTCTGGTTAAAAGCATACATTGACTTGAACGCTGCAAAACGTGCTGAGGAGAAATCTAAATTCGGTCAGAATCTGTGGAAAAAATGAATAATTGTGTTTATGGAGACGATTTTCGTCTCGTTACCAGTTGGAAACAAGCGAAAATGCTGATATCGCGTCAAACGTTTTTGCGTTACATTATATTTGACGAGAACCTTGTGGGTATCGAACTGGCAAAGGAAGAAATTCACATGTGTAAGCCCATATACATAGGACAGGCAATACTTGACATTTCTAAATATGTGATGTACCACTTTTATTATAACATTCTGAAAAAGAACCTAAATGATTTGTCTTTAAATTACATGGATACCGATTCATTTTTGTTTGAAACTAGTACAGATGTTTATGATTTTATCAAAACCAACATTCAGCATTTTGATACAACCAATTACCCACCCGATAACATATATTCGATACCTCTGGTAAACAGGAAAGTAATGGGCTTATTTAAAGACGAATTATCGGGCAAATTAATGACAGAATACGCTGGGCTAAGGTCTAAGCTGTACTCATATCGTTTTGATGGTCAGATCGTTAAGAAGTCAAAAGGCGTTTCAAAGGCTGCAATGCGTTCAATAACTTTTGATGATTACCTATCTTGTCTCAATAACATGAATGTAGCACATTATGCCAGACAAACAACTTTCCAAAGTCGTAAGCATAACGTTCACACAGTAGAAATGAACAAAATTGCATTGAGAGGGCTTGATACCAAACGTTATATGATTGAAAACTCACATAAAACTATGGCCTGGGGACATTTTTCTATTCCAAGAGATCCTGCTACCTCTGAGCACAGCTGACATTGTAATGTAATTCGAGAGAGAGAGGCTATGTGTTTTTTACCTTATTGAAAGTATGCCATTTCATGTAATTCTGTTTAATGAGAGAGAGAGAGACTATGTGTTTTTTACATTATTGAAAGTATGCCATTTCATGTAATGCTGCTTAATGAGGGACTTTAAAGTACATGGCAAACCATACTTTTTTCGAGTTCACATGTCCAGTACTCATTTTAGAGAGAGGTTTCTTTGTAATTGCATTTTTTATATACTTTGATCTTCACAAATCTTGTTTTTATATAATGAAAAAACACATGTTCACCTGAATAAGTACTCATTTTTACATGTTTATACTTTTTTGGGATGAGGGTTATATTTTCTTTAAAGTTTATGGTATATGTTATGTAAACCAATTTTTTGAGTTCACAAGTGTTGTTTATGAATGTCGTCCCCATTTAATGTAATTCTGCTTAATGTGAGAGATTGTTGTGCATTTCTTATACTTAAAGCTTTTTATGATGTAAACCATACTTTTTACATGTCCTCCTCAATAAGTACTCTTTTTGGAGAGATTTCTTTTTATGCTTTGAAGCTTACAAATCTTGTTTTATAAATGCAAACACATGTCCACCTGAATAAGTACTCATTTTTACATGTTTATACTTTTTTGGGGGTGATGGGGAATAAGTAGGGTTATTTTTAAAAAATAAATAAAACTCAATTACTTCTGGATTCTGTTGCTTTATTTCTTAAGAAATAAAATTATACAACACACATCCTGAATCCTAAAAACATTTTGTCTTAGTTTTTTTTGCATCTTCTACACTACAGCATTCCTTTCTATCCATTCACTTTTTGGAAAGCCTAGCCACTTGACGAGTAACCTATTCCCACGTCGACGTAGTACTTTTTCTACGAGATATGTGTCAGGGTAACTAGTTCTTAATAATTCATGACCATAGAATCCACCTTGCATTACCTTCCCCTCACCATCTTCCAGATGATAGGTGGGTGGAACTGTGCTTCTTACCCTGACAATGCGAAAGATTTCAGTGCTCCAATTAGGTGTGTAACCTTTCTCGAGTAGACCCTTAGGCCTAGAGATCCTAACACGTTCCCCAACACTGAACCTCCTGGCATTTCTCTTTTCGTACCTCATAACATCACGACGATACACCGCGAGGAGGAGATCGTTGTTCCTGACGTCGCGAGGCTTCATCTGAATCGTCGAATGGTAAGTATTATTGTAGATGTTAATGATTCTTGGCAAGAGGTCCAGCCATTTATATGAACCTTTAGTCAAAAATTCCTTATGCATCATAGTTTTAAGCGTTCTTATTAAACGCTCGACAGCAGCAGCCTTAATGACACTGAATGTACTATAGTGATTAATTCCATACCTGGTCATTAATTGCTTGAAATGCTTATTGTAAAATTCCTTGCCGTTATCGGATTGAATATTCTTAGGTGTTGTATTCAGATCCTCCAGTATATCTCGCCTTGCTTTTGTAACATTCACTCCGGTCTTGTCCTTCACAGGTCTTGCTTAAGCCATTTTTGAGTAAAAATTAACAGCAATAAGAATGTACTTATAGTTTCTGTTTTGTTTTGCGTATGGTATCATTTCAATAAGGTCTATTTGTAATAAATCATTAAGACCTTTACTAAGTATTTTCCTACGCAGAAATTTCCTTCTGGTGGGGGAATGTAATTCACTAACGATGTTTCGTCTAATCATGCTATTATTTTCGAGTTTTTCAATTCTGTGATGATCTCTTGAATTTCCGTTGTATGATTCAAATTGCCAGCCTCCCTCGATGCAATGAGCAATCTGAGTCTGCTAATCAGATTATTAGGATCGGACCAGTATACGTAGTCCAACTTCCTACCCGGAACGTGCTGCTTCCATTCGAGACCGGAACTGGTCGTAGTGTCGATAAGCCTGCGTATGATATTCCTATATTTATACCCCTTGCTCGATCTCAAACGACTGCTCCTGCTGTAGCCCTGTCTGTGAACTAGAGTTTGTTTCAAAATCTGAGAATAAATATCCAGATCGTCTTCCGTATACGATGAGGTCTGAGGTACTCGCTTGAATAATAGTTCGTACAGCCCGGGGCTAGCCACATAAGTCTCATCTCCTATCTGAACACTGTTATCTGCAAATGTAATTAATTTATTTCCTATCTTATAATCCCCGTCTTCATACCGTATTCCAAAGGTAACGTCCAGATCGCTGCCGCTAGTTGTTCGAACCTTTTTCAGATAATTCACGACGGTATCTTCTTCTTCTTCGGGGTGAGAGAGAGGGGTTTTGCTTTTTTCTTGATTCTTTAGTATATCCTTCAGAGGAACGGTGACGGGCTGAAGAACCTCGGACATCACGCGTTGGGTTTCGAACCTGAGACCCCTCAGGGAACGTAACTTTTCCCTTATCGCTTTACTGTGTCGAGCGATGGACTGCTTGAGTCTGATGCCTTCTACATCCATCGTAAAATGAATGCAGATTTAAGCTGCTGGCATCAATATATAGGAGATTTTTAATTCGATACTTAGAATATGTCCATCTTTAGCACGATTAACTGCAGCTGTGAAGGTCAACTTATCGCCCATCATGACGAGTGCAGGATAACTTTCAACTCGCTTATCGTTTATTGCAAATATTGCATCCGTTCTCGTATTGGGATGCGATGATGAAATCATATTGGAGCCAAACACCTCTCCGCTAACCGGGGACCTGTAGTATTCGAGTCCCGAAGTTAGCATGTATCTCTGTGAGTTACCTCTGTACGGTTTCGTTTGCAATGTAATGATGAGCTATCCACTCATTTTCCCTAAAATAGTATTTATTAGATTCACTCGCGAATTAAGATTAGAAATACTATTCATAATTGAGGCTACCACGGTATCAAGATTTTTTTCTACTGCTGCAATAATTTCTTGAGGCATAGAAGCTAGAGTTCGGTTTAAAACTGTCTGTGTTTCCGCATTTTTCTTTACAACTAAATGTCTAACATATTTTTTATTTGCGGCATCGTTATCGTCCACGGGATCGGCTATCTCCCTTATCCGTTTCTTTCGAAAGGAAACGTTACCGTTCGAATCGGGAAGCGGTGTGTGTGCATTTATGTAATCCAAAATATATTTTTTATTCGGAACATTATGATCGTCAACTGGAGGCAATAGTACCTTCATTCTTATCGTATCCAGAATGACATTCTTTTCTGCATCGCGTTTGAAAGCATATTTACTCAGGTATTCCATTAGGCTCTGATGTTGACCTTCGAGCGATGTTTGCACGTGCTGCCTAAGCATAGCTTCAAATTCGCCCATACGCTGATATGAAGTCTTTTCGGTGAACGTCTGCATTCGATGCTCGACGATAGTCGTAAGCGTATCCACATAGTGTTTAGTCGTTGCATCATATTCTTCTTCAGGATCCTGAATGCTGCATAATCGCTTTTTCTTGAATTGATAGTTTCCCGTGTCATCTCGATTTATAATATAACGGTTAAGCACAACCCTGGATGGGATGATCCTACGCGATCCGAATCTGTCGATACTCATAGCTGTAATGAGCGATACTCTCTATTTATTCACTCTGATAAATACATCGAAACCGTTTCTGTATCGTCCTTCATTCAGTGGAAATTCAGGTACCATGACAACAAAGGGTCTCGAGTTCGATCTGTCATTACTCTCCCATACTTGCTTACACAACTCTCTGAATTCCGTAAAAGACATGTCAGTATTTACGTAATCGTCGTATATGTGCTTTAAGTTGAGATTATCTTGTCGGAATAGTACGATCATATTTGCATTGTCTCTAATTAGATGTTTGGGTACCTTTGCATAAGATTGTGCAAGATATACAGCATCGACGTTACGGTGTCTGCCCATGCTGTAATACGAAGCTATTTTACCCTGTTTCTCGTTGATGACGTCATCGAATACGTATATGGAATTTTCTCTGGCTTCTGAGGTTTCCAGTACCTTTTCACCGCCCTCGAACGTGTACACTCCTATATCGGGTATGGTTTTCAGCACTTTGAGCAGGTACTGATATTTCGGTTGATGCAGTGATTTTGAGTAAATGTAAAGATTCTTGAACCTTAGCCCGTTCTCGTGGATTAGCAGGTTGAGTAAGATATTCGTCTTCCCCGCATTCGAGCTACCCAGAATGAGCGCTCTGACGTTGCTCGGGAAGAGAGAGCCGTGCCTTCCATCGCGAATGTCATTGTCGAAGTCTAAAACTTGTATGGGTAACAAGCACTTTTGCTTCACTACTTCCATCGTGCGACTAAGATTATAAGTTATATCTTTCGCTTTTTATTTTCATAGTGTATCATCAGCTCTGGACGCGCTCGGAAGGGTTCCGGAGTACTTAATTCTTTGATTAATTCTCTACCGTTTGAGGCTCATTTGCCCGGCTACAGGTACTGCGGTCCCGGAACTAAGCTACATAAGCGATTGCAGCGAGGGGATCCTCCTATAAACGAATTGGACGCTGCGTGTCGAGAACACGATATCGCCTACGCCACACATCAGGATACTGTTCCGAGGCATTTGGCTGATTAGGCTCTTGTGGAAAAAGCCTGGAATCGGGTGCAGTCTGCCGACGCTACTTTTGGCGAGAAGCTTGCCGCTAGACTTGTGACCGCAATCATGAAGGGAAAGCTGGCCATGGGTGCCGGATTGCGCAAACGTCGGAAGAGAATACTACCGCCACCCGCTAGAGGTGGGATCTTACCTTTGCTACCGCTTTTGGCAGCATTGGGTGCTGCAGGTAGCTTGGCAGGTGGAGCCGCACAGATGGCTACCTCGGTGAATAAGAAACGTGCTGCGGAGAAGCAACTGAACGAGCTGGTTCGTCACAATCAGCACATGGAAGCATTAGCCACGGGCAAGGGCAGAGGTCTTAAGAAGGGAGGTGGACGACGCAGGAAGGGAAGGGGCTTGTATCTACGTCCAAAAAACACGGGACGACGTCTGTACTTATCCCGTAAAAAGGCTTAAGCGGTGCGGAGATTGAAACTTATGCTGAACGTCTACGCATTCCTAATTTTAGGGGCGTATACATGCTAGATAAACTGCCTCTAAGACCTAGACGTGCAGAGAGGATCGTCGTCAATTTGGACAACTCGCAGAATCCCGGTACCAATTGGGTTGCTATACGCAAGGATGGAAATTTAGCCTTTTATTTTGACAGTTTCGGCAATCTGAAACCTCCAAGAGAGATAGAATCATATCTCGACGGTGTTAAGATCATGTATAACAGACACAGGTATCAGAATATCGATTCCGTCATTTGTGGTCATCTGTGCTTGCAGTTTCTGTTATAAAACACTTTTGACAGGATGTTCGAATGGTCAAAATGAGTTACACTATCACTGTGAGCGGATCTGATTCTAGTTTCTCTACCCATTTGAATCTGCCACTCCATCTGGATCCAGATGGAGTTTACGAGATTGCTCTACTGAATTTCGAGACATTTTACTCGATACCAAATGTTGATCCTAGCAATAACCTTTTCCATTACGTGCGGGATGGAAAACTTGAAACCGTCGAAATTCCACCTGGAACTTACGAAATAGAAGATATAAACACCTTCCTCAAGGATAGACTCAAAGCCGGCGATGACTTTTTTCTCCGTCCCAATAATAACACTATGAAGGCTGAGGTTCGGTGCCCCTACGTTATCGATTTCGCTCGAGAGAGATCGGTGGGCTCTCTTCTCGGTTTCACCGGCAAGCGCACGGTGGAACCGGGTGTACTGACCGAGTCTGACGAACTGGTGAACATCTTTAAGGTCAGCATCATACGCGTCGAGTGCAGCCTTGCCACTGGATCCTTCATCAACGGTAAAAGCGGGCATTCTCTCTACGAGTTTTTCCCGTCGGTTCCTCCGGGCTACCACATCTCGCAGGAACCGCCCAGTCCTATATATCTACCCATCATCGACACGAATCTCATTGATCATCTCAGCATTCGCGTGGTAGACCAGAACGGGGATACGCTCGACTTCAGAAACGAAACTATAACAGTGAGACTGCACATAAGACGGAATGGGAATAAATTTTAAAAGGCATTACTATAATAAAAAGCTTCTCTCGAGATTGATACCTACTCAGTCTTCGACACGCAAACTGCTAACACCATCCAACCGAGACTTCCTCGAGCGTCTGGGATTCAAGGTTCTGTAATGGATGTTTTAGATGTGACCGGGGTTGCGACGTTTGACGATAAGATTAGTAAAGAGGAGGAACATGTCTTCCTAACTTACAATACGTCTGCTCTAGATGTGAATGATGAAATTAGAATACCATGCCAAGCCGAGGATTTGTACACGCTTCCTAGCAGAAGTTACCTCTACATAGAGGGATCTGTGACAAAACCTACTGGCGAGCTTCATCTGCAACACTGACCAACAATGCCATGGCGTTTCTGTTCGATGAAGTTCGCTTAGATATGAATGGTACTACCATAGATAGAACGAGAAATCCTGGAATTTCTACGACTATGCGCAACTATGCGGCTCTCAACACTTTGGACTCCAATCGCCTGCAGAACGCCGGCCGGACGTATCCCGGAGAAGCTGTAGACATCGTGAACGCATCGAATGGTGTATTCAACGCTATCGTTCCTCTTTCGATGCTTCTGGGTTTCGCAGACGATCACAAGGAGCTGATACTTAATAGCAAGTTTGAACTCGTTCTCATTAGATCTAAAAATTCTAATAATTGTGTGATGGGCAACGATGTGACTATCATTAAACTAAACCGCATCGAATGGAGGATGCCCGTACTTAGACTCTCCGATGCCGAGAGGGTGGAGAAACTTAAACTCGTTCAGTCAGATCGCCCACTGCACGTTGCTTTTCGAACACTGGACCTTCACACTCAACCTGCAGTACCGCAGACTAAAGCGTTCACGTGGAACGTTGCAACGACATCGAAGCTTGAGAAACCGCGTTTTGTCATAGTGGGTGCACAGACCGACAGACTGAACTACCTTGCTAAAGATAGCTCTATCTTTGATCACTGCAATATCACCAATCTGAAGCTTTATCTCAACAGCGAATGTTATCCGTATCATGACATGAATTTGGATTTTGCAAATTCAAAGTTTGCATCTCTGTATGATCAGTATTCTAAATTTCAATACTCTTATTATGGCAAAGAAAATTACCCTCTTTTGAAGAGAGGCGATTTTCTGAAATATGCACCACTATTCGTCATAGACTGTTCTCATCAACCGGAGGAGACCGTGACTGGAGCCGTTAACATCAGATTGGAAGTTCAAGCATCGGCGAATTTTCCTGCACAAACATCTTTGTTTTGTTTGATTATTCATGACAAATTGTTCACTTATAAACCCCTAACTCATGTTGTTCAATCTATCATATAAGAAATGAAAAATGTATTTTTTTATATCAATAAAGAATGAAATTTTTATATTTTTTATTGATTTTAGCATACATCTCCTTTAACTTTTTTCTGACACTCCTACCTCTAACATCGTATGAACACATTGATTTATGAACGTCATGCAATTGAAATAAATATATTTCAATGTATGGAATTAGTCTTTTCAGTCCTGCTATTGCAACAATGTCCAGCTTTATGACATTTTCGTTTAGACACGTATTCACAAATGCTATTTCATTAACTTTATTCATATGCACTGTTACGTTATATGCATAGATTATATTCTCACTGTACGATAAACGAGGAAGCTTACCGTCTTTCACATACGTTTCAATCACAGCTATATTTCGAACTATTATCTGCCAGTCCTCTTTTGTTATGTATACAAAAGTTTCGTCAACTGCTTTGATGAAGAGGGATGCGAGTTCGTAATGCAGTCCTATATTCACACGATGCTTGGAGCTGATGGAGATGTCGTCGAGCATAAACACGCTATTTGGATTCATCTTCCTCTGACTTTTCTGGAATGGGGTCAAAGATGAGCACTATAACGTTCTCTCGAGAGGCTTCCAACATCTTCTTCTTGTTTACGACCTTTGCCTTGTTCCTCTTCTTGTCAGGCTTTTTTTCGGACCTGTAGACATATACACAACATCTCTGTTTTAACACACACGAGTCATTAATAAAAAAACTCTTTCTTTTTATTCACAATGATTCTGCTTACCTTTCTTCTTCTTTCTCCTCCACGGGTTCGGATGTCGACACCGACCGATCCACGTCGCGATGCGGTGGCACATCTTCTCCTTCGGGCGTTCTGTAAAAACAAAGGCACAGGTTTTTTGCTAGCTATCTTTTTTCTCCCCCTACTAAATCTATTCTATCACATGTTCTTTACTTACTTACCCCTTTGCTTTGAGATACACGTCGCAGCACTCTCCACAACGGAAGAATGACGACATTTGTTGATGCTGTGATGGTTCCTTACAGATGATGGTATGCGTATCGCCATCACATATTTCCTCATGCTTATCGAGACAGTGCTGCTTCATTTGCTCGTACTCTTCGAGGTTCACCCAGCAACAATTGTCACTATCGCTCGCGATTCTGATATTTTCACTACTCATCGTGCTGGCTCACAGTCGACTGTGAACTCGTTTCACATTTAATGGATAGGGTGGTGGTGGGGATTGAACATGCTCGTTCTTGCACTGACCTAGTTTATACCGTTACGCACGTGGGCACTTTCTCACATACACAGTCTTGTGTAACATACTCATGCAGCCTAACATTCATACACCTAACTAAAATATTATATTATCCTCGCATGGTTCTCTTATTTTATAGTCCATTGCCTTCTTGATGAAAGATTCCAAGTTTTTAGCTGCGGGATCTCGAAAATTATTAGTGCGGTTCTTGATGCATTTCAGAGCCATACATTAGTTTTTTTAGCAAACGCGGTAACCGGACACATAACTCGAATATTATTTAGACCATACGTCTTTTTTTCTCACTTCATTGCCTCTGAACGGGATTCTTCTTGCAATTAAGGCATACATTCAGGTTTAGCAAACAACTGGGGGGACGTGAGCGCGCACGCGCGCACACACACAGATATTTTTTTCGGCTTTTAATTATTTTATTATTCATTTAACTCCACAACATAACCATACAGTGTATCAACAACTTCACGAGGGGAAATAACGTGCTATAGGGAGGGGGACGGACTTCAGAATTCTACACTCAGACTCCCAAACGTCACGCTATCCCACACGTTACTCGTATATGCGGGTACTAACTCCGTCTTTCAACACCACGGATTGTAATTCAAGTACATAGGTGTGCAGACATCCGTGCTTTACTCCTACTATTTCCTATCCACATCATTACCTTTTATTCAACCAGTGTTGAAAAATCAGTCAACAGCGATCTTTGTATTGCTCCTGGACGGTGGATTGTGCGCCATGGAGAGGTTTTCCCTGGCGTTTGAGAGCTTGCTAGGGCCCCTTCTTGGAGCTTGTCTCTTTGCCTCAGAGATCCCAAAGGGGTCAAGGGATGAGGCAGTGCTAGCCGGCGCTAGGATGTCTTCTGTCTGAAATCGTTAGGCAACCTGTACATTTTAGCGCACATCGTCGTCTAGATCTGGTCACTGTTCTATTTCTAATGCTTAGAAATTCTATGCATGATAATAATAAACCTAAAAATCACGGGCGGCTGTAAGACTTCCTATCACTTCAATAAATAAATAAAACAATATAGAAATTCATATTTTAAAATAAATATTTTTATTTCATAGGCCATTCACAACAAGAGTACACCTTTTCGCAATTACGAAATCAACTACACGCATGACGGTAGCTTCTCAGAGAAGCTAACGAGGAAGATACAATGCAAAATTACTATTCTATGGGTTCGTGCCTGAGTAATAGTACTACGTCTCAGACATGTGCTGAAAACTTCAGGGCTTCACATCTGGAGTTATACGAGCACCTAGAGATAACAGGATGCTACATGTCTGTACCGGTCAGTATATGGTACGGTTGTATGTGGCAGCACATGTAAGCGAAGGAGCGCATTACTCACACACACCCTTCAAGAAAGTATTTGACTGCACTTTAAGACATTCTAGCAGCCATTAATAGAGGAAAAATCTAATTTTTGGGCATAAAGATCAAATGGTAATACAATATACCTGTTTTGGTGTCCTTCAGATCGTTCATTTTTATCAGTTTTATAAACTTGAGGCAGTATTTTTAACACTTAAATGATTTCAGTTAAATTATATAATATAAAATATAATAACATCCCGCCTTAAAGCAATATTTATATAATATAATATATAAAATGCATTAAACAGTCATTGTATTAATGTTTATATTATTATGTACATGTTCAATAATGTTATGTGAATGTATTACGTAATTTAATAATGAGGAGCTGTGAGAATAATAGGTTAAAAGTAGCTAACAATGAGGTAGCCTTGAGGCAATAATGAATTAGAAGGTTTAATAATGCTACTAGTCATTCTTGGAAACAATAATGTAATTTTTGAGACAGTTTATAAAAATAGCCAATCAACAACCAGAAAGATGCTTAAGTTAAATGAAAGTATTCTATTGGAGTAGGATTAGCCAACCAGAAACTGAAATAGGCCAAATTTAGAAGTCAGTTGCTAACAGAGAGCGTTACTAACCAGACGCGAAACGCGTCCTCGAGAAGTTTAATACGTATTTTGTGCGAGACAAAAATAGTTTACGTGTTAAAAAGTGCAAGTAATTAATAACAAAATCTCACAGCTCTCTCTCTATATCAGTGAAGTGTTATTTAAATCGTGTCAAGCATTAATAAATGGAGTGAAGAAAAACTTAAAATCTGTGTAAGCCAACATTCTTCAGTCGCACCACTCACTGCTAAGACATTCATGTCTCTAAAAAAGAATTATAAATGCTGACGCAGCCGAGGCAAACATAAATATATAATATTTAAAGAAACAGTCAAAATTACAAAGTTAATATTTTTAAACATATGGTGTAAAAGCCACCGCAAAGTACATTTTTTGGGGCGAAGGCTACCGGAAACTTTTTACCATACGTGCGGTTTAAACTACTTCAAGTTCGGCTCCCCAACAGTCGAAATACAATATACCACCACCATAAAATTAACCTTCTTCAAACTTTTGCAAAGTAGGCCAAAATTTCAACTCTTTTGTACATGCCGTTTTCAAAATTATCTTACACGCATTGAGTAGAGCAAATTTTTGTGTATTACTTGATTTTTCTGTGAAAATAGGATTTTATTTGACAAAGGAATAAAATGTCAGAGTTGCGAATTATCAATGCTTTTGCCTTAATTAGTCATTTTCGGCTCACCCTTTACTGCTTCACGAATTCATTTCTCCAGTAGTTTAGGCCATATGTCAATGAAAATGTGTGGATGTATGTACAAAAGTGCTCTACGCAATGCGTGAAAGAAAATCTTGAAGACACCGGGTACAAAAAAGTTGCAATTTTGGCACATTATTAAAAACTTTATAAAACTGATAAAACGAACGATCTGAAAATCTGCCAAAACAAGTAAACTGGATTATCAGTTGATCTTTATGCCCGAAAAAGATTAGATTTTCCCTGCATTAATTTGGCTACTAGAAGTTTTTAAAATACAGACGAATACTGTATTAAGGCGGTGTATAGGTTATACACTAAGAATTGGTGCACTGTAAATTAAAGCATTCACTAATATTTTGCTTTGTAAAATTCAGTTCAACGTTTATTTATTCATTTATTTCGGATTTTAAAAAGCGCGCTCCTTTCGCGTTAGTCATATTTAAAGTAATCAGCGAGGTTGTTTTCAATAATGTCTTCCTGCACTACCATCAGAGCTTTCCAATGGCGGGAGTGGCAGTAAATCAAGAGAATTTAAATACTCAATCCTCACAACTTCCGCAACCCTTCATAAAAGTGCAGAAAGGAAGTGGTTATAAGAGCTGTATGAAAAATATAACAATAAACTGTACGCATTTGTTGGGAAATCTAAATATTGCATTAAGCAAACAGAATACAGCAATGACCCTGATAATAACCGTATCTACTTAGTTTCTAACAGATAAATCATTGTTGGTAACTGTTAGGCACTACTTGTGTTTTCATACTTCGGCCGCCAATGCTAAAATTGGGTGGGCCATTTAAATTGGAACTGTACAATATCTCCAAAGCCAAGCGTTTTAGAAGGAAATAGCTTTGATTAAACTTGCTTTATATTATGGTGTAAAGCAAATGCTATTAGTCGTGTTTTGTTTGGAGTACGTTGTGATGGTAATTCTAGGGTCAATTTAATTTTTTTAAATGAGAACCTACATTTTGAATGTTGTTTTCTCATTACAAAATTATTTATGTAAAACTGTTTATTTTGTGTTGAGGAATAAGGAAGCAAAATAAAAAACGTTGGTTCCCAATTACGAAATGTTACTTGACCCTCAAATGACCATCCATGGATGGTCCAAGCATTTATTGCGCTCTTCATAAACAGCCATTCAGAATTTTCTTGTTATTAACATTGGTGTAAGAACAATTGCAAAGTGATTTATACAAATATTGTTTAGTTTTTTTATGAGGAGTGAATAAACAAAACAAACTTCCATTTAAAAAAATTAAATTAACCCTGAAATGACCATCATACCTTCAAACCAAACAAGACTAATGGCATTTATCTTCCCCCATAGTTTGAAGCAACTTTTATTAAAGACATTTCTTTCTACAGCGCTTAGCGTTTGAGATATTGCACAGTCTCAACTTAAATGGTCCACTCTGTATATTGGTAAATGTTTATCTGATTAAGTTATCAACAAATACATTAAATTTAATTCCGAATGTATACGCAATGTATAATTTTGGTCTCAGTAATTAGCAAGTGATCCCCCAACATCGAAGGGTCTCAGTATTCTTAATAGTAATGTTCCGAAATAATAACTCTCTGTTCGAATACGTTGATATGCTTCCTGTGGTCAGAGTCACCATGGCGTTTTCTTCTGGCTTTTGGGGATAGAAACTGTGCATTCGAATTCCACCTCGGGTATGATTATTACGGATGCATGAGTAGATATACGTATTTGTGTAGCAGAAAAAAGCAACCAAACCAGAAACTTATGATAGAAAAAACGGAAAAGAAAAGGTAAACTATGAACATCAGTGACATTATATACCCTTTAATCTTAAAGGAAATTAATAAACCCTGTGACAAAATTTTGAGATTTATTGCCACAAAGAGCAACAACAAAACTCTAGTTATAATTTAAAAACAAAATCAGAATTACATGCAACTATATGTAATCCAATGTCTGTAGATAGATTCAGTTTAACAAATAAAACATCCATAAGAAATGATACCTGTATCACCCAAGGTGCAAAAAGTTTGAAGACTCTGTAGTGTAATTAGGCACCCTCATTATTATCGTTACTCTACACTTACTGCAATTAAAAAGGAAGCCAAGGTAAGGAAGAGGGGCAGAAAGAGTGAAAGAAGAAAGAGGGAAAGAGCAGGAAAGGGAAATAAAGAAGAAAGAGGGAAAGAGCAGGAAAGGGAGATAAAACCCATTAAGAGAGGGACAGAAAGTGCGAGGAGTAGACAGAATGGGAAAGGAGAGAGAAGGCTAGGAAAATACGGGTTATTCAAAAAGAAGGAACAGATATTAAATATATATTTGTAATGAAGGACAATAGATGGCGACACATCATTGAATAGAGGAAAGTTCAAAGTTTTAAGCCCCACCTATTAGTTCCCTTCAGTGTCTACAGCGGCGCTGTGTTTGTTTACGAGAAAATGCCGACGGCACAGCAAAAGTCGTTTTGTGTGCTACATTATACAAAGAATGAATCCATTGTTTCATTGCAGCGTGCATTTCGTTGTAAGTTCAACAACGAGCCGCCACGTCATAAAAAAATTACAATTGATATAATGAATTCGTAGAAGATGGTTGCGTATGCAAACGGAAAAGCACTGGTCGTCCTTGCATAACAAATGCTGCTTATTTTGAACTTTTCTCTATTCAGTGATATATCGCATGTGTCGCTATCTATTATTGTTCACTATAAATAAATATTTAAAGTCTGTTCCTTCATTTTGAATAACCCTGTAAAATCTGTGCCAACTTAACTCAGGTGAGTTTTAGCGTCTGTAGTAAAAATATAAAATAAATAAAATGTACAAAGCTTTTTTACAAACTGGTAATATGGCTTTCTGCAAGCCATAAAATAACAGATTACGCGTTCTTATCCATGCAACCAAACACTTCCAGCTACAAGGTAATTTCAACCAGAGAAGATTAACGTGCGGGGAAAGAGCAGTTTTGCCTCTCCTCCTGTTTCTCATGTTGCTTAGAAACACAGCTTGGTGTTGCAGGTTGTCTACATGCCGTAGGGCAGGCGCATCAATCAGCCTTCAAACGTCTTCACCGCTAAACTCGCTTCGAAGTTCATCTTCAGATGAGATACGGATAGCTTCCGACAGTCTGTACGGAAACGTCTTCTTATTAACTGTCAGAGAAATGCACTGTGCATGTTTGCTGCTGTAATGCTTCTTACGTGTCCGCTTTTTTAATCTTCTTGTTCTCCCCCCCCCCTGTACAAGCTTCGAGTCTCTGACTTCAGACACTTCAGTAATAAACTAAAGGAGATAAAACGGTGAGTAATTACTCTAACACGGACTTACTTATGTAAATAGGGTAAATTAGTGTTTTTTACAAACGAGATACAATTATGTGTGGGAACGTTCCAACATATTCAGGTGGTTTATCCTCTCTACCGCCCGGGTATTCAAGGTACAGTAAATACACGCTTTGGTTTCCCCTAAATCCCAAAGAAGAAAACATTGTAAAAAAATGCGCATACACAAGTGTCTCACATTCTCTCTTTCTCTCTCAAGGATTTAGCTGTGTAGCTCCCCGATTTATGCATTCATTTCATACTTGTCATTGAAAATAGTTTCTGAAAGTTACAAAATTCACTTTGATGAGGCTTAGGATTTTATTCACAAGCTGCTTCAGATGTAACATTTACTCCTTTTCATATGTACCTTTATGTACTAAAAATGTCAGAGGTTCGCTGTTTATTACATTTGTGTTAGGGATCTTCCTGATATTTGTATTTTAATTTTTTGTAGCTGCTAATAGGATTGGGTTTATTTTTACATGTTATCCTCCATAAAACACACTCAACCACCATTAAGAAAATATAATGCCACGTATCCCGTAATGATGTTAATTATAAATTAAAATTAGTGTAACCACTCTCGAGGTTTATTGTGGCCAATAAATAGACCTTTATTTTATATGCATATGAATTATCTTCTATTTAGTATACATGATAACCGTCTTAATTCTTAACCTTTTCTAGATAATGTTGCATTAATAAAACCTTTTATGATAAATAGAATAAATGAGTCGAAAGTTATTAAGAGCCTTCAGTTACATAATGATAAAATATTCTGGACGACTTATTCCTAACATCAACTTTAGTTGAGATACTTCATTGCGTTTTTATGTTTCTCATTCAACCTAGTTTAGAATGGCAATCCCAGGATTTTATTGTTGGCAAGGTTAGCGAGAGAGAAACCAAAGGAGGATTCCGGCACTTAGCAAACATGAAGGCACTCATGTACTTCTGGAAACATCCAGGAGTAAGGACTAAAGGACACAGAGGACGACGCAGGCAGGGTCCCTAACGTCTGCAGATATTACGTCCTGACGTCGGTGGGACCTCCCACACAGGTCTACCTCTCCACATGTAGAGGTCTGTCTGTGGTCCGATCACATAGCAAACGCCAAGGTAGACCGTTCCTCAAAACACTCTCTTCCACCACACGTATCGCCCGTGGTCGATTCACCTGATCTTTGGACCCTGAAATGCAATCCAGAAATGAAGTTACAGGAAATGGGGAACGGGGAAATTAATGGTATTATATAATCCGCCCAAGCACTCGCCTGCCCACCAGAGAAAATGGGAAACATTCTCAAGGTCAGAGTAACAGGTGCAATGGGAATCGAACCAGAGAGCTTCTGAACATGACCCACGCACGTTATTGCGGAGACATCTCGCTCGGTCATCATAAGCTACATTAATGTTTAGAGTGATCAGCAATAGCGTTTATTGTAATTCTCTTTTATTAGATAAAAGTTGTAACACACTACTACTACTCACCATACAGAAGAACACTCTTTAGAAATGTAACGCAGTCTAGGAGGAACGGAGGAACACCAGCACGTGACACCTTGTGATGTTTAATATATAAATATTGTGATCTTTATATTTATTATAAATATATGTAGTGTTGGTATATATACTGTCACAATTCATGGTTTACAATTATTATTTTATGGTTATTCACGCGTTCAAAGGTTTGTGAACTATAAGCTTTGGAAGTAAAAGTTCAGATACCGCTGTACGGAATGTACAGTGTCAGAATTCACACACCTTGGGAGCGACGTACGTGTTTGGCTGAATTGTGCCAGGGCATTTGTCTGTAGGGGTAATGTTCTGCGTAGTTGGCTGAAGTGGACCTTTAAAATCCCCAGGTTTCAGACCTCGGGGTCCATTGCTGGGGGAACCTATGTCGCTTGGACGATTGAAGGGGAAGTACTGCAGGAAGCTCTGTCGGGGTACCATTTAAAAAGTGTTACGCAAGATAAAGTATAACGTTAAAAAACCCCGACGCCATGCATCGGACACCATCTGCTGTGCTCCGGATAGGCGTTTCTTCCATTCAGGCTTTCGTGACCCCACAGTTGGCCGAAAGCCATACTGCAATTTCATTAAACCTTTTTTTTATTTCCTTTTAGTATACCAGGTAAATATTTGGATTCGCCTTTGCCATATCCACACCTATCCCAGGTGTCTTGAGTAGTCTAAAATTCCTCTAAGACCTATGCCCGTCCCTAGTTTACCCCAGGTAGGCTAACCATTCGGTGTGGGAACAAATTGTCAGCAGAGAGAGTTGCTCTAGGTTGAACTCTGGTGCCATGAACCACCCATGTGGGTACTCGTGGTACGTGCGTGGTTGATCTAGCGTCCAGTGCTGTCCCCAGGAGCCGTAGCCAGCGAAAAGAAGAAACGTCCCCTGGGCCGCCGTTATAAGTGGTAGAGACGCGCGGGTATGTTTCCACTTCGGAGCACTCATATCCCCTTCCTCATTCCCTTATTTTATCCGCGGCAAGAGTTGAGGCGCCGGTTTGTTGAACACCTCTCCCACCGAACCGCTTAATACTATCCTTTATTTTTCGTATGACAATATTGCCTCTATCCATTGTTATGTGTTTAGGAAAATGTTTGATAATGTGTAAGGAGGAAACGCATAAGCTTCAGAAAGCTTCCTTTACTGTGTATACATGCACAGTGGGAATAGACATTATAGTTGGCGTGGGTAAGCGTCAGTTGATGGCCAGCGACAGAAGAGAGTAGGTCAGCTGCAATCCTCGAGAAGCAGGGCAGGCGATGGCTTGGGTCGGAATATCCAGGTCCAATCTTTCCAAAATATAAAGGTGAGCTAAGTAAACCAAGATGTGAAATATGAGCTGCCTGTCTTTCTTTTTATTCTTCCCTTAGACAACTTTAGGTGCTTTCCCGGAAAACCTAGGCCTGCCAAGCGAGCGTACTACTACTACTACTAAAAGTACTAGTAATTCTTATCCTTTTCTTTTCCTCTATAGCAAAAATGCATTAAGTAACAGTTTTCAGGCCTGAGCAGCTCCTAGAACGACGTCTGGCCACGGCAGTTAGAAGAATGGCTCCAGCGACCACGCCATGTCTCCTGTTGGTGAGGACTTCGCTCGCTCCCTAACTTACAGATGTGTACGTTACGTATTCATAAAGGTGCATAACGTTATCGATGGGTGAAGTCGCTGGGTTCATTTAACTTATGTTGCTAAAATATGATGAATTGCTCTATTAATTACATTAAAACATGTTTGTCAAAGGTGGATTTTGTATTCAACATTGCAGGTGTAGGAGAGTTTGTTTTCTAAGAGATATGTAAGAGGATGTTAGAATCCAAGGTGTAGTCTAGCTCTGATATCACTGTTGTTGCTTATTCTATAAATACCTCACAGCAAGTTCACCGGAGTGCAGCACATAACATCGTCATCCGTCGGGTATGTGCTATAGGAAGATATTCTACGTGATCAAAAATATCCGGACACCAGGCAGAAAATGACGTACAAGTTCGTGGCGCCCTCCGTCGGTAATACTGGAAGTCAATATGGTGTTGACACACCCTTAGCCTTGATGACAGCGTTCACTCTCGCAGGAATACTTTCAATCAGGTGCTGGAATGTTTCTTGGGGAATGGCAGCCCATTCTTCACGGAATGCGGAACTACGTATCGATGTAGGTCGGTGAGGCCTGGCACGAAGTCGGCATTCCAAGGTGTTCTATAGGATTCAAGTCAGGACTCTGTGCAGTACAGTCCATCACAGGAATGTTATTGTCGTGTAACCACTCCGCCACAGCCCGTGCAGTATGAACAGGTGCTCGATCGTGTTGAAAGATGCAACCACCATCCACGAATTGCTCTTCAACAGTAGGAAGCAAGAAGGTGCTTAAAATATCAATGTAGGTCTGCGCTGTGTTCGTGCCACGCTAAGTAACAAGGAGTGCAAGCCCCCTTCAGGAGAAACACGACTACACCATAACACCACCACCTCCGAATTTCACTTTTGGCACTACACAACTGACAGATGGCGTTCACTGGGCATTCTCCATACCCACACCCTGCCATCCGATCGCCACATTGTGTACCGTGATTCGTCACTCCACACAACGTTTTGTCACTGTTCAATCGTGTAATGTTGACGGCCATTACACCAAGCGGGGCATTGTTTGGCATTTTCCTGCGTGATGTCTGGCTTATGAGCAGCCGCTCGACCATAGAATCCAGGTTTCTCACCTCACGCCTAACTGTCATAGTACTTGGAGTGGATCCTGATGCAGTTTGTAATTCCTGTGTGATGGTCTGGATAGCTGCCTATTACTCTTTACGACACTCTTCAAATGTCGGCGGTCTCTGTCAGTCAACAGACGAGGTCGGTCTGTACACTTTTGTGCTGTACATGTCCCTTCACGTTTCCACTTGACTGTCACTTCAGAAACAGTGGAGGTAGGGATGTTTAAGAGTGTAGAAATCTTGCGTGCAGACTTCTGACACAAGTGACACCCAATCACCTGACCACATTCGAAGTTCGTGAGTTCCACGGAGCGTCCCATTCTGCTGTTTCACGATGTCTAATGACTAATGAGGTCGCGGAGAATGAGTACCAGGCAGTAGGTGGCAGCAAAATGCACCTAAAATAAAAAACGTATGTTTGTGGGGTGTCCAGATACTTTTGATCACATAGTGTATTTCTAATGCAAAGAAAGTATTCATTTTAGAAGAGAATGTAAAAAGAACTATTTGCCATGCTTCGTATATATATATATTAATGTAAAACACTTGTCCTTATTTGACATTGTTTTCGGATTGGTCTATTTTCCTTGGACCATTATCTTTTTTATGAAAAATTGTATTAGTGAGTATAATAAGTGTTGCAAACCGTATGCACATTTGGACTCCCAGTGTAAAACCTTAAAATTTGATGTTTTTATTAAACTAGATGAAAGTTATTTAAAACGGATTATTATTGTGGAGTTAATTCTGTTATAATGTCAACTTTTACCATCTGAATCTTTTTGACTTATAAAGTGTGTTATATCGTTTTTGACATTGTTGTTCCTTGTTACAGTGATCTACAACAATAAAAAATACGAATTTGAATAAATGTTCAATTACGATTTACAATCCTGAAGGTTTCTGGAAACTTTCTCCAGAAAATCTGCTATTGCGGGTCCTGAATACTTAAAAGGGCGAAAAATACTCGAAAAAGTTTAATAAAATTTAAAGGTGACTTTCGGCATGTGCGAATGACTATTTAAATGACTGTTGGGGGCTCGAATGATATTATAGTAACAAAATAAGAGCATAGGAGGTACAACTAACATAAAGTTAAAAATAACTCTTCTCTGTTTCATGTTTCCTTTAATTAATAGATAAATGTAAGTTTCACCTATATTTTTCTATGTTTTGTATGGCTGCCTTCCTGCTTGCTTTTACTTATCGCTTTCCAGCTTTTTCTTCGAGGTTTTTCTCTTTCTTTTAATTTTCTCGTCGACACAGATCTAGTTTCCATATTGTTTTTAATCTTATCTTTTCCCTTGTGTTTGTGTACATAATTCTCTGCAGCCCTCGGGGTTTCATACATTACCGCTATTTTAATAACCTGCTTCTTCTTCACCACTGTGATTATGGTTTTAATTCTGGCGCAGTAAATAAGTTTTCCCTGTGTTATTATAGCGAAGTTTTTAATCTTATGTCCTTAAAGACTTATTTCCCTTTCCACAGAATGCACTTTATGAGAAGGCTCTTTTCCCAGTGCTATTTTTAATCTCTATCTTAGTTTGGTTGAACTAAAGTCTTTTTAGAAGGATATAAAGTCTCATTTAAGCGGAAAATGAAGTGCAAGAAGCGATTTTCTGAAGTCTTACAACAGTTAGAATTCTATGTACTTGCACAGACATTGCTAGCAAATATGAATTGTGCACAAAGCTTAGTTTGAATACATAAATGCAAGTTTCAGATATTTACTTATATAGACTTTAACATTTAAAATCACAGATATGAAATGCATTGTAATATACCTGTAACACTTGCCCTTTAGAAAGTTTCATACAATAGATAATTTAAAAAAAAGACTAATCCCGCAAAGTGGATAAAAGGTCAGAAAAATGGTTAGTGTTTATGCAGTTTAAGTACTGCAATAGAAATAATTATTGGAAATTCTAGTTGAATATTTTATTACACACATTTTGAAGTCCATAGTGGCAACGTTACATATCTGTGTCTCTGTTTTTGAGGCAGGTGACTTTCGGGATAGCAAAATCAGAAATTGAACGTGACATGCATTTAACCGGCCCAGTGCCTTAAAGCCGGAATCTTAAAACATAAGTTATACATGCTCAGAAGAACAAAATGTTGCAGAATTGCATTTCAAACTAAGACCACTTTTCAAACCAAAAATAAACATCAAACGTTGGTGAATATAGCTTTTGTTCCTTGCTAGCTCCTTCGTTAGTTTTAAAATTTATTCCTTCTCATTATATGGGTGCTTATTCCTTTTATTTCATTATTTTATTCATTGTTTATTTCAATATAAGGAATTCTATCTCGTACACGAAGAAATAAAATTAAGTTTAATGATAGTGTAAGTGTTACTTAACGTTATTTGGAAGTTTAACAGTAGAGCTAATTGGCGATCATGTCAAGTTATTTTAATAACCTTTGAATTTTAACATCCGTAGGTATTTACGGTTCCAATATAATTTTTAGAATTACCTTTAAATTTCTTACATAATGTCATAGTATATGATAAAGTTAATAGACAACAATTGCGGTATCCCCTTAACTCTCTCTCACCTCACGTTCCCCTACAGTAATGGTGTAATGCATATATTAAAAACACCTTTCTGTGGTAAAAATGGAAACATAAACATTCCCTTAGTACTACATTTAAGTCCGTAGAGACACAAAAAGTAAAATAGAACAGGTTATAGATAATATTAAAAAAAAATATTAACATTATTTTTACTCAGATAGTGATAAAATCCGCTATTTTAATTGCGTTATATACGTAAACTTAAAGAACAGTCAGAGAAATATCAGGTTTTGCTAGAAAACTTCAATCAGCAAGTTTTTATAAAAGCAGTAGAGAGATATACATGTTTCCTTTATACCGAATTTGAAAAATCAATTGAATAGTTGAAGGCGTGAAAGGAGATTTCACAGCTCATAGCTTTGGATTAATCAAAATCAGAACAAAATACACAGTAATATAATGCATTTAGTTACACCGGTAGGAGTTAAAGCCATTGGGCTACTCTACCAGACAACACAACATAATAAAGACATAAAATTACAATGGTCAAACAAAGATATTCAAATAAAAATATCGTAAAGAAATTAATTGGTAAAAATAATTACTCTAAGCGGTTTAATATTTATTACTTTAAATATTAATTGTTGGCATATAAGAAAATAATAAAAGTCTGATGTCTTACACTAACATGACTTTCTCTACTGTTGTACAAATTATTTTTACAAACACTTATTCTACATATGCTTCATGTTAATCGAAATATCGAGATATTAATCTTATTCCTAATTTTCTTGTAGATACAAGTGGAATACGGTAGACTTTAAGCGACAGTCAAATATTTTAAGAGCTGGTTGCTATGTGCAGTATTACATTCTCTTTGCATGTTCAGAAAGTAAAAAAAATGAATTCCTTTTTGAGAAAAAGTGTAAGTATTGGAAAACTTAAGGGAATAACAAGCAATATTTCGAAAATGGTTCACTCGACAAAAAACTATATATGACATAAATTGTGCATTTTAACGCAATCTACATTTTTTGTGTAGTAAAAGGTTGTCTATCTCCTATGGTTTACCAGTTATGCAAAAGTCGTTCACAATGTAGAATTCTTTTGGAGACATTCCCAGAAAATTCGAGATATACAATTCATTTGCCATAAAAATGTCTTAAACTTGTGGTCTTTTATTGAAAATCGTTAGAGCCGTTTTTGAGAAAATTAAAATTTTCGAAAAATGTTCCATGTAAAGGGTAATCTGGGGTTGGGGGATTTTCTTGAAAACCTTCGTGTCGCATCTCTGGAAGATACTTAACCTAAATACCAAGTTTGGTATATATCCGACTGTTCGTTTCTAAGTTATGCTGTTCACAGACACACACACGGACATGTTTCCAAAAATACCTTTTTGGATTCAGGAGGTCTCAAAACATGTATTTCCGGTGAAATCTCGGTATCGCATTTTTGGGTGGAATACAGTACTTCCGCTATTTACTATACGTAGTAGAGAAAGTAAAAATGAATGTTGTGACGTATTTATCAATAGCAGCAGATTAGGTTGGACTATATGCACTAACTGTATAACATTGCGGCACTCTTATGTTTCCGGAACTCCAAAGACGAGCTATGATATAGTGAATGATGATGAACAGATGATTGTATGATGAGCAGGTTTTGGAGAGTTTCGTAAGCGCATTTTTCGATTATGACAATCAGAAAGGTATTTAGAGCGCGAAAATTTAAATAGTTTGGAATGTAAGAATGGAGTTGGAAGAGAACTCATAAGGAATACAATGTTCTTTGTTTCCTAAGCTGGAGCCAATGTAGTAATTTGAGTGGTGGTGTAGCAGGATCAAAACGAAGAGATTGCATACATAGCATACATATCATACATAGTACTCTGTGCCCGTTGAAGTCTTAGAGTTGAAATTTCAGTTAAGTTGGTAAAAAGAAGATCACAATAGTCAAATTGGGGCATCACAAGCGTTTAAATTAATATTTTCTTAATTGAAGTTGGCAGAAAGTCGTTCATAAGTTTTAAAGGACAGACTATTGAGGAGAATATTATAAGTATTTTATAAAACTTATATTCTGAACGTATATCGTATAATTATGAAAATTATTTTATAACAAAATTTATTATTTACTATTTAATAATAAACACATATAATTGTATTGACTTGTGGAGTTATTTCCTTTTATATCTCAAATGGAGTTTGGAAGAAACAAATGGAACATAATATTATAATTTGTATGCTTCAATTAAGTAAATAACGAATAACATTTTAAAATTATTAAAATACTTTATTATGACAAAACTTTAGTTTTAAAATTACTCATTAAAAGCAATTAAGTTGTGATGATTTTAATTCCATTATAGGCAAATCTCAAAACTATTAATTTCAAACAAGTTGTTTGTTCATCAATACTGGATTATTTATTAATAGGTTGCAAGGATGATGAAATGTTTTTATAAAAGCCTTTGCAATCATCTCACTTCGAAATGTGTATCACGTTGGTTTAACAGCTGAATATTTCTTTCTTTTCTAGAGAAACCAAACGGTTGTCGAGCTTATTTCTGCTCTTTTCTTCTTGGTATCACACACTCGATTAAGTTGAGATCTAAGTAACATCACACAGAGCGCATATCCGTGGGCTGTCGTGTTGTTAGGTTACAACCATAAAATCTTTTATTTTTAGTAATGGTGTAGTGAGTACATGACATGACATGCTTCTATATTTAGAGGGGCTTCAACAGACGCATAAAAACAATTTGCTTACTAATATCCTTTTTCTCACTTTTCCCAAGAGAATCGTCTATCAGAGTGACGTCATTGGGCGTATTCTATATAAGCAACCCCGCCCAGCAGAGTTGCTTCGTCAGAGACCTGTTAGTTTCGCTTTCATACACAGCAAATTGTTCACTAATTTTACAGTTCAAGTAAGTATTTCAATAATGCATACAAATAATCAGCGTACGCCTGTTCTTTACCTCTTAAAAATTGGAATTTCACTATTGCGTAAGAGAAGATTATGCTTTAAAAGTGTACAAATATATTTAGTTACTTTCTCCATTGTTCTAGTACTTAAACCATCCAAAAGTTCAGTATCGAAGTTTCAGTATAAATACACATATGGAGGTACCCTGAATCCAAAGAGAAAAAGAAAACATGTTTAGAAAAGAATCTATTAGTGTGTGCATCTGTGCACATATGACTCAACATATGAATTAATATGTCGTATATAACATCGTAAAGATGTTAAACTTGGTATTTAAAATCTTCTGAGCATGAGACACGCAGAATTTTGTGAAATTCCCACAATTCGAAATTTGTACTTAAATAGATAAAACCCTTATGTTATCAAAAATGACCTTTGATGATTTTCATTAACACGATACTCTTAACGTAGTGACATAATGTAAGGTAAACTATATACCACAAACTCCCATGATTGTGATTGAATTTTGTATGATTTTGTATGAATTAAGAATGCATAAAATATAGAACAAAGCTTACTTTATAACAAATTCATATAGCATTAAAGTTAGCGTCAAATAATGTTTTCAGTAGTGATAGCCGTTTCAAAATATTTCATTATGTACATTTTGGATACAATTGATTCATTTAGTTCTTCCTTCTGGGCAACTGAATTGGTTCCTTCGTGCTTCCGACGAACATTTCAACGATGTCTGTGCATACTGCAATATCCAAGTGTCCTGTGCCGTGACGCAGTGAGCTGGAGCATGGTGCTCTGGTTCCCGGCTACGGAATACGCCAGGGTTCGCTCCCACCCTTGGAGGTGTGGATTTCACGTCCGGGTATAGGATCGATGCCCACTCAGCATCGTGAGAAAAGTGAGGAGCTGCGATAGGCAGCGGTCTTGGCTTCATGGGCCCACTTTCCGGCTGGGGGATGCGTGATGCTGGACACATCACCTCCCTGTAGGTGTCGTTTGGACGATCGCCCACATCTTCCATGCGTACGTGGGCGTGAGGCCGGCAATCGGGTTGGCAGGCCTAGGACCTTCGCGCAACAGAATTTATTTATTTTGTATACCTAAGTACTGATTTTCTCTTGATAGACGCAACAAACAGCGTGCATCTCCCACGACAGTGCTATACGAATCCGTACTTGCAGTAGCGGCAAGTAGATAATGCTGACAGTGCGAAATAATATTAATATGTTAGGTTTATCTTTCGTTATAATAGGTGTTCGAATGATTTCCATGTCCGTAGAAACCTGGTAGTGTTAAAAAGTTTAAGAAAACTCGAATTTCTGCAGTGGAAACATAAGGTAACGTACGCCAGCTATTGTATTGTAATTCACCGACTATATCAGTATACGCTGCATGCACATTATCTTTAAGAATTCCCTATATAATGACCATATGGATACACCTATATCTGGACAGTCAACAGGACATTCAATTATTTTGACATCAAAAATATGTTTTAATGCGAGGCCGGTTGCCTATATCGTGTACGGTTTGGATTATTGGCTGTCTATCTTACTTCTTGTCTAACGTGGACCCAGTCTAGTTAAATACTTCTAACGCTCTATAATTTGTGGATTTGTTAGGAAAAATGACACCAGGGAATTTTGTATAAAGACAAGCTAATAGTGCACCTTAGATCCTGTTCGAGCCAAGCTTAACATAAGGTAAACACACGCTGTTCTGTAATTCATTATAATAACTATAAAGAATAAAGAAATTATAGATTTACACAACCTCATTCCCACTACATACCATGAGAACAATGCTGTACTCAGCTACAAATGCCAGTCCACACAGTAGGCGCGTGAGCTCGTAGCTACCGCAGTGCAAGCTCATTCAAACCAATATCGCCACAATTCAGGCCCGTCGGCCGGCAGTTGCGATATAGAAGATAAAGGCGGTGTTTACCGCTTAATTGTAAATTATATCTAGACAATATGAACGATGTTAACCTAAAGGCATCTTATGCACCAATACATAAAAGGATATGGACGAACACAACTGGATAACTGCATTGCATTACAAAGTGAGGATTACAGGGTAACGAAGTACTAGAGATCAATGGTGTAAAATACAGCACATTACAAAACCACAACATATTGTTACACGATGGGTAGAGGCCTAAAAGTTCACATAAAAATTAAATTAATTTCTATTACCCAGCACGTACATTGAGGGGACGTATTCTCACCTGGCTGCGGAGGACCGAAATGGTGTGATGACTAAGAGGAAGGCGTGGTTTTGCACTGTACAAAATCCATAACACGAATCTACTTACTTATACCTAGATCTATTACCCAACCGTTTGGGTTCCTACATTATTAAATATGAAACATGAGAGGAGATGTCACCGATCCAAAAGCCGGCTTGCACACGCAATCCGCTTCTCACGGAATCCTAAGACAGATGCTATATCACCCCACTCGTGGCTAGCAAAGCTATCAGCCAGGAATGACGTAAACAACAATGTGTCTGGTAATGACAATGTAGAACAATAACATGTTTGGTAATCACAATAAGAATATAACCCCCAAATTATTAATACGCCACAATATGAGCGCTATACTACAGTCGTGTGACTGAACCAAATAATATACTTTTTTTAAATTCTCCGTATCTTAACTATGGAGTTAGAGTTCGTGTGTGAGAGTGAGCAGCATAACTAAAAACGAAAACATAATAAATACCAAACTTTTCACGTACACGTGTAATTCCATACACAGCAACTCTGTTTAGTGGATAAGAAACCTGGTTATTTTGGCACGCGTTGTCCTTTCAACGCCCTACATCATATCCTTCGCTTTTCTAAAATGAGAGTACGTAATGTATTGTGTTAAAACGTATTTGTATAGACACTGAAGGCAATACCAAAACTGGAACTTTCATTTCAGGAACTATTTTTCACAGCATACCAGAATATTTGCTAAGTAGAACTTAAACGATAATAAATATTTGCTTAGTGAATTTACTTCCCAAATCATTCGAAGCTTAATCTTCAAAACAGAACAGCACTACATTCAGTATTACCACAGGTTCTTTTATGATTGTTTCGTTTGTACAGTACACTTTAACTTGCATGGTCTTATCGGTGGCTTCGACAAACAACTTGTTGCCTGTGGGTTCTTTAACGTTAGTTTTTAATCTTTTTTAACGTTAAAGATACTCAGATTCACCCACACATGCATACTTACAGGTTCAACGGGAGTACGAAAATATTCTAATTAAAAAAATTCTCCCGCCCTATCCAGAAATTCAACCCGGGACCTCTGGGTTGAAAAGCCAAAAGTGTTGGCACTCGACCAAAGAGGAGTCCATCATAGGTTCCGTTATAACGTGTCAGTGATTTCCAGCTTAATTCTCAGTACATATTGTCTATATTTTAGAACTGTATAGCCTTCCGCGATCGTTAGTCTAAGTAATTTCCAAGTACAGCTGAGTAATTTTTCAGTACAAAAAAATCAATGATATCACCTGAGAGAATGGTGCAAAGGTGAGTAGAAGGTTATCCATGTATAAGGGAAGAAGAATTTACAATAAATGTGATCAGGGACGTCTCCAAAGAGATTGGTAAATATGTGAAAAATGTAAATTAAAGACGTATTTTTAGTTTACGAATTCATTCTGATTTTAGAAATTTATGTGTACTCAAAGGTTATTGCGAATAAAGGCTACATATATATTTATGCGTTTAATTCCTCGTGTATCCAGATTAGGGAAAGCTGTCAATTATTCTGCTTAGTTTGCCGTTATACTGAGCGGGAAGGCTCAGTGATATTGTCTGTGGCCCGTATTCGGGAGGTTCCGGGTTAGATCCCCGGCGACCGTTCACTCTGATCCACTGATTTTTTCGGAGTTTTCCCGGGACGTCAGGCGAATGCTCAAGTGATTTCTTTCAGCTCCGAATTTCCTGTCCCTCCATTTCGTTCCATTCATCAGTTCATTAGTCCTTCATCCCGTTGGTCTCTTTCAGGATCGGAAGTGTCGGCAGTGTGGCAGAGGAAAACAATGCTTTATGTGAACTCCCTTCGTCCTTCGGCTTTCGGCTGACCGCCGGTATATCCTTGAGGGGTTTTGGACCGCTTTTTATGGGGCGGAGTACCCGGTCTGCCTGACCATCTGCCGGGGTGTCTACTTCTGGAAACTTAGGGACCCTATCATTGCTGTACCTCGCTCCTGGATCCGGCTGCCCGGTGTCTCCTCTTACCACTCATTCCTCCCGGAGACGCCCCCCCCCTGGAGCATAGGTACAATATCCCCTCAAGATCGGTGCCGAGTCTCCTTCATAACGTAAAATATTGTTGCTATTATCAGTCCTTTCCACGACCGACTTACTACAGATTAGTTTCAATAAATGCCGTTAACACATCTCCAAACACTAGTTTATGGTATTATAAACATGTAATACCTACATATTAAGATACATATTACCAGTATGTGTACTTAAAAGAGAAATTGCTAAATTGAGCATTTGTTTTTATAGGAATAAAATTTTGTTTATAAGATTAATCTCTAACTCCAATGAATCACTTTAGAGTTTTTGTGGACTTCTATTCTTAACTTCTTCAGACTTTAAATTGTAGGTGTTTATAACTTATTGTAACTGTAGTAACGTCGGACAAGAAGGTTAATATAAAATCATGTCCCATTACAAGCTCAATTTAGTGCTTGTGTACCAGTGTGTTCCCAAAGTAAAGAAAATAGAGAATTGGTTGTTTACGTTTGCATGTGTTCATCTTAACGCTGAAAGCCCGCACAAGTTACGACAGTCATGAAAATGCCCTGAAATCGCTGGTCTAGTGCCAAGGAATTCTGGCAGAACAAAGCAAGGAGTTAAGAGGCCCAATATTTCAGTTCGATGTTTGGATGAAAACGAGGTCCTTCCATAAACTACATTAAAGAATAAAGCCCACGTTGCATTTAAAGTGAATTACAAAATTTACTTTACCTAGAGTTGCAAATGCTGTCGACAACGCAAAGCTACTGCTGTTCCAATGAGCTGCTTCAGGTAAGTTTTCATCGTTGCAATCAACAAATCCTGCAACAAAATTAGATTGTTTAATCAAGATGTAATAAAAAGGAACCAATTAGTTAATTTACCTTATTACGAAGCAACAGAATTAAGGGAAACGCTACTTTATACCTGCTATTCAATGCTTGAGAGAAGACTCCAAAAACATAAACAAAATGAAATTAAAAGTCTACTTTTCAATTTTGACTTTATTATCATACTTGATATTTCAAGAATATGTTGCAAAAATATTACTTAGCATCTAACTTCAATAAAATAAGGTATCCCCTTTGGCACAACACCACCCTTATCATGAAGATCAAGCTTTTAGGTATTTTATACATACACAATATCATATTGTGTTAGACGTAGTTTACCTTCTCACACGTTTTTTATGTATGAAAAGTAAAAATGAATTCATATTTTTCAAGTTAGGCTTCTAATTGTAGCCGAGAATGTAGTTTGATAATTGGAGGGTGATTCTTTAACTCTCTCCCCCAAACTATTGCTGCGAAGTATGCATATCTCAGGAACTATTAATCGATATTGTTTAAAATTGGTATACTTGGTTAACATTAACTGCCTTAAGTATTTTACTAACTATGAAAACGCAAAGAACGTTTTAAAAATTATTTAAGAAGTTATACAATGTTATCCAAAATTCACAAGTAAAACTCTACATAATATTATTGTTTAAATATATTTTGCAATATTACTTCTGAACTACGTTTCTTTGAAGTAACAAATGCACTATGACTTTAGAGAAGTGAAACTAAAATGTATCATTTTCAGCAGTACGATAAAGTTTCTTGTTCTGACGTATTCATGCAGCCGCTAAAACAGTATAAGATTTTTCTTACGAGTGAAATGTTTACACTCAGTCTTTTTCGATGATAGTGTTTTCTGACCCACTTCCCTTTCATGTGTCACGGAGGAAAGTTGAATTTCCAGCATTCACTGCTGTTAAACTAACCTACTGCGTGTTTATCTATTTTACTGCACGCATGTGAAGGAACTGTATTAAGCCTTCTAACCTTTTATATATTTATTATTGCAAACATGGAATATAATCACATTTGATAGCTGCATTTTGCCATTTAAATCATACCTGTGTCTTATTTCCTTTTTATTTTATATTTACTTACGATTTAATTCATGAGTAGTTAATTATGAGCTGCAAGCCACTGAGATTTTAAAACCAACAAACAGGGGTGAATATGGATCGACAGTGCAACAACAATATTAATGTTAGCCACCTTGCTACCGGAACTATGTTCAACAGCCAGTAATAATTAATTTTTATTTTCGTGTAAGTACTATTTATATTATTCAACTCCAGACGAATTTTTATAGAATACACATGCGTTAAGTGCATTGGAGAATCTCCGAAGCAGAAAATACGAGACAAAGTCTTCCTCGTACTTCAGTGATGAATTCAATTGTAATATAGTATTGTTCCACTATGCAGCACGAAAATTATGCTATTTTGACTAAATATCAGTAATTATTTAAATGTATGTAGCCATAAAGGATGGAACAGGTGTAGATGTTCTCCGTTAGAGATGAATGGAGATATATAATACCGTCTTAGTATTTGAAGGCTTATTTCAATAAAAAATCTGATGTGTTACACTCACATGACTTTCTCTACTCTTGTACAAACTATTTTTACAAACGCTTATTCTCCATATGCCTCATGTTAATCGAGATGTTAATCTTATTGCTAATTTTCTTGTAGGTGCAAGGGGAATATAATAGCATTTAAGCTATAGTCAAATCTTTTAAGAGCTGGTTGCTATGTGGCGCATTCCATTCTCTTTGTATGTCCAGGACATACAAAAATAAATACCGAATTCCCATTTGAGAAAAAGTATTGGAAAATTTAAGGGAAAACAAGCAATATCTCGAAAATGGTTCACTCAACAAAAAAACATGTACATGACATAAATTGTGTATTTTAACGCGATCTACATTTTTTTTGTGTAGTAAAAGTGTGTCTATCTCTTATGGTTTACCAGTTATGCAAAATTCGTTCACAATGAAGAATACTTTTGAAGACATTCCCAGAAAATTCAACATATACATTTTATTTGTCATGAAGGTATATTAAAAATACGATATTTTAATCAAAATCGTTAGGGCCATTTTTGAGAAAATTAAAATTTTCGAAAAATGTTCCATATAGAGGGTAATCTGGGATGGGGGATTTTCTTGAAAACCTTCGTGTCGCATCTCTGGAAGATACTGAACCTAAATACGAAGCTTGGTGTTTATTCGACTGTTCGTTTCTGAGTTATGCTGTTCACAGACACACACTCGCACATGTTCCCAAGAATGATTTTTTTTGGATTCCGGGGTCTCAAAACATGTATTTCCGTTGAAATCTGGGTATCAAATTTTTGGGTGGAATACAATACTTCCCCTACTTACTATACGTTGTAGAGAAAGTATAAAAGAAGGAAGAAAAAAACGAAAACGGATTTCGGCCTTTGTATTGTACAGGTACAGAATGATTAAGTCAAAAAGTGAGGATGCAATTGCTATTATACTACAAATTCTTAGCAATGTTGTAAGGTTCCTAAAAGGTGGAATTAAAAGATTTTACATATTAGTTGAAAGTTGCTTCAGAAATCCAGAACAGCTAACGCGGAGGCTACAGCGTCAGGGGAGGCGATGTCCGTCTTTCTACTGAATTGTGTGAGCTGAATTCCCTGGTTGTGAGTATTGCTGAGGTCTGCCAGGGATTTACGTTAAATAGTCAGGGTTTTCGAACTCAGGGACCAATGTCGGTCGCCGTCTTGAAATACCACGAGCAGTGTGTTATTTTAAAGTGGATCGCCATGCATCGGCTGACATCATCTTCCCGGACAGAGCACACTGGTGTTCTAATTATTTGTATTCTACCCTTAGAGTGGTAGCCTAAATGATTTTTGAGACTATCAAATCTTGCTAACTTAATCTGGTTTAGTATGTTGGAGTTTAGGGACCCTCCCCCCAATCATATCTTACTACCTCTCGCTTGCCTTGTATAGTCTGATGCGCCCTGGGCCCTCGACACTCTTTAGATTCCGCTTCCAATAGTCCACCATATGTTATGGTTGGGTGCACGCCCCGCGGGTAGCTGTGACAATGTTATAGAAGTGTATGATTGAACAGAAATAAATATATAATTGGTGGTATCGTAAGGTGAATGTCATTATGCACCGGTTCAGAATGCTTAAAGGTATCCAAAATCCAGACAAGGAAACCTGATCCATGATATTCACTGACCCCAACCCAAGAGAAACTCTCTATCTTACGTTACGAATGTCGGTATAAATAAATAAATAAATAAATAAATATTGTGCCCGTTTCTACTCTCGGGTTGGAAAGCCTTGAAAATTAAATTATGTTACGGAAAACAGGTGACATGAATATTTGCTTTGGGCTATGGTTTTAAAAACGGAACATTTAAGTGTGGAATATTAAACAGACGTTTCTTTGTAACTCTAATTTTCTATTTAGGTATTAAAAGCATTAACCTTAATTATCTTAATGTTTGGCCTTTCCTGGTGGAAGTATTGTATGAAATAATTACCGAATTAACTAGTTTGATTTTTCTACTGTTTTTATTTTGAGAATAAATACATTTCTACGTATATTATACAGGATCGGTCAAAGATTTATAAATACATTTTAACAGATTGTATTTATGTACTGTTTTGAGACTTTCATTTAATCAATAAAGTATGTAGTAGGGAATTTTCTCAACATATGTATCCACATGGCCCTTTTGACTAACATTTGATGGATTATAGAAAATAAAAATAATGCGTGATTGATACATGAAACAAAATGATAATTGGGAAAGGAAATTTGCGAAGGAAGTGTTCCAGATCTACGTTTAGGGTACCTGCCAAAAATTTGTCAGTTATGCGAACTGAGGAAAATCTATAGAAATCCTCATCAAGGAAGGCGGTCCTGGATGAATTTTAACCGGGGATCACTAGTTCACGAGTCTATGCTTTAACGACCTCGGCCACATGTGACACTTTGAACCGTCAAAGTGTTCCGAGTTGGATTCCCTATTCTGTATAATTTTCTTGGGACGCATACATTTGGAAATTGATAAAAGAATTTTATTTGAATAAACAGTATTTCATTCGCATTTTATTTCGTTGTAGGACCATATTTTCCTTTAAAGAAGTGATGTTGAGGCAGTATTTTATATCATAACACTGTGAAAGCCAAAGTGATTATAGTATAAGTTAACATTATTGTATGACAATGATTTTAGATGTTTGTTAGCTATAAGGATTGTTAGGAAATAAGTTTAAACGGCCTCACTGAAACTGACAATAGGAGTGGGTAACAATGAAGCGATGGGGTGAGTTAAATCACTTAGAAGAGACAAACAAATGACATCAGGGCAGCGTGCCTTTCTTTAGAAATGGAGGGAATATCTTCCCTAGAGCATGTGTGTTAGTAATTGTGATTGGCTTATAAAATAGACGCTAATGTTGGCACGATTTGGTAACCAATAGCAGCTCTATTATAATGTTTAGGCATATCGGGTTGAGGGAGTATAAATTCTTGAGCCAAAAGCAAGTATCGCGCAGTTCTAAGAAATCTCTCTCGCGCAGTCTTGCAAAGTCATTCACGAGTACACGTCGCGCAGTTCAACAGAATCTCTCACGAGGTACACATTACGCAGTTCTGCAGAATCATTCACGAGGTACACATCACGCAGTTCTGAGCAATCTCTCGTGAGGTACACATTACGTAGTTCTACAGAATCTCTCGCATCGTAAAGTTAGTTACAAAATGTGAAGTAGGTACGCGACAATATTACGTCAGTAATTACATTCGGAAATATAATAGTTTCAGTCAGGCGTGTATAAAGATTACAGATGTGAACTATTAATTAAGTGTGACGGCAATAAAAGTGTAAAAACAAATTCTTTTATCAGTGTTATATTTTAGTAACAACTCCTTTTCCATTTACACGCCCTGCTTAGAGATATTTGCTCGACTGAGTAATAATAGCTAGCTGGAGGACAAAGAACCCAAAATTCAAAATAGTAAAACAATAACAGGCGCTCAGCAAATAAGATAACATGAACAGATTACTGCGACAATGTATAGTGGGTGAGCATGCCTCTAAGTTGCACAAATGTGACTCTCACTATAAGCATGAATATCAGATTTGAGTAGGCATATTTTTATTGTTTAATTACTGTTGTAAATAGAAAATGGATCTCTAGGATAGCCTCATATTGGCTTGAATCTCGGCGCAAAGAGAAAAAAGAAATATTACCAATACCTATAGTTAGCTTACGTGTATTTTAACTGGAAATGTCCCCTTTTGCTATGAAAAACAACTCCTATAATGAAGCTGTTCCGTCACTATTTCACTACTTATTTTTATTGCACGTTACGGTACTCTGCCGTTATTTTGTCCTGGAAATGAAACTAGGTAAGGGAGGGGGCAGATGAAAGGAATACACAGCACGTTTTTCCTAGACTCTAATTTAACAGCTAACTGCCACTCTAGAGATGTCCTCTTCAGATTCTCGAAAGCGTCAAAACCACTTTTATCTCCTTCCTTTCACGTAAGTCTCCTTTCACCCCATTCAAGTGAATGCTTCCTTTTGCTGATAAAACTATGTTACCTAACTTGTTTGCTGGAGTTTCATTTCTTTGCTGTCATAGATGTCACATCCCACTTAAATGGAGGCAGATACTAACGGAAATGACTTTGATGATAAAAACCTCTCTCTGGTTAAAGGAAATACTGGCAATATAGTCAACTGGAAAGAGTATCTGCAACGCACAGAGTGCTGTAGTTACGCTATTTCCTACATCATTAAGCGACTTAATCTTTTGCATATGTACACTATCATGCATAAAAAGTGGCCCATTCTCCTAGATCGCTATAGTGATTTTCCCTGCGTAAGGCTTCTACCTTGAGGTAACCAACTTTTGACTCCACCCAGCCCGTATCAGTTATCTGTGTGACTGGCCTTGAAAACAATACGAACATAAAAAACTAACCAATGAACTATGTCTATAATCTATGTGGAATAAACGGGGTTTGGGTTGTCACACAAGAAAACGTTAAACCAATTACAAATAATCCGGCCTTCTAGAGGAAGGAATGAAGAATTATTTGCATGTCTGATTAAGCTGAACGATAGCTACGACATTTATATGAGAATTTTCATCAGCGACATGGAGAAGAAGGTTAAAGTTTTTGCCGCTACTAAACGGCATTACGAAAACGGTAGTGTGGCATGAAAATATAAGATTTAAGTTGTAATGTTACCCTTCGGCAGTTCGTCCATACTTTCATGAAGGTAAAGTATCCTGCCAATGCAGTGGCTAGAGTTATGCTTGAAAAACAGAGGCGGCCACGCTGGTAGGAGTGTGTCTAGATTTTGTCAGTACCAACATAAAAGCTCCGTTTTATTATGGACCACATTTTATGTACGCCAGTATATGTTTATACATACATATGTATACCGGATCTCCAACTTCCCTTGTGGGATTTTGAAGAAATTCCCTGAAAGGTATTTTAGAAGACGAGAGAAGTCGATCCAGATATGTGTTATCTCCGCGAGATGTAATTAATAAGATAAATATTATAACTGTAAACTATTTCACAGCAACAAAGACAATGCCTGAAATATTACGTCGTAGTGTTAAAGGCAACATATAAAGGTAAAAGTAAAACTGAAATCACATATATCAATACACATGGCATACAAAAATTTATATTATTTAATTGATATACTCTGCTTCAGAAATATATTCTTATGTTAAGGTAGATAATCCGTGTGAAATATTGTTTTACAGTCTACTAGCGGATTTGTCTTTAACGATATGACTGGTGGACTCTGGGTCAATGTCGTAACAGTTATAGGGTTGAATAACCTAGCTCTGCGATAGCCCACTTATGGGCCTACGGAGGGAACGAATTTGCGGCATTTGTAGTTCACGCTAACGTGCTTGGCATAATTTAGACAGTCAACAATTCCAACGCAGAAAATATCACACTAGATAAGGGCTGTCGGGAAACACGTCCAAGAAAATGGCCGCCTCAACGCGTTTTTGATAGAATTGAGTGACCTATTGTGCCTCCAGGTCCAAATAATTCATTTTATTATTATCTGTGGGGTTTGATTAAAGATAAGATTAAAGCAACAAATGCGCTCGAAGAATCAGAAGACTGTGCGATTTGCTTTTCCAATATTTCGACTACAGAAATTCCAGAGTGTTCAACAATGTGTTCAACAGTTACCAGGATTGTATAGGCGCAGGAAGCATAATTTCGATCGTGTTTTATAACGAAAGGTAAGTGCAGTATATACATATTGCTCCGCATTAGCATTATCTAGGGGGGAAAAGTCTGATTGGTCAGCTACTATTGCACAAAGAAGCAGCACCGTGAGAGAGACGAGTTGCTTGTCGTGTCTTTCACGAAACATCCATATTAAATAATTCCATGAGAATCGAGGTAACCATGCTAGTTAGTAATTAAAGCTTGGTATTGTTCATAATATGCAATTTATTACGAGTAATGGATTTCATGACCAACTGTAAGCTATAATACTGTTATGCGTGTGGTATTTTGTATGGTTGGTTTTAGGAAATTGTGTTTTACAGAACTGATTCGCAGAGATTTTGTGTTTAGTTGGTGCAATGCTTTGACTTTTCTTTGAGCAGTGACTACTGGCCTTTGAGAGGGTGCATTTCAAATGTTTATATTGGGCGATATAAAAGTTTATATTAAATATACACTATGTGATCAAAAGTATCCGGACACCCCACAAACATGTTTTTTTCATCTTAGGTGCATTGTGCTGCCACCTACTGCCTGGTACTCATTATCCGCGACCTCAGTAGTCATTGGACATCGTGAAATAGCAGAATGGGACGCTCCGTGGAACTCACGAACTTCGAACATGGTCAGGTGATTGGGTGTCACTTGTGTCAGAAGTCTGTATGCGAGATTTCCACAATCCTAAACATCCCTAGGCCCACTGTTTCTGATGTGAAGGGACATGTACAGCACAAAACCGTACAGGCCGACGTCGTTTGTTGACTGACAGAGACCACCGACATTTGAAGCGGGTCGTAAAGAATAATAGGCAGACATCTATCCAGACTATCACTCAGGAATTCCAAACTGCATCAGGACCCACTCCAAGTACTATGACAGTTAGACGTGAGGAGAGAAACCTTGGATTCCATGGTCGAGCGGCTGCTCATAAGCCACACATTACGCAGGAAAATCCAAACGACGCCTCGCTTGGTGTAAGGAGTGTCAACATTACACTATTGAACAGCGGCGAAACGTTGTGTGGAGTGACAAATCACGGTACACAATGTGGTGATCCGATGGCAGGGTGGGGGTATGGCGAATTCCCAGTGAACGTCCATCTGCCAGCGTGTGTAGTGCCAACAGTGAAATTCGGAGGTGGTGGTGTTATAGTGTGGTCGTGTTTTTCCTGGAGAGGGCTTGCACCACTTGTTTTGCGTGGCACGATCTGAGCGCAGACCTACATTGATATTTTAAGCACCTTCTTGCTTCCCACTGATGAAGAGCAATTCAAGGATGGCGTTTGCATCTTTCAACACGATTGAGCACCTGTTCATACTGCACGGGCTGTAGCGGAGTGGTTACACGACAATAACATCCCTGTAATGGACTGACCTGCACAGAGTCCTGACTTGAATCCTATAGAACGCCTTTGGGATGTTTTGGAACGCGACTTCGTGCCATGCCTCACTGACCTCCTACATCGATACCTCTCCTCAGTTCCGCACTCCGTGATGAATGGGTTGCCATTCCCCAAGAAACCTTCCAGCACCTGATTGAAAGTATGCCTGCGAGAGTGAACGCTGTCATCAAAGCTAAGGGAGGGCCAATGCTATATTGACTTCCAGCATTATCGCTGGAGGGCGCCACGAACTCGTACGTCATTTTCAGCCAGGTGTCCGGATACTTTTGATCACGTAGTGTATGTTGCTCTCTGGGTTCATAAAAAAGTTATTTGATATTAATTAAGCCTCGGTTGCGTCAGTTATGATCAGTATAGCAAATCTCTTTTCAGGGAGTGATGCGTATATAGAAAAATCTAATAACATACAATGTACACCAGTTTGTTTAGCAATACATACATATGTATTATATGAAGCTTTATATTATTATAGAAATACTGAAATTTGGAGCTGTAAAATAATTAATATTTTTCTCTACGTTCGCTAACGATCTGCAGTCAAAAGTGAAATTTCTAAGTCATTTATCTGAGTTTCCAAATAAAATTAAATATCGTACATATTTATCTCAGCGACTACGTTAAAAAATTATTTCGTTTTTTTTCAGTGTTATCTGCTAGTAACTACATTTTTTAGAGGAAGTTAAATATGTTTCTTTCATACTTCACTAGCACCTTTTTACGTCTATACACTACGAATCCTACACAGCTACTGACTTAGCTTGGGCACTCCACTTCTTAGCGTCCACAACTTAGAATTTTTAAATCTACTACTTTTATATTCTGATGGCTCAAGCTTTGCTAGCAGAATACTATTGGTTTGCCTTCCACTTTTGTTTTTCTGTTCACACGTGATTATTTGCAAAAATCTGGACGCTAGTACCGTACTTTTCCACTGATGGTTGAAAACTTTCACCAAGCTTCTAAGTTATCAGCCTAGGGTTTAGGACTCTGTTTTCTTGCACAAACTTCTTATTCCTAGCACTTACAGCTCCAATGTTACTAAAAGTAAAAATACAATTCAGCATAAAATATTATATATATATTTACAACAAATATATATTACATAATTATTGTGATATATAATTTATATAAATTATTCATCACTTATAGGCGTGCTATTATTTTATTATATTATAAATTTATAATAATTTTGGGTCAGAAGTACTGTCTCACCTTACTAACTTACTTTCGAATACTCAAACGTAGCGATAGTAGCAGCAACAACTGTAAGAAGTGTTATTACAGAAGAGAGATTTTCTGTTATCAAGCACTTAAGTTTATTCTTCGCCCGGCATCATTAGCTGCTAATCTAATAAAAAGAAATCAAGATTTACTCCGATATCGTGCCCACAAAACTATAAAACACGCAAATATTCCTTAGCTTAGATATGCAACAGACTACTTCGAAACTTAGATGTTTAAAAAGTCCTCTGCAACAAGACCAAATTAATGATAACCATATTATTAAATCAAAAATACAAACCGAGAAATATATGGACAAAACACACATGTTCCTGGAAACATACTTGAATCTACAAAAAAAATCAAAGAAATGCACTATGCAGAGGTATACAGGGGCGATTATTTTTTAGAATATATATGTTAGTGTGCACAAAACGTTAGTATTGAAAACATCACTTAGACTATGGAATATGTGGTAGATAACCATATATTGATAACTTTCTAATCCACCATTTTCTTTTGAAGGGTACGTTCCAGGTCAAAAGGGAGGAAAACATTACGGATAGGAACCTGGACACATTGCTTTACTCACAAAAATAACTGATATCTCCTGTTCAGGCAACTCTGTATTTCTTCTCGACAGGGACAGGATGTCTACGGAATAGTTTGGCTTTAAGCAACTTATCAAACTAAGTGTTATTGTGAGTCTCGACAGGAAGAGAAGCATTTTTCACATGTGTACAACATTTCACAAGCTAACTTTTAAAGATCCGATTGAATAACTAATGGAATGACTTCCACTAAAACCGAGAGGATGCCTCTACTCTTATCTCTGTTTCAACTGAGCTTATCGTTTGCATAAACTTCCAGTTGACTTGCAACAATATATAGTGATTTATATAGAACTAACCTATTAATTTATTTCTTCGGCTGTAAGTCCATCCATTCTCTAGATTTAAACGTTAAATTAAGCGGGATATTTGGAAGTTTTGGTTCCCTGTCACGAAAGTGCGCAGATGTTTATCCTTTATTCCTTATTGTCCGCTTTTATAGTTGCCAGCTGTTTTCGATATTACTTTCTCTACTACGTATAGTAAGTAGGGGAAGTACTGTATTCCACCCAAAAATTCGATACCGAGATTTCACCGGAAATACATGTTTTGAGACCCCCTGAATCCAAAAAAGCATTTTTGGAAACGTCCGTGTGTGTGTGTGTGTGTTTGTGGACAGCATACGAACAGTCGGATAAACACCAAACTTGGTATTTAGGTTCAATAACTTCCACAGATGCGACACGAAGGTTTTCAAGAAAATCCCTCCACCCCAGATTATCCTTTACATGGAACATTTTTCCAAAATTTTAATTTTCTCAAAAATTACTAACGATTTTGATTAAAATATCCTATGTTTAAGATATTTTCATTACAAATAAAATGTATATCTCGAATTTTCTGGGAATGTCTCCAAAAGTATTCTTCATTGTAAACGAGATAGACAAAATTTTACTAGACAAAAAATGTAGATCGTGCTAAAATACTCAATTTATGTCATATACATTTTTATTGTTGAGTGAACCATTTTCGAGGTATTGCTTGTTATTCCCTTAAATTTTCCAATACTTATACTTTTTCTCAAATGGTAATTCATTATTATTTTTTTTTTATTTTTTTTGTTTGTCCTGGTAACGCAAAGAGAATGGAATACTGCACATAGCAACCAGCTCTTAAACTATTTGACAATCGCTTAAAGCTTACCAATTCGCCTTGCATCTACAAGAAAATTAGCAATTAGATTAACATCTCGATTAACATGAAGCATATGGAGAATAAAGGTTTGTAAAAATAGTTTGTACAAGAGTAGAGAATCTCATGTGAGTGTAACACATCAGATTTTTTGTTATAGTTTCCGTGAAAATGTGGTACACCATGAAATCGGTGGCTCTTCGGTTGTTGGAAACAAGTGAGTGAAAAGGCAAACATTGTTTATCTGGACTACCCAGTGTTGCTGTGGAGATCCAGGCAGGACTAGATTACTGACTCTCTAAGTTAGAATGACTGTTGTTAGAGGAGACCGAGTGCACATATTCAATGTGTCCGAGAACTGTGAAAAATTCCCACCTAAAATCATCTGGGGTTTAGTTGTCTATAGCTGCAGGACCCGATAAGGTTAAAAGACTGAAGTACTGCCATTGATTTCAGTCGTTCACTACTTTCATTTCTGCCATACTGTCCATCACTTGGTTCACAGATGAAGCAGAGTTCCATTTATGGGGCTATGTCAACTCACAGAACTCACGCTATTTGACCGTCCGAAATCCATATATCACTTATGAAGTACTCATGCACAGAATGAAGTCCGAGTTTGGTGGGCCATAATATATAAGCACAACCGGACAATCACGATGTAGAGGTAGATTATAGGTATTTTCAACAAAATTTGATCACATCAAATCAATCCTAGGAGTAATTCAAGGTTTCTTTGACGACCTTCCTTTACGGGAACTTGTGACCACAGAGATCTCCCGATTTGATGATTTAACAAAACCGAAGTTTTTCCTATGGGATTACTTAAAAGACACGTTTACGTCACACGCTGCCAGACATTGGACGATATGAAGTAATGTTATTGACAACATAGTTCCAAACAATCGGCCAGTAACACGGAATGACGTGTTGAGCTGTTATATGCTGGAAAGAGAAAAGTTTCAACATTTTCTATGGAGATTAATAATCTCCTAAAAATACTCTCTATATTTATGGTATAAGAGATTGTGGTTAGCATCATTATCTTTTAAATAAACAAAGACAGAAGTGTGTTAGTTTTATATAAACTATGTTGTTTGAAAGCACAAAATATAGTCCGTTAATTTCATCCCCCGGAGCTCCCCACCCATCATAGGGCTCTAAAAGCGGTCGTCCCACTAGAATGACAGGTTCCGTCATTTCGCTCACTCTGAAGTGCAATTAAAAAAGTTTGATGTGTTACACTCACATGACTTTCTCTATTCTTGTACAAACTATTTTTACAAACGCTTATTCTCCATCTACTTCATGTTAATCGAGATCAACATTCATAGACTCTATCTTATTGCTAATTTTCTTGTAGATGTAAGGGGAATATATATTTACAAGGGCAATATAGAAATACAGTAGCCTTTAAGCACAGACATTACTCTTAATAGCTGGTTGCTATGTGCAGCAAAATTATCTTTGCCACAGATTAATACTCTTTGCATATCCAAGACAAAAAATGAATAATAAATTCCCATTTGAGAAAAGTATTGAAAAATTTAAGGGAATAACAAGCAATATCTCGAAAATGGTTCACTCAACAAAAAGAATGTATATGACATAAATTGTGAATTTTAACGCGATCTACATTTTGTGTGTAGTAAAATTTTGTCTATCTCTTATGGTTTACCAGTTATGCAAAAGTCGTTCACAATGAAGAATACTTTTGGAGAAATTCCCAGAAAATTCAAGATATACATTTTATTTGTTATGAAAATATCTTAAACATTGATATTTTAATCAAAAACATTAGAGCCATTTTTGAGAAAATTAAACTTTTCGAAAAATGTTCCATGTAAAGGTTAATGTGGGGTGGGGGGATTTTCTTCAAAACCTACGTGTCGCATCTCTGGAAGATATTGAACTCAAATACCAAGTTTGGTGTTTATCAGACACACACACACACGGACATGTTTCCAAAAATGCTTTTTTTGGATTCAGGGGGTCCCTACACATATATTTCCGGTGAAATCTCGGTATCGAATTTTTGGGTAGAATACAACACTTCCCCTACTTACTATACGTAGTAGAGAAAGTAAAAATGAATACCTGGATGGTATAGAGATAATTTAATCTCCTAGGCTCCAATTTAGCGATAATAGAAAAGCTGAACCACTATATTGATATATGTTAGAAGTTACCTTTCCTGTACGTGAAGGTACATAAGATGCAAGTCGTGGAGAAAAGTGCATCACTCTCAACTACCAGGACGTTCCATTCCAATGACAAGGGTCTCCACGCACGGTGTGCAGGTGGGTGGGCGTTATAACTGGCTGCCTCGCTACAAAAAGGAACTCATATCGAGGAAGTAGGGATGCCTCGAAACTCCGGTTACCCAAACCCCGTACCTACAAATATAGACCGCTGAGGGGACTGTTATGACACTTGGTATATAGCATACTTTACGTCCCGTTTGGACAGTAGAGGGTGTGCAGTTTCTTGATAATTTTGCTCTAAGAGAAGAAGGGTTATAGTGAGGCGCTAAATAATAAAAACCTCACATGACTTTCTCTACTCTTGTACAAACTATTTTTACAAACGCTCATTCTCCATATGCTTCATGTTAATCGATATGTTAATCTTATTGCTAATTTTCTTGTAGATGCAAGGGGAATTGGTAGACTTTAAGCGATACTCAAATCTTTAGGAGCTGGTTGCTATGTGGAGTATTACATTCTCTTTGCATGTCCAGGACATAAAAAAATGAATAACGAATTCCCACTTGAGAAAAAGTATAAGTATTGGAAAATTTAAGGGAATAGCAAGCAATACCTCGAAAATGATTCACTGAATAAAAAAATTATGTGACATAAGTTGTGTATTTTAACGCGATATAAATTGTTTGTGTAGTAAAATTTTGTCTCTCTCTTATGGTTTACCAGTTATGCAAAAGTCGTTTGGAGACATTCCCAGAAAGTTCGAGATACACATTGTATTTGTCATGCAAGTATCTTATATACATGATATTTTAATTGAAATCGTTAGAGCTATTTCTGAGAACATTAAACTTTTCAAAAAATGTTGCATTTAAAGGGTAATCTGGGGTGGGAGGATTTTCTTGTTAACCTTCGTGTCGCATCTCTGGAAGATACTGAACCTAAATAGGTGTTTATCTGACTGTTCGTTTCTGAGTTATGCTGTTACCGACCGACGGACACACACACGGAGATGTTTCCAAAAATGCTTGTTTTGGATTCAGGGGGCCTCAAAACATATATTTCCGGTGAAATCTTGGTATGAAATATTTGGTGGAATACAATAATTCCCCTACTTAGTATACGTAGTAGAGAAAATAATATATAATTATTTCGCTTCTTGTTATTTCTTTGTAAAATGCTACATAACATAAACCTCTAAAATTTCGATAGAATAAATATATAAGAAGTTATAACAATTTTGCGTTACTATTGCTGCTGTGGCATAAACCTGTTACCAGCAGAAATAGTATATGTATTTCTCACTGCATCTCGCCTTTTACCTTTAATTTGTATTAATACTACAAAAACAATTTATTAATGGTTTTCAAAAAATTAAATAACAGGTAAGCATCAAAAAGAGGAAAGGCAGGTTGATATCCATAGAAGGAGTGAGGGGAAAGGAAAGCTGGAGAGAGAAAGAGAGGGAAGTAGAAGAGGAGGTGATGGTGAAGGGAAAGAGAGAGATAGAGACTGATATCCAGTGATGGAGATAGGGGTAGAGAGAGAGAGAGAAACAGTAGGGGAGAAAGAAAATAAAGAAATCTCCGCATATAGATTAGAAGGGCTGCGTGTTCTGCTAGTAAGTTCATCTGAAGGGATTTAGAAAGTAATTTGGGTAGAGTATAAAAATGCCCTTATCCGATTTTCTGAAAACAGTGGGGATCTGCACTAAAAACAAAAGTTAGGCAACAAAACTTTTCATTGTTTACTAGCTTTCATTTTCTATTCATTTAACAAATATTTCTCTATATTTAGGGTGTCTGTGTAAAAATTAGCAACAATTTATATTGTAAATATTACTTCATAATACTTCTGTTCGGTGTGCATCTACGAGGTTCAAAAAGCGCTGTTTTCCTATTATGTTACAAGATAAATGCTTTATATACAGAGAGAGGAGGAAAATGTGGAGGATGGAGGAGAGAGGAGGCAAAGAATGTTAGAGGTAAAGATGAAGCTTCTGCGTATTTGCCGTAATAACGTGAACGAAGCTCGGATTCTGCTATTAATATCTTTAAAATTACTTAAGGTAAGTAACACCAAAGATATTAAAATCAGTTTTTCGTATTTCTAGATAATAAAATAATCAAGAGTCCTTTATTTATTTGTTAAGGCAAACACTTACCACTGGAATTGTCTCTAGGTGAAAATAAATGTGAAAGTTCAGCGTTGCTTGAAAGCATTAAAATGCTGCAAACATTAGATTATAATGTTAAATTGTGACAATGCCTGGTATAGTTAGAAAATGAATACTGATAACGCGTTGCGTTCCTTGGACCATTTTGAGTGTGTATCGAACAAGGGAATTTTTTTTCCTTTTCGTAGCATCACACTAAGCTACACAAAGGGATAATCTGTCCTGACTCACAGAAAGGCTGTTGTATGACAGCTGGCGTTATTCCTTTTCAAAAGCAGACAGATTTGGCTTTGTTCCCATGTGAAGTCGCTTATTGGAATTGTCTCCCAGAAAGAGTGCTGGCTTTGGAAGGATCTAATGTTATGATTTATATCCGTCTGTTGGGAGTCAGTGCAGGAAATGCTTCTCCTGAATCATTGACGCACGAAAGCTTTTAGGCAGGTGACATGTTTTGTGTGTTTTCTCCACCAAACTAATCTAGATCGCGGGAGGAAATGAACACTTCCATAGCGTTATAAATCAATCGAGGGCCAATCATAGGAGCAGATTTATTGCAGTTGTATATGAAAACTTTAAAATCTACTCTCCGTAAAACACTAGAAACATATCTACAAATATATAACTCCTCTTTTCACTAATTAGCAGCTGGCTTACGCAGCTTTGCAAGGGTAGTTTTATAAATCTTAACAACGGTTTAATTAATTTCATTCACCTCCTTCGTATTGTTTTTGTAAATGAGTAGGGTATTTTAAGACGAGCCCGTCTTGAGAAAACATTTTATTTTATAGGAGGGCGAAAATCTTTTTCCTTCCAAACTGATGTGATGTTCTAATATTTACAATTTTTACGGAAGAGGATATGCATATATTTACAAGTATCACTTTACTACAAATATTTTCTCAAGTGAAAGTTGCAGTAGGTCTGCTATTGAACTATCTCTAACTTAAATAAATCTATGTGTTTCTTCTTTTTAAGGTTTTCATGTCATATCAACGTTAGCAATAAAAAGAGAGATTAGTTTATCAACTAAATTCAGACCCACCTTGTTGGTTCGTGCTACAATTTTGTTGTACTGTATAAGTTTTAAAAGATTTCTTAGTATGAGAGCGTTTACTGATAAACATAAACAGCTGTTACGGGGATACCTATGGAATTGATGTTTGGTTTAACCATCTTAAAATCCTAAGTGAACAATGCATTCAATGTTGTATGTAGCTTCATTATGAATTGGTGATTTATATTTAAGGAAAACAATTAAATTTATCTGTAAAAGCGGTATGCGACGTTAAATTATACACTTTTAATGTCTTTGTAAGAAGTGCGAGATAAACTGCTGGGTAGTAGGAGTTTTGGAAATACTGGATGATCAGCATAGAACAGAATAGGTTTCATGGTTCTTAGCCGGCCGGCGGTGAAGCGCCAGGCTTCAATATGAAATGAAATCTTACAAATTAAATGAAATAGCTCTATTCGGGTATACCGCATTCTGTTCCCCCAAAAGTATTCCTTTATGATTCATACGTCCGTACAGAATCTGCGAGTGCATTAAGGAGATTATTTCATGAGCGATTTCCTGATGCTTAAGTTCCAGGTCGAACTACGATTCATAGATTAGTAGATAAATTAAGTGGCATAGGAAATATTCATGTTAAGAAACCACTTATAGTACTAACAGAGGAAATTCTATATAGCATTGGACACGCTCTGGAATGGTCTACAAAATCACGTCGACGTCTTTCCCAGAAAATGGAAATTTCCTATTGCTCAAACGGCTACAAAGTTACTCAAGTTAAAGCCCTATAAAATTACTGTTGTGCAACAACTTAAACCGGGAAACGTTCAAATGGACCATAGTCTAATTTTCATTCGAACGAATCGTGGTTCCACCTGTGGTTATATTAGTACACACAAAAACAAATCGTTATTGGAGCTTTTAAATGCCTAACCACCTTCACCAGGAACCCCTTCATGATCAAAAATAGGAGTGTAGTACGTTTATTAGCGACGAGAGAATGATAGGCCCTATTTTTTCGGGAAAAATTAAATTGACTTTTATTTATGGACGCTCTTTAACTTAGCGCCCCATTCTATATTTGGCGTGAAAGACTGGTAATTTTGCTCAGAGGTCCTTTATCGGGCTTGAGGTTCTTTCACGTGCCGTAAATCTACGACATGGGACCACCGGCTTTACTTCCCTTCCGAAGGAAGCCATGCTATAGATTTTTACGTCTGAAAAAGTCCATCACGCTCCGCCGGTTTTGAGCCCGCGACCTCGGGGACTAGAGGCTACTAGCATGGTAACCGTTACACCATAGAGGAAGACATTTTTTTCGGAAAGAATTAATAGTGAGAGTTACACCAAAACATTTTGCGGCCATTTGTTGGCAAATTAACTGAGAGGGAAAGAACTTGTGCGACTTTCCAGCAGGACTTTGCGCGGCACATACAGCCAACATCTCCTTACAGGAAATCCATGAAGTGTTTGGAGATAGAGTTATCACTAACAATATATGGCCCCGCCTTCCCCCAATTTAACAGTCCGTGGTTTTTACCTCTGGGGAGGATTAAAAGAGAAAGTTTAAAAATCAAAATACATATTTTAGAAGAGCATAAAAATGACATTCGTCAAGAAATTGCTGCCATTTCTCAGAGAGAACTACATCGTGTAATGGCCAGTTTCCTAAGCGGGTGCCAGAAATACTTGAACAACAAAGTGAGGACTTCCAACATCTCCTGGCTTGATATATGTGAGTAACTTTATTTTGTTTCTGTGTTAGAAATAACTTACGCGAGAAACCTTAGTGAATTTACTGCGGATGTGCTGTCATCCGCTCAGCGCTAGTAGGCAACACCGCCGGCCGGCAAAGAGCCGCGGAACCTGTTCTGCTCTCTGGCGTTCACTCTATATAAGGTATATATTTACAGGATATTTAAATGAAATTGTTATCCATGATACTGGATTTAATAATGGCCCAATTAAATATTCATGTATCCCTATAATCGCTACATTACAGTAATGGGATCCTTAAAATATCCTGAAATTTTAGACATTTACGAGATAAACATAACGGAACTTTGGGTCGTTCATTTCATATGCATATGTTAAGAACACAGAAGCAATAAATAGTAAATATCTGAAAACATGTCAGATGTGCTCATCTTGAAATGCCCTGTTCGATTATTGTACGATGATCTAGAAGCTTTTAATAAACAATTCTTCCCTTACCACATAGAATTGTATTTCATTAAGCTCAGTGATATTCCCCATAACGAATAAAAAATCCTTTTATTTTCACGCTAATATTGCGGCGGTGTTATATTCCTTATTTCCTTAACCTCACCTCAGCGAAAGTCTTCCAAATTCTGGAAACGTATATTCTGTAAGCAAGTTTGTTTTAGCGTGGAAGAATCACCGGTCACAGTTTATATACAATAACTTCTTCTCCTTTCTCTGTTGACACTTTCCATTATTAGGGCTTACATTCCCAGGACTTACAAGCGGGTGCCCAGAGACAGCCGCCTGTCGGGGAGTGCAGACTATGTATTAGAAAGAATAGCCAGGACAGGGTATCAGCCTGAAGCCTGGTAGATGATACGTAAAGGCGGTGAGATGAACGATAGGAAAGGTGATGATGGAGGAATTGGTGGAATGAATGGCGGGGGAAGCTGGAGAACCTGCACAAAACCGGCCCAGACGCCGCTTTGTTTTTACACAACCACAGTAGATAATATTATGAACGTTTGAACCCTGTAACGTGTGCTACTCACATTCGGTAGGTCCTGGGTTCAATCCTCGGCGACCGATCACCCTGTCTTTAGATTTTCGCGGTTTCTCCGGGTCGGCAGGCAAATGCTGAAGGGGTTTTTCTTCTACTATGACTTACCTGTTCCTCATTTCTTGTACTCATTATAATCTGTTTCAGGGTTGTAGGATCACGTGATGATGTTCGGCGGGTTTCGGTTGGATGGTAAATGCGCGTTTTGTAGAGTTTCTTCACTGGCGTGGTTGTGGAACTGCTCAGTTAGAACCTGCCTCCAAGTGGGCCCCCATCAGGGACGGACTGCCCGGGGTTAGAAGACTTGAAGGTGGGCACGGGCGGCGTCGGATGCGTTCCAACTGGAAACGTTAAGGATCCCGTGCATGCTTGCCCCCGTCGTCATCCGCATCAGGTATCTCTTCGGATCTCTCCCCTCATGATTCCCTCCAGAGGTCAAAATAGAAGCAAAAAGGGGCGTTACAGCCTACTTGCGGGATCCCTCCGTTCCTTTGCACCTTTACCTTTATTTAGAAACAAACGTTCCAGTGTTTCATATGAAACAAACTTCTGAGATCGGTATTCAATGAAGTGGAGGCATACTGGCAAATATGAAACTTCCCTACTCCCAGGCCTTCTATTTAAACACAGTCGGTAACCAATCCAGAAAAAAAAACATGTGATCTGATGTATTCATATGACTTTCTCTATCCTCTATTAGTGAGTATTATTAGTGAGTATAAAAACTATTCATTCTAAAGCTTATTTTTATATCTACCACATTTTAATTCAAATAAATATTTGCAGCTACATAACAAGTTTCGTTATAAATACAAAGGACACAGCGATAGTCAAATGCGTAGACCTGGATGCTATATGCTAGCCTTAAAATACCATATTCTTACCATGCAATCGCGAGAAACAACTGAATTTTGGAGGGCTTTATGAAATGACCAAGAAACGAACAATTCGAACTAATAATCGATGTCTCAGAAATGGCTTATGTCAAAAAAAAATTATTGGAAATAAATTGTGTTTTAAAGAGATCTACATTTTTGTGTAGTACGACTTCATCTATCGGTTAACATTTATCAGTTTTACAAGATCAAATAAAATTCCGTTCAAATGAAAAGGACTTTAAGGGCTATTCCCAGAAAGTTCAAGATATGCATTTAACTTTTCATATAAGTATCGTTAATATCTGCTATTTTAATCAAAATTGTTAGAGCTATAATTTAGAAAATCAAAATTTTAAAAAAATATTCCCTCTAAAGGACAGTTGAGGCTGGGGAATTTTCTTGAAAATGTTCTGGTTGTATCCCTAGAAGATATGTACCAAGGTGGGTATTTATCCGAATTTTCGTTCTTTGAGTTATGCTGTTCACAGGCACAGGCGCACACACACATACACAGGATTATGGACCTTTTTCTAAAAAAATTATTTTTTATTCAGGGGGACTCAAAACTTGTATTTTCGGTAAAATCTCGGTATTGAATACTTGGGAGGAATGCAATGCCTACCTTCTACGTACGCGGTAGAGAAAGTAATGATCCTTTCAATTGATCAATTCCTTATGTTACTTTGAACACGATTTTCTCTCTTTATATGATTATTTAATGTAAGCTGGTAGTGAATTCGATTACAAGATGCAGAGGAAATGTTACATGATTTTCTTGCACAAGCATTATAAAAACATTTGGGGTTTAGAAACGTCATTATTACAGAATTAAAGGTTACTGTGGATGTACATGTGCGCTATATGGATAAAGTGTAAATTAAATAAACAAACATTGCATGTCGCACCATTATAATCAGTATCTGATTGTCTTTTGTTTTGCTGTGTCTTCTTTGTTTTCAGTTGCTAAATCGTCATCATCGATATATGTCTTGTTTATACATGCATTTTCTGTGGAGTTACAACAAATGAATATTTTCTTCTCCACAGCAACCTTAATGGAACCTTTACTACCTTTGCAAGAATTTTTCTTTGTGACTTAAATCTGTTTGTATTTCAGCATGAGAAATTTGTAAATCGGTTTTAGAGTTTTAATCATTTAGGATTTGAAATCAGAAGCCATCTTATAGCATGTGTCCTTCAAACCAAATAGCAGTTTTCGATAGTGAAAGCAGTTTTAAAATCAATTCATCAGTTTCTGAGATTACCCTACAAATACAAATATGCGCACACAAACACACCCAAATTTACACTCCTTATAACATTAGTATATTTTTTTCGTGAATGTATTATAAACTCAGAATGCATAATTTTCTTTGTGGGATTGTACAGGTTGATAGGACTTTCAGGTGAATGAAATTATTCTTTTCTTGAGGCAAGATGACTAGCCCTGAATGCAAAACTGGCTTTTAATTGCATTGTACAAATAGTGTAAATTAATAATTACTTAATAGTAATAATCATAAATAGGAATTTCCAAGCATTAAAGCCAGGACGGAAGGAAGTATGGTTGAACTGTCACTGGACTATAGGCTGGAAGGTCCGAGATAAAAAGCCATCCCCAATCCCTCGTAATGTTTTGACGTTTACAGACAGTACTTCGACCGATTTTACCTGCCTGTCAGTGACCCTTCCGGTGAAACCCATCTTGGTCCCATTTTCTATTTTCTAATCCTAACTCGGTCCCGTCTTTAAAAAATGTAACAACCTAACTCGGTCCCGTCTTCCAAAATATAAACAAAATAACTCGGTCCCGTCTTCCAAAATATGAACTAACTAGCTCGGTCGCGTTCTCCAGAATATTAACAACCTAACTCAGTCCTGTAAGAAATTAATCTCAATCAAGTTTATTCTGAGTTTCAGCAGACCTATAGTGACTACAAAATGATATTACCATTTCATGTTTTAAATGCAAAATCAATTGTTATATAAAACAATTTGCTCTACTAAATGCATGTAACAACGTTTTAAACTCCACACACAAAATAGTTGAAAATAGGTGTATTATAAAAAAATTATAGCACTAACTAAATGAAAGAATTTTAAAAATGCCAAAATATGCAATCTGTAATAACGTTTGGTCTTTTGCCAAGAGCTACCAGCACTTTCGCGTTCACAACCAACTACCTGTGTCCAGTGTCACTATCAATTTGCCGTAGGATGCCACATAACTTTACAGTTTATTCTGCTCAGAGTGTTATTACGGTTTAGAACTATATGCTCCGGTACTGAGTTGGATTGTTGACAGTATATGCTACGGGACTGAGTTGGGTTGTTGACATCCTACTCACGAAGATAACGGGACCGAGCTAGGATGCGCTCGACCGTTCGACTCAAACCATTATCACTATTGGATTCTTTGTGGTATAATGGTTTAGTTTGGATGACTTAAACCAAACGTTTAAGAATTCCTATGCCTGGTAATAATGGACAATAATAACAATGATTTAACAATGAAAGCGAACATTCCAGACCATCATATAAATCCAATTGTAATGCGAGGTTTCTTAGGAATTCCTTCTTATACAGCCCATATCTCATCTAATTTTACCTCGGCTGGAACTGCTGGCTGCCTACGATTGTTTTATGTAAAACGCGGACATCACCTGTTTAAATTTATGTAGCAATCTATAAATTAAACCTTTGTTGAAACGGTGACACAAGGGAACTTTATATATATATATATATATATATATATATATATATATATATTCAAGCCGAACGTCCACACATGATTCCGTTTGAGCAAAACTTAAAACAATAAACACACGCTGTTCTGTAGTATACACACAGACAGCTTCACACTATACACGAAGTCAAATTGTAAATGTCGTTTCCCTCCGTAGGTGCCAGAATTACACTATCCGGAAATAAATAATTCAATCCGATACCTGCTACAAGTCAGACCTGGCGGTAGTCACTTGCATAGTTATAATAAACTCGGTGTAATGCAAATGCTTTCACGTTCTCAACATTGTTCGTTTAATTTGATCTTTGGCATAACGTTGCGCTCTGGAGTGGCGAGTACACTCTTATGTCCTAATAAAATTGCTTGTGACTAATAATGAATTCCATAAGAGCCCATAGTAAACATTTTGCAGGATATGTTAATTTATACAATATCTGGCTATAAACGCAAATATGATAAGGTGTCCACAACTTTTACTTTCTATATTACTTACCTATTGTAAGTAGAGGATGTTTCAGCCTTTCCAAAAACTCAATACCGAGATATCACTGTTTAGAAACTCCATAAACTAAAAAAATACATTTTTAGAAAAATGCGCGCGTGTGTGTGTGTGTGTGTGTGTGTGTGTGTGTGTCAGTGAACAGCATAACTCAAGAACTAAAAGTAGGTTATATCCCAAACTTTTAAGCATTTAAGTTCATTCTCGTCTAAGTGCGATACGAAGATTTTTAAGATCATCTCTCACCTCAAAATAACCTACATCAATATGATTTTCTCAAAATCTTGGTTTTAATTAAATAGAATATTTACATTAGAAATAAAATTGATGTAATGAACTTTCTTGTAATAAGCCGTGAAGCCCTCTTCACTGAATGATTTATGTAACTAATAAATCGTATCTTATTATAAAAAGATATGGATCTAGTTAAAGCGCACAGTTTATGTCAAATAAATTTTTATGTAGCATTAAGCATTTCCGAGATATTCCTTGCTATTATTTTGAATTTTCAAATACTATACTTTTTGCTAATGACAAGTCGGTATTCGGTTTTCTTGTGGTCATGCAGGTAAGATGGAACATCAAATCCATCACAGAGCAGTCCACGTTTTCGAAACTCTTGACTATTGCTGTAATATATTGCATGATTCTTATACCCACACCGAAACATGTAAATGCGTAATGAAAATTTATTTTGATTAACAAGAATTAAATAGAATAACAAATTCCTTGAGAATAGTTTTACAGAAGAGTGAGTAGAGAAGGTCGTGTGAATGCAACAAATTCTATTTTTCCAAACGCTATTTCATCACAAGCAAATGCTAGAATTTTTCAATGGTTTGCTGTTTTATTTGGGTACGGAAATGTAGAGCTCCTACAATATATCTGAAAATAAAACATTTCCAAAGAGATGTATTCACCAGGGAAGCACAGTCTCACCTTTTGATTTACAACAAGAACTCAATTTCCAGAAGGTATGTTCTTATCATGCATATTTCATGAAAATGCTCTCCAGCGCAATAACATCAGCTTGACTGTGATTTAGATAAGCAGTAAAAGGAAGAACAATACAAAGTAACAGGCATAAAGTTACTGAAGTGTAATAAACGTTATGTGAAATCTTGATCTTCGAGAGGCACCCACTATAAACATAAAAGCAAGAAATTTACACACCTGAATGCTGTGTTTTTATTTCCTTATGCACTTTCTTGGTAAAAGGAACGGAAGAGTAAACATCTGAAGATATAAATATTTTTACCATGTATGTAATGCTTATTGTTAGTTTTATAAATCACTCTACCAGTTAATTCTTTCATGGTTTATATGCTTACTTATTCCCTGTAGTTGTGGGCTATATGACAATTCTAAGAATTTGGAAATAGGGAATAGAGAAGCGACTGCTCACATGAGAAAACAAATTAAACTTATATAGCATTAAAGAAGTAATAATACGCAAGAAATACACATTATTGATGACCTAGAACGAATGCTTAGTAATAGGTTCCTGAAATGAATCTTCAACTCGCTGATGAAGTGAGATGGAGGCATACCACAGAAATGTTGGACAAAGCTATTTTGAATTCATAAATACGAAACACTGAAAGATAACTATCCTTGCAGCAGATAATGATAATGATATGGTAACGGGAGTCCAGAATCGACCATAGAGTAATTTGAGTATGGATGTTAGGGATTCCAAATACTTCGGATATTTTGGGATATTCAAGGCTAAAGGTGCAAAAGGGGTAGGTTTTTACTTTATCTGCCTTAGTACCTATAGTAAGCAGAGAAGTTATTGCATTCCACCCAAAAATTCGATTTGACATTTCACCGGAAACACATGTTTTGAGGACCCTGAATTAAAAGCAGCAATTTTAGAAAAAGATCCGTGTATGTAGTGTGTGTGACTCTGAAATAGCATACTCAAAAACGAAAATTCGGTTAAATATCAAACTTGGTATTTAAGTTCAGCAGCTTTTAAGAACAAAACCCATGAGTGTGTTGTTAAAACAATTTACGTCAAATACATTTTGTTGCGTTACTATCCATTTAGCCATGTTGGCTCCCTTACAGAAAAATTTATGCTGCTGATCGATGTTGACCTCTACAAGAAAGCTGCCAGTATGTTTGACTCCATCTGCGTCTGGCTGGAAGTAAATACCACCAGCAAGTTACATCTTCCGCATTATCGGCCGGTGCACTGCAGGTTTCCAGTCAAAAGATGGGAGCGCAAATGGACTGGGTGGCGCTGAATAAGTTCCTGACCTCATGTATGAGATGGCCTGAACGACCCGGGAACAAGCAAGACAAGCTGAAGAGACCGGGTTCGTCGGCCGTTAGGGAAGCATCGCATCCAGACTAACTCAAGGGAAGCGTCGTCATGCAGACGCCATATTTCGGCTTTGTTTAAATTTCTACTATAAAATCTTTTCGAGTGAGTAAAATTCTAAATTAAAGCATTCAGTTCGTGTACCGAATTTCGCTAACTTCTTGGGTTAGAATGCGAATAATTCATTTTAAATCACAATTGTAAATTTCTTTATCGTGAAGGAGTAATGCAAGAGAAAATAAAGCTTGATAATGATACAATTAAATGTATTAACGCTGATTTATAATGTGTAAACTTGTTTAAATATTTCGTATTATAAAGAATATACATATACTTCTATGTTTTGGCTGCTAGAAATCAAATATTTATTGAGTTTAGCAGTTGTTTGTGAATCCTCGAATTCATTGCCTTTCCTACTTTGTCACGAGATTTAAATAATCAGTAACCTCTGGGGACACTTCGTGTTTTGAGGTGTTTGTAAAATGGGTCCAGCACTATAACAATACGATTATGAGATAATTTGTATTGGGTTATCTTTCCTTTTATTTCCTACCGTAACAAAAGTAGTAGAACGTTACAACATTAACGAGGTATTCTTTGTTATCGATTTTAATTTCTAAACACATATTTTTCTGAAGTGAAAATTCGCTATTTGTTCTTTTCTGGTGGTTACAAAAAAGAGCATGGAATTTTAAAGCCATCGTAGAGCCATATAGTTTTTAAAAATAACTGACTATCGCTTTAGCCTAGTGTATCTTATACCTATAACGATCTAGGTAAATGTGTAATGAAAGTTTATCTCGATTAACAACATTTGCTTAGAAAAATAAGGTTTTTCAAGAATATTTTGTAATCGAGTGAGTAGAGAAAGTCATGTGATTACAAAACATCCTATTTTGTAAAATTTTGTTTACTCCTGACCTGTCCTTCCTTATCACCGGCAAAAGCAGGCGCCTATGTATAAAAAGGGAAATGTACATTTGGAGAAGAAAACACGTTGAATGCTCAATACTGTGACGGATATAATTTTATTTTAAAAGATCTGTATAAATATTTTGTTATAAAGTTTGAGATATTCAGGACAGCTTTAAATAACTCCAGGAAATTGGCTTTAGCTTTCTTGCACTCATTTCCCGAATGTTGGAACTAAGGAGATTAGGCAACAGGCGGTTTAGGGTAAAATATCACTTCATGTCCGACGCGTGGTGAGTTACGTAATTTCTGCTGACATACGCTTACATCAGTTACTAGCAAAACGCTAATCAGCATTTTGTCGGGTATTTTTAAGAATGGTGTTATTTTCAGCTCCACGCTTGGGAAGCCAATTTGAGAAAGTGTTTTGTTGTTGAAGTAGTTTGCACCACGCTTTGGGCGTCAATTTGAAGAAGATTGTTTGTTGAATTGTTGTTTATTTATTTATGTTTTGATGTTAGCTCCACGTATGGACGTCAATTTGAAGTTGTTGTTTACGTAATACGCTGCTACGTATGAAAAGCCGATTTGAAGATGTATTTTTTTTTCGTTCGCTCCAAGTTTAAAAAAATATTAAGTTTGTTCTGTTAGAACTCTGTTCTAAACTGCTTCTATATATATATTATTTATGTTTATGTTTGCCTTGGCTGCGTCAGGATTGTTTTTAGAGACACGTTTCTCTTAATCAGGTCTTGGTGTGACAAGAATGTAGGCTTACACAGATTTTAAGTTTTAATTCACTTCTTTTTATTAACCCTTGACACAAATTAAATAGAACTACACTGATATCAAGAGCTGTGAGATTCTTTTATTTAATACTTGCACTTTGTTAACGCGTATACTTAATTTTCGTTTCACACGAATACATAATATTTCTCTAGAGAACGCATCTTTCATCCGGTTACTATCAAGGTCTGCAGGCAACTGAACAGATTTCAACCCTATAAATTTTTAACTTTCTGTATTTAAGTCTCTGATTGGCTAATCCTAGTCCAATAGAATACCTGCATTTTACTAAAGCTTTTTCTGGCTGTTGATTGGCTATTTTTAAAGTGTCACAAAATTTACATTGTTGCTGCCCTAATCATGACTAGTAGCATTTAAACTCTCAAACTCATTATTGCCTCTAGGTTACCTCATTGTTAGCAACTTTAAACTTATTATTCTCACAGCTCTTACATTATTACATTACGTAATGCATTCACATAACATTATTGAACATGTTTACAATAATATAAACATTTGCAATGACTGTTAGATACATTTTTTTAAAAAATTATTACATGCATATTGCTTCAAGGCAGGCTGTTATTGAAATTACATATTATATAACTACTGTTAAAACTACTGCCTCAATTTAAACCGGGGGATTTTTGACGGTGCTCTCTCGACCAACCACATGCCTAGCCGGACTCTCTGCTGGTCAGTTCCTTAAATTTATTTAGTGTTAATTTGCAATCTAGATGAAGGCCCAACGAAGATGAAGCGCCGGATTTCCTCTACCCCTTAGGTAAACCCAAAAGCTGTTTAATTCTTTCGTTTTGAAATGTAGTTTAGTTTATACTAGACGGATTAAAGTATGGAAAGTTTGCGAACAGAAACTACATGTCTTTTAAATGTCACCCTTTCACCCCCCTTCCAGCTACCGCAAACTGTAACCTTCACGAAGACATCCTGTACTACACTCCCCTATCCTTTACGTGACTCTGGTGAAGGCGCTGACGGCGTCTTCGCCGGGCTTACGTCACATCTGGTTCAGGTACTGTTCCTTACTTCCTTTCATCGGGTTGTGGCTCGATTACCATCCTTCCACCCATGTCTATAGAATGCTTTATTTTTCTTTTCCGTATTATCTTTTCCCCGGTGGTGGTAAATGTTTGGGTCCACTAATGTTTTTTGGCATACTATGCGAGGCTAGTGGTTGTTCTTGTAAGTGGATAATGCCTCCCACGTATACCATAGTGGAATTAATTATAGTTCCTAGAGAGGGCTTAGACGCAGTTTTAAATTTTCTTTCTTTCTAGACTTTTTTCTCACAGTTCTAATGCAAATTTGGGATCTTAATAAAATTGGCATTCCCAGAACAGATTGCGTAAATTTCATTGTACATAGAAGCATATGGTACGTGGCTGTTTTGAGTTTCCATTTAATATTGTGATGCGTTTTACAAATATTATATTATTTTATAATAACAAATTGTTTACAGGGAATTCATACACTTAAGTGACTTTCATGCGATCAGGTATGTTCAGTTTTTCATTCCTTTTTCACAAATTTTCTAATGTCTAATAGATTTGCATTAAATTTTATTTATTAAGACTTTTTTGCACTGTAATTTTAAGATGGATTTGCTTGTAATTTTATACAGATTGTTAACATATTGAGATTTTGGAGAGTAGGTAATATTATACATTAAAGGCGTAAAATGTTATCATAAGTAATTCCAAGTTTGATTTTATTGAATCAATGGAAAAGTATCGAGTAATATACAGTGTGCCTAATACACGATTAAAATCTATACAAATAATTCGCATTTTATTATATAATAAATAGTTAATACTTAAGCTCTGTGAGAAATAAATTAACCCATCACATTGGTAATGCGAGCTTAATTGTAAAAGAAGACTAATCTCGAACGCAAAGATAGTATTTAACATTATTAACACAAATGTACAAAGGCTTACGAGGAGCGAAACTTATTATTGCAACAAACTAATTAGATGTATGACACTTGACCAAAGCTTAAAGTTGATATTTTGTTTTTATGAATTTCACTGTTTAGATATGCATTTCAACAAGGAGAGGCATAATTATCGCATGACTTATCACTTCAACTGATCCGTAATCAAATGTATCACATTTCAAAAACTCAACGTGGATGTGAAAGAAAATTGCTGTGATAATACTTTTCACTTCATTGAAAGAATCGGATGCGTTACATACATGTGGCTTTCTCACCGTTATCGTTTAGTTTTGGTAACCTTTATAAACTATTCTTACAAAAGCTTATTTTTCATTCTACTTCAGTTAATCGAGAAAAAAAGTTTACAGAACAAGTTTATTACACATTTCGTTGCAGGTACAAGTAGGATTTAGAAAATCGAAGCGTTAGTAAAATGTTTAAAAGCGGGTCGCTATACCTTCTCTTTCCATGACAAGCGAGAAATACCTGAATAGTGACAACCATTACATTTTAATAAATTTATCTAAAGATGGTTTATAAAGCCATCCGTGCAACGTTGATAAAACATTTAGTGGGTAATGCAAGTTCTACCTTTTTGAAATTTGTACACATTTAAAATTTCTGCATTTAACAGAAACTACAATAAATCGCTCCATAATTGCCTCTTCACTGATTTGTAATGTTATGGAAGTCAAATTACGCACTTTTGGAATGATGTTGCGCAAAACATTGACTGGCGGGAGCACTTAAAAGATCTTACGTGTAGATTATGATAGAAGGAATAAAAGTGATTTTAACACGTGTGGCATACACTATTTTTTAGGCAGCGTTCGAATTTTTAACACATCAATAACATTATATTGATTCCCGAAACTAACAGATATCACGTTTAGAACGTTCTTGAAAAGGAGAAATGGCGTTAAAAATGCGAGATGCAATATGATTTGATATTTTGTTGATTCCCTAGCAATCATTTTCAGTGATATTATTTTCATCTGTTTTGCCTTACAGGCAATGAAGCGATTAAATGCTCTATCATATTGCTTTCTGTTTTTTTAGGAGTTGTTCCTTATACTTCTATAATTTCAGTTCCAGCTTCTTCTGAATTCATAATTACGGCCATTTAATCTTTATGTACGTTAGATCAAAGAAAACTGCCAATATAACGTATAGGTGAAATTTCCAACGAATTATGATAAATTGAAGTATGACGATTTGTACTATGAACAGATAATGCGAATGCCATGAGAAATTAATCGTGTAAAAAGACATAATGAAAAGTAAAACCTAATCATCCAAGTCGAGCTATTCAACATGAGTAAATATAAACGGTAATGACCATGAGATTGGAGTTGAAATAAAGGTTGGTCATATTGTAGGTTATATCGCACTAGTGGGATGATCTAAAGCTTTTAGCTCGACTGCACTGCGTAAGTTCTAATTTTAGGTTTTGCTGCCTCCTATTTTCTATCGTTTATTTTTATATAGCTTCTACATACTATTTTTGAATAAGCCTATTCTTATATCTACTTCAAGTTAACTGAAATAAATTGCGTCATAAATAGTTTGATTACATATTTCATAAAGTTACATACAAAGGAAATAGCGATCTTCAAACTATTAAATACTGGCTACTGGTCTTAAAATTTCATATTTTTTCCACGATATCATGAAAAACAGCTGAAGGTTGTCAATACTTCAGAAAATGAAATTGGGAACTGAAAAATTCAATTCAATAACAAGGACCATTTTCTGAAAATGCATGTGTGTGGTTGTTCTTGTGTGTATGTGTGAGTGTTTGCTTGTGAACTGCTTAACTGAAAAGATGTGGGATAAACACCAAACTTGGTGTTTAAGTTCACTATCTTCCAACGAGCGACAGGAAGATGTTTAAGAAAAAACCCCAATTCAAAATGCTTTTTACATGCAGCATCGTTTGCAAATGTTTTAATTTCGCAAAAATTTTAACGATTTTGAATAAAATGTATATTCAGATATTTACACTCCTTTTATGTAGGGCTTACACTCCCTAGGGCTGATAACCGCGCTTAGGTTGAGAGGCTTGTCGAGGATCAATCTTACATCGAATCAGAGAATGAAGAACATGGAACGGAGGATCGGTCCGTAGCCTGCTATGAGAGTGAAGAAGATGATAGGAAATGAAGGCGAAATGTTGAAAGGAAAGGTGTTTATGAAGCAATTGGTGGAATGAACGGCGGGGAAAACCGTAGAACCCAGAGAAAACTTACCCAGAGGCCGCTTCGTCGACCACAAATCCCATATGCGGGCCTCTGGGCTGCCTTGGTGGAGGTGAGCGGTCTAACCATTCGGCCACGGCACCGCCTTCAAGATATTTTTGCATGACAAATAAAATGTAAATGTTGAATTTTCTACGAATAACCCGTGTAGTCTTCAAATTCGAAAGGAATTTGTATACTTCTGTATACAAATTCGGTTGAGAATAAGTTTTTTCCGGAAGAAAGAAGAGGAATGAAGGAGAGTAAGTTAATTTCTAATCCTATTCATGCTCCTAAAAAACTTTAATAATCAATCTGGAAAAACCCTACAAAACCATAAAACAATATTAAAACAAACAATTAAAGCAAGAATAAAACGATAGCATAAACAAAAACGTACTTTTCAAAGAATTTAATTCTTTAAAACACAATTTATTTCAAGCAACTTGTTTGTAACATCAGAGATATCCATTGTTATCGGTTTTAATTTTTCAATTTTTGTTAGTTTGTTATGTGCCATCAATATTCAGTTGTTTATCGCGATGTCATGGAAAGAATATGGAATTTCAACACCCGATTTTAATCACCTAAAAATTGATTCGGTTTGCTATATCCACCAGGTACTTGCAAGGAAATGTATAATGAAGGCCAGGAGACCATTCTGCAGAGATTAACAGTTAAGGTAAAGAATAGATAGTTTAATGAAACTTCAAAAGTTCACTGTCTCTTCGGAAACCACTCAAGCGGTTTAAAACTTCTGTCTCAGATACTACGTGTGTTCTCACATTGTTCTCCAATTTTAAGGGTTTATTGCAATTCTTCCTTACAAATGTGGAAATTAAATACTCAATGCTAAAGGGTATAAAGAGGAGGACTGCATTTAGCATTCGGTATATAACCAATTTCAGTGTTGTTTCTCGGACAACTGGGCTGTCAGTCCTAAAGGAATACGTATAGCAATAGCTATGATTAAATTTATGGAGCAAACTTCAGTATTATTACTGTAGTTCTTCCCCATTTTTAATAATATCCGGAAAACATTCTTGCCCTAAAATGTATAGTTTAGGTCCTTCTTCGCTCATGGATGAAAATAAGTATAGGTACTGCACGTAATCGGGGGATTTTCTTATCAGCTTGCTCAGCTATTTCTATACCTATACGCGAATGTTTCATGTTGAACCAAGTCATCCTTTCCCTCTTCGTTGTGCGACTTTTTAGGGACTGAATTCTAGGCACCCCCACCCCTGAGTTTATCTGTTGAATGAGTTGAAATGGTTTATAAGTAATAAAGTACGTGTTAAATGATAAGGAATAAAACTTTTGAAACTATAGAAAACAGGCAAGTAATTGATTGTCGGTTACATCGCTCCCCAATGCGCATAAAATTTACTATAGAAGGAAATTCTCAAATTCGCCTTCAATATCCAATCAACCATTAGGTCGAGAGAACTTTGTATAATACATTCCGTGCACAAGAACCAGCTCTCTGCACCTGTCCATTCTATAGATTTCTGTTGTGAGGCGCCGAATATATTTACTGGTGTTACTCATAGTCCATTGGTTTCAAATGGCACAGGGTGAAAAGTTAGAGAGAGGGGAATATTATGGAATGTTAGTATATAATAGAGCGTCAGAATTGTTTTTGTATTCCATATAAATTTGGTAAAATAATATGATTTTATACTTGTTCTATTTATAAAATTAAAATAAAAACTGAAAGAATGAGAATATAATTACACATATTTGGGGTGTATGAACCAAATAAAGAAAAAAATGTGGAGTAAACACGGGCTCTAAAATGCATACCTTAAGAGCTATGAGCACTTTTTATCTTCGCTACTGTGAAACGTTTCTTCTACTGCAAGCTCTTTGCTATTACGTATGACCTACAGCACAAATTAAGACACATTACACTGTTGTTGTGAAACAGCTAGCTTATAATATAATCTTCTTGCGATTATACCGCATATAATGAATCAAAAATTAAGAAGTAATGTAGTAAATAAGTATGAAACGGTTAAGATGGTATAGACAACTTATAAGAATGTCACCTGAGAGATGACCATTAAAATTATATAATTGGCAGCTTCCTAGGCGTAAGAACAGCGGAAAATCAAGACTGTTGTGGAATGATTGTATGAGAAAAGTTAGGCAAATTACAGACAATGATTGGAATGACTGGAAAACGTAGGTGCAAGAGACGCCGTGTGTGCGTATGTGTGTATGTGAAACGGCTGGTCTCACAGCTCGGTCTGTAAGAGTACCTGCTTGCTGTGCGAACGGTCCCGGATTCGATTCCTGGCAGGTGGCGGCAATTTGTCTTAAGTCAAGATTATTCCCTATTTTCCCCAGAGTCTGAAAGTATGAATTAGAGTGTGAATAGCTGTGTGATCTAAAAAAACCAAAGAAGAAAAACAGAAATCCAATGACAACTGTGTACAAGTTAACACCATTGCCGATAGGCAATATGTTCCAAAAGGTAAAAGGCCGCATATATGACGATTGCAGTTAAAGATGCAGTATAAAAGTAACAATAATAATAAACATGAACCGAAAAGCTTAAAGCCCGTTTCTATTATACACGGCACCACAGGTGGTGAGCACTGAATGCTTGAAATGAAATTAAATGATAATTAGGGAAACGTTCCGGGCCTAAGTTAAGCGTATCTCCCCTTAATTTACGAGTTATGAGGGCTGAGGATAACCTATTAATATGCGAAATGGATTTTATGCAGTATTGATATAAAATGGTTAGGTCAAGGGCTATGCAGGTAAATGATCTCAGAAATGCCTTACTTCCTTTTTCGCTTCTTAATAATTGTATTGTGTTGAAATACCATATTTTTGTTTATTCATATCCGTTTATCCAAAAACTGCAAAAAATGAACAATTTTCGCATTATAAACGTACAGTAAAAAGTATACTATATGGTTTCTTATTTTTTATTTATACCGGGTGTTAAAAAAAGGTTTTCCCTAATTTCAGAGGTGGTAGTGTGAACCAAAGCAAGAAAAAACAATGTCCAGGAAACATGGCTTCTAAAATGCATACCTTAAGAGTTATGAGCACTGTTCATCTTCGTTACTGTGAGACACCTCTTCCACTACAAGCTCTTTCAGACAGTAAACAAATGAGGACACATTACTCTGTTATTGTCCATGGATACCGCATGCCATAAACATCTCTGTTAGTGTTGTTACTGTAAATCGTATTCCTGTTCGGGGTAAGTGCAAGGCACATGCTTATTACTTCTAATGGAATCAGTTTGTCTTTGTGGTAAGTTTGTAAATGCTTTTACATTGTAGTTTTATCTTGAAATCTTTGGTCATGTAATCCCCCTTAATGATGTAGAAACACTACAGGAAAGCGTCATCAATGCCTGCCAGAGCATCCATGACCAATCTGGAGTATTTCAGAGAGTGCATAATTCCCTACGACGTCGGACAGAATCATGCCTTACTGTGCATGGGCACCATATTGAGCACCTCCTTTAACGATGGTTCACAAGTGTGATTTGCAGTCTACCATTAACTAGGGATAAGGCATATTCTTGTCTTAAGCCCGATCTAATCGTGATGTCACAGCATAGTGAAAGATTCGCTATGAAGTTGTGCATACTTAACAGGAAATTCTAATATTCAAATCAGATGTTTCATAATTGATAAGTCAAAGCTTAGCATCAGTAAGCATTAAATGATTGTAATGTTAAAATATTCTTTTAAAATATTTTACATTCAGTTATACATTATTTAATTGACCTATTAATCTCCAATCATAAAAAAGCACCATCTTCCTATTTTCTATTTACGAAAGAGCTTCTCATGTGATTGGCGTATCATCAGTCTTATTTAAGTGAAAACTGGACGTTATCAAAGAGAAGAAGAGATTAGTGTTAATAATTTTTGTTCGTGTTTCACAAAATATAATTCTTAATCAGGATCATTTCGATCTTACACTACAAGTTTTATTTTTATCGTTCTATTTATAGCCAGCTTTTAACTGCAGTGGCTTTTTATCTTTGGAACACATTGTCTATTGCTAATGGTGTTAAGTCGTACACCGTTGTCATTGAATTTATGATTTTTATTTGGTTTTTATGCATTAGATCACATACAGATTCATATTCTCATTCATACTTGTATCTTGTCTTCCCACTTCCAGCCGGGAATCGAATCCGTGACCCCTCACATAGCAGGCAGGTTCTCTACAGACTGAGCTATAGGGCCAGCCTTAAGTAGTTTTGTAGCCCACTGTGTAGAGCGTTTAGAGATTAGAAGGAATACACGGAGGAAGATTTCCTCACTTCCTCTTAGGTATTCGGCAGGTATTCAACCTCTGAGGGGGAAAGATGGATGGTAGGAGCCATTGTGCAACCAGCAAAGATTCGCCGTGACAAAGGTGAGACATCCCTAAAATTTTCAGTGTCCCAGGAGCTCCCCCATTGCTCGCAGCTCATCCAGACTGGGGCCCTGCAATCATTCCCGACACGGGGGAAGTGCGACCCCAGGAGAGATCAAGTGGAGAAAGGTCTTCAGAACTGTCACAGTCATCCGTTCGCGAATCACATCAAGTTCTCGAATATGCTCAGGAGAGAGCAGCACTCTGGAAAGGATCAGGTAAGGAAGGTAAGAAAGTGGAAACTTCAATGCGGCATTCGCCATTACAGTTGAAAATCAACTAGAAACCTCTTGTTGGTCTGCACCCAGCACCGCCCACCTGTGAGCCACAGACTTACCGCTTGAGGAATCGCGCTGAGTTCCTCTGTACAGAAATGTAATGGTTCCCTTTACTGAGAAAGGTATTTGACGCTGACCTCTGACACATCTGTGTTGTTCCGGGCAGTTGCTTCAGTGGACTCAGAGTCCCGGGTTCGATGGTTGGATGGCAGGGATTTGGAATTTGTTTTTGGTAGAGCTGAGGTTCTTGTTTTCAGGGGTGGTGACACTGCCTTGATGATATTAATAATACTGCCGGCGAAGTTTGAGTTAATTCTTTATTTTGTTACGTAGATTCCTGTCTGGTTGACCCGCCACCTTCGATCGTCGAAACCACTGTTATTCTTATTACTTTTGAAGTCGCTACTTATGTGTTTCTCCGACTAACCCTCGAATTGCCTAGATTTCACAACTTCATTTTTACACTATAAATTTTCTGATTATTTTCTTCTAATTTCGTTTCGTCGACCGTCATCGTGGTTAGTTTGTACCGGAATGTGTCTCGGCGTTTCTTTTCCTCTTTCACGCCTTTCGCCAAACTTAGAATTTTCCCCCACCTTTCTTAAGTTTCGTTCCGTTTTAAGTTCAAACGTATCATGTGATGCATACGCGATCTTTTGATTGGCTATCCTTTTTGTTTCATGATTTTATTATTGGCTACCCCCACTTGACAACTTTCACATCTGCTTCTTACAGCTTGTTTAGAGTTTTAAAATCTTCCCACGAATATTCTTAGATCGTAGATAAGGCACGCATACTTCCTGACCTTTATAAGCTTTGAAACCGTTGTAAACAACCTGTCCGAGCCAAGATACAAAGGCGAAACTTCCGGTAGGCTTGTTGTCGTCCACGCAGGTAGATACATCCTTCGAGGACAACAAACCTTGTTTCCTGTCTTTCCTACAAAACCCATTCCTAATATGAATTCAGTACATTTTTGTCGTTATGTTCGATCGTATATTATTGTTATTATTATTATTATTATTATTATTATTATTATTATTATTTCTCCTGGGTCTCGATAACCAGCTTCATATTGTCTAGTGCCATCACCTTAATTTCACTTTTGCCTGAAAATTTTGTTTCCCAAAATGTGGGAACAAAGCATAAATCGCATTTGGAAATCGAACACCTGGACATTTCCTTCGAAATAATGTATAGATTTTGGATGGACAGTGTCACACCAGGCTATACACGTGTTGTCTGCCATTCTATAAAAACCACACCAGTGGCCGGCGTAGTAGTCGCTGCTCTGCTGACCATGAGCGCTGGCGTCCTAGCGGAGTCAGATGGTATTTTAATACGGATTACATGATAAAAACTTGGAAGACTCCAGGAATTCATCGCAAAATATATCTTCAAGAGGGGAATCTTTGTCTATTTTTGACCAAATAGGGGACTGTTACCTTTGTTTTCTTCACATTTATAAATATTATTCACATTATACTGTATTCATGCAACAAGGATGCGATCATAAAGTTTACCATCTATCATTTAAAACTTCCTAAGTGAGAATAAAAAATACCTAGGTTGATGATGTAGTCCCTTTTACTAGTATAAGATCTTTCACTAAACCATATTTTAGAGATCATAGTAGCCACATTTCTAAGTTTATACCTCAGCTTTGAGAAACGTTAATTTTAGGAGTTTAGGAGTTTATTATATTTCAACTGTTGGTGAGCCGAACTTGTAGTAGTTGCAACCGCACGTGTAGTAAACAGTTTCCGGTAGCCTTCGCCCCAAGTTTAAAAAAATACTAACTTTGTAATTTAACTGTTTCTTTAAATATTATATATTTATGTTTGCCTCGGCTGCGTCAGTATTAATGTTAGAGAAATGAATGTCTTGGCAGGGTTGTGGTACGACTAAGAATGTAGGCTTACACAGATTATAATTTTACTCCTTTTATTAATACTTGATACGATTTAAATAACACTTCACTGATATAGAGAGCTTTGAGATTCTTTAATTAATTACTTGCACTTTTTAACACGTAAACTATTTTCGTCTCACACAAATACGTATTATATTTCTTGAGGACACTTTTTGCGTCTGGTTACAAACACTGTCTGCAGGCAACTGAATTTATTTCAACCGCCTAAACTTGTAAATTTCTGTATTTCAAGTCTGGTTGGCTATTCCTAATCCAATGAAATACCTTAATTTAACTAAAGCTTTTTCTGGTTGTTGAGTGGCTATTTTTATAAACTGTCACTAAAATTACATTATTGCTTCCAAGAATCACAAGTAACATTATTAAACTCTCAAACTCATTATTGCCTCAAGGTTACCTCATTGTTACCTCAATGTTAGCAACTTCAAACCTATTATTCTCACATCTCCTACATTATTAAATTACGTAATATATTCACATAACATTATAGAACAGGTATACACCAATACAAACATATACAATGACTGTTACATACATTTTACAAGTTATTACATACACGGTGAAGGTTTTCTTACGATAACACATTTAGAAAGTGAAGTTGGTATGTAAGTAGTGGTAGTGGTAGTGGTGGTATTTATTAAGTATTTAGTATTACATTAATTGCATAACACAGTCACATGGGTCATAAGACCGTACATGCTCTCTAGAAAAATACCTGGTCTGTATACGTGACTTGCAGTATCAACCAGAAAAACAACTATTATTTTTATAATCACCGCACTATATACATACATATAAAATTGAAAAAAACACTCTGAATCACACACTCAAACACACACACACACACGCACGCACACACACACACACAGTCGCGCACAAGTACTCAAGCACCACATATGTTTAAAGAAAAACTACATAAACACCTTATCTCTTAGTACACGTACTTCCATTAAGTATGTGCCCAAGCTTGGCCAGTTTTGGCTGTTTAGAATCATGTCCCAGCATGCTGTCCTCCGTCTGTTGGAAGCCAAAAATACTTCCGGTAATATTTTTTTCCTAATACCCTCCGTCTGCACGCATGCTGCCAAAATATGCGTCCAGTCTTCTTGTTCCCCGCATAATGGGCAAATCCTCCTGCCATCGTCATCAACAATCTTGCGAGCTTTCCACCCTCCCAACTTAAGCCATGCTATTCCAGTCCTCTGTTTTATACCTAATTCCAAAATATATGTTTCCTTACCCCACCTAGTTTTTATTTCATTTTGTAGCTCCAATGTTGATCTTTGTCTACATTCAGATTCTATTTTCTGCCTGTTTATATCGCATAGTCGTCTTTTGACTTTTCTCACGGCACTGTGTGTATTTTCATTACCCCTTTGCCAGATATCATTTAAGCCAATTTTTGATAATTTGCGTTGCAACCCCGCCGCCCACCATTTTGGATGCTCTATGTTGTTCATTTGATGACGATAACATATTGCTCTAGAGTTGTTTGATCACCTTTAATTATTCGCAGCCAGTACCTAACTACGTTTAGTTTAGCAAATACAGCATCTTCCCAGCATCCTACCTGACGAAGAACTCCGTAGTTTGAAGTACCCCTTCCCAACCCTAGAATGCGCTTCCAGAAATTGCATTGTATTTTATTTACATTATCCACCCTCTCCCAGCCCCACACTTCACTGCCGTATAGTAATGAGGACCTAACCATTGCTTCATACATGGTCTGTAATGTTTTTACTGGCATATCTGGTACCCGTGTCAGTATCCTTAATACTTCAGAAAGTTGTCCAATCGCTTTGTGTTTTATAAACTCCATGTTCTTGTTCCATTTTCCGCCCATATCAAACCTTACTCCTAAGTAATCGAAGTGTTTAACATTTTGAATTTCTTCCTCCCCGTAGGTCCACTTTACATGTTGACCGTACACATATCCATTTTTAAAGGTGACTGTTTTAGTTTTAAGAATATTTACCTCCATACCCCATTGCCTACAATATTGTCGAAGAGCGTTTAAACCAGACTGCAAACCTTTTATTGTTTTAGAAAGAATTACAATGTCATCCGCGTACAAAAGAATTGGTATTTTTTGGTCTGCGATTGTCGGTGCATCTATGTCTTCCTCCGTCATCACGCTAACAACATCATCAATAAACAAATTAAAAAGTAACGGAGATAGTAGACAACCCTGTTTAACCCCCCTCTGCGCTATGTTACATTCTGATGCATTGTGCTGATCGGTCTTGATAACAAACTTAACTTCTTTATACATTGCCCTGAGTGCTCTAATCATTTTCCCCGAAAGTCCTTTACGTGTTAATTTCTCCCAGAGAGCACTGCGTTCTACAGTATCAAATGCCATTTTAAAATTTGCAAATACAGTATATACCTTACCACCTTTATTTCTCAAATTGTCATCAATTATTGTTTTCAGAACAAAGACATTGTCAATATCGAGAAAACTTCCCTAAATCCTGCCTGAAATTTAGAAATCCTATGATGTGTCTTAGCCCAACACTTAATTATTTCATATAAGATTCTACTGTAAATTTTTCCAAATATAGAGAGCAGCGAGATACCCCTGTAATTTCCTGGAATGCTGTAACTCCCTTTGCCCTTGTAAAGAGGTTGGATAATGGCGGTTTTCCATGCTTCCGGATATTCTCCGCCTTCAAATATTTTATTGAAGCTTTTTCTATAGAAATCTACCATTTTATTAACTTCTAGCGAGATCTTGAAAAACTCAGCTGACAAGCCCTCTATGCCAGCTGCCTTCCCGTTTTTTAAACATTTTATTGCACGAACAACCTCTGCTGTGCTAATTTCATAATCAAGCATTTGCACAATTGGAGCCCCAGTCATCCCTTCAGCGGCCAAAGTATTTAATTGTATTCTAAACTCCCCTCCTTCATAGACTGTTTTAAAGTGCTTTATCCATTCTCCAGCAGGGATAGTTGCCTGTATGGACCTTCGCCTTCGAATCTGTCTAATAACTTTCCACATGTCACCAATTTCCCCATTTTCGACTACTTGACGTACCTCTTCTGCCTTTGCATCCTGCCAAGCTGTTTTGCTCTGCTTTAGGACTTCCCTATATGACTTTCTTAGATTTGCAAAAGAAATTCTACATTCTTCACCCCCCTCTCTTCTGTATTTGACAAGTGCAGATTCCGCTGCTTTCTTCGCTGTTTTACACTGGTCGTTGTACCAACTATTTGATGTTAAGCCGTTTGATGCATTAACCCTTCCTGTTAGTATGTGTGCACTTGCTTTCTGTATAGATAATATTAGTTATATTCTGTATACTTTCAGTTCCTTTGTGTTGATCTACGTCAAAAGATATAATTTCGTTTTCTAAAGTGTTAATAAAAATCTCCTTTCCTGCTTCCCTCCATCTATATTTAAACAATGGCGTCAATGTTTCTAATGCGCTTTCATCCGTTGTATAAGAAACCAGCCGAGATGTTTTTAGAGTCATTATCAGTGGAAAATGATGAGAGTCAATGCTGTTTTCAACCTTAAAATTTTGAACTAACGGCAATACGTCCTGTGAACACAGAATGTAGTCAATGACACTACTCCCATTCGTATGCACAAATGTTAAGTAGGTTCACTGCAGCCAAATATCTAGGATGCAGGTAGAGAATAATGTAACTATAAATGTAAAAATTAAAAGGAAATATTATAATAACGATTTATGCACTGAGAGATAAAACAATGGTTATGCCTATACTATGAATAGTTGGAAATCTGGATATAATTACAAAAACTTAACAAGAAGGCTGAGTTTCATAACCAGCAATTGGAAAGAAATTATCATAAGAATAGTGAAAAAATAAAAAGCTAATTCGTATTATCAGCTGGTGGACAAGGACTAATTTATATATATATAGTGTGTGTGTTCTATTTCTTTACTTCTGCCGCAATAAAAATTCAATTGGAAAGAAAATTTGTAACCATTGAAAACCAGATACAAATGATATACTTATAAACAGTGTGAGTATATGGTGGATTAACCTTTAGTTTAACAAATTCACAAATAATTAAACTGTAAGCTCAAAAATATTACGCCTCTTTTTTCAAAAGCTTAGAAGATAATTGTACCAAAACTAGGGAAATGTGATATTATAGAGGTAGGCGAAAACTGGAGCCCCCAACATTAACGATTGCTTAGTAAAACTGAATTGTGGTTATACTTCTGTTGACAAAGCCCGTTATAATAAACCAAGAAGCAAGAAAACTGGAGAAAGTTTTACCCATAAAGCTTTCACTTGAGGCGATATGAAACTCAAGGCATGTAAACATCAACTATTATTTTAGTTCAAGCATTGTAACGATAAAGTTTTCCTTTTTGAATAATAATTGTGCAAAATAAAACTTGCAACACTGCTTAGCTATAACATAATATAAGATAATAGCAATTTACAAATACAGGAAATCTGTAGTCTTTGAATTGGCTTTAGTCAGGTAAGGAGAAAGGCTAGTCAAAGATTGTAAAGAGGTAGTGACGTTATTTTATTGTACTCAGACACTCTCAACTACACGTGCAAGCTTCGTTCTTCTGATGTTTTGCAATGTTATACTTGGTCTCGAAGGTTTCTGGAATATTTTAGAGGTTATAAGAGCCCTAAACAACTTCAATTATGCCTGAAATATTTAATGCCACTGCTGGACTGGATCCCAGTTCTCTCGTTGTTCCAGCCAAGTGACACAGAAGCGTTTCGAGCGGAACAATAATTTAACGAATAAGCTGGGCTGCGTTGGTGGTAATAAGCTCCACAGTGGAATTTATTGCCATTAAAATAACTGGGGTGAAACAAAGAAAGATCAAACTGTGACCCAGATCACCACCAAAGATACATTTTAAACTTTTTGAGCTAGAATATCGTTTACCGAAAATCATGAGATGGGTTGCAGGTTGGATCATCGCCACGGCTCCACATTAAATTGTTTCCAGTCATCTGAAGACTCCCGCGGTGTTTGTACGAAGGTGCCTCTAGGTGAATTCTTGTTTTCAAGCTCGTTTGGACAGAAATGGCGACACTGACAAATGTTATAGCTATTTTTAATTTGAGAAAGGCATCTTACGAGGCCGCATTGCACCGTGGCGTAGTGGTTTGGAGTGTGGTAAGGGTATGGTCGAATGGAAAGACCCCCGCAAGCAGACCAGAGCACCACAAGCAGGTCACAATGGCCCTTTTGTTTCTACCGTAACTCCTGGGTGTGAGAAATGAGGGGAGATCCCGCTGTTGAGACTCGCTCGGAGTGTCACAGCGACACCAGGGAAAAAACCTCTACACAGCGACCAGCCACCCAGCTGCAAACTCCCGAACACCGTACCTAGTCCTGCAACCATGAAACATATAACAAGGAAGATGATGCGAACAGGAAATGAGAGGCAGGAAAGTCGTGGTAGAATATGAAGCAATCCAAACTTTGCCTACCGACCAGGGGAAATCACGAACCCGGGATGGCGGCGCCCTCTCGCTTGGCGTGGAGCGTAGTAATTTGGTTCACAGACACGAAATGTGCGAGGGCTCGAGCCTACTTGCCGAGGTGCGGCTTATTCGACCCACTCAGCATCGTGATGCATTTGAGGAGTTACGACAGGTAGCGGTCTATCTATCACGAAAGCCGGGTTATCGAATGGGGAAGGAATAGTGCTGAGCACACACCATTTCCCCGTACCAACTGGATGATCCTCCATTGCATGAATTTCTAAGTGCGAGTATAACTTCACAACTTTTCTCGTCTACACATTGAACGTTTTACGGTTCTATATTCCCTATGTTAAATTATTATTATATGTAGTAATACTATTTCCGTGATGTTCTTATTTCAATTCTGTACTGAAATTACGCGAAACGCTTTTGCGCTTTAAATGTTTTGCACTTTCAAATCCTCTGAAACTAAATTATTAACCACAGATTTTATTTGATGTAGCATGGTTACTTTCCACACTTATATCATACGTAATTCAGGAACATAGTATCCTGATTTCGCAAACTAAGAAGTTGTAATCAAGTCAATGTAACATTAATTTCATTAGGCGTTACTTGCAAGTACCTATAAAACACTAAATTATATTTTTAGGCTTGCATTTATTATTAAATAATTTGAATTATTTAGGATTTAATGTATGCTACTGCCAGAAGAGTGACCTCAATATTTAGTAGTAATAGAAGGGATTTTATTGTGAACAGTCTATAAATAATAGTGCCCTGAAGAAGCTCTCAACATAAAGGGCGAAACGCTGGCAATTTTATCAAACGTGACCGGCCTTCACCAGAAGCCAGTCAAGTTATTAGTTTCAGTCTACTCTTGTAAAATACAACAATCGCAAGGACCTCATTGCCATACGTGCTTTTCCTAGAACTAAGTAGATGCTATAACATGTATGGGATAATAAGAACATTGAAAAACCAAACTTTAAACTCCACACAGCTAAAATTGTATAAAAATTTGGTATTTTTAGCTTTAAAGCATGCTTCTGGAAACGGAACAATCAATAGATGAGATAGAATAAAATATAAACAGTTCAAATGAAGGTCATACACTACCGAGCGGTGTGACTAAGATGGCAAGGTCTGTGACCCGCATTCGGGAGGTCCCAGGTTCGATTCGGATGCTGGAGTGGTGTCTTCTACCACGGCTCTCCTCTCTCTCATTTCCGCTCATTTCATCTCCCTCTTTTACGTTACAGGCTAACTCCAAGGTTATGTGTCGGCCGGCGGCGAGCAGATGTCGCAGAGGCTTGCGCTTTGGAATTCCTTCTCGGCCCCGTTATATAACAGCCGTTCGACCCTACACTACTTGGTTGAAATTTCCCCGGTCTCCGCTGTAGGGAAGCCTGTAGGCCGCCCTCCGGTGGCTTGAGAGGGTTGCCACCGAGCGCTTTCCGGCCGGGTGGTCAAGCCAGCAACTGTTAGGGTACTCTGCGCGTCTCTGTCGTTGCGCCGGCTGGTCCTGCGGCCCATACGACTCCTGCGGTTTCTTCATCTCATCCGTTCCTCCCGGGGGTGTATGCACAAAAGATCCCTTGCGGGTCGAGATGCTAGGTTTCCCCTCTATCTACTAATCCTAAGTTCGTACGTTTAGTAGCAGCTTACAGATTGTTAAATAAGAAGCACAATGAAGAAATAAGGACAGAAATAGACACCTACAACCTGACAGAAGCAATCCAAAACTTTAAACTTAAACCAGATTACCACATTGTAGCGTATGTGTGTGCATTGTCGCGTTAGACCCATTATTGTTGTCTACAGTATATTGTTGAACTGATTGTTTCGTTTGTAACTTTGAATGCTTGTCCGGCGTGGCAATTCCCTCCAATTCCTAGTCAGGGGGTGAAGGCAATTGAGGGAAGAGCCTTGTCTGAAAGAGTGGGTCTAGCAGTAGCGTCCTGTGGTACCATCAGTCTATTGTAGGTCTTCAGAGTGTTTGGTTGCGTGTGCGAGATGTGTGTGTGTGTGTGTGTGTGCGTGTGTGTTTGTTTGTGGGGCATCTCCCCCCAGTATCATCTGTAACCTTTTGAGTGTAATGTGGGGCACCTTGTTAATTGTAATAAATCAGAGATAAATGTGAATTATGTATTTTTATGTTCTAAAGATCCCACGCCCGCTTTAGCTTTGTGCAGCAAGTTCTTGGTATCTCTCGTGTGTCTGTGAGTTTACGTCCCCTAATGTTTATGCCGGAGTAAGTAAATTTAATATTTTATCTGCAAATCTTTCAGCCTCACCCCAGTGTATAACAATATATACTACTTTATTATCAATCTAAAGGAAAACCTAATGTTGGCCGACGATTATCAAAATGGAGAGGCTCAAACTTTAGATGTGGAAATAAGTTAAGGATCTAAATCCCTGAAGTAGAATTATTACTATAATTATTATTATGTGCTAATCGGAACACGTTACTAATACGTTGTACGAGCCTTTAGAGACAAAAGATATAGGGTGAATCTATAATAAACTATCCCAAACCTTTATTAATTTACACCAAATCTCAAATTATTTTCGACTATCCACAAGATTTTGTACGTAAAATTTCAGTTCCACATATGCAGTGTTTTGTGACAAACATACAAACGCTGATTCACTAATGACACCCTATAGCGAACGCTTCTAATCAAAAGACAGTGTCATTTCAAGATGAAGCTGGAAGCATGTCTGCGTTAGGGACCCAACGTATGTTCGATTCCTACACGCATTTGCTTGGCAAGGGAACCAAAACATAGAAACAGTTTTTGAGGTTGAGAGGAAGCGACAGGGGCAGTTTCCGACGTGAGAAATATCTCCGGAATACCCCGGTGACAGGCACGGAAACTTTCTGACCTAACAACCGTGGTGCCTGTCCTGGGAAGTTATTAAAGAAGTAATGAAACAGCGGTAGCTGATAACTGGTACGGCGCAGATTTTCTTGCTGTTCCGAGCTATATGCTGCTGTGACTAGTGATTCAATTTTTCTCATAACCTTTTGGGTTGTATGGGAGGGGTAGTTGGATGTGGAATGACAATCTTGTTCAGACAGCTGAACGTAATACAAAAACTGAGAATAAATCGTGTAAGCGTTTATATTCGTAAAGCAAAAATAAAAAACCCTTCATATCCGTATTTTGGCTAAAATGGTTGTCAAGTAGTTATAGTTCATCATTGCTAAAGGAAGTCCTCATACTCACTTTCAATTTAAGCTTAGAGAAGTCGACAGAGTATCCCAATATTAATGTTTTAATATAGTAACATTGTTAAGCTTTGGATTATTTTCATATAGTAGTCTCTTCCGGTATTATTCTCATTGAGATGACACTAATACCTTGATATTTCTTCTTCTTAATGAAGGAAATATACTGTTTGCGCCAGAACGCCTCTACAACATACACCAGGTCAATCAACTGTCCCTCTCTATGCAATCCTGGGAGTGGGAATAAATGTAATATTTTTACACAAATTTATGTCTTCATGTTCTTCATATGTTGCTTATTTATGTACAAATGCAAAGAAACTGCAGAAGACTTAGGGTGGATGTGAAAGCAGAGAAGGTTTGTTTTTTACGTTTTTTATAAGCCCCACGCTTTGAGCGCCAATTCTGAAGAAGTTTTGTATTGTAGTTCAACTGTTGGGGGAGCCGAACACTTGAAATTGTTGCAACCGCAAATATGCTACAAAGTTCCGGAGCCTTCGCCCCAAGTTTAAAAACATTATGTTTGTAATTTTTATTGTTTCTTAAATATTATATATTTATGTTTGGCTCGGCTGCGTCAGTATTTATTTTTAGAGACATGAATGTCTTAACAGGGAGCGGTGCGACTGAAGAATGTAGGCTTACACATATTTTAAGTTTTTCTTCACTCCATTTATTAATGTTTGACACGATTTAAATAACACTTCACTGTATAGAGAGAGATGTGAGATTTTTTTTTATTTAACTACTTGCACTTTTTAACACGTAAACTATTTTTGTCTCACACAAAATACGTATTAAATTTCTCGAGGACACATCTCGCGTCTGATCAGTAACACTACCTACAACCAACGCTCCAGTTATGAGCACTGTCTACAAGCAACTGACTTGTTTTCAAGTGTCTAAATTTGTAAATTTCTGTATTTCAAGTCTCTGATTGGCTATTTCTAATCCAATAGAATACTTTTATTTAAATTAAGCTTCTTCTGGTTGTTGATTGGCTATTTTTATAAACTGTCTCAAAAATTACATTATTGTTCCTCTAAGAATGACTAGTAGTTTTATTAAACTTTCAAATTCATTATTGCCTCAAGGTTACCTCATTGTTACCTCATTGTTAGAAACTTTTAACCTATTATTCTCATAGTTTCTGCATTATTAAATTACGTAATACGTTCAGAAAACATTATTACATGTATACAATAATATAAATATATACAATGACTGTAACATACACTTTTTATATATTGTTACATACACATATCGCTTTAAGGTGGGCTGTTATTATATTTTATATTACATAATTTGACTGAAATTATTTAAGTGTTAAAAATACTGCCTCAAAGCACAGTAGTAGAGAAAAACCTTATTGTAGAAGCTTTCGACACAGCTGCCCTGGGAGCGAGTATATTATAGCTAGGTGTACTCTAGGATCCACAGTTCAAAACTCGTTACGTCTTAACATTTTTATTCATTAAGGTTTGATCTTTGTGACCTAAGTGGAAGAGTTTCGCCCTAATACAATTATGTTTATGTAATTATTCATCCAGTGCAGTATACCCGGTAGTACACGAATCAGTATTTGGAAAAAAGAAAGAAAGAAGGAAATAAACAAAGAAAGAAAGAAAATTCAAATTTATCGAAAATTAGCTTCAGATACAAATTTTCTTTAAGAGCTGTCCACCCATTAATGAGTGGAAAAATAGGAAAAACAGCAATAATACTAAAGGTGCAGCCTGTTAAAGTTTTCAATTGGTGAATATGGAATAATGTGCGGACTTTCTTCTGTTTTCCAATCACTAGTGTAAGCAAAACCACCAATGTCAGGCGAGAAAGGTTACAACAGTGTTACTGATTAGCATTTAAACTCATTATTTAAAATTTTACTGCCCCACATTAGTATCAGTGTGGTTATATGAGTTTTGTTATCTGTAAATTCACAGCAAGCACACCAAGGAAAAAAAGAATGTGTAAAAATAAAGATACCTGGATCACTAGGGAAAGCTACATAGCTTCAAAAGGAGTAATTGTCCTAGGAAAATGGTCCGGTACATCATGCAAGTGAGATTTTCTTATGTTTCATGGTTATTCGTATACATTTCTACTGCTAAATATTTATGTGAACATACATTATACCGTACTGCAGCAATTTCAAGAGAAGCCAAAACAATGGAAGAGATTCAATTATTTCCAAATTATAAGGATTGGAAATCACATCTACATACATTTTTCAGGTCATATCAGGTAAAGAGGTGAGCGATAGAAGGAAAAAATTAAAGTTACAACGAATCAAATGAAATGAATGCCACATACCAACCCCACGCCCATTTCAGGATCTTTCAGGCTACTTGAGACTTAATACCTAATGGCTGGAAAATACGTTTGTGTTCAGAAACCCTTGATCTCCTTGTAAGTGACGGGTTTATACTCTCAATGGCTTGACATTTTTGTTGCATAATTTTCTACTCATGGACTGCCTCGTCTTCTTTACCAAGCCTATAGCAGACCCATCTCAGCAAACCAAGAAAAATGTATTACCTCACAAAGTTAAGCTTTATCTTCCTGTTGAAGGAAAAGTAAAATGATTCTGTAAGATAATATTGGCGTTCCTGCGTTTAGAGTTATGAACAGTCATCATTTGTACAATAATTTGCAGATATTTAAAATTAGAAAGTAAAACGTTTTCGTCATCATCCATTAGAAATCCTTTATTTCCACAATTTGCGGCGGTATTTATGTTATATTTATTTATTTATTGAGCCCCACGTTTGGAAGCCAATTTGAAGTAACATTATTTGTATATGTTTGTATTTGTTAGCCCCACATTTGGGAGCCAATTTGCGATGGTAAATTTATAATGTTATTTGTGTATGTGTTTACTCAACATGGTGAAGCCATTTTGTGACGTGATTCATTTGTTAGGTTTGTTAGCTCCATCTGGTGTTAGTAATTTGCGGCAGTATTAGTTTTTGTTTGAAAGCATGCTACTGTTATTTTATTTAATTTTGGTTCTCTGTCCTCCGGCTAGCTATTATCTTTTGGTCAAGCACTTCTCTTTATACAGGTTGTGTAAACGGAAGGGAGTCTCTTATCCAAAAATAACACTGATGAAAGAATTTGTTTTACACTTTTATTGTCGAACACATTTACTATCACATTTACACATTGATCTTGACACTCGTCAAACTGAAACTGTTATAATAACTTCATTACTGATCACTCTTAATTCGCGTACTTCAACTTTTTGTATAATTAACTTTATAACACTTGAGATTTTTCATAACTCTGTTACGCGTAACCTGCAAATTGATATCCGACGTGTGCCGTACAAATACTTTCGACGAACTGACGGGAATGCGACGTGTAGTGTACAAAGAATTTTGATGAACTGACGGGGTCTTTACCTCTAACCTACCTTTTATACTCCTTCACCCAGATATGCCTAAAGATTATAACTGAGCTGCAATTGGCTAATAAAACGCGCCAACATTATCGTCTATTTTAATATCCAATGAAAATTATGAATACATATGCTCTAGGGAAATGTTCCATAAGATTCTAAAAGAAAAACGCGCCAATATTACGCAACGTCCTCGTTTCTAATAATGATAAACAGCTCACCCCCTCGCTGCATTATTGCACGCTATTATTGTCAGTTTCAGTAAGGCAGTATAAACTTACTTCCCAACAATAATTACAATCAACAAACATCTCAAATCAATGTCACATAAAAATGCATATTCATATTACAATCATTATTTACGTTTAAGTATTTTGTGATACAAATTACTGCATCAAATGTGATCATAAATTATGTCCAACATACCGTTAAAGTAATGAGATATTCTAAAATATATTACATAAATATATACACGAACATAAACATACAATGATTGATTTATACCGCGTACGATACCCATAGATATCCAATCAATACTTTAAAATTTTGGTATTAATTTATGAAAACTCTACCTTGCCTTACAGGATTTAGCAATGAAAAATCTCTCTCTTTATATCTTTTGGTACACTGGTTTCATCATCAATTGAAGATTTTTTGCATATTAGGTAAAGAAAAATAAACGCATCTATGACAAAGTTATCAGTGGAGCTCATAAAATGGGAAATATTAAAACTCGCCACAACACATAAGCCATATTATCGTTTTTTCTGTGCGCATATTAAGTATGAGAATTTTCTTTCATTAATTTGGGTGCTAGGGTTTTTTTTGGGGGGGGGGGGGTAATTCAAGTAATTTCACTTCTGGCTCCAAATACTCTCCTATACCTACAGATAAATAGTTTCAGAACCATTTCTGGTGAACATTTACCATTGTTGAGAAGAGGAAATAAAAAAGAACTTTAAATGAATACTTTGTAGATTGAATATGAAAATAAACGGTAAGAGGTACTAATATGTTGCTTTATTTAAATGTTTTTCACATTTTTCCTTGGCTTTCGAAAGCTATGTTTTGTCTCATAGGACGGAATCTATTATTAGTCAAACAAATCAATCAGTTGCTGTAGTAGTTGTGCGATTACTTCGATTCATCTTGAATATTGACAACAAAACGATATATCATAACTATCGAAACCTAGCCTTTCCTCATTTGTTTGGAATATACCTAATTAAGGATGAGAAACGAACAAAGTAAAATTTTTGTTAATTTCACTTTTAAGCAAATGTTCATCCTATTTAGAGTTAATTTAGATATTTGTCAATTTGTCAATAAACAAATAAATAAATAAAACGGTTATAGAGACACGAGTTATCTAGGGGTGAGGTCCATCTCAAAAAATATTCAGCCTTCTGCTAGAATTACATCACTTATATATACACTTAAATATATTCAATATATTAAAACTAAGAAAATATTCCTTACAGGATTCTCTGCTATAAGTATGCACTATAGAAACTATTACGTTTTTGGGTAATAAATACCTCCCGAGATGTGCTTTTCTATTTTGAAACCCCTGTAAACCTATCTAAGAATAATTTGGTAATGTAATCCGTTTCCTAAGATATGTTTTCCAAATAATGTATCTGTCAAGCCTCTAGCGCTATTCAAATATCTACAGATTTGACATTAGAAATGGAGAATCAATCCATGATGCGACTTGTGGCTGCCTGAATTAACGTGTATAACGCAGTATCAGTTAAATAGAGTTCGGAAACTTCAGTAGTTAGTGGTATAAACTAGACTCGTGTATTTTGCAGAACTTAGTTCATGCAATAGAATGGATGTGGGGCAACTAACGGCCCCGCAGAGCACGCAGTGTGGTCTGTTTGAGCACCCAAATGCGATATTTAGGCACAAAAACCGCCATTGCTACACATAAATCCTGTGAGCTGTACACTAAGCTGCCACCAACAAAGCATTTGTGTAGCTTATACTGCTTATACTGCTGACACCGAGAAAAAATCTGACTGCAAACACCTATTCACTTTCGCTACCTGTTTACATAAGAAGTTATTGACGATAAATATTTTTCTAAAATGGTTTAAAATTAGGCCATGCGGAATTGCCTGCAACATAGAAAAACCAAACACAAATGTTTATTTCGCATGTCAGCTAATTGGTCTAATTATTATGAGGCATGTTTTTAAAGCAAATATCGATATTTCTTAAAAAACAACAGAACATCGTTTTCCATATGCATTATTACCATTCATTACTTTACACCTTACACTACTTCTCCATAAAGTTACCGCCATTTTCAGGTACCTGTACAAAAACTGGCTTCCTGTCGCCTTCGTCAAAGAATGATGCCGCCTGTGATGGGAGCCACGTATGCCTTGCTTGTTTTACAATGTCATCGTCGTTGAAATGTTCACCCAGGAATTTCTTCAGATGAAGTAACAGGTGAAAATCGCTTAGTGCTAAATACGGACTGTAGGGTGGATGGTCGAATGCAATCAGGTCTTGAATTTGTTTGGTTGTGTATGGTCGTGCATTGTTACTAATTATTGTTTCTCCATAAACCTCACACAATTAGCGATGAATTTTTGCTGGATAACATTTATCGCATTCCAAAATGAATCACTGATCTGATTCACGTCGGCGGGTCATTCGACTGTTTTGAATATCTTGAAATGCTCTAACAAAAGGAAAACACACAGTGGCGATCGCTCAGGCTGCGTCTACCTTTTTTTACAAGATGCACCGGTATTTTCTTGTAAGGAAAAATATTAACTTACAACAAAGGCTTTATTAAAGTATTTAAGACTCAAGCCACGTCTTAAGGATAAAAGATAAAAGGCGTTGCAGACTTCCTCTTTAGGGATAAGCTGCTATGAAGCTAAAAGTTGTTAATTACATCGAGAATATTTCCAAAACGGCTAATGCTATAAAAAACTTACTAAACAAAAATTCATTATTTTCATGAATTTGATGATTGAACGATATTCTTATTGTTGAAAATTGCTTGAATCAAAATATGGAGTTCCTAGAATGACTTCATTGAGAAATAGCTATATCTGAAGATTAAAATACTTACACGCATAATATCTGCAGAAACATGTCTGCTTAATGATGTAGAGCAGGTCCAGCAGCTCAATTACCTGTGACATATTACTGTTTCTGTTGCATAATAGCTGTTCCAGAGAAATGAGATAACGTATGCGGGATGGAGAGAAAGACAGGTTGAGTTTACTATAATTTTACTATCACGTATGCAGAGATGACAAGAATTCTAGGAACATGAAAGCGCTAAGTGAAATTTTCCTACTGCGTTCATGCAAACACCTATTCTGACGTGCATAAACGGTGGCCCGTAGAGGAATCCAACTGTTCATGTCAGTACTAACAAATCTAGCCCCATGTCTGCCAGCGTGACCTCTTCTGTTCCTCAATAGTGTAGCGGGAAATAGTCGTTGGGCGCCATTTGTAGTGGGAAAATGTCGATCCTTGGGTTGATGTGGTCTTCGCAGTGTCCTTCCTCGGCTATTGACGCTCGTTGGTTGTTGCGTATTCCATTTCTAACTATATCTAATTATTAATTCTCAGGTTATAGTGGGTGAGACAAGTTAAAAAGATACACTGCAAGTTTCCCTTAATCAACGAAGTTTATTCACATTTGGAATAATTATGGGCGGCTAGCTTTTCCCATTATTATAATCCCATCACTTTAAATTAGTCAGGAGCCTAGCTATCTGCACACGCACTCCCACCCTTGTATGCACCCACGTGCATTTGTAGCACCTCGGGCCGATGACAATTCTAGATCAGCTAGCGAGAGAGAGAGAGAGAGAGAGAGAGTGGGCTCTCAGGCCTTGTCTGCCCTTATATACTAGAGCCTAGTGACGCTCACCTCTGCGTTTAAAAATGTAACGACGTTCCCTATTGGTCCTCAGACCGCGTTACCTTAACGTGTATGGGAATGTGTTTTTTCAGATCCGTGCCCTTAAGCGTCACTTTGGAGCGTTGTGAAGCAAGTTCCATATTTCCGTCTCTTTCTTTTCTCTATCTGTCTCTTTCTATTTCTCGTACCGTTACCGGTTCCCTGTCTGTTGGCTTGGTGAAAGGTACGCTCTTTATTCTTTCTTGGAATTTTGCTATCTCGCCCGTTTCTTACAATCAGCTTTGTACAAATGTTAGATGTTGAATATTTTAACATGTTAGTGAATTAAAGTATTACTGTACAATTCTTATATGTATGGTTCCCCCTTCATATGTACAATTCCTATATACGTATTGTATATCCCCTTTCAATAGGATGACAGAGTACTTTACCTGTCCCAGAATATGGCCGAGCTGTCGAAGGGTAACATTACCAGCTAGTTGATCATGTTCTCAATAGTGGAGTATCCTTAAGGCAATGCTTTACTTAATTTTGCATAAAAATATAATATAATAAAAATGTATAAATAACGACAAGTTAGGACCTTTTTGCTTTAGGTTCTTTTGATATATTTAACTCTTGTATTACCGTTTTGTTACTGCCGTTTTATGGTAGAAATAGTTTTAATCTTCGTCTCCAAGTCTATAATGGAAGCTCTCATTTAAATATTGCAGATGTGGTCTAATTTAATCACACGCAAATAAATGTTCACCATTTCTTCTAGAAGGCCGAACTATGTTGTATTGGTTAAGTCTTTCCTCGAGTACTAATTGTAGTGAAACTCTTTCATAGAGCCGGGTTCCGAAACACCCCTTCATTTCACATTGATAACATCGTTCTCTGGTTCATTCTGTGTCCCTGAATTGTTTTTCAGATCAGTTACATAGAAACCTGATATTGGCTGGATGGAGTAAAAGGTTAGTTACCGAAGGTGGAAACCTTGTAGAGGACAAAAACCGTTATTGCGATCTAGAGGGAAAGGGCCAATTTTTATGCACTTCATTGTACACAGTTTGGTTTGCCAAACAAGAACTCCGCCAGGGAATTGCATTTACACATTAGTAAACGTGAACAGATGGATCCGTCTCTATTCCCCTTGGTGCAGCGGAATTCCACTAAGTTGGCAACATGGCACACCGTAGTAAACAGGCTGTCATCCTGATTGGATAAAATATTCTGTCCCTCACTCGAGGTAATATGAAGTGTACGAAATAAGCATACGTTCTCTTTGCCTCACGAGCCCATTTCTTATCTCTAACATCGCCTTTTTCCGTGTCTCAGCTACATCACACTGCTTAATGAGCTCCTCTCTCTGTGCTGGGGAGCCAGTGAGCCGCATTCTCTGATATCATAGAAAATTTATTTGATTGATATTAATAGAGGGTCAATGATTGCTGCTTTAAATTCTTTCTCCATTTCAGTTTCTATTTTACAGATGCCTCTCACATTCCAACCTGCTATGTTAAATGTTTTGTTAGTTTTATCTGATAAGTTCGCTTTCCTTGCATGTTTCGTCAACGAGGTTCCCGTCTGGCTAATAACTTTGTGGATATTCTGAGCAGTATTGTTTCTTACCGGCCTCCGTGGAAGCTTTGACCTGAAGGACCAGGAGTTTGATTTCGAGGTCCTGTTTTCCTATACTCTTTCCGAAATAAACAACACAGTTGATGTAAATAAACGTGAGAGCCAGCCCCAAGCACGTTGCCGCAGTGAATGTACTCACTGGCCCCCGACCGCAATGCTCAACCTAAGAACTGAAAATAGATTCCACCTTTTCTTTATGCTATTATCTTTAAACGCCCAAATGAATAGGTTTAGTGATTTCATTGCAATGCACTAAATTTTAATGTTTAGAAATAGAAGCTAAACAGTTTATTGAAACTGATAGGTTAGCGCACAACGATTCCATATGCTGTGCACTTTTTGTACAGAGTAATACAAAAGCGTGTTTCTTAGGGCGGATCCAGCATAGATGAGTTGCCTTCCTGGGTTGTAAAAAGTTCTTGGTTTCCCTACTTAGGATGGACTGTTTTATATAGACACACTAGTGATATGGAAATAGCACTTCCAACATTTCAACACGGGACAATAAAAAGAGCTCTTTTTAAAATATTAAGAAAAGAGATTATACTTAAATTTTATATGGTAATGGCGTTACCATTATTGGTATACGGCTCGAAAACACTGATCTTGACTACAAAACAGAAAAAGAGAACGGAAGCGGCTGAGATGAAATTTCTAAGACCGGGTGCAGGATTTAATTTACTGGACCATGGATAGCATGTGGATATCAGGGAGGAGCTGAAAGTACATTTTATCCTAGAATTAATACAAAAATATACACAAGGATGCCATAAAAAGGTACTTAGAATGTAGATAACTCGCTTACCCCAGATATTATATAACTATAAACCGTAAGGAAGAAGAAATGTAGGCTGTCCAAGAAAACGATGGCGTGACCAGTTCAATTAACACTATCTGAATACGAAATAGGCCACATGGTCTGAACTGTATTGCTATTGATGATGATAACACCTAGCATTTATATGTGAATAGTAAAACTCTGGTAAAAATAACTCAATAATATGAAGAAAAAAAATCTGATGCGTTAGACTTACATGACTTTCTCTTGTACAAACTACTTTTACAAACGCTTATTCTCCATATGCTTCATGTTAATCGAGATGTTGATCTTATTGCTAATTTTGTTGTAGACGCAAGGGGAATTGGTAGACTTTAAGCTATAGTCAAATATTTTAAGAGCTGGTTGCTATGTGGAGTATTCCATTCTCTTTGCATTACCAGGACAAAAAAAATGAATAACGAATTTCCATTTGAGAAAAAGTATAAGTATTGGAAAACTTAAGAGAATAACAAGCAACATCTCGAAAATGGTTCACTCAACAAATAAAGATGTATATGACATAAATTGTGTATTTTAACGCCATCTATATTTTTGGTGTAGTAATATTTTGTCTATCTCTTATGATTTACCAGTTACGCAAAAGTCGTTCACAATGAAGAATACTTTTGGAGACACTCCCAGGAAATTCGAGATATACATTTCATTTTTCATGAAAATATCTTAAACATATATTTTAATCAAAATCGTTAGAGCTATTTTTGAGAAAATTAAAATTTTCGAAAAATGTTCCATGTAAAGTGTAATCTGGGGCGGAGGGATTTTCTTGAAAACCTTTGTGTCGCATCTCTGGAAGATACTAAACCTAAATACCAAGTTTGGTGTTTATCCGACTGTTCGTTTCTGAGTTATGCCGTTCACAGACACACAGACGCACACATATACGGACATGTTTCCAAAAATGCTTTTTTTGGATTCAGAGGGTCTCAAAACATGTATTTCCGGTGAAATACGGTATCGAATTTTTGAGTGGAATACAATACTTCCCTTACTTACTATACGTAGTAGATAAAGTAAAAAAATTAATTTATCCTAATGTTTTCCGCAGTGACAAACACATTTGAAAAATGAACACCGTTCTGAAATTTCTGCACGTGTAAACTTTGTATTAATATTATTATTATTATTATTATTATTATTATTATTATTATTATTATTATTATTAATTACTATTATTACAGCATAATACATCACCGGATTCCCAGAACAATTTAGAGTACGTAAATATAGATATACTTAATTGTAGGGACTTGGTAAATACCTCTTCGTAAAGCCATTCTGCCCCTCGCTTCCCTTTAAGATAATGTGGAAACTCGGAGAGTAACTTGACTCTTGACTTAGCTGAGAACAGTAAAAGAATTATTGTTAGCAGTTCTTGACAAAGTGTCAAGTATATTTGCCCCTGCAGGAAGTAGTACTTACTGTTCTAACTTTCTCCACCGTAGACAGTGTGAAATACGCTGTAAACTGAGAAACTACAACACCGTAAGGGAATATTATGTAGCACATAATTCTGACCTCTCGTATCTAACTTCTTGTTAACTGTGCTGCGCCAGTTTCAATTTTCCGAAAGAGAGGAAGAGAAGAAAAGACGAGGAGTTGGGGCAAACAGTACCCTGGAGTTCAGCGTCTCTAAATCCTTTTACAAATAAACAGCTAAGACCTTGTTGACTAAGTCCCAATGCGGAGCGTGGTCATGCGTGCTGTTCTTTCAATTCGCCTGTAAGCGAGCAGCCCTCCAGACAGCTTATCAAAGCTAAGCTCTACAACAAAGATTGTAGAGCTTTCTGCACAGAGTGTACGGAAAAATTAGTATTCCGAAGGAGAAATAAAACTAAAATTAAACTCAAACGACCTTCTCTGTCTCTTTCCTCTTCACAGGCGTCGTTTTCACGAGTTAAAGTGATTCTGTCCACTTTCTCTTAATTACGATGCAAGTGTTGGCCTAGAAATTATTTTATATTAGGCTATACGGACTTGCATGTATATTTCCTTCAAGGAGGCATATGTGTGTCTTCTTCGTGGTTACAAGTAGAATGTGGAAATGATATTCACTCTTTTACATCACAAGTCAGTTTTTGTTTGTCATCTGTAATTTTAAAGCAAATGAATAGTCCATATTTAAACAGAATATTCTATATACTCTTACTCACCTGCTAGATAATGAGGGGTGAAACCATTTCCACCGACATTTACAATGACTATGAGGAAGTATAAGGAAAACAGAAGTTTTTTTGTGAATAATACTTTATAGAATATAATGAAAATGAATTACAATGACTTGAGAAAGTCGTGTGATAAACATAACATGTTTGTCCTTTATTTTAAATTTAAAAACGAGTCAAACATTATATTCTTCTTGTAAGACAATATATTTTTAGGAGATAACTGCTAATTTAAAGGGGAATATAAATGCCTATCTCGTCAATGTTAAATTAATCAGTTAATCACCCATTATATAAGAAACTATTCAACATAATTTCTCTAAGCCGTACATAGTATTGCATTCCACCCAAAACTTTTATAGGAGATTTCATTGAAAATACATGTTTTGAGGCCCCTGAATTAAAAAAAGTCCACGTGTGTGTCTGTGAACAGCATAACTCAAACCGAAAAGTCGTATGAAACCAAACGTGGCATTTAGGTTCGGTATCTTCTAAAGATACGACACAAAGGTTTGCAAAAAAATACCCCACCCCAAACTACCCTTTACATGGATTATTTTTTCGAAAATTTTGGTTTTCTAAAAAATGGCTAACGATTTAAATAAAAATACTATATATGAAAGATATTTACATGATAAATAAAATGTATGTCTTGAATTTTCTGGGAATAGCCTATGAAGTCCTCTTCATTCCTCAAGGAGTTTTGTATACATAATCTTATATAACTAATAAACATTAAGCGATGGACGAAAAAGTATACAGAAAAAATGTAGATGTCGTCCTTCGTGGTCTTTGGGTACCATACTAGGTCTTAAACTGTGACTATCGCTGTTTCCTTTGTATTTATACGGAAATGTTTAATTCAGCTATTTCTGTAAAGGAGGATTTTTTTTATTAAAATGAAATCAATAGAAGAATAACCTTTAGTGCACCCACTAATAAGCGATAGGTCTAGAGAAGGTCATGTGAGTGCAACACATCATTTTAAGGTATAATCTACAACACTCAATGTTGACTGATGAACAAGAATAAGCTTTTGTTTACAATAAGGAAACTTATAATTTTTCAAAGTAATGCCATAACTGGTGCGTTTTAAATTTCACTAAAATTACTATACTTTTAACGTAAACAATGTATCATTAAAAATACTTATATAACTTCAAATAGGTAGTAAAATTTTCAGCACTATGAATCGACTACTTTCTAAGATGACGGGGTATCTGTGCAGAAAATTGTAGTTCTTTAGAAACTTTTGTTGAATGTAGTATTTAAAGAAAACTCAGTTATGCTGTACAGAATATTTCAGAATATTCTCGGCTCATACTGTTCTATCTTCTATATCAAATTCTCTGTTCTGCCAATCAGCATTAATACCTACTTACTGAGTTATTGGTGTTTTATTAATAAGAATGATCCTGAAATATCTAAAAATGTGCTATGAAGCTTTACTTTTAATGATATTTCTAAAATATTTAAAATTAGCGTACACCACAATTAGGGGAAATTTTGAAATATTCATATCCAATCAAAATTTGAAAATTAGAATCTCACCACTTAAGACTACCTTTGTACCCAAAATTATTTCATATTGTAAGGCAATATTTTGTTTTGAATTTAAAGCTACTGATCGTCAGATTCTAAAAGAACGTACAGATTGTAACGCATAGATGTGGCATTTTATGCTTAATAACACATAGTGTTAGTATAATACGTGGTGTTTGTAAGTAAAACAGCTTCCAAATTTGTTATATTAAACATAACTTAATCTCATAAATGCTCGTTATGATGCAATTTTCAGTTTTAGTGACACGAATAAATTATTAACGAAATGCAATATAACCAGGTGCTATCCTGGGAACGTGTTCATTTATATTTTTCTTTCTCTTTGAATATCCTTAATGCTTCAAAACTTACCAGTTCAGTAAAAGATGGCATACATATTAGAACAAACGTTAAACATCAGCTTTAAATTCCTATAATAATAGGAATACTGGCCGAGTAGTTTCACAGTAATTACTTAAAAATCTGATGTGTTGCACTCACCTGACTTTATGTACTCTTGTACAAACTATTGTTACAAACGCTTATTCTCCATCTACTTCATCTTAATCCAGATAAACATCTTTATAAACTATCTTATGACTAGTTTTCTTGTAGGTGCAAGGGGTATGTGGTAGGTTTTGATGTCTCCTGAATCCAGAATTTTTTTTATAAAAAACATCAGTGTGTGTGTGTGTGTGTCTATGTCCGTGTATCTATAACCAGCATAACTCAAAAATGAAAAGTCGTTAAACACCACAACTGGTGTAAGTGGTAAACCGTTATAGACAGAATCTTAGTACACAAAAAAGTGTGGATCTCGTAGGAGGACAAAATTTATGTCAAATAAATTTTTTGTGTCGTTAGGAGACACATTCTTTGTTATTGGTTTTAACTTTCAAATACTTTTTACTTTTCTCAACTTCAAGCTCTTATTCAATTTTTTTTCTTTCACCCTTTTTCATGTTCATACAAAGAGAACAGAATTTCAAAGCCATCACAAAGCGACCGGCTTTGAAATCGTTTGACTATCGCTTTAGTTTACCTTATTCAACGAAATGAGAAAATGAGAGTAAAGGTTTATCTGTATTAACAAGAAGTAGATAGTATAAAAATCTGCTGTAAAAATATTTATTGAAGAATTGGTAGGGAAAGTCATGTGGATGTAACATATCGGAATGTTTTATCATGATTCTTATTAATCTCATTTTTCGCCGACTATTAACCTTAATATGAACCAATAGGAATACAAACATCTTGCAAATTAAAATTAATCTTTCTCAAAATTCAATTCAATAGATATATGTATTGTCTTTTCCATTTTACCCATCATTTGTGGAATAAAAATAAAGAGAAAATAGATCACAATTTGCAAACTAACTCATACTCTTCGATTGGTATTTACGTTGCAATCTAGTGCATTAGCATCCTGCAGAACGCAAAATCCGAAATTTGTCATTCCGCTTCGCCTTTATCCAATTTATCTTTTATAACATAATAATGTATTCAATGTCATTTTGGATAAACAGTAAACAGACACATTTGTTTTATAAAAGCTAAATGGTTATATCGCCAACGAACGGTAGCAGAAAAAGCAGTATGTGATTTATTGCTGCTCTATTTCAAAGCATGCAGCCCCATTGTTTATGCTTCGACAACAAACTGTGACAGAACCATCACTATAAAAACATGTTTTTGTCCCGCCATGCTTCTTTTTTGTTCACTGTACTACTACACTAACAAAGCCGTTAATAGAATAAAACTTGATCTACGATACTGAAAGATATACTAACTGCCAAGTGCGGCGCGAATCTTCTAATAAATTTCATTTGGAAGATAAACAGTTTCTGATAAAAAATACACCATCCCTCTTTACGCAATATACCACTGCCTACAGCGCTGGGAGCAAAAAGTATATGGTAGAAAATGTCCAGAAGCTCTTTTATATTTAAACTGAAAGAAATAGTTAAAGAAAATAAGGCACTTTTTTGACTAGAGTCAATAAGAAAGTTTATTCAAGAAAATCTTACTGAAGGAAAACAATCTTATTGATTCAACATTTTTTCCCCTCAGGGTTATTAAATCAGCCAGTATACGACCAGTCCATTGTAAAGTAGGTAGTTTGTTACGTTATTTGCATCACGCTTTGGGCGTCAATTTGAAGTAGTTGTTTTGTTTCACGTATGGAAAGCCAATTTGAAGAAGGTATTTTGTTGTAACTTGTTTGCAACACGCTTTGAGCGTCAATTTTAAGTAGGTCGTATTGAAGGAGTTGTATTATATTTCAACTGTGGGGGAACCGAACTTGAAATTCCTTGCAACCACACGTATGGTACCCGGTTTCCGGTAGCTTTCACCCCAAGTGTACTTTCAGGTGGCCTTTAACCCAAGTTTATAAAAATATTAACTTTGTAATTTTACTGTTTCTTTAAATATTATGTATTTATGCTTGCCTCGGCTGCGTCAGTGTTTATTTTAGATACATGGATGTCTTGGAGGGTTGTGGTGCGACTTAAGAATGTAGGCTTACACAGATTATAATTTTACGTCACTCCTTTTATTAATTCTTGATACGAGTTTAAATAATACTTAAATGATATAGAGCTGTGAGATTATTTTATTAATTACTTGTAATTTTTAACACGTGAACTTATTTTTCGTCTCACACGAATACGTATTAAATCTCTAGAGGACGCATCTCGCATCCGGTTACAAACACCGTCAGCAGGCAACTGAACTGATTTCAACCGCCTAAACTTGTAAATTTCTGTATTTCAAGTTTCTGATTGGCTAATCCTACTCCAATAGAATACTTTCATTTAACTAAAGCTTTTTCTGGTTGTTGATTGGATATTTTATAAACTGTTACAAAATTTACATTATTGCTTCCAAGAGTCACAAGTAGTATTGTTAAACTTTCAAATTCATTATTGCCTCAAGGTTACCTCATTGTTAGCAACATGTAACCTATTATTCTCACAGCTCCTACATTATTAAATTACGTAATACATTCACATAACATTATGACACATGGATACAATAATATAAACATATACAATGATTTTAATATACACGTTGTATATATTGTTACATAACGTATTGCTTTAAGGCGGACTATTATTGAATTTATATATTATATAATTATACTGAAATCATTTATGTGTTTAAAATACTGCCTCAACTGGAGTATTTTATTTGTCGTTTTTAACCCTCCACAGACACAGTTACTAAAACATAACACTTAATTTACTACGTTTAATTCCTATATTTTTATAGTTTCTAAAGGAAGGCCTCATGTGCTGTTTTAACTCTTTTGTTGAAAAGCTTCCATTGCACCACTCTTTAAAGAAAATAACTGCTATATTTTCTTTTATTTTCTATATTTTGTGTGTCATTTCTAAGCGCTCAGCGGAGTAAAATCTCTGCATAACAAACTTAAGGGCAATTTCAAAATGTATCATCGCCCACTACAACAGAGAGATCTGAAAGTTGTCTACATTGCACTTCAAATTGGGTGCAATGAAACGTTCCAATGGATTGGTTTAGTTTTTTAAAAATAACATACAAAAGTATGCTACATGGTGTGATCTGTCCAAATTTACAATGTAAATATTAAAAACAACCATCAACGTTATTTAAAAATACACTTTTAGCTCAATTCCTGTGCAAGAACATACATTTTCACTTTAATCAAAATAGTAGATATAATATAAAGCATCAATAGCGTGTCGTCCTCCGCGGTGTAGTGATTACCATGCTAGCCTCTAGTTCCTGAGGTCGCGGTTTCAAACCCGACGGAGAGCGATGGATTTTTGGGGGCGTAAAAATCCTTAGCATGGGTTTCTTCGGAAGGGAAGTAAAGCCGTCGTAGATTTATGAGATTTATGGCACGTAAAAGAAGCTTAAGCCTGATAAAGGGCCATTGAGCAAAATTACCGGTCTTTCACGCCCAATATAGAATGGTACGCTACGGACCACAACAGTTAAAGAGCGTCCATAAACAAAAACTCAACTTAATTTGTATCAATAACGTTATTTTATGTTGAAGTGTAATTTTGTATCCATACTTCTTTGTTTGCTAGTATTGTCTCTGCGAAAGAAGATTTAATGCATTAGAAATTCACACTTAATATTGTAGCCTTATGTAAATATTATCCAAAAGGTAATTAGAATGCATATTTATTTGGATACACAGGTATGGAATATGATATTAATAAACATTTTTCTTTAAAAGAAAACTTACGAGATTGTCTTAGGACATACAGACATTAACAATAATAAGCCCTATCTTTTCTTTCAAATAGATACGGAATTATGATGTTTGATTATGACTTACCAGGTGGCTCAACCGCGCCATTCCACGTGCACAGATATCCCCTCCTGCGTTAAAAGAGTTGCAGAACTCAGGGAACAATTCTAAGTAAATACGGTGAGTGAAGAACTGGAGGATTAACGTGAGCGACGTTCGCTCTACTCTTCTTGCTTATCATCGAAGACGGTGAGCGAATCGCGCTCATTGAGAAGCAGTTTTTGGCTTGTCCCAGTTCGTGGTAATAGACAACAACAGTATAAAAAGGTCTTTTTCCACTTCAGTTACATAGACTTTATTTTCAAAATGCCTGTTTGACCTATTAGTAGGTGCACATAGTTTTTCTTTTTCTTTTGTACGTTTACCTGTTCTGTCTAACATTACGGCGAGAATTAAATCAAAATATTAAATCGTTGTAACGAAAACAATACAAACATAAGAAAATGCATTGCTTCACTACTATTTGATCACTTACTATAATTATGGTTATTGTTATTAATATTATTATTATTATTATTAGTAGTAGTAGTAGTAGTAGCAGCAGTAGTAGTAGCAGTAGCAATATTGCTGTTGTCGTTGTTAGTTATTGTTAGTTATAAATATTATTGCTACACATTATAAGCACAGTAGAGTAAATAAAAACATTAAAGCGCGCCAGATTAGTGCGTACGCAGTTCATAGCTTTAGTAATGTCATCTATACTATCGATGATTTGCTCAATTTTGCTGACTACTGCTTTGTTTTACTCAACTCGATTTCAAGGTCCTTACTCCAGCTAAGGACCTACTGTTTATTTCATAACTAATTAGCTTTGGTTTTTGTCGCTCGCGTCCCATAAAAGGCATTTAACATTTTGACGGAGTCGGAGTACTAGAGTGCAGAGAGGAATACTATAGTACCATGCTAACGTAGCACTGCCTGTTGAGCCCTATGTCCAACCGTATCTTCCTCACAACACAACCCATGACGTCATTAGAGATATTATATTTTTCTGTTTTTGTTTTTTATGCGCATTTTTTTTCTTTCTTCAAACGTTGAACATCCCCATAGTGATTTGAACTCGCAACCTCAGGAATAGTAATCTAACTCACTACCCCTTAACTAGGAATTATGCAAATTCGGATTGGATTCAAAAGGATTGGTCATTAAGTTGCGAGCTTACTATTAATAAACGCCTTTAATCGTATCATGATGCGAATGCGACTAGAAGGAACTTTCACTATGCAAGCAGTGAGAGAAGGACTAGTAAGTAAAAGTGAAAAAGTCGTGTAGAATGTATTCCATTATTTTGAGAAACATGCTACACGTAGTACAAAAAGTAAGAAATCATCACCATCACTATTGTTGTGTTGTGAGCATACTCAAATATTTTTGTGAGTATGAACTCAATATCTAATTTTATGCTTTGCATCATCATCATCATCATCATCATCGCATCCCTTAAGAGTTTTAAAATCATCTCTATAAAGAGTTTTGTAAGAAAGAGAGTGGCATCCGTATAAAATTCACCTCAACCAACAACTCTACGACAATGATTTAGCCCATAGAGTTGATTATTGTACAAGGGTTAAGCAAATAGTTTTCGACACCCCTGAATTCCTTTCAAATATTCTCTGGAGTGATGAATACTATTTCAGCAACTATGCCACTGTGACTAGATAGAACATGCACTACTGTGCCTCTCACAACTCTCACTTGTTTGGAGATGCTCACATATAAACCCGTTGGATGTGGTATCCTTGGAGACAATATTATTGTACCTGTCTTTCTCATGCCCAGACTTAGCGGATCACAGGATTTTGAATTTCAGCAAACTGAGCAGCAGGATTTTCTTGACGAGTTCCAGTAGGACTGGCGGTTCAGCACTGCTTTCAACACGATGGTGCATCAGCTCACTATTATAAATTTGCCAGGGTTCATTTGAATGATGAGTACTTTGGATCGGCCAAGGTGTTCATTTATCTTGTCCACCAAGATCTGCTGAACTAACCCCATTAGATACTTTTTGAATAACATAAATATTATTGTGATTCAAACAGATCCCCTCAATGTATAGGTATTACGTCAAAGCATCGTAGAAATATGTGCATCTGTCGCCACCAGCGATTCTTGAGAAACCTTCATATGCATACACGAAGGTAGTTGGAACACTGTATCAATCAATGGGGACAACATTTCGAACATGTATTCTATGAGCAAAGCCAGCATAACACTGTCGTTAACAGTACAATGATGATGATAATAATAATAAGAGTACAATAATTTCATAATAATAATGCTAATTATTGCAATAATAATAACATAAAAGATTATAGCAAGCGAACAAATAGCAATGAAACACCAGCGCTCTCAATTTTGCATGCTTTTCGCCTTTAATGTTTAAATCTACAATAGGTATAGTCCGTAATGTTAGATAAAAACAGCGTATGCTATATTAAAAACTAGTTATGAGCGTGTACTGATTGCTCAAATTAAGTAATTTAAATTATATGTTAATCTAAATTCTCTCAAAACTAAAATCCCTAACTGATGTAAAAAAAATTCTAAGATATTTTCTGTCGGTTTACACTGTTGTTGTCTATCATCACAGACTGGGACAAGCCTGGAAACTGTCTCTCAAGAGCGCGATCCGCCCATCATCTTCAATGAAAAGCAAGAGGAGTAGAACGAAGGTCCCTCACGTTAAGGCGCCAGTTCCTCACTGACCTGTGTTTATTTGGAGTTGCGCCGTAGAATTCTGCAACACTTTTAACCATGATGGGATATCTGTACACGTGAAATACGGCGCGGTTGGGCCACCTGGTATAAACAATTAAATCTAAACTCTAACGTAACCTCCACAAATTCAAGATCATTATATGTAACATTCCCTTTAAAATAGCTAAAAAATTTTAGTTTCATCTACATCAGGAATAACTTCTTTTATTATTCTTTTAAGTGTTTACTGTCCATTAGAAAGTCGTAATATAAAATTAATTATACTCTGCAATATACGTAGTAAATATACTAGAGATTACGTACTTACACACAACATCCAGTGAAGAATGATAGTTAACACATACACACCGAAACATTCCATTAAAAAATATATTAGGTACGAGTTTTAAATGTTTTCTCCTCTTATTTTCTAATTTTTGTAGGAAGCAACAGTTTTGGAACTGTATCAGAAATACAAAGATGTGGTTGGCGTTTTCCTCAGGATAGCATCATTTGATCATGCTTAACCTTCAAAGTTCATTATCTGATTATTGGCATAAGTTATATTTTGGAAATAAATGTAAGCAAAGAATGAATACTGCATTTTTCAACGATAAGTTCCATTAGCTTATACTCCACCTTCTACAATGAAGCAATCCTTTGCTGCTAATGAAAGTAAATTAATTTAATGTGAGAAGTGATCAGATTTTAAGACTTGGTAAAAGGTATTGCAGTTGTGTACATAAGAGATGCATTAATTTCACGACTGAAGACTTTCAGCTTTTTCAATAGTTCATATGTCTGAAAGGGAAAAGAGTAATATTGAAGGAGAAAGAGGAAACTCTAACTGAAGTCTCAGAACTCCTATATCAGCAGGAAGTTTGTCGGTATCAAAATATTTATCATAAAAAACAAAACTTTTCAAATTAACATCTAAAACAAATCTTGAAAGTTGGCATGGTTATAATACATGTATCCAGAAGCACACATTATACATTTGTAGCTTTTACTGCAGAAGTATTTCATTTTAAATTCCAAAAGCACATAATTTTAAAAAACCTTCTATACCTAGTTAAGAAAGAGAGAGATAGAGAGCAGTATTAAGGAAAGTTTTGTGTGGCTTGGATGCGTGGAAAGATTGGTAGAATTTATTTGATTGTTCCATTTATATGCCGCCTTTAACATCTGAAGTCATATCGGCGGGTTTGCCTTTGGAACAATTGGTCATCGGCACTAATGTTCACTCGTTTACTGTTCTGTTTATCTTGGGTTTGTTTAGGTTGAACTTTTTATAAACATAAAATTTACACACACACGCATTTGCACTCTCACTCATACTTCCAGACTCTAGGGAGGGCGGGAAATAATTGTGGCTAAAGAAAAATTACTGTGGTCTAGCTGGGAATCGAACCCGGGACCACTAGATTTGTAAGTTAGCATACTAACCATTTAGATCACATAGAAATTGTTTCCGTATATAGACATAAAAAGTTTAGCTTGATCTTATTAGATTATGCCTTAATTGATTTGGATTAACATATCATAAGAAAAAGGAAAACCTTAAAAATAATTTGTATATCTTGAATTTTCTGTAAAAATTGTCCTGAGGCCTTCTTCTTTCTTGGTTTTTATAATAAGAATACCAGACAAAAGACACAAAAGTCTATCGAGGATAATTATAAATGTCACTGAATATGCACTTTGTAAAAAATCCGAATTTGTTTTAAATTCGCAGTTAAAAATCGTGGTTTTGCAGATTCAAGCATTATGTGTGTAACATATTGTATGCGGGCGATGATGTTTATGATCTCGTGGATAATCGGTCATGGCTCAAGCAGTAATATCTGTGGCCCGCATTTGGGAAGTCTCGGGTTCAAAATCCCTGAGCCGACCAATCTGACTGAAGGTTTTCCTCGGTCGCAAGGCAAATGATGGGTTGGATAATTTGATCTGCCAATTTTCCTATCATTCCTTTTACCACTACATTTCATTTCCTTCTTCTTCACTGCCATACCAGGAATTGGGCTGATCATTCATCTCGTATATTTTTTTCCGTGTATCTATCTAGATCTGTAACATGTATACTCCAGATTAATGTACAGAGCGTTATTACACCTCAAAGATGAAGGACATTTATAATGGCATGAGTTGTATGCAGTTTAATTTTTCTAGACAGTTTGGAAATAATTCATACCATTATTTTTGTTTGTTTTTTATTTTTTATTTTTTTTCTTTCTTCTTAAGCTCCCTTGTTTACACAGTTTATGATTACTGTGTTTTACTGTTTACTTTACCGTTTATTGCCGCAATTACATATACAACACACACACACAAACACCCATGCCCATGGCAGGACTCGAACCCGCGACACTCAGTTTGGCGGAGCGCCTAAGCTACATGCTACAGCGACCACGGCCACGAGGGCCGGCATATATGCTATGATCCGAAGTTTGCTTGTTCCTCGATAGGCTACTCATCCAACACATTGACTTGTTAAGTCCTTTGGGTATTTAAGTCCTACAACGAAGAGGGCAAGCCATTAAAGAAGAAGAAGAAGAACCGGTCGCCACTAAGAATTTACTTTGTATGAACAGTGTGTTTAAAACTGTTGAATACATTCTAAAGTATACATACAATAGTGAAGTGGATAGAAAAAAATCCAATGTGATATATTCACATGACCTTCTCTAACATAAATCATAATTAGTGGGTATACAAACTATTCTTACTAAAACTTATTTTTCTATATATAGTACGTTTTAATGCAATAAACCTTTGCATATTTCGTTATAGATACAAAGAAACATGTTCAAGAACTGTACGCTAGGCTGGTCTTGATTCCATACTGTTTCCATGCAATTGCGAGAAACAATGTTGACAGGACTTTTAAGAGAATGACCAAGTAATGAACAATTCGAATCATTAATATCGAATATCTCGGAATTGGCTTATGCTACAAAAAACTTATTTGAAATAAGTTGTGTGTATTAAATACATCTACATTTTTTGTACAGTACGTTTTCGTCTATCGCTTAGCATTTACCAGTTACACAAGATTATACAAGATTCCTTCCCAATGAAGTGGACTTCACATGCTACTTCCAGAAAATTCAAGATATACATTTTATTTTTAATGCAAATATCTTCTTTAATATACGTGGTATTTTAATAAAAATCGTTATATTTTTTAGAAAATCAAAACTTTCGAAATGTTTTCCATGTAAAGGGTAATTGAGGTGGGAGATTTCTTGAAAATCTTCGTTTCACATCTTTAGAAGACGCTGAACTTAAATATCATGTTTGGAGCTTATCCCACTTTACGTTTTATAGTTATACTGTTCACACGCAGACGGACCTTTTTCTAAAACTGCGTTTTTTGATTCAGTGGGCCTCTAAGCATGTAATTCCGGTGAAATATTGGTATCGAATTTTTAGGTGGAATGCATTGTCTTCTCTACCTACTATGTACGTGGCAGAGGAAGTAATAAATATTTGTGTGAATAACGAACAAAACCTCTATAAAATGGGAGGGGGAATTTATGTGACTCTTTCATTTCAATTCTTTTCATACATTTTTATGTGGCTAATGCTAGTAACTAAATGATCTGAAGTTCGCCTCAAATACACACACACACATAATTAATTTAGGTAAACCTGAACGTGCTCGATGATAATAATATAACCTCGGATATTTTGGAAATTCCAGCCGTGATTCAGGATTAGATGAAAATTTAGTGTGTAGCTTCACGGGCGTTGGTATGCGCGACGTCATATTGGCACTTTAGCGTTACAATATTGGCAGACTGAACATGGTGCGGAATTCCTAATGACTTGAGGTTATTACTAAATCCTTAAATCGACTATATAGTGCTTTATTATCGAAAATCTGAAGTAATACATTCACATAACGTTCTAGAGCCTCTATCGTTTATTAGTGAGCTGCAAATTACTCTTACTCAATCTTATTTTTCTATCTACTACATGTTAATCCAATAAACCTTTGCAGAAATAGCTACATTACCATTTAATTGTAGATACAAAGGTAACAGCGATAGTCAAATATTTAAGAACTGGAACTGTTACCTTGCAATGGCGAGAAACAGTTGAGTATTGAATGGACTTTAAGAGAATGAGCAAGAAATGAACAATTTGAGCCTTTAATAACGGATTTCTCAGAAACAGCTTATGCCACAAAAAACTTATTTGAAATAAATTGTGTATTTTAAATAGATCTACATTTTATTTGTTATTTAAATATCTTTAATATATGGTATTTTAATCAAAATCGTTAGGGCCATTATTTAGAAAAATAAACATTTCGAAGAATCTTACACGTAAAGGGCAGTTTGGGGTGGGGGATTCTGTTGAAAACCTTCATGTCACACCTTTGGAAGATATTGAACCTAAATACCCCGACTATTCGTTTCTGTATTATGGTGCTCACAAACAGACGAACACATGGACATGTTTCCAGAAATGCTTTATATATATTCAGCGGGCCTGAAAACATATATTTCCGTTGAAATCTCGGTATCGAATTTTTCGATGGAATGCAATACTTCTCCTACTTACTATACGCAGTAGATAGTAGAGAAAGTAACAAAACAGAATCAAAGAAAACGATTAATTGTTGCTATAGCAACTAAATAGACCTATGGGAGAATGATTGAGTATTCATTTATAATTTGAGTTTTTTTTAAAAACTGGTAAATGCTGAATTTGATAGATTTAGCACTTTTTACAGTTTATAAGGTTTGGCTCAGGCATATGTCGAAGACATTTGTCTTCAATCAAAACCCATACTTACTTTTACATATTTTAATTCCATTCTTTTGTATAAGAACTGCGTAGATAAACTGGGTCTCTTGTGGCACGCCTTTGATTTTAAATAAACCCATACAACATTCTAAGAGAATCACATCTAAATAAGTATAGACAGTTAAGAAGTGTAAGGAAATACAATAATGCATAACTTCATAGGCTCTGCATACCTTAAGAATGTAAGCTGTATGGTAAATATTAAGTCATCTGCGCCCAGAAACACTTAAGACTGACTGTGTAGTGTGGGGGTAGCGTATCTGCCTCACATTTAAGAGGTTCCGAGTTCGAATCTCGGTTAGTGTGAGTTACTCGATGAGGTTTATTCCGGGGGGTTTCTCTAGCCTGAAAAGATGTCAGGTAACTTTAAGCTCTATGGATCCCGAGCTCATTTGAGCACATTTCACACATTTAATTCATTCATTGTCTGATATAACCTAACCGGTTAAAGAACGCTAAAACGTTAAACTTAAAAAAAAAACACTTTTACGAAAAACTCAAAAAGTTATAGGCAATATTTCACACTCTTTATAAAGGTAGAATCAGATGACTGAAAAATGCAAAGGCATTTCCAAGATTTAAACCGCGGATCTACTAGTTTCCTTCCGGTTGCTCTACCCACTTAGCTATCATAGCAACATGCTGTAGAACATTAAATTCTCCAGCTGACTCGCACTTTTTCGGTAAATCACAACGAGATCTCAAACTGTTTTGTGATGACATACCCCGATGGCGACTTACAATGCTGTAAGTACTTTAAGTCCTGGGCTTCATAGCTTAGCCCCTTTTGGCTCAATTTACAGTTTGAGATCTCCTTGTGGTCTACCGGGAAAATACGAGTAGACTGGAGAATTTAATGTCCCACCGACATATTGCCATGGATGGAAATTGGAAAATCTCTGATTCTACCTTTCGATGTTGTCCTACACACATGTTTAGTGTGGAAGAACAATTATTTCACACCCTCGTTTCACCTTTACTTGGTTTGGTGCAGGCGTTTATAATTTTGAGTACAATGTCGAATATTTCCTTAATATTTACCACAGACACGCACAATAGCAACACAAAGGGCTCAAAAAGGTAAACAAATATCAGATTCTACCTCTCTGGGTTTGATTGCATTTGATGAGGGGGTGGTAAGATATCCTACAATTTAGCACAGGCCTTGAAAGCACACATATCGGAAGTGAAACTTGGAGAGAAAATTTTATGTTTTGTGTAACTGGAAGAAAGCACCTATATATGCTGGGGAGAAAATTCTCTAAGCCCCAATTCCCCCAAAATGTTTGATTGCACTGTTTGTGCATGGAGATCTATTTAATTAGACATAATGGAAAGAAGTTTTTAAGAAGACGGGAATCTCAAATGCCTTTGACTAGTCAAGGAGTTTTTAAGAAGACAGGAATCTCAAATGCCTTTGACTAGTCAAGGAGTTTTTAAGAAGGCAGGAATCTCAAATGCCTTTGACTAGGCAAGGAGTTTTTAAGAAGACAGGAATCTCAAATGCCTTTGACTAGGCAAGGAGTTTTTAAGAAGACAGGAATCTCAAATGCCTTTGACTAGGCAAGGAGCTTTTAAGAAGACAGGAATCTCAAATGCCTTTGACTAGACAAGGAGCTTTTAAGAAGACAGGAATCTCAAATGCCTTTGACTAGGCAAGGAGCTTTTAAAAAGACAGGAATCTCAAATGCCTTTGACTAGTCAAGGAGCTTTTAAGAAGACAGGAATCTCAAATGCCTTTGACTAGGCAAGGAGTTTTTAAGAAGACAGGAATCTCAAATGCCCTCAACAGATTGGAAGGTGTTGCCTGTTTTGCTGATCAACTCGCCAACTCATGCGACCCTGCAAATGACATGTCCGACTTTGACCATGCCAGAATGTTGAGGATACTTAATGAAAAGGGAATTGAATCTCATGTACTGAAACAACAATGCTCATTCCTTTTTTACAACACCCCAATCTTAGAATAACACTTTTCTTCCAAAAAGTGAATTGGGTAAGTTAGGCGAGTCAATGCAGTAACTACTAACAAGCAAACAGTGCCTTATGTCAAATTGGAATGAATTTCAGGGAATGTAAAATATTTCAATAAAACTTACATAATATTGATTCCTTGAAAACTAATTTCAAAAGGCATCTAACACTTCCGTCTCTTAGTTTTCCACGAGTTGATGACAATGGTAACACAGCTTTAATATCTGCTTCATTAACACAAGCAATAAAAGAAATTTGAGAAAAATAAATTTACCTTCAGATATTAAATCCAGCATAGTCCATATGCCTTTCTCGTAACGTGTAACATCAAAAGTAAGCTACAGGTACTAGCACCTGAGGGTGGGCAAAGTCAGCTCAGCTGAATCTGTTCCGTCCGGTTAGGTGCCTCTTTTTCCTGGCAAGTCCTTAGTTGATAGGTAAAACAGTATCCGCGCCTTTGTGTTACACTGTTGATCCGTTACAGTAATTGCTGTTCATTTACTACATTCAGCGTTTTGTGGGAGCCGATAGAGAAAAGTACAATGAACAAATTGATTCAACCCGCTGATATTTCCGTTCCGTCAAGCAGATGATATACAGTAGATTTCGACAGTAGAAGCAGAGGCTGCGTTTAATTTATAATAATACTCCATGAAAAACATATAAAGAAAAGGACAACAGAAGCAACCAACAAAATCTAGATCCTTTGAAAGCATACTATGGATAAAAGAGTGAAAAAGAGTTTAAGTATGTATATGGCAAGAATTTCAGAGAAGACAATATACGAAATAAATTTGAAAAGATAGATATTTTCACTTTTATAGTTCATAGCAAAATATGTATGACTTATTCCAACTTTAAGGTGCTTCGAAATCCCAAAAAAACAGCAAAATAAATGGAATAAAAACATAATTAAAATAAAAATAAACTAAATAAACGGAATTTGAATATAGAGAACATTTCCTAGGGAGTTTATTCACAAATTCGGCTTTAGTCTTTGGCTTATTAAGGATTAAAATCTGATCCGATACATTCACATGACCTTCTCTATCCTCTATCATTTATTGGTGAGTATATTAACCAGTCTTACTAAAGCTTATTTGTATATTTACTACATTTTAATCCAAATAAACTTTCGTAGATATAACTATATTAACATTTCGTTATAGATACAAAGGGAGCAGCAATAGTCACAAGTTAAAGAACTGGACGTTATACTCTCACCTTAAAATTTCAAACTGTTCCAATGGAATTGCGAAAAACAATTGAATGTTGACAGGACTTCAGATGAATGGCTAAGTATTGAATAATTCGAACCATTAATAACGGATATCTTGAAAATGGCTGCTGCCACAAAAAAGGTTAATTAAAATAAATTGTGTGTTTTAAAGAGATCTGCATTTCTTGTGCAGTACGTTTTCGTCTAACGCTTAACATTTGCCAGTTATGTTTATAGAAAATTCCTTCCGAATGAAGGCTATTCCCAGAGAATTCAAGATATACATTTTATTTGTGATGTAAATATCTTTAATACACTACGTGATCAAAAGTATCCGGACACCTGGTTGAAAATAACGTACAAGTTCGTGGCGCCCTCCATCGATAATGCTGGAAGTCAATATGGTGTTGGCCCACCCTTAGCCTTAATGGCAGCGTTCACTCTCGCAGGTATGCTTTCATTCAGGTACTGGGAGGTTTCTTGGAGAATGACAGCCCATTCTTCACGAGTGCGGAACTGAGGAGAGGTATCGATATAGGTCGGTGAGGCCTAGCACGAAGTCGGCGCTCCAAATCATCCCAAAGGCGTTCTATAGGATTCAAGTCAGGACTGTTTGCAGGCCAGACCATTACAGGGATGTTATTCTCGTGTAACCACTCCCCCACAGCCCGTGCAGTATGAACAGGTGCTCGATCGTGTTGAAAAATGCTATCGCCATCCCCGAATTCCTTCTCAACAGTGGGAAGCAAGAAGGTGCTTAAAATAACAATGTAGGTCTGCGCAGTGATCGTGCCACGCAAAACAACACGGGCTGCAAGCCCCCTCCAGGAAAAACACGACCACACCTTAACACCACCACCTCAGAATTTCACTGTTGGCACTACACACGCTGGCAGATGACGTTCACCAGGCATTCGGCATAACCACACCCTGCCATCGGATCACCACATTGTGTACCGTGATTCGTCACTCCACACAACGTTTTGTCAATGTTCAATCGTGTAATGTTGACGCTCCTTACACCAATCGAGGCGTCGTTTGGTATTTTCCTGCGTGATGTGTGGCTTATGAGCAGCCGCTCGACCATGGAATCCAAGGTTTCTCACCTCACGCCTAACTGTCATAGTACTTGGAGTGGATCCTGATGCAGTTTGGAATTCCTGTGTGATGGTTTAGATAGATGTCTGCCTATTACTCTTTACGACCCTCTTCAAAAGTCGGCGGTCTCTGTCAGTCAACAGACAGGATCGGCCTGTACGCTTTTGTGTTGTACATGTCCCTACACGTTTCCACTTCACTATCACATCAGAAACAGTGGACCTAGAGATGTTTAGAAGTGCGAAAATCTCGCGTACAGACTTCTGACACAAGTGACACCCAATCACCTGACCACGTTCGAAGTCCGTGAGTTCCACGGAGAGTCCCATTCTGCTGTTTCACGATGTGTAATGACTACTGAAGTCGCGAAAAATGAGTACCTGGCAGTAGGTGGCAGCACATTGCACCTAAGATGAAAAACGTATGTTTGTGTGGGTGTCCGGATACTTTTTATCATATAGTGTATATGGCATTTGAATAAAAATCATTAGAGCCATTTTTCATAACATAAATAATTTTGAAATATCTTCCATGCTAAGCCTAGTTTGGGGTGGGGGATTTTCTTGGAAATCTTTCTGTCGCATCTTTGAAAGGTACTGAGCTTAAATACCACGTTTGGGGTTTATTCGTCTTTTCGGTTTTGAATTATGGCCTTCGCAGACACAGCCACGCACACACACACAAGAACCTTTTTCTAAAAACATTTTTTTGCACTCAGGGGGCCTCAAAACAGTATTTCTGTTGAAATATCGGTATTGAATATTTGGGTGTAATGCAATACCTCCTCTGCCTACTATACGTAGTAGAGAAAGTAAAAATTTAGGTAAATAATTCATCTTCGATACAGTAATGATTTTGCACTGTACTCGGAGTGAAAACATTTGAAGTGTCTTAATACTGAGCATTAAAATGACCCAGCTCAGAGTTATAAGGTTTAAGTATGCATTTAGATGCTACATTTTAAATTGCTCGCTGCACGTATGATAGAAATAGATAATACTTATTCGAAAGCTGAAAGTGGCAGTGTGCTGTAGGAACAAATTGGTACGTAAATGCCGACGCATTAAGGAATGTCGTCTCATCCGTGGTGTAGCGGTTACCATGCCGGCCTCTGGTCCCCGAGGCCGCTGGTTCAAACCCGACGGAGGGAAATGGATTTTTTCGGGCGTAAAAGTTCTTAGTATGGCTTCCTTCCGAATGGACACGGTGGTCCCGTGTCGTAAAAGAACCTCAAGCCTGATAATGATAATACCTCTGAGCAAAATTCCCGGTCTTTCACGCGCAATATAGAATGGGACATTAAGGACCACAGCAGTTAAAGAGCGTCCATATATAAACCTCAATTTAAATTCTTTTGCATTAACGAAATAAATGATTGAGGCTTTAGAAATTGCGGTCGAAAAAGAAAAACAGGTTACCTTTATTTTGGAAACGGCTCCGAGAATGTAACTTACAAAACTAAAGTCCTCTAACGTTGCGCTGCAATACAACAGTTACAAGAAGTAACGCGAGATACTAACACGGGTAGTCGAGGTCGTTAAACGGGAGGTCTGAGGTTATCCCGATTCTCCACAGTGTTCGTAACTGGCAAATGCCAATGAGGTACCCTAAATTTAGGCCTAGGATGTAACCTTCCCAAATTTGCTTTCCCAATTATTATCATTTAATTTCAGGAATTATCAGTGCCCACCGCCTGTAGTGTTGTATGCAGTAGGAACGGGCGTTAAATACTGCTAAACAAAATGACACAGACCTTAGAACCGTCCTTGTTTCTATGTTCTAATAGAGGGCAACTCCCAATGGAAATTGCTCGTCCAATCAGATAAATCTATAGGTATACGCAATACACATACGAAAAGCAACTACTGGAGGTGCCATTTTGGAATAAGTAATTATTAGCAGCGTGTAAACTGATACATGCCAGTTATTAGAATGATGATTCATGTGAATTCCTTTAGCATGAGTTAATCAAGGAGCAGTTATAACAAGTACGTTACTGATTCACACGTGCATCATGGAAGGGATAGAAAAATAGAAGGAAGAAGGGAGGGAATGATATTTTAATACCTAGCAAAGAATCGGGGTTTGATGCGAAAGATCTCTGAGAAAACAAAATTGTGAACGTAGAATATCTTTCTGTACACCTCCACTGTGTGGGGATAGGCATTTATCTCACATTCAAGGGCATCCAATCGCGATTACGGTAAGCTGCCTAGATGGGCTTTATTTTCGGGGTTTTCCCTTATCTTGAGAAGAAGTAATTTCGGATAACCCTGAGCTGTAGTGACCCCGGACTCTTCGAGAGTCATTTCCACTATCTTTCGTTTATTCACTATTGGATATAATCTACGCGGTGAAAGCAAGACGGTACGCCCTATCTCGCCCATGTTAAAATGTACAACTTAATGACCCATTTTCTCTGAAACTAATAAGTGCACACATATGAAACTTTCACAGCATGTTAAATGTTCCTTAGAGAATCTATAGACCTGCAAGTGAATCCCGTATTTGCAGTGCCTGAAGCGATTTATGTTTTTTTGTTGTCCTTTATTGTTTTCTTGATTTTTTGACATAAAAGCAATCATAACGTAGAACTAATAAATAAAATATTACGTTTGTAAATCCATAGCTTTCTTAGTTTTATAATCTGTGAAAATTTCATGTATATATCTCTAATATTTCCTGATAAAATGATGTAAACGTTTACGAAAATGAAATTTATAGAAAAATTTAATTAAGGTTTAAAAATATTCAAGATATTTTTTTATTTATGTTTTAGACTAACAGTTAATAAATTCCAAAACTGTATGCTGGGTCATATTTTCTCCTGTTTTCCTCTCCTTCTTTTCTTGTCCCTCTTTGCTTTTCTGTCTTCTTTTCTTTCTTGTTGAGCTGCAATTTCAGCAGATTTAAAACATCAATCTGCTTTGACAATGGATTTATTCTAAGAAATATTCTGAATTTGCTGAATGACAGAATCATGTCTTTCGTGTTAGTTTCTATTCTGCAATTCAATTTTCTATTCAGATAAAAAATGTTAATTTCATTATTATAGGCCAACATACGTGTTTATTTACTATCTGAAAGCAGCAGCAGCCAGGGCTTACAAGCGGGAGACCCGTCGAGGAGCAGACACTCATGGATCAGACAGAATATCCAGAATGGGTGATCAGCGGGATGCCTGGTATGGGAGGAAGGAAGTAGATGAAACGAAATGATAGTGAAATGGATGAAAGGAAAGGTGATGATGCAGTAGTTGGCGGAATGAATGGCGGGGGAAACCGGAGAACCCGGAGAAAACCCGCCCAGACGCCACCACAAATCCACATGCGGGTCCCTGGGATTGAACCCGGGCCGCCTCGGTAAGAGGCGAGCGGTCTAACCACTCGGCCACGGCGTCACTTTTTTAAATAATGTTGCATTTTGGGGTTCCTTGTAAACCACTTACATTTTTAAATATTTTATTACAATTTTTCCGGACTAAATAGCAATGTAAAATTAAACTAACAAACACAGAGCTGGGGAATGGCACAGTTGCACTACTAAGGAATTTAAAATTGTAAATACATATAGAGGTAGAAAGACAAACAAAACATTCTTGGAGCATGTGCTCATATGTCTAATCTATTAAATAAAAATGTTAGAAAACATTAGTTTTTGGAAAAAATTTGCCTACCGCCCCCCTAAAGCTCGTTAAACATCAAGGGTACAAAAAAAACATCTTTTTGTTACGGTTATGCGTAAATATCCGTGGAGTATTTGACCTTTTTGGTAATAGTTCTTTGCAACCTGCATTTTTGTGTAACTGGAGCGTCAGAAACTTTACTGAAAAATAAGCAATTTCTCCAAAAACTAAATTAGTAATACTGTTCTACCTGTATTATTCGATAATAAACGATAAAGAGGAACAAATAATTCCTAGAAGCTTATCTTTCTCAAATAAACATAAAATAGTTAAGCATTACTGTAGTTTTATAATATTCCTTTATGCATTTCATAGAAGATAACATGCTCTATTTTAGATATAAAGTTTTAGTACCAATACGCTAAGAGAGTAATATGGAATACTAATGACAGTTTAAAACATATATATTTTAAACTGTCATTAGTATTCCATATTACTATCTTAGGTATATATATATATATATATATATATATATATAGAGAGAGAGAGAGAGTACAACCTCCAAATATGTTAAAATTACGATAATAGGAATATTGCCAAGATGTTTTAGTTATTATTAATATTTTGAGATTATTCACACAAATTATAAGCTTTGTAAACTATGGAGGTAAAGGCTTCTAAATGTGAAGCACGGAGTTCAGAAACCCATTGCACGGAATCGTTTACCCTAGGGCCGATGGTCCAATTTCTGCTGAGTTAGGACGGGTCATTTACCCGAGTGGTGATGTTCTGCTTAGCTGTGCCGGGGTGGGCCTTTAAATACTCCAAGTTTCAGATCTACTGTCCATTCCAAACCAGAGTTCCCTCTGATGTAAACAGAAGCACGTGCTTCTGCTTGTCACGAACCCAAGAACACACTCTTACGCCAACGTAAATAGTTCCTTAATACATGTACTGTATCCTGAAATATTAGTGCAGGAAAAATATATAACTGCACATTTTATTGCGGTTATCATAAGAACTCATTGCTAAAGGTAATGGATACATACTACCTGTTAAGAGATTACAAAATGAGGGTGTTCGTGGTATCTGCGTGGTGACACCGGCGTCTAGAGCCATCCCCCTGAGTAGAAGCAGTAGCCGAAGCAGCGACGCCGTAGTCATCTCGACAAATGGTAGGAGCACACGGGTACCCCTCGCTCCACTTAGGGTATCACCCCCGGTAAAGAAACCACATCCCAAAACCCTGTGACAATTGTTAGAACCGTACACGTCTTACTCGCGGTGGGATAGTTACCCTTGTGACCCGTGGCTGCAGCAGATCCCTCCCTAAGTGCAACAATATCGTTGCATCATAAACAGCGGTGACCAGCTCATTTTGAGTTTGGGCCGTAAATTGATAGAAATTTTTGAAGGGCCATCTAACTAAAATAATGTAGGTGTAGGTCGATATATGAAACATAGCGCTTTAAAAGTCATTCAGTTATTTTTTGTATTCATTTTCTTTATTTGAAGAAGAACATATAACTTTATACATTTTTAAAAATCATTTTAAAAGGAAACAAATTGAATTATATCTAAAATAAATACTTCCTATTGGTTATTTAATAAGAACATCACAATGAGTCTTGAAGACCTGTAATGCTAATATTACTTTTGAACTTGTTTTTATTTATCAGTTTCAATATTATGGTTAGACCGCTCGCCTCTCACCGAGGTGGCCCGGGTTCAATCCCAGGGAACCGCATGTGGGATTTGTGGTGGAAAAGCGGCGTCTGGGGGGGTTTCTCCGGGTTCTCCGGTTTCCCCGCCATTCAGTCTACCAATTGCTCCATCATCACCTTTCCTTTCATCCATTTCACCGTAATTTCGCTTCATCTACTTCCTTCCTCCCATACCAGGAATTGGGCTAATCACCCATCCTGGATATTCTGTCTGATCCATGACGGACCTCTGACCCCAGGCACCCGCCTGTAAGTCCTGGGGGGGGGTGTAAATCCGACATAAGAGGGGGTTAAACAGAGAAAGAAGAGGTTTAAATATTAGGTGTAGTTGTCGATGTGTGCAGAACAAGTATGTAGCAAGATGTGCATCTATAATAGTTGAACATAGGATAGGATCAGTTAGGATAGGACTATAAGCGGAGGGGGACTTAACACTTCAACCTACGCAGATCTTTTGTGCCTGAACCCCTGATGGGGTGCCCCCGCGAGAGAGGGATGAGGTGAGAGGAGACAGAGAGCGGCCGGAACAGAAAGCACGACAGGCAGAGGGCAGGGTCCCTACCATTTACAGACTTGAACTCCCCGGGTGTTGGCTGTGACAGCGGGTCCCTCTACCCTCGTGTAGGCTTACCAATCTCCTGTAGATTCCGGGATCCGGAGACCGTTCACAGTTCGAGGGACGAAGGTTTCTTCAGAGCATCCTTTCCCCTGCCATGCACCGCCGAGACCTCCCGCTGACACTTGCAACTTGGAAAGAGACTAAGCAGATGAGAGGTGAAGGGAAATGAGAATGGAGCTGAACTGGAGGGACAGGAAATTCGGGAGTTGTAATGATTCAACCCAGCATTCGCCTAGCGACCCGGGGAAACCCCGAAAGAAATCCATGGGGCTAGGAAGGTCGCCATGGGAATCGAATCCACGACCTTCCGGGCTGCGGACGTTACCAAATGAGCCATCCCGCTCGGTTAGTTGAACGTAAGTAATTCATAATAACACTCATGGCAAAAAAAAGTTTTCTCACAATGTATGTTCATACCTATCTTAAAACACGACCGTAAATTTCAGGAACCCTCTGAAGGGACACATTTACAAAATTATTTTAAATTAGAAGAAGCGGGTTATCTACGATGCTGTTTAAACTTAACATTAAGTTCTGAGTAGTTTTTGGATTTCCATTATTTCCATTTGCAGGGATGGAGATTATTTATGAATGTCACAGTCCGAAATTCAAACTGGATTTATCTATGTTACTCTTTTCAGAATCGAAAGAGGAAGATTTTGCAATGATAAATAGATACACATCGGATCAACTTGTTATTAAAATGTCTTGACGGACCATTACATGACCCGCGGGCCTAGGGTCGCACACCCCTCATCTAAAACATGATTTTACGTTTGAAAATTGTACCTGAATAATTGGATGTATAAGCAACTAAATAAAAACAGGAGCGCTGGCAACGATTTTTAATTTCCAATTTAACGGACCACAGCTTACGCTTTCGACTGCCACAGCGAGAAGCCTTATCAGACACAGGGGAACAGCTGTACAAGATGACAGATTGATAACATTGGGTGTTGCCTGGTTTAGCAGCACGTTTCACAATAGCTTGCAGTAACCAGTGGCAGCATAGCTCTTGTTACACGCACCCCAGGTTGTACACATAAGTCCTGACCTTCGAATCACTTCAGTCCGACTGTAGCTGCCATTGAATTCATTTGAACGTACTGCACGTATTGTTAATAGGTTTCACTTTGCCGGACTGGAGCGTGCTGCTCTGGTTCCCGGCCACGGAATGCGCCCAGGTTTGATCTCACCCATGGTGGCGTGGATTTTAGGTCTCGGATAAAGGACCGGTACCCACTCACATCGTGAGGAAAGTGAGGACCTGCGATAGGCAGCGGTTCTGACCTCGTGAGCCAACTTTCCGGCTGGGGATGCGTGATGCTGGCCACATCACCTCCCCATATCGGTTGGATGATCGACCACTCTGCCCTGCGCACGTGGGCGTGAGGGCGGCAGTCCGGTTGGCTAGCTCAGGTCCTTCGCGGGCTGTAGCGCCAGAGGGTTATTATTATTAATTATTATTATTATTTATTTGTACTTTGCCTCTCATAATGCGCATGAATATGCGTAAATAACTATACTAGATCCCCTTGTAGGAAAGGCAGCAGAAAGATGTTGAGTAATTTATCTATGAGGGGCATTCAAATGAAACCTGGTCAGTGCGTCTAACTTTGCACTACACGTAAGGTGGCACCAAGTAACTGCGTGTATGGTGGCACGATCTATTGGTAGAGCGACTACAGCGTGTGCAACATTTGACGTTGTATAGCGACAGTGTGGTTTCACGCCGAAGAGAAGGTGGTCACACAAGTTATCGTCCACTACTGAACATGAAGACGAGTAAGCAGGAACAACGGGGAGTGAGTCATAGCAAGTGTAAACTTGCGACTTCACCACCTCCAAAGAAATCTAAGGCCGTGCACAAAAGTTCTAGTAAGGTCATGATGTCCTTTTTTGACCACAAGGGCCCACTTTGTCGAGTTCCTGGAACGGGGAACCACTATCAATGCTCAGCGTTATCAAGCCACTTTACAGAACCTTAGACGAGCCATCAAGTGAAACGCCCAGGCATGTTGTCCAATGGCGTTATTCTCCTGCATGATAATGCCCGCCCACACACTATCAATGCGGTGAAGACGACATTGCAGCAGTTTCGATGGGAAACGCTGGGACATCCACCGTACAGTCCAGAACTTTCACCGTATGACTTTCATGTTTATGGACCTCTAAAACAAGCTATTCGCGGACATCGATTCACAACGGACGACGAAGTGTGTGAGTGGGTCCAGTCCTGGATCCAACAGCAGTCTACTAGCTTCTTCAAAGATGGAATCGATCGGCTAGTGTCGCAATGGGATAAATGTGCCAACAGTTTTGGCGACTATTTTTGAGTTAATAAAATCGTTACCGTTACTTTACACAAGTGACCGGATTTCATTTGAATGGCCCTTATATTAAACAATACCTTTTGATGTTGGGATTGATGTTCTACGGACAAGTGCATGAAGTCTGTATGATCTCGTGCAAATGACATTCATTATACAACCGCCTTGTCTAAGCATACTCTGATAATTTTCTTTAAAATGTAGAATCCTTTGCTAGGACTTGTACTTTACCAACAGAGTTGAAATACCAGTCTAACTTCAGTTCTGTAGAGGAACATGTTATTCCAGCAGTAGAGCCCCATCACAGCGCATTACTGATGTGAGCCTGCTTTTAACTGTGGATTTAGGAACATACAACAGGAAAATCTGGACCTATTTTCCGGCCAGTTTGTTCGCCCGATTTAACGTTCCTTGAACATTTTATTTGGGGCCATTCTAAATCACTGTATAGGTCATCATAAATATTTCGATTAAAACAACAAGCAAACTCTGCCAAGTTCGACAGAGTAGAGAATCTCTGCTGCGAAGTCATTAAATATGTTAATGATGCATAGGTAATGTACTACAACAACATTTATAATAAACACTCAAGAGGAAACTTGGACGAACTTTCATTTATAACATAAAGTGACTGGAAGTCTCAACCATTGGATCCATAAGGGCCTTCAAAGAACACATATTCCTTAGAGAAACACTTCACCGAAGTATTGGTAAAACGTTTCTTTTCATGAAGTAAATCTTTAATTTTGTAAATTCATAATGTATCTGTATTTCTCCCTCATATTTAAACTATTTATTGGGGATATCTGAAAACTAATTCTTAGTTTAAAGAAGGAGGACTTTTAAAATAGATCCTAATGTGTAAAAATTAAATGTTTTAAAACATCCATCGTAGTTGGGGAATCTTCGCGATAAGTTAATCATTTTTAGAAAAATAATATCTCAAAAACTTTAAATATTCTGACATGAAATCACCCCTTATATATGCATTGTTAGACAAAAAATATGAGCCATTCCTGGAACCATAAGTTTGTCGACTCCGCGGTCGATACACACCGACTTTTCTGGGCGTGGGTTTAGTTTTTTCTGTCATCATTGGGTTTTCAGCGGGAAATGTGCGTTGTTAGCCAAGCTTTTTTAAGTAGGTATTTAACAGTGAGAGGTACCAAGGTAGAAATTACAACTAGACGTGCTATTTATTTTGTAAGATATATACAATTGTATTACAAACTTAATAATTTAAATTCAAATTACAAAGGCTTATTTGATTTAAAAATATTTGTGCTCTCACACACCCATACAGTGAAATGCATTATCCTGAAAGGTGATATGAAATTGACAGTCACTCTTAAACGAAAAACCAAAACAATAATAATATAACTGAATAATGAGTGTGTAAGTGAGGATAATTGATTTCCATTTTTATGTTTAAGCATGAATATTTTATCTTTCAAATATACTTTGTCTATTAAAATATATAGTATTGGCGTGTATTAAACATTGATTTAAATAGAACGTGCATTCGAATCCATATAATTCTAATTACCAGAGGCGCGTTTAAAATCATAGCACACGACCGCAACAATATGCAGTTCCCTTCTTATCAAATATAATATTAAAAATCAAAGTTGTTTGGGAACAGAACGTTAGCCAATGCTTCATGTATTTTCAGAATTTCACTATCTTTCTCACTTTTCCTATCTCCTCCTCCTCCTCCTTCTCCTCCTCCTCCTCTCTCTTGCACCAGATGTTGCGGTTAACATTTCGATTAAATTCATTGAAATTATGAACAAATAGCACCTTAAGGGGAACATTCATTAACAAAACTTATTCTCCGTGTGTGATCAATTATTTTTCAATGCTTGTATATGATGTTCTATTGAGATGGGACATAATTAATCTTCATTTCTCAATCATATTCTTAATATTTCCATAATCACCATAACAAAACGTTTCATTAAATCAGTCTCAGGCTATTTAAATGACACGGGGAACATTTGCCTCAGTAATTTTAATATAGAATTGTTCTAATATTGAATTTATACTAAATGACGCCACTGGAGGCCGGAGAGTCTGACTCGTAGCACGTATGGAGCTGAATAACATCGCTCTGCGCTCGCCTAACTGACCCACCATCGAGAGCAACTCAATTTATAGTTTAGTCTAAAGGTGTATAGTATGAATAACATTGTGGAAGCTGTCTGTTGATTCAGATTATTGTGTTGGGTTCTCAGCGTGTGCGTATTGCGCTAAGATTTGTTCGAACGGAATCATATCAAGACATGAAGTTAAACAAAATGCCCTAGTGTGGAAGCTAAGTTTCTAAAACGCACACAGTTAATAGCTTTCTGAAAAAAATTAAATATACTGGGTCCTTATTAAAACAAATCTGATGTGTTACACTCATATGACTTTCTCTACTCTTGTACAAACTATTTTTACAAACGCTTATTCTCCATCTACTTCATGTTAATCGAGATAAACATTTACAGACTGTATCTTATTGTTAATTTTCTTGTAAATGTAAGGGAAATATATATTTACAAGGGGAATATAGAAATACAGTAGCCTTTAAGCATAGACATTACTCTTAATAGCTGGTAGCTATGTGCAGCACCATTCTCTTTGCCACAGATTAATACTCTTTGCATATCCAGGACAAAAAAATGAATAACGAATTCCCATTTGAGAAAATAAGTAGTGAAAATTTAAGTGAATAGCAAGCAATATCTGGAAAATGGTTCACTCAATAAAAAAAATGTATATGACATAAATTGTGTATTTTAACGCGATCTACTTTTTATGTAGTAAACTTTTGTCTATCCCTTATGGTTTACCCGTTATGTAAAAGTCGTTCACAATGAAGAATGCTGTTGGAGACATTCCCAGAAAATTCAAGACATAAATTTCATTTGTCATGAAAATACCTTAAACATATGATATTTTAATCAAAATCGTTAGAGCCATTTTTGAGAAAATTAAAATTTTCGAAAAATGTTCCATGTAAAGGGTAATCTGGGGTGAGGGGATTTTCTTGAAAACCTTCGTGTCGCATTTATGGAAGATACTGAACCTAAATACCAAGTTTGGTGTTTATCCAACTGTTCGTTTCTGAGTTATGCTGTTCACAGACAGACACACACACACACGGACATGTTTCCAAAATTAATTTTTTTGGATTCAGGGGGTCTCAAAACATATATTTCCGGTGAAATTTCGGTATCGAGTTTTTGGGTGGAATACAACACTTCCTCTAGTTACTATACGTAGTAGAGAAAGTAAAAATAAAAAGAAGTATAGACAACCGAAAGTTCTATGAGACAAAAAATGAGATGAGATGGAGCTCTCCTGGAAAGTAGTTCAAGAAAATCACTGCTTTATATTAAAAAATTATTTTAATGGCAGAATTATTTACTGGCTGCTTGCTTTCCAAATCTAAATCCAGGGGAGTTTTCCATCTCAGCTGCAGAAATTTATCGACTGTTGAATGATATGTTACGAATATAGATGCAGAGGTAGATTATTTGAAACGCCTTTTATGACGAAGTATGAACCTAACATATTCATTCGTTTCGCATTATCTAAGGCTGAAACAGCGGGCCGATCCGCCGCTACTGCTCAAATGCGACTGTATAGTAATGCTGCAGGAGCGCCAAACTACTGGATTTTTATTTAAAAAAGGAGCACTGAGGTTTTTAGGCGCATAGGAACAAAAATTGAGGTTAATGTGTGAGAAACGATGTAAATGCCAAAAGCATTTTTTAGATTTTTCGCTGAAAACTAGAAAGTGCATTAGCACCTAGAAAATTTCTAAAGAAACTATCACCAAATTTCTAGCTTAGCAGTTCACGTGTGCATGTTACAAAATATGCTGGAGCACCATCCTGCTGATACCACATTTCTCTTCTTGCATTGAAGAACACGTTTTTCAATAAGGAAGATAATTCATGGTTCACAAAATGGCAATATGACTCACCAATAGTTGTGCCTTTAAAGAAGTAAGGGCCAATGGCAAGGTTATGAATATTCCACACCATACATTTAGCCACTAACGATGCTGAAAACGCACAGTTCTCATCTATTTGGGCTTTTTAGATCCCCAATAATGCATATTATGCCTATTATCTTGTCCAGTATTTGAGAATGTTGCTTCATCCGAAAATGGTACGTTTGCCAGGAATGAACCATTCTCTGTAATAGCATTGCGAAACCATCAACAAAAGCAACTCGAAGCCAAACAATCTCTTTGTGTGAGCTCTTGATGCAAACATATATAATAAGGATAGTACTTCTACTGCTTTAGTATCCGCTGTACTGAAGTGCGGCCAATCCCACTGCCTTTGGGCAATTCACGTTGACTTATCTATGGAATTACTTCTTCAGCAGCAAGAATACTGATAGCATTTTCATAATTCATTTTTATTTCACCTTCAAGCGATTCTTGTTGTTTACACTTCCATACTTAAGTAGTCGTGTTTCCAGTCGTTTGAATTTCATATGTGATATTTTCATCTCGTATTTCCCACTGAACACTTACCGATGCAGTTGGATAATTTCCCCTGCATTCAACTAGTATAAAATCATATCTAACCTGTACACAAAAATCTACTATAATTTTTAATTTTGAAGGGTCGCAGTAAATAATATATATGACTAACCATATACAGTTTGTATTTTAGGATATCAGGTGGTTTTGAAATGACAATTTCCATATTCTTTGGTTTGATGCTTTATTTCCTCCCCGAGTTCACGATGTGTAACAATTTGAATGAAAACATCCTATATCAGCTCAAGAATTCGTTTAAGGAAAAACAATGTATTAATAAAAACAAATTATCGTGGTTTCATTTAAAATTCTGAGGTTGCGTCCCGTATGCCCCACAAGGGAACCCATGGAAATGTTTTCCATATGACAGTTTGGAAGACTGCTTCCTCTATAGGGTTTGGAATTATTGGCATTTGTTTTTTACTTTTAAGAGAGATTCGCCTGTCATACTTTATTTGGGCCCCCTCTACACAAAGGAAACAGCGACAGTCGAATGTTTAAGAACTGGACGTTATACGCTGGCCTAAAATTCCATACTGTTTCCATGCAATCGCGAGAAACAATTGAATGTTGGCAAGACTTTAAGAGAGTTACCAAGAAATGAACATTCGAACTTGTAATAACGGATATCTCAGAAACGGCTAATGCCACAAAGAGGGTATTCGAAATAAATTTTTGTTTTAAAGAGGACTTGATTGGCTATTCCCAGAGAATTCAAGATATACGTTTTGTTTGTCAGGTAAATATCTTTTACATATGGCATTTTAATCAAACTCGTTAGAGCCATCTTTCAGAAAATAAAAAAATTCTAAAACCTTTCCATTTAAAATGTAGTTTGAATTATTCTTTTTTCTTGAAAATCTTCGTGTTGCATCTTTGGAAGGTATATACCATGTTTGGTATTTAGCGGACCTTTCGTTTTTGAGTTACGCTATTCACAGACAGACAGACAGACACACACACACACATACACATACTGACCTTTTCTAAAAGTGTTTTTTTTATTCAAGGAGTCTCAAAACATATATTTCCATTGAAATCTCGATATGAAATTTTTAATGGAATGCAATACCTTCCCTTCCTACTATGTACGTAGTAGAGAAAGTAACAATAAGTCATCCGTAATACACTAATGGATTGAGATTGCACTAAAACAGTTAATTGGTTTATCGATATTATTTTGTATTTGTTAAAAGCTATACTCTGTGGTCCAGGTTTTCGCCAAACTGAATATTTCAAGAATGAGAAAGGCATATTGCTACTGAAAGCACTGAACATATTGCAGCTGCTGCCGCTAGAAGGCAAAATAATGAATCTCCGTATGATAAGCCACATACAGAACGAGAAGAAAAAGCAGAACTTCAATATTCAGTGATATTTACATGCTGTTCCCTTCAGGCACTGGCAGCGAGCCCGATTCGAACCATCCCAGTCGTCTCAATGTTTTTATGCAGATTATAGGGTGCGTCATATCTGAACTCCTTTTGAGGTTAAACAACTAATTTACAAGTAGGTTTTCTTTACAGACTGTTTCTAACGAATCCAGTTACAGAATCGAATCTTAGTTCCGTTATCACATGGTTGCTGTATTTTACAAGATTTTAAATTAAGTAATTGAGAGGAATTTCGTGCTGAAGCTTTGAAACGCCTCATTCCTGTGCAAGATCGTGGAGAGGTTATTTTAGGATACTGCATAAATAACACCTTTCATTATCTATCATTTAATGGCTCTAGCAATAATTTTAAAATCAATTCAATATGCCTTAGAACATACTCCTCTCTTTTCAGTAAGACCATGGAATACTTTTTTTATTTCTTTACCTTAGAGAAATTATCTATCGTCTCAATAATATTTACTAAATGGCTTGAAATGTTGTATACAAACAAATATATATTAAAATCTACTATTAAGCTGGTTTATGTCAAAGATTGGTAAGGTTGATTTGAAATTATTTTCATTAGCTTCTTATTCGTCATAACGTGGTGTAGATTTAACTCATTTCCGTAAACAGTGATTTATCAAGCTCTGCCGTTTTGTATGTATTCAGGTCTTACTGCCATATAACTTTGAATATTACTTGGTATAGTTTGAGTTTTACTCCCTTATTGTCTTCTAACGTTCTTTCTGTCGTATCATAAATAACATGAAATGCTTTTAATGTTATGCCAATTGCATTACAGTAATTAAAGCCCATAGCAAAAGGTATATCCTCAAAATGTGATCGATTTTATTAAGTTGTAATTTATATTATAATCCTGAGTCTGACTATTTTCTGTTTAATGATATTGTAAATTATGATGTGAATTTAATGACTTGATGTAATATAATATACGTTAATTTCTGCAATCCGTCTTCTGTTTCATAGATCAGCAATCGATCGTTTGCAAGTCGGAGTATTCAGCAATTTTGCTCGTAATGTTCTTCCTGCAGGATCCAATAATGATTTTAGTTCTTTAAAAAATTATTGAAGGGTATGACTGATACTTTAATGATAGACTACACCAATGCCAGCCAACTGAGTTGGTGCTCTGTGACCTCAGAGAATGCGTCTTCTTGCTTCCGTCTCTGACAAATTAACAGTCTTATACAGGTGAGATTAAGTGTAAAAGCGAAGTTTTATCTATGGACACTGTTTAACCACCATGGTTCTTAGCATCACATTCTATATTGTAGGTGAAAGACCGGAAAGTTTGCTCAGAGGCCTCTTTATCAAGCTTGAGGTTCTTTTTCGTGCCATAAATCAACGACACGGGACCACCGGCTTTACTTTACTTTCCTTCCTAAGGAAGCCTAAGGACTTTTGCGTCCGAAAAAATCCATCACTCTCTGCCAGGTTTGATCCCCCGACGTCGGGAACTAGAGGCTAGACCACAATGGAGAACAGCGAAGTTTCTGTTAAGCCAGGTCTAGCGGGGCAAAGAGCGTGTTTTGCATTGTGTACTACGTAAAATACAAAGTTTGCCCTTATCTTCTAACGCACTCCTTACTTGGGAACCCCCTTAACCGTGTTACCTATACTACATGACTGTGATACAGAATGGTCCGAAAATGTATCACCCCTCAATAGTTTAAAATAACTACATAAAGTGAATTATGAAATTTATTTCAGAAAAATACGCCATTTGACAATTTACCGCGACTTTTAGTACTATGCGTGACCTTTGATTTTTGGTGTCATTCCAAAATTAAGTTATGGGAACTCTAATGGAAAGTTGAGGAGAATATATGCTCTTTCTTCTTTGATCCTTTGAATTATCTCTTCTCTGGTATATGGTCTAGGTTGACTAAACATAATGTGCTGCGGCCTAGCTCAAAAATTTTCAGCGATGTTGAGGTCTAAATTTTCTAGGCTAGCTAGCCAGAAACGTCTTTAAATGATTGCCATTTACACGCTGCAACAATGCCGCCAATTGCCGTTCTTCTGAGGTGTGGAATAATAAGTATTGTAAAAATTATTATTGTGCAATTCAATATTGTGACGTATGCGCATACGTCTCTTTGGTCACCTAGATTCGAGATGGCGGTTGTAGTTTAGGTGGGGATTAGCAGTTGAGTTGGAGGTAGGTTACTTGGCATCCCCACGCTTTTTGAGGCGTGCTTGGGAAGAGAGTCAGTGAGTAACAGTCAACCAGACCAGACCTGCGTCGCTCTCTCCATGCAGGAATGCATGCCGGCCTCGCCCGACAGGCATGGAACTAAGATGGGGTATGTAGTAAGTTTTATCTAATAAAATACTGTACCATCCAATCTTTATTGTCTTATTTATGATAGTGTAAAGCTCCTTCTACCTATTTTGAGCAATGTAAGTGTCCTTTTGCCAGTTTTTAATAATATTTCTGCACTTTCAATTTAGCTGCGTCCCTAGTCGTAGCCTCGCCTTATTCAAATTATTACAATTTGTTAACTACCTGTTACCTCTCTAGCGAGTGCTCTGCCCCTTGAGAGTGTTTGATTGGAGGCTGCGACATATTGGCGTGAGGCGCCGAGTATTTTGGCTGGCATAATGTAATGTTTTTAAGTGCAAAATTTTTTTCTCTCTATAAAATGTAACGGTTTTGGTCCTCCACGTGGTTGTTAAAAATGTAAATCTGTTTCTTGGCTTAAGGGTAAGGGTTTTGGTTGTATCATTTGTGGTTTCTTTATTCTAAATTCCTGTTGTATTGTTTTCTGAAAGTCCCGTGTCTAAATTCCAATTTTAAGTTCATTTTTATATTTTTTCCATTGTCTGTCGGTGGCGTGACGCTAAAACTCCTGGCTCCATTTTCCCCTTACTTTGGCTTCATTTCAACTTAATTCTGTTACTGTGGTACATCATTCGTGCTGGTCATTTTAAAGTACATATTTTTGTGAATTGTGAAAAATTGGGTGATATTTGTAACTTTGAATATATAGTTGCGTGTGTTAGCTGGTGTACGTAACATTGCATTATTGTTTGTGTCATCTTGTGATTTCTTGACGACTCGAAAGGGAAGTAAATATTTCAAAGTTCGCGTGTTGTGTGTTTAAAACTGCGTGTGTATAAAAAGTGTGGTGCATCTGTTTGGAATAATAAAATAATAAAACGAAAGAGGTCAAGAGTATATATATTGAAAATTTATATTTGTGCATTATACCCTCGCGATACGCATAGTGGTAATCATAATGATGATAATTTTGCTTCACTGTTGCCATGTTTGGTTTATCTAGTTACGCAATGCATATTTTGGGGGGAAAATGTTTCAAAATGACTCATTTAAGTAAAAGTTTCAGGAGCTACTACCAACCTTGCCAGTATCTTCACCTAATTAGGTTTAATGTGCCTCGAATATGGACCAGTACGACGTGGATGTCGATGGATCAGCTATATGTGTGTTACCAGATTTTGGAAAATTGCACTGGAATTTTGTGGTAAAAAGAAAAAAACATAACCTGTAAGTATGTGTACATTGTGTGTGCTAAAGTTTGGACGAATGAAACAGTTTCACAACTCACACAGATATGCTAAATTTTTGTTGTTTCACTGACTGATGCTTAATTAAACTTTGCTTTTAAGGAATAATGTGTGCTATGAATGTCTCTGATAAATTGAAAGTTTATTATTATTTTGTGTAACTTAAATTTTGAATTCTGTTTTGGACATTGCAAATCATTTGTTTTGTTATGTTATGCTGCAGGAATGTGTTTGATGTGTACCGTGTGCTTAATTAAGCTTTGATTTTCAGGAATGTTCTGCGACAGTATTGTTTTTGGGTAAAGATGTGATTTGTTCTGTTGCATTCGATTTGGTTTGATTTGGTTTGGGTTTCATTAGGATGCTGTGATCTTTTATTTGCAGAAAATTGTTGCATGAATAGTGTGTGTATGTATGTTTGTGAGGTTATGTGAGATATGAGTTAATATTTGCCTCGGTGGAAGTGCCTAAGAGTAACCCCGACGGTGTAGTGTGAGAGATGAGTTAATATTTGCCTCGGTGGAAGTGCGGTGGTAAAGTGAGAGATGAGATGAGATGATGTCAGCTTCGGTGGAAGTGCCAAAGTATAACCCCGATAGTTGAAGTGTAAATGTGTTGATTTTTCAGGAGGGCTACATGTACCTGGAATTTCGATTTGATGTGATGATTTGAGAGATTTTGCTTATTGGTGTTGCTGTAACGTGCCCAGTATAGCGTGTGTGATGTATTCACACGAGAGAGTAAATGTATTGAAGTGAATACAATGAGAATAATTTTTTTGTGTTTATGCAACAAGTTTAGTACCATCTTATATAGCAAGTTTTAATACCATCTATTTTCCAGCTTAATTTTGATTCGGAGGATGTGGATGCAACAGTATAATGTCATGTTATTGGTGTCATTCCTGAGATGTTAATGTGATTTCTTTAAGTTTATGCCTATGTTAGGTATTTTTGATTTTGCAGCATGTTGAATGAGACACGTCAGTGAAGATATTTGGTTTTCTCAGAAATTACTGTCTACGAGAAAGTTGAAAACTAAGACGATGATGATTGAAATAATGATGATGATGATTGAGCTAATGATCATAAAAATATGTATCAGATAGTAATGTGGAGGAGAATTTGTGTTAGTGACAGTAGAGTATGAGTATTGTAGTTGAAAGAATGTAATGTGGTGTAGTTTGAATATGTACTGTGGATTTATTTTTGAAGTTTGTAGTAATGTATACAGTAGTTTTGAGTAGTTATTTAAGTGAGTGTTGTGTATAATTTGGGCCATGGTCAGTGTGAATGATTCCATTTCATTGTCATGTATGAATGTATTGTAAGTGCACTTATTTCTCTTCATTAGTAGTACCAGCTGGTTAAGAAATAATATTGGGATCCCAAATAAGTTTCTATACTTGTGTTATGTTATTGTATGTAAACAATGAATGTCACTGATGTAATGTTTATGTATTCTGATCCTTTTGTGATTTTGTATTTGGATTTTAAAGCATTTTGTGTTAAATTTTGGATGTTAACCCCCTGAAAAATTCAGTTTTTATGTCAACATGTGGTCATTTTTTTTCTCTCCTTGCCCCATCTTAAAAGAATTCATTGATTGTAAACCTTCTTGACATTTTAAATCTTTTATTGTAAATGACATACTACTTCTTTTATGTGTGATGATCTTTTGGAGCACCATTTCTACCGTTCTATGTTTCTGTTGTAGTCACTTTGCTGATTGCGGAGCTCGAGAGTATAAAAAGAGTACTCCCGCCAGTCACGCCAGGGGTTCCAGAGACACCACAGGAGAGCTGTCGTGCAGCCACTACACTGCAGTGGCTTAAGGAGCCACTATTTTGGGGGGCAGTCCAAGCCAGCGATTGCCCACCCCTTCCTCATCTTCAGCGACCTGCAGCATCCAAAAGACTACAGCTGAAAAATAATTCGTCGTTGTGGGTGATCTGGAAATCCCACCCACAAACAGTTACGTCGGAACATCCATCCAGGTGCAGTGTAGTGTGCATGTGACAGTGGCAGCTTGGTGTGTGTGCGTGTGCGGGGTACTTGAGCATAAGTGATCTGAAGAAAAATAATTCGTCGACACTCGAGACTCACAAATATGTCGGTCAGCATGTGCATTTGCTCAGATATGTAGGCTCCATATATGTTAACAGATACTGCGTATTTTTTGTATGTCATGTTTTATTCTATTTTGTAATTTTTTCCCTTTCTTTGTTTTTTTCACAAACAACATTCTCCTTATGTCGACGAGGGCGTCGATCTAGGTGGCCAGGGGGAGATGTGACGTATGCGCATACGTCTCTTTGGTTACCTAGATTCGAGATGGCGGTTGTAGTTTAGGTGGGGATTAGCAGTTTAGGTGGGGGTAGGTTAGTTGGTATCCCCACGCTTTTTGAGGCGTGCTTGGAAAGAGAGTCAGTGAGTAACAGTCAACCAGACCAGACCTGCGTTGCTCTCACCATGCAAGAATGCATGGTGGCCTCGCCCGACAGGCATGGAACTAAGATGGGGTATGTAGTAAGTTTTATCTAATAAAATACTGTACCATCCAATCTTTATTGTTTTATTTATGATAGTGTAAAGCTCCTTCTACCTATTTTGAGCAATGTAAGTATCCTTTTGCCAGTTTTTAATAATATTTCTGCACCTTCACTTTAGCTGCGTCCCTAGTCGTAGCCTCGCCTTATTCAAATTATTACAATTTGTTAACTACCTGTTACCTCTCTAGCAAGTGCTCTGCCCCTTGAGCGTGTTTGATTGGAGGCTGCGACAATATTATTTGAAATTTATAGGATTGTTTTTAATTTCTGTTAATGCTAAATTAAATAACATTTTATAAATTGAAGTGAGTCGTTACATATTAGTTCACACCACAATGGCGCTTGGTATTAACCGAGATGCGCCATTGTGATATTAATTAATATTACCGACTCACTTCAATTTAAAATATAACATCACAACTAACAATACTTCTGTTGAAGAAGGTTCGTTTTGTTGTATTGTTATTTTGCCCCACGCTTTGGGAGTCAATTTGAAGGTTTGTTACTGCTACGTATAGAAAGCCAGTTTGAAGAATGTGTATTATGTTTCGACTGTTGGGGAGCCGAACTTTAAGTAGTTGCAACCGCACATATGGTAAAAAGTCTCCGGTAGTCTTTGCCCCAAACGTTTAAAAATATTAAATTTGTAATTTTGACTGTTTGTTTAAATATTATATACTTATTTTTGCCTCGGCTGAGTCAGTATTTATATTTCTTTTAGAGACATGAATATCTTAGCAGGGAGTGGTGCGACTGAAGAATGTAGGCTTACACAGATTATAATTTTACTTCAATCCTTTTATTAACGCTTGATTAGATTTAAATAACCTTCACTGTTATGGAGAGAGCTGTGAGATTTTTTTTTATTAATTGCTTGCACATTTTAACTCGTAAACTATTTTTTTCTCACACTGAATACGTATTAAACTTCTCGAGGACGCATCTTGCGTCCGGTTAGGAACACTCTACAAGCAACTGACTTCTGAATTTGTTAATTTTGCTTCATTTTAGTTTCTGATTGGCTAATCCTAGTCCAATAGAGTATCTTCATTTAACTAAAGCTTTTTCTCGTTGTTGATTGGCTATTTCATAAACTGTCACAAAAATTACATTATTGTTTCCATGAATTACAAGCAGCATTGTTAAACTTTCAAACTCATTATTGCCTCAAGGCTACCTTATTGTTACCTCATTGTTAGCAACTTTTTACCTTTTTCTCACGGCTCCTACATTATTAAATTACGTAATGCATTCACATAACATTACTACACATGTATACAACAATATAAACATATATAATGACTGTAATATACACTTTTTATATATTATTACATATATATTGCTTTAAGGCGGGCTTTTATTGAATTTATATATTATATAATTTGACTGAAGTGTTAAAAATACTGTCTCACTGTCCTTATAATTGTAAACGTTAATATTTTAGACGAACATGAAGGCCAGACACTTTTGAACCAACTGTGCTTCACAAGTAGACCATATCATTGTCTCAAACCCATATAAGTTATTGTAAAATGTCTTTAAATCTACTGCAATAATTAGTAACTTATTACTGTAAAAACAATGTGATAGATAGGTAGTTATTTCCAGTAGGTATTATGTATTCTCATAGCTTCTATCTGCACGGTCAAATGTCTATCAAGGTATCAAAGTTTGTCGATGCAATTTAGGAGCATAGTTTTTTTGTGTAGAGCAAAACAGTGCAACTTTTAACTATTAAGGTATGGAACTTTGAACATGGTAACCATGGTCTCTTAGTTCATCGAGTGGGACAGTTTGCCCCTCACTGATCCACAATATAGTTCTCAAGTCTTTACTTCACGTAGGCGTTTAAATTTAAAAAATAACAGACAAGGATAGAAATTATCAAATGTATACCAATTTTAGCATATAAATTGGCTGTGGAATCCCCGCTGTTTTTGATGGAGAGAAATAAACGGTTGAATGCTTTTCTCTCAAAGAGCTCAGCCATTATCGGTTTTCCTGATAAAGTGATGAAGTGACACAATATAATACAGCATCCATTTATATGCTTTATTGCTTTCATATATACATCACAATAGATTCCTCGCTATAAACAAGCAAACATTAAACTTCGCCTGATACGTAATAACCAAACACACAATCCGATCAAATATTCTTTCCACCAGTTCGTAATTATTGTTTATTTTTCAAACAGCTCCTCATTATAAGGTAAAAATAAATTGGAATAAAGCTTTGTTCTCCATATGCTTTATGTTAATCGAGATATTAATGTTATTGCTAATTTTCTTCTAGGTGCAAGGGGAATTTGGTAGGCTTTAAGCCATAGTCAAATCTTTTAATACCTGGTTGCTATGTGGCGCATTCCATTCTCTTTGTATGTTCAGGACATAAAAAAATGAATAACGAATTCCTATTTGAGAAAAAGTATAAGTATTGGAAAATTTAAGAGAATAACAAGCAATATCTCGAAAATGGTTCACTCAACAAAAAAATGTATATGACATAAATTGTGTATTTTAACGCGATCTACATTTTTGTATAGTAAAATTTTGTCTATATCTCATGGTTTACCAGTTATGTAAAAGTCGTTCACAATGAAGAATACTTTTGGTGACATTCCCAGAAAATTCAAGATATACATTTTATTTGTCAGGAAAGTATCTTAAATATATGATATTTTAATCAAAATCGTTGGAGCCATTTCTGAGAAAATTACAATTTTCGAAAAATGTTCCATGTAAAGGGTAATCTGGGGTAGGGGATTTTCTTGAAAACCTTCGTGTCGCATCTCTGGAAGATACTGAACCTAAATACCAAGTTTGGTGTTTATCCGACTGTTCGTTTCTGAGTTATGCTGTTCACACACACACACGGACATGTTTCCAAAAATGCTTTATTTTTTGGATTCAGTTGGCCTCAAAGCATGTATTTCCGGTGAAATCTCGGTATCGAATTTTTGGGTGGAATACAATACTTCCCCTACTTAACTATATGTAGTAGAGAAAGCAAAAATACTTGTCTGGTTGCTTTTGTTTATATGCTAAAGTATTACATATGCATACAACACTCGAGATATCCTCTATAACAAGCCGGAAGAGTCAGGACATCCGTCAGGGATTCAAAGATTGTCAGGTTTATAGTGAGAGAGATCACACATCCATATACATACGGAGATTTCCTTCTGCATACAAAATGCAATAATTTGAAATTGCACTTCTTTCTTCGTTTCAATTGAACAAAGCCATTTTCTATAGCATGTTGTCTCAGAAAATGGTGGATGAGGCTCGTAAATGGGAGATTTCTGGTTAAAACCCAGACGTAAGGGACCATGCTGTTCATTACTTTCTGTCCACGTACCTAGTAGATAGAGGTATTGCATTCCACCCAGAAATTCGATACAGATAGTTCACCGGAAATATATGTTTTGGGACACCTGAATCCAAAGAGAAGCATTTTTAAGGAAAAGGTCCGTGTGTTTGTTTGTGTGTGTGAGTGAATGAATGAAAGATTCATTGTATACTTTGTACTTATATGCAATTTATACAATGTTTGCAATACAACGGAGTTGCTTATTATTTCTCTTCCCCTTATATTTAACATTCTGTTGTATATATAATGGGGAATTATAATTTACCACTACTTACTTTTTTGACTCATACCCCTTTTGCGTATTTTCTCCAATTTGCTTTACATCTCTGTTAACCACTTTAACCTAATGTTCCTTAAATGTATTCCTCCTTTCTCCATATATTCATTTTATCTTGTATTAAAATTCTTTCCAACTTTTAGCTGTTTCCATTTTCATTCATTCATTCATTCATTATCTGTTTACCCTCCTCTTATGTAGGACTTACACCTCCCAGGACTTACAAGCGGGTGCCTGGGGTCAGAGGCCCGTCGAGGAGCAGACACTCATGGATCAGACAGAGCATCCAGGATGGGTGATCAGCCCGATGCCTGGTATGGGATGAAGGAAGTAGATGAAGCGAAATGTTGGTGAAATGGATGAAAGGAAAGGTGATGATGGAGCAGTTGGTGGAATGAATGGCGGGGGAAACCGGAGAACCCGGAGAAAACCAGCCCAGACGCCGCTTCGTCCACCACAAATCCCACATGCAGGTCCCTGGGATTGATCCCGGGCCGCTTCGGTGGGAGGCGAGCGGTCTAACCACTCGGCCAAGGCGCCGCCCTGTTTCCATTTCTGTAGCATTAAATTCTCTCTTCCTTTATCCGTGTCCTCGCATTCCAGAATATATGTGCCTGTGAGTGATTCTGTGAACAGATAACTCAAAAACCAAAAGTCGGATAAACACTAAACGTGGTATTGAGGCAGTATTTTTAACACTTAAATAATTTCAGTCAAATTATACAATATATAAATTCAATAACAGCCCGCCTTAAAGCAATATGTGTATGTAACAATATATAAAAAGCATATATTACAGTCATTGTATATGTTTATATTATTGTATATATATGTAATAATGTTATGTGAATGTATTACGCAAATTTAATAATGTAGGAGCTGTGAGAATAATAGGTTAAAAGTTGCTAACAATGAGGTAGCCTTGAGGCAATAATGAATTTGAAAGTTTAATAATACTACTAGTCATTCTTGGAGCAACAATAATGTATTTCTGTGACAGTTTATAAAATAACCAATCAACAACCAGAAAAAAACTTAAGTTAAATAAAAGTGTTCTATTGGATTAGGAATAGCCAATCAGAGACTTGAAATACAGAAATTTACAAATTTAGGCGCTAGAAATCAAGTCAGTTGCTTGTAGACAGCTATCATAACTGGACGCGTTGGTTGTTGACAGTGTTCCAAAGTGGATGCGAGATGTGTCCTCGAGAAATTTAATACGTATTAGTGCGAGACAAAAATAGCTTACGTGTTTAAAAAGTGCAAGTAATTAATAAAAGAATCTCACAACTCTCTATATCAGTGAAGTGTTATTTAAAATAGTGTCAAGAATAAATAAAAAGGAGTGAAGTAAAAATTATAATCTGTGTAAGCCTACATTCTTCAGTCGCAACACAACCCTGCAAAGAGAAACATGACTCTAACAATAATACTGACGCAGCCGAGGTAAACATAAATATAAATATTTAAAGAAACAGTCAAATTACAAAGGTAATACTTTTTAAACATTTGGGGCAAAGGCCAGCGGAAAGTACATTTTTGATGAAGGCTACCGGAAACATTTTACCATTTGTGCGGTTGCAACTACTTCAAGTTCGGCTCCCCAACAGTCGAAATATAATACAACTTCTATTTCAAATTGGCTCCCAAAATTTGGGGCAAATAACAACGTAAAACTAACAATACAACTACATTCTCAGTACTTAGGTTCAGCACCTTTCAAAGATGCGATATGAACAGTTTCAAGAGAATTCCACGCCCAAAACTACCCTTTACAAGGAACAATTTTCGAAATTATTGATTTTATAAAAATGGCTCTAAGAACTTTAATTAAAATACCACCTATTAAAGCTATTTACAAACAAACATAATGTATATTTTGTATTTTCTGGGAACAGCCTGTAAAGTCCTCTTCATTCGGAAGGAATTTGGTTTAATTTGGTTTAACTGATAAATGTACCGAGCGGGATGGCACAGGCGCTTTCGTTTGTAGCCCGCATTCGGGAGTTCAATTCCTGTGGCCGGCCTTCCTGACCCCTGTTCTTTTTTTTTTGTGGGGGGGGGGTTCTCGGGTCGCCAGGAAAGGATTCTCACATACACCGAATTTCCTGTCCCTCCATTCCATCTCCATTCTCATTTTCATTTCACTTCATCTTTCATCCGTTGGTCTCCTTCAGGGTTGGAAGTGTCGACGATGGTATTTCGGTGCAATGTTGCAGGGGAAAACGATGCTCTTTGTGACTCTCCCCGTCCCTCACCTTTCGGCAAACTGCCGGGAGTATCCAAACCCCTTAATGGGCGTTGGTCCCCTTTGTGCGGGGTGGGGTCCCCAGTCTGTCTGTCCGTCTACCAAGGAGTCTATCTGTAAACTTAGGGACCCTGCCATTCCAGTGCTATCGCTCCTGGTTTCGGTCTCCGGTGTCTCCTCTCGCCTCATTCCTCCTCCTGGGAACGCCCCCTTTGTGGGGCGTAGGTGCACTATCCCCTATGTGGATCAGTGCCGATCCCCTCCATAGCCAAACCAATCCAGCAGATAAACTTTAAGCGATACAGGAAAACGTACTGCACAAAAAAATGTAGATCTCTTTAAAACACAATTTATATCAAATAAGCTTATGTGTGGCATAAGCCATTTCTGAGATATCCGTTATTAATGGTTCGAATTGTTCACTTCTTGGTGATTCTGTTAAAAGCCCTGTCAACATTCAGTTGTTTTTCGCGATTGTCTGGAAACAGTATAGAATTTTAAGACCAGATATAGTGTCCAGTTCTTAAACATTTGACTGTCCCTGTTCTCATTGTCTCAATAAGAAATATGTAATGTAGCTATTTCTGCAAAGGCTTATGTAGATTAAAATATAGTAGCTAGAAAAATAAGCGTTACGAATAGTTTGTATACCCACTAATAATCGACAGTGGGTAAATAAGTAATTTAATGTAACGCATTCGATCTTTTTCTTTCTTTCTTTTTTCTCTCTGCTTTTTGTTCTCAAGTTTTCCTCTCGCTACGCAAATACTAACACCACAAAAATTCATTTCCTCTCATTTAAATTCCTACTTTATCTGGAAGAAGTTAGAAGGTAAGTAATGAGTATGTCCACAATTCTGAGAAAAGGCTCCTACTCTGGTGTCTGGTATAGAACCTGTGTCCTACCTGCGTGATAGGGTGGAGTCATTTGAGGAGAATCCTCTGCGCATAAGGGGGCAATGAACTAGGAATTCGCGTCACGTTACCAGATCTGGAAACTCAGGACAGAGTTTAGTTCGAGCTTGCCGCCACAGATCTCACCGCCTTCTGTTCCATTTTAAGGCTTTTTCCTGTTAATTTTTGTTTTCTTTGATACAACAGCTTTACAGTTCTGAATCTGATAAGGCATTTCAAACTTACCATTTTACGTTAACAACCTATCGCTGGATATATCCAGCCTCTTCTAGCCTCTGGAGAGACTGTCATTGTTGTTCCTGCCTTGGAAGGTTGCTTGCCATAGCTACGAGTCCTGTCCATCCGAGTTTGTTATGTGGGGTTACGTTCCTTTCTTTCAGTACATATATTACTGCAAAACCAACTTCAACATTTGGTTGCGAGGTGTGCACCACGCCATAAGAAGACAACATGAGGCTGAATGTGGCGCAAATGAGATTTGCTCATCAGGTACGAGTGACATTAAGAGACAGAAATAAGAGTGAAGTAGTTAGAATAAAAATAAAAATGAGAAATATAGTTGCAGAAGTTAGGGAATACCGGAATAAAGGGAGAAGACATGCGATAGATTATCAAAAGTAGTACACGTTTACAAAAAAGCGAAATTTAAAGATACGAAATCAACGGACGGGAAACCGGGACCGAACACCGCACACAGGCCAGTCGACCCCTTGTACTTCTACCACTGACTCCCAGGAGGGAGGGATGAGGGGAGAGATCCGAAGGGCGACCAGATCTGGACGACAACGTGCAAGCACAGACGGGGTCCCTAGCGTTTCAATACATAGATATACATCCTACACCGCCCGTGGCCACACACAAGCTACCAACCACCTCTCCAGGAGAGACATAACTGTACAACCCCGTAGTGAAGCCAGAAAAGAAACCTCTACAGTGCGCAAGCCACCATCCATCCGCAACCCAACGGACACCGTTGCTTGGCCCTACAATCCTCAACGGGATAATAAGGAAAATAATGGGTAGAGGAAGTGAGAGGGAGGAGAGTCTTGTTAGAGGATTAATATCCCAGCATTTGCCTCTTGACCGGGGAAACCACGAAGAACCCATGGGCCAAGGTGGGCGGTCGCCGGGGATTCAACCCGAGATCTCCCAAATGCGGGCCATAGACGATACCTGAGGCCATCCGCCTCGGTATACACTTACAACCCCTACGACAGAAGAGACCAGGACAGACCGAGAACAAGATGCAAACAGTAGTTCCGAATTAGGAACGGGCATTAGTTCCCCAAATCTTGATTAGGAAGATGAAGAATACACTAGTTTTCCAAGAAAACATTGGATCCTAATTTTATCAACTTCAAAGTGCTGTACGGGAATGCTATTGAAAATACTGTGCGAGTTTCTGAGTAAAACACTGTCTTTTAGCCTGTAGACACACTGCAAGTTGCGTAAATTTTCGACTGTTTCGCTGCGTTGCAGGCGCTTATCCCCTATCTAGGAAAGAACGTTGAAATTTTACACCAATTTTAATACACTAGGAAAAACAGCAACTTATATTTCTATATAACATGGCATTATAAAAATAAAGGCTTATTGGGGGTTATTTAGTAAATGTCAGTATTTATCGAATTCGTCGCGCTGCTTATGTTCAAACCATATTCGATATATCAAAAGCGCCAGCATATCGAGAGTTATATTTGTTATTGCTGTAATTATCCTTGACGTACATGAAGATAACTCATCTCGGCATATAGCAAGCATTTTATATATACTCAAGTCTCTTTTTTATTGTTAACCAGATAAACACAGTGCATATCACAGGATATTCACATATTTATTACAGTATTTGACTTTAAAGACTGCTGCTGTAAAATCACCATCACAACGTCCTCCAAATAAAACATGACTAATGGCATTTACTTTTCCCCATAATATGAAGAAACTTTTATTCAAGAAATTTGTTTCTACAACACTTGATTTTGGAGATATTGTACAGCATCAACTTAAATGGTCCACCCTGTTGTTGCTAGAAAGAGAAACCCCAAGTTGCTTTGGAGTAGCGGATTAATTGTTACGAAGTTATTGTAGTTTCGGATCTAAGAATTGCAAGGGTCCAACAATACTCCTAAGTATTTCATTTTGTGCCCACATTTATGCCCTTAGTGATTACTGTGAAATGAATTATATTTTCTGTTTTTCGAACACACATTGGCATCAGTGCTGTTTTATCTTTTGCTATTTCTAATTTTCGTACCTCGGTTATTTCCAGTGCATTCTGTTCTGTGGAAAGTACGTTTGAGTGAGATGAACCGTTGAGAATGACCATCATGTCATCACCGTAGATTACAATATGCAGATCAGGTAATTGGAAAGTTGTTCAATTAAACCACTGATTATTATATTCCACAAGGTGAGGGCGGCAGCCGATCCCTGAGGGCAACTTTTGGTAGCCTGTTTATATTTGAAAACGTTTCCCAGGCTGAAGTCAGCGGTACGATTTTGGAGGAAATCCTTGATGTAATAAATGTTAGGGGGGCAGTTTAAGTTCCGCAGTCGGTCTGGATGACCGGGATGCCAGGCATTATCGAAGGCTCCAACTATTCTAAAGCAAGGAGGCAACACCTTAGCCCTTATCGTCTATTGTATAGGACGTAACAGATTTTATTGCGGCCACGTGATTTTCCTACTGTAAATATATACTGCTGATGTATCAGCCCATTAGATACCAAGCGGTAGTTGAACCTATCCATGGTTATTACTTTCTCTACTACGTATAGTAAGTAGGGGAAGTATTGCATTCCACCCAAAAATTCGATACCGAGATTTCACTGGAAATACATGTTTTGAGACCTCCTGAATCCAAAAAAAGCATTTTTGGAAACATGTCCGTGTGTGTGTCTGTGTGTGTGTGTGTCTGTGTGTCTGTGTGTGTGTGTCTGTGTGTGTGTGTCTGTGTGTCTGTGAACAGCATAACTCAAAAACGAACAGTCGGATAAACACCAAACTTGGTATTTAGGTTCAGTATCTTCCAGAGATGCGACACGAAGGTTTTCAAGAAAATCCCCCACCCCAGACTACCCTTTACATGGAACATTTTTCGAAAAGTTTAATTTTCTCAAAAATGGCTCTAACGATTTTGATGAAAATATCATATGTTTAAGATAATGTCATGAGAAATGAAATGTATATCTCGAATTTTCTGGGAATGTCTCCAAAAGTATTCTTCATTGTGAACGACTTTTGCATAACTGGTAAACCATAAGAGATAGACAAAATTTTACTACACAAAAAATGTAGATCACGTTGAAATACACAACTTGTGTCATATACATTTCTTTTGTTGAGTGAACCGTTTTTGAGATATTGCTTGTTATTTCCTTAAATTTTCCAATACTTATACTTTTTCTCAAATTCGTTATTCATTTTTTACTTTCTCTACTACGTATAGTAAGTAGGGGAAGTATTGCATTCCACCCAAAAATTCGATACCGAGATTTCACCGGAAATACATGTTTTGAGAATCACTGAATCCAAAAAAAGCATTTTTGGAAACATGTCCGTGTGTGTGTCTGTCTGTGTGTCTGTGTGTCTGTCTGTGTGTCTGTGTGTCTGTGTGTCTGTGAACAGCATAACTCAAAAACGAACAGTCGGATAAACACCAAACTTGGTATTTAGGTTCAGTATCTTCCAGAGATGCGACACGAAGGTTTTCAAGAAAATCCCCCCACCCCAGACTACCCTTTACATGGAACATTTTTCGAAAATTTTAATTTTCTCAAAAACGGCTCTAACGATTTTGATTAAAATATCATATGTTTAAGATATTGTCATGACAAATAAAATGTATATCTCGAATTTTCTGGGAATGTCTCCAAAAATATTCTTCATTGTGAACGACTTTTGCATAACTGGTAAACCATAAGAGATAGACAAAATTTTACTACACAAAAAATGTAGATCGCGTTAAAATACACAACTTATGTCATATACGTTTCTTTTGTTGAGTGAACCGTTTTCGAGATATTGCTTGTTATTTCCTTAAATTTTCCAATACTTATACTTTTTCTCAAATTCGTTATTCATTTTTTTATGTCCTGAACATGCAAAGAGAATGGAATTCGCCACATAGCAACCAGCGTTAAAATATTTGACTATCGCTTAAAAGCTACCATATTCCCCTTGCATCTACAAGAAAATTACCAATAAGATTGACATCTCGATATCTCGATTAACATGAAGCATATGGAGAATAGGCGTTTGTAAAATTAGATTGTACAAGAGTAGAGAAAGTTATGTGAGTGTAACACATCAGATTTTTTTATGTCCTGGACATGCAAAGAGAATGGAATGCGCCACACAGCAACCAGCGTTAAAATATTTGACTATCGCTTAAAAGCTACCATATCCCCCTTGCATCTACAAGAAAATTACCAATAAGGTTGACATCTCGATATCTCGATTAACATGAAGCATATGGAGAATAGGCGTTTGTAAAAATAGATTGTACAAGAGTAGAGAAAGTCATGTGAGTGTAACACATCAGATTTTTTTTTGAATGAATTTTCCTCAGTGAGATAGCAGAAACCCCGATATTTTGTCGTTCTTCGTGGTCTAGCGGTACCATGCTAGACTCTAGTTCCCCAAATCGCGGGTTCAAACCCTGTAGAGGGTGATGGATTTTTTCGGGTGTGGAAATCCGACGGTGGTCCCGTGAGGAAGATTTACAGCATGTAAAAGAATCTCAAGATAAAGAGGTCTCTGAGCAAACTTTACGGCGTTTCACGCCCAATATAGAATGGGACGCTAAGAAGCATAGTAGTTAAAGAGCGTCATTAATGAAGCTCAATTTTTTTTTTCATCCCGGTAGCCTGTTGTTTGATTGTGTTTGCTCTTGTGTGCATTGGGGATTGCTATTACTCTGGCGTTTTTCCATGTTTTAGGAAAACAGTCCAGGCAAAGACATTTGTTAAACAGCGTTATCAAAAACTAGTATAGTTTTGTGTATCATTTTAACAATGCACCGTCAATACCAACAGCTCCTGGGCATATGCGGCCATTAAGATTAGCTATTGTGTCTTCTGCTTCATGAAGTGCGAATTCTGGATTTGGCTGAGTAAATGACGTAGATCTTGCAAGTACGTGGGTTCTGATGATGCTATGATTCTCATTTCCTTGTGCTATTATATGGTCTAGAGAGAATTTATGAGTTGCAGCGATGTATTCTGCTGACAGGATTGCTGACCCACCTTGCAGGATTATGGTGGAGTGCACTGGCCTACTTGCAAAGCCCCATTTGCAGGGTGAGCCTTTAGTGTTTTCTGTGCAAAACGTTTTCCAAAATTCTTGTTAGGTTTTGGAGTTCTGTCTTATGTTAATTAGTATCATCTTAAATTTTGTCTATAGATGTCTTGCATGGGGCAGTATTTTTAACATTTAAATGATTTCATTCTAATTATATAATATGTAAATTCAATAACAGCCCGCCTTAAAGCAATGTGTATATGTAACAATATATAAAAATTGTATATTACAGTCATAGTATATATTTATATTATTGCATACATGTGTAATAATGTTATGTGAATGTATTACGTAATTTAATAATGTAGGAGCTGTGAGAATAATAGGTTAAAAGTTGCTAACAATTAGGTAACCTTGAGGCAATAATGAGAAATAGAAAGTGCAATAATGCTACTAGTCATTCTTGGAGCAACAATAATGCAATTTTTGTGACAGTTTATAAAATAGCCATTCAACAACCAGAAAAAAAGCTTAAGCTAATTAAAGTATTCTATTGGATTACGAATAGCCAACCAGAGACTTGAAATACAGAAATTTACAAATGTGGCGGTAGAAATGAAGTCAGTTGCTTATAGACAGCGCTCATAACTGGACGCGTTGGTTGTAGATAGTGTTCCTGATGCGAGATGCGAACTCGAGAAATTTAATACGTAATCGTGTAAGACGAAAATAGTTTACTTGTTAAAAAGTGCAAGTAATTAATTAAGAAAATCTCACAGCTCTTCCTATATCAGTGAAGTGTTATTTAAATCGTGTCAAGCATTAATAAACGGAGTGAAGTAAAATTATAATCTATGTAAGCCTACATTCTTCAGTCGCACCACAGCCCTGCAAAGAGAAACATGTCTCTAACAATAATACTGGCACAGCCGAGGTAAACATGAATATGTAATATTTAAAGAAACAGTCAAATTACAAAGTTAACATGTTTAAATTTTTGGACAAAGGCTATCGGGTACCATACGTGCGGTTGCAACTATTTCAAGTTTGGCTCCCCAACAGTTGAACTACAATACAACTCCTACAACAAAATAACTACTTCAAATTGGTTCCCAAAGCGTGGGGAAAATAACAACGTAATAATAGCAATGCAATAATACAACTGCTTAATGTATTGTAGGGTTTTACATCGCTTAAATCTTCGTTTTACTGCATTAAGTAGTTTTCGAGTGGTTTTACTCAGTAGACCACCAGGGTAGAAATTTTATTGTTGGCATGAAAGCCAGGAAATAGCTGCTATTGTCTGTACAAAACGAGAATGAATCTGAGGCGTAGGTAGATGACACGTGTAAGTCGCTCAGCCAATAGCGCTAGAGCGGGGTTTTCTAGTTCAAGTGCCACTCGGTCTTGCTGTAGGCTACGGTTTCTGCTTTTCAATTGTGCTGTTAAAGTTGTTAAGTACTCATATTTATAGTGTTATAGCTGAGCAGGACTAAACTTCTTGAATCAGACTGTCCAAAAACCGTGTTTCTACGAAGTTTTGGTTCTTGAGTTGTGTGTCCAAGCAGATATTAATGAGGGTTGCTGAAAGACCTTGACCATTGTACACCACCATTAGCTGTACTGTGTTTACGTTCGATCTGTTCGTAAGAGCTTAGTGCAGTTGAGTTCTAAGATTAGCGAAGTGAAGACGTATCAACCCTAGTAATTAATTTGTTGCTTGTAATTTACCTTTTAGACAGTGTATTTACACGCGAAAGTATTATTTATATGAGCCTAAAGTTTCAAAGTTAGTGTTATAACTGTACGGTTTTAATTAAATATTTAACCATGGTGAAAGAATGCCCGCTGGACTCCGCGCCAAGTGATCGGAGTGAATGTATATGCTACACTGGCCATATCCTGCTTACGCTGTGATCTCGTCTCTCTGTATCTCTGTCACACACACAAACCATCTGCCAACGCAACGCTCCTGCTGGCGCTTCAATGGCTTGCTTCAGATTCCTTCTGTTTAGTACGGGTTTTATTTCGTCCAGTGCTTGTCACATACCTTTATTGGCATTCTCTAGGTGTACTTTTTGTGTTTGATTTATTTATAAAACCCCTAGTCACTTACATTTCCAGTTTTGTTAATTTAAAAGATTAATTTATCAAAACAAGTGTGCAGAAAATTCGAATGAAGTACATTGATTAGTTCTCCAGCAATCCTCAGACGAAGTTTTCCCTGTGGTAACGTCACATTTCCCAACAAATCAGGCTAGCATTCAGTTGTAGCACACAACTCTCGAAACTTGGTTACAGTATTGCAGTGTATTGTGGTCATATTGTGCTTTTTGGTGTATAATTTTTCTGAATATAGGGTAGTAACAAGCTTTCATAAATTTCCCAGTAGAGAAAATCACGAAAACGATATAATGCGTTGTTAAAAATATTAATAGCGAAGACTTTATTCCAAGCAAGTCTTCGATGTATGCTCTGTCCATTTTATTGAAGACGATTATGAACAATCCTGTGTATTAAAATCCACGCTTCTTAAAATATCAAGAAGTTAGTTTCTGTCTCACGTATGGAAAGTCAGTTTGAAGATGTATCATATTTCGACTGTTGGGGAGCCGAACTTGAAGTAGTTGCAACCGCACGTATGGTAAAAAGTTTCCGGTAGCCTTTGCCCCAAAAATGTACTTTCCGGGTGCCTTTGCTGCAAGTTTAAAAATATTAACTTTGTAATTTGTCTGTTTCTTTAAATATAATATATTTATGTTTGCCACCGCTGCGTCAGTATTTATTTTTAGAGACATGAATGTCTTAGCGAGAGTGGTGCGACTGAAGAATGTAGGCATGTACAGATTTTAAGTTTTTCTTCACTCCATTTATTAATGCTTGACACAATTTAAATAACACTTCATTAATAGAGAGAGAGCTGTGAGATTTTTTTTGTTAAACACTCGCAGTTTTTAACACGTCAACTATTTTTATTTGTCTCACACAAAATGCATATTATGTTTCTCGAGGAGGTATCTCGCGTCCAGTTAGAAACGCTGTCTACAAGCAACTGAACCCTGAATTTGAAAATTTTGCTATATTTCAGTTTCTGATTGGCTAATCTTACTCCAATAGAATACCTTCATTTAACTTAAGCTTTTTTTCTGGTTGTTGATTGGCTATTTATAAACTGTCACAGAAATTACATTATTGTTGCACCAAGAATTAGCAGTAGCATTTAAACTTTCGAATTCATTATTGCCTCAAGGTTACCTTATTGTTACCTCATTGTTAGCAACTTTTAACCTATTTTTCTCACAGCTCCTACATTATCAAATTACGTAATATATTCACATAACATTTTTACACATGCATACAATAATATAAACATAGATAATGACTGTTATATACATTTTATATATTGTTACATACACATATTGCTTTAAGGCGGACTGTTATTGAATTTATGTATTATATAATTAGACTGAAATCATTTAAGTGTTAAAAATACTGCCTCAAATAAATTACGCAGAGTTTTAAAAAGGAATGTTGTTCCATCTCTGAATCTAAGGGTACAGAAAGAATCAGCTTCTCCATTAAAAAGGAAGAATAAAGATAGTGCTTATCTCAGAAAAAATTGTATGCAAAGCCGTTTCGGAATCAGAAGCAAGTGCCCAGTAGATTTCAGTGTTACGAAGTTAGTTATGAAAATGTAAATCAAAGTGAACCAGAAGAAAATAAAGAAAAATCATACAGTGAATAAACGCAGCAACATAAAGATTCAAAACTGCTACTCAGTGTGAAATGGGACGTGAAGTATACAGATATTTAAAAGCTGAACTGAGAATTATTATGACACTTTGGCTTTAGATAAACCATTCACAATATCGGATGATGACTATGATGATACGAGGGAATGGAAAGTTAGCGTTTGTCGGAATGGAGGAAGTGAAGAATAAGTACAATGCTTTTCGTCATTTGGGAATGTCTTTTGTATCTTTTTGTACTCTGTATAAAATGTTGTAAGATTATTGCAACTATGAAATCTTCATGTAGGGAACCGTGATTACGAGTTGAAACCGAGTGTATAGCAAGTCACAAAAATGCGTGGTGTTCGCAGGAAAATTTGAATAAACAATCTTCACTGTGCTTGAGATTAGATATACGTCTCTATATGAAAATTGAATGCATTTACGTTTTTTTAAAAGCTTTTGTGAAACAATAAATTAAGCGACTCTGGGACATCAAACATTTTATAGATGAGTAAAAACATACATGTCCCGGAATTAAGAAGGTGTGGGGGAAAAAAGAAAGATGGACAGTTCAAAATTACAGCGAATGAAGTCTGGATAGCTGGTGATGGCCAATAAGATAGTTCTGGGTTTTGCGCTAAGTATATCACATATATGGCAATGATATAACAACGGAAAAATACTGGCTTTTTTTCAGAAACATCCTATTACTGCAAAACTAGAAATACGGCGGAATAAGAAAGTTGATATGTAATAGGTTTCCTAAGGTTTTGTGCTGCTACGCATGGAAAGCCAGTTTGAAGAAGATGTATTATATTTCGACTATTGGGGAGCCGAACTTGAAGCAGTTGCAACCGCACGTATGGTTAAAAGTTTCTAGTAGCCTTTGCCCCAAAATGCACCTTCCGGTGGCCTTTGCCCCAAGTTTAAAAATATTAACTTTGTAATTTGACTGTTTCTTTAAATATAATATATTTATGTTTGCCTCGGCTGCGTCAGTATTTATTTTTAGAGACATGAATATCTTAGCAGGAAGTGGTGCGACTGAAGAATGTAGGTTTACACAGATTATAATTTTACTTCACTCCTTTTATTAACGCTTGACACGATTTAAATAACACTTCACTGATATAGAGAGATGTGAGCTTCTTTTGTTAATTACTAGCACATTTTAACACGTAAACTATTTTCGTCTCACACTGAATACGTATTAAATTTCTCGAGGACACATCTCGCGTCCGGTTAGGAACACTATCTATAAGCAACTGAGCTCTGAATTTGTAAATTTTGCTATATTTCAGTTTCTGATTGGCTAATCCTGCTCCAATAGAATACTTTCATTTAACATAAGCTTTTTACTGGTTGTTGATTGACTATTTCTAAACTGTCACAAAAATTACATTATTGTTGCTCCAAGAATTACCAGTAGCATTTAAAGTTTCTAATCTATTATTTCCTCAAGGTTATCTCATTGTTAGCAAATTTTAACCTATTTTTCTCACAGCTCCTACATTATTAAATTACGCCATACATTCACATAACATTATTACACATGTATACAATAATACAAACATATATAATGACTGTAATATACACTTTTTATATATTATTACATACAATATTGCTTTAAGGCGGGCTGTTATTGAATTTATGGTATTATATAATTTGACAAATCATTTAAGTATTAAAAATACTGCCTCACAACAGAGCACGAGTTTGACGTATGGCACATGGCCAAATCTTACATGGGAAGCTAAAAACAATTGAAAGTAAATCACAACTTGTACATTTATGGAAACAAAGTATTATTAAGCATATATGCTGCTCAACTCAAACAAGCGGGGAAGAGGAAATGGTTGTTATTGAAAAATTCAAATCTACCCTTAATCACGTCTGCAATATTCACGTTCTGGTATTGAAATAAACTCATGAATAAATTTGAGCATGACGACTTAACAAAGAATCAGATTAAAAGACACCCTGGACAAGAAAGAATCCTCGTGATTATAGCCTTCTGTCATCAGTAATAAATTAAGCCTCATTTATAGACGATTTAAAGCTTACCGAACATTACTGACACGCTGGAAGTTTAGAATATTTTCATAATATTGCATTAACATATAAACCCAAGAGAAGTCACTTAATTTCGAAGAAATGGTTTTGCGTGCAAAACTTAATATTTTAGAATACAACGAAAATACTAGAAGAAATGTGACTGTTGAAAAACTAAGACACTCGAAGGCGAGTCAGAAATGGATCGTCGCGAAAAGAAAAATGATAAATGGCGGAAAAACATATTGCAAGAAGCAATAAGTAATGTGAGAAAAAGCATTTCAATATAACAGAGGATCCCTATAGCTGTGATGTCCCCACGTGTATTGCTACAGAGATATTCGATCTGGAGATTCGAACTGATAAGTTTCAATCCGGTCATGACGCCTAAATATACATCAACAAATACATGAGTGAGCAAAAATAATGCAAGCGGAAAAACTTAGCAGTAGAAAAAATACACGAGCGTATCTGCCTGGGCTATATTGACGTCATCACTCGCCCCGCGCGCTAGTATCAACAGGTAGTAAACAGCACTCCAAACATCGTACAAAAACACGGTTTTTTGTGTTGTTCTCTCAGCGACTTCTTTCTTAATAACGAATAATATAAATAGGTATCTTGAAAGTGGACAGAGTCTCTAAGTCCATCCAATTGTCGTTCGCTTCTTGGATTTTCTATTGAAATAGGTTCCATTTACGACGACGAGCTTTCTAGTGGAATTTATTTCTTGTTCAGTTAAGTTGGTACAGGAGCGTAGCTATATTATACCGTTGTGATCTGATTGTGGTTATTCTTTACTGACGTACCTGTTCTAAATCTTGTGTGGTAACTTGGGTGTTGAGCTACCACTCGGACACCGGAGAAGTGGGGTCATCCTTTACGTTTACGGTAATCAAATTGTTTACTGATAGAAATTTTGTCAGTATTCATCCACACCCCAAATGAAATTTATAGGTTTAATGGAAGTTAGGAATGATCCGATGGTGTGAAGTCCTGTTCAAGTGTGTCACAAGGGGGAAGGTAGAAGCTGGCTACGTACAAAGAGTGCCAAAGAAAATCTCACTGCACCTCGCGTTTGTGTCACATTATTTATCGTTGTTTGTGGCCTCGCGCGAAGCCATGGCGATTTCATTGGTTGCTTTAGGCCACGGTGCAATAATGCGTGCTCCTTCTGCTAAATAGTTACACCAATAACCACAACAAAGGTTACAAAATGGCGTAGAAACGAAATATATGCTTACGTTCTCGATCATATTGGCTAAAAGAGAAAGAGGTAGAGTGTGTGCACTCAGTTTATCATACAGACCTCTTATCGTGATTGGTAGTCCATACTTATCGGCTAGTACAGGACACGCATTTGAAAGGATTAAAAGCTAAGGGGAAAACTTGATGAGCGCCCAGGTTAGCGAAATGTAGAACGTGTAGTGTGAGAATATTTTCAGGGAGTGCAAATTAAAGCTTGAATGGTATTCATTAAATACATAGCAAGGCAGCACTTTATAACAAAAAATAAATAGAACTGTACTATCACAGCGGTATCAATGCTTGTTGCTGCATAGAAGCAAACATAAATAAATAATAAACAAAGCAGCACATTTCCCATCTAAATCCAACCATAATTGGTTAATATACCTTTATTAAAACATTGCTGATCATAGGAATATTATATGATAAAATATAACTCAAGTTTATTTCTATAATATGTATGTCATATTCGATAAACTGTATACATATTTATTTCTAGTTTCTAAACATGATCAGTCAATTATAATAAAAGAGTAATTTGCACTTAGTAAACTAATATCATCACCTGCGGATATTTTATAGGGAGTGGCCACTTTCTGACGAGTACGTAGACCGTCTTCACCACTTTCCTGGAATATTTTTATCCAGTAATTTACTATAAAACACTTTTATGCACTGCCTTTGCAATTGCTGTAACAGTGCGAACAGCCTCCCACATACCCACGATACGTCCACGAGTAATTTCGCTAGTATACGGCATGACTGATTATGAGACAATAAACATGTTTTGGTTTCAATAGCATCAGAAAAAGCAACGGCATAAACCCCCTCTTTTTTCTCTCTTATTGCTTTGTTATCAAGCCACCACACTCTGCGGTAAGTAAGCTGAAGGATACGCCTCAAAAGACCCCAGAAAACGATACAAAATACTCCGAAGATTTTCTTTGGCGCTCTGTGTAAAAGGGGCACTGGATGTTGTACCAACTATTATGTTATCAGAAATACAGAATTTATTGATTACGATAAAATTGTGGGTTATGTCGTTCCTAATGAGTATGCTTGCCCTATGATTTTCGTCTGAGCTAACGAAGTAGGGTGTATAGTTGGTAGGAATGAGACAAGGAACGTTATTGTAGCTCTAGGGTTCTCAGTTAAATAGAATGCCCATAGAATAGATTTAATGTAATTTAAGCTTAGAAAAAGATGCGCCATAGGTTTCTTGCAGTGATGTATGTTCAGTTCTTCGCAGGAGATTTTATCCATCATTAGAATTGAGTCTTGTTTTTTTATTAATGTCACTATTCTTTGAGGTCTGTGTCCAATTTTCTGTTGTTGTTGTTGTATATAAATGTGTTGGATTTCATGCAATTTTAACAGCGAGTAATGTTTTTGTTTATTAAAAATAAATCATAAGATGTAAAGTCTGAGCTTACTAGCGGTCATTAGATAGACCAGGAAATCACAATTATAATGCTAAACAAGGAAGTTTTCTGTGATGGGGGAGGGTGGAGCACCACCATGTGTTTCAGTATTGTCTATCTGTTTCAATGAATCCAACTTTACATAAATTATTCTGTGAAGTTGTCGTGCTGACTACTGACAATAAAATGAAATGACAGGATCATGGTTCTGCACTTCCGCTCCACGCGTATAACTGGTGTTTCATAACATTTGTGAGCAGCTGAACATGCTTGAAAAAACGGAATTGCATCCTGATTATTTAATTTCGTGTTATTTTTAAAACCCGCAGTTATTTTATAACAAACCTAAATGAAGTCGTTAATAACCTCAAAGCTATAAAAACACGATAAAGTTTACAATAGGAAAATTGTTCCTCACGTCTTAAACGTGTGATAGAAAGCGTTGTGCTATAAAATGTCAACCGAAATGGAGTAATTACATACTTACATTTACATTTAATTCTGCTGCACCCCTTAAAAGAGTAGAAACTCGTTCTCAGATTGCATTACACAAACATGCATACAGACATTCTTTGTAAATAGTAATATAAGAGTAAAACTGTATATTATTTCAATTTTACGTTAACTCACGAATATTACTATTATTTCATTTTAAGAATAACAAACATGCCAATTTGCATGTCTCGGAATTTAACCATCAACTTGTAAAATCTTAGACCAAAATTTGAACTTTGATTAAGAGCTATATGTAAGCTAGATTTAGGTTCAAAAACGTGTACCAACTGGCTGAATTTTATATTTGTGCGAATGCAGATTAAATACGTTTTTAGGTACGAAATTCAGTAAAGGATTGTTATAAATTTCTTGCTGAAACTATCAGAGATTTTGAGAAAGGAGTATTTTAGAAGGAGTTGTATCGTATTTCAACTGTTGGGGAGCCGAACTTGTAGTAGTTGCAACCGCAGGTATGGTAAACAGTTTCCGGTAGCCTTCGCCCCAAGTTTGAAAAATATTAACTTTGTAATTTGACTGTTTCTTTAAATATTATATTTTTATGTTTGCCTCGGCTGCGTCAGTATTACTGTTAGAGACAGGTTTCTCTTAGCGGGGTTGTGATGCGACAAAAATGTAGGCTTACACAGATTATAATTTTACTTCCCTCCTTTTATTAATGCTTGGTACGATTTAAATAACACTTCACTGATATAGATAGAGAGCTGTGAGATGTTTTTATTAAATACTTGCACTTTTTAACACGTAAACATATTTTTCGTGTCACACGACTACGTATTATATTTCTCGAGGACACTTTTTGCGTCTGGTTAGTAACCGTCTGCAGGCAACTGAACTCTAAATTTGTAAAATTTTCTCCTTTTCAGTTTCTGATTCGCTAATCCTACTCCAATAGAATACCTTCATTTAAAAAGCTTTTTCTGGTTGTTGATTGGCTATTTTATAAACTGTCACTAAAATGACATTATTGCTTCCAGAATCAGAAGTAGTATTGTTAAACCCTCAAACTCATTATTGCCACAAGGTTACCTCATTGTTAGCAACTTTTGATCTAATTCTCACAGCTCCTACATTATTAAATAACGTAATACATTCACATAACATTATTAAACATGGATACAATAATATAAACATTTGCAATGACTGTAATATACACTTTTTATATATAGTTACATACACATTTTGCTTTAAGGCAGGCTGTTATTGAATTACATTATATAATTCGACTGAAATCATTTAAGTGTTAAAAATACCGCCTCAATTTAATGAGATATTCTTTTATTATTATATTTTGCAGTACTACTCTAAATTAAAGAGACATGCCTACATTGCTATACTATAGTACATACTACACTAAGCCAAGTAAATCGGTCGTAGATATGCTAGTTTTGAAATTTCTGTGAATAGCCTACCATATATTCCTTAATCCGATAGAATTTTGTGTAACCGTGTAATTATCAAATACAAAGACCTGGTCTCATTTAAATCAAAACTTCATATAAAATAACTATCTTGATGAATCTGTAGGCTCTGAAAATTTACCGTGGCAATTCAATAAAACTGATTATTGGCTGCACATCTGAATATAAAGAAGACCTTACTGCTAAATTGGTAACTATTTGTACACAGCCATATACGGTCACATAAAATGGCATCGCGCCAGTTGTCTCCACGGTAACATGTGAAGCTCGCATTCAGAAGTTATCGGTTTGGATTCCCACCGTCTGACCATTCTCACCTTGGGTTTTTCGCGGTTTTCCCTGATCGATAGGCGAATACTGGGGTACTTTCTCATCTGTCGTCATTTTCTTTCTCTCTTTTCGCTTTCATTCCATTTCCTTTTTATTTTGTGTGTGTGTTTCTAGGTTTAGTGGTGTATGGAGCAGATGCTTTCTCCAAGGAGAGTGTAATTCCCGTGGATATCTTAGGCCTGCCTGGTTTGACGGATCGTTCATCGCCATCACTGGGCACTCAATAGTGTGAAGGGTCTTTGAGACACGAAATGTTGGGGACTTTCTGTTGCCGTTTGCCTGCAATCTGTAGCCTCCTGTAGTACCTTCACTTCATCCCTTTCTCCTGGGGTGGCAGCCGCAATCGATCTCACGCAGGTCGCGATGCACGAGGTGCCTGTATACCCTATACACAAAGTGGGCAAAAGAATGTGCTATTTGTATGAAGGGGATACCTGTACTTTGTGTGAATGTTGCATATTGATTTTTTTCTCATAATTTCGCTGGGCTATTCTCGTAACCTATTGAATATAGGGCAACTTGTGGGAGATAATTGCTGCATGACGGAACTCAAGTTAGATGCACTTAGGTTTAGTTTGCGTACCGCCCACCCTTTGTCCACGGAAGATAGAACTAAAACCTCATTTCCGACCTAGTAAAGTGACAGGCGCTGTGTCGTATAGCTCAAGAGAATAGAGCTAAGTACCTTTCTCTGGCTCCATACCATGGTTGAAAAGATGCAATATTTCGTCTCAACCATAGGAATCAACGTTTCTAATGGTCAACAGTATGGCTTGCAATATTCATATGACTTTCTCTACCATTACAGTTCACGCAGTTCCTTGATATAATAGTATACATTCATAAAAAACATTTGCCTAAAGATCACTTAAAATTAAGTGATTTTGAAAAATGTGAAATAGTTGTATAGTTGTACATTGTGAAATACATAATGCCGATATAGAAATGTTGCACACACACACACACTTCTTCTTCAACTGATTACCCTCTTCTTACCCCAAAGCACTTACCCCCCAATAATTTATAATTAGCCTGTCGAGGAGCAAGCGAACCCTAGATCACAGCATATCCAGGATCAGTCCAATGCCTGCTTTGGCGATGAAAAAGAAGAAAATGAAATGTAGTGATGAGTAGGATGACAGGAAAATTATCAAACCCAACTTTCGCCTAGTGACCCAGGAAAACTACGGAAAACCTTCAGTCAGATATGTCGACCCTGAGAGTTTGAACCCGGTACCTCCCGAATGCGGGCTCCAGACATTACCGCCTTAGCCATCCCACTCGGTTACACATACACACACACACCTACACATACTGTATATTTCAATGAACTCCATAATTTTCCTGTACGAAGCTTATATCCATGTCTTATGATTTCCTAGATAAATACAATTGTACAAGATTAATTTATAATGAAGCCCTCATGTACTATTTTTAGAACTTCCAGGGACTGGCGTTTTATTCATATATATATATACATATATATTTCAACTAAAATCGTTAGAGACACTTTTGATAAAATTAAAAAGAATACACACATACACACAAGATTCAAACACGGAGCCTTTTCAAAATATTTGATTGTTACCTCACATGACTTTCTCTACTCTTGTACAAACGATTTTTTCAAACGCTTATTCTCCATATGCTTCATGTTAATCGAGATATCAAGATGTTAATCTTATTGTTAATTTTCTTGTAGATGAAAGGGAAATTGGTAGGCTTTATGCGACACTGAAATGTTTTAAGAGCTGGTGGCTATGTGGAGTATTCAATTCTATATGTATGTCCAGGACATAAAAAAATGAATAACGAATTCCCATTTGAGAAAAAGTATAAGTATTGGAAAATTTAAGGGAATAACAAGCAATACCTCGAAAATGGTTCACTCAGTAAAAAAAATGTATGTGACATAAATTGTGTATTTTAACGCGATCTACATTTTTTCTGTAGTAACATTTTGTCTATCTCTTATGGTTTACCAGTTATGCAAAAGTCGTTCACAATGAAGAACACTTTTGGAGACATTCCCAGAAAATTCAAAATATACATTTTATTTGTCATGAAAGTATCTTAAATATATGATGTTTTAATCAAAATCGTTAGAGCCATTTTTGAGAAAATTAAAATTTTCGAAAAATGTTCCATGTAAAGAGTACTCTGGGGTGGGGGGATTTCCTTGAAAACCTTCGTGTCGCATCTCTGGAAGATATTGAACCTAAATACCAAGTTTGGTGTTTATCCGACTGTTCGTTTCCGAGTTATGCTGTTCACAGACACACACACGGACATGTTTCCAAAAATGCTTTTTTTTGGATTCAGGGGGTCTCAAAACATGTATTTCCGGTGAAATCTCGGTATCGAATTTTTGGGTGGAATACAATACTTCCCCTACTTACTCTACGTAGTAGAGAAAGTAAAAAGTAAATTTTTGAATTCAGGAGTCCTCGAAGGGTTGTTTCCAGAGAAATCTCTATATCAAACCTTTAGGTGGAGTAAACATTTCTCAACCTATTATAGGTAGGTGATAGAGAAAGCAAAAGGTAATCCATTTTTAAATAAAAAGCATAGGAACGGAAATCATTCAAAGAGAGAAGTATTTAGTGAAACATAATCTATTTCTAGATATAGCAACTCGTGTGTTTTGTGGTAATTGGCCCTGTAGACTTCCAAACTATACTCTAACACCAACCAAGTGTATTCATAGGTTGAACTAAGCAAAAGCTTGATCTGATCAGGGTTCTCTACAGGTTTACGGTATACATCTTCCTTCCAAAAGCCCAAGAGGAGAAAACTCCATTAGTGTTAAAACCTAGGGAGAGTGGGGGTCAAAGTCTCGCGCAATCAATTGGCCTGGGAATTGTTCATAAAAAGCTTCTCTCGTCGGGTCCACAAAGATTAAATTCACGCCAAAATTGTCGACGTCCGCGCTTTACAGATTACTTCAGTCAAAGAAAAAAAAATAGAGAGAAGAAAAACTCTGATGTGTTACACACACATGACTTTCTCTACTCTTGTAAAAACTATTCTTACAAACACTTATTCTCCATCTACTTCATGTTAATCGAGATAAACATTTGCAGACTCTATCTTATTGCTAATTTTCTTGTAGGTATAATGGGAGTTTGGTAGATTTTAAGCGATAGTCAAATCTTTTAAGAGCTGGTTGCTATGTGGAGCATTCCATTCTCTTTGTATGTCCAAGACATAAAAAATAAAGCATTTTTGGAAACATGCCCGTGTGTATGTCTTGTTTGTCTGCTTGTGCGTGTGTGTCTTGACTGTGAACAGCTTAACTCATAAACGAAAAGTCGGATAATCACCAAGCTTGGTATTTAGGTTCAATATAATCCAGGAATACGACATGAAAGTTTTCAAGAAAATCCCCCTATTCCCTCTGGAAGATACTGAACCTAAATACCAAGTTTGGTGTTTATCCGACTGTTTGTTTCTGAGTTATGCTGTTCACAGACAGACACAAACACACACACAAACACACACACACACAGACACGCATACGGACATGTTTCCAAAAATACTTTTTTTCCGATTCAGGAGTCCTCAAAACATGTATTTCCGGTGAAATCTCCGTATCGAATTTTTGGGTGGAATGCAATACTTCCCCTACTTGCTATACGTATTAGAGAAAGTAAAGAGGAACAACGAATTATTAGTTAAGAAAAAGTGTAAATATTGGAATATTCAAAGAAATAACAAGCAATATCTCGAAAATGGTTCACTTTACAAAAAAAAAATGTTTATGACATATATTGTGTGTTTTAACGAGATCTACATTTTTCACGTAGTGAAGTTTTGCCTATCTCTTGCGGTTTACCAGTTATGCAAAAGTCGTTCAGAATGAAGAGGACTTTTAGGGAAATCCCTAGAAAATTCAAGATGTACATTTTATTTGCCATAAAATTGTCTTAAACATATGATACTTTAATCAAAATCGTTTAGGCCGTTTTTGAGAAAATTACAATGTTCGAAAAAATGTTCGGTGTAAAGCGTAATCTGTGGTGGGGGATTTTCTTGAAAACCTTCGTCTCGCATCTCTGGAAGATACTGAACCTAAATACCAAGTTTGGTGTTTATCCACTGTTCGTTTCTGAGTTATGCTGTTCACAGACACACACACGGACATGTTTCTAAAAATGCTTTTTTTGGATTCAGGGGGTCTCAAAACATATATTTCCGGTGAAATTTGGGTATCGAATTTTTGGGTGGAATACAATATTTACAGTACGTAATAGAGAAAGTAAAAAGTCGGATGTAGCTTCTAACTTGACAATTTGCATGATAATATGGTCCTGCCACGCCATGGCGATGTATTTTCCAGAAATAGTCACAGCTAATATAATTATTTAATGATTTCGAAACCGAAGTTAAAAGAACGAAAGGTATAGTTGTTAAGTTGTACAGACTTCAGAAAAGGACCTTACGATTATGTGGCTGTTCAACCCAGAACACCTATAAACCTGTTTATATAATTAAGAATTCTTACCTTGCCATCAATACTCATACTAGGCTGTGTTCTTTATGTGAAGAGAAATGTTTATAATTATGGATATGCTTCTTCAGTTTGTAATTGTCCAACTATGTATAATAGAATATCAATATTAATAAATAAAATATACTGAAATACAAAGCATTTGTAATAGTCTCCCTAATGTTGAAAGATTACACATTCTTTCACTAAACACACGTTAAGTCAGTATTGCTAAAGAAGCCAATGTACAATTACTAAACGAAAGTTCAAAGTTTATATAAAACGTATTGTATTGTGAATTTTGTTTCTTTCAAGTTGCTATACAACCAGTTCTATTGCCTTGGCAAAGAAAGTAACCCTCCCTCTATTGATTCACAAACTACAAAGCGGACACTGTATTTATACAAACTATGAGTTTCAGACTTAGATAAAACAGTAATATTAATGAAAGTAGTAACAATAGGTATATATTCAAGAACGGGTTCAGCCCCACCTATGGATGTCAATTTGAGAAGATGGTTTGTTACGTTATTTGCCCCGCGTTTTGGGAGCTAATTTGAAGTACGTGTATTGCTTTACGTATGGAAAGCCGATTTGAAGAAGGAATTGTATTGAAGGAGTTGTATTATATTTCAACTGTTGGGGAGCCGAACTGGAAGTAGTTGCAATCACACGTATAGTACCCGCTTTCCGGTAGACTTCGCCCTAAGTTTAAAAATATTAACTTTGTAATTTGACTGTTTCTTTCAATATTATATACTTATGTTTGTCTCGGCTGTGTCAGTATTATTGTTAGAGACATGGATGTCTTGGCAGGGTTGTGGTGCAACATGAATGTAGGCTTACCGAGATTATTATTTTACTTTATTCCGTTTATTAATACCTGACACGATTTAAATAACACTTCACTGATATAGAGAGCTGTGGGAATCTGCTTATTAATTAATTACACTTTTTAATACGTAAACTTATTTTTCGTCTCACACGAATACGCATTAAATCTCTCGAGGACGCATCTCGCATCCGGTTAGAAACACTGCCTGCAGGCTACTGAATTGATTTCAACCGCCTAAACTTGTAAATTTCTGTATTTCAAGTCTCTGATTGGCTATTCCTAATCCAATAGAATACCTTCATTTAACTAATGCTTTTTCTGGTTGTTGATTGACTATTTTTATAAACTGTGACTAAAATTACATTATTGCTTCCAAGAATCACAAGTAACATTGAAACTTTCTAGTTCATTATTGCCTCAACGTTACCTCATTGTTAGCAACTTTTAACCTATTATTCTCACAACTCCTACATTATTAAATTACGTAATGCATTCATATAACATTATTGAACATGTATACAATAATATAAGCATATGCAATGACTGTTACATACATTTTACAAATTATGGCATACACATATTGCTTCAAGGCGGGCTGTTATTGAATTTATATTTATATAATTAGAGTGAAATCATTTAAGTGTTAAAAATACTGCCTCAATATTTAAGCAAAGAGAATAATATTGCAGATTTTGAAAGCTTCACATCACTTTAACCGGTGTTGGTCAGAAACACATACCTAAAGTTAAGAGGTATTTATCTCGGCCCACCGGAGAAAGCCGATAGGATACATACAGTGTCTCACTCGCTCTTGATGTCTGTTTACCGTTTATAAAAGCTAACTAATGGTAATGTTTTATTTAAATTTGCTATGCATAACCTTTTATGGATGAAAGGTGATTTGACCAAGGAGAAGTGGCATCAGTCTTTAGGTATAGTCGTCATTTTCGCGTGTATGTTTTCAGATGCAACAATGCCTCATCCGAAAATCAAGCATTCCCAGTTGTGTGTTCAAAAAATGTCTGGAGCCAGTTATAGTTATTGCTCCTCTTCTCTTTGTCGGGAGCTTACAATTACAATACTGCACCTCAGTAATGCAGTGTGCATATAGCGTTACTTTTCTGCTGCTCGTTTTTCTGTCCTTCTGGAAACCTCCATTTCCTGTGACAGCCGACGCAAAAATATTTTTGGTGACCAAACATCTTAATTTCGCTTCCAGAGTAATTTCTTTGGCATTCTTAGCATTCTTTCTTTGTAAATATCTAACGTATTTTAGTTGTTTTGGATCCCTACCGGGCAACAAATTGTCGCTTGTATGCCTCTATGGGCTCCGCATTCACGAAACACTCGGATTGTAGCATAAAAAGGGATATGTTATGTTTTGCAGTATAAGTTAAATTAATAAAAGGTGTACGGGCAAAAGCTGAAAGAAAAAGGCGTTATTACTTATTATTTATGGAAAACTATACAGAAAAAGCCTGAAATGACGAGCACATGCCTTCTGTGCGAGGGGTCCGAAGCTCAATCACCGGCTGGCTGATGGGAACTTTTCTTTAGCCAAGACCATTTCCTATCCTCCCTAGAGTCTGGAAGTGTGAATGGAAGTATGAACCTGTGTGTGTGTGTGTGTGTGTGTGTGTGTGTGTGTGTGTGTGAGAGAGAGAGAGAGATCTAATGATTACAGCCCAAGTTTACTACAAGTCCAAAGACAAGCGAACACGAGCTAACACCGTTGTCAATAGGCAATAATATATTCCAAAAGGAAAGACCATCGATCAGATTATTGTGGTTAAAATAGAACTTAAAAAAAGGCCTTAATACATATGTAACTGGTTCATCTATTTACCTAGACTACGATGATTAAGTGTTTCTTAGATATTTTTGCGTACGTTATTAAACCTCTGAGTGGGAGGTAGTACATTCACTGTATTTTAGTCACCAAGGTTAACACTAATCGGCACTCATCTTTCCTGTTATGTCCGCTGCCAACGACCACTCAAATGACCACATTCAAGCTTCACGTACCTTCTCTAATCCCAACCAAAACAATTACGTGATGCCTTCATAACCGGCTGGTTCGTTCAGCAAGGCATTACTTCACAGCTCTTGAATGAATATAGCGAAATACAGTACGTGATCAAAAGTATCCGGACACCAGGTGGAAAATGACGTACAAGTTCGTGGTGCCCTCCATCGGTAATGCTGGAAGTCAATATGGAGTTGGCCCACCCTTAGCCTGATGACAGCATTCACTCTCGCAGGCATACTTTCAATCAGGTGCTGGAAGTTTTCTTGAGGAATGGCAGTGCATTCTTCACGGAGTGCGGAACTGAGGAGAGGTATCGATGTAGGTCGGTGAGGCCTGGCACGAAGTCGGCGTTCCAAAACATCCCAAAGGTATTCTATAGGATTCAAGTTAGGACTCTGTGCAGGTCAGTCCATTACAGTGATGTTATTGTCGTGTAACCACTCCGCCACAACCGTGCAGTATGAACAGGTGCTCGATCGTGTTAAAAGATACAATCACCATCCCCCAATTGCTCTTCAACACTGGGAAGCAAGAAGGTGCTTAAAATATCAATATAGGTCTGCGCTGTGATCGTGTCACGCAAAACAACAAGGGGTGCACAAACCGCCATCCAGGAAAAACACGACCACTGCATAATACCACCACTTTCTAATTCCACTGTTGGCCCTACACACGCTGGCAGAAGACGTTCACCAGGCATTCGCCATAACCACACCCTGCCATCGGATCGCCACATTGTGTACCGTGATTCGTCACTCCACACAACGTTTTACCACTGTTCAATCGTGTAATATTGACGCTCCTTACACCAATCGAGGCGTCATTTGGCATTTTCTTGCGTATTGTGTGGCTTATGAGCAGCCGCTCGACCATGGAATCCAAGGTTTCTCACCTCACACCTGTCATAGTACTTGGAGTGGATCCTGATGCAGTTTGGAATTCCTGTGTGATGGTCTGGATAGATGTCTGCCTATTACTCTTTACGACCCTCTTCAAATGTCGGCGGTCTTTGTCAGTCAACAGAGGAGGTCGGCCTGTACGCTTTAGTGCTGTACATGTCCCTTCACGTTTCCACTTCACTATCAGATCAGAAACAGTGGACTTAGGGATGTTTAGGATTGTGTAAACCTCGCATACAGACCTCTGACACAATTGAAACCCAATCACCTGACCACATTCGAAGTCTGGGAGTTCCACTGTGCGTCTCATTGTGCTGTTTCACGATGTCTAATAACTACAGGTCGCGGATAATGAGTACCAGGCAGTAGGTGGCAGTACAATGTACCTAAGATGAAAAACGTTTGTTTATGGGGTGTCCGGATACTTTTGATCACATAGTGTATATTATTTACCATACCTGTGTTTCATACTTATTGTATTTCAATAAAAATTTTAGAGATCTTTTAAAGAAAGCAGCGCCAATTTTTCCAAAAGAGGGCTGTTTGTGGTGGATGTAACGTCTGCCTTTAGGAGGTGCCTGAATAAGGTTTGGTATGCATACAAATTTTCATTTGCGAGAAGTGCTGTTAATAGACTGAGAAAGATTCAGGCAACCAGATAGAAACAGACACTCGGGGGGAGTGCGGATAGATGGAATGTGTGGTCAGTTTCTTAACAACTGTTTAATATATATTCTTGAAGGTTGTGTAAAAATTACAGTATTTCGATTAAAGTTTGAAATAAACCCATGTTTATGCATACTGTTCGCTAAGATGTATAAATAATTCAACCATTAAGCTTTTTATTTATATTTTTTCATGTGGAGTAGGAGAAAGTTAGCTTCAGAAAGTCAGAATTAAAAAGATAATTAAGAAGATTAAATTTTTCAGTCGTCTGATTCTACCTTTGCAACCCTGTCCAACACACGGCTTGTGTGGAAGAACAATTAATTCCATTAGCTGACCTAATAGTGGTTGAAACTATGAAGCCCGGGACTTAAAGTGCTTACACATTGTAAGTCGCCATTGGGGTATGTCATCTCAATACAATTTGAGATCTACTTGTAGTTTACCGGGGAAAATGCGAATCTACTAGAGAACTTGGTGTCGTGCCGGCATGTTGCCATGGTAGCTCAGTGGTTAGAGCAACCGGACGGAGACCGGGAGATCCGTGTTTCATATCCCGGCAATGGCATTGAATTTCTCAGTCGCCTGATTCTACCTTTTCAACTCTTTCCAACACACGGCTTATGTGGAAGAACAATTAATTCCATTAGGAAGATCAGATACTCATGTACATAACAAATCTACTCTTAAGTATTACTGTAAACCGTAACTTATAAATTTTATGCAATTTTATCCTGTGCGGTGTCAAATGTCATGGGTTTCTTTCTGTATATTATTAAACATTCAGAGAAGGTATGCTTTATACTTTAATACTTTAATAGTGGTTTCACGCTCTGCTTTTCTAAACTTCATCTTCATATGTGTGTACGATTTTGGACCCTTTGTATATTAAGGATTTAACATATGCTGAAGTGTGAAGTTGCATTAAAGTTTAGTTAATAAACATATACATTTCCGCAAAGCGCGGAACGTGTAACTAAACACTAACGTGCCAGAGAGCAAAATGTATACAACTTTCATTATCATATTGATATCCCATCGACACATGTTCTATGGTACGTGATATTTTACAACCTGCGTCCTCTAGTTGCAGTATTCACGTTGAATAGTAACAGATTACTGAGTTTCATTACCACTAGATCGAGCTTTATGCCAAAAACGTAGTTTCGCCAATCTATGTACTGCATTTACATGCTTATTTGCCCATTAAATACTGACCAAAGCCTCCTGGCAGCTTGATGTATATGTATCATTTCACTGGCCTGACTTGAACTGTAAGAGGACTTGTTTATTTGACTATCGATGCTGAATCGTTGGATCATGGGATTTTCCATTCAATAGTTCCACGTTTGAAGCATCCTGAAGAGTAGGCTTTGGGAGTATTAATGAATTGCTGCCACTACTCGGATGACCGAGTAATCAAATAAAGTAAACTCTGTGGGGATCCAATTGTTTTTAATTCTATACACGATGCCTCAATTTAATGCACGAGCCGAAAACTGCGTAAAAGGTAACTGCACTTGTTTGTTTCCTACCCTATTCCAAAATATGTCTTGAGAATGGCGGTTTTTAATTTATCAGCCATGAAATATCTAAGAACCTTGCAGTAGTATTACAATGTAAACAGTGCAGCTAATGTAGATGGTAACAGCGGTTTTATGAACATTTAGTTTGCAAGATATACAGTCTTCTACATTTTTCTCTGGCTTTTCAATGCAAAAAGAATCTGATGTGTTACACTCACATGACTTTCTCTACTCTTGTACAACTATTTTTACAGAAGCTTATTCTCCATGTGATTCATGTTAATCGAGATATTAATCTTATTGCTAATTTTCTTGTAGGTGCAAGGGGAATATGGTAGACTTTAAGCGATAGTCAAATATTATAAGAGCTGGTTGCTATGCGGCGCATTCCATTGTCTTTGTATGTCAAGGACATAAAAAAATCTGATGTGCTACACTCACATGACTTTCTATACTCTTGTAAAAACTATTTTTACAAACGTTTATTCTCCACATGCTTCATGTTAATCGAGATATCGAGATGTCAAACTTATTGCTAATTTTCTTGTAGATGCAAGGGGAATATGGTAGGTTATAAGCGATAGTCAAATCTTTTAAGCGTTGCTTCCTATGTGGCGCATTCCAATCTCTTTGTATGTCCAGGACATAAAAAAACTGTATAACGAATTCCCATTTGAGAAAAAGCATTGGAAAATTTAAGGGAATAACAAGCAATATTTATAAAATGGTTCACTCAACAAAAAAAATTATATGACATGAATTGTGTATTTTAACGCGATCAACTATTTTTGTGTAGTAAAATTTTGTCTATCTCTACCAGTTATGCAAATGTCGTTCACATTGAAAAATACTTTTGGAGACATTCCCAGAAAATTAGAGATATACATTTCATTTGTAATGAAAATATCTTAAACATATGATATTTTAATCAAAATCGTTAGAGCCATTTTTGAGAAAATTAAAACTTTCGAAAAATGTTCCATGTAAAGGGTAATCTGAGGTGGGGGGATTTTCTTGAAAACCTTCGTGTCACATCTCTGGATGATACTGAACCTAAATACCAAATTTGGTGTTTATCCGACTATTCGTTTCTGAGTTATGCTGTTCACAGACACACACACACACACACACACACACACACACAGACACACACGGACTTGTTTCCAAAAATGCTTTTTTTGGATTCGTGGGGTCTCAAAACATATATTTCCGGTGAAATCTCGGTATCGAATTTTTGGGTGGAATACAATACTTCCCCTACTTACTGTACGTAGTAGAGAAAGTAATATTCTTCCGATACCATTTTAAGTAGCAATTGGACACAAAATACAATAAATCATTTATTCATATTATTTTAAAGAACTGCATATAATATACGAGAGCTTTCCTAGAAGTACCCGACCTAAAAAAGAAAAACTAATTAAGATTAGTGACATACTAATATAAATCTGTAGCTTAGGAGCAACGAATGCTGACTCTGTCAACTGCATGTTTTATATTACACTGAAATCTTAAATGATCACTTAGTTTTCGGCGTAATTTCATGCATAACATTAATTGCTATATTTCTGTGGCATATAAGAATACTTAGGTTTCTTTGTTCAGGAAATACGTTGCAATGAAAAGACAAAACGACGCTAAGATGCAGGAATGCTGATTGAATATTTGCAGATCGTTCTGATTGTTATTTTACGCTCAGGGACACAACTACTGATATCCATTAAAATGTACACTGATATCCGGTATAAATTTTATTAGACATCAAATGCCTTATAAGTGGGGTAAGACCACTCACATCTTTATACAATTTGCACTGAAATCCAGTATAAATTTTATAAAGCATCAAAATGTCCAAAAATGTAGCGAGGAAAATCATGTGAGACGGTTAAAAGCTTTATGTGAGATCATTGCTGTCATCTAGCCTACCAGATACAGAAGCAACGAATTTATAACGAAAGATTATCTCAAACCACAAGGAAATTTTGGAGTCAGATGAATTATTTACAAAAATGTTGTGTTATATCATATTGATGTATATCAAAAGTTTCAGACTATAAACGGTTTTTTAAAACTGATGTGAACTATATTACATTTAGCATTTAATGAACTTTATGTATGGTATTTGTTGTGAAAGCCATTAGGAAATAATAATTTTTTGGAAATCTATTGTTTTTATTTGTAATATATAAACAAATTACAAATTATTTTGAACATAATAAAGCTTTCTTAAAATCAGTATATATTTAAATATTCTCATAACCAATTGCTTTGAGGCAGTATTTGTAACATTTAAATAATTTCAGTGAAATTATGTAGTATAAAATATCATAATAGCCCGCCTTAAAGCAATATGTGTATGTAACAATATATAATAAGTGTATATTACAGTCATTGTATATGTTTATATTATTGTATACATGTTATGTGAATGTATTACGTAATTTAGTAATGTAGGAGCAGTGAGAATAATAGGTTAAAAGTTGCTAACAATGAGGTAACAATGATGTATCCTTGAGGCAGTAATGAGTACGAATGTTTAATAATGCTACTAGTCATTATTCGAGCAGCAATAATGTAAATTTTTGTGACAGTTTATAAAATAGCCAATCAACAACCAGAAAAAGATTTAGTTAAATAAAATTATTTTATTGGATTAGGAATAGCCAATCAGAGACTTGAAATACATTAATTTACAAGTTTGGCGGTATAAATCAAGTCAGTTGCTTGTAGACAGTGCTCATAACTGGACGCATTGGTTGCAGACAGTGTTGCTGATCAGACGTGAGATGCATCCTCGAGAAATTTTGTACGTATTCGTGTGAGACGAAAATAGTTTACATGTTAAAAAGTGCAAGTAATAAATAAAATAATCTCACAGCTCTCTATATCAGTGAAGTGTTATTTAGATTGTGTCAAGAATTAATAAAAAAGAGTGAATTAAAAATTATAATTTGTGTAAGCCTACATTCTTCAGCCGCACTACGCCCTGCTAAGGCATCCATGTCTGTATACTAGTCCCGGGCATCCTTTCCCCAACCGGTTTCAAAGCGAACGGAAAGCTTTGAAGCCTGACCATAAACTCATCAGTAAACGATTAGTAGGGTCTTCCCATCCCTTAAACACAACACGTGGTCCTTTCTCCAGCTCCACCAAAGCAAAGCGCTGTTGCAATGTCATTTCTGCTGTTTCTTCGGTTTTATTTTAGCAGCTGTGACTGTTCGCTCGTGCTTTTCTTCCATGTTCAGCTAAGCTTCTATATTACTTCTTCAGAGAAGTTATATAGTGTTTTACTTAGTGCAGTTTTGTAAGTTTAGCAGTGTTTAATAGTTATTAGCGTTTAATAGTTTAATTAAGATGTGGAGACCTTGGGAAACGAACCAAGTTGATGCCCCTCCGGTCGCACCAGCAAGTGACCCTCTGCCGAATATCAGTAATGCCAAGACCACGAAGAAAAGGGCTACAAAAACTGAATAAGCAAAGCCAGATTTTTATGTGTAATGTTCAAGAACATGTAGAAAAGAACCTTTTATGTGGAAAAATGTTTGTTATTGTTTTGAATTTCTCAAAAACACCTTAACGATTTTTAGTAAAATACCGCAAGTTTAAGATATTTGCAGGAAAAATAAAATTTGTATCATGAATTTTATATTCTGGGAATAACTTGTAAAATTTTCCTCGTTCTCAACTTGTTGTATTACTGGTAAATTCTAAGAGAGAGACAAAATCTTACTCTGCGTAAAATGCAATCTCGGTAAAGGAAAAATTTTAGGTCAAATTGTGTTAACCATTTCCGAGAATTTTTTTGTTGTTGGTTTGAATTTTGAAATACAAGTTGGAAGTCTCTGTTTGTATTTTCCTCGTGGTCATGCTAAGAGCATGGAATTTCAAAGTCATCATATAGTCATCTGTATTTTAAAAATCTGACTATCGCTTTAGCCTATGTATCCTTATATTTACAACGATATGTGCAATGAAATTTTATCTTATTATTTAAGAAGTAGATAGAATAAGCTTTTGTGAAAGTAGTTTGTAGAAGAGTGAGTAGAGATAATCTTGTGAATATAATACATAAGATTTTTTTTTTATTTTCTTTCTTTTGCCTTCGTATTTTTACTTACCCTGCATTTTATAATAAAGCTATTCATTTAAGTAAACAGAAGATGTCATGCTTATAAATCTTACACCTTAAACAATACACAACTTCTTGTATTAGCTTTATATTAATAAAACATTGTTGTGATACAAGTGATAAAAAACTTTTTACCATGGCTCCGCGCACAGCATAATCAAAAATGATGCTTTGATTTGGGAGTAAGAGTTCCTTTCAAAATAAATTAATATTTATGTATTTTAATTATTTAATGATAGTCCAACAATGTATAGTTTATTCGGAACATGTTTCTAAGTTTCTCTCGGATATGTTAACATGCATTTCTATTCTTGTAGCGCAGTATATTAGTTCAGATCATTCATTAGTTCAGTTATATTTTAAAGCGTTTGCAACTTAAATGTAATTACTATGCGATTCATAGTTATTTACATAGTTATTTTGTGTGTAAAGCAAGCAGACAAACTGCATGATTGTATTCTGTACATGTGGAAATCACCTGCAAAGTTTTGCTTTTAAATACTATTTTTAATTTTGGCAACAACGCGCATATGCACATGGATGTCACTAAGATTTTATGGTGCTTGCGGTTAGGGAGGGTAGGGAACAAGTGTTTGGCTACTGCACAAAGGTCGCCGCTTGGGGATCCGAAGGCTGCGATGACCATAACAAAAATACTGACGCAGCGGAGGCAAACGTAAATATATAATATTTAAAGAAACAGTCATTTTACAAAGTTAATTATTCTTTAAACATTTGGGACAAAGGCCACCGGAAAGTACATTTGGGGCGAAGGCTACTGGAAACATTTTACTATACGTGCGGTTGCTACTACTTCAAGTTCGGCTCCCCAACAGTCGAAATAAAATTCAACTCCTTCAATACAACAAACAATACAACTTCAACTTGATTTTTTGAAAACGTTTTGAAGTACTAGAGAAGGGTATACTTTCCTGTGGTTGTTTTTAGAACTTTAGAAAAGCCTTTGATACTATCATGTTATCTCGCTGCATAAATCAAATTATTATGGTTTTAAAGCTTCTAGCATTACCTTTACCTTTTCCATTCCCATTACCTCTTATTTCAGCGATGCATGTCAGTCGGCGTTTTTTTAACAGTCCAATATCTAACTTTAAACTCATTAAACATGGTGCCCCAGAAGGTTCCATTAATGGGCCTCTTTTATTTTTTTTAGCTATATGAATAATCTTCCGTATTCATTTATAATGGATTTACTGAAATTTATATGTTTGTTAATGATTTAGCATTTGGATTAAGGTAAAATTACTACAAAAACTAACCAAATGAACTTTCTTCTTACATACTTTGTTTTTGATGTCATGTAAATAGCTTAGCATCAATGACAAAGAAACAGCTGATATTATTTTTTCTTTTATTGAGGATTTAATAAGTACGTCAGAAACGAAGCTCCATGGTATTCCATTTTGGATGGGATTCTCATTTAAATTCTTTGGTCAATAAAGTAAACAGTGGAATATTGAATTAGTGATTCTTAAAATAATCATTATCAAGGACATGTTTAGTTATGGTTTACTAATGTACAGTTACGTTAGACTCTCTTTCGGAGAATCAGTCTCTCGACTATTAATACTTAAAAACAGCTATGAGAATTGTCTGTGGTGTCTCAGCCAGAAGACACTGGAAGCCATTCTTTACAGAACTTGAAATAATAACACTGCCGGCAGTAATCATAATGGAGTGCATCCTATATGTTAAAATAAGCTCAAGTACTCTTATCGCATATTCTAAAGGGCATGATTATCTGACTCGGAATAGACATTACATATTATATGTTAAGAAGTACAAATTCAGCAATACAACTAGCAGCTTTTATTTCATGCAAATTTTATAATAGCCTGCCATTGTACATAAGTTTATCATGTACCCACTGTATTTTAGGGAAGAGTCAGGATCACAATGTTGGCCAGTCCAATATATATTAATTCATTTCGTCAAATAAGGTTTAGCGTTTTCTTTTATGTTATTCATGAAAAGTCAATACGTATTTTATATGACACAGGGGCAATAAATAAATATTGAATATCAGGATAATTGAAATGATCATATTTTGTTTAATAACTAATAATAAAGTGATTTGTTGCTATTGAGATAATACAGCTATGCATAATTTAGTTTCGATTATTACCAGGAGCAACGAGTGAACGAGTGAGCACAAGTTCACGATAAACTACTTTTTTTATTACTCTATTTGTTTACGTCGCTTTAAATACAGGGACATATCACGTCAGATCTGTTAGTGATCATCCTGTCCACACAGACCCTAGTGTATAGCAACTGGATCTTCTGTTTCGTGCCACCCAGATGGCATTAGAATGCCGTCTAGTTCTATCTCCTGCTTTCATATAGAAAGGGGGTCAGTTGGCCTTCTAGGTCTCATCCCTGTAACCATGCCATCTTGCTTCGTCACGTGTTCACAGAGACCCTAGCACACAGCAGCCGCGTCTTCAGTTTCGTGCTGTGCAGATGGCATTAGGATGCCGTCCAGTCTACCTGCTTTCATTGTCTGTGCATAGATAGCACAGCATTCGTTACCACCTATTTTTGCATTTTTACTATTGTTTTAGACTTAAGGTGGAACTCTGGGTCCTGCTATTAAATATTTAATTCGGTATTTACTTTAGCGACTGAGGGAAACCACGAAAACATCTCAGTCAGATTGGTCGGCCCACGGGATTTGAACCCGGCACCTCCCGAATGCGGACCACAGACGTTACGTACGATAAACTTGAACACTCGCATACACGACCGTTGCCATTCCATCGCAGTGCCCTTGTTCGGTCTCTAGGTGACTATAACCCCAGAGAACGCCGATTCAGGCGTCACTGGGTTCCCCGCATGGCTTGCGGGCACCCCCGGTAACAAAGGAGTTACTCCAACGAGCAGCAAAAGCTGAACTCCTTATAGTCCTACCATGAGTTGCTTGGTAAATTCAAAATTTAACCCAAACAATTTCGATAATATCATCCCCCAGTGGTGCACTAGGGCCGTTGCACCCTGACTTGCAGTCGTCGAGGAGCTCAATGCTACCTCCTATCACCCCCCACAACCTCAGTCTCAACCGCCATCCTGCAAAACCCTTTCCTACCTACCAGTGGTTAAACCCTACCAAGGGTAGGTACACTACATAACACTTCTTCGGGCTGCCCTCAGCCTGCTAACCTGACGAACGAACGTACGACTTTTTCTAGCCATGATAAATTCATATGTATACGTTATTATATTATAGTATCTATATAACAGTGATTCTTCTAACTACGTTATGTTATATTATTGCCAAATAATACTTTCAAACTAAACAATTTGTCCTTAGCTACATACAAATTGCGGGGACAGCATTTGTATGTTCGATCGCGGTGATGAGCCCTTGCGATGAAAAGAATTAAACATGCCCGTCATTTGATGCATTAATGCTTGAGAAGGTAACGCGAAACGTCTGAAAACAGCTAACACTAGGACGAAATGTATTCGGTGTCTGTCTCGTTTGATTAACCACTATGAAGAGGAGCTTACCGATTATCCACAGAAAATTCAAGATGCATATTAAACTCATATTGATATTTTATATCCATTACATTTTAATAAACATCTTGATAAAACGAAAAATAACGGTATATTTTCCATTTAAAGTGTATTTTGGGATAGGGGAATTTTTTTAAAAAATCCTCGCCTTTCATGCCTATAGAGTGTCTGAATCAAGGCAAGGATGAAATTCAGTACTTATCTCATTTATTTTAGTTGTGCTGTGCCGCCTCTTATTTTCTCTCTCCTTCCCTCCTTCCTTCCCTCCCCCCTTTCCTTCCTTCCTTTCTCTATTTCACGTGGACCATTTTGCAAATGTGTTTAGTAGGTATTAATACGCGTATTTCCAGAGAAACTTCGTTACCAAGTGTTTGGTTGGAAATCATATTTCCTCTACTTATAGATAAATGGTTGAGAAAGTAAACATACATAAAATCCCCTCATTTTATCAGTTACAGTGTAAATTGTTTACGAGTATTATTATTCTAAGCTTTGACCATTTGAAACTGTACCTGTTATAATTTCTTTATTTAGATGTAATTATAAAAATTAGCTGTCCCATTTGCACAACTGAACTTCACTGGAATACATTTTGTTCTGTATTGGATTTTTTTTTATTTTGTAGTAATAAGAAAAACAATTGTTGCATTACTGAAATCGTAATCCAGTTTCATATTGTATTTTGCATTATATAATGTTGATAGGAATTACGTGCTGCCAAAATCACTCGCGATGGTTTACCGCCTCGAATGGAGGATTAAGGGCACGTTGGACGCTACTGGCAGGCAGGAAAGTTTGGAGGAAATAGGTAAATTTATAGTAAAGGCGATACACTGAGACCTACGAAGGTTAATATTCGGAGAGGTGGTCTAACCAGAATTAAACGTAATCTGCTGAGTGTTGGTATTTTATTTTATGCTATTGTATGTCATTTCTCAAGCAGTGTTAGTGTGTCGTATTTATTTATCTTAACTATGATTTGGGTAACTTAATGTGGCATAAAACGCATCGTAATAAGGTTTACCATTGTAATTCGTGCTTTCTTCCATTTACGCTACTAAATTTAAGTATGCTTATCTTACTGTGTTTCTTGCAGGGATGTTTTCTTGTAGCTAGGTTTGTTTTTCTAGTTTCGGGTTTTTTGGGGTTGCTTGATTATTCTGTGTGTTATATAGGCGCGTAGAGTCTGTTGGACTCACGTGATTGATAGGGTTCAATGTATTCCTTACACTCATTCATTCATATAATGTTGACAGAAACTCATTAGCATGTGCTGTCCAACCATTGATATACCACTCTCTTATTGGATTCCGGATACCCCACACCTACGAACAAAGGTTTAGCCCTGGAGGAGAAATTAAAAGGAAGGGCAAAGGAAACCTCCTGACGCGGACTGGCGTGCATAAAATGTGGGCCATTCCCACAGATCACAATAGTGTTTCTTCCTCCGTAAGGTCTTCTTCCTCTTCTTCCTTATATCCATCAAGCATTAAACCTTTCCTTCTATCTTTAAATAACCAACCTTTGATTCCATCCAGCTGGTATACATTCTCTATGTGACTGGCCTGAAAAACAATTCAGAGTCATAAAAGCTAACTAATGAACGATGTTATAATCGATGTGAAATGAAGGGGTGCTTGGCATACCACAGCTATGGAAGAGTTTCTTTACGTTTAATGCACAAAGAAAAGCTTAACCGGTAGAACATAATTTGACCTTCTGGAGAAAGGAGTGAATAATTATTTGCACGTGTCATTAAACTGTATGACGTCCATGGCATTTATATGAGAGCTTTCCTCAGCGACAGGTTACTGCCCCCACTGAATGGCAATAAAAAAAACAGCAAACATTACGAAAACAGTTGTGCATCTTGAAAATACAAGTTATTAAAAGAACAAAAACCAGAATGCTCCTGAGTTGCAGATCCCCATGGCCGCGCTAGCTTTTGTGCATCGTGGTGCAGGGGATCGCGGGTTCGAGTCCCACTTCGGATATACACGATGTGATCAAAAGTATCCGGACATCCCACAAACATATGTTTTTCATCTTAGGTGCATTGTGCTGCCACCTACCACCTGATACTCATTATCCGCAACCTCAGTAGTCATTAGACTTCGTGAAGCATCAGAATGGGATGCTCCGTGGAACTCACGGACTTCGAACGTTGTCAGGTGATTGGGTGTCACTTGTGTCAGAAGTCTGTACGCGAGATTTCCACACTCCTAAACATCCCTATAACCCACTGTTTCTGATGTGATAGTAAAGTGGAAACGTGAAGGGACATGTACAGCACAAAAGCGTACAGGCCGACCTCGTCTGTTGACTGACAGAGACCGCCGAAATTTAAAGAGGGTCATAAAGAGTAATAGGCAGACATCTATCCAACCATCACACAGAAACTCCAAACTGCATCAGGATCCATTCCAAGTACTATGACAGTTAGGCGTGAGGTGAGAAACCTTGGATTCCATGGTCGAGCGACTGCTCATAATATCACGCAGGAAAATGCCAAACGACGCCTTGCTTAGTGTAAGGAGCGTCAACATTACACGATTGACAGTGGCAAAACGTTGTGTGGAGTGACGAATCACGGTACACAATGTGGCGATCCGACGGCAGAGTGTGGGTATGGCGAATGCCCGTCATCTGCCAGCGTGTGTAGTGCCAACAGTGAAATTCGGAGGTGGTGGTTTTATGGTGTGGTCGTGTTTTTTCCTGGAGGGGCATGCAGCCCTTATTATTTTGCGTGGCAAGATCACAGCACAGACCTTCATTGATATTTTAAGCACGTTCTTGCTTGCCACTGTTGAAGAGCAATTCGGGGATGGCGATTGCATCTTTCAGCACAATCGAGGGCCTGTTCATACTGCACGGCCTGTGGCGGAGTGGTTACACGACAATAACATCCCTGTAATGGACTGGCCCGCACAGAGTCCTGACTTGAATCCTGTAGAACACCTTTGGGATGTTTTGGAACGCCGACTTCGTGCCAGGCCTCACCGACCTACATCGATACCTCTGCACAGAATGGCCTGCCATTTGCCAACAAACCTTCCAGCACCTGATTGAAAGTATGCCTGCGAGAGTGAACGCTGTCATCAAGGCTAAGGGTGGGCCAACACCATATTGACTTCCAGCATTACCGACGGAGGGCGCCACGAACTTGTACGTCATTTTCAGCCAGGTGTCCGGATACTTTTGATCACATAGTGTATGTGCATAAATAAAACTGAAAGCAACAGGAACGTTGGGGAAAGAAACAATCGTCTTTATTTCTACGTTTTTATTACAATTTATTTTTGCGCCAAAATTCAATGAAGCATTGACTTAAGGATACCCTGCTAGTGAGAACATGGGACAACTACTCAGTATCTTTGTTCCTCTTAGGATATTCGGCTATAGTTACGGGGAGGTAAAGTACCCTGAAAATCCAGCGCTAGTGTTATGCTCAAGGAATCGAGGAGGTTACAGTGGCAGAGATTGGGATTAGATTTGTCAGTACCAACATAAGCAACCGAGAAGGATGGCTCAGGCAATTACCTCTTGGAAAGTCCCGCGATCGATCTCCGGTGACCGCCCACTCAGGTCAATGTGTTTTTCCGTGGTTTCCCCGGGTCGCCAGGCGAATCCTGGAGTGGTTTATCTTCTACCTCGTCTCTCCTTCCTTTCATTTCCTATACCCATCATCTTCCTGTCATCTGTTGTAGGATTGTAGGACTAGGCGACAATGTTTAGTGTGTTGCGGCTGGGAGGTGGCTTGCGCTAGAGGTTTCCTCCCTGGCGTTACTGCAGTACCACTCCATTAGGTCACTCCTCAGCGTGGAGCTCCACTCCCTGGAGGTTGGTGGCTGTGTGCAGGGTCCGTGCGGCGTCGGATGCGTTCTATCTGAAAAGTTGGATCCTGTCCATGCTTGCGCCCTTCGCCCTTCGGGTCTCTCCCCTCATATTTCCCTCCCAGGAATCACATTGGAAGCATAAAGTGCCGACTGGTCTGCGTGCGGTGCTCTGCCCCGGTTCCGGGACCTCTCCGTGATACGTACCTTTACCTTTTTTTATTAACATAAAAAACTGCATTCAATTATGGGCCACCTTTCATGTACATCAATATTCTATCTTGAAGAAGTTTTCCTCCATACACGCGCATTAACATTTTATATCAGGTTTAGAAGTAGTAATTTACATATGGAATGTGCATCGGAGGGGACTCGGCACCGATCCAGTGGTTGAGGATATTGTACCTAAGCCTCTCAAGGGAGCGTTTTGGGAGGGTAGGATGAGGTGAGAGGAGACATCGGGTGGCAGGGACCAGGAGTGACGGCACAGCAATGACAGAGTTCCTATAGTTTACAGGTTAGACGCCCCAGCAATCGGACGAACAGACCGTGGGACCCCTGCACATAGACCCTCTATGCCCCCCCCCAAAGGATCGGTCCCTATATCCTGGCAACCAGCCGGCGGCTGAAGGACGGAGAAATTTTCGCAGAGGGCATCCCTTTTCCCTGCCACGCCGCACCGGAATACCATCACCTGGCACTTACAACTCTTAACAGACTTAAAGGAGTGAAGAATGAATGAAATTATTAATAAAACGATATGGAGGGAAAGGAAATTCGGGAGCTTAGATAAACCACTCCAGCATTCGCCTGACAATTCGGGAAAACTCCTGAAAAAATCCCTGGGTCAGATTGAGCGGTTGCCTGGAATCGAACCCGGGACCTCCCTATTACGCGCCGCACGCGTTACCGCTACGCCACCCTTGCTCGGTAATTTACATACGATATTATTCCCTGAGTGTAATTTAGCGTTAAGAACTAGAGTCTAATGTTTTATAACAACGTTGTTATTATTGGTTTTGTTTATTGATTTTCTAAACGTTAATTGGTAGTTTTAATGTCTTAAAGTTAATGGAAAGCCGTTCTGGTCCCTAGCAACCGCAGTTTTTCCCCAATGATGAATCTTAGTAATTCTAGAAGGAGCAAGGCAGATAGTCAGCAATGTGTAACAACGAGAAAATTCTTTGCGAGTCCCTGCAGCACTAGATTAAATGAAAATTAGAGGACCAGAGCAGCAGAGCGTTTGCTGGACATAATATACTCATACATAAACCTCCACCCGCACCCTCACGGCGCACCAGCAGTTTAAGTACTCCCTTAATCTGTATCATAAACAAAATGCGATATAAAAACATTTAAGATCCCGTAGCGAAGCTCTAACGCCAGAGAGCGGAAAACATACGAAGTTATTACGGTACACGGAAATAGTAACATCTAGATGGCGCTCAAGGAGGTACTGAAAACTGAAGTTATTTATCCCGAAGGACGTTAGGAGGCAGTGTCGGAATCTCAAGGGATATTATCATTTACCACGGAACAAGTTTATCTAAACAATATTCTAAACTTTAGCAGCAAACTTTCAAGGCTCAAAGCGCGTGTGCTATGGTACAGCTTTTAGGCGGTATATAATTGGCATCACCTAGATGCATTTTATCTAGGTAAATGCTTTAAACACGAATTAACAGAAGGAGGTTGTGGAAATGGCACTGTATTGTCAGTATGTGTATCAACATTTGAAACAAAAAATAGTGTTGCCAAATGTAAAGGGTAGACTAGGAGACGTGAATAAATCTGTTGGGGAAAATGTGTGTATGTAATTACGCGAGTACGCTTTAAATACAAGAGTTTAGGTTTTGTAAGATTATATTTGGTCACATTGCAAAATTCATTTTGGAAAAGGAATTGAGGTAGAAGAAGATACCATATAATACACAATACTGAGATAGATGATTCATATGCAGGGACAAAGAGAACACAAAAAATCTGATGTTACACTCACATGACTTTCTCTACTCTTGTACAAACTTGTACTGTACTCTTGTAATTTTCTTGTAGATGCAAGGGGAATTGGTAGGCTTTAAGCTATAGTCAAATCTTTTAAGAGCGAATTCCCATTTGAGAAATTAAGTATTGGAAAATTTAAGTGAATAACAAGCAATATCTCGAAAATGGTTCACTCAACAACAAAACGTATATGACATAAATTGTGTATTTTAAAGCGATCTACATTTCTTGTGTAGTGAAATGTTGTCTATCTCTTATGGTTTACGACTTAAGCAAAAGTCGTTCACAATGAAGAATACTTTTGGAGACATTCCCAGAAAATTCGAGATATACATTACATTTGTCATGAAAATATCTTAAACATATGATATTTTAATCCAAATCGTTAAAGCCATTTTTGAGAAAATTAAAATTTTCGAAAAATGTTCCATGTAAATGGTAATCTGGGGTGGGGGGATTTTCTTGAAAATCTTCGTGTCGCATTTCTGGAAAATACTGAACGTAAATACAAAGTTAGGTGTTTATCCGACTGTTCGTTCTGAGTTGTGCTGTTCACAGACATACACAGACACACACACACACAAACATGTTTCCAAAAATGCTTTTTTTTGGATTTAGGGGTCTCAAAACATATATTTCCGGTGAAATCTCGGTATCGAAATTTTGGGTGGAATACAATACTTCTCCTACTTACTATACGTAGTAGAGAAAGTAAAAATCAAGAAGAAATAGAAGAGATTGGACTATAAGATACAACTCTATGATAAATTGAATAGCTGACTAAAATGTCATAATGGCTAATTTAAATTTTTAACTTTAAGTACGCTTGAAGCAGGAGCGTCATTTCAGTTTCTGCTTGGGAGGGGGGTAAAGATTGCCTGAAATGCAGTTGTCTGTATTTTCATGTGAATTTTAGCGATACATCTAGCCTAAGAGAAAGCCAACTTTTGCTTCTTAAATGTGAAATATTTATATTAAAAGCACAGTTCTCATAATTTTTCTAGAAATCTTCTAGTATCCATCCGATTGCTCTAATCAGCTGAGCTACCATGGCATCATTCCGCCACATTGGATTGGATTCCTTCAAAATCCGCCATATTAGAAACAAGGGAACATAAATATCCTATGAGGTTCATTTAATGAAATAGAAGTGAAATCTGGTGACATGATTACGAAAGTCCCACAAAACTCTGCCCCTCAATTTTGAAATATTTTAAATATCGTATAGCCCCTGCCCTTCTGGAAGAACAATGCTTTTTAAGGTTGAGATAATTATAAAAATCGGTGGAGTTGTTTTAGAGGCACCTTGTACGTACAAACTCATTATATCTCTGCAGAATACTAATATCAATCCAGTTTATTACGTTTATAACTCATTACTGTTTTAGAGTATTCTATTGTGCTGCTGTTGAAAAGGTCTATTTTACTATAGCAGTACTAGTTAAATTTACATAAAAATCTAATGTATTACATTCACATTGGACGGACCGACGGACCGACAGACCGACAGACAGGTAGACAGGCAGACAGGCAGACAGGCAGACAGGCAGGCAGGCAGGCAGGCAGGCAGACCGACCGACCGACCGACCGACAGACCGACAGACCGATCGATAGACGGATAGACAGATAGACAGATAGACAGATAGACAGACAGACAGACAGACAGACAGACAGACAGATAGATAGACAGACAGACAGATAGATAGATAGATAGATAGATAGATAGATAGATAGATAGATAGATAGATAGATAGATAGATAGATAGATAGATAGATAGATAGATAGATAGATAGATAGATAGATAGATAGATTGCTAAAGACATTTACACATGTATAGCTACGTCACATGTTAAATATTACAATAATTCAATTTATAAAATTCCTAGGCCTTATAAGGATGATTTTTCCTCAATATCATTAAAATCTGTCTTTTAAAATTGTCGTATGTAATTTTCTTGATTTTATCCGGTAAATTATTGAATAGATTAATGGATGATACTTCAAAGCTATTTTGTGTTTTATTATTCTTACATTTACCAAAATAAATATTGTTGCTACTTCTTGTCGGATAATTATGAGCAGTTCCACACAGATTATACTGTCGTAGATTCCTGTTAATGTACAATAGACAATTCAAAATATATATACAAGGAATAGTGAGGATTCCAAGTTCAATAAAATGTGGTTAACAATGTGCTTTTGGTGAAACTCCACCTACTATTCTTATCGCTCTCTTTTGTAAAATAAAAAGCTTATTAGCATAGGTATGGTTGCCCCAAAGTAAGACACCACAATTTAAAATGGAGTATATAGTACTGCAATACACTGACAGTAATGACTTTTTATTTATTTTTTGACTCAGTACACGTAGCATGAACAGTCCTTTACTCAGTTTATATCCATTGTTCAACATTATATTATTACAAAGGTTCATTTTTATACCTACTTTACGTTTGTCAAAATTAAATTGAGTTTTATTTATGGAGGTTCTTTAACTATGGTCCTTTGCGTTCCATTCTATATTGGTCGTGAAAGACCGGAAATTTTGCGCAGAAAATCTTTATCAGGCTTGAGGTTGTTTCATGTGTCGTGAATCTGCGAAGCGGGTCTACCGGCTTTATTTCTCTTCCGAAGGAAGCCAGCTGAGGATTTGTACTTCCTAAAAAAATTCATAGCCTTCCGCCGAGTTTGAACTACAGGAGACATGGTACCCCTATACAGCGGAGGACGCGCTGATAGAAATAAACATTTGTGAAATAGTTTTATTGCACATTTGCCTGTAGTTTCAAGAGAATTCAGCAGGCTTAAGTAATAGTCAAATCTTTTTAAAAACGTCCCTGTATGTGATGGCTTTGAAATTCCGTTGTCTTTGCATGATCCGGAGAAAAGCAGAATAGCGATTTTCCTCCTCAGAGAAGTATACTTGAAAATTCAAAGCCACAACAAAGAATATCTCCCAATGTTTAACGCAACAAGAAGATGTATTTGATCTACATTTCTGTGTAGTAAACTCTTACGGTTTACCAATTATACAAAAGTCTTCCAGAATGAAGCGGACTTCACAGGCCATTCTCAAAAAATTCAACATAATAATTTTATTTGTCACAAAATAACTTAAACCTGTGGTATTTGAATAAAACTCATTAGAACCATTTTGGAGAAACTAAAAAATAACGAAAATTGTTTTTATATGTTCAGGGTAACTTAGGGTTGGAAGATTTCCTTGAAAATCTTCGTATCTCATCCTTGAAAGATCCTGAGGTTCAACACGAAGTTCGGTGTTTATCCACTGGGCAGCCGGAACAAGTAATGATGGTACATTAATGATAAGTTCCCTAAAGTTTCCATATTGAGAAGACCCGAGAGTCAACAGGCAGATCGAGAATACTTGTTTACTTAATTTTAAGAAGTAATTTCACTTGTACCACTCAATTGCACACCAAAATATCATGTGAACTCAGCTGCGCAACAACGTCAGTGAATCAAACAGACTGAGCCTTCCCCTTGCGTCTGATCACGGGGCGTAGGAACAGGAAATGAGAGACATACTCGTTCGGTTAACTAAGCGGAATTGAGAGCGAGGCAGTGTTGGAGTTCTGGTATACCCAACTCACCCGTATATACCAGCTCATTTGTGTTTAAAGGCACGAATAATACAAATTAATGACCAAATCTCGTACAATGGAAAGCTCTAATTTAAACATGTCGCTGGGATTTTGAAAAATGGCAGATCGGGCAATATGAGTGACAAAATGATTCTCAGTTGTATGTAGAATTGTTGGCGTATTAATAATTAGGGGGGTTTCATTGTCATTACTAGACATATTGCTGTTCTGCATTGTCAATACCAGACATATTGTTGTTTTCCTTTTATGTTGACTGAGATGACGTCACTCTTGGCTGATAGCTTTGCTAGCCACGAGCAGTGGGGGATATAGCGTCTGTCTTAGTTAGGATTCCGTGAGAAGCGGATCGCGTATGCTAGCCGGCTTATGGATCGGTGGACATCTCCTCTCACCTTTCATATTCAATAATGTAGGAACCCCAAACGGTTGGGAAATAACTCTAGGAATATGTAAATAGATTTGTGTTATGGATATGTACAGTGAAAAACCCACCATTCCCCTTAACCACCACGCCACGTTTCGGTCTTCCGCAGCCAAATTAGTATACATCCCCTCAGTGTACGTGTTGGTTACTAAAAATTAATTTAATTTTCATGTGAACGTTTAGGCCCCTACCCAGCATGTAACAATATAATTAAAAAAAATCTGATGTGTTACACTCACATGACTTTTACTACCCTTGTACAAAATACTTCTACAAACGCCTAGTCTCCATATGCTTCATGTTTATCGAGATGTTAATCTTATTGCTAATTTTCTGTAGGTGCAAGGGGAATTGCTATGTTTTAAGCGATAGTCAAATATTTTAAGAGCTGGTTGCTATGTGGAGTATTCCATTCTCTTTGCATTACCAGGACAAAAAAAATGAATAACAAATTTGAGAAAAAGTATAAGTATTGGAAAATTTAAGGGAATAACAAGCAATATCTCGAAAATGGTTCACTCAACTAAAAAAATGTATATGACATAAATTGTGTATTTTAACGCGATCTACATTGTTTGTACAGTAACATTTTGTCTAACTCTTATGGTTTACCAGCTATGCAAAAGTCGTTCACAATACTTTTGGAGACATTCCCAGAAAATTCGAGATATACATCTCATTTGTCATGAAAATATCTTAAACATGTGATATTTTAATCAAAATCGTAAGAGCCATTTTTGAAAAAATTAAAATTTTGGAAAAATTTTACATGTAAAGGGTAATCTGGGGTGGGGAGATTTTCTTGAAAACCTTCGTGTCGCCTCTCTGGAATATATTGAACCTAAATACCAAGTTTGGTGTTTATCCGACTGTTCATTTCTGTTATGCTGTTCAAAGACAGACAGACACACACATACACGCGCGCGCGCGCATACACACGGATCTGTTTCCAAAAATACTTTTTTTTGGATTCAGCGGGTCTGAAAACACGTATTTCCGGTGAAATCTCGGTATCAAATTTTTGGCTGGAATACAATACTTCCCCTACTTACTGTACGTAGTAGAGAAAGTAATAGAACATTTGGTCATTTTCACCAATGTTCCTTAAATAGTTTCGAGATAATGGGGCATAAATTTAGCAAATTTAGTATTGGTAGGATAGGTATTTTAATCTCCCCTTAAGTTTTTTAGCCCTTAACTTTCTGTCCAATGAAAATAGCTCATTGATGTTAGTATATTGTGGCAAGTGTTCAGATACTAGTTTGTTTTTACTCAACCACAATTACAATATCCCTTAGGTGATGCCAAAGTAAAATCACCCAATATTCCTGGTCTCCCTTAACGCCGAACGAATGGTTTTGTGAATGCAACCAACTATTGCGGACAAAACAAAACAGAAGGAAGAGAAAAAAGCAATTCTCGCTGCAATATTCAGATCTAAACAATCGTTAGAAAGGGATACCCCATTTTTCCCTGGAGCTATTCAGGCACGCCATCACGCAATAGCGATTTACACTACATACGTGCAACGAGCATAAATTTTTAGAAACGTTTCGGCAAGCTTTTAATCTGCTAATGGCCGCATTCACACACCTTGCAGAGTTTTCCGGGAACGCGATTGATTGCTACTGCATTAGCGTGAGGCGAACAGCGCTAACCAAAAAGAAAATAGTCTCTAGCAGTTTTGAGGTGTAGTAGGTGCCGTAATTTCTTGGCATCGGAGTGCGCCTTCCCTCTGAAAGGAAACAAACATTTATTTGCAAGCAGAAAGGAAAATTTTATTCCATTCAAACGAAAAAGTTGTACAGAATTACGGGAGACGTGCTATGAATGTTAGAGAAGGCGAAAAGTAGGGCGCTGTAGATAAATGTACAATGGGCGTGATCTGAAAAGCGAAAATCTGAAGAAGTTTGTCTAGGTTTACAAAGAACACGTCAAATTTATCTGATGCGCTCTACATCCGATAGGAATTTTCAGTGGGCGTATTGTGAAAAAACAGTGTATTATGGAGCTCATTAAAAAACGTAGACATTCGGTGTTCATAAATATTCGGTTAGGTTGAATACATGTTTTGAGACCCCCTGAATCCAAAAAACGCATTTTTGGAAGCATGTCCGTGTGTGTGTCTGCCTGTGAACAGCATAACTCAGAAACGAACAGTCGGATAAACACCAAACTTGGTATTTAGGTTCAGTATCTTCCAGAGATGCGACACGAAGGTTTACAAGAAAATCCCCCACCCCAGATTACGCTTTACATGCAACATTTTTACGAAAATTTTAATTTTCTCAAAAATGGCTAACGATTTTCATTAAAATATCATATATTTAAGTACTTTCATGACAAATGAAATGTATATCTCGAATTTTCTGGGAATGTCTCCAAAAGTATTCTTCATTGTGAATGGCTTTTGTATAACTGGTAAACCATAAGAGAAAGACAAAATTTTACTACACAAAAAATGTAAATCGCGTTAAAATACACAATTTATATCATATACATTTTTTATTGAGTAAAACATTTTCGGGATATTGCTTGTTATTCCCTTAAATTTTTCGATACTTATACCTTTTCTCAAATAGGAATTCGTTATTTATTTTTTATGTCCTGGAATGTAAAGAGAATGGAATGCGCAACATAGCAACCAGCTCTTAAAATATTTGACTATTGCTTAAAGCCAATCCCCCTTGCATCTACAAGAAAATTAGCAATAAGATTAACATCTCGATATCTCGATTAACATTAAGCATATGGAGAATAAACGTTTGTAAAAATATTTTGTACAAGGGTAGAGAAAGTCATGTGAGTGTAACACATCAGATTTTTTAAAATATAAGAGCTCGCAGATCATTTGTCGCCACATTTTCAATTGGGTTTAAACTTCTATCAATGAAAGGAAGTTTATATGGCGAATTCCGCAACTGTTTATGATTTTTAAGTAAGGTGTTTTAATACACGGGCTTAATATTTTATAAATAAGCAACAAACTTGATTCTCTCGATCCAGAATTAAACCTGTGTAATCACAAATCCTAAAACCATGCTAGTTTTGTGCAAATTACCACATGTGTGAATTTAAAGTGTTATGTAAACGTATTTCAAGAAAATTTGCTAGAAAATATTAAATTTGGTGAAAATTAATTCAATATAAGGATAGTGTTATGCAGTCTGTTAGAAATTTAATGGATTTAGGCACAAGCTGAATGTATGGAGCCAACATTTTATTTATGAATTAAAATAGTTTTCTACTTCATTTGAAATGTGTCTAAATATCTAAGTAGGAGAGCCCGTAAAGTGTTTATAAATTTCAGGATTGAGGTCTAAAAAGATTAAACAATAAATTTTACCTGTACATTAAGCTAAGTCACTAAATGATTTGCATATATATTATGTAGTTTTTATTTTTAACACAGAATGTGTCATCGCGCGCGCAAATACGCACACACATGCATTACTATAGTTTAAACTATGTGCTTGGATGGAATCTTTCGGTGCTTATAAATGTATCGGAATTATCATAAAAACTTCTTTAAATAATTGCAATGTAGAATGAGTAGTCGAGCTGAGCTTTCTCAAGCATGCGGATTTCGAATGAAATACTATTACATCTTTCAGTATCTTAAACTTCAGGGTATTCATTGGGCAAAAAGGTTCATCCTTTATAAATTTGTGTTTTTATTTATTAGCTTTGGAGTTTGAAGGTCACCGTTATAATATACAGTAACACCTAATATGTTTCGCGTTATTCATATTCCATTTTATTCTTTTTAATTTGCATCTGTCAAAATGACAGAGAACTGATAGGAAAAATGGAAACGCTCTAATGCTGTGATATATTTTATGATACAAACCAGTGTAAATATTTGAAAGCAAAAGAAAATGAAGGATACAACCATGAAGAACATTTTACATCTTCCTTCTCCCGGCGTAGTTGAGATGAAAGTAATATTCAGATATTTAGCCGACTCAGAACTTCTAAATGGAACTTCTAAATGGATTTCTTAACGGAATCACTGCATAATGTAATTTTGCCTCGTCTTTCGAAAATGTATTTATTAGACACACTACATTTTGGGATCTATAAGGCAATAAAGAGGGGAAATATTAAGTACTAAGTAATGAAGATGCTGGGAATGAAATTCGGTTAAACCGTTTCTCTGCGATGAAAACCTTACACCAAATAAAGATCAGCAGAGCAGAGCAAATGTTACAAGAAACAAACAGAAAGACCAGACAATGAAATCACAAAGCAAAGAGAAACCTGGAGGACCTATACCAGCAAGAGAAGGGGCGGGATGATCCAACTTACGTGCAGTAACGCATTGAGCTATGATTAGAAATGTATAATTTCCCAATAACTACAATCTTTAATACTTATATTCCCTTCTCTCAGTCACCGTAATATGTGGAAGAATGAAACGTTTACCAGATATGTATGTCAGAATTTTAACTTAATATTTTCTAATAATTTTATTTTTGTCGAAAACAAATATATAAGTTGGCCGCGATATGAATGCGCTCGGAGGAGGACGCTACCATTTTTTGTTGACAATCAAGGCTAGGGTTCAGAGGGGAGTGAGGAACAAGGCAATAAGGAAATGTGCAGTAACTGTCATATATACTGCCGCCAAAATTTTGTGGGTACTAAGTGTATACAGAGGTAATTTAAAGAAACTAATAGGTTAGTAAACATAAAGAAGCAAATATTTCGATATGTGTTATTGTCTCATTCAAGTTTAATGTGATAACAATCATTATTTTCATTTCCTTTTCATTTTGTTCCAACGGTTTATTTATTCTAAGAAATAAATCACCAACTTACGCATTTCTTTCTGGCATTACCCATTTCCGAGATTAGTTATTAGTTATTATTTGTTTGAATTTTTTAATGTTTTGTAATTTGCTAGAGGTGCTGTCACAATTCCGTTGTATTTTTGTTCTGTAACCTAAATGGCAGAGTTACGCTTTCGTTTAATTTTTTATTCTGCAACTTTAGCACCTGCTTTTCTGAAATAAACATTTGAAGTTAAATTATTATAGGCTAACATAGATGTTTGTTACTCTCTGAAAGTAGTAGAAGACTTTTAATTTGATTATAATTAACGACTCTCGCGGAATGATTTTGCTGCTTCTCAGCCATGCGTATACTATTGAAAACTGCAATCATTTGGTAGGAGTCAAACTGCTCTCTGCCTTTAAAACAGCCTCTATTTCACGACAGGAAATATTTTGTTGGTGGAGTGTGGATAGACATGCTGGATGCCCTATCTCGTCTATGGATTAGGATGGGGTGGGTCCAGGTTAAATAATCGGTGGTACGGCATGCACTGGAAGATGACGGGTCAGGTAGAAGCACCCGTATGAGACCTGTTTTGTAAGTTTTCAAAAGTATTACTATATCTAATAGTTTTTTCAACTAATATTGCAATCTAAACAATTAAACGGTGATTTTTGGATTGCTTGTACTTGGGTGGAATAAACAGAAATTCAAGCTAAACGCTGAATTGCATTACTTTCACTGGGTGTCCGGAAACATTTGACAGCCGGTGTCTCACACAGTCTGTGTGTGTATGTGCGTTTTAACGCTCCCATTAAAGATTTATAAAGGTTTGAAAGAGTACGTATATGATAGACATTTGAACTTTATACATATAAATTATTCAGAAAAGGTAATATGAATATGGGCGTTCTTAACTTGTCAAGTTGTACCTTACCATTAAGAAAGTTATGGTTTAACAGCACAAACTCTTCTTTAATGATGTTTTGATTTCTAATTTATATATATCACTTGATGCAATTGGTATGTTAAAGCCTCAATAATAACATTGACATCCATATCACGAAACCATCTTCTGATACATCCTTTCTCTAAAGCAAAAGCTCCTCTATTCTCCAGTGATTTCATACCTATGTAGCATCTACTCACACTACCAAAAGTACAGGTAGGAGTTGTTCACAGAAATCTCGATGATGGTATAAAAAGTGAAAGTTACTAAAATCATACCACTCGGGTTTCAGCGCTTAAACTAGCACGCTGATGAAAGCTGAAGACACACGTAAGACTTTTTATAAGAAAATTCCACCGATAAGAACCTATTGGAGTTTTGTGAAGCGTTGGACACTGTAGACATTAAGTTGCTTATGTATAAACTTACGAATCTACTTCTATCAGAAAGTGTCGTTCAGTGGTTCGACCTTTATATCAGACATTGTTTACAGTGCATTAAATAGTTCAGTTGAGCTTATATATTGCTCTCTGGGGAGAAACAAAACCTGGAGTTCCACAAGGATCAATTTTGCGGCGTCTGCCTTCCACATAATACACGGACTTCAGTAAGTACTTGTCCTCAACTTAAACGTTTCTAGCAGACAAACGGACGGAGAAACAGTCTTCATTTTAGTATATTAAAACAATATTATATTTTATGTCTTATGTTCATTTTTCAGAGAAGAGCAAATATTCAAAATAGAAAGGCCATATTCAGAAAAATTATCTCCTAACATGCTTGCTGACTACTGTTAGTTTCTTTTCTCGAAGTGTTTCGAGCCAGTCACAAAAGAAAGTCTCCCAGAAAAAGTTCTATAACTATAAGTTTTTCGAATAATTGCTAATGTTTTCTTCCATTTAATAATTTATTTTCCTTTTTTTAAACTCTTTGACAATTCATCAGTAATCAGTTGATGCAGTAATTTGTATCACAAATTACTTAAATGTAAATAATGATTGTAATATGAATATGCATTTTTATGTGGCATTGATTTCAGATGTTTATTGATTGTAAATATTGTTGGAAAGTAAATTTATAAGGCTTTACTGAAACTGTCAATAATAGCGCAATAATGCAGCGAGGGGGTGAGCTGTTTATCATTATTGGAAACAAGGAAGTTACGTAATGTTCGCGCGTTTTTTCCGTTGAGAACCTTCTGGAATGTTTTCTCCTAAAGCATATGTATTCATAATTTTAATTGGATATTAAAATGGACGCTAATGTTGGCGCGTTTTATTAGCCAATTGCAGTTCAGTTATAATCTTTAGACTTATCTGTATGCAGGAGTATAAATAGGGTAGGTTCGAGGTAGCTTGTGTGCATTTCATCAAAAATCTGTGTACACTACACGTCGTCTTCAGTCAGTCAGTTCGTCGAAAGTATTAGTACGGCATACATCGGATATAGATTCACAAGTTACGCGCAGCAGAATTATGAAAGATCTAAAGTATGGTAAAGTTAATTATACAAAAGGTTGAGGTACGTTGATTAAAAGTGATCAGTAAGAAATTATTATAACAGTTTCAGTTTGGCGAGTGTTAAGATCAATGTATGAATGTGATAGTTAACGTGTTCGACAATAAATGTGTAAAACAAATTTCTTCATCAGTGTAATTCTTGGATAAAAGATTCCTTTCCGTCTACACAACCTGTATAGAGATACGTGCCCAAGCCAACAGGATAATAGCTAGCCGGAGGACATTTGAAATGAAATCAAACAAAAACTAACACTGATGCAAATTGCTAACACAAGATGGAGCTACAAACCGAACAAATGAATGACGTCACAAGATGGCAACGCGTGAAGTAAACTCACATACACAAACATCGCAAGCATCAACATTTATAAGTAATACCGTTACAAATTGGCACCCAGAACGTGGGGCAGAGTAACCAGGAAAGGAACACGATGACCAGGAAAGGATCAGAATTAACCAGGAAGAAGTGAGATGACCAAAGGGGCGAATGGAGAAGTGAACTGAACTACAAGACGCAGATTCCAGAAACAACAAAAGGAACGACAGAGTACACGGATGATTGGACATCGTAATTCCGAGATTACAAGGCAACAGGGTAATTCAACTACAAAAACATCGAGACAACGTAGATTCATCATAACACAACGCAGAAGCGACATATAACCTAGGAGAGAGGGGCAGGAAGCTGGACATCAAAGTAACAGCAACATACAGCATCACAAAGGTCAGAGTATCGTAATTTTTTTTAGAAAACAAAATTGTAACCTTCAAATGTACTTAAGGAGTGGTAGGATAAAGAAAACAATGGCTACTAATAATACAGAAGAAATAATTATGGAGGGAGATAATAAAACAGTTAGCTGTAATTCAATACAGGTTACAGAAAATAGCCCAAACTTTTTAGGATTTGAGGGTGGAAATGTTAGTGCAGAAAGTCAGAATAGAATAGCAGGAAATTTTAATCTTGATACTAGTATGATGATGGAAATGCTGAAGATATTGTTAAGAGTAATGAGAAATTAAGGGAAGATATTGGTAAGAATAATGAGACATTAGAAAAGAAAATAGATCAAAACAGGGAAGATATGCAAAAGAATAATGAGAAATTAGAAAAATTAACTCAGAGTAATGAGAAATTAAGGGAAGATATGCAAAAGAATAATAGGGAATTAAGAGAAGACATTGATAGGAGTTAAGAACAAAAACTAGATCAGAATAAGAGAGAATTAAGGGAAGATATTGGTAAAAGCTTAGAACAAAACAGGGAAGAAATTGAAAAGAAATTCATGGAGCTAGATAGTAGTATGATTAGAATGAAAAATGAAAATCAAGAAATGATAGCAAATGAAATAGGTGAAGTTTCAAAGAAAATGTTAGACATGAGCAGGGAAATATCTAACCAAAAAAGTGAGGTTAATAATAAAATAGAGCATGTTAATGTAAAATGTACAGAGCTAGTTAGCCGAATGAGTAGCATTTCAAGTGAGTTAAAAGAGATGATGGAGGCTACAAATGCAGATTTAATACAGGTGCAAGTAAATTTCAGAAGGGAAATATCTGAAATTCAGAAGGAGTCAGAAACACAGAGAAATAAATTGTCTGATGAAGTTAAAGATTTGTCTAAAGATTTGAATCAAAAGTTAACTTCTGAAATTAACAAACACCAAACTGTTCAAAATGAGAATAATAAAAAATTGGAACAGACAATAGAAAATCTGCAAGGTACTGTAAATAGGTTAGAATTGAATTCAAGGGCAAATATATGTGATGTGAATGTATCAGATGTACAACATAATGATAGAGGTAGTTCCTCAGGTATGACAAATAATGTGAGTGATGCGGAAGCTTCATCTATAGCTAATGCTGAAACTCAGAGTGCACAAGTAACACTAGAGAATTTAAATATGGGAGTAGGGAATTTGCAAAATTACAATCATATCTTAAGTGATTTTCCACTTCCAAAATTTAATGAAAACTCCAGTCCAGTACAGTTCATTGCAGAATTATCAGAGTATTTTCAAATTAAAAAGATACCTGAAGCATTGAAAATGATAGTTGTCAAAAGATGTTTGGACCAGAAAACTTTAGATTGCTTACAAATGGTATCCGGGGGTGAAATTTCATATGAATCCTTTAAGAGATTATTCATGAACAGATTTTGGAATGTTACGGTACAGCATAGAATTCGAGCAATGCTTAGTCATGGTCAATTTAATCCACGAGAGGGAATATCAATGACTGATTACTTACTGAAACATGCAAGTCAGGTTAGAAACTTGTCACCTCCAATCAATGAGGAAGATTTTGTAAGTTTGCTCGCAAGGCATTATCCTTTAAGGATACGAAATTACTTATTAATTGCAAAACCACGTAGCATCTATGAGATGACAGAATTAATAACAGCTTTGGAACAACAGGAAGAAGATATATCTCGGGAGTGGGAGCATAGATTTTTAGATGTGCGAGATAGAAGAAATTACCAAGGTAGTTATCAGCAAAGTAGAGGACAAGACAGGCGTCATGAAAATAATACCAGACAACGGTATCAATCATACGTTCCACAATTTGAAAGATCGAGGATAGATAGGAGACCAGGTCGACAGGAACAAATAAATTATGTCAGGACAGAAAGATTGCCTGAAAGAGGGCAAAATTATGGAAGGCGGTACATTAGACAAAGGGGAAATTTCACTCACTGGAGGGAAAACAATAACCGGGAAAGATCTGAGGAACGGCAAGAAAATTACGTGCCAAGGGGACATAATGTCAGAAATCGAGGATTTCGAACTCGAGGAAGGGGAACTCAAAACAATGGTAGCGACAATGAGATAGATTTAGCGCCTGTTAGGAATGGCAGTCCCGTACGTGAACATGGAAATAACCAGGAAAACTGTTAACAGACTCCTGTGTAGTAGGTTCTCAGGACGTCTTTAATAATTCAGTATCCATTACCAATACAAATAATATGCCTACACATACACCCTGTAATAAGATTACAGCAACAAAAGATAAGGGAGAAAATTTTGAGCCACCTCATGTTAGGATGGAAATTGCGAAGAAAGAGATCATTGCAACTATAGATTCTGGTTCGTCAGCTTCAATTTCCTCACAGAAATTTTACATAAATTTGATTAATGAAGGTAACAAAATTATGGCTCTTCCCACTAGTAATTTAGTTTGTCGTGTTGCAATCGGAAGAACGACACAGGTCATAAAAACACAAGCTCTACTTAACATACTTATCGGCGGAGAGAATTTTGAGGTTATGTTTCTAATTGTAAACCATCTGATTTGTGACATAATTATACGATGTGACTTCCTACATGAATATGAAGCATGTATAGATTTTAAACATGAAGAGTTAAAAATAACAAAAGAAGATAGAGAAATAAGGGTACCATTTATAAAAGAGAAAGTTTCTGTAATCGAGATGACAAAGGATGAGAAGAATCTTTGTGACCAAGAGTTTTTGTGCAAATAACAGAAACTGATAGAAATAGTCAGATAAAGCAGGTAGTCACAGAATATGAAGGGAATACCACGCCATATTTTCAACAGCTAGCAGAAATGCCAGAAGAAGTAGAGAAATTTGCAATCCAAACAAAAGACGACCATGTGATCGAGACAGACAACAGCTGGGAAGAGAAGAGAAATGAGGAAATAATACACAAGTGTGAAGAAGCTTATAATATTACGGTAATGCAAAAACAAATCCTTCATGATGTTTTGATGAACAATAGTTCAGTATTTAGTAATATCCCAGGCAGATGTAATGTATATCAGCATACATTTCAAGTAGAAGACGTACCACCATATAGGCACAAGTATGACAATTTACCTATAAGTCTTCGGGACAAAGCTAGACAACTAATAAATAGCATGTTAGAAAATGGGATTATTGAGCAAAGTAATTCTCAGTATATAAATTCAATCTGCTGGAGTATTAAACGAGATGGTAGTTTGAGATTAACATTAGACGGTAGATATGTCAACAAGTATATGAAACCAGATCATTTTCAAAGTGAGGGAATTGAACAACTAATTACGAAACTTTCCAGAGGGAGATTTTTGACATCCATTGACCTCACTGCATCATATTGGCAAGTGGAATTAGATCCACAAGTGCGTGATTACACTTCATTTCAGTACTCAGGGATCCAATATCGTTTTTGTGTAAATCCTTTTGGTTTAAAAAACTCAGGAAGTGGATTTTTGAGAGCCATTCACAGTATCTTTGGAAATTCTGCAGATGACTTTTTAATAAAGTATATTGACGACTTCCTAATCATTAGTCAAACATTTGAAGAACACATGAATAATGTCCATTATGTGTTAAATAAACTACAACAACATGGTATGACTGTGAACATACTAAAATCAAAATTTTGTGTCAAGGAAATAAATTTTCTGGGTTATGTAGTGGATGAACGAGGTAAAAGACCTGATCAGAAAAGAATAGAAGCAACAATGAAAATTCCATCACCAAGGAACGTAAAACAAATTAGACGTCTCTTAGGGGTATTGAACTTTCAGAGTAAGTTCGTACCAAGATATTCGGCTGAAATAGAACCACTGCGGCAGCTTCTCCGAAAGAACAATAAATGGAAATGGACAGAGGATCATCAAAAATGTTTTGAGAGAGTAAAGGAACTCTTTGCTAAGTCCATATTACTCGAGAGGACCAGAGAAGATTTGGAATATGAGATTTATGTCGATGCATCAATGCAAGGATACGCCGGAATTTTAGGACAGCGAGACTTCAACAATGACTTTCACGTCATTAGTACAGCTTCTGGAGGACTTACAATTATTGAGCGGAATTCTTCAGTGACTCAGAAATTGGAGCACTATATTTCTCATTAATTTGTTTTAAAACCTATATTTATCAGCAAAAGGTGAATGTATATTCAGACCACATCAGCTTAACTTTCATACAACGGTGTAGATTATGTAGTGGAAAACTTGCTAGATACATTCATGCAATATCTGCATTCGATATTGAGATTATCCACATTCCTGGCAAAAATAATACCTTCAGTGATTTGCTATCAAGATTGAACTACAACCCACAAATTCCCGAAAATATTGAAAGGCCTAGAAATGAAGTCAAAATATTGACAATTGAAATTCCTTTAAGCAAAGAAATGATTAGAAAATTGAAAAATATGGGGGAAACTCAAAAAGAGGACGCAAAATTGTTAGAACTTAAAGAAAAGGCACCACTAATTGAAGAGGCAAAGAAAGAAATTGTAGCAATTCGATATGGGACATTATACAAGAAGCATGGAAAAGAAATGCCTAGTTGGAAGGTAATGGTTCCGAAAAGCATGGAAAAGGAACTAATTAAGAATTTTCACGAAGGGTTAGCACACTCAGGGACGGACCGGACAACTTCTATGATTTTAGAGAATTTATACATATCCAAATTGCGTCAGGAAGTTCGAAAATTTATATCGTGCTGCAACCTGTGTCAGAAGGCAAAGCAAATAAATGCAGCATATGCATTTGAAACTAATTCGGTTATAAGGGATAAGCCGAGATGTGTAATTAGTATTGATATTCATGGTCCGATGCCTCCAAGTCAATTTGGAAACAAATATATATTTGTCTGTTATGATATATTCAGCAAATATGTAACAATTTACCCTTTGAGAAAACCTACAGGTTTAGCATGTTTGAATAGACTACTCAAGTCATATGTGATAGAAGAAGGACCTATTCAATCTGTATTGAGCGATAATGCTTCGTACTTCACAGGAAAAAAATTATGGATGGACTGAAAGAAAATGGCATTAAACAATATTTTTCGTCAAGATACAGACCGAACTCCAACCCAGTGGAGAGGGAAATTAAGGAAATTTCAAATTATTTAAGGGTGTTGTGTCATCGAAAACACACCCAATGGTATGGATACGTGAACTTCGTTCAGAATCTACTAAATGAAACCGTAAACAATGTGACAGGATACAAACCATGTGAACTTAAGTTAGGAAAGAAGATCAATACAGTGTGTAAAAAAATTCCAGAAGCCATTCCAGATGCGCATTCGATACCACAAACAGAAGAAGAGATGCTCCGAAAAGCATTCGAGAGGATGAAGAAAAAGGCCATAAAAAGAAAAATTAAACATGAAGAAAAGAAGAGAATGGAATGGAGGATCAAAATAGGAGATTTAGTTTTGGTCAAAACCAAGAAATTGTCGGATAAAGCAAATAAACTTTATTGGCGAATGTTTCTCAAATACCATGGACCATATGAAGTTGTTGAAGTATATGGAACTAATACATATGAGTTATGTAATCCAACAACTCGAAAAAGCATAGGAAAGTTCCATATTGAGATGCTGAAACCATACAACCATGAAGATCAAGGTGAAACAAAAGACAAAGATGATAAATAGTAAATGCTGGATAGTTAAAGACGAAATGCAGAGCAATGTATTGGAACGTAAGAGGGTTAAATAAATATGTACATCATGTGAAAGGAGAAATAAATTTTGGACATGACTAAATGTTTAAGAGGAAAATAACATTTTATTAGTAACTGAACATGCGAAATAAAGCATGATGTTATATTAAAGTAAAGTACATAAATACTATTCCAAGAGTATTGTTAAGATAAAGTACAAAATAACAAAAATTGGTAAATGTAATTAAAAACAAATATTTATGTAGCAAATAGAACATGTGAAACAGTGCCTAGATTTAAGAGATGTAAATATTTGTGTAGAGGGTGAATATTTTGGTAAAAATGTTAAACAATTACAAAAATCTTAAATGTATACATTTTTTGTCAACAACTTAAGAAAGTAAACAATTTGGTAACAGTAATTAAATAATTCAGGGTACAGTATTTGCTATAAAAAAAATTTTTTTTGTAATGTCAGATTAATGTTTAATTAAACCAGAGCCAGTAAGTAGTGGCAAGATAAAAAAAAAACATATGTCGTGTGTTAAATGCGTGTGAAGTGTTAAGTGAAAGTGATAGCGTGTGTTCCAAGATTTAGGAGACTAAAAACACAATTATAAAATTTCCAAACAACTTGTAAATATTTATAATTATGTTTCTAGTGGGGCATATGATGCAGTAATTTGTATCACAAATTACTTAAATGTAAATAATGATTGTAATATGAATATGCATTTTTATGTGACATTGATTTCAGATGTTTATTGATTGTAAATATTGTTGGAAAGTAAATTTATAAGGCTTTACTGAAACTGTCAATAATAGCGCAATAATGCAGCGAGGGGGTGAGCTGTTTATCATTATTGGAAACAAGGAAGTTACGTAATTTTCGCGCGTTTTTTCCGTTGAGAACCTTCTGGAATGTTTTCTCCTAAAGCATATGTATTCATAATTTTAATTGGATATTAAAATGGACGCTAATGTTGGCGCGTTTTATTAGCCAATTAAAATTATGAATACATATGCTTTAGGAGAAAACATTCCAGAAGGTTCTCAACGTAATAAACGCGCGAACATTACGTAACTTCCTTGTTTCCAATAATGATAAACAGCTCACCCCCTCGCTGCATTATTGCGCTATTATTGACAGTTTCAGTAAAGCCTTATAAATTTACTTTCCAACAATATTTACAATCAATAAACATCTGAAATCAATGTCACATAAAAATGCATATTCATATTACAATCATTATTTACATTTAAGTAATTTGTGATACATCACAGTACAACCTTTTTAATGAAATGGGTAGTTTTGAACGCAGAGTGTAGTAAAATTTAGCTCTGGAACTACAACTATGAAAAAACATAAAATTTTTAGCCAAACTATTGAATATGGTTGCCAAAGGAAACGGTAAGTGATAGGGAAGTTTTTACTTCAAAAATATATTTTCATTGCATGGAATAAAAGGAGATACAATTTGGTTGTCGAATGTAATCGGAGGTTTACATTTTAATTCTGAACCTTTCCTGTAATTTCATTAAAGTGTGGACATCATTGCTATGCATCTAAATGAATTTCTTACTGCAATAATACAGCTCACTAAATATTTGCGTAATCATTTTACTGAAACTAAAGGTATATCAACAACACAGTTAGAATTTCTAAATATTGGTTTTGAAATTATTTTTCGTTATCATTTTTCAAATAAAACTGACAATTGTTCTCATTAGAATTATTTATTTAAAATTATATTTATTCCTAAGCAAAGAGCCTTGTTGTTTGTGTAACATGTATACCCTACTATGTAAAGGCCTTCAGTAATTTTTGAATTGTGATAAAAACCATATGTAAAGGTTTAAAGTTATAGAAAATAACCAATAAAGCAAACTGAGTGGCGTTTACAGCAAGTAAACACCTTTACGGGTACCTTTACAAGCATGTACTGCGAATAATAGCCAATCATAGGTTTTCGCCACATTTACCATACGTAAGAGTAGTATTAAAAATAAATCATTGGTTCTAAAATATGCATCTACTTCACTAAATTGTTTGTATCATTAGACAAACTGGCGAAATGGCTCCGAGGTAACATGTGAGGCTCACATTCGGGAGGTTTCGGGTTCGATTCCAGTCGACCGCCCATTCTGGCATTTTTTCACCGTTTTCCCTGGTCGGTAGGCGAATGCTGGGGTGGTTTCTCACCTATCACAATTTCCTTTCTCATTTCCCTTTCATTCCGATTCCTTCTCATTATTCAGGGGAACTTCTGGGTTTCGTGGTGTTTGGCCGTTTCGGATAGATGGCATGGAAAGTTGCTCAAGGGAAAGAGTACTCCCCATGGACACTGCAGGGCTGCTTGGTCGACGAATCATTCATCACCCACCTCTAGCAGTGGAACGGGTCTTCGAGTTTGAACTGTTTCGGACTTCCGCGCGTCTCTGTGGCCTGTCTGATTGCAGCTTGTAGCCTCCTGTAGTTCCCTAATTTCATTCATTCCGCCTATGTATCCACAATAGATATATGTAAGTGACAGTGCGCGAGGTGTGCGTATTCGTTATGTAACATATCTATACCTAACAGCATAGGGCGTTGTCTCCGCATTTCAGCATTCGATGAACGAACGATTACGTTTACTAAAATTTCTCTAACAGCTCTAATAAACGTTAAATGTTCAAAAAATTAAAGTGACAAAATTGTAATGTAAAACAAACAAACAAATAAAATTCCATTAGTAATGTGGAACATAAAGGTTTTGTCGTCCTAAATGACGAAATTGGTTGTTCATGTTTAGGGTCTCGAATCCAATCCGAGACATTATCATTCAAATTCGATAACCGCATTTGCATGTAACAGGACTCCTGCTGTATAAACGTCATACACACAGGCAGTTGCTGGTGCATTCAGAAGAAAAGGTGTTGCTTAACCTGAATCACAGTTTGAAAGACTTTCATGAATAAATTGTTTCATTAACCTATCAATGCAAAAAAAAAAAACCGCTCCACTAGTGATCCGAGAGGGTCGGCTTCTCCAGTTAAAAATGTATCACTGAGCTAGGGTGCTCTCAATTTTGTGGTTTGTGTTTGTACCATATTCTTCAAAAACTCCAAATTTATGTTAACATCTTTATTTTCCATGCTGGTACTAAGTCTAAAGCAACGTGGTAATAAGCTTACAAAGCAAAGTAAAACACACATGTTGAAGCCGAAATTATGAAGCCAATAATTATCATAATAATCTGAGAAGGATAGTGATATAAAATGAATAATAAAATATTTAATTTCAGTGTATGTATAAAAAGGAGAAGCATTGGAAAACCTTAAGCTCTATTTTAAAATGGTGAAAATAAAAGTGTTCCAAGAAAGCGTTCGTGTTTCTCTGTACATACACTCACGCATACCCAGTAATTAAGATCTCATGCTCGAGCAGCCGTGGCAAAGTATAAAAACAAAAACAACTAGGGGGAGAAACGCAGCAATCGTGAGGCAAAGGTATTGCTTCAGTGGATGGAGGACGTAGCGTGGCTGCGTCAATGTTTATGTGGCTTGGAAACATATGCAATGTTTTATAAGGGTCATTCAAATGAAACCCGGTCACTTGATTAAAGTAACGGTAACGATTTTATTAACTCAAAAATAGTCACCAAAACTGTTGGCACATTTATACCATTGCGACACTAACCGGTCGAATCCATCTTTGAAGAAGCTAGTAGGCTTCTGTCGGATCCAAGCCTGGACCCATTCACACTCGTCTGTTGTGAATCGATGTCCGCGAATAGCTTGTTTTACAGGTCCATAAACATGAAAGCCACACAGTGAAAGGTCTGGACTGTATGGTGGATGTTTCAGCGTCTCCCATAGAAACTGCTGCAATGTCGTCTTCACCGTATTGGCAGTGTATGGACGGGAATTATCATGCAGGAGAATAACGCCATTGGACAACATGCCTGAGCGTTTCGACTTGATGGCTCGTCTAAGGTTGCGTAAAGTGGCTTGATAACGCTGGCATTGATGGTGGATCCCCGTTCTAAGAACTCGACAAGCAGTGGGCACTTGTGGTCAAAAAAGGACATCATGAGCTTACCAGATTTGGTGTGCACGGCCTTTGATTTCTTTGGAGGTGGTGAAGTCGCATGTTTCCAGTGCTTGCTCTGACGTTTGCTTTCTGGTTCAAAATGGTGACACCATGTTTCCTCACCAGTGACAATATGCGACAGAAAGCCGTATTTCCTCTTATGATAATGTTGCAGATGACTCAAAGACAGCGCCATTCGAGTATTGCGCTGATCGGCACAAACTTTTCAAAATTTCAAGTATTGATACATTATGGTGTGAATGGTGCCCACACTAATACCCAGTAACCAATGGATCTCGTCCACGGTGATTCTGAGGTTGCCGAAGACTAAAGTATTAACTTCCGCAATCATTTCAGGTGTGATGACACGATGAGCCTGTCCAGGACGAGCATCGTCTTCCAGTAACTCGCGCCCCTCAAGGAAACTTTTGCGCCATTCCATCACACTTGAACGACACAGACTGTACCCGCCGTACACAGCCTCCATCTGTCGATACATTTCACGACCTCCAACTCCCTCCGCCGCTAAAAATCGAATCACTCCTCGTCGTTCCTGCTTACTGGCCTTCATGTTCAGTAGTGGACGATAACTTCTCTTCGGCGTGAAACCACACTGTCGCTATGTAACGTCAAACGTTGCGCACGCTGCAGTCGCTCTACCAATAGATGGTGCCACCATAAAGGCAGTTACGTGGTGCCACCTTACGTGTAATGCAAAGTTAGACCCAGTGATCAGGTTTCATTTGAATGCCCCTCCTATTATGATGCAGTTAGTTTATTCCTTTTACCCTGTGTGCAATGAGATGCATAAGGCAAATACTTTGGCCTAGGATATTGTGTTGCATTGTGCAAAAGAAAATTTGACTGTCGATGTGTAAGGCCCAATTTTTTATCTTTACGTAATAATATGAACATTCAAGATTTCACACGAGATCAGTTGCACATTTTGCTCTGGGATGTCTTTATTAAAATTAAATTTAAGTTATTGGAAATAAAGCTGCATTTCACATGGCTTATATTGAAGTATTAGTTTTCCATTATTTAATTTGTCTTCCATTAATCGATTATGCATTGTTTAACTTTTGTAATTATTAGTATCTGTTAACATTTAACTAACTAATGCTAATAAGTTTTCAATGTGTTTTATATGGCAGCATTTTGGTGTCATGTATTCACCACCACAGTCCCTTTAACTCCAATTTCTATCAAATGATCATAATGTGTCTTTTAATTTAATTATATAAATGCATGAAATAATGTCTGGAAATGCTTTTCTTCCTCTCAAACATTGTTAAATGTTTAATGATATAAAAGCTTACATTTCTGAAAGGCCCTGGAGGATATTAATGATATATGAATAGAAACGTATACTATTACCTCGGGTAGATTTCCGAATAGAGCCGCTGGGTTGTTTATATGCGAGTTCTTTTGTCGGAAAAAGCTAGGTACAATTTCACACCAATATTTTTAGGGGGAAAATAAGGTATCCCTAAAAGCTAAAGAACCATTTATATTTGAGTGCATTCTTTCTAGTCTCAGACTTTTCAACTGAAGAAACAAGCACATGTCAGAAGTGAAACATACTGATACAAGCCCTCTATCACCTGTTGCATTTTAATTTTCACATATTATTTTCGTCCTCTATTTTTCAATCATTGTACAATATATATAAACCCCAAGTAGTACGGTTTTATTTTAATTTTCAGCAAAGCCAAAAGGTTTCTCCCATCGTGGCAGAGAATCCCCTGCCAGAAAATTCACTTCCTTTTTGCTGAACTACAAGTTAACGTGCGTGCTCAGACAGAGAAGCAATGGAAACCTTCTAACCTAAAAGGAAACTGAAATAAAACACAAGGGCGTTGTCTTGCAAGAGACGTGGGTAATAAGAAACACAAAATATTTGACAACCGTTACGAAGAACTGAACTGCTTTTCTGTTATTTGCTGGGATGTTATACTGGGTTAGTCAGCTGCCCCTTAGTTCTTACAATTTATTATGCATCCTGTTTACCAATGATGGTAAGTGTGGCAAGACTAAAGTTCACCTTAGTGCTTTTAGAGTAGATGTGCTATCATGTTAGTTCTGTATTACTTGATTTGAAGTTTAGAAAAAGAGTGTTATTATTCTTTCTAGCGAAATAACTAACCCCACCACAAGATTTAGTTACAGTGCTGTAATATGAGGGCTGTAAACATGGGTGTAAATTTTGAAGTTGAAAAAACCTCTCACAACGACTCCCGCCTCTAAACACCAATGAGAGTTAATAATGTTGAGTTTGGAATTTAGTTTTTCAGTACTCAATAAGCATGGAAGTTGTCAGGTTAATCCTAATGATTCATATCAGTGTTTCAATACAGAAATGGTACAGAAAGGGAACAAAGACGTTATCCTAAAAACAATTACAGAACAATTAAAAACAGTGAAATTGAAATATTTTTCTAGAAAAATGTATGAATAATCTTCATAGGACCTTTGCACCACCTCCAGAATTAAACGAAACAGGTAAGGTGCTGGAATATTCTATTTTATCCTAACGATGTATACTCACGGCAGAAAATTAAATTGTGAAGCAATAATTTAACAATAGGCTCTTACAGCCAAAGTTATATAACTTAATATGGAAGTAGGCTTAGAGATATAAAATCCTGTAATTAGAAGTACTCTGTATCTTGTGGTTTACAATTATACCAAGTTATTCGACAAAACTTTCTGACAGCATTCCTATGCATGTAAAAAAATTTACTTCAGTTATTCAAGAAGCAGGGTCAGCCTGTCATTGATGGCGAATCCTTTATAGAGTATTGATGAGTTTTATAGTATAAATATAAGAAATATTTTGTACTTTCATAATGTTGATATTTTTAGATCTGAATTTGTACACGAATATGTACAGGGTGGGCGAAAAGTCTCGTTACATGTTAATAGGACTGTACACTTAGATGAGATACATATTGTTATGAATAAAAACACAGTATATTGCAATATTAATGTCTGGTTAACATTAAAATTTATTATGATTAAGACTGTTAAATAGGTTCAACAACGCCAGTGTGAACTCCATGTTCGATGCAAAGTTTGAGGCAGTATTTTTAACACTTAAATGATTTCATTCAAATTATATAATATACAAAATGCAATAACAGCCCACCTTAAAGCAATATGTGTATGTAACAATATATAAAAAGTGTATATTACAGTCATTGTATATGTTTATATTATTGTATACATGCGTATTAATGTTATGTGAATGTTTTACGTAGTTTAATAATGTAGGGGCTGTGAGAATATAGGTTAAAAGTTGCTAACAATGAGGAAACAATGAGGTAACCTAGAGGCAATAATGAATTAGGAGGTTTAATAATGCTACTAGTCATTCTTGGAAACAATAATGTAATATTTTTAAAACACTTTATAAAAAAGCCAATCAACAACCATAAAAAGCTTTAGTTAAACGAAGGTATTCTATTGGACTAGGATTAGCCAATCAGAAACTAAAATGGAGTAAAATTTACAAATTCAGATGTCAGTTGCTTGTAGACAGTGTTCCCAACCGGACGCGAGATGCGTCCTCGAGAAGTTTAATACGTATTCAGTGTGAGACAAAAATAGTTTACGTGTTAAAAAGTGCAAGTAAGTAATAAAAATCTCACAGCTCTCTCTCTATATCAATGAAATGTTATTAATGTATTAATAAAAGGAGTGAAGTAAAATTATAATCTGAGTAAGCTTACATTCATCAGTCGCACCACTCCCTGCTAAGACATTCATGTCTCTAAAAAAATATAAATACTGACGCAGCCGTGGCAAACATAAATATATAATATTTAAAGAAACAGTCAAAAATTACAAAATTTATATATTTTTAAACATTTGGGGCATAGGTCACCGGAATGTACATTTAGGGCGAAGGCTAACGGAAACTTTTTACCATACGTGCGGTTGCAACTACTTCAAGTTCGGCTCCCCAACAGTCGAAATATAATACATCTTCAAACTGACTTTCCATACGTAGCAGCAACAATCCTTCTTCAAATTGGCTCCCAAAGCGTGGGGCACTAAACAATACAACAAAATAACTTCAAGTTTGATGCTTTGCCCTGTTCTTGCAGCTGCTTTCAGTTGATTGTTGTTCACGAACGTCTTCTTTTAACATGTTATTAACATGTAAAGGGACTTTTGGGCCATCCTGTAGTTTACTGATGACGCCATGAATACTTGTATTCTAAAGACAAACATTATTCAGCCATATATCAATGAAACGAAACAGAAACAGCGGCCTAATAGAAAATTTAAGCTAATTTGTCTTGTTAGTGTGTCAAGCTTATGACAGGTTACTCAAATGTATTAGAACTATTTTTATGACATGTAGCAATATTGAAGAATGTACCATCTAAAAGTTGTTTAAGTAAGGGGAATTTCATGAAAACCTTCACCTTGTTTTCTTTAAACGTAAATACCATTACACGAGTCTGTGAACCCAGAAACACGTGATTCAAATGAAATGCTACACTACCCATGTGTTGGACTTGTGCTCTTTGGGTCTCTTAAATATACTTCGAAGTCTCATATGAAGTGAGCAATGACTGCAAGCAGCAAGAAATACATGCACTTATTCCACACTCATACAATACCTCGTAAGTTTATAGAGACTATAGAAAAAGTGTTACATTTTAACTTCAACATATTTATATGTTTTTAATATGTATGTTCTGAGAGAAAAATATATAAGACGTTTTTTGAACGACCCTCATGAGTTAGTTTACCCTAGAATATAAATAGCTCTCATTACCATTCTTGAACATTCTGTATCTGTTTTAAATATATTTTAAATTAATAAACTCATAAAAGCATTAAAACAGGTGAGTGGCAATTAGGGAAATAATTTCTTATTAATAGAGAAAAATATCAAAGTGTATATTACCATTAACATAACGAGAAACAAACTTTGATACTGCATGTGCAAATAATAATGGGGAACTGTTCTAAACGCGGACGCATTGAAGCTCATCAAAGAAGGTGGTTAACTGGATGGGGATATTACTGACGTAGAAGGTATTTAAATTGTAAAACTTCAGTGTAATTTCTGTTATTCACATTATGGATCTACGTTTTCTTGGATGAATTGTCGTACTTAGTACAAAGGCATTTTGAACCATAATATATTTTACAAAGACATTATAATTAATACATTATAAAATTCAATGAAAAGAACATGCATTGGTGTGATTTACGAGGCTTTAAACTGCTCATTAAACGATAATAAATTTTTGCCTTCATCTAAAATCCCGTTTAGGATGTTCGATTTTCATAGCTTCCTTTAAACTCTATAGTCATGACAGGGACTTCGACTTGAAAAACAACTGATGATGTAACTGAACTGCAGGTTTTAACCTTGAATTTATTCATTTCCGCCATGAAAACACTTACATTCGCTCCCGTATGCATACTTTCAGACTTGTGGAGAGTAGCAAATAATTCTGATAGAACAATCCCCACCCCAGCCAGGAATCGAACCAGGAAGTTAGGATGTTTGTTTGTTTCAACTACATAGGATAGGGATAGCACTAGTTAACGGAGAAGACACCTAGCACTTCGACTTCCAAATGATCTTTCGTGCGTACACCCCGGGAGGAACGGATGAAGTGAGGGAACTGCAGGAGACGTGTGGGTTCCAGAGCGAGGCCGGCGCAAGTCGACAGAGACGTGGAGAGTTCCCTAACAGTTCCACCCGGCCACGGGAGGGTCGTTCGGAGTCGTCCCTCTAGTGGGACCGAGGAAACACGACCCAGCAGTGGAAGCTCGAAAGACTTTCCTCTAGCAGGGCCGAGAATAATTTCAAAATCTCAAGTTCCTGCGCCGTCTGCCCGACACCGACCAAACCACAGCTCCGGAGTCAACCTGAAACATGAAAGGGAAAGGAAATGGGGTTGAGAGGAGAATACACCGCTCCAGCATTCTCCTACATCGACCAGGGAAAACCAAAAGAAAAACCGATGGCCAGAGTGGTGGCCACCGGGAGTCGAACTCGGAACTTCCCGAATGCAAGTCTCACATGTTACTGCAGAGCCACCCCGCTCGGTTTCAACTGCGTAAATTCTATATCATGTAGTAAAAGCAAGAGCTGCGGCTTACATTCTATGTTTTTATGAAAATAAAATGCTTTAGAAACGATGGCTAAAAAATGAACATCGTATTCCACTTTTACTTTATGCATAACTTAGGTAGAAGTAGTATTGTGTTGACATAAAAACAGATATCAAGATTTCACCGGAGATGCACGTTTTGAGGTCTCCGATACCACCCAAAACCCACTTTATAAGAAGATATGAGCGCAAGTATGTCTGTTAAACAGCAGAACACCAAAACCTTAATTTGGATAATGCAGCAGTTTTATAGGATGCAATTTATTTTCTCAAAAAAGGTTCAACGATTTTGCTGCAAATATAATATGCTTCAGATACCGGTAAAAAAAGAATCTATATATTGAGTTTGCTGCAAATAAGCGCGTGAAGCACTTCATTCTGATTGAATTTTTAACAATTTTATGTAGTTGTCTGTAATAACAAAATGTTACTACATAAAAATTTCAGAATACAGAAATGTGCGTCAAATAATATTTTCTTAAGATTAGTAATTTTTATATATTCCCTGTATCTTTATATTTTCAAGCTGAAGTCTCTCGCGTTAAATGCTTTGAAAATTTGAATTTTTGATGTAAATAAATGAGTGCTGCATCCTGATATTGTATACAACTAACTCGGTACTGTTTAAGGGGAGATTAAAAACTCTACTCCACCAGTGTTAAACTTACTAAGTCTACGACCGATTATTTCAAAAAGTATTTAATATATTATCAGACTGATAGTTTAAGAGGAGTAAATGCATAACTTCTATGCTAACTAATCTGATTTTATATAATAACTAGTGGCTAATCGCTGTGAATAAAGCCTGCAATTCTTGAAATCAGAAATTTTTTATCAAGAATATTCATATACTTAATTGCCCATAACTAAAACATAATATTGTGAGCAAGTTTCCACTCTGCAATATAATTTTCCGAAATTGCTCCGCATCCTCAATAGGCACACCACACTGAATAAGATTGGATATATGAGTCCAAGCAGGAGACGCTACTGAGGGTCCTAAGCCGAAAAGCGTAGCCGAGAGATGCTTTTTAAAAGCAGGGCCGAAGCCTGCAACTACATAGGGGCAACAGAGCTTAGCCGTAGGATCTGCCCATCTAAAACTGGAATGATCCCTGCTCACACATCGAATTCTCCTACTATATCAACTCCTTACTTCTAGATTCCTCTACATATTGAATTTCATGGATTCCGTAAGTATTATACACGTTATTGATGTACACGACATTTTTCCAAATTTTCGTTTTCAATAATGCTGCTGCCTAATGGACTTACATCTCTTTCACGAATATTTAGCACCCATATTCTGGTTCTTGTATTGAAGAATCCCTTAGCACTATACCACGCCGCCATGGACGTAATTTCTTTTATTGCCTTAATTTTAATTACATTACTTATTTTTCAAATATTTTATATTAAAGGATAGCACCGAAGCGCTCTTAAACGATGATTCATTATTAAACAAAACAATATAACTCAACGAACAGAAAAAATAGTATAACAGCACCTTTATGTTTGAGGCAGTATTTTAACACAAATAATTTCAGTCTAATTATATAATATGTAAATTCAATAACAGCCCGCCTTGAAGCAATATGTGTATGTAATAATTTGTAAAATGTATGTAACAGTCATTGCATATGCTTGTATTATTGTATCCATGTGTATTAAAGTTATGTGAATATGTTACGTAATTTAATAATGTAGAAGCTGTGAGAATAATAGGTTAAAATTTGCTAACAATGAGGTAACAATGAGGTAACCTTGAGTCAATAACGAGTTTGAGAGTTTAACAATACTACTTGTGATTTTGGAAGGAATAATGTAATTTTAGTGAAAGTTATAAAAATAGCCAATCAACAATCAGAAAAAGCTTTAGTTAAATGAAGGTATTCTATTGGTTTAGGAATAGCCAATCAGAGACTAGAAATACAGAAATTTACAAGTTTAGGCGGTTGAAATCAATTCAGTTGCCTGCAGACAGTGTTTGTAACCGGATGCGAGATGTGTCCTCAAGAGATTTAATACGTATTCGTGTGAGATGAAAAATAAGTTTACGTGTTAAAAAGTACAAGTAGTTAATAAAAGAATCTCAAAGCTCTATATCAGTGAAGTGTTATTTAAATCGTATCAAGCATTAATAAAAAGCAGTGAAGTAAAATTATAATCTGTGTAAGCCTACATATTTAAGTCGCACCACAACCCTGACAAGACATCTATGTCTCTAATTTAAATACTGTCGCAGCCGAGGCAAACATAAATATATAATATTTAAAGAAACAGTTAAAATTACAAAGTTAATAATGTTTTTAAACTTAGGGCGAAGGCTACCGGAAAGCGGGTACTATACGTGTGGTTGCTACCAATTTCAAGTTCGGTTACCCAAGAGTTGAAATATAATACAACTCCTTCAATACGACCTACTTCAAATTGACGTGTTGCAAACAAGTTACAACAAAATACCTTCTTCATGCTTGCGGCACCGACTTCTTTTTAGCGGATGAACATTTTGTGACGTGGTTACTAACGCTGTGTTCAATATATCGGTTAGAATTTAATATTTTTGCAACACTGTAGAGAATGAGCAACTTTGATTGGTACGCTACTCATAGTCCGGACTTCCAAGTTTAAAAAAACAAAGCATGTAAACCAGTGTAACGCAACGATCAGAACAAAATAGTAGCACCACATGTTATTTGTGCATGTGTATATTCAATGCTGATAAACGATTGTTAAATTATTTAATGAATACTTTAAACAATGGGTGTATTCGTCCCAAAAGAGAGAATAATTTAAAGGAATTTCAAGCAAATATAGTTACACAAACACTGAAGTTATACTGCATAGTTAGTAATTAAAACCTGCCATTACGTTATGTCCTGTCCTAAACCTTTTTCACTATAAGCTGAAAGGAGAAGTAAACAAAACCACTTGACAAGATAGCACCTCATTGGCTGGTGGACAAATTACAGCCTTTCCCGCTTAGCAAGTCGTCCCTTCCTCTACAAAAAACAGTTCGGTTCATATCGTAACATTTTATGGTTATTCTCGTGCAGAGAAATTTTAAAAACTCATTATTGTAACAGTTAATTTTATGAATCTAAATGTGTTTGTTTAGATTCACCTGTAACTAAATGAACCGTTATATCAGAGGGTTTAAGAAGCTATGCGCAGGCGCTGCAGTTCGTTTCGGGTTTCCGGCTGAGAATCTTCTGCCGCTGTAGGAAACATAAAGTAGACAATTGTGCTAAATGCTTTTAACAAATCCTGTGAAAAGTATCCACCTTTAATCGACAATGAATATGGTTGGCCATTTTTACCAATAATTGAACTCCTTTGTTAGTGATGCAGAATTGTTGCTCGGACAGCTTGTTTTCTGTATTTTAACCTATAGTGCTAATCGTTATTTAACTTGTTGATTCATAAAAGGTTAAAGCAAAGGTGGTATACTGATATTAGTCATTAAATTAATGATTTCTAAAGCCTGAAGTTAAGAACAGTTTAATCCAGTACCTTTAAACAAAGATGCCGAACTGTTAAGGTACAACTTTTATTTGTCTACTCTTAGTATTGTGTGTTATAAGTTCAGGAAGTAAGGCAAAATATAGTAATAAGATATACAAATTTTAAAAGCTAATGATTCCCAAGCTATGCAATATACTGTATTCACATTCTGTCTGAAGCAATTACCTCTCACGGGTCATTGTTCCCGTCAACCTCCACGTGGTGCTGCCATGTGCTCGGCGGAGTAATACATTTAAGTTTTGTTTACTTCTTCCAGATTATAGTAAAAATAGTATAGTTTTTGTAGACCTATAAGCAAGGTAATTAATAAGATCCCGCCTTGGATTTTGTAACGTGATTAAATTATTGCAAACCACACATTACAGATTATCGGCATGTTTCCGTGCACTCGACTGTACACTTGCTAGGTCGTTTCCTTTTTTGTGGAGGTGGGATGACGTCCTTTTATAAGCAATACATTCGGGGTTGTGCTACTTGTTGCACTCTCTATACCAAGTCGCCATATTCAGTAGAAATCGCTGTTGTGTGTGGCCACAAAACCAGGTCGTTTTGCAACTTAATGGATACAATACTATCTGCCAGCAAAGTAGCAGCTTCTCTTCCTTCTGCTAGTTCCTGCTGAATAGCTCTTTCGCAACTTTGTAGCCACAGACTTGTCAATAGAAGTAACAGAAAAGGAAGGAAGGAAATTGGGAAATAGACCTTTTTCTTCCTCTGGTCACGTAATGGACATTACAGCACTCTGAAGCCTTTAACAATAAAGAAGCCAGCACTTGCAATAATGGAGGCGTGTCTTTAAAAGGAAAGTAACATCTGTATGGTAGGCGAAGTAGTTCAGTTTTGCCAAAATTGCAGTTCTCAGTAGAAGGAAATAAAGAAAGAAATATTGCAATATGTTTCCGGTTCTAACCTACGCTTCCTAGCGGTGTAGAAAAATATTTCAGTATCCAAGACGTGTGGAGAGAATACAACTAATATGGAATTATGTTTGGTTATACTGAAAAACTTATAATTAGCTATATGTTGTTAAATATATGTCTTATAGCGCTTTCAAATGCCAATTTTAGGAACTTTTGAACCCGTGAATTTTTTTTACTGTATTTATTTTACGTCGCTTTAACTACAGCATCATATCGCGTCGGATCTGTTAATGGTGCGGCGTACAGTTAGTCTTCTAGGTCTCATCCCTGTAACTACCCGCTTCTTGTTCACTGCGACCCTGGTGCATAGCAACCGTGCAGATGGTAGGGTCCATCCAGTCTACCTGCTTTCATTGTCTGTGGATAGATGGCACAGCATTCGCTATTACCAACTATTTTTCATTTGTACTATTGTTTTAGACCTAAGGTGGAACTTTTGGGTCGTGGTATTAAATATACAATTGGTATTTATCTTAGCAGTTGAGAAAAACCACGAAACAACCTCAGTCAGATTGGTCGACCCATGGGATTTCAACCCGGGACCTCGCGAATGCGCGTCACAGACGTTCCGTGAAAATTATTGACAGCATGATGAAAAAATGCGTTAGTCGTAAGTGGCTAGAGGGGGTTAAATTCTAACCACACATGAAGTAGTATTGTTCTTGGAGTTTGTTTATTTGTTTATTTCCACACTTGAAAAACCAATTTGAGAAAGTGTTCTGTTGTTGAAGTTTGCACCACGCTTTGGGCGTTAATTTGAAGTAGATATTATGTTTACGTAATTGAGAAAGTGTTTGTTTTTCTACCCCACGTATGGGTGCCAACTTGAAGAAGATATTGTCTTTACGTAGGAGTTGTTTATTTATTTTAGCTCCACATATGGAAGTTACTTTGAAGAAGGTTGTTTGTTACGTAATATGCTGTTACGTATGAGTAACCGATTTGAAGATGTATTTTTGTTGTACACTCCAAGTTTAAAATATTATATTAACTTTGTTATGAAACTGCTTCTACAGATAGTATTTATGTTTATATTTGCCTCGGCTGCGTCAGTATTGTTTTAGAGTCACGTATCTCTTAGACAGGGTGTGGTGAAACAAGAATGTAGGCTTACATAGATTTTAAGTTTAAATTCACTTCTATTTATTAATTCTCGACACAAATTAAATAGCACTACACTGATATTAAGAGCTGTGAGATTCTTTAATACTTGCACTTTGTTAATGCGTATACATATTTTACGATTCACATGAATACGTAATATTTCTTTAGAGAACACATCTTCCATCCGGTCTCTACCAAAGTCTGCAGGCAACTAAACATATTTCAACCGTCCAAACCCGTAAGCTTCTGCATTTCAAGTTTCTGACTGGCTAATCCTATAGAATACCTGCATTTTATTAAAGCTTTTTCTAGCTATTGATTGGCTATTTTAAAAACTGTCACAAAGTTTACATTATCGTTGCTTTAAACATGACTAGTAACATTTCAATTCTCAAGCTCATTATTGTCTCAAGGTTACCTCATTGTTAGCAACTTTAAATTTATTATTCTCACAGCTCTTGCACTATTAAATTACTTAATGCATTCACTTAACATTATTATACATGTTTACAATAATATAAGCATTTGCAATGACTGTTACGTACATTTTTTTATAAATTATTACACACATATTGCTTCAATGTGGGCAGTTATTAAATTTACATATTATATAATTTAATTGAAATTATTCAAGTGTTAAAAACACTGCCTCACACATTAAGAGGAACTTATAAGCACCCTTCCCATCACACAACTTTCAGCTTGGAAGCAAGTAAACTTCGATATACAGGGCTATTCTGTAACGTTTTCTTAAGGCTTAACAAACTGTAAAACCGATCATCAAATCGTTCGCATTCTGTAAATTCGTAACAAAATAAAATTTAGTTAGGAATAAAATAACATACAGTTTTATTAACGCGTTAGTTACACAACAAATTAGCATAAACGTCGTTTTAATGTTGCTATGCGAGAAAAAGCATGATAAAAGTTTGGCATTTCAATGATCAAATGATTATTTATTCAGGTTAGCGTAAAATATAAATGTTAAGGATTACTTTGATGCCCACCCCTTATGTAACTTTTAAGAAACGAATTTTAATAGGAAAATAAATGCAATTAATCGTTCTTCCACACAAGCCATGTGTTCGACAATGTTGGAAAGCTAGAATCAGACGATTGAAAAATGCAATGCTATAGCCGGGATTTGAACCACGGATCTCCCAGTGTCCATCAGGTTGCTCAAATCCGACTGTGGCATTGAATTTTTCAGTCGTCTGATTCTTCGTTTCCAACCTTGTCTAACACATGGCTTGTGTGGAAAAATAATTAATTCCATTATTTTCCTAATAGTGGTTGAAACTATGAAGACCGGGACTTGAAGTACTTACAACATTGTAAGTCGGCATTGGGGTATGTCATCTCAATATAATTTGAGATCTCCTTGTGGTTTACCGGGAAGAATGAAAATAAGTTGTAGAATTTAATATCGTGCCGGTATGTTACCATGGTAACCAAGGTAGATCCGTGGTTCAAATTCCGACTATAGCACTGAATTTTTCAGTCGTGTGATTCCATCTTTCAAGGAAAATAAGTGTTGTGTGATGTCGTATCGCAAGTTATGAATTTAAGAGTTTTAGATTCAAATAATGATAAATCTTTGTTCATTTCCATGGTTTATGAATATATTTAGTTCATTTTCAGGTAAAGATCTACTAAAAGAAGTGGCTAGCAGAAAACTATTTACCAGTTTCTCGTAAGCAGCATAGAAACTGTATTTCTACGAATGCTGTTGGAAGATGTAGAACGTAAGAGAAGGTACTTAGTTGGGTTATAAAATAATTTATATTTAATAAATTTGCGTATAAAAGTAATCCGAAATAAAATACTTGTAGCTGTAACATTCCCCCAGATAAAGAACTAGTGAAATTAACCTTTCTTTTCACTACGACCTTCTACTTAACGAATACTTAAAATAATCAGATACAAATTATGATTTGCATTCACATACTGAGATGCAGGAACATTTATACAGAATTGAAATAAAGCTGAACATTGTCAAATAAGTAACTATTTGTGCTTGATGCTATACATTAAAATTTCAGAAAAATCGCATGACAACTGGTAACTTTAAAAACCTAATTAAACGCAAAAATCATAAAGAAAATAAGCAATAATTGCAGGTTGATATGAATTAGTAAACTGCATCAAAGCTATATGAAGCTGCGCTGCTAATTCTTTTATCCGTCTTTCTTAACCTAAAATTAAATCCATTTTACAGGGCCACTGCCACAGATGTTCAACAGCTTGACGAGTTTTTCCCACCAAAAGAACCTAATTCTTTAGGGACACAAGAAGTCTTCCTATTCTAAGCAACGGGTGCAAAATTTAAAAATCCACATATGTTTTACATTTGTCATGTGAGGTTTTCACAGCACGCTTTTTTTCCAGCTTGGCAAGGAAAAGTAACACAAGCACTCGGTAGTCCGTATTCCGGTGCTGGTGGCAGTGTGAGAAAAAAAACGCTATCGCAGAGTGCACGACTTTTCGATTAGTCACTCCGGTGGGTTAACAAACCGCGAGAAAACAAATATAGCGATAACAAACAAGTTACAGAATTCCAAATAGCGGCATTTGTTAAGACTCTATCTTTAAACTTAACAAATAACTCTAGTGGCCTTCTTAACAACGAAGTTACAAAATAGTTTAATCTTGTTAAATTCAAAATCTATAATCAATGTGCTAGAGTTTGGTGATAAACAAGGTTATATATTTCAAATGATATGTTTAGGTCAAATGCTTCGGCACTACTTGTTTGTACAATATTTAACAAAATATAAAGAATATCCTTATTAAATTAGCATAATAATACGTTGCTTTTTTAGACATTGCTTTCCCTGGGCAGATTAGTTCATCATTTGAACTTTAATCCCACCTCCCGAATCCCCCGTGATAATTGGTGGACGCGCTGGGCTCGCCATATTCTTAATTTGAGAGTCATGGGTTTTATCCCAGGACTTCTTTTTTGTTCCCGCCCGCCTCCCGTAACCAAGACAAGTACTGCAGGCGCCGATTTTGGATGGTGACGTAACACAGCTAGAATGTTCCTGCATGTATGGCGTGCAGCCATTATCCCAAGTACCTACTAATTATAAGAAAAGCTAGATAACAACTATTGCTGGAAGAAGCTGTTGTTAAAGCCCTTAATCGTTCGGGTTCGGTAACCGAGCGAGTTGGCTCCGCGGTAATGTGTGAGGCTTTAATTCTGGAGGTCCCAAATCGATTTCCGTAAGGTCAGCTACTCTGACTTTGCGTTTTTCGTGGTTTTCTGAGGTCAGTAGGCCAATGCTTATACGAATTTCCTGTCCACAACTGATACTTTTATTTGTTTCAGTGTTGTAGGACCAGGCGACAGCGATTCGTGCGTTGCGGCGGGACGGTGGAGTTTGTGTTGTGTAAAGGTTTCTCCCTGGCGTTTGCATGGCCGGCTCATGCCCTTTCCTGGGGGGCTGAACTCGTTATCGCGATCCCTGAGTTGATGTGTCGGCAGATTGAAAACCGTTCTGGGACACATCCTTGCGTATTGTCTTCCTGATCTGATCACCCTTCGAGTACCCCATTCCCTTCAGGGAACACGTAAATTACAAAGGGCCTATAATACCTATATGCAGTGCTGAGCTCTAGTGGCTGGGAGCCCTCTCATTCTGAGTAATCCTAATCGAGTTCGGCGTCGAGTAGTGAAGCAATATGCGACAGAATACTGATAACACTGGCTTGTCCAACTTATCTCATTGAAAGTGGTGTGATTAATCAATTATTGCGGCATAAAAAATTACAAATGTTCCTAAATTGCATAACAATTAATCTGTGGCTTGATTAGCTGTTAGTTGTTACCTGAGACTTAGTTATCAACATGATACGATCCCAAACAGAAAACCAAAACTGGTGAGCGGTCCTCTTGCTTCCGTAGTATGGCAAACGTTCGGGGTAACCGACAGTCCTCAGCCTGTCTTCGGAAGGTCACTTGGCAACTACGTTGTCTGGCACTATTTTCTTGAGTTTAAACTGTGAATAAGATACTGCGTTAACGTGAGTGCTCTCAAACATCACTCAAACGAACGGCGTTTGAGCCCGATAATGTTCAGTATGGTCACGCACAACATAGTACGAATGGTAACAACAGAAGATGTGAAAATGTTCCTATACGCAGACGAAATGGATATATTAAGCAAAAACAGAACTTCACTACAAGAGGTGCTCAGCAAACTATAGAAGTGGTCACAAAATAACGACATGCACATAAACCAAAATAAAACCAATATTATAAAGTTTCGTAAAGGAGGAAAACTGTCCTCAAAAGGCTTGTTCACCTGCGGAAATCAAACCTTGGAAATAGTGAACTCGTTCAAATACACTACGTGATCAAAGTATTCGGACACCTGGCTGAAAATGACGTACAAGTTCGTGGCGCCCTCCATCGGTAATGCTGAAAATCAATATGGTGTTGTCCCACCCTTAGCCTTGATGACAGCGTTCACTTTCGCAGGCATACTTTCAATGAGGTGCTGGAAGGTTTCTTGGCGAATTACAGTCCATTCTTCACGGAGTGCGGAACTGAGGGGAGGTATCGATGTAGGAGGTCGGTGAGACCTGGCACGAAGTCGGCGTTCCAAAACATCCCAAAGGTATTCTATAGGATTCGAGTCAGGACTCTGTGCAGGCCAGTCCATTACAGGGATGTTATTGTGTAACCACTCCGTCACAGCCCGTGCAGTATGAATAGTTGCTCGATCGTGTTGAAAGATGCAATCGCCATCCCCGAATTGCTCTTCAACAGTGGGAAGCAAGAAGGTGGTTAAAATATCAATGTAGGTCTGCGCTGTGATCCTGCCACGCAAAACAAGGGGTGCAAGCACCCTCCAGGAAAAACACGACCACATCATAACACCACCTCCGAATTTCACTGTTGGCACTACACACGCTGGCAGATGACGTTCACCGGGCATTCGCCATACCCACACCCTGCCATCGGATCGCCACATGTGTACCGTAATTCGTCACTCCACACAACGTTTTGCCGCTGTTCAATCGTGTAATGTTGCCCCACCTTACACCAAGCGAGGCGTCTTTTGGCATTTTCCTGCGAGATGTGTGGCTTATGAGCAGCCGCTCAACCATGGAATACAAGGTTTCTCACCTCACGCCTAACTGTCGTAGTAATTGGAGTGGATCCTGATGCAGTTTGGAATTCCTGTGTGACGGTCTGGATAGATGTCTGCCTCCTCAAATGTCGGTGGCCTCTGTCAGTCAACTGACGAGGTCGGCCTGTACGCTTTTGTGCTGTACATGTCCCCTCACGTTTCCACTTCACTATCACATCAGAAACAGTGGACCTAGGGATGTTTAGGTGTGTGGAAATCTCGCGTACAGACTTCTGACACAAGTGACACCCAATCACCTGACCAGGTTCGAAGTCCGTGAGTTCCACGGAGCGTCCCATTCTGCTGTTTCACGATGTCTAATGACTACTGAGGTCGCGGATAATGAGTACCTGCCAGTAGGTGGCAGCACAATGCAACTAACTGACTGACTGCATGTGAAACCCGTGCTCTACATTGTCCATTGTATCACCAGTTTAATGTACACTAAGAACTCTGCCACTTTCTCACTATGCAAAGGACAATAATTTTGTAGCTATTCAATTAGCCTTTACACATTATGTTTAATAAACCTTATTTTTCTGCTTTGCTAGAATAGCACAGGTGGTCTGAATAGCTTAAATCAAGTATGATAATCATGTTATAAGTTTATGTTCTCGTATTTATATTTGGAAGCTTAAAGCTTACATTTAATGTTAGAAGCAAAGCAATGAAGGCCACTTTTTCAGTATTTTCTTTCCTTGAACACTCATTTTATAAAATTAGAAGCGTGATAAGAATCTAAAACATAGTGAAAAATGATGACAGTAATTCATATTCGCGCAACTACGATCTTATAATCTTCGTTATTTGACATTAAAGCATGTCCTTTTAATCCACTGCGGCTGTCTCAAACATTTAAGGAGAAGCTTTTAAGAGCGGTATTTCTTATCTGTCAGAAACACTGTGTGAAATGGCATTTGTTTTCTGAAGAAATATTTCGAGCTCATCATTAAATCCATAGATATGGGATTCTTGGCTAGAGTACGGTGAACTCTATCATCGCGATCCCCCAGACTTCCTGGCAATTGTTCAGCAAAATGATGAGTCACAAATGATCATAAAACGCTGCAAGAAAGCAAAGACCCAGCCATTTTAATTTTCCATTGAACTGTTAGAGTTTTTCCTAATATTGCGGAATACATTAGGGAAAGGTATAAAACTTCGCTAACATTGCCAGTAGAAATAGTAATATCCCTAGCATATATTACGATAATGTGATAACAGCTTCGTAAACCGAAAACTACGCTATAAGCTTCTATAAAATTTCAGATATACGTAAAGAATCCTGAAACGTATAGCTGAAAAGGAAAAATTATACGGAACATTGAGCATTATTATTCCTCTGTGTGTACCATAGTAACTAGAAAATCAAAATGAGAGACATAAAATTTAATCTATATTACAGTAATGGGTTTCGTATCAACGTTTTGCGAACAATAAAATTGTGCGAAAATTATGCCAAAACAGTTGCATATGTGATCTTTATCTCAAACCACGTTAATAAAGAGAGATATTTCCAACATTGTGCTTGATTACAACTCCTCCTACATGTACCCTTTGGCGGTCGGAATGTTGGAATAAATTTTCATAGTAATCAATTCAGGCATTCTTGCGTGAAAATCCCCCTCCAAAAAGGGTTTATTAGAAGGTTTTGGCATCCAAACATCAGCGCATACATCTATAGAATTAGAGTAAAGGTTGTCCGGTGGTTCTGACATTGTTTTATTACACACACATCTGCAATTTTTGATATTCGTGAAGAAGTTATTGTCTTAGCCCCACGTATGGACGCCAATTTTAAGAAGGTGGTTTGTTACGTTATTTTTACCACGCTTTGGGCGTCAATTTGAAGTAGGCTGTATTAAAGGAGTTGTATTATATTTCAACTGTTGGGGAGCCGAACTTGTAGTTGCAAACCGCACGTATAGTATCCGCTTTCCTGTAGCCTTCGCCCCAAATGTACTTTCTGGTGGCCTTTGCCCCCCCAAAATGTTTTAAAATAATAATATATTAACTTTGTAATTAAACTGTTTTTTTAAATATTTATGTTTGCCTCGGCTGCGTCAGTATTTTTGTTAGAGACACGTTTCTCTTAGCAGGGTTGCGATGCGACAAGAATGTAGGCTTACACAAATTATAATTTTACTTCACTTCTTTTATTAATTCTTGACACGATTTAAATAACACTGCATTAATATAGAGAGGTGTGAGATTCTTTTTATTAATTTATTGTACTTAAACTGTAAACTGTTTTGGTTTCACACTAATACATATTATATTTCTTGAGGACACTTTTTGCGTCTGGTTAGTAACGCTCTCTGCAGGCAACTGACTTCTAAATTTGTAAATGTTTCTCCTTTTGAGTTACTGATTGGCTAATCCTACTCCAGTAGAATAACTTCATTTAACTAAAGCTTTTTCTGGTTGTTGATTGGCTATTTTTTTATAAACTGCCACTAAAATTATAGTAGTATTGTTAAACTCTTAAACTCATTATTCCCTTAAGGTTACCTCATTGTTAGCAACTTTTAACTTACTATTCTCACAGCTACTATATTATTTAATTACGTAATACAGTCACATAACATTATTGAACATGTTTACAATAATATAAGCATATGCAATTACTGTTACATACATTTTACAAATTTTTGCATACACATATTGCTACAAGGTGGGCTGTTATTGAATTTACATATTATATAATTTGACTGAAATCATTTAAGTGTTAAAAATACTGCCTCATTCGGGAATTTAAGAAATAAATATAACATAGATTCGTGCCGTTATAAACAGGATCAATTATTGTTTTTTAATCCTTATCTTCTGTTTGCTTAAGTGTTACATCATAGCCAATGGCCATCTGTATGTATATATTGCTTGGAATAAAGTGTGAGCGGTTTTGATTTTATCACATTCTGTTTGGAATAACAGATCAACCGGCTTTAAAAATTAAATTGAATTTTTATTTATGAACGCTCTTAAACTGCTGTGGTCCTTAGCGTCCGATTCTATATTGGGCGTGAGAGACCGGTAATTTTGCTCAGAAACCTCTTTATCAGGCTTGAGGTTCCTTTACGTGCTGTAAATCTACAACACGGTACCACCGGCTTTATTTCCCTTCCGAAGGAAGCCAAGTTAAGGATTTTTACGCCAGAGAAAATCCATTGTCCTCCGGGTTTGAACCCGCGACCTGGGGAACTAGAGGTTAGAATGGAAGACCACTACACCACGGAGGACGTTCTAACTGGCTTTCGTTTCTATATACATTCTCTGTGAAGTAACGAACCATCCGTTTTAGTCCTTTCGAGGAAATGAAAATAGTTGTTTTTATAGGCAATTTCCGTCAGAAATATAGGGATTGAGCAGGTCTTAAAGATTGCCCCCACCTCCACACGTACACACACACACACACACCCACATCCTCCCTTTATAATATTAGTATAAATAACCAGTTTTAATCACACAAAAGCATTACGTTTTGGGGTAGAAAAGATAAATTCTTAAATTTGTTTTGATTTGTACCAACTATTGAGATAATATCATAAACAGGATGTTTCAAAAGTAGAGGACAGAATTTCAGGTATGCATTCTCCATATGTCCACAACAGAAAAAGTCCATCACACATGTGGCCGGAAAGGCTTGATTTCTGAGTAATGTCTTTCAAAACAGTGATATTCACCGGAGCGTATTTCTTACCGCAGGTAGTTTTCTTTACAGATGTTCGAAGTGTCCACCTCCTGCTTGAAAACAGGTCTCATAACGACGTCTCATGCCCATGGGAACACGAACCCAAGTTTCAGGAATATTGAGTATTTCCTCATTAAGAACAAAGAAAGCAAGCATTTCCAGATACATGTAATGGACTTTTTTTATTGTCTGCATATGGAGAATGCACACCTGAATATATATCCTCTATTTTTGTAACACTCCGCATATTCTGCCAATCGACTCACTACTGGGAAAACCACAAATAATTATTCAATTAAAGAAAGGATACCCATTTCAATAGTTCGTCACTTCAACTTGAGAGCTACCTGCACTCTTTCGACAGTTTTTGAAAATAATACTTACTACTGTATATTGCTGTGACAGTTGCCACCCATTACGTTACGGGTTTTACTTAGAGGAAAGGTCCCTGTATTGAACCACTTGAGCCTAATTAGTAAATAATAATTATATTTTCAAATCAAAATTTTCAGAAACACAAGCGTTAAAGTGACAGATTCTTTCGCTATAAATATCCTCAACACAATTTAAAATTAATACAATTATCAGTATTTTTATTAATACAAAATTCACATATTTTATTGTACATTCAAAACAAATGTGCTATCAGCAACAAAAGTAGAGTCCAAAATTGTGATAAGAATAGCAATTTTCTTGAACATTTTGAATTTTTATATAATGACAATCACTTGGATTTGGAATAGGTATTATTGGCATATATAGAGCTTTTACTAATTTTTACTCTCATATAGAAGAGTCCAATTATACAGTCTTCAAAGTAAAACACTTTCTTCTTGTCACTAACTTTTGCACACTTTTGGTGAAGCCATATCCTACAACTCATACACTGGATCATGTCCATCATTTCAGACAATTCACATATTCATGTCATGCACTGTTTTTAACATGATTTTTTAACATGTAATTATGTAGATATTTATTCACACGATATACTATTCGCAGTTGAGTAATCCTAGAACTTCAATAGGTTTCCTAAATTGGACCGGTGCAACATAGGGCTCAAACAGTGGTTAAATTTACGAGCCACGCCATTTTGGAAGCTTTAGCAATCTATGTGACAAGGAGAGACGCTGCTTGAAAAAACTATTGCATGAATATTGTTGCTAAATAAACACTTTGTAACATGTAATATATATAGATCACCTCAAATTTATGTAATTAGTCGTATAAGCTTAGCTAGATGAGTCAAATATTACTTCTGAAGCACCAAACACACACAACACTTCATACAACTGAAACCACAGCTCAGCATGCAAAATCAACAGCTCCAAGCATTCATAGCTGTACCCGCTACGCTTCTGCTAGGATTATGGTGCCATCTGTCGAAAAGTTTGGAAAATATGGAGCGGTTCAATTTAGAGTCCTTTCCCCTACATACACAAATTCTGTTCTTGATTTGTCTCTAGTGGACACGTAAGTTAAAATCTTTAATTGCACATCAACATTCATAGTGACGAGTATTTTTCTTGAATGTGTGTTTTGTTTATCTTTTAGGTGCTAAACGGTACAAGCTTTGAGTAACGGACGCATATCCTATATCCTCTTTATCTAACAATGAGATACATGAATGCACTTCTCTCGTCTGGCTTACGTAAGCCGATAAACTTTCAAGGAGATCTCAATTATTCGAGATATACTATATTCAATACAACGTTCAGAAATTCAAAGTATTGAGTCTTTCAACAAGAGTGTCCTACCTTTGAACTTAAATAAAACACATTCTATAAATAATAGAGGTTTATTTCTTTTTTTATTTTGAAACATAATTAATGTCATTACGTGTGGAAGAGAACATCAGTTAAGTGACCGCCGCGACTTCGTTGGGTTGCGCGTATACGTTTGACCCAATTTTCAATGACAGAAGAACGTAAATTAGGTCCAACTTCACGAATAACACGCGTGATGTTATTCATAAGATCATTTACTGTTTCTGGCTTGTTGACATAAATTCGAGATTTAACATAACCCCACAAGAACTAATCCAAAGGCGTTAAATCACGTGACCTCGGGGGCCAGTTAACATCACCACCAGGGGAAATAATGAAACCACTTAACTTTTCCTTCAAAAGATCGATTGTTTCGAAAGCAGTATGGCATATGGCACCATTTTGCTGAAACCAGATGTTTCTGAGATCCATACCATCCAATTGAGGCCAAAAATAGTCCCTTTAAGAGCCCGGTATCTTTCTCCATTGATAGTTAGAGCTTCTCCATCTTCATCTTGGAGAAAATATGGACCAATGATTCCACCAGTCCAATATCCACACCACACAGTAACCTTTTGGGGTAGAAGTGGTCGTTCTTGAATCTTCATTGGATTGTGATTGCTCCAATAGCGGCAATTTTGTTTGTTAACACAACTATCCATACAAAAGTGGGCTTCGTTACTGAAGATGCTTTTTCGACAAAAATCCGGGTCAACTTCCAATTGCTCCATATCCTAGTCAGCGAATACACGGAGCAACCTATGGTCGTTGGGCTTTAGTTCTTGAGTTAACACCATTTTGTAAGCGTGAAACTTCAAGTCCGGATGCAGAATTCGCCAAGTTGTGGTCGGCGAAAGCCCCAATTCTTGTGCTCGATGAGCAACTGATTTGTTTCCGTTCTCGCGTACACTCTCATGAACGGCGCCTATGTTTTCGTACATGCGTTATTTGATCTCTGACAGAACTACTTCTTTCAAATTTATTGATCAAACGCCGAATCGTTCTCTCGCAGCAGGGACGATTATGCACACCGTAAACTTCACTCAATACACGGAAGTTTTGGCGAACAGATGATCCATTTTGATAATAAATGTTCACAATTTCTTCGCGTTGTTGAGTGCTGTAACGTTCCATGGCTATTTGTCAATAACAACTGTAAACACATGAAAAAAATGACTGCTGTAAATCAATATCAACGGTAGCTAGCGCATGTTAAAAATAGGACACTCTTATTGAAGGACCCTTTATTTATCGCAGTGGAAGTCCTTTAGTATTATAATCCTGGAGAATCATCCGGATACATAAATCAGATCAGAGAAGGGTAGTGCTCGTTTGCTAATCTTGTCATAGACGCCCATGGACGTAGTAACGGCGCAGAAACTCGAAGATCAGTAGCGAGTTCCGGCCATGGGACTGAACTTTTCAGGATTCATTAACTTTCAATCTTATTTGTGTGTGAGATTCACTATCATTCAGAGTATTTTCCTAGTTCCCTCAAGGTAATGAAACAGTTGACGGTTGCGGTTATTTTATTGGCAACATTACAGTTGGGAAATTGGATGTAATCGAACCACGAAAACCGCATTATGGTCCAAGGTAAATGGCAGCAGAAAACCAGGGAGTGTAACTCCCCGGTCGTTTGCGGTGATGTGGTTTGTACAGGGTTGTTATTACAAAGTTTTACTTTCAAGTAAATGTACTGAAACATCATAACGTAAGTAGGCGTGGTCTGGTTTTACCTCCGCATGATACAAGGCAAATTATAATTGGCAACTGAGGGTTCTAAATGCGGAATTATCACTCTCTAACTTTCAATCACAAGTTCTGGCTAAGGTATGTCATACATAATCATGTAAAAAAAGGAAATATAAATTAAGTTATTTAAATGCTCAAAAATGTGCTTAAGATTAATTAATTTTGGTCTCGTAACAAACTTTTTTAATCTTGATAGATTTGGAGAAGTTAACTAATGAATGGCATAGCTCTGCGCTGTGACTTGGTGTGTTGGATTGTGGCATTTCGGTTTCCAGCCACAGAATGCTCGTGCGATTGAGCCCATCCTTAGCAACGTGATGCGTTTGAGGAGCTATAATAGGTAGAGGTCTGTAGGTCACAATAATTCCGGCTGAGGGAAGCATAGTACTGAAAGCTTCATCTCCCCGTATCGGCTAGATGATCATCCACTACTACCTTGGGTAAGTGGGCGTGAGATTGGCAGTCGGGTTGGTATGCCAAGTTCCACAAGGGCTGTAGTGACACACATTTAGCTTTTTTTAACTAATGGCATAGGTATGAATAGGTAAGGATGAATGAAGAGCGGAGCATGCGAGAAATAGAAGACTGTAACATAATAAATCTCAAATAAGATTTAAAAACTGGGCGAAAAGTTAGTGAAATGAACATAAACTTTAGTAAAATTGAATTACTTTTAGTAAATAAACACTGTAGTACTTTAACTTAGTTACAATGGGATGTTATTAACAGTGAAGTAGCAAATTGTTTTAATTTTGAGTCGACATAATATAAAAAGCCTTCACTTACATCATGAAGGTCCAGAAGGATGAACGATCCTTTCGAGGCATATATAGCCTCATCTTCAGCAGGAACGGGTCAACTGAACTCACAAAGTCAAAAGAGAAGTATGTGGAGCCCATGAAGTCTAATGGAAGGATCTCAGGCGGAAGTTTCTGGAACTGCCACCAAAAAACTGTTGTACTGCCCTCTCTTGGTGTCTTGGAGACCTAGAAATGGAATGGACTCCATTTTCACCCAATTTCTTCTGTGGTTGGACCAGAAGGCGAGTGACGTCATCCAACGGCGGAATTTCAAAGTTCAAAGTTTGTTGATTGTTTTTAATTATAAATACTTTTTGCTAAGCATCCAAATTGGTTGAATTATGTACAGGTTTTAGCATTCTATACCTTGACCAAGTTCGTGCTGATCATTCCAAAAATGGTAAGAAACAGCTGATTTATCAGTTTGTTTAAGTTTGATGTTTCTTTGGTGTTCTTTTAAACAAATTGAAAGATTAGTTTTTGTTTTTTCAATGTAAAACATATCACAATGATCACATTTAATTTTATAAATTTCAGACAGAATCTTCTTATCTTTGATGTTAGCGGTTGGTTTGTTTAACAAATCCATTCTGTGGAACTAACCTTATTCCATAAGTCTTAAAAATATTTTTAAATTTCATGAATAATTTCGGATGATAAGTCTATTTTTTAAACACAGAAGGCTGTTCTTTGATGTTATTGACAGTACTGATCTCTTTCAATTGCTTTTTATACTTGTAACGTTTTACCACTTTGTTAACACACATGGGATCAAAACCATTCCTTAAGCCTGTCTGTTGAATATGTTTAAGTTCCTTCCTTGTAGTCCTTGCTTGTGGCTTGCCTAACCTCATGAGATAGTCTTATGCTTATAGGCTTATTCGACTAGTGAGTAATGGAGCTCGGGCCTGCAGAGTAGAGCGATGAGCAAGTGTTGGGAGTAAAGCCCTGCGTAATAAAACAGTGCTGTGATTCTAATGGTTGTGTTATTCCACAATTACGTAACGACCACGATTACTTTTTTGTGTTGTTTGTGTCTTACAATCGGCTAAATTATTTACACTCATATGACTTTCTCTACTCTTGTACAAACTATTTTTACAGACACTTATTCTCCATATGCTTCATGTTAATCGAGATATCGAGATGTTAACCTTATTGCTAATTTTCTTGTAGATGCAAGTAGAATTGGTAGGCTTTAAGCGATAGTAAAATCTTTTAAGAGCTGGTTGCTATATGGAGTATTCCATTCTCTTTGTACGTCCAGGACATAAAAAATGAATAACGAATTTCCATTTGATAAAAAGTATAAGTATTTAAAAATTTAAGGGAATAACAAGCAACAACAAAATATGTATATGACATAAATTGTGTATTTTAACGCGATTTACATGTTTTGTGTAGTAAACTTTTCTCCATCTCTTATGGTTTACCAGTTATGCAAAAGTCGTTCACAATGAAGAATACTTTTGGAGACATTCTCAGAAAATTTAAGATATACATTTCATTTGTCATGAAAATATCTTAAACAGGATATTTTAATCAAAATATTTTTGAAAAAGTTCCATGTAAAGGGTAATCTGGGTTGGGGGATTTTCTTGAAAACCTTCGTGTCGCATCTTTCAAAGATACTGAACCTAAATACCAAGTATGGTGTTTATCCGACTGTTTGTTTTTGAGTTATGCTGTTCACAGACACACACGGACATGTTTCCAAAAAGGCTTTTATTGGATTCAGGGGGTCTCAAAACATGTATTTCCGGTGAAATCTTGGTATCGAATTTTTGGGTGGAATACAATACTTCCCCTACTTACTCTACGTAGTAGAGAAAGTAAAAAAGCTAACTTTGATGCATAAGCAGCCGGAAAGGGTAAATAAATAAACAAGTTGAACATTATGGTGTTGGGCGTGACATGACGCTTCTTATAACAGAGATCAAAATAGACGGTACTTTGTTATTTTGTACGGTGGCGAGTGGGAGCAGCGGTGACTGAGAGTAAAGAATAGTGAACTACAGAAATTGCACCGTTCATTTATCAAAATGAACGGTGCAATTGTAGCCCAAAATCAGAAACTACTCGCGCCCTATAGAAGTCAAATAGAATCTCTTAACAGTGCGTCAGAACAACTCCGAACACCAGAAATTGAGGGAAAATGCAGAGACAACGAGATATCACAGTCACAAATATGGACAACCTTTGATGGATTTGCCATCCAGTTAAATATCCTTATATCGTTCCACCCCTTCCACAGTACACCACAGACGCAACCTCACAACCTTAAAGAGCCTACAGTCAAAGAGATATATCTCAAGTCAAAAGGCAATGGAAGTTAAAGGGAACTACATATACAAATGACGCAATAAAAAATCTGATGCGATACATTCATATGACTTTCGGTTTTTGACGAGTATACAAACACTTCTTACAAAAGTTTATTTTTATATCTATTATGTTTTAATCCAAATAAACCTTTGCAAAATTAGCTATATTACATACTTCGTTATAGATAGGTACAAAGAGAACAAAGGTTGTCAAATGTTTGAGAACTGGATGCTATACACTGACCTTAAAATTCCATATCCTCTACATGACTTCACGAGAAACAACTGAATGATGGAAAGACTTTAAAAAAAAAGACAAATAAAAGAGCAATTCGAACCATTGGTAAGGGATATCTCAGAAATAACTTATGCCACAGAGAAATTAAAGATGTACATTTTATTTGTCATGTAAACATCTTTAATACAGTATTTTAATCAAAATGTTAGAGCCACTTTTTAGAAAATCACAATTTTCGAAAAGTGTTTCATGTAAACTGTAGTTGTGGTACGGCGAGTTTCTTGAATATCTTTGTGTAGCATCCTTGAAAGGTACTGAACTTAAATACCTGGTTTGGTATTTATCCTTTCCGTTTTTGAGTTATGCTGTTCACAGACACACACAAAGATCTTTTTCTAAAAATGCTCCTTTTAGATTCAGGGGCCTCAAAACATGTATTTCTGTTGAAATCTCTCGGTATCGAATTTTTGGGTGAAATGTAATACCTTTTCTACCTGCCATGTACGTGGTAGAGAAAGTAAAATTGCACATTTCATTTTAAATGTATAAGGATATAGTTAGATTTTTAGGAGTCGGGTCGCTATATTATGGCTTTGAAATGTCATATTCTTTGCATGACCAAGACAAAAAAATGAAAAGCTATTTAAAACTAACTACAAGCCAGGAACAGCCGAACTGGGCCAGAGCCTTCCCTCCGTAACGTCCGTCCGAACCGAGGACTCACACTCCTCAGGACGTATGACAACGCCTGGGGTAGACGCTTGACGGGGCAGAGGGACTACGGATCAGAGATGAGAGACCAGTGTGGGTGATCAGCCACACGCCCTGGATGAATGCGAGGAAGTGGATGACAAATGCAGATGAGAGATGAATGATAGGAGAGAAGATGGAGCACCGGTGGAATGAAATATGGCGGAGGAAACCGGAGAACCCGGAGAAAACCCGCCAGACGCCGCTCTGTCCACTACAAATTCCACATGCGGGTCCCTGGGATTGAATCTGGGTCGCTTTGGTAAGAGTCGAGCGGACTAACCACTCGGTCACGACGGAAAAGCGACTTACTGCAAGAAAAACGTATAAGGAATTGAAAATGCCTCGAAAATGATTAAAGCTAGAAAACTTTATTTGTTATAAATTGTATTATGCTTTAGCGATACCTACATGTTTGTATTCTCTGCCACATACCTATAGTAGGTACAAAAATGCGATTTAAAGTTTCACCGAAAATACATGTTTTGAAGCCCTGATTAAAAAAAGAAATAGAACAAGGCCCATGTCTGCTATATGCGTGCCTGTACATCATAACGCAAAAAGGAAATGTTCGAAAGTACCAAACTTGGTTTTAAAGTTCACTATCTTCCAATTTTGCTGCATGAAGATTTTCAACAAAATCCCCACTCCACACTACTCTTTGCATGGTAAAATGTATATATATTCGCACATGTCAAATATGGGCTATTGGGTCATCTGGTATAAATAAAAACTGAAGCCACAGTAAACACAACATAAGCGCTTTTATCTAAAACGTTTTGATAAAAGATTTTAGATTCGTAGAATATCAATTATACCAAAATAAAGAAACCAAATTCGACTTGGAACACATTTTCTTTGGAGTACTGGTGCAAGCCGGTTTCCCTGAGAATGTATTGAGTCATGGGAAATTTGGCACCGTTTCCTCTTTAGCAAAATTAAAGATGTATTGGCGGAACCCACTGTAAACTAGAGCACTTCAATTGCAAATGCAAAATCCACTATCTGCAATAACAGGACCATAAAGCTCTGACGTACATTGCGGAGTTCGCTAACAGGATGTGTGTTAGAATGAAAAATGTCTTCCGAGCAATTCGAGATTTGGTAAGATGGAAAGTGTTTTAATTTCTCCAGAGAGATAGTTTCAACAGCAGTAGTGGCGGGAATGAAATATGCAGACCCTCTGGACACCTGGTGGTGGAAAAAAATTTACAGCATAAAAGTTGTTATAAGAAACCGCAGAAATTACTTCACAGAAACTCAGTAGGAGAAGCTGTATTGCACTAGGGCTAGAACTTTAATTATTGTTCATGTTTTAGTCAGCCTTAGCTATTGTCTTGTTTGGTAACAAACGTATTGTTAAAATGAATCAATCAACATATATGGTGTTGTTATATACATAGATTAAAGAATATTTCGTAATGCATCTATGTTATGAACCACTTTTGAATATTGTAACAGTATTTCAGCAGTATACGGCTCTGAACAGAATTTCAATTCTCTAATACATTTTGAATTTTTTATTTTTACTAATTTTTATGTTCTCTACTACTTACTCCATCCAAAACTTCGATGAGCTTTCACCGAAATACCAGTTTTTAGGCTCGCTTCATAAGAAAAAAATTAGGAAAACTTCTGTGTGTATATATGCGTGTGCGCTGTCTGTCCCTCTGTGAACAGCTACAGCATAATTAAAATACGAAAGTTGGTTAAATATCAAACTTGGTATTTAAGTTAAATGTCTTCCAAGACTCCACAGGAAGATTATCAAGAAAAATCTCTACCCCAAACTACCCTTAATATGGAAACATATTAATTTTTAATTTCTGAAAAATAGCCATACATTTTAATTAAAATACGATATGTTTAAAATAGTTGCATGACAAATAAAATGTATATTTTTAATATTCCGCCAACAGCCTGTGGAGCTTTCTTCGATCTGAATGAATTTTGTAATAGTGGTAAAGCGCAAGAGATAGATAAAATTTTACTGAACAAAAAAATATAGTTATTGTTGAAACAATTTATGCAAAATATATTATTTGCATTTAAAGAAGGTAGTTGTATTGCTGCTACATATGGAAAGTCAGTTTGAAGATGATGTATTATATTTCGACTGTTGGAGAGCCGAACTTGAAGTAGTAGCAACCACACCTATGGTAAAACGTTTCCGGTAGCCTTCGTCCCAAATGTGCTTTCCGGTGGCCTTTGCCCAGAGTTTAAAAAATATCATCTTTTTAATTTGACTGTTTCTTTAAATATTATATTTTTATGTTTGCCTCGGCTGCGTCATTATTATTGTTAGAGACATGAATTTCTTAACAGGGCGTGATGCGGCTGAAGAATGTAGGCTTACACAGATTATAATTTTTAAGTCACTCCTTTTTATTAATTCTTGATACGGTTTTAATAACACTTCACTGATATAGAGAGAGCTATAAGATTTTTTTAATTAATTACTTGCACTTTTTAACACGTAAACTATTTTATCTCACACTGAATACGTATTAAATTTCTCAAGTACACATCTCGCGTCCGGTTAGGAACCCTGTCTACAACCAACGCGGCCAGTTATGAGCGCTGTCTACAAGCAACTGACTTGATATCTACCGCCTAAATTTGTAAATTTCTGTATTTCAAGTCTCTGATTGGCTCATCCTAGTCCAATAGAATACCTTCATTTAACTAAAACCTTTTCTGGTTGTTGATTGGCTGTTTATTAAACTGTCTCAAAATTTACATTATTGTTGCTCCAGAGTAGTGATATATACGGATTAACCAATTGGATTAACGATAATCCTGCCACCAGGGGGGATTAAGCGCTAGTGTCGCGTTAATCCACAAAAAGGCGGGAAAAAGTAGGAAATTGAAGATGGCGGACCAAGATGGCGGCAAAGCGCAAGGCCGGAAAGTGCTTGTGACGCGTTAATCCGCCAAAAAGGCGGGAAAAAGTAGTAAATTTCAAGATGGCGGACCAAGATGGCGGCAAAGCGCAAGGCAGGAAAGCGCTTGTGACGCGTTAATCCGCCAAAAAGGCGGGGAAAAGTAGTAAATGCCAAGATGGCGGCTGGCGCTAGTGTCGCAAAAACCAAGATGGCGGCAAAGCGCAAGGCGGGAAAGTGCGTTAATCCGCCAAAAAGGCGGGGAAAAGTAGTAAATGCCAAGATGGCGGCTGGCGCTAGTGTCGCAAAAACCAAGATGGCGGCAAAGCGCAAGAGCGGGAAAAAGTAGTAAATGTCAAGATGGATGCTGGCGCTAGAGACGCAAAAACCAAGATGGCGGCAAAGCGCAAGGCGGGAAAGAGACGTAAATGCCAAGATGGCGGTTGGCGCTAGTGTCGCGTTAATCCGCAAAAGAGTGGGGGAAGAAGTAGTAAATGCCAAGATGGTGGCTGGCGCTAGTGTCGCGTTAATCCGCAAAAGAGTGGGGGAAAAAGAAGTAAATGGGAAGGTGGTGTTTGGCGCTAGTGGAGCCAAAGCAAGATGGCGGAAAAGCGCAAGGCTGAAGAATATGCGTCACAATATTGTGCAATAGATATTCTAAAACGAAATGCTGGAAAAGTTCCTGCACAATATGGTGCAATACTGTATTGAGAAGTTACGAAACAAGATTTTGAAATTGCGCAATAAGAAATAAAAGTTACGCCACAAGATGGATATTTATGCAAGAAGCAGTTACGACACAAGATGGCGTAATTGCGCAATGTTTGAATTGCAAAAATGAATTTGAAATAAATTTCGAGACTAGGTGGCTTATGTTGCGAAAATTTGGAAAAAAAAATAATAAACCTAAAGGATGTTTGTTAGGTGGCGGGATTAACGAAAAAACCAGACTGGCTAATCTGTATATGTATAAATCTTTATTGGTAAAAAGGATTACATAGTAGAGCATATAAAGTTTTAACAATACACATGCTTAAAACTATGGTATAACAATGAACATGCATTGAGTAGATATGATGCCTATAAGCAAAATGTTAATATTTCACACACACTAGCACATACATAGTCTTTTTAATTGTTTTTGCAGGAGCACATTAACACTGATGCTCGTCGACGTTGGTGAGAAAGATGATATTAAAGTAAGTGGTATGGCCGTTGTTGAAGGGTAGATCTTGTTGACTGAGAAGAGGTTGCGGCGGTTGGTCGTCACAGGTGACACAGGTGAGGTGAATGTGCCGAAAGTTGGGATCGATCTCGGTGCCGATGGTGGGAACGAATAGAGGTGCAATGATGTTTTGACGGCTGCAAACGCCAGCTGGAAACGTGCCCGTCGAGGAGATGATGTTGTCTAAGGATGGGGTCTGGTTGTGCCCGAGGTAGACGGTGCATCTAGCCTGTTTGTCGCAAGAGGTGGCTATGGAAGGGACGAACTGGACGTTGACGACGTGGGCATCACCGGAGAAGACCTTGATGGTGACAATTTTGTGTTCACCAAAGGCGGAGATCTCCTGGGAAACGATGCGGCAACTGTTGGCGTAGGTCCCTGCAGCATTGACGGTATCCTCAACGTCAAAGACGATCCTAGAGGTTAGAATGGGATGAATGTCCACAGGGTCTGACTTGCAAGGCATGTTGAAGACTGACGGAAGAGAGGGATTATTGGAATTCGTTGTATTGGAAAGGGCGGGAAGGTTCACGTGATGGAGGAGAGGGAGAAGGGAATGAGAATTTTACGATGCGCCGCTCGTAGCCTGTCTTGAGCATCTCGTCTCCGACGTACGTTAGGCACACGGGAACGGTGTTGAGTTCGTCGATGGTCTCCTGGGGCATGGCATCGAAGTTGGACGGTAGAAACAGTTCGTGGTTGTTGACGACGACTGCAATCTTTCTGCCGTACTTGGTCGAGATGGCCCTGGCACCCTGAATTCTGTAGGGGCGACCTCTCTGAAGTTCAGCGAGGGACATGAAGGGTAGAGTTTCTGCCATCTGGTTAAGAACACTCACGATGCTGCTGTCTGCCATGCTGATGAGGTTGTACACGCTTAGGTTGGACGAGCGTGCTTATAATAGCGGAGAGAACGGAAGCCAAACATCCGGCATGGCTGCGATAAGTGATGCAATGTTGGTTAACCTTGGCGGCAAAATGACGGGAGCTGGTCCATCGATGTGAATGCGATGCCACGGCTGGTTCCAATGTTGCTTGCACCGCCGGTAGGCATTGAATTTCTGCTGCTGTTGCGGCGTTAGGCGTTCCCAAACGTTATCCAGATCGTAAGGGGGGAATCTCGGAAAGATGGAATCGGCGTGCAGCAGTACGGTGTGAAGTTCCTCATTGCTGAGGTGCGAGAGAGCTCGGTGATGTTGAAGGTATTTCATGAGTGCCGGGATCTCTGCCATTGCGCTTGGCATACCTCTCTAGGAAGGCGTCGATTCTAAGTTGTAATTTCTGCAGGTCGGTGAAGACGCCAGCGCTGCACTTGTCGCACCAGTAGGATCGAATGCTGCATCTACACTGGCGTTGAAAGCACATGGAGCAGTGCAGCCGCAGGCATGGTAGGGAGAGGGTTTACCACCAGATGTCGCTTCTTGTATAGGTGATGAGGTTGCCTTGGGCGTGTGCTGGTTCCTTTGCGATGACCTTGTTGGCATTGACACTGAAGATCCAATCACCGTGAATGACATCGGGAATGATGTAGGATGCGGTGTTGCCCAAATGCACGGCAAGGCACCTGCCGTAGCACAATTGCCCTTCGTTGACCATGCGTTGAAGGTGATCGTTGGAGACGAAGTCAGCCTCTAAGAAGGCTATGAATAGGCCCTTTTTCGGAATAAACCGAAAGAGCTGGTCGTCATAGACGGCGTCCGCGATCCCCTCGTCGTCGTTGCCGTTGCCCGGGTGCCAGGTGTCTGCCTCGAACTGAATATCTTGCAGGTCGTAGTTGGAAAAGACGTAGTGGACGGTGTCGGCACAGCTGTGAAACTTCACAGTGACGTGCTTGCCGTCGTAAGCGTCATCGATGAAACGCAGAGCGTACGGAGCATTCTTCTTAGGATGGCCGTCGACCTCGTAATTCTTGTGGACCTTTGTGCCGTCGCAGTAGACGGAGACGTAATGCTTGTAGCCCATACTTGCCGGAGGTTGGAGTAGGAATGATAGGGAAGAGGGGGGAGAAGGCGTGGTTAAGAGGAGGGTTGCAGGATGCCTTGTTGGAAGTGTGGTTTGAGGTAATGTTTGACCTCTAGGAACGTTCTAAGGTTGGCGGACCTGATGTACTTGGTGAAAAGCGTGAAATTGATGGAATCGAAAGGGACATTGGAGGCGTAGCTGTGAAGCATGGCCTTGTGGAAGGCCGAGATTTGATTTTGCACGTCGGCCTCCTCTTTCTTTTTGTGAAATAGGATGTCTGAGATGAGTTTGAGAAGGCCGTCCAGCACGTCCCATTCCTCGGGGCTTAGAGCGATGCTGTCGCCCCGTAGATCCTTAACGACGATGAGCAGTTTGCCGAAAATGTTCTTGAAGAGGACGGTGTAGCGTGCCGAAATCTGGCACTCCTGTAGGTTGGTCTCGGGGAAGCGAATTCTGCGTTGAATGATGAGCTTTGCGTCCACCAGCTTTTGCCACTCATCGGCCGGCAGGGACACGGCTGAACTGGAACCGCACCTGGCCAAGGTGACCGTGAGCTGGAACGGCACCACGGGAGCAAATCCGACGCAGACCACCTTGGTGCGCACCGGGTTGAGGAAGTAGATGTCGGTTAGAGGACCGAATAGGCGCTGCCGCACCTGCTGCTGCTGTTGTGCGCTGCAACATAAGGGGTAAAAGGTTAAAACGCACGCACACACACTCGCGCTCGCACATCTGCAAAGAGACTTACACGGCCGGAGATGGCATGTCCTCCTGCTGCTCGCTGCCCATGGTGCACTGGAGCGACGGTGTTGTGCGCCGGACTTATAGGCGACAGAGAGTGCTCTGAAAAACACACATAGGCACGATTAGAGAGGGGCGGAAGGCACAGAGGGCGGGAGAATGGAGGGGGTGAGAATGTGAAGACTTACCTGCAATGGCTGACAGGATTGTTGATGTTGTTGTGGATGCGAGCTTTTGGCGAGGCACACACTGTTGTAGGTTTTAAGAATGAGGCGATCATTGAACCGGAAATCACGGCGCCGAAATTTGGAAAAGAATGTTTCACGGGTTAGGCCCGCGCATCGGTGAGAAACGTAATCGATGACGTAATGGCCGCAGGTTGTGCTGTTATGCCCCTGCAGCCTAATGGAGCTATGCGTCCAACGGGGTCCGCAGACCGAATGCAGCCATTTAAGAATGCGAGGCACCATTGGACTTAGACCGTAGCTATCGAAATACTCCCCTCTACCGGTCCTATCGACGAAGATGCAGACCCAGTGTTGGCCAGGTTGCGTGCTCGGGTCGGTGTTGACGACGACCGCCAGGGGAAAGGAAGGAAGAGAGCGCCGTAGGGAGCCGATCGCTCGCGAAAACCCCACAGAGGAAAGGGCGCGTGAAGGGGCAAGCGGATAGAAAACGTTCGAGGTGGTAGGTGTTCATGACACGAGGATGGAGCGGTTGGCGTCTATTTCAACCGTGCGATGTATTTCTGCCAAAACGAGAAGCACGACGGCGTCTGCCAGGGGTTTAGAAAAGCCGATGCTTATAGATACCGTGCCGTGGCGCTGCCCAGAGACGTAATGGGCATTGGCGCTCATGTCGGCGGTGAGGTCAAACACCATAACGGTGTAACCGTGGGGATATTGATCTCTCCAGATGGAGTGCCCCTCGTCCTTAAAGTGGATGCCTAGACCGTCCTGGAGGGTTTGAAAGCATTGCACGAATTGGCCGTTGTCAAAGTTCGGTTGAAGCGGTTGCGAAGGGATGGGCTGTCCGCTGACGTACATTTGGAAGGAATTTAAGTTAAAGTGCTGAAGGTTGAACGGGTTGGAGGAGAACTGACCGCTGTGGGCCTTGTCGGAAACCATGGCGACGACCACCCTCCTGGGAATCTGTCCGATAAACACGTCGTTGAATGTCATGCCGCTGGACCCTTTGGGAAGGCTTAGGGAGTGAAAGCTGACATCCTTGAGATGGTACTTGGCGTGGCTCTTTGCGAGAACGGCCTGATGGGCCAGTTTGATGGTGGGCGAAGGCCTGACCGTCTTGAGGTGTAACTTTGCCGATGCGATTTCGGTGTAGGCCTTAAAATCCTTCTCGAGGGAGAAGAGGTGAAATTGTGGCGATGAGGGCGTGAGCTTGATGGTGACGCTGACGTTGTTGAGCAGAAGGTTTTCCTGCCTAAAGAGGGCATTGGAGAGGCAACCCATGAGTTGCACGACGCGACCGCCTTTGGTATGGCCGTGCCGATACAGCATCCCTGCATTGGCAACCCACGCATCCATGATGCCGGCGGTATCCTTTTTCCATAGGCCCGCCTGCAGTCTGGTGTTCATCGCATCCTCGGAGTAATTGAGAAGCGTCTCGAGGTACGTCCTGTAGGGGTACCAGGGTTGCGGAATGGAGACGATGACGTTGTTCAGGGAGACCTCTACCTGTTGGAACAGTGCATTTAGAGGATTGTTCACCAGGGTGGCGTTCGTCTCTTCCTTGATGGCGTTGCCCTCGGCGTCTCGAATGCGCACCGTTAGCTCGAGGACGACGTAGGTGAGGTCGAGTTAGTCGTCGGCATTGCCGGAATAGTGAAAGGTGATGGGAGCATTCTTCATCAGCGTGTTTTGCGGATTCAGCGAAATCAGCCTGGATTCCTCCACGCTCATCTGAACGGGGAGGTCCTTGAAAAGGTCTAGTTCTGAGCTCATGTGCACGGCGTCGGTATCGGCCATTACGTAAAGATGTCTTGAACCTTGCGCCTTCTGCGAACGGGTGTAGACTGTGGCCGCTTTGCAGAACGTATACGTTTTATTCTCTTCACGCGGCGAAGGCCTGACCCGAGCATGGAATCGATCTTAACGTCTGCCTTTCGCTTGAAGTTGGTTCCCGCCTCTTTGAGTCTTGTCCTTAGCGCCTCCTTGGGAGCAGTGCCGGAGGTGGCCACGTCGGCGAGCACGTTTGCGCCCACCTTGAGGGCCTCCTTTCCGATCGCCTTGGCGCCGCTCTTGAGAAACGGCAGAATGGTTCTGAAGAGTCCGCCTAGAGCGGAGAATAGGCCGCTTCCCCGCTGATAGCGCTCGCCCCTAAAGAGGACGAAATCCCGTTCGTCTAGCGCGCCGCCCGCCTGATTGAGGTAGTACCGGGTGACGACGTTCAGTTCCATGAGGCAGGCTTTGGTCTGAACGAGAGCACCACCGTGGAGGAAAAACCGTCGGCAAATGGTAGCAGATCCCCGTATCCGTTTCTTAAATCTATGTCGACGGTCTTGAAATCGTGCTGCACCAGAGGCACCCAATTGAGCGGAGAGAACGTTTTATCATCGGTCATGTAGGTGTTGTTGCTTCTTTCGTACTCCACGGCCACGCTTTCGATGACCTGAACGAAGGTGTCGCCCACGACTTGGGGAACGACGAGGTTGCAATAGATGAACATTTCGTAAGGAAAACCCATATAGGGATCCACGGGGTGCTTGCCCTGCTTGGCACGAACGACGTTGCTGAAGGGTTCGAAACCGAGCATCTTGGCCAGCGACGGGGTGAGCAGCAAACTGTGGACGAGGTGCTCCCTTCGCAAGATGGATACGGGTTCCGAAACCGGCGGTTCCGCGGCGGGCGGCGCCTTTGGCGCCGCGGCGGCGGCGGCGGGAACCGGTTTGGCCACAGAGCCGACCGGGTGACTCGGTGACGGTTTTGGCTTTGGTTTTGGCTTCGGTCTACTTCTAGGCGAATCGGAAACGAAGCCTTCATCTGGCCGCACGACGATCTCAGGCAGGACGTTTTCTACGAAGCCCCCGAATGGAATGAATGGCATGGGTTCAGGGTGCACGGCGTCTTGGTTCACCGACACCCTCTTTGCGGAATCGATGTGGAGGATGTCCTGCACGCCGAGATGTTCGACCATGGCAGCATTGACGCTCTGCACCAGCTCCTCTGAGTCGTATACGATGGCCTGCGGCAGCTGCAGGCTGAACTTCGTTTGCGACGGTTGTGCCGCCAAGGTGTACTTTGTGCCCACCAACTGCGCGTCCGCCTTGGAGATGTAGAATTTAACAGGATACCGCACCTTTTGCAAGGCCACCTCCCACTCTCCCTGCAGCACTATTCTCTCGGGGAGGATGTTTGAAAAACGGGCCGTCGTGTTGTCGGTGTAGTGGTCCATGGAGGCATTGCTCACTAGCGTGATGGAGAACGGTCTAGTCTTGATCATACCTGCTGGACCGAAGAGGCCTTCACCCACGAGTTAAACTTTTTAGGATATCCCCTCCACTTGACGAGCACCTGTTTGTTCTTTCCTCGTCCCTTGGTCTGCAACACTTTGTCCACCTTGAACGTTTGTGGGAGCGCCACTCTCTGCAACTCCTCCGCATAGAATATCCCTTCTATGGCGTCTCCTGCAAGATCCTCGATCTTATATACCGTGGGCGTTCCTCGCATCACCTTGGAGATTTTAAATATTTCCTCGGTCCAGTTCTGCTCGTAACCCTTGTCGAACCTCATTTTCTGCTTGGATATGCGCACGTGTTCACCCGCCTTTAGGGGTGTAGGGCCCCTGTGGCTCGCTTGCATTCTTTTATGGGCGTAAAGGTTGTTGTAGACCTGCAGCACGTTGGCTTCCGACACGTCGACGGGGGCCATTTTGATGGACCTGTGGAACGACCCGTTGTAGGATTTGACCAAGGCCGGAAGTACGTCCACGTAGCGGTAGCTGTTGGCGTGCGTAAAGTACTTCCACATCTTGGCCTTTAGCGTGCGGTTGAAGCGCTCCACAACGCTAGCCTTCACGTTGCTGGTGGTGGTGTAGTGTCGCACGCCGTGCCGCTCCAGGAAGGCGCGAAACGTTTTGTTGGCGAACTCGGTACCCTTGTCCGTCTGCAGCACCCTGGGGATACTTCGTTGAATATGGTGGTAAATGCCGATACCAGCTCAGAGCCTAGCTTCGTCTTTAGCGGAACGGCCCAGGCATACTTTGAAAATACGTCGATCACGGTCAGGATGTAGGCATAGGGGGTGTTATGTGGCTTAAGGTTGGGCAGCACGTTGAGGTCAGCCTCCCACACGTCGTCTATGTTAGTGACATGGTAAAACCTGGTAGGGTAGCGCTCTCGCGCCGGTTTGTGATACGTGTAGCTGTCCTGCGTTTCGAGGAAGGTCCGTACCTTGGCCTTAGAGATGCCGGTGGCCCTGCTAAGTTTGAACGGAGTGGACAACCCTGCAGCATGTTCGGGGTTGCCATAAATGCGCCTCAGCACCGTCCACTCCTTCATGGTGTGCTCTCTTTCTTACTCCTTATACAGGGGTTCCCAACGGCGGTTTCTGAACTCGTAGGGGTACGCGGTTTTCTTAGGCGACGCAATGTGAATGAACGACTCGTCTCTGCGCTTTCGGTCCGCCTGTAGGCGTTTCACTTTAAGTTTGCGAACTACCGTTTCCTTTCCTTTGCTCACCAAAGGGGGCTTTGCCTTCTTCCTCTTCTTCTCTGCAGCTGCTGCTGCGAACCTTGCTTTACCGCTTTCCGGGAATCCTCAAAGGCATCATCATCATCGTCACGGCCTTCCGCCGGCATGTACGGTTTTCTCACTTGTGCCATCAGCCCCAGGTAGTTTCCCAATTTATATTTCATCAGCTTCCATTTCTCCGGCAGGGTTAGCTTGGACCGCTGCACCCCATCCATCTCTTTGGCCAAGTTGGCTAGGCTAGAGTCGATGACGTGCAACTGTTCGACGGCCTTTGGCTGGGGCGCAACCACCACCTGGCGCGCAAACTTCATTTTACAAGCTTGGTGACCAGAGCGCTGCCCAGGGAGGCAAGCACGGGTAACAGGAATGCCGGCAGAAAGCCGCCGCGCTGCACAAGAATGTGCTTCTTTTTCTTTAGCGCCAGCCTCTTGTCGACTAACTTTCTCCAGCTGGCTCTGTGTCTTTTTAAACGTTTCACGCACCTTGGTGGCAATGTGACGTTACCCTTGCTCACGTTAAGCATGCACTCGGAGATGGCCTTCACCAATTCGGGGTTGGCATTCTTAAGCAGCTGCTTGCGCAGAGCTGGTTTTGCCTTTGCAACTGCCGTCAGGCTTTCGTGTTGTCTCGCAATAAGTGGGCTGTTCACCTTGGCTATCGTTAACCGTTTTCTCGCCATGCCGGCCTCACAATGGGACCCTTCCCGTGAAACACCCTGTATTTATCTGCTCTTAGTCTTTCGCAATGAAGTACGATAGGCGCTCGCCTGGTAGAACGCCGGTTCTGTACCTGAAGGGGTCTGGTGTATACTGCGTGCAGTCAATCACCAGGTACCCGTGCGGCCTTTCCGTCGCCTTCCCAAACGCCTCCAATAGGAATTTAGAGTTTCTCGGCTCCAGTTGCTGGCACAACCGTTCTATTTGCATCTTGTCCCTAGTGTTTTTAAACACGACGATGTAGTTTGCATTCAGCGATATCGTCCGAAATTTCTTCCCCTGCGGCAAAACATTTTGCAAAATGTATATCACCCCAAAGCGCCTGTGGTGCGAGTCGCGGGTAAAGAAGTTGGAGACGTTCAAGCATTCCCCGTCATACATCAAATCGTCCAGGATGACAAGGTAGTTCTCACGCACGTCGGCGAGTTCGGGTATCCCTGGATGCGCCTCGCACGCCAAAGGCAAATCCCCCGGTCCAGGCGTGTATTCCTCCGGGTGGCACCACAACACCTTGCGCAGTGGCTTCTCGAACATATGCGCGGCGTTCGTGATGAGATTCTTCACAAACGTGGACTTTCCGCAGCGCGAAGGGCCTGCTACCAGCATAGTGCTTGGAAAGGTAAATCGCGTGGGGCATGTGGCAGTGGTGGGGGTGGGCTTCGGCATAGCCGCTGCGGCAATGACCGCCATGTCCTGCTAGCAGTTTCTTTTTAATGTGAGCAACGTCCCCTCTTGAACCCGTAAGGATAGGTGTCGAATCCGTCCGTCATGACGCGCTTGGTGACGACCATTCTAAAGGTCTTTGTGGCCGGTTCTGTGACCACGTTCCACAGCGGTTTCCTCGAAATCTGCGTGCCTCGCAGCCTTACCACTTTGGCACGATCCTCCAGGACGACGTCGCGTATCACGCCGGCATTCACCGTCCTTAGGTTGCCAGAGTTTAGCGTGATGCCCTTGATCTTGCACACGGTGTGCGTCTTTCCTGTCTCGGGGCACCGAATTTCTAGGCAGTAGCATTTTGGGCCCGTTGAGGCATAGCGGGAAATGTACGCCCCTTTCCCGTACCTTTCCAATTCGTCCGTCATGTCCCCTAGAAAGCTCCCGACGGGAGGCATCCACTGACCTGGTGCACCTACCGCAATCACCGAGTCGGTATCGAAATAGCACACCCGTTCGCCTAACCGCTTCAGGTAATCGTACAGCACCAAGCGTGCATGCGCAGTAGTGTAGGCGGCAATCACGACGTTTGTGGTTCGGCTTAGTTTAGGGCTCTGTTCGCAATAGCGCCACACCACGTACATCGTGTCGTCCGTGGCCGGCACGTAGGTCTGTACCTCCACGGCAGGGTCGCTAAGCAGCTCCTTTAGCCTAGTATACTGATCCACCAGCTCCCAGGTGGGAAGGTTATCCCTCTGCCCAAACTTGCCCCAGAAGCTGTTCAGCATGAGCTTCGCAAGCTCTCGCCTACCCGGGTTGTGGGCAATGTCGTCCGGGGACAGGGTGACGCCTTCTCGCTCGTAAAACCTACGCACAAAGGCCTCTTTGGCCTCGGGCGTCCCGCAGTCTGCAGGCCAACCGGAGGCTTCCGTCTTAATCTTTAAGAACTGATTCACGTAGGCCTCGAAGAGCCCCTTAGATTCTGTTGTGGGGTCGTATTGCACCATGTCGTATTCCCAAAACTCGTTCACCTCCAGCAGGCGGTAACCCTCCGCTAGGGCGACCTTCACCTCGTCCACCACCCAGGTTCCCGATAGCGCTCTCGCTTCGTCCTCGTGTTCGCAGCTCTCCTGGTATTCTGTCTCAGCGCATGCGCGGCACAGTGGAAACATCAACTTTCCATTCGCTCGCATCGGCAACACGGGGTGGTACAGGTTTTGGGGTGGCAACACCTTGCACTTCACGAGCCCTCCCTTAACCGCACTTAAGCTAGGAAAGTGTTTAAGGTGAATTTTCGGGTGGCCTACAGGATACGGCTTAGTCTTGTTGACGAAGGGGTACAGGCTGCACACATCGTAGTAAAACAACTTCGCTGTTCCCACTGCCTCGCAGTAGGTCTTTGTGCAGTTGGTGCGCCCTCCGTAGAAGGCGTGCCTAGGGTCCAAGGGGTCAGCAGTGGCAAACTGTTTGGCATACTGCGTAAGCTGCGCGTTAGCCTTCAGCATTTCGTTAAAGGAGCATTCCCACATTTCGACGACGACATAGCCGGCATGCCTTATTTTCTCGGTCACCTTTCCCGTGCTCTCGAACCGCGAGGCCATCGTCTCGTTTCCCGTGCAAAACAGCACCGCGTGCCTATTCGGAAAGCACTTTGGGCACCCGTGGTACCAACAGCAGTGAAATAGGTACACGGTTTTTGTGTCCTCATCGAACCCGTCCACCTTGTGCCCAGCAATTCTAACCTCGCGCCCCTTCACCGCATGCATGATATTCACCTTCTGCTGCTGCTCGAGCCACGTCAGCCATATACACGCTATGCGCGAATGCTTGTCGGCAAGCCGATACCCCCCAGCGGGTATCACCGCTATTTGGTTTTTAGGCATGAAGCGCTTTCGGTACACGTTCATACACGCTTGCGCAATGGTCACACATTCCCTAAACGCGTCGATCCCGTTCTCGTCGAGAAACTCCTTCCTAAACTTCAGCACTCCCTGGCTCAGCAGCGTTACATCCATCCTACAGTACGCTAGCATTTCGGCTTGCATGTCGAAGACGTAGTTCGAGGCCCTTTTCTCCGCGTGCCACTGCTCAAAGTCTGCTCGAGCGTCCTCGGACATGCTGTCAGGGCAGTAATACCTTTGGTCGGGAATAGGCCCAACGTAGCGTTGGTGCTCTTTTGTGTTGAACAGGTACGGAAAGTAGCCTTTGCATGCCTGCAGCTGAAACGTTTTGGGAAACCTGGCCAGGGCCATAGGCAGAAAATTTAACGAATCCAGGAAGGTTACACGATTATGCTTTATTTGGTATATCTTTGTACCGTACATAACGAGCTCGGGTCTCCAATGCAACGTCCCAACCATATGCTTTAGCACAAATTGTCCGTCATAGGCTTTCAGGTTATGTGCAATGACGATAACGTCCCATCGGTCATACCGCGAATCCGTGACGTGTTCGAACAGCTGTTTGACCGGTTCCTTCGCAAATATCCACTCCTTTATCCCGCATTGCGAGCAATATGCCGTTTGGTGCTGGTCGTCTGTGCACAACGAGCACACTTGGTACAGCACACATAGGTTAGGGACATGCTCGAACACGTCTGCCTTCCCTTTGTAGGAAGTGTCCTGCGTGCATTCAAAGTCTATAAACATCAGCACAAACTCGTTTCTTAGTTTCTTTCCTCTGTACGGCTGTATATAGCACATATGGTTCGCTTTCACGTGCAGCTTGCAATTGCCACAAAACGTCTCGCCGCACGTGTGTGGGGTCTTTCTGTCCCTCATGTTGTACAGCCTATGGCACACCAAGCACACTTTTTCCATCTCGCTCACAGTGTGCCCTTTGGCATATACCCCTCCCTTCTTTAAATGATTCTCGTAACACACTTGCCCGTTGAAGTCCCGGTGACACTGGGCACAGCGCACATAGCGCGTGAAGGGTTGCCTACACAGCATGTGACATTTCGTGCATTTGTTGTCACAGCGGTGATGCTCCCTTGGTACCGTAAAAGGATGGTGACACTCGCGGCAATAGTACTTGCACTTTAGCGCCATGTGCAGGTTCACTATCGTGGTGTAGTGCCCATCGTGTAGAATAAGATCGATGGGTTTGCCTCCGTGGTTCGCGGACTTGTATAACACCGTCTTTCCGCTATGGTCCCCAAACACGGTAATGCTGTACCCCTGTAGGCCTTCATCGTATCGTTTCACGTCGTTCACCCCACCGCCTACATCTCTAAGAAGCGCCAAAGCCCTCTCCTTCTGTAGGTATTCTGATCGCGCCAACGTGTAATAGTTCACGTCTTTGTCCGCCTTGGCCTTCCCCACAACGATGGCCCTTGGCAGGCATATGGTGTCCTTATTTCGAATCTCTACAATTCCTTTGTTTCTAAAGCACGCCTCGCAAGGTTTATGGCATCTACCGGTGATCTCCTTCGTCCATACGCAGTTTAGCTTGAGTGGTCCACCTAACACAAACTCCTTATTGCTTTGCATGACCTTTTGCACACTTTGCAAAAATACGTTCGTGTTTACCTGATCAAACCTGCGCACGCTCATGCTCATTGGCGCAAACCCCTCTTGGGCAGCGTGAATGGTAAGTCCTATGTACCCGGGTTCGTTTTCCAACAGTTCGGTGTTCACATAGTCTAGTACATCGTCAAACATGGTGTGCAGCCACTGTTCGGGGTCTGCATCTTCGGGCATTGGCCTAACCGTAATGTCGGTCTCGGTAAACCCCGAATAAAACCTAGTAAGTGTCCTTTGCCTTCGTCCTGTAATGTCAAACGTATGGTGCTCATCGTTTGGCGTATCCTGTCTACTTGTGCCCGGTTCGCCCTCCATTTAGTCTGCTCTTTTTGGTTTTCTCTGTTACCTCTAAAGGTTCAGCACTAATAATTCTATTACCCCTATTTTCTTTCATGCACTTAACACCCTTTCCGGCGCCAATGTTTTATTCATTCGTTCATTCAGGCGTCTAAAAGCAACCTTACAGCTTTTTCCTTTATGAGCTAGTTATGCCGCTAGTCGTTTCGATCACCTTTCCCAACCTAATTTCTATTTTGCCAAAGGCTCAAGTGTTGCGTCACCTCTCTATGTACGCGTATATTCTAATATTCCTTTTTAGCTCCTCTTAACCTATTGCTCAACAGTTGCACCTATTCTTTGGTTTTCTACTCTAATGCTTATGCTTGTTATCGGGTATAATTCATTAATTCATTCAGGATTCACCTTCAATGCAAAACAATGTGTTTTATTTCATCTCACTTCTCACAACAGCAGCCAGAGTTCTCTCTGATTATGTTACCGTATCGGTCCATGCGTTTTATTCTCGCCTTATCGTAACCGCAATGAACAGAATTCGCCTCAGCCACCGGATGTCTTTAGCGCTACCATTTCTTATCTGAACCACTACATCCCAGCTCACCATCTGGTTCACATTCGGTGGACTTTGTTATCGCTGCCACATCCTGTTCAGGTCACAATTTCAGCCTTTGGTTTTCCGGTCGGCCATTATTAATATTCTCTTATCGCTCCTTTCCCATGAGAACCTAGCTCCGCCATGTTGCTTTTGCTCCAATATATATTTAAGGTTCTCCTTCATCGCCTATGCACAATGGCTTCATCTTCACGTTCTAACGTCAGCGTCAATCTTGTGGCTCGGGAGCGAAACAGCTCTTTCATTGGCAACTCCTTGGTGCAGGAGAGGCTGCGTCTCTTATTCGAAGACGCCTGGTACGCCAACTTACAGGGTTCGTTTGAAGTGCCTGACATTGAGACGGTAGACCGACCGGGCTTTCCTCCTGTCTCTCCGGAGGCAAGCCCAACAACAACTCCGGGTCATTTGACTGAATCGGACATAACATTCTTCAGTGGTGCTGAAGCGGCCAGCGCCGACGACGACGTCATCTCGGAGAGAATCTCCGAGGTCACCACTATCCTCCGAGAGTACCTGTCGGCTCCTCCTTCGTCGACACCATCGCTTCCCGACGTGCTCCTCGAGGAGGAGAACCTGGAGGAACCCTCTATCGAAATTCTGTCCGTCCCCGACGGCGCCTACGACGAGGTGGAGTGGGTGGTCCCCGAGAGGCGAGGCGTCACGCCTAGGGCTCCTCTACGGCCGCGGCACCGGAGAAACATCTTCCGGCATCGTCGTTCATCACCCTATTCGGTCCCGCAGCGCCTGAGGGAGCGGCTAGCGGCCGAACAAAGGCGTCAGCAGCAGCAATTGCTTTCGCTTCACCTTCCTTACCTTAATCTAGACTTCTCTCTTCCTCGAGACGCTCTCGATCTTTGGTAAGTTTGTTTTCTCTTTTCTTTCCAAATAAGTACATGCATATTTTGTAACGGCTTTGAATCAAAAGTGTCTATTTTGCAATGAGCAACTACACCCATTTTACGGGAGTATAGGCCATGTGTGCCCTTGTTTTAAATGTCGTAGTTGTAACCGTAACCTGGACAGTTTTTTTCACTATGCTATCTGCCAGTGGAGTGCCTGCAGTGTTAGCAGTTGCAACCATACCGGTAGGAGTTGCAACATGTCCAGATTCAACCCGGCCTGCTTGGAATGCCAAGCACGCCGGGCTTGCGTGCTTTACAATATTCCAAATCCATACGCACACATAAGATTATATCGGCAAAATCAGTGTCAATGTCAACACTGTACTGTTCAAGCAAATGTGTGCTGCGATCACTGTGGATGCTTTCACGAACCCGTATGTGTTTGCGTCCACTGCACTCGTTGTGGCGTTTTTCAGAGTTTTCATCACGCCACTTAAGCACACCTAAATTTGTCTTTGCATATATGTATTGACTTATTTTGTTTCTTCCTCTTCTTTCTGTTCCATTATTGCTGCTGCTGTTTTGTTCATTTTTTAATTGTGTAATTGTTTATATTTTGTATTATTGTTTATTTTTATGGTACGTATTTTATTATTATTGTTTAGTATTAAATAAATATGTTTTATTAACATTTCTCTCGTTTCATTTCGTTTAAATCCTTATTCATCTTCCCTTCTCTAGTTAGCTAGTTAGCGCCTATTTATGTAGTTAGTTAGGTATATTCCCGTAACCTTCCCATCCTGGTATGTTTTTTCTCAATCAAGTGTGTGCGTGTATGTGTGTGAATGTGCGCCTTCAAGGTTCGTCTTTGCAGGTACGTATTGCTTCTATATGTCATAGCTCAAATCATCCTCGTCTTCACCATTTTCATTATGGCTCTCTCCTTCCTCTTCGGTTTCATCTCATTACCCACCACCTTCAGCTATTTCTCCTAGTTCATCCTCGTAGATCACTGCTTCATCCACATGTCGCACCAGTACTCTCCTCTTTATTTCTTCCATTTCATCTTCTGCTTTTCGCATTTTCTTCTCCATCTCATCCCTTTCGTTTTTCACCTCTTCCAATTCTTTTCCTTTCTCCGCTATCTTTTTTTCTGCACATTTATGCTCTTTTTGCATTTTTTCAAAGCCGCCTTTCTTATGCTATTTATCGATACCCTACCTACTCCACCTCCTCCTCCGCTTCCATTGCATTCTGTTTGTATTTTCAAATTCCCTGCAGCCGTCCATCTTGTTTTCCTCTTAACCCTACCTACTACCTTCCTCATCACTTTTCACGTCACTAGCGCCATCTTGTGGCAACCACCATCTTCCATCATTTTTATTTCTCTTCGTCATAACGCTATCTTGCGGCACTTCTATATACTTTTTCCAAACGCAATCTTGGTGCGCTGCGTTCCACTAGTACCTTCCACCATCTTGCGGAGCAGCGCCACATTTCTTCCAGCGACACTAGCGCCGTCCGCCATCTTATGTCGTCACTTTTCCCGCCTTTGGTATGGTTTAACTATTGCACCATATTGTGCCGTATATTTTTTCACCCTTGCGCTTTTCAGCCATCTTGTTTTTGCGACACTAGCGCTAGCCGCCATCTTACCACCTACTACTTTTTCCCGCCTTTTTTGCGGATTAACGGGGTTGACGCGTCACTAGCGCTCATCTTGTTTGCGCTTTGCAGCCATCTTGTTTTTGCGCCATACGCCATCTTGGCATTTACTACTTATTCCCGCCTCTTTTTGCGGATTAATGCGACACTAGCGCTTCGCTGCCATCTTGCCATTTACTACTTTCTCCCGCCTTTTTTGCGGATTAACGTGAACCAAGCGCTTTTCCCGCCTTGCGCTTTGCAGCCATCTTGGTTTCTGCGCCACTAGCGCCAGCCGCCATCTTGGCATCCGTCATCTTACCATTTACTACTTTTTCCCGCCTCTTTTGCGGATTAACGCGACACTAGCGCTCTTCTCGCTGTGCCGCCATCTTGGTTTTAGCGACACTAGCGCCAACCGCCATCTTGGCATTTACTACTTTTTCCCGCCTTTTTAGCTAATTAGCGCGCTTTACGCCTAGCGCTTTGCCGCCATCTTGGTTTTTGCGTTCCCGCCTCTTTTGCGGATTAACGCGACACTAGCGCTCTTCTCGCTGTGCCGCCATCTTGGTTTTAGCGACACTAGCGCCAGCCGCCATCTTGGCATTTACTACTTTTCCCCGCCTTTTTGGCGGATTAACGCACTTTTCCGCCTTGCGCTTTGCTGCCATCTTGGTTTTTGCGACACTACCGCCATCCGCCATCTTGGCATTTACTACTTTTCCCCACCTTCTTGGCGGATTAACGCACTTTCCCGCCTTGCGCTTTTCCGCCATCTTGGTTTTTGCGACACTAGCGCCAGCCGCCATCTTGACATTTACTACTTTTCCCCGCCTTTTTTGCGGATTAACGCGTCACAAGCACTTTCCCGCCTTGCGCTTTGCCGCCATCTTGGTCCGCCATCTTAAAATTTACTACTTTTTCCCGCCTTTTTGGCGGATTAACGCGTCACAAGCACTTTCCCGCCTTGCGCTTTGCCGCCATCTTGGTCCGCCATCTTCGATTTTACTACTTTTCCCGCCTTTTTGTGGATTAACGCGACACTAGCGCTTAATCCCCCCTGGTGGCAGGATTATCGTTAATCCAATTGGTTAATCCGTATATATCACTACTCTCCACTAATGACTAGTATCATTTAAATTTTCAAATTCATTATTGCCTCAAGGTTACCCCATTGTTAGCAACTTTTAATCTATTATTCTCACAGCTCCCACATTATTAAATTTCGTAATACATTCACATAACATTTTTGAACATGTATACAATAATATAAACATATACAATGACTGTAATATACACTATTCATGTATATTGTTTTATACATATATTGCTTTAAGGCGGGCTGTTATTATATTTTTATTATATAATTTGACTAAAATCATTTAAGTGTTAAAAATACTGCCTCACATTGGATTGAATTTTCAAACACTATATTTTCAAGTCGTTAATCCCTATTCGTTTTTTCTCGTGGTCATCCAAAAGAGCATGGGAAACCGAACTCATAACCTATCACATAGAGACCAGCTGTTTTAAAAATATGAATATCGTCTTACCCTACCCTATCCTCTTCATAATTGTTTATTTAGATTAACAATAAGCAGAAGAAATCAGCTTTTAAGTGAATAGCCTATAGAAGATTAAGTAGGGAAAGCTAGGTGAATGTAAGACATAAGGTTTTATAAAACCATGTATGTTTAGCCGCATTGCTAAAATACATCAAGAAATCCATATCTCTTTCAATGGGTAAAACATGAATTTTCCCACATTGCAAACATTCCATTGTTATTGCCTTTACGATCTTATATACAGGGTCTTTAAAAACAAAGAACAAACTTTAAATATTTATTTCCAATGAACGACAATAGATGGAGACACATGTGATACATCACTGAATAGAGGAAAATTCAACATGTGTTGAAAATGAGCATCATTTGTTATGCGATGACGACCAGTGCTTTTCCGTTTGAATCCGCAACCATCTTCAACGGATTTATTGTATCAATTGTAAAGTTTTCATGACGAAGTGGCTCTTTGTTGAACTTAAAACGAAATGCATGCTGCAATGAAACAATGGATGCACTCTTTGCAGCATACAACACGACTTTTCTTGTGACGTTGCCATTTTCTCGTAAACAAACCCAGCGCCACTGTAGGCACTGAATGTAACTAATAGGTGGTGCTTAAAACTTTGAACCTTCCTATATTCATTGATGTCTCGCATGTGTTACTATCTATTATTGTTCATTAAACATGAATATTTTAAATCTGTTCCTTCTTTTTGAATAACCACTAGTTGCTTTGGAACACAGTTATAAATGATTACGTTATATAATTGTAAACATTTTCTTATTTTCCTAGCTTTGACAAGTGACGGAATTTTAAATAAATATTTTCCTTTAAAACAGTTTTGAAGTGGCATCAACTGAAGTTGGGCAGAAGGCTGTTAAATAAAGGGAAGGAAATAAAGAAAAGACGGAGAGTGAGAAAAGCGAAAAGAAATGTATGGCGAGAAGTGGTCTTATCCGCCAATGTTCACTTTATATTCAAAGGCACCATTAGGAAGCACTGTGTACCTGAAGAAGTGGTCCCTTTAAAGAAGAATACAAACAATTTCAGCTGAAGAGGTCTCCACTTTTGTCGGCTCTGAGAGAGGCGTGAAGCTGTCAACCTCTTAACACGAGTTTTCCTTTGTACGGAAAGAAGACGTGCGGAAAACTGGAAAGCCGCTTTCCCACAGCTTACCCGCGACACTGAGGATTAATGATCATGCTAGGTCTTTTCATTACTTTCTCTCTTTATTCAACACTTTCTCTCCATGGCTTCGCTTTCATTAAGATGCTTCTGGTGCTCTGCAAATTAAAATTAGTTCCAGCTAATCCTCAAACAGAAGCCAAGATACTTCAAACGTTTATACTTTGTTTTCACATTTGAACCATTTGCGCTGGACTACTAAGATTTTGAATTCATTCAAATAATTGAGTTATTATTAAGTTCTCCAGAGCTTTATCTGGTTCTGAAGTTATAGACGCCTCAAAATATGCATAATGCAGATGTTACAGCTAGTAAATACATCTTATTTTTCCATTTTTCACAATCTTAGTTTCATTTACTATTAAATATATTGCATTAAATCAAATAATGATGATACGTTCATTGTAGTAATCTACTTAGTTAACCTTTCTTAATTCTTATCACTCGGCTCTAGATGCCATTGGCCTCAGGAACGTTTTCGGGAAGAAGGTTCTACTACAATGGCGTTAAATTGCCTACGAACTTACAAATAAATAACTTTAAATCAGTCAGTTTAGTAATATTCTCTATTAATTTAATAAATTAGAATTACATGAAAATTCACACAAAATATTTCCATTCAGGTTTTGAAATTCTGCAAAAGCTTTAAAACTAAGTAATGAAAAAATCTCATCTATCAGTTTTGTCTCATTTTGTGCTCTCATTTTACTGTCAAAGATGAACATTGAAGCACGACTTTAGTAGAAAGCTGTGACCTATTTATGATAAACTTGATTTCAGCTTTTTTAAAAAAACATCGATTAAATAAATTTAATTAACTGATTATGATATATTTGCTTAGAAATTCACAAGAAAACTTTAAAAAAGAGAACGTTTATTGCTAAAAATTGGTGTGTTGTAACAAACCAGAATCCTTAATCCTTAGAAAAACAGAATACCTAATACACACATATGTTGTTAAAAAATGCCAACTGCGATTCTATACCTAGAATGCAACTAATATCTCCCATACAATTTATGCCAATAAGAGCCCACTCCTCTTCCAAATTCAAGGACCGGGCTTCTTGCAACCCGTTCCGGCATCAAAAGATTTTAATGAAATTATTGTGCCCAACTTTTCTTTGGTCGTCCCACATCTGGTCTTCCTTTAAGAGAATAAACTAATGTTTGTTACGGTAGACGGTCATGAGGTATCCTTCTAATATGGCTGTACTATTTTTTCTGAGGCCCTTCAGCCTCAGTGGTGAAATCTCAAACGGTTGAACAGGTAACAGCTGGTGCATAAATATTGTCTAAACAATTAGGCCTTATCCCTTCTTATAGCATCTCTATGTGTACAAGCAAAGGTTAATTCGAAACGTTATTCCGCAATTTCAAAGAAAAACATGGCAGCCTTGTGAGGGGTGGAGGATAAGACTTCTCAGGGTCCTCTTTAGTTGAGGTAACTCAGCCTTTGTGAAGGTTATCGGCCGCACAAAGGAGCAGTACAAAGCAAGGGAATGATTTCGGTTTATGGAACATTAGGTCTTAGTACAAGCAGAATTAAAGCTACAATTGCAATAGCAATTCAAAGGATAGGTGATACGGAGCATGCAATACCCAAATACAGGGCGGTCCCTCAGCGCTCTGGCCGGGTATTGCACTGCAGTCTTTTGCGACACGTCTGAATGAACTCAAGGCCACGATCTCTTCCATTTATCGGACATGTGGCAGCGGGCTTCAGTCAGCTGTTATTGCTTCTTGTGTATAGACGCGAGACGTGTGTGTATTTGTGTGCGATTGAATTATCGGATTATTACAACCCAGAAATGGTACTCAAATTTTCGCTTGAACAAGGACTTTTTATGTATGACACGTATGTGTAAACTGACTCATGTAGACAGGAAGAAAACTAATGGGTTATGTCCGGCTCGATCTCCGTATCTTAGTGCGTGTGACTTTTATCTGTGGGTAACTATCAAAAATAGAGTCTATAGGAATAATCCTCGCACCATAGACGATCTTAAAAATAATATAAGAACAGAACTTATGGAAATTACCAACAAGAACTTATGCGTGTGAATGTTAATTTCATCAGAAGGTGTCAAGAATGTCTATCTGCCGAAGGATACCACTTTCAACACCGATTGTGAAAAAGGTTATTACTGATAAAATAAAAAGTAATTATGTTTGTTCATTAGGTAATCAATATATCGTAATAATCATCATAAAATAACTAATAATATGGTATCAGTATCAACAATGAGAATAATAAACAGATATACTGAATATAGCGCGCGGAACACGCATCGCGACTACCGGCCAGATGCTGAAAGATCGCGCGCGGAACACGCATTGCGACTACTACCCAGATGGCTGAGGGACCGCTCTGTATATAGTGTAAGATATGCAGGCAGCATAAGTTTGGTTAAGTTATAAAGAAGAACAGACCGTACGACAGCGTTTCCCAACCTTTTTCAACTTGCGGCACACTAAAGGTGTAACTTGAATTCACGTGGCACTCACATTGATTTTACTCATTATTCTAACTTAAAAGTAACATTTTTAATTATTTGTAAGTTTATAATGCAAATATATTGTAATATAATGAGATAAAATTAGTACAATGTAATATAAGCATATTGATTCATATTTTGGACTTTGCTTATATAAGTAGCATATTTTAGAATTTTGTCAATAATAATATTATATTAATTAATTAATGTTATAAATTTTCAATGATAATTCAAAAAAGTTGGGACAAGAAACCGCAGTTATTGGTTCTTTTGAAATCTTCTTTATTTTTGGCCGAATAGCTGATAAACCAACCTCGTATCATCTTCTAGAGTTAACAGCTCTAAAATGTTCTTACACTTCACCGTGTTCTTCGTAGAAAACCCTGCTTTACTTAAATAAGATGTAGAAAAGGGATGGAGAACTTTAATTATTTCTAAAAATGCTGTGAGGCATTCTTTCGGAAGGGAATATGTGCTGGAGCTTTAAACCTCGGTCATTCCTTACCTCTGCCAACTCAGCCTTTTCGTGGACATTGATACCATAATTATTGATCAAGATATAACTAATTGAATAAATATATAATAATAAGATAATTAAATAATTGCAATAAATAATTTCTTTAGATTAAATAAATGTATAATGTAATAAGCTTGAGTTGAAAACATTTGTCCGGAGAAAAAGTTATTTGATGTGTCATGGTAAGCAATGTCATTAGTAATAGCCTGAGGAGCGAAAGCAATAGCTTAAAGATTCTTGGAATGCATTTACGTTATAAGTTCAGTACGTTTGAACAGTCATGTAGACCAAAATTCTGCAAAATAGAAAGATAAATGTTCTAAGTATTATAGGCGGTACCGCCCCGAATCTGTCTCATACGCATGCTTTTGTGTTTTGAGAATGGAGTGCACCTGAAGTAACTTGGTGGGATATTTCTAAGGTAGACGGAGCTTAGGTAACAAAAGAGGGTGTATTGCTAGAATTGACGTCTTGTCTTTCTTTCTTTTCTTTCGTGTACGGCCTGAGATGCTTGCAGTATTTTACGGTGATCGGTAGTTCATCCTAAGACCGCACTGGGTTATAGTTACTAGCAGTAACCGCAAAGGGTTTTGAAGGTGATCAGTTTAGAGGCTCACGGTAATTATGTTTATAGTTTCTTTTATTGCGTAAACAGTGTTTCAACCCGTAAAATTGATACTGCAGAAGTTAGCATGTATAATACTTCAATTGTTATAGGTTCAAGTGCTGTAACTATCGCTCTGCTACCATTTTTGTAACGTTCTTGCAAGCCTGATTTAGAAGTAGTCGATGCATAGAAGTCACAATTACTTAAAAAAAATTAAACAAGTAAAATGCCGGGCCCATTATAGAATGCACTGAAAATAATAATTGTTTTGTACTACCAAAGCTTAAAGGAATTGAACAAGGATTTAAACAGCTTTAAATAAAAGTAGCAATCTAGTACAGTAATCTAGTAACAGCCCCACAGGTACTGAATATATTAATACTCAAATATAGAAACAGAAATATATTACAATTCAAGCCCATTGCATTTGAATGTGTCCTTCTCACACATATTTGCCATTTCGAAATGAAAATTTAACACGCAATAATATGATATAACCCGCTTTCATGAGATATTAAATGCGCTCCACACTGTACAAGAATTTAGAATTTTACTTATGCCCAAAAGTACATGTTATAAATAATTTAGACTAGGCCGAAAGGTATGGAGACGGCCACTCCCAGACACGAAGCTCAATAAAAGTCCTTCGCTGGTCGTCGAGAACTAATGCCACACTCTTTTTTCTCTTGAAGCTCGCTCGAAGTACGCACTGGGAAGGTCAGGTGATGATGACGTGGAACCAACATAAGCGCTACCTATACTGGCGGAGAGGACACAACCTGGCGTGCGCTGTAGAAACCTGGTGCACCCGTCTTCTGGTATAAGGCGGGCTGCCGGCGTAATAAGAAGCAGGACCCAAAATTATAGCTCATGATTGCAGGTACAAAAGAACTACCGCCATCTCTAGGAAAAAGCCACTCGGTGAAAGAAAGAGCCACAACGGGCTCAGGACTACGATTCATAATAATTTTCATTATTTATTGTCAAACTCGCTTCGGCAACTCGCTTCAATAGCTAAAGTATTAGATCACATTAAATTTCTCAGTCAATTTAAATTGATATTAGCCTTTCAAAATACGCCCACGCATACCCTGAGAGAAAGACATCATAACCACCACTGTTGCAGCCGGCAGCAGAATCAACAGTACAGATTGGAAATGAATCAAAAGGTGACACCGGCTAATCGGCTTCAAACTTGACCTACACCGTGGGGCTGGAATCGGCTTTAGCATTTAGTTCTGCCAACTGATGAACAGAAGGGGTAAAGGGGTCCCTCACCCAGTCGGATGAAGCCAACTGAAGCTTAGGTTAATACTTTTCATAATATGCCCGTACACAACAAAAACAAAGTGTCTGAAATAAGTGTTAAAAGATTTGTGTCAATTTTTGCAGCACTTTGTAACCTCAAACATTTTAGAGTTATTATGGTATCTTAGAATCATTAAGGAAATCTGCATTGTATCTTTCTTTATAAAGAAAGAGTACGAGAAGTCGTAATTTAAGTGCATAAAATCTTTCAACAAGCGACCGTAAGACAACTATCTCACTTTTATGTGAATACGCAGCTGAGTGTATTTACAATCAATTGCAGAACATACATCTGAAAATAATCCTGTTTTTAGAGGCCTTGCTTTTAATAGTTCAGGAAAAAGTAATTCTCTACGGAGAAAGCGGTATGTCATGATTATTTCCGGGTTCTTTTGTTTTGCTAAGGCCAAATATCCTTTTATAGAATCTGTAATAAGGGCGCGTCATCTGTGCAATTATTCAAACAAGATTTCAATCACAAACGTACTGCATCAAAATAATCACTTACTAAGTCAAATATATCATGTCGTTTAGTTGTTTGAGAGAGCACTTCACACAATAAAAACTGTTCTGTTATGCTTCCATCATGAATGAATCTTACAAATGCTATCAACTGTGCTTCATTTGTGCCTCAGTTGACTCGCCCAGCTTCATAGAAAAATATTCAACCTAATGGAGTATTTCTATAGTTTGAGATTCAATATTTTTAACATGTCTTAAATGCCTCTACTAATAGTATTGTCTGAAATGGAAATTCTCTTTACTTCTTTTTCAAATTATTCACAAACATTATTTTTACAATTTCGGGACACGAAAGTAAAATTACAGACCTGGCTATTGTATGAGATTTCATATTTTTAGCAATTATTTCAGTCACAGCATAGCTTGCTTCTTGTCCTTTATCAGATATGCTAACGTGCTTTGTAAAACTTTTGACCTGCTGGGCTTCCTGAGACAAGATTCATTTAAAAAACTCCAACGGTTTATCTTTTAAATGAGCATGCCTTGTGTGGAAATGACATTTTAACTTATTGGGTACCATTGTTTCTTTAGAGAATTGCTCGCCACACATGACACACTGAGGGCGTGGGTGTTCCTTTCCTCGATTCGACCAAGTGATAAATGTGTTTCTTTATACTACCGCACAGTACTTTTACATTTACTCAGAGATGCAGAAACCTGCAAAGAGCTGATGCACGCAGAAGTATCCGTTTATTTTCATCACTTAGATTTGTTTTTTTGTTTACAAAGTGATCCATTTTATTTACAATTACAGCTCTCAGCTTATGCGTAAAAACATGACTCAAATAAAACACTGTGAAACTGGTAAATAATGTGTTCTATCAACGCGGAAAGTCTAACGGTTATTGTATATCATACAGACACGGTCTACAACAACAAACAGAACGTAGTTATTTGTTCAACAACAGCCATATTAAATTAACCTTTAGTCTACTATGTACGGTTCAGCTGGATCCCAGTGTAAAACTTTTTAGTTTTTATGAGTGAAAGGTCTAATTTAGGATTTTGAAAAAAAATTAAATGTGTTACAAATTTAATCAGCTTTATCACCATAAAATAGATCTGTTTGGGGTCCAATTGGACCCCTCATAGCAGTTCGTCTCATAAAATCTTCAGCATTTCGAGAGTTTTATATTGGTTGCCTTGTGTGATTCAGTTATTCTAGCATGCATTGTTGGTTTTAAATTGTGTGGAAACAGTTAGGTACTCTCCTAGTGTGCATTGTGACGCAGCCACGCTACGTCCTCCAACAATGAAGCAATACTTTTGCCTCACGATTGCTGCTTTTCTCCTCCTAGTTGTTCTTTTTTATACTTTGACGCCTGCTCGAGCATGAGATCTTAATCACTGGGTATGCGTGAGTGTATGTATATAGAAACACGAACGCTTTCTTGGAACCCCTTTATTCCCCATTAAAATAAGACTTAAGATTTGCCGATCACTTTTAAATTCTAACGATGTTACTGTGTCATTTCCAAGACCGAAGATTATCAATTACAGCTGAACGTTCGATCCTCTTGCAAGTTCACACCCAGAGAATGTTGTTCCGCACCCCAAGAGAGCCGTCCTCCCCATACGAGCGTCCCAGCGAGAATTTTCTCACCACACACGCAATACAAGGAAAAATCTCCTAACTTCCCCTCTCTCCCCTTAAACATTTCGCACCAAAACTGAGCGTCATGAAGCTTCTAGTGACCTTCACATCCTGGCCAGTGCAACTGCACCGATTAATTCCAAGAGAAACTGGCTTCAGCGGATTTACCCTTTATACCTGGGGCTGGTCCCTAATTAGCTAAACTGTGCCTGTCTGGTCTTTCTGTCGCTTTTAACAGTCAACAATTTTCCAAATGCTTCTCCTTTTAATATATGCACTGATTTTAAATATTTTATTATTAATTTTATTTCGCTATCCTTCCCAGAGTATTATGATAATTATTGACTTTATAATTTCGGCTTTCATTGTAAGCTGTAGTCATATCTAAACGGAAAGATGAAACTTTTAAAAGGCCGATGTCAGTTATGTCCAAGAAAAAATTATAGAATAAAGTGTGAGAGTTTCAAGAAATTCATTTGCGTTATCCACTGTAAGAAAATGCGGAGAGTAGTGTGTCTTGGATGTTACATTTAGTGAACATAAATTGCAAAACTCCATATAAAAAACTTAAACGGTACTGGTAGTAGATTATGAAAATGGTGAAATGCAAGTGTAAATCCCAGTATAAAACATAAAATATGGTGAAAATAAAAAATAAAACATATTATTTCATCTTATGCTATAGTGCTGGAAAATAAAAATAATATTGTAATTCGGTTGTTTGTTTGATAATGCTAATTTGAAGTACATTGTTGGTAAAACAATTTTGAGACATCAGAACTATTATTTTAATATGATTTTATTTGTTCTAAGTAGAAAGTAAAATGATTATGTTGTGTTCATTCGAGTTTTCTGTCTGGAATCCACTTGTACCCCTCTTAGTGGTTTATGGAGGTACAGAAACATAGCAGTCTGAAGGTTAATTCTTTCATATCATTTCCATATTGGGAAATGGTAATTGCAAAAATAATAGCAAAAAAGGAGTATTAAGGGACTATTCTCCTATAATGTGTATTCTATTGAAGATTTACTTCGTTAATTAAGAATTGATAAGTTTATTTTAATGTTCTCGCGACAAATCAGCGGCTTATTCGCGACTCACCGGTTTAAAAACGCTGGTGTAGAGAACTTTATCCACGTAATGAGCAACAATCATGTAAATTTGAGATATTCTTCGATGATGTGATGGTCGCATTGTTTGTCATATCCGGATATTTTGAGGTCCTTTTACAGACAAAATTCCCTGGATTTTGTTTCAACCTTGATTTCATTATTGAGCATTATTCTATTTGCATTATGCTATTATTTTTTATCCGTCCACAAAGAAATCTAAAAATTGGAAAGAGGGAAAAGGGAATCAGAAAGCCAATGCAATAAACTTTGGAAGGAACTCCATGAGCGCTCTTTCAAAAGGGAAGAAAAGAAATGAAAATTACGTTATAAAATTCATTATTCGCCCTTAAAGCAGTCCGTGATATAACAGATAATTTCATTATTACCCGATTTTGTCTGCATGAAACATTCATCAGGCACTGCAAGTGCCGAGTTGAAATTTTATATATAAGATTTTGAAGAAAAATTGTTTTTAAATGTCCAATTTGGTTAAAATCGGTACAAAATTAAGTGACTTAAACGGGATTACGTCTGAATCTTTCCGAAGGCTTTAAAACTGCAAGAAATACCGCAATGAGATCTTTATGTAATTGATTGCAAATTTGTGGGGGAAATAAAAAATCGGCATTTCATTTTTACTTACCCTTTATGTGAAAGCCAAATTTAATCATAATAGAATTGCGGAAATTGGCCAAAACCTTCTTAATGTGTTTATAGAACTCATTCAAAACAAAGGCTGCATGGTATAATGTGTTCGTGTTTGTCATGCAGCAGACCGGATTTCGAATCCTCAAGGGATATTAAGACTTCAATCTTCCTTCTCCACGAGATCAGGCCTTATCCTGAACTCACACCACCTCTTACTTTCGCTACAAGAAGGCAACACGTTGCTCTAACAAGGTTACAGATTAGCCACACCTCTTTGATACTAAATAAATAAATAAATAAATGCATTGAGTTTTATTCACAGACGATCTATGGTACTTATGAGTCCCATTCTATATTGGGCATGAAAGGCCGGTAATTTTGTTCAGAGATCTCTTTATCAGGCTTGAGGTTCTTCTACGTGACGTAAATCTACGACACGGGACCACCGGCTTTACTTCCCTTCCGAAGGAAGACATGCTAAGAATTTGACACTCGCATATCCGCTACGTGAAGATAGCCTTCCTATGTGCCCTAACTGCAACATCCTCCTTACAATCAAATACATCCTTACCGAATGCTCCATCTTCAAAGGAAAAGGAGATCTACACCACATCTCCACAACTAAAGCAATCAATGAATCACCCTGAAGTTCCTCGCTTCATTAAAGACGTATATTTATATCGTAGTTTCTAATCTTTGCTGTTCGTTAAGTACTGTGTTAATGCAATACTGCAAATGAAGATTGTGTTAATATATGAATTATTCATTATGATGGTGTTAATAATCGAGTGATCACTTTAGTGTTTAAGCAACTTTGAACAAAAATAAATTTTAAATGGGCAACATTTTAATTGTTTGTAAATTAAATGAAAGGTATATCAACACGTGTTATTTTACATTTATTTCCATTGATTAGACCTTTACACTTCTCAGGTCTAACAGCATTCGTCCATAAATGCCAGCTTTGCCGGTACACCCTTAAAATATTTTCACAAATTAAAACAATAAACAGCTACCATTAAAAGTGAGTAAAACCTAAAGAATCTCATATCACACAACGTAACGGTAAAACCCACTTCTGTAAGTTGGATTGCAAAATACACAATGATGTACATAAAAAAACGCTATGATAACATTTATATTAGTATTTTTTTAAATGAACAAGAAAACGAATAAATATATTAAATAAAGGATGTTAGGAAATGCTAAGTGAATATTCATACATTACGTCAACGTATCTACAAAACTCAGTGTAAAATACCTTTTGAAATTTATGGCAATTACCACACAAGTAATAGTAATATTTCAACATTTTAGTTTGCATATTTATTTAAATACTAATTTTGTATTGTGTAAATTCATTGTTCTAATAAGAATTTTCCACATGATGTATTTTTAAAAATGTTCACAGCAAATATTCAGTTTTTACAATAAACAAGCCTACAAAATGGACTATCATATCATATACATCTTATACTAACCTCTAATTAGTGTCAAGATTATTACTTTGTGTACTCTCCAAAATTCTAGTATTTTCAAAAATTTATAATTTATTTTATAAAAATTGCAGTATTATTTTAAAACAGTAAATAGTCATTTTCTTCAATATACTTTTGAGAGGTAGTATAAACGTTTTGAAACAATTGCATCGTGTGGAGTATTTTGAGTATGAAGAAGTGCTAAAAAAGGTTTGCGATAAAACAAGCTTTAAATTTGCGTTTGGCTATTAATATGCATACGTCTTTTTCAGATGTGGCTTGAGGTAATTGCTAGCTTAAATGCACCGAGTACAAAAACTATATGTTTCTTTAAGCATTTTATAAACAAAAATTAATTGTTTAATATTTCACAATTTATGGTCAAATTTCATAAATGTATTCCTTAATATCGACATAACTTTAAGAGCAATTCATACGGAGAGCTCCTAAATATGTATCAATCTTAGGTTTATTTCTTATTTATTATACACCATAATACGAAACATAAATGTTGCGAACGCATCCAAAATGTGCTGTTATGTGTACATTCAAACTTTTGTTTTAAATGTTCTTAGAGATAGTAGGCGGTTTTTACTTTCTCGTTTGATACCGGAATTTCATATGAAATACACGTTTTGAGAATCTCTGAAGAAAAAGCATTTTTAGAAAAATATGTGTGTGTGTATGTTTCTGTCTCCCTGTTTGTCTGTGAAAGCATAACTCAAAAAGTCGGTTAAGTACCAAACGTAACAATTCAGTTCAGCATCTTCTAAGGATACGACAGGAGGGCTTTAAATCTCATCACAAAATCTTTCATGGAAATTTTTTCGTTTATTTTTCATTTTCTCAAAAGTGCTCTAACGATTTTCATTAAAATACCACGTGTTTAAAATATTTGCATGTCAAATAAAAGGTACCTATATCTTGAAGTTTGTGTAAATAGCCTGTGAAATCCTCTTAATTCTAAATGTTTAAAAATGGTAGGTAAACTCTAAAAGATAGACAAAATCTTACTGCTCAAAACACGTAGATACAGTTAAAACACACAATTTATTTGTGATAAATATTTTTGTGGCGTTAACTATTTTCGAATTATATTAGTTGAAATTTTCAAATACTTATATTTTTGCTAGTGGCAACTGCTAATTCGTTTTTCTCATGGTCATGCAAAGAACAAGACATTTCAAAGCCGTCACACAGACAGGCGGTTTTTAAAAATCTGACTATCCCTTCTATAACCTTCTTATACCTACAACTAAATGTGTTGTTGTAGGATTTTATAAATTGTTATAAGATAGTTTGTAGAAAAGTGAGTAGAGAAAGTCATGCAGCACATCAGATTTTTTAAAGTGATGTCATTATCCAGTTGTTTCTCGCGATGTCATGTCAGGAATTTGGAATTTCGAGTCCATCATAGCGAATCGCTTTTTAATCATCTGATTATTCTCCCCTATCTACCTACAATGAAGTGCGTAATGTAAATTTTTCTGCAAAGGCGTATTTGGATTAACATGAAGTAGACAATAATATAAGCTTTTGCAAAAATAGTTTGCATTATATAAAAATAAATCATAGTAAGAAGGAACGTATGTGAATGGAAGACATTAGATTCTTTAACCTATAATTACAACAAAATACCGCTTTTCTACCAAAACGATGAAAACTGCAACATAATTGTATACTTTATAGTCTACTAGCTCTGATGAAATTAGGCTCCTTTATTTATTTATTTATTTGCCTTGGATTCAGCAAACATAATGCTTTACAATAGAAAGTATGCCTATATGCTTCTCTCTGTTTCTGCGAAGATCTAATCTCGAGAATCACTGAGCCTCAAGGTTTGGAATGCTTATACTAGTTGTTTAGTGCCCTTGCGTGTTTGGCTGCGCTGCTCGTTTGCTACATTATTTGTGCTGTTCTTATAATACCAAATGTGTTACTCGAGGTCACGCACAAACCGTTGATTTAATGAGCATATTCTACCATATGAGTCGCATATGGAGTTGCTACTTGTAGATGGCGTTGTTTTTATGCCCGGTATAGCAGAGTTGTCGCTGATGTGGTGTCCAGGTTCAATCTCAGGTCGATCCTTCTCTCCTCAGCTATGATGTACGGTGATGTCCAAGGATACGAGATGCAAATTAATGGTGCACCAAAAGAAACACATGACTCACTTTCGATGAGGCTATCACAACCCCTGTATTACCTGCAAGTGTGTTTATGCCGCACTAAAATATTTTCCGTGCTACTCTGCCGCTCTTTTGTTTTCTTGACAAATTCGCGAACTTGACTTAATTTTCGCGCGGCGATTTATTGTTTATCACTGTACTATGGCTAACCGTCATAAATACTTACACGCTTAGTACCTCGCTAGTTAACTATTCACAGTTTACAATACTTTACTCCATATAACTGTTTACAAGGACTGGTATATAGTGCGAGGAATTGAAGGATCTCGTCTCGCGGAAATTAGCTATCATATATTTCTGAGTAACACAACGTGCTGCACATAAAATTAGGCGTTGACTTAAACTGAAATTACACTCAACTGACAGGAACTGAACTTGAGTTGAACTGCAGCTAACTGTTTCATTCCCGCACTAATATATAATACTGTTAGCAGGTAACCTTCGTGATTTCTACACGTAGTCAATCTTTATCACTTTCTCATTGGCTATATTTCTTTCTGCCTCGTGATCTTTCATTGGTGACGTTCAAACATTTGTATTTTCAACTGACTTTTTTTAAGGACGCCGTGTATCTCCTACAACTCTGTGAAGCCCCTAACTAAATACAATAGACTACACGTCACCCCGCTACCGTGTTTGAAATGGAACAAAAGACACGAACGATCGCCTTAAATTATTTTATACCGAAAATCTTGCAAGTAACACTGCATGATTAAGGGCTCATTTATTAACTAATATTTACAATTTTTATAACACAGTGATAGTTTTCTGCGGGATTTTTAACTTCATAATGGCAAAACTGTGGAAAGTTTATCAATTTGGATTTTAATTATTGTATAATAATTTATTAATTAATAGCATTTAGCTATATCTTTTCTAGTCATCAGAATTATCGCCTCAGATTTAAAGATATCAAAAGGCTTCAGCAGTTGGTTGCAATAATAAACACAGTTGTAGAGGAAAATGTGAAACATTGCAGTTTCTCCTCTATCGCCATTACAAAGCTTTTTCTTGTTTGTAAACGTAAAGCATAAATATTACATATTTCTGTTCAATCATAAATGCATCTACCTGTTTGCCCCCTTCAGTTAAACAATGATGACGCATTGATAATCCTGTCACTTCTGAGAAGCACAGATTAATTCCAAAACAAGCTTTATGAGTTTACATTTTCAAATGACACAGAGTAGCATGATTCCCTCTGAAATAAATAGATATTGTAATTAAAATTCTAAAAATCAAAACCTGCTAAACCTATACTATAAGAACGAAGTGCATTTCAAAATTAATAAAATACAAATTTTAAATTATAAATTTAAGGAAATGAACATAAAACATAATTTTCTTATAACGCCAACTTCAAATATTAATTTTCTTATAAAATGTTTATTTTGGAACCTATTTTCTCTATTTTTATACCCTTTACTCCCCTATAGATAAATCCAGTATTAACAAATGTTAAAATATACATCTGAATTAATACGGCTTGAAGCTGGCATTTGCCTAATTACTCTTTTATATTACTTTCGAAATTTAATTTCAATTAAATACGAATGAACATATTATGTAAATTATTCAATGTTTGGAAGACTTTAATTAGTAGCCTTTAAGTGGAAGCATTTCTATGAAGTATATTCATACATATTAAACAACTTTCTTCAGGAGTACGTCCACATATAGTGTTGTTTAATATATTTTCTTGAATACATATTCATTTTTATAAAGTATATTGGAATACCCTTTTTAATTCACTAAAAGTAAAGTAGTGCCCGGAAAGTGAGTCATCACGACTAACATTTTTTTCTTATGGGTAACATCTGCCATTTCACTCCAGAGAATATTTATACTCTAAATTTGGGGGGGAGGGGGAACGAAGTGGAAGAAAATTTCCGTACTTCGGTTTCCAATAGCTAAAGATCAAAGACACTATTTGAAAATGAGGTCCCCATTCCATGTCGTCGATTCTAGTGAAAGAAAAGTGAAAAGAACTGCAGTACTCAGCGGCGAGTTTATAACGAGATGAAAAAAGAATGACGAGGCTTACAAAGAGAACGGAACGAGGTTGGCTAACGCAAAACCGAGCTAATCAAATAGTGAATGAGCTAGGAAAACAAAAACAAATGGAGCTTGAAGGTTTCTTGTCGGCGTGATGTAAGCAGATTTCTGAAGTTTTATCAAAAAAAGGAGTATAAAAAAACAGACAGCACAATCCTCCAGCTAGTTCTCCAGCTAGCATTGTTACTAACAGAATACTTCAGAGGTTCGAGTACGAAAAAACATTGGACGTATAAGCTTAAGACTAATCTATCCTCTACAAATATTAATTTGAAATTAATATATTTTAACTGAAACCTTCTAACGCTAAAAGTATGCAACATTACAAATTATTAGAAAAGTGCGAACAGTGAAGGAGCGGTATATATAAATAGCACTAAGTTGAGAGGCGTATGGAATTCATAGACTGTGAAAGAATAACAGTGAATACTGCCTTACATGTTGTTACGACTTTGCACTCGTAGAGAAAAGAAAAAGCCAAAAAGGCTGTACATTACAGCGGTACCCCTAGAGCAGTTGCGAAAGACAGACGGCCAGCAGTATGGGAGACTGCATTCCATATCAAAGCCAAAAAGAAAGGAAGGGATTATAAAAAATACTAGAAAACATTTTAATATTATATACCACTTAGTACAGCTAGAGTGAGTAGAGGACTTAATGTATGATACTAACAAATTCGGTACAGGGATTTTTTATAAATACACGTTCTGAGGTCCCTTAAAAGTTACAGAAAAATCTGATGTGAGACATTCACATGACTTCTCTACCCTTTATCGCCTATTAGTGGGTATGCGGACTAATCTTATTAAACTTTATTTTTCTATCTACTTCATTTTAACCCAAACAAACCTTTACAGAAATAGCTGCATCACACATTTCGTTATACATACAAAAGGAATAATGACAGTTAAATGTTTAAGAACTGGGCGCTATATGCTGGCCTTAACTCTTTCCATGCAATCGTGGGAACAACTGAATGTTAACAGCACTTTAAAAGAATGGCAGTTTTGAAAAATTTGAATAGGCTGGCCCCGTAGGTCAGTCGGTAGAGCAATTGCCTGCTGTGCGAGGGTTTCGGGTTCGAGGTTCGATGGGAATTTTTCTCTAGCCAAGATTATTCCTGTCCTCCCCAGAGCCTGGAAGTATGAATGAGAATGTGAATGTGTGTATGATCTAATGATTAAAAACCAAAAGTGCAAGAAACCCAAAGACAAGAGTTACACGAGTTAACACCTTTGCCAATAGGCAATAAGTTCCAAAGGAAAGACGTCAATAAGACCAAGGTAAAGGCTGGGTATAATTAGAACTTTAAAAAAAATAGAATAATTAAAAATGAATATATCAGGAATGACTGATGCCACAAAGAAGTTATTTGAATTAATTGTGTGTTTTAAAGAGGTCTACAATTTTTTGTGTAGTACATTTACCAGTTATACAAGATTATACAAAACTTTCTTGGGAATGAATTGGGTGTCACAGGCTATTCCCAGAAAATTCAAGATGTACATTTTATTTGTACTGTAAATGTCCTTTTAAGTGGAATTTCAATCAAAATAGTTTTAGAATATAAGAATCTTCAAAATGTGTTCCACCGAAGGGTAGTTTGGGGTGGGTGATTATCTTGAAAATCTTTGTAGCGTATCTTTGGAAGGTACTGAATTTAATTAACATGTTTTTATACTACTTTTCGTTTTTGAGTTATGCTGTTCACAGGCGCGCACGCACACACACGTACACGCAGACCTTTCTCTAAAAATGCTTTTTTTTGGATTCAGGGGCCACAAAACATCTATTTCCAGTAAAATCATCGAATTTTTTAAGGGATTGAAACACATTCTCTACCTATTAGGCAAGTGGTAGAGAAGGTAAAAATGTCCTCCCTCGCGCATTTGTTTGTGAACAGTATAATTCAACATAAAAATTCGGTGCGATTAAAATGCCATACTTTTAGGGTTTAACATGTCAAAAAAATCGAAAATTTCGAACGTTCAGTAAATATCGCGTGAGTGGTCTTCATTATAATATATTTTGTATAATTTTCTAAAACCAAAATTATAAGAGAATGACAAATATTTAACACAGGAAAATGATTTGCTCATTAAAGCACTGTTCGTTTCAAATATTTTTTTCTTTCGTTAAGTCCTAAACCTTATTTCAGTTGCATGTTATACATATACAGTATGTTATATGTAATAAGCACTTATTGTTTATTTTAAATCACTTTTAGGAAACACAGACGACGAATATCAAACGCGAATACTTTAAAAACTTGTTATGTGAATATTATATTTAAATAATTTTGTGAATATAATCAGGATAAAGTCGCTTGAGTGTATCATTTTATGTGTTTTATTTACATTTTATTTGTTACTGATCAGCATATATATTGCTTTATTGGACAATCAAACTATAAGACAAATAATGCAGGTAATCTCCTACAGATGCTGGAAAAAAGGATATAGAAATACAATACTTTCAAATGTGCATTTTTCAGTGCTCTTAAGAAAAGGCTCCGAAGTTATAAGCGCTTAAAATCACTGTGAATGGACTAGTAAGTTAATGACATTATATAGTGCCACGAAAGCTATGCTTCCCTAAGGGCCCTTTAGAAGTAGATAAATTACAGTTTACCTAAACCTAAATGGGAGTTTCGATTTTACATGGAATGGCACACGGAGGAACTGTACCGCTTTTTGTCCCATTCTTCTACGAGGACGTCGAAAGCATAGCACAGATTTCGCGTTCTTTTTTTTCTAGTCAATCTGAAAGAAACCACATGGGCCTTTTTCTCTCTCCACTGACGTCATGCTGCACAAGTAAATTCACGACTGAAAACCTTTTTCTCTCTTTTTATTGCTTACGCCAGAGAACAGCAACAATTGGACAATGAGTTCTGCTTTTTATTCGTCCACACAGAGCTTCTTAGGCGCGTCGTTGATATTCACGTTCAGTTTGGCGCCCAAGAGAATTCTCTCTTCTGTTCATTCTCTTTGCTCACCAGAACATTGAGCGTAATCTGCGACGCTTTCCGACAACAGGTGCGACGTCCTACAGAAAACACTGGCATTGACAAATGAAGCACAAACAGCGGCTAGCTGCTTGTCGTCGTTATTACTTTCCACAAAAGTGAAAAAAGCATTGAATTTCAACCAAAAATTGATACGGCAATTTCATTGGAAATACATATTTTGAGAACCCGTGAATGAAAACAAAATGCAATTTTAGAAAAAGCTTCTGTGCATGCATCTATGCTTATAATTTCCGTCTAATTATATAATATGTAAATTCAATAACAGCCCGCCTTAAAGCAATATATGTATGTAATAATTTGTAAAAAGTGTATATTACAGTCATTGTATATGTTTATATTATTGTATGCATGTGTAATAACGTTATGTAAATGTATTACGCAGTTTAATATTGTAGGAGCTGTGAGAAAAATAGGTTAAAAGTTGCTAACAATGAGGTAACCTTGAGGTAATAATGAATTAGAAAGTTTAATAATGCTACGTGACGTGTGATTCTTGGTAGCAACAATGTAATTTTTGTGACAGCTTATAAAATAGCCAATCAACACCCAGAAAAAGCTTTAGTTAAATGAAGGATTGGCCAATCAGAAAATGAAATATAACAAAATTTACAAATTCAGAGTTCAGTTGGTTGTGGACTGTTCCTAACCGGACGCGAGACGCGTCATCGAGAAGTTTAATACGTATTCAGTGTGAGACAAAAATAGTTTACTTGTTAAAAAGTGCAAGTAATTAATAAAAGAATCTCATAGCTCTCTATATCAGTGAAGTGTCATTTAAACTGTGCCAAGGATTAATAAATGTAGTGAAGTAAAGCATTATAATCTGTCTAAGCCTACATTCTTAGCGCACTACTACCCGCAAAGAAATACATGTCTCTAACAATAATACTGACGCAGCCGAGGCAAACATAAATATATAATATCTAAAGAAACAGTCAACTTACAAAGCTAATATTTTTAAATTTGGGGCGAAGGCTACGGGGTACCATACGTGCGGTAGCAACTACTTCAAGTTCGGCTCCCCAACAGTTGAACTACAGTACAACTCCTACTTGAAATTGGCTTTTCATGTGTGAAGCAACAACCTACTTCACTGTCTGTGAAGAACATACGAGGGCTGTCCCAGAAGTATCCGACCTAACAAAGAAAACACAAAAATGTTGGGAAAAAACATCTTTATTTCTCTACATAGTCTCCTTTCAGCTCGATGCACTTTTCCCAGGCGATGTTCAGCTTCGATACTCTGTTTATGGTGAGAGCCGTCGAGTTCTGCAAGGTAGCCATCAACTACAGATTCCACTTCTTCATTTTTAGCAAACCTGTTACCACCAAGCGGTCTTCAACTTAAACTTAAAACAATCAGAGGGGGCTAAATCTGGTTAAGAGAGTGGTGAGGAAGCAATTTGAACTTTAATTCATTGATTTTGGCAATGGCAACAATGGATGTGTGAACTGGTGCATTGTCTTGATGAAACGAAATTTCTTTTTCGCTAAATGCGGTCGTTTTTGCTTGATTTCATCATTTAAACGCCGCAATAAGTTTGCATAATGCTCCCATTGATTGCTTTTCCTTTTTGAAGATAGTCAATGAAGATTATCCACGCGCATCCCAAAGCTGACGCTGTGACCTTGCCTGCAGATGGAACTGTCTTCACCTTCTTTGAAGTTGATTCTCCCCTTTTAATACACTGCTTTGACTGTTCCTTCGTCTCAAGTGTGAAGTGATGGACCCATGTTTCATCCATGGTTATTAATCGACGCAAAAATTCGGATTTATTACAGCGAAACATTGCCAAACACTCCACTGAAACATCCTCATGACGCTGCTTTTATTCCATTGTGAGTAAACGCGGCACCCATTTCGCGCACAGCTTTCTCATGCCTAAAGCTTCAGTTAGTATGTGATGTACAACACTTTTTTAAATGCCTACGATGTCTGCTAGCTGGCACACTTTAAGTTGATGATCATCCAATACCATTTTATGGATTTTCTTCACAATTTCTACCTCATTTGGTCGACCACTGCGATGTTCTTGGCAGCTCGTACGGCCTCGCTTAAACTCTGCCTCCCAATATTTTACTGTTTTAAATGAAGGAGCAGGCTCCCCCAGAGTAAAATCTAGCTGACCTTTAATATTAGTTGTACTATGACCTTTCAAATGTAAGTATTGTATCACATAACGATGACCAGTTTTATCCATGTTTACAAATTCGATGAGAGAGTTCACTACCAATGCTGCCAACGAATTACTAAACAACGTAGCATCGTCAAACTTCAAACTTAAGCTTTATAAGGTTGGTGCTTTCTGTCATAGTCAACAACTATCTATACATCATGTCGGGTACTTCTGGGACTGCCCTCGTAGCTCATAAAAGAAATAAGTTTCAAATTACCAATTTAAATCCAGCATAATCTTAGGGAAACAAGATGGAGGATTACGTGGAATTCTTCTTAACAAACTATAGTGTGCATGCATACTCGTTCTTTACTTTTAATTTTAAAAAAATGGCCAAATATGTCTCTAATATAAAACAGCACCTATGGATCTTTTTAAATACTGTAGACTCGAGTATTCAAACTGATTGGATCTGAGACTACCTCGTATAATACAAGATATGTGCCAATAGGTCGTAAATGACGAAAAAACGCCTTGACCTGTATCGTAGGCGATTGTTTAACACAACACAATTCCTTAAAGTGCACATTGAATAATTAATAGAGTTTGGATTAAAGATAAACGTTTGCAATGTTAAAACAGAGGATTACGTTTTGAAAACGTTGCTGCTCAACATTGACTATAGCAGCTTTGATTGCGTTCAGTCCCTCAGAATGTGGTATTTTCGGGGTGATCTTATCAATACCGTGCTCCTCTTCAGGAGTGATGACTATCAACAATAGATCATTTATTGATCTTGGTTGCACCACTCCATTTATGATTGGCGTTTCCACGGTAGCTCTTCAGCTCACCGAGCTGGCAACGTACAACAGCACAACGTAGCACAGCACTGATAGTAAAAATATGCATATTTATTTTCCAACAACTCTCTGGAAGCCTCGGTGCGACTCTACAGTAGTCTGTTAAGTTCTCTCCATTTTCTCAATTTCATGTAAATTGGAAAGCATGCAAGATACAAAAAAAACGTATTTCGCGTGAAATTTAGAGCTCCTTAAAGCCTGCAAATGTTTAGCACATAATTTCTTTCTGTGGCAGTATCTATTTCTAAAACATTCGCCGTTGAATCCACGGAGCGGGATGGCTGAGGTAGCAACGTAACGTTTATGGCCCGTATTTTGGAGGTCCCGGATTCGATTCCAAGTAGCCATGCGGTTTTTCATGGGTTACCCCTGGTAGCCAAGGCGAATGCAGGGTGGTGTATTATACCACGATTTATCCTATCTCTATTTCATGTTTTAGGTGTGCCTTCAGGACCTGCGGGGCTGGCGATGACGGGCAGATGGCGTGAATGCATGCGCGTTGGAAAGATTTCGCACCGTTAACGCCAGTGACCTGTCCCGCCCGTTGGGGTCGTTGTGTCGCCCTCTTGGGATTCCTTGCCAATGGTTACGGGTGTTCAAACTGGAAATGTTGGAGCGACTCTGTGGACCCGGGAACTTCTGGGGCTCCTACAGTTCATCCGTGCCTCCCTGGGGTACAGCCACAATAGATCACAATGGTTCGCATAAAAATAAATTGGGTTTTATTTTTGGACACTCTATAACTGCTGTGGTCCTTAGCATCCCACCCTATATGGGGCGTGAAAGACCGACAATTTTGTTAATAGGCCTTTTTATCATGCTTGAGGTTCCTTTACGTGCCGTAAATCTACGAAACAGGACCACCGACTTTAATTCCCTTCTGAAGGAAGCCATACCAAGGATTTCATGCAATGCGCGAGGTGTCCTCCTACGACAAACATATCCTACATCCTGTTAGCTTTTCCCAGCTTGATGCTAACATTGAGGCTTAGATCTATATAAGAGGTTTGAAAATATCATACTCTTTTTTCCCTTGAATTCAATAATATAAAAAAATCAACTATTGATATAAACGGTAAGTGTTGCCTACGCTTCTTGCATATACCACTATCAATATCCTATAAACTGAAAGAATCTAGGGAAACATTTATCATATACAATATAAAGCGGATAATAGAATCACGTTTATATGGGATATCTGTAAATTGATGATTGTTAAATAAACTCGTGCTACACTTGAGATCGTTCCGTGAGGCTAAGTAAACTTTCAACCAGAAATATCTATTATAAAATATTGGCTCTTTTTAGCGACTGTGTTAGAGTTTTGGAAGTCATGTTGTTCAAGGCCATTGAGGGCGCCTATACAAAGAAATTATTAGTGAAATGACTCGGTAAATGAAACTGGCATTAATTAAAGCTATCAAACAAACCAATTATAATATTAAGCATATGGGATTATTCAGATTATTAGAAATTTCAAAATTAATTTAATTAAACTCCATGTTTTCTAATCAAACTTATCGAGGTTAATAAATATGGCATTTATGTTGAACGTTTCCAGCACAAATAACTATTTAAAGTTAATTTAATGTAAACCGGAAGCAAGGCAACTAGAAACGTTAATTTAATATTCATTTCAGGTTTTATTCCCCCTCCCACTCAGCTGCCGCACTTTGAAGTCGCAATCACTTATTGTATACTAAAATTTGAAATGGTTCCTATTATCTTTGGTTTGATCAGCCGACTTTCTCTTTGCCTATTTTTACTTTCTCTATTAAGTATTCTAAGTAGGGGAAGTATTGTATTCCACCCAAAAATTCGATACCGAGATTTCACCGGAAATATACGTTTTGAGACACTCTGAATCCAAAAAAAGCATTTTTGGAAACATGTCCGTGTGTGTGTGTGTGTCTGTGAACAGCGTAACTCAGAAACGAACAGTCGGATAAACACCAAACTTGGTATTTAGGTTCAGTATCTTCCAGAGATGCGACATCAAGATTTTCAAGAAAATCCCATCCCAGATTACCCTTTACATGGAAAATTTTTCGAAAATTTTAATTTTCTCATAAATGGCTATAACGATTTTGATTAAAATATTATATGTTTAAGACATTTTCATGACAAATGAAATGTATATCTCGAATTTTCTGGGAAAATCTCCAAAAGCATTCTTCATTGTGAATAACTTTTGCATTACTGGTAAACCATAAGAGAAAGACAAAATTTTACTACACAAAAAATGTAGATCGCGTTAAAATACACAATATATGTCATATACATCTTTTTTTGTTGAGTGAACCATTTTCGAGATATTGCTTGTTATTCCCTTAAATGTTCTAAAACTTTTTCTCTAATGGGAAGCCGTTATTCATTTTTTTTTATTTCCTGGACATACAAAGAGAATGAAATGCGCCACATAGCAACCAACTCTTAAAAGATTTGACTATCGCTTAAATACTACCATATTCCCCTTGCACCTACAAGAAAATTAGCAATAAGATTAACATCTCGATTAACATGAAGCATATGGAGAATAAGCCTTTGTAAAAATACTTTGTACAAGAGTAGAGAAAGTCATGTGAGTGTAACACATCAGACTTCTATGCATAAAACAACTAACTGCTGCATATAGAATTGCAGAAAAAATTTCAACGCGTTTTAAATGTGGTTTATTGATACTTTATATGGTTGATTGTGATTTTTAGTCACACCTCTAAATTTAGAGATGACGTGATGTATTTCTGTCGAAGAAATTCTGTCGACACATTTGAAATTTCTTACTGGAATTTAAAAATTTACAATTTATGGGATTATACCTTGTAATATGTCCTAAAGCGCACTGATAAGTTACAGTAGTGCTTATCGCGTTATTGAGGGAATAAATGCAGAAACTGCAAACTAAAAACTGTATCTAAATTCCTGCTCTTATTCAATCCTTACAGAAAATAACGAAGACCTTAATATTTAGAAAGCATTTTTCAGCTACAAACAAAAACGTGTTAGTGCTTAATATAAGTTAATGTTGTTAAAAAGAAAGAATGTCTTAATATCACTTCATTTGTATTTTCTTTCTTTTTGCTTCTTTTCTACACTTACGGAGCTTCAGCCTTGGTTTTAAAACACATTAATATTTGATGTTTGTAAGCAGAGAGAGAGAGAGAGAGAAAGGGAGTGAGTGTGGGAGGGAGGGACAGTTAGTGAACAAAATAAACATACAGAGGTAGTAGGTAGGGTTATGGTAGTAATAAATTACTTAATGTACGTTCACCAGTGATTTTGCTAGGGGAAGGGGATAGTATCTACTCTAGCAAGAGTCCTGCAAACGCAATTACAGTGACACTCCCTATACAGCGATGCTACTTTGTCCAAAAGGAACATGGTTTTCACTGCAGATGGTACACACCACCCATTCTTAGCTATATGCTAACCCCTCGCCTAGCTAAAACACCAGTGAATAAATACTTAAACCTATCAAAAATTGGCTAGACGAAGAAAATGCACTTTTTACACTATTTTCAATATAACTTGAGCTGAATCTTGCTTTCGCCGACGTAGTAGCGCCGAAGTAGAAAGGAGAAATGGAATTAGCGATTAGGCAGTCCTGGTACCGTGTACGTTGTTTGCATACCCTGCGAGACATCAGGATTACACGTAACAGAGAGGGATGCATTCACAAGCAGTTGCCAGAGAGAAAGCGCTGTGCATTGCGGTAAATGATTCGCCTTGGAGGAATGGAGACCGCAATGGCATTCCACTTGGGAAAGCAAAATTACATTACATATGCTATTTATTAAACAGCAAAGCCACACGAAGGAGAATACGTGAGATTCACACGTCTGATAATAACACAAGTTTCAGACCCACCTTCCCCCCCCCCCACACACACACACACACACACAGGTAGGGAGCAGACAGGGTCCCATTTCTCCTCATGTTCGTGCCGAGTTTAGATTAGAAATTTGTTCGTTATAAGATGGCTGAGAAAACTAGTTCAAATTTATGAAACGTTATATTTACGTTTACGGCTTCATATGCGGGAAATGCGCCAAAACCAGGAAAATTACCTCTCGCTAAGACGTTTAACAGAGGATAGATATTTCAAAGCAGGCTTGAAGGCTGTTGATCGTTAAGAAAGATCAAGGAAAGAGATTAGCGAAATGCTTTATGTGGAGTATGGCATTGTAACAGCACGCAAACTAGAATGTTACGACGAAATAAGGAAGAAAGTTCCAATCATTTGAAATATAACTATGAAAGAAATGGATGGAGTAAAATGAGAGACTGTTTAAAAAAATCTGATGTGTTACACTCATATGACTTTCTCTGCTCTTGTATAAACTATTTTACAAACGCTTTTTCTCCATATGCTTCATGTTAATCGAGATATCGAGATGTTAAAGTTATTGCAAATTTTCTTGTAGATGCAAAGGAAATTGGTAAGTTTTAAGGGATAGTCAAATATTTTAAGAGTTGGTTGCTATGTGGAGTATTCCATTCTCTTTGCATTACCAGGACAAAGATGAATAACGAACTCCCATTTGAGAGAATAAGTATTGAAAAATTTAAGGGAATAACAAGCAATATCTCGAAAATGGTTCACTCAACAAAAAAAAAAGTGTATACGACATAAATTGTGTGTTTTAACGCCATCTACACTTTTTGTGTAGTAAAATTTTGTCTATCTCTTATGCTTTACCAGTTATGCAAACGTCGTTCACAATGAAGAATACTTTTGGAGACATTCCCAGAAAATTCAAGATATATATTTTATTTGTCATGAAAGTATCTTAAATATATGATACGCCTTGCATGAACATAAAAAGAAAGAAAAAATAAATAATGGCGATTAGCAGTTCAGTAAAGCATAAAGTACATGAAAATTCAAACCAATAGCAAGGGATATCTTGGAAATGTTTACGCCACATAATCTCTGTGCTTCGACGAGATCTACACTGTTTGTGCAGTAAGGTTTTGTTTATCTCTTACGTTTTACCAGTTACATCAGTTTACCAGTTTCAGATTAAAAGGGACTTCAGATTCTATTACCAGAAAATTCAAGTTGCACATTTTATTTGCCATGGAAATAGCTTAAATATATGGCGTGTTAATAGAAATCGTTAGAGCCATTTTATAAAAAATCAAAATTTAAAAAAAAAAAAAAAGTTCCATGGAAAGCGGGTACCGGGTAGAATTTCCTTTTTTCTTCAAAATCTTCATGTCGCATCCTTGGAAGGTCTTGAACATGAATATTAAGTTTCGTGTTTAACCGACTTTTGATTGTTTAGCTCTGCTGTTCACAGACATACAGACACACACATACACAAACACCTCTTTCTAAAAATGCTTTTTATAGTTCAGGATGCCTTAAAGCATGTATTTCCGGTGAAATTTCGATATCAAAGTTTTGGCGAATTACAATACCTTTTCTACTTACTGTGTGTGGTAGCGAAAATAAAAATGAATGAGTAAAACGATGCTGAAAATCATTAGGAAGAGAATCTGCCTGGACCACTGGATGAGAACTACTACTTGCTAGGGGATTCGCTGGAAGCATAATAAGCGGAGCAACATTCGGGGAACTTGATGGCAAATGCATAAAAAGAGGAATGGTTGTATTGTTTGCTGTGAAAGAGGCAGAAGATGATCTTTTCTAACTGCTTTATGTGGACGTACTAACTAAAACTTCTGATATAGTATTGGATTACAAATGCGGTAAGTACTTCCTTGGGGAACAGAAAGAGTTTAATAAAACAGGCGAAGTCGAAGGATTTTCCACTTAAGAGATTCTCCAATGGCTTAACGCATACGCATTACTATCGTTACGACAACGGTGAATAATACAAACAATACTTACACGTTCAACATGCTGTTGAACATGCTGGTTTCAGTAGGTCACCTTGGTGGCGAAATGGCTTTTGATTATCCATAAGAAAATCAATAAGTTGCAGCTCATTAGCTGCTGCACGAATGCTGTTCACACACATACACGCACACACATACATACACGGAGTTTCTTCTAATTATTTTTTAATCAGGGGCCCAGAAAACGTGTATTAATGGTGAAATCTCGTATTGAAATTTTGGGTGGAATGCAATACCTTCTCTACCTACTATGTACATGCTAGAGAAAGAAGAAACCATCGTAGCATTTTAAAATAATTACAAAAATGGAGCATATGAAAAACCTGAGTATATTTGAAAATTTAATCATTATAGCGGCACATATTTGGAAAGGTTAAAATCACGAAGGTCCATTTGACATTAAGGCAGAATTTTTAGCATTTAAATGATTTCAGTCTAATTATATAATATATAAATTCAATAACAGCCCGCCTTAAAGCAATGTGCGTATGTAACAATATATAAAAGTTGTATATTAACAGTCATTTTATGTGTTTATATTATTGTATACATGTGTAATAATGTTATGTGAATGTATTACTCAATTTAATAATGTAGGAGATGTGAGAATAAAAGGTTAAAGGTTGCTAACAATGAGATAACAATGAGGTAACCTTGAGACAATAATGAATTTGAATGTTTAATGCTACTTGTGATTCTTGGAAGCAATAATGTAATTTATGTGACAGTTTATAAAATAGCCAATCAAACACCAGAAAAAGCTTTAGTTAAATGAAGGTATTCTATTTGACTAGAATTAGCCAATCAGAAACTAAAATGGAGCAAAATTTACAAATTCAGAAGTCAGTTGCTTGTAGACAGTGCTCCTAACCGGACGCGAGATGCGTCCTCGAGAAGTTTAATACGTATTCGTGTAAGACGAAAATAGTTTTACGTGTTAGAAAGTGCAAGTAATTAATAAAAAACAATCTCACAGCTCTCTATATCAGTGAAGTGTTATTTAAATCGTATCAAGCATTAATAAAAGGAGTGAAGTATAATTATAATCTGTGTAAGCCTACATTCTTCAGTCTCACCACTCCCTGCTAAGACATTCATGTCTCTAAAAATATAAATACTGACGCAGCCGAGGAAAACATAAATATATAATATATAAACAATCAGTCAAAATTACAAAGTTTATATTTGTTAAACATTTTTTTGGTGCAAAGGCCGCCGAAAAGTACATTTGGGGCAAAGGCCACCGGAAAGTACATTTTGGAGCGAAGGCTACCGGAAACATTTTACCATACGTAGCAGCAACAAACATTCTTCAAATTGGCTCCCAAAGCGTGGGGCAAATAACGTAAAGACAATAACTTCTTCAACATGCATTTTATAACAGTGAATTTATCACGTTATAAGAATTTTATGCTCAATAACAGATGCAAAAATTATAAATGATGGAAATAATATTTTACGCGGTGTACTAAAAGAAAAATTTCAGGAACATGCGTTGAGCACTAGACCCACTGCAAAAGTTATTTTGTTTGGGGAGTCTTTGAATATACAGCGTAATACGTTTGGGTATCGTTAATATTAAATATTATAAAATCTAATATTTCATGAGACATTTCTTAATGGAAAATTTTGCTTAAAATATGGGAGTTTCCATACATGGCAAATGAAAATCGTAGAAAATTATTGCTCTCGTTGTTAAGTTTTAGTAGCTGTTCCAATGCGTTCTTTGGTTTGCTATATTTGGGAGTGTTCAAAGAATATTTTTACTTAAAAGTATGGGATGCATAGTTGAAGTAGGTGGTTTGTTACTTTATTTTTACTTTGTTATTTGCCCCACGCTTTTGGAAACAATTTGAAGTAGTTGATGTATTATTATTATTATTATTATTATTATTATTATTTGCCCCACGCTTTGGGAGCCAATTTGAAGATGGTTTGTTGTATTGTTATTTACATCACGCTTTGGGCGTCAATCTGAAGTAGTTTGTATTGAAGGAGTTGTATTATATTTCAACTGTTGGGGAACCGAACTTGTAGTAGTTGAAACCGCACGTATAGTACCCGCTTTCCGGTAGCCTTCGCCCTAAGTTTAAAAAAAATATTAACTTTGTAATTTATGTTTGCCTCGGCTGCGTCAGTATTTATTTTAGAGACATGGATGTCTTGGCAGAGTTGTGGTGTGACTAAGAATGTAGGCTCACACAGATTGTAATTTTACTTCACTCCATTTATTAATGCTTGACACGATTTAAATACCACTTCACTGATAGAGAGCTTTGAGATTCTTTTATGAATTACTTGCACTTTTCAGCACGTAAACTATTTTTCGTCTCACACGAATACGTATTAAATCTCTCGAGGATGTGTTTTGTGTCCGGTTAGGAACACTGTTTGCAAGCTACTGAACTGATTTCAACCGCCTAAACTTGTAAATTTCTGTATTTCAAATCTCTAATTGGCTATTCCAACTCCAATAGAATACCTTCATTTAACTAAAGCTTTTTCTGGTTGTTGATTGGCTAGTTTTAAAATGTCTCAAAATTTACATTATTGCTTCCAAGAATCACAAGTAACATTATTAAACTCTCAAACTCATTATTGCCTCAAGGTTACCTCATTGTTAGCAACTTTTGACCTATTTCTCACAGCTCCTACATTATTATATTACATAATGCATTCATATAATATTATTATATATACAATAATATAAACATATACAATGACTGTAATATACACTTTGCATATATTGTTACATATACATATTGCTTTAAGGCGGGCTCAAATTATATATTTTTTATTATATAATTTGACTAATATCATTTAAGTGTTAAAATACTGCCTCATGGTGTACCTTAGTAGAATTCCGCAAATCGTTGGTACCAAAATTTGTAGAAACACATTCTGTGTTAAAAGATATGCAAGCTGGGTTTCATAGGCGAAGTCCAGTACGAGACAGTTATCTCTAAAGTTATGACAAGGAGTTCTATGAAAACTTTAATACTACTCTCAGAAGTGATAAATATGCCATATACATCCGTAGAGTTGGAAGGTACTTGAAACTGTACTCATATAACTTACAATGTCTACAAGCCTTACTCGATGAGGACCATGAAGCTCGTTTCAATTTAGCATCCATTATGTACCAATGAATTGAATATGATGACGGCTCCATAAACAAACGGCTATGTACAGACGAGCGAATGTTCATATCTGCGGGAGAGTAAACACTCGACTGCATTATTTGGGCAAGGGAAAACCCACACGAGTCCTATGAACTTGAAAGACCAAATCCAAATGTTAATGTATGTTGTAAAGTGAACTACAATAAAGCGTATGTGCCAATCTCCTTTGCAGTAAAGTCAGTGTGGTATAGGTTTCTGTTCCCAAAATTTGAGAAAGACAACGCCCCAAAACTTCCCAGATTTAACTCCTCCTGACTGATGTAGATTTTTTCTTAAAGATTATGTCCATTTACAGAAATCCAAGGACATTGGTGATCTGATATTATAAATTAAAAGCCCTCTGAGGTTACAACGTAAATGGCCTGAACTATAATTCGTATACAGTGCGCAAAGGGGGATCATGTAGCATTCTGAGAAATCACCCATCTCCCATTATTGTAACCAGTTTCAACTAATAAAGGTTCAGTAGTAAATGCTTTCGTTTTATCCATGCCAAAACAGTCATCCTGTATATCCAAAACGCGCTTAAGACTCTGGAAGGTTTGAAAATACACGGATGTTCACACATTCGCCGTTTCCATGGTAGCTTTCCTCTCGTGTGTCACATAAGTCCAACCTTTGTTAGGCAGGTCGGCGAGTCGTCAAAGTAGCTGATTAGGATGGAGCTGGAATTTAAATGTACCTAATACTTTCTGGATTGCCGTATACCCGTTGTTAAACGCAATTCCCTGCACCAGGAGAGGGAATTAAAAAATACATTCCAAAACCATTGAAGTAAGAGATGGAAGAAATCTCTGTAAAGGGGTATTGAAAAATGTTGCCAGAATGATTAAACATTTTTGTTGTTTTGTTTTAAGAACGCTAATAAATTGTGGATTTGCTGAGAACAAATAATCATCGGTTATCTCCATGAAACGGAGACAGGTACTAATTATAATTTACATATACTATTAAAAAAGTGTTCTGTTCTGTTTTCACAGCCAATACGCGAGGACAACACAGATTACGAATGTCTAAATGCAAGTGCAATTTCAAAAACACCTTGCCTCCCCCACCAACTCATTTCACTGCAAAGAATTCATAAATTTGAACGTTAGGTTTCTATTAATGAAATTTTTTGGCGTAGCATTTCTCGGTGATATATTAATTAATGTAACTGTAAACTGCAAACACTCCGTACAAGAAAGTATTTGCCTTTCTCGACAGTGTCAGATACACGGTTATTTGCTTAATTACCTATCACAGGAGGTATGCCGCGGGCTCAGCATAGGGCTTCAGTGGTGCAGCGTGCGTTTTAAATGCTTTACTTTTAGATTTATAGTTGGAGATGGACAGAATCTTTTATGTTTAGTTGTTCTCCTCGATGTGCTCTCTTTGCACTTTGAAACGGATGTCATCCCAGCTTTGAGAGCGTTCATACATTAATATCCATACATTGCATTAATGCAATTAGAATGCTGATCAGTGTAAAATACGTTACCAGATTGTTAGAGAAGCATGTAGTAGAAAATGAGAAATATTGTAGGATGGGGTCTTCGAGTATCCTGCCTAATACCCAGTCAGTATATGCGTATTTGATCTTAATCCGCACTGAAAAAACATTATGTGGTATGTATTTGTGCACAATGGTACATCCTAAATAGTCGATGGATCTCCATTGTTGGAAACTGTGTGCAGATGACGGACGCTATTAGAATTTAGCATTAACTTCTGCAGTCTGATTCAACTTGGTTCTGTCATTGAGTAACCATTCTACCCTACTCTTCTCCTGTCGATCCAGCTTTTTATCCTCAAATTGACTGCACAGGATTCCTGCTCCCTATATCTCAGTTGCTATGAGATGTGGAGTAAAATATCTTTAATCTATTATTTGCGTGATTAACAGGAAAAGTTAGAGGAGTAAGGATGCATTTTACACTCTGTACCACATACCTACCTATGGTGCAAAGTTTTTTCAACAAAATCTCCTCAAGCTAAGCTACACTTTGCACAGAAAATTGTTTTATTTTGTGTTTTCTCAAATCTTCGTCTGATGATTTTGATCAGAATATGTGCTTAAATATAATGCAGAACTAATAAAATTTATGTGTTTATGTTATATTTATTATGAATGATATTGTATAGTTTTGCATAACCATGTACCATTTAGGACAGATAAGTCTTACCATACGAAGAGTGCATATTTTGTTAAAATACACAATTTTTGCCAATATATATCTAATGGCATTAATTTTTCCATGATATTCATTATTATTGATTTTAATTTGTAGTACTTAATGGATTTTTAGAAGTGTCAAAGCCATGACATTACAGCAACCCGCTTTTAGATATTTAACTGTGGCTTCAGCCTCCTGTACTTCTCTTGCACCTGTAACGAAATGTGTATTGATACAATTCCTTTAAACGTTGTTTTCTCTTTCGACATGAAGTAGAGAGAAAAATAAGCCTAATTTATAAAAGACAGGCAAATTCACGAAGTGGGTAGAGAAAGGCAAATGAGTGCAACATATCTGAAATAGTTGTTATTAAATAAAAATAAAATATAGTTACACATTTTATTGTTCATAAATCAAAACTTTACACATTTACCAGAAAAAATAATAAAAATAATTTTCTGTATCATCAGTGCTACTACTTTTTTCGCTATTTTTTGCGTTTTAAATACATGAAAATAAACATATGATGTTGCAGCTATAAAGAAGCAGAAAATAATAGTAAAAAAGGCGCTTCCATTATGAATTTCAGTTTCATAGCTATTGTCTTTGTTATTTGTATTACTAATGAACAAAATGTAGTGCATGTATGTATTATTTCTATCTGTTGTTCTCTCTTTCAGTATTTCTTTTGTTCAGTATGTGTAATTATTTCTGTGCGAATCACTTTTCACAACCACAATAGCGAACTACCACTGTTCGCTAGCAGGGACATGTACGTGGTATTAATTATGCCCGCTGTACACGTGACGTTATAACGTGCATCCTTCACACAGTGCAAGATTTGCTACACAGGTTAGCACACGTGTTAGCAAGTTTCAGTATGATTACCAGTTCCAATAGCCGCCCTCGTTAAATTACCCATCTTTCGTGTTTCATAACGCAGGAAAACGGAAAAGAACAGAAACACAGGGAAAAACAAACCAAAAGTTGCACCCAGGGAAGAATGGATGAGATTATTAAGGAAGACCGAAAAAAGGAAGTATACGAACTAGATGTCTGAAAGGAATTATTACTCTTTCCTCATTATTCTATTAGCCTTCAAACAAGTATAATGAAATCTCACTGTTACTGCATTGTTATCCGGAGCACACTTGAAATTATTTATGAACTCCCTCGCATTTGAATCATTCCACCAAATATAAAATTGCATAGTTATGTTGTTTTAAAGGCTCTCTCAACGAGATTTTATTCCTGACTTCCCTGGAATTCTTTGTTAAAAATGCCATCACTCCCAGTCAGTTCAGATCAGTTCAAAAGCTGCAGGAAGAGAATGTGACTTGGGAGAACGCAACTAGAGGTTAACTACCAATATGTTTACGATGCGTTGCTAGGAGGGAGGGGAATTAAAAATTCGCTCGATTCCAATTTTGGGAACACTTGGGTTCAGTCGATATTGGAAAGTGATACCGGAGATGTTCTGTGACAGGTTTTCAAGAAAGTTTATCAGGGCTAACAGGACAATATGAAGAAACCAACAATGGAATTAATAGATGCAAGGAGTAGTTTAGCGCACGCAGTGAAACGTTGAAAATGCATTGTTTCAACGTTAAAAATGACGATACCTTATTGCATTTAATGAGTTTTTATTTGTCTTTTATTATGTCGGAAATACTGGCCTCGGGTTCTAGTTCCCACGGGTTAAACCCGGCGGAGGGTGGTGAATTTTTTTCAGGCGTAAAATTCTTAGCATGGGTTCCTTCGGAAAGGAAGTAAAGCCATTGGTCACGTGTCGTAGATTTACGGCACGTAGAAGAGCCTCAAGTCTGATAAAGAGGCTTAGGAGCAAAAGGTTGGGTTTTTACGTCCAATATAGAATGGGAGGCTAAGAATCAAAGCAATTTAAAGGGCGTCCTTAAATAAAACTCAGTTTCAATTGCATATTACAGAAGTGAAAATTTGTAACAAAATTTAGAATGCCAAGCTGTAGAACATACACATTTTAAACGCGGGGTTGAGGAAGGGGGGCTATTTAGATAAATGTACGCGAGAGGAAAGAAGTGGTTTGGCGTGGTTAAGATTGGGCGCCTGGAAAGGCAATAAATTAACTGATGACATCGGGGTGAGAATATTTCCACTCTGTGGTGAAAGGGAAATATGGAATCATATTCTGGCTGAGTGCAAGGAAACGGAATTGCTGAGAAAACAATATTTACCACCACAGTTTCTGGGGTCCAGTAGGGGAGTGGAGGCCTACTTGGATGTAATGTTGGACGCGGGCTGTCATAAAATGGGTTCTCTTTTGTTAAGATTCGGCAAAGGAGCTTAATTGCGCTGGAGAATGGTAGAAGGGAGGACGATACATAAGAACGAGTTCTTAAGGATCGGAAACTGCATATATTTGTAATATAATTGTAATTCATGCTTATAATAATAATAATAATAATAATAATAATTATTATTATTATTATTATTATTATTCTGATTATTATGTTTCTATTCCTTCTTTATGTTAGTCCATAGTACACACTAGGACATACTGATGTATATATGGTGAGTATATATGTGGTATTATACACACAGTGTTAGTTTATAGGGATAGGCAAAACATGTAGAGCAATGAGATCCATGCGATTGTTGTATTGTACAAGAGTACACTTAAACTGTTCACTACTACCACACATTTCAAGAAACTACCTAACAGAATATCATAATTAACTGCGACGGTGGCTAAGCTTCAGATCCTGAAGTTCAACTACAACTCTTTACAGTATTACGCTCTTTCTTTCACGTGATCCTGCAAAACAGAAGTCCGGGAGTTTAGGTCAAGGGATTTATGGGGTCAGGCAATTAGTCCTCATCTTCCAATTCAACGTAGTGTAACTATCATTACTCTCGTGTACATATGTGATAGTGCTGCATCTTACTGAAAAGAAAGCATGGTTTGATGGTTTTACAATGTAGACAATTTTTTTCTTTAAATTATTATGCTTCTGTTTCTTACAATATAAACGACAATTAATTAATGGATGGAGTGGGTAATAAAGAGCTTTTAGAGCAGGTGATGAATTTTTAAAATTAAGCATCAATCTGTTTCAATTATAGTTCGTGCTATAGGACATTAATTTCGCAATGTACATTCTGGGGCAGCTTGTACTTTTAGGAAAATTCTTCCGTTGCGGAGAATTAAATTATTGTTTCGTTTAGTGCTTATTTTTCTTTTGTTTTAATTAAATGAGGCATATGCTATTTATCGATTTAGTTCATTATTATAGATTTAGGGAACAGAATATTTCCCACTGTCTGCATTTCTCATTTGTTTCCAGACCGGTTTGGACGTGGTAAGAGAATAAATCGCCAGCTAATGGAAATTACTACTCTGTTAAAACTAGATAGAACTAGTGCCAAATTAAGTTATGTCTTAACCTTATTGCCCTACTTTGGCTTCCATATTTTGTTTGAAACTTGCATGTGAGAGATTTATAACATAGAAAACTCTAAAATACGTAACTATATCCATCGCTAATCTAATGTATTACAGAAATTCACCACGTTACATTCAGATTAATTCAAGGAAGTTTCTAAATGGTTGGTACCCTTCTATCTTTCTGGTCGATAGCGCATAAAATCAGGAGTCCTTTTTAATTCTATACCACTTCATACGAATTATCACGGTTTCTAATTAAAACGAATCAGAAATCAGCCGTTAATAAGTAGACTCACGACTTACCAAAACAAGTCTATACTGGCCTATTTTGTTACCTACCGTATTACACGCATATTACTGAAGTGACAAATTATGTAACCTAGTGTCCAATGTTGCTAACTGAAATACTGTGAATTAACAGTCTAACAGTCCTTTGCACGTCATCACATGCCCTTATCCAAATCACATGGGGCAGGGAGATGTGATGAGACAGCTAGGCGCAGAAGAACGCTCCGAATTTCAAGCAGATGGCACAACCCGACTATCTTTTCTTTCCTTTGGGATCCAGCCCACAAGCTCACCACACCAGGAAATGCGGCCATACAGACAAAAAAAGGCTGCCAACCTACCAGCAAGAAGTGGATCGACAGTACAAAACGGGTTCACCGAGCGGGATGGCCCAGGTGCTAACGCCAATGGTCCGCATTCGGGAGGTCCGGGTTCAAATCCCGTGGGCTGACCAATCTGACTGAGGTTTTTTCGTAATTTCCCTCAGCCGCTAAGGTAAATACCGTATTGTATATTTAATACCACTACCCACAGTTCCACCTTAAGTCTAAAACAATAGTAATGAAAAATAGGTGGTAATAGCGAATGCTGTGCCATCTATCCGCAGACATTGGAAGCAGGTAGACTGTACGGCACCCTAATGCTGTCTACACGAAGCAGAAGATTCTGTTACTATGAGCTAGCATCTCCGTGGACCCGTGACGAAGCAAGATGGCATGGTTACAGGGATGAGACATAAAAGGCTAACTGTCCGCCTTTCTATATGAAGGCAGCAGGTAGACTGGACGGCACCCTAATGCCATCTGCCCGGCACGTAGCAGAAAATCGGCTGCTATGCGTTTGGACACGTGACGAAGCAGGATGGCATGCTTACAGGGATGAGACCTAGAAGGCTAACTGTCCGCCTTTCTATATGAAGGCAGCAGGTAGACTGGACGGCACGCTATTGCCATCTGCACGGCACGTAGCAGAAAATCCGGTTGCTATACGATAGGGTCTGTGTTGACACGACGAAACGGGAGGTTACAGGGATGAGACCTAGAAGGTTAACTGTCCACCACACCTCGATATAAGAGTTATCCACTAACAGATCTGTCGTGGTATGACCCTGTAGTTAAAGCGGTAAAGTAAATAGAGTAATAAAAAGTACGAGCTCGGAGCCTCGGCACAAGGAAATTAAAAGCAAATAAAAAGCACATGTTACATTCTGCATCGACTTGAGCCCACTTCAAACTGCAAAATTGTATACAAACCATGGATCATGACGGATTTGGAAATTTTATGTTGATCAACATCAACACAAGTTAGGAATTTATTGCAAACATTCCGGGCAATGCCTGACATTTCTAAAAATGTCCTCATTTGTAATCACACGCAATACAGTATACAACAGATGATAAATGTGGCATCTTTCCACAAATTAAAAGAATAAATAATATGCGTTATACTCACAATATTTTCTGTCACTATCGTTTGTTTAAATATAACAAACGTTTGCAGAAATTGTTTCATTACACATTTCGTTTCAGCTACAGAGAAGGTACAGGAGGTGAAGCGATAGACAAAGATCGCCATATACTGGTTTTGAAATTCCATACTCTTTCTATGATAGCCCGATAAACAATTACTGAATGGTGTAAGGACTTAAAAACATGGCATTATTGAAAATCTCAAACAAATAGCAACGAATATCACGGAAATGGCTGATACCAAAAACTTAAATTCAATTAATTGTGTCTTTCAAAGATACCAGAATTTTTGACGCAGGTAATTCTTTCTGCCCCACGTTTAGGCGCAGTATGACGCAGCCACGCTCCGTCCTCCAACAATGAAGCAATACCTTTGCCTCACGGTTGCTGCTTGTCTCCTCCCAGTTGGTTCTTCTTTTGCCACGGCTACTCCAGCATGAAACTTTAACCTCAGGATATGCGTGGGTGTGTACAGAGAAACACACAAACGCTGTCTTGGAACGCTTTTATTCACTATTTAAAATAATACTTTAGGTTTGCCGATCACTATTAAATGCATACGATGATACTTTGTCTTTACTAAGACCGAAGAATATTAACTACAGCTAAGCGTTCTACCCTCTAGCATGTTCGCCATCATTCTTCTCCATACGACGAGAAAGTCGTCCTGCACTCACCAGGTACTCAGGAGAATGACTTACCCACGCTAATACAAGGAAAACCAACGCCTAAACTTCTCATCTCTCCCCTCAAACGCTCTCATCAAACTTAGCATCATGATGCTTAGAGTGGCCTTCACCAGGCTAAGTGCAGCTGTACTGCAGCTGTTTACCAGGAAAAACTTGCTTCATTGGTATTTACCCTTTCTACCCGAGGCTGGTCCCCAATTAACAAAACTGTGCCTGTCTGGTCTTTCTGTCGCTTATAACAGTCAACAATTTTCAAAATGCTTCTCCTTTTTATACATACACTGATTTTAAATATATTACTTATTTTATATCGCTATCCTTCTTAGAATATTATGATAATTATTGCCTTTATAATTCCGGCTTAATTTTTTTATGGAGTAGGCTTTTGTATGTCTCTTATAGTTTACGGTTATATAAAATTATAGAAAGCTCCTTCCGAAAAAAAAAGGCTTCATAGACTAATGTCAAAGGATACAAGATATACATTTTATAAATTATGTAAAATTTTTAACCGTATGGATTTTTATCAAAAGCACTGCGAACTCAACACTACTGAAAATTCCTCCATTTAAATGGTAGTTTGGGATGGGGGTTTTTATTTAAATTATTTGTGTTGTATCTTTGGAATATACTTAACTAAATACCAAGTCTTTTATTTTTTTAATTATGCTGTTTACATACACACACAAACATACATACGCACATAAATATTTTTTTTATTCAGGAGACCTTAAAAGAAATAATTTGATGAAATATGGATATCAATGTCTGTGTGAAATGCAATATTTTCTCTGCCTGCTATAAGTATGTGCTTGAGAAAATAATGACTTCCAGAACAATTTCCAGAAATCCTCTTGTAATGTTTTTGTCACATTAGCATTTCACTCCTAATATTAGCATATCACCTGCAGTAAATTCATTCATTCATTATCTGTTTACCCTCCTCTTATGTAGGACTTACTCCCACCAGGACTTACAAGCGGGTGCCTGGGGTCAGAGGCCCTCGAGGAGCAGACACTCGTGGATCAGACAGAGCATCCAGGATGAGTGATCAGTCCAATGTCTGGTATGGGATGAAGGAAGTAGATGAAACGAAATGTTGGTGAAATGGATGAAAGAAAAGGTGATGATGGAGCAGTTGGTGGAATGAATGGCGGGGGAAACAGGAGAACCCGGAGAAAACCCGCCCAGACGCCGCTTCATCCACCACAAATCCCACATGCAGGTCTCTGGGATTGAACCCGGGCCGACTCGGTGGGAGCGAGCGGTCTAACCACTCGGCCACGGCGCCGCCATGCAGTAAATTCAACTGAATTTAAATGTGAATTAATTCATCATTACCTAACCCTGAGTTCTAAGTTTTCGGTAGTAATTTTAGATAGAATGTTTTTAAAAATTCTTCAGCTATTTGTATTTTGAATAACGATAAAATCATTTCAGTGGCCAGCAATTTTAAATTATTGTTGCTAACATTTTACTTCTTAAAATATTCCTGAGGAAATTTATGAGATTCAGTAGAAAACAACTAAAATAATTAAATAAATAAATAAAGCGTAATATTATCTAAATATCTTAGGAGGCCTATTTGAATTGGTGAAATATGACTTCCATCTCTATTTAATGTATTCCATCTATTGTGGCAAAAATTTAAGTTTCTGGAAAATGCGGAAACGTTACCTTGCATTTGTATTAATTGAGTTTATCCTGCAAATTTCAAACTGCTGACGTGGAAGCCGTGTGTTTTGGATCCATAAATTCAGAAGTTTGCATTTTAATATGTGGACGCTCCAACAAAGGTTTCTCGAGCGCAGAGCGCATTTGACTTTAAAATTTACAAATGAGAAGTTTGTGTCTATATCCTGTGCCTATCCAGTGCTGCTTCTGCAGAATTTTTGCAAGCAGAATCGCCACAAACATAACGAGGTTTGGTTTTCGGTTTAGTAGTATTTGCATATTTCCGTACAATCGATTTGTAGTGCCTCTTTGCCAATTTTGATGCAATGTGTACGCAGGTAAATTCAGAGAGCGTAGATTATAATTTTGTTATAAACAGCATAAAAGAAGGAAGTATTTTGGAAATAATTGTGCGTATTTAAACTTTTCGTACACGTCAATAAAGCGGTGTGCACTACTGCAAGGGTATGAAAACGGCTACATTTCATATATTATTCTGTCATTGCCAAATTTATCTACAGGTTACGTTGGAAGTTTAAATGTTTTATTACGTAGGTATGTTCAAAATTAATGTCCTAATGCATCCTTAAATTAGCTAAGTTTCGTTAAGCATATATTGTGTTTTACCAAGCACCGTTATGGCCAACGCCTAGCTAACTTGTCAACTACGTCGTCAACAATCGTTACCACTGTTTCTCACCGGAATGATGATATTATTTAACCAGATCGACATGCCAACAACAGCTATGGCTGAATGACAGCAATTGTCATTTAGGTGGAAAGCAAACAACGAATAATTGTAGGAAAAATTTTACAAATGATGCAAAGATTAGAAACGGTGCAACAACAGAGCTTTTCAGGATATGGAGAAGTATGTTATGGCACTGTAGCTGGAGCCATTTCGTGGATAGAACATAATTATTGTAGCATCGTTTTTTTTCTCGGTTTAGAAGATATATATATGTGAATGTGCTATTACATTAGTCAATTAGCCCAAGTATAGGAATAAGGATTAGAAATGGGTGAGGATTTCAGCACTACGGTCAAGGCTAGCCTTGTTGTGCCTACTAAACTTCCTGGAGGAAGAGATGGCTCGAAAGATTATGAAGACCAGATTTGATGGCGGAAGTCGCAGGACTGTGGACCCCTAACGTTTCCATATGAACATCCCCGACAGCTGCATCGATGTCCACCCCATCTTTATGGATAGGATGGAGCAGAAGGTTGTACGCCAGGGAAGAAACAGCTTTCTCCTGAAAGCACAACTATCGCATAATCCGCACACAACAGTCCAACGCACCTAGTCCCGTAACTTTAAACATGAAAGGAAAGGAAATGAGAGGAAATTAAGGATAACATCAATTTATGCACCACAACATTCGCCTGACGATTCGGGAAATAAGAACAAACCCAAGGTCAGGTAGCCGATTGCACAGGAATCGAATCCGAGATCTCCCAAATGCGAACCTCAAACTCTACCTCAACCTCAGCCATCCCATTCGGTTCACTCAAGACTGTGTAGTGCAGATGCCAGAACACAGGCCTCATAATCATTATATATACTATGCTGTGTAGCATAACCGATTCGTGTAGCTGAGATCGTTAAGGCACGAACTTGTGAACGTGAGGTCTGCAGTTCAATTCCGTAGGACTATCCACCCTGACTGAGGTTTTCATCTAGGTTTTCCTCAGTCATCATAACTAGCAAAAGCTGTGGAGGCACCCTAAGCTTTTCCTACCTAAATTTATTTTCCCAATTATCACTTCATCTTATGTATCACCAGTGTCCCGTCTGTGGTGGCACTGAAAATGATGGGAGGTTTAACACAATTTAAAAGGCGAAAAAAGAAAGAAAAATTCTCTGAGTTATTGTTAGTCAGCACAATAGTGTAGAACATGTGTGTGCATTGTCGCGTCGGACACATTATTGCTTTGTAGCATGACATTGTTGTGTATAATCATTTTGATTGGGATTTGAATTTTTTGCGATGCGGCATCTCTCTCCCCACCTCCTGGTCAGGGCTGGGGAGAGGAAAGGGGGTGAAGGCAAGTGGAGGGACTAGCTTCTTTGATCTAGTGGCGTCAGTCTAGTAAATCAGTCGTATGAGTCTCTTCAGGGCGAGTGGTTGTAGCGTGCGAGTCTCGTGTGAGTGTGGAATATCTCCCTCCAATGTTTGTACTGTAATCTTCTGTGAATGATATAGTGGTACCAAGGCAAATTTATAATAAACCACAGTAAATGTGAAATTATGTGTATTTTATTATGAATATCCCACGTCTGCTTTAGAATGTACAGTTAGTTCCTGGTCCTCTCGCTGCCTCTGAGTCTGCGTCCCCCAATGTTTTGCCGGGGTAACTAAATTTAATAACCAGCTGCAAAACCTTTTGGCCTCACCCCGGTATATAACAATAGTACAAAATATGTGTCGAAGATTGAGGTTAAAGGTACTTCTCAGGTTTCCATAAGCATTGCTGATTCATCTAAAGATAATGTCCCGATACTTTTGCATATTTGTGCCCAAAGTATATAAAGCTACCTACAGGTAACGAAACAGCTGGTGTCAAGAAATAACTTTCACGTGCTCTCTTGTAAAATCCATTTCTGCCGCCAAGCCTCATGAGCTATTAATGACCCATAAAACTGGAGCTTCCTATTCATTTTATGCAGGATTTAGTTACCAACTGCATGTCATAGAATATTCCTCCTTATTAAACGTTACCGCAGCCATAATGGTGAAACAAATGAAGTTTAAAATGTTTGGTGCAATCGGAAATTAGGGTTACGGAAAAAACATCCGGTTCATGCTTTAGTAATTCGTCACTATAAAATCCAGAATGTGAAGAAGACACATTACGGAGACTTCTTGCTACTTTTCTTTAAGTGCCTATCCTTCTTTCCTTTCAATTCCCTTCTTTTTTGGTATCAGCATAAAAAGTTTCACAAACTTTCTTTCAAAACTACAGCGATAAACTGACGCAGGCAAAAGGTTTGTATGGCTTGTTCACGTCATTTGTTCAATGGTTCGTTGCCGAAAACTGCCGAGGTTGATCTTCCGGTTCTCATGATACTCTTCCACAAACTTCACCCAAGCACCAAACCTTTGAAATGTGCGATAATCATACTGGTTAGCTAATATACATAACAATTTCCACACATGAGAAGAAAATACAACAAACATATGTTTGGAAACCTTGGAAACTCTGTAAATATCTGATTTAATGCCTATAATGTGTTGCGTTGTCAGGATTTAAGATTGCAAACAAGTAATGGTTAAAAGCAGGCATGATCGCTTGAGCAGAGAGTTAAATGTTCACACACGAATTATCAACATGTATTCAGGCCGCTAAATGTCCTCTTTTTCTTCCTCTTTTATGGTGTGACATAGTATATCAGGCTCTTGTCTCCGTAACTAGGCACTCTATTGTTTATCTGTGATATCCTTTTCCTACCTCGTCTGTTACCTATCTTCTATATACTTTTGTCAACTATATTAAACTCAAATATTTCATTAGCTACCAATTAAACTTGAAATTTATTTTTTAGCTTTAATATACTTCTTTTTTCATTTTTGGATATGTTGGTTCTTTGTAGAATTTCTATTTGTCATTCTCTCAATATCAATGGCCCATTTCTTTTATATTCTCTATCTCCTATATTCTTTACCTATTGGGTAAACCAATCTAATTCTACCAGAAAATTCGATATTGGGATACAGCAAGAAATTCAAATTTTGAGACTCCTGAAGCTCCTAAAAAGCATTTATAGCAGTCTGTGTATGTGTGCGTGTGTTTGTAAACCATCATAACGTAGCAAAATTTTTGTTAAATACCAATCAGCATATCTAGGATGCAATGTGAAGGTTTTCAAGAAAATCCCCTCACACTAAAAATTGCTCCATTTTGTTAAAGGTATGGCTAATAACATTTATATATTGAATAGCCTGTGAAGTCCTCTTCATTCTGAATTAATCCTGTATAATTAGACGCAATCTAAACCGTAATACATAGATAAATACTACTAAACGAAAAGTATGGAGCTCATTTAATTATAAACATGCCAAATTTGTATATTAGCTGCTTTCTAAATAGTGAAGTTGTGGCAAGTTGGCTTGATAAGTTGGGGCGACCGTGACGGAATAGGTTGGTAGTCCTGAACAGGAAGGGTCCGTTCAACTCTGGCGGGATGGGATCTTTCAAGTAGTTTCCAGAACATACGAGTAGCTTTCTGACACGTCGGCAGGTCTGGTATGAATCGTTCTCTTAGCCAGCGAACCTTTACAGTGTTAAAGAGTGCGTTTTCGCTATATCTACCTCGTGGCAAGGATGTGGATGGAATGACTTGGTTGTGAATACCATTTACCAAGGTAAAAGATCTTTTGAATGTTAAAATTAAAAATAACCTCTTTAAATTTTCCTTTCCCGGTATACCTATAAATTGAAATTCTTAGTTATGCATGCTTACTGATGCCCTTCTTAGCTACGTCCCTCTATTTGCTATCGTCACAAGTATGAAATACCTAATTAATCACTTCGATTAGTGCAGGGTCGTGACAAGATTTGGTGTTTTGTTGCCAGGTATACATGCTTCCTTTTTATTTTCAGAAATGTAATATTTTGGGGCTAGAAGTTGTGTGTAATAGTCGGCCTTCTCCGCGTGGACATGTTTTTTCTCTTTCTTTGTTTCTCTCTTCCCAATGATGTGATTTTATTGTAGTTTAGTTTTGAATACTTTAATCTTGAAATTCTGTTATTTCTGCTGGTTTTGTTTGCGGTATTAGTATAATTTTCTTTTGAGGTAGCTTTTGCTTAGCACATGTTTTGAATTTATTTCTTCTAATATTTTAAATTCCTATTACATTATGCTTTTATATATATCCCGAGGTTAACAACAAGAAGGCTAGATAATTATTTTGTTTTGCAATTTTCTCGTTTTCTTTCTATTTTCCTTAACGTACCCGGCACACCTATAAGATGAAATCCTTAGTCATGCATGCTTACTGATGCCGTTCTTAGCTACACTCTCCTATTTTCTATGGCCATACGTATGAAAATCCTAGTTAATCTCTTTGATTAGTGTAGGGCCGTGACAATATTTACATCTAAGTTTAGTTCTAATAATAAATATGAAATGTCAAAAGATTGTTTAAATAAATGAGGCAGTATTTTTAACACTTAAATGTTTTGAGTAAAATTATATAATATAAAATATAATAACAGCCCGGCTTAAAGCAATATATGTATAGTATATAAAATGCATGTAACAGTCATTGTATTAATGTTTATATTATGTACATGTTCAATAATGTTATGTGAATGTATTACGAAATTTAATAATGTAGGAGCTGTGAGAATAATAGGTTAAAAGATGTAAAATGGGGTATCCTTGAGGCAATAACGAATTAGAATGTTTAATAATGCTACTGGTAATTCTTGGAGCAGCAATAATGTAATTTTTGAGACATTTTATAAAATAGCCAATCAACAACCAGAAAAGAGCTTCAGTTAAATAAAAGTATTGTATTGGAGTAGGATTAGCTAATCAGAAACTGAAATAGGGCAAAATGTACAAATTCAGAAGCAGATGCTGGTAGACAGCGTTCCTAACCAGACGCGAATCTGGTCCTCGAGAAGTTTAATACGTATTCTGTGTGAGACGAAAATAATTTACGTGTTTAAAAAAAGTGCAAGTAATTAATAAATAATCTCACAGCTCTCTATATCAGTAAAGTGTTATTTAAATCGTGTCAAGGATTAATAAAAGGAGTGAAGTAAAGAATTATAATCTGTGTAAGCCTACATTCTTAGTCGCACTACTCCCTGCAAAGAAATCCATGTCTCTAACAATAATACTGACGCAGTCGAGGCAAACATAAATATATAATATTTAAAGAAACAGTCAAATTACAAAGTTAATATTTTTAAACTTGGTGCGAAGACTACCGGAAGCTTTTTACCATACGTGCGGTTGCAACTTTTTTAAGTTCGGCTCCCCAACAGTCGAAATAAAATACACCACCACCATAAAATTAACCTTCTTCAAATTGGCTTCCATACGTGGGGCAGCTACTACTTTCTTCATAAAACATTAGTTTCGAAAATTAATGACAGTGATTCTTAATAATTCCAAAATATTTAAGATTAATTCCTTCTTGAAGAAAATCTTATGAAACCTAATTATTAATAAAACAATAAGAATTTGTCATGCAAAATTTAGAAAGCATGTTAGAAAATACGTCATGCCTATGTTCTTGCGTGAGTTCATTTGTAACAAAAATTGATTTCTGATTTGCAAAAAGTAGTTCCTGGAAACTAAATAAAATAACTGTTAATGGGTAGGGAAAGTCATGTAAGTATACCACATCAGATTTATTGTTTAATGCTGGTAGTCTTATAGTCTGAAAACGAATTAATGAAGCATAAAGTACTGGGTGTACATAATAATTAATCTCGACATAGTACAAAACAGTTACCACATAGTGTACCCATGTTGTATATTTTGTTGTTAACCATATACCTCTGGATTAAATTCGTTTCCCACAAAATATACCAAAGCTGTTAAACCTCTCTTTGGCCAAGATGTAACATGACATTTTAATCCAGCTGCCTATGGTTTACTGGAACAAAACTCCTCTCTCTCTGAAACGGCTGCAGAGTAACAGAAACCATTCCGGAGTTTTCTGCAACAGATAATTGGATTTATTTGGAACGCATGTAGAGCTTTTGTGGAGGTAATTCTATCAATTTTACAAGAGTGGAACCATGATAGGATATACCAAAATAAGACTGAAGTGATTCGTAATATTTAATTCGGAGAGTAGGGATGTAACAAATCACTGGGTCAGTTTTGCTAAGATTTGCATTAGGCAGTTGGCATCCTTAGTTCAATTAAGAATAAATGAAGAAATAAAGAAAGGCGTAAGTTGCAATAAGTAGTTTTTGGCAATGGCTAATATAAGGGAGCGATATCAGACACTCGAGAAGTTGGTCCTCCTTCCCTTTTATACTCTTGTCACTGTTTCAGTCAGCACAAGCTGATAATCCGATTTTGTCAGCTCAAGAGTTCGAAGCCGACCAGTGGCGATCTGCCATTTCACTTGCAATATTACACGTAGCTCATAAAAATGTCGTGAAAACTTCCTCCGTAAACAATCCATGCACCATGAGTAATAATAAACGTGAATATTTATCAGGGAGAAAGGGAATGACTAACTGGAATACACTGTGTAATTGTGGTTTTGGCCTAAGATTGCAGCTTTTGTATCTTTTGCGTGTTGAGGAAGGTTAATTTTAGGAGCTGTATTGTATTTCAACTGTTGGGGAGCCGAACACTTGAAGTAGTTGCAACTGCACGTATGGTAAAAAGTTTCCAGTAGCCTTCGCCCCAAGTTTAAAAATATTAACTTTGTAATTTGACTGTTTCTTTAGATATTATATATTTATGTTTGCCTTGGCTGCGTCAGTATTATTGTTAGACACATGGATTTCTTTGCAGGGAGTAGTGCGGCTAAGAATGTAGGCTTACACAGATTATAATTTGTACTCCCCTCCATTTATTAATTCTTTAAACGATGAAAATAACACTTCACTGATATAGAGAGAGAGAGCTGTGAGATTATTTATTAATTACTAGCATTTTTTAACATGTAAAATATTTTATTCTCACACTGGATGCGTATTAAACTTCTCGAGGACGTGTCTCGCGTCCGGTTAGGAACGCTGTCTACTAGCAACTGACTTCTGATTGGCTAATCCTACTCCTATAGAATACTTTCATTTAACTTAAGTTTGTTTTCTTTTTATTGATAGGCTATTTATAAACTGTCTCAAAATTTACATCATTGTTGCTACAATAATGACTAAGTAGCATTATTAAACTTTCTTACTCATTATTGTCACAAGGTTACCTCATTGTTATCAAAGTTGAAATAGGACAATATTAACAGTGAAAAGTGAATTGATAAAATAAATGAGTCGAAAGATATTAAAAGCCTTCACTTACATCATCCATATTTTACCTTCATGATGTAAGTGAAGGCTTTTAATATCTTTTGACTCATTTATTTTATCAATTATCTACCTCATTGTTACCTCATTGTTAGGAACTTTTAACCTATTATTCTCACAGCTCCTACATTATTAAATTACGTAATACATTCACATAACATTATTGAACATGTACATAATATTATAAACATTAACACAATGACTGTTACATACATTTTATATATTATATTGCTTTAAGGCGGGCTGTTATTATATTTTATATTATATAATTTGACTGAAATCATCGAAGTGTTACAAATACTGCCTCAATGTTTGTATGTATGTGTGAGGGTGGAAATTAATATGCTTATTATAACGATTGAACATTATTTGATTAGCAATTATTATTAACTATCTTAGAGCTTGTACCCCTGTCTTAGATACAGATTGCTTAAAACCCTATATTTAATGTCGCGATTCATATACATTCAAGAAATGTATGTGTTTAAATTTCGCAATTTTGTGTGAAGGTGTGTCTGTGTTACACAGAATTACGGTGTATCATATTAATACGGATTTTCATTTTTTTTCCTGAAGGTATTTGAACCTTCCGGTGTAACCTCCACCTCCCTTCCGTCTTCCCGTTGCTGAATTTGTGTAACCCCTTTAAGAAAGCTTTAATCCCCAAAATTGCCATGTAATGCCGCTCTCCCTTCACCTTATGCAACTTATTTACATCCAACTGCAGCAAACTTGCTGTTGTTATTATTATTATTATTATTATTATTATTATTATTATTATTATTATTATTATTATTATTATACCTTGTTTATGGATGATGCAATGACTATAAAAAAATTTCAGCGCAGCATGTGGTCAGTAACAACAGTGCCCGATGACTACGAATCTAATGAAACTAATGTGCAACATAAATCCTTTGAGGTGTAATAAGTGAATGAGTATTGATCCTCCCAGGCAAAGAAAGGCAAGGAAGGAGCCCATGTTATATCGGCAATAGAAACGAAACATATATTGCGTCTCCAGTGATAACTATTCTCTTGTCAGTTTATATTTCCTGAGATTTAGCTCGGAATAAACAGATCAATATGCACAAAAATTGGATGAGATAAACGTTTAGTAGTGAAATTACGTCAACCTTATGGACGAAAACCAACTGTTAAGATCGGGAGAAATTCTAAATTTGTTTTTGCTTATGAATTGGTTAGTTTTGTTGTTTTAATTTTGTGCGTCGATTACACGCGATTATGGCTATATCTAGTGTATTGAATGCAGTCTTGACAAACAAATCAAACTTGTGGGTAAGAAAAAATAAGGTACGGACGAACGGAGGGGGCCCCCGAAATCAGGGCAGAGCACTGCAATCAGGCCAGCCTACCACTTTGGCTTCTACCGTGACCTCCGGGAGGGAGAGATCCGAAGGGCGACCAGACCAGGATGACTTCGGGCGTAAAACAGACGGATTCCCTAATGTTTCCAGATCGAATGCCTCCAACGCCGCCGAGCCCACTCCATTAGGCCCCGAGCGTCCTCTGAAGAAGCTACCTTCCGAAAGCACCCAGAGGCAAGTTCCAGCCGAGCAGTACTTAAACGACGTCAGGATGACACTTCACAGAACGCACAGCCACCGTCCACCCGCAACTTGCCGAACAACAACGTCTGGTCCTACAACCTTTTTTTTTAAGTTCCTTTGTTTTACTCAGTTTGAGATTACTGTGCTTTTGTTTTCGCTACCGCTTATTATCACAATTACACAACACACAGAAACACCCATGCCCTTGGCGGGACTCTAACCCGGGACCCTTAGCTTGGCGGAGCGCCGGAGCTATACACTCCAGCGACCACGGCCACGAGGGCCGGCAACTTGAAACATATGACAAAGAAGATGATGGGTACCGGAAATGAGAGGCAGGAGAGTCGTGGTAGAAAATGAACCACTCCAGCATTTGCCTAACGACCCGAGGAAAAAAAAACCATAGGTCAGAATGGGTGGTCGCCGGGGATCAAATGCGGGATCTCCCAAATGACAGTCGCACACGTTTCCGCGACGCCACCTCGCCCGGTACTTGTGAATAACTCTATATTTTGACTCTTGCCTGGGGTGGTTTCATAAACTACCTACTTATATCCTTTACTTTGCTCTTCAGGTGACATATTAACTCACTTCCTTTTTGCTAGCTAAGGGATATGCCGTGAGTATTTAATCTGTATTCATGACAGTATTTTTCTGTTGTGACCAACAAAAGCTTGTCATAGAGGAAGTCGCTCTGTGAAGTGAGCGTGTACAAGTCGGTTGCTGTTGCACTTATGTGATTAAAAGGGAAGTTTGTCAGCGGTCTTCTCTGGTCCACCAATACACGACACGGAGTACTGCGATTGGTTTTCAGCAGCTCCTTGCTGGAACAGGTGCGGTTTCCCAAGGCTTGAGACTCAAAGCACACCATTGAACTGTGTTGGTCGAATGTGGCGGTGGAGTAAAGTAGAATATGGAGGCTAAAGGCAGATAGAAGTCTTTTGAATGCCATTATCATCTTCATCACTAAGACAGCCGATTTAATCTTGTAAATTATCTATGCCCCTTTACTTTATTTGCGCTACATTTTTACATATAGTTTTTCTTCTATTTCCATATGCATACAGAAAATGTATGCACTATGCAATATTATATACTATGTTATATAGTACTGTATTATATTGTACTTTGTAGTATTACTGTTGTACAATTTCTATGCAATTGTACAAAGAACGCTAAAGAAAATCTTCGGCGGATTTTGAATCATTTTCTGGGGTGCTTTGAGGCGTGTTCTTCACCTTACCTATCGCAGGGCGTGGTGGCTTGATAACACAGCAATAAGGAGGGAAAGAGGGGAAGTTTATGCCTTTGCTTTTTCTGGTGTTATTGAAACCAAAACATGTTCATTGTCTCAGAAACAGTCTTGTCGTATACTAGCGAAATTACTCGTAGACATATCGTGGGTATATGGGAGCTGGTCGCACTGTTACACCAAGTGCAACGGCAGTGCATAAAGGTGTTTTTATAGTAAATTAATGAATAAAAATATTCCAGAAAGGTGGGGAAGACAGTCTACATTCTCATCAGAAAGTGGGCACTCCCTGTAAAACATCCGCAGATGATGATATTCGTTTACTAAATGCAGATTATTCTTTTGTTATAATTGAGTGATCATGTTTAGAAACTAGAGATAAATATGTATATGCAAATGGTTTACCGAATATGACATACATATTATGACAATAAAATTGAGTTATATTCTTGTCTATAATCTTATTGTGTTCCTGTGATCAGCAATGTTAGTAAGGGTATATTAACCAATTATAGTTTGAATCAGAGGTAAAAATACTGATTTATTTATTATTTAGTTATGTTTGTATTGATATCAGTGTGCGGATACACTTCTGTTTATTTTTTGTTATAAAATGTTGCCTCGCTATGTATTTAATGAAGACCAAGCTTAAATTTGCACCCCCTGTATTTCTTCTCACACTACACATTCTGCATTTCGATAACCTGGACGCTCATCAAGTTTTCCTCTTAGCTTTTAACCCTTTCAAAGGCGTGTCCTGCACTATAAGGTATGGACTACCAACCACGATAAGAGGTCTGAATGACAAACCGAATGCACTCATTCTACCTCTTTCTCTTTTAGCCAATACGACAGAGAGCGTAAACGCATATTCCATTTCTACGCCATTTTGTAACCTTTGTCGTGGTTATTGGTGTAACTATTTAGCAGAAGGACTGGCGCACCCTTGCACCGTAGCCTAAAGCAACCAATAAAATGGACATGGCTTCGCAAGGCCAGTACAACGATAAATAATATGACAAAGACGCGAGGTGCAGTGAAATTTTCATTGGCGCTCTTTTACACTGTAAATGTACGGTAAGTGCATCTTTGGATAATGAGTATGAGTTTGAAGATACGAGACAAAGTATTTTCTACTTCCGAGATTCTCCAAACCACCTAACGCATGTGTATTGCATACTACTTTTTCGAATAATAGAAACAGTACTTATTCGAAAATGATAATTTACTAACACCTGTTGAACTTGATGGTTCTAGTAGCAACACAATCAACGTCAACATACGTGGATATTGTTTATCTATACAGACAGATATTTATTTTATCTTTTAGAGTTTGTAAGCCATAAGATAACTCATAAAATTACATCTTAAGATTAAGTTCATGCAAAACATAAGGGCACACTTTAATTAAAATTCTCTTAAGTTTACTTTTAAAACACTTAAAATTAGTTGTAGATTTAATATTACCGGGCAAGGAATTAAACAATTTCAAACGATAGACAATAGGAGATCTACTAAATCGACGAATGCATTGTGCTAGATTACAAGTTGTGATAGACTATCCATTAGTGGTTGTTGACCTTCAAAAAGTTCATAACTTGCAGCTCATACTTAGCTGTCCTGTAATTAGATCGTTAAGTAAATGTCAACAAACAAAAAGGAAATGAAGATCAAGGTTAAGATATATGTCGTAAAATTTAGTTATCGAATATTATTATATTCCATGTCTGCTAAAATAAATGTACCAAAAGTGAGAGGATTTAAAATAAATCATATATATATATATATATACTGAAGCGATACGCTGAAGCAATAAGAATAATAATATATAAAGCCTATTTGCGTATCACCTAAATAAATGTACAAACATGTAACATACTTTTATAAGACTATATAGAGTAGGTATACGCCGGGAAGTAAACATACCGTTAGGGGATCGGAATGTCAGCAGAACGTTCTTTTGTCTAACGACACATGTGTGAGTTGGGGAAACAGGGTAAGCAGAAAGTTAGGGTTAAGAAACACTCAGGAATGCAAACCGAAGAGTAAATACAGGCATCTGTACTCTGGAATCCGATGTGAGCAGACGTGTAAAACACCATGGGCTATCATGTGTCTACAGCTAGATTTGGCGATGGTGTAGTTAAATATATTTGTGGGGCCGGATATTAAATATATTTGTGTGGACGGATCGATTGCGAGAATGGTTTTAAGGAGGACAGAATAAAACGTATAAAATAATATAAATGTCATAGGTTAACACGACCCGAGATTAAGAGAACCTACATATATCCATGCTCTTCCGATATTTCACCGATCCCCTTTCTTTCCCCCTGCAAAACCGATACCGTACATATATAACACAGAACAAAGTCCGTCCCAATAAGGTGCCCAACGAATCCAACACCCAACGAAGCCGTCCCAATACGTGCAGTAAAATGGGCGAAGCACCAGATAGGTTAGGTTACTAGCACCGAGGTAGGATATTGTAATTTTCACTACGATAGCATGAGCGGGATGTCGATCAAAAAAACACTATCGTCCAGGAAAACAAACAAATGGGCAAAGCACCAGATAGGTTAGGTTACTAGCACCGAGGTAGGATATTGTAATTTTCACTACGATAGCATGAGCGGGATGTCGATCAAAAAACACTATCGTCCAGGAAAACAAACAAATTGGCAAAGCACCAGATAGGTTAGGTTACCAGCACTGAGATAAATATTGAAATTTCCACTACGATAGCATGAACGGGATGTCGATCAAAAACCACTATCGTCCAGGAAAACAAACCAAAAACCTAAACTTTTGTATCTGCTTTTGCCTTCCTCAGCGTATTACAAACATTGCACTTTTAGCTATTAAGATGATAATGGCATCTTGTCTGGAAAGATATTAATTGATTCAAACTATTACTGGCAAACAAAAACCGAGCAGAACTCTATTGACCTGCAGGCGTGTTTCCTAATTCACTAAGCCGTATGCATCAGAACTTCTCTTAGGCATTTTCAAAAACCGGAGTTTTGGAAATGGATGGCCTGGGTGTTAAGTCTTTCAGGCCGAAGAAACATTTTGCACTAATATCTACTAAGTTGAAGTCTAGCTTGAAAAGAAAAGTAAATTATCAGAAAATAATAAGGAGGGCCTTAAAATTTTGAATTATAGGCTGGTACGAATGTTCAGTAAATGTACGAATAATACATACATATGCTGCTCTACACGTTAGAAGTATGTTTTCTTCTTTCTTTTTTCCCCTTTATATAAAGCTTACTTGAGATGGGCAGAGGAATTACTGTAGCTTCCCCAGGAATTTCAATACATATCCACCTTTAGGCTTTACGTTAAATAAATTTGAGAAAAAGGGGCGTAAGTGTGTCTTAGTGAGTGTATGGTGTAGTGTGGTGTAAACAATATGATTTACTATCAAAATAGTGATTGAGAAAACTTCGTATTTAAGTGTAGTGTTTTTCAGAAATGGAATACAAAAACTTTTACGAAACTTCACCAACTCAAGCTATACTTTATATGCAAAATTTTGATTATTTTTAATGCTTTTCGACAATGACTATAATACTAAAATTCTTTTGATTGAAGTGTAATATTTTTCATGAATTGGTGTAACAAATGTACACCTTAAATTTTCCCTTAATAGACGATTTCACTGCTTCTGATGATCATTAAATAACATAATTAGGGAAATATAAGAGCGATACCGTAAATATTGACACGAAGTTAATAAATTAATTAATTATAAATAGACAGAAAAATAATTGCAAGAAATAGTTTCTGTATATTAAATGATGTGCCCGAGTTAAAAAAATTGGGCGGAGAAATAGGTTATTAGCGAGTCATGTTAAGGAAAGTCATTAGTAATAGCAGAGTAGAAAACGCATACGCGTAAAGGTTCCTGGAATGCAGTTAGGGTTTAGTTCAGTGCGTTTGTAAAGTCACAGACAGGAATTCTATAAATTGCAAAAGGAAATGAAGTGCTTGGATTTGAGCAAGCCACAGCATGGAAACAGTGTCAGATATGCATACGTAGAGTTTTAGGATTGGACCGTGTAAGTAGGAACGTTGATAGTTAGGTGGGGCTTAAGGTAAGAAAACAGCATTAATCAAAGTCAGACGGACTTTTTTTCTTTTTTACTTTTACTTAATCTTGTAATACTCTGTGACCTGTAGTTTCATATTTAAGTTGTGTAGCGCCCAGTGACGCACTTGAGCCTGTGAGGGATTTTTCCGGGTAAAGTTTCTGTGGCTTATGGCAACTGACACTTCGCTTACATTACTAATTTAAGTCTTGATTCAATTTTTTAGTTCAACAGTAGACGACAATTTTCAACAGAATATTTTAATCAACATCAAGATTTATCAGCTAACTAAACTGGTGTTATTCTTTCACACTACACTCACGCACATCCCGAGACAAAGAACTCATAGCTATACCACTGAAGCAGCTGGCGGACTACATAACGCAGAATGAGCTAGGAGAACTCTACGACAAAGTAGATAATATTAAATATTCTCAAAACTAATGCAACATCGAGATAACTGCATCAAAAATTTAAAGCGACACGGGATCGGCTTCAAGATATAGTATAGAAAAAGTATGCGTATTAGGTTAGATATTTTTTATCTCTAACTCTATTTACGAGATACTCCTTGCTAAACTTTATTTTGCTGATTTTAAACCATTCCTGCCGTTATTTTGTTTCTGGCGAGGTCATTCAATAAGTATGCAACATTAGTGCCTCCTATTTTGTGGTGACCTGTAGAAGCTATAACGAAATGTGAATTGAAGCCATTTCGACCAATATCTATCACACAGAAAGTCTGTAACACCAGGGACGGCTCCAGGGTTAGTGCCTCGTGCCATGGCACTACCTTAATAAAATGAAGAAATGCGTGTTTAAAACTAATGTATACTCCAGAATTGCATCAAGAATGCGGTCATGCTTATTATTCTTATAGGCGCAATAAAATGGCTTGTCTGACAATAGAAAGCTATAGAAGTTGAAGGAAGCGACTACAAATTGTGAGTTAGCAACCTTATTATATTAGTATTCTATGGGTACGTGCTACTTCTGTCCTGACACGGATTCATAGTACTCTCACCTATCACTCTAGACTCCAGTGGGGATTGGAACGCAAAGAGGATAGCCCATATTCCCAGTTAGTTTCTGTCACAGCTTATCTTGCAGCACTGCAAACTAGAAGTACCAACTTTATCGTACACCTACGATTCCTACGAGAAAGTGTGCTATACTGAGAAGTGAGAAATAAGGTACCAGTCATTTCCAGTATAAAAATCTGATGTGTTACACTCACATGACTTTCTCTACTCTTGTACAATCTAATTTTACAAACGCCTATTCTCCATATGCTTCATGTTAATCGAGATATCGAGATGTCAATCTTATTGGTACTTTTCTTGTAGATGCAAGGGAAATATGGTAGCTTTTAAGCGATAGTCAAATATTTTAACGCTGGTTGCTATGTGGCGCATTCCATTCTCTTTGCATGTCCAGGACATAAAAAAAATGAATAACGCATTTGAGAAAAATCTGATGTGTTACACTCACATGACTTTCTCTACTCTTGTACAATCTAATTTTACAAACGCCTATTCTCCATATGGTTCATGTTAATCGAGATATCGAGATGTCAATCTTATTGGTAATTTTCTTGTAGATGCAAGGGAAATATGGTAGGTTTTAAGCGATAGTCAAATATTTTAACACTGGTTGCTATGTGGCGCATTCCATTCTCTTTGCATGTCCAGGACATAAAAAACATGAATAACGAATGTGAGAAAAAGTATAAGTATTGTAAAATTTAAGGAAATAACAAGTAATATCTCGAAAACGGTTCACTCAACAAAAGAAATGTATATGACATAAGTTGTGTATTTTAACGCGATCTACATTTTTTGTGTAGTAAAATTTTGTCTATCTCTTATGGTTTACCAGTTATGCAAAAGTCGTTCACAATGAAGAATACTTTTGGAGACATTCCCAGAAAATTCGAGATATACATTTCATTTCTCATGACATTATCTTAAACATATGATATTTTCATCAAAATCGTTAGAGCCATTTTTGAGAAAATTAAAATTTTCGAAAAATCTTCCATGTAAAGGGTAGTCTGGGGTAGGGGGATTTTCTTGAAAACCTTCGTGTCGCATCTCTGGAAGATACTGAACCTAAATACCAAGTTTGGTGCTCATCCGACTGTTCGTTTTTGAGTTATGCTGTTCACAGACACACACACAGACACACACACAGACACACACACACACAGACACACACACAGACACACACACGGACATGTTTCCAAAAATGCTTTTTTTGGATTCAGGAGGTCTCAAAACATGTATTTCCGGTGAAATCTCGGTATCGAATTTTTGGGTGGAATGCAATACTTCCCCTACTTACTATACGTAGTAGAGAAAGTAAAAAGTATAAGTATTGGAAAATTTAAGGAAATAACAAGCAATATCTCGAAAACGGTTCACTCAACAAAAGAAATGTATATGACATAAGTTGTGTATTTTAACGCGAGCTACATTATTTGTGTAGTAAAATTTTGTCTATCTCTTATGGTTTACCAGTTATGCAAAAGTGGTTCACAATGAAGAATACTTTTGGAGACATTTCCAGAAAATTCGAGATATACATTTCATTTCTCATGACATTATGTTAAACATATGATATTTTCATCATAATCGTTAGAGCCATTTTTGAGAAAATTAAAATTTTCGAAAAATCTTCCATGTAAAGGGTAGTCTGGGGTGGGGGGATTTTCTTGAAAACCTTCTTGTCGCATCTCTGGAAGATACTGAACCTAAATACCAACTTTGGTGCTTATCCGACTGTTCGTTTTTGAGTTATGCTGTTCACAGACACACACACACACAGACACACACACACACACACACACACACGGACATGTTTCCAAAAATGCTTTTTTTGGTTTCAGGAGGTCTCAAAACATGTATTTCCGGCGAAATCTCGGTATCGAATTTTTGGGTGGAATGCAATACTTCCCCTACTCACTCTACGTAGTAGAGAAAGTAAAAATTAGCAGAAAATTGTTCTTTGCTATATCGTATACGTCATAATTTTACATTGTTTATACCTAAAATTAAATTAATCGTTTTTATAATGCTGTCTGCACTGCCAGGAGTCCAGCAGACTTTTGAAAGAGAAGTAAAGAATCTACAGACAGTACCTGCACCCGGCCAGCTGTGAGTTTACGCGCGTGATTTGAAAGGGAACCATGGTGTTTGGTTTAGTTTCATTAGTGCGTGTACTTAGCTCTATAATAGTGCCTCTACCATTAAGGCCTGTATTACGATCTCCAGTTAAGGTTCCGGTTAGATATTAACTGGAAGTCATGGAAAATTTCCGTATTATGACCTTCGGTGAACAGTTAACCGTGAGTTACTCTTAGAGATGAACTAACTGCCATCTCGGGTACTGGTTAGAGTACTAACTTGGAGGAAACCATATGAAAATAGCGCAGTGGTGATATAGTTATTGCATCATATGGAATTTTGGGGAGGTATTCCTTTCATTATCACTGCATTCAGGCTTCAGCCGCCACTGTGTAACACATCAGCTAAACTGTAGAAGAGGATTTTAAGGGGAGAGGAGGAAAAGAGAGCTTAAGTGCCTCATCAATGAGTTGAAGTGTCTAGAACAGAGGAAAACTTATCCTATTAGTTTATTGCATGAGTGTTTTTAATGTTGGAAGGAAAATAGTGGACGCTCTGTGCAGAAACTACATGTTAACTGAGTGTCTAGCAGAAACGGTCTAAGTTATTACACTATTTAATTAAGACGTGGCTTTTCCCTTCCTTACCAAACTAAGTTGGCGTGAGTTTATTTCCGGCTGCGGACCAGTACGCGCCTAAGTAATCGACCGCCAACCGGATAATTGGCTCCGCGAGGGCACTGCAGTAATTAATTTGGAGTTTTCCCTTTTTAATTATACCGCAAACTACAAAAGGCTATAGCTGCTAAAATATCCACTTATCGTCTTTTTGCCCGCTGCTCTGGAATGAGGTGACGTTATGGACAACTAAAGTATAGTACGCAATGCTGGGCTGCTTAGCTAAAGTTAAGCTGTTGTCTGACACCATCACCTTTTTGGAATTTTTCAGTTTTGTTACAAAACAACGACTATGCCTAACTAAAATATAATATACAATGATACTTTTACTACATGTGCAAAGCAATGTATTTAGCTTAGAGTCAAAGATAGAACAGAAGGTATCCGTGCAGCATTTTCTTAAAACCTGGTGTGTTACATTCACATGACTTTCTTTACCCTCTGTGGTTTATTAACGGATATACAGATTATTCTTAAGAAGGTTTGTGTTACTTTCTCTACCATTTTTGGAAACATGTCCGTGTGTGTGTGTGTGTGTGTGTGTGTGTGTGTGTCTGTGAACAGCGTAACTCAGAAACGAACAGTCGGATAAACACCAAACTTGGTATTTAGGTTCATTATCTTTCAGAGATACGACACGAAGGTTTTCAAGAATATCCCCCTACCCCAAACTACCCTTTACATGGAAAAGTTTTCGAAAATTTTAATTTTTCTCAAAAATGGCTCCAACGATTTTGATTAAAATATCACATATTTAAAATATTTTCATGACAAATGAAATGTATATCTCGAATTTTCTGGGAATGTCTCCAAAAGTATTCTTCATCGTGAACGACTTTTGCATAACTAGTAAACCATAAGAGATGGACAAACCTTTACTACAGAAAAAAATATAGATCTCGTCAAAATACACAAGAAGATTAGCAATAAGATTAACATCTCGATATATCGATTAACATGAAGCATATAGAGAATAAGCGTTTGTAAAAATAGTTTGTACAAGAGTAGAGAAAGTCATGTGAGTGTAACACATCAGAATTTTTTTAATATTTACTTCATTTTAATCGAGATTTAATATTTCTTTGCAGACGGAGCTACATTACACATTTCGTTATACATATATAGGGAACAGCGATAGTCAAATGTTTAAGAACGGCACGCTATATGGTGGCCTTAAAATTCCATACTGTTTCAATGCAATCGCGAAAAGCAACTGAAAATCGACGGGACAAAAGGTATTGCACAATTCGAGCATTAATAAGGATATCTCTGAAATGACTTATGCCACACAAAAGGTTCGTTGCAATGAATGTATATGTTTTAAACAGATATGTTATTTTATGTAGTGCGTTTTCGTCTATTGCTTAAGGTTTAGCAGTTATGCAAAATTACAAAAGGTTTTTTCCGAATGAAGAAAATTACGTACACATGCTATTCCCTGAAAATTCAAAATATAAATTTTATTTTTATGTATCTGTAATATATGATGTTTTACTTAAAATCGTTAGAGAAATTTTTGCGAAAATAAAAATTTTGAAATATATTCCATGTAAAGGGTAGTTGGAGCATAACCATTTTCCTGAAAATCGTGTCGCATCTTTAGAAGATACGGAAGTTAAATACTAATTCTAGCATTTATCAGCATTTATTTGTTTATTTATTTACTTTTTTATTATGCTGTTCACACACATACAGACCTTTTTCTATAATTGATTTTGTTTATTCAGGGGACCTCAAAACACGTCTTTTCGGTGTTATCTCGTTATGGAGAAAGTAAAAAAATCTAACATCCAAATTAAGAGAATATTCTCGTTTTCAGCACTTATCAAGAGTAACTGATAATGCATTTTACCTTTTGTGGAATATTTCAATATTTATAGTTTTATGATTATCAGATTTTCTTTAAATTCTATAAGTGTTATAACAGGGTTGCCACTGAAGGGGGCATGAGGTTTTACCCACTCCTCCTGTTTTGTTCTTCCGTGTACTTACTGTCCAAATAGCTTCTATTCTATTCCATTACAATTGTAAAGTCAAACTACCCTCAAAACACGGAAATAATAATAATAATAATAATAATAATAATAATATATTATTATCATTATTATCAAGCAGTAGGTAATGCAAGATTACAATAAGTTTTCGTTAGAGGTAGAAAGGAGGAGAATCACAGTGTCGCAATATGGCGCGACTGTGCTGTAACATCAAAATTAAATTGAGTGCGCTTAATGCAATATACTTGGTGTGTGGGTATGTGATACCTGAAAATACTATCAAAATATCATTTTAACTTACGGAAGCCGAGGAAATCAAGGCTTTCTATGATGAAACTTAATAAAAACTTGGATTATTTATGGCTACAAAAAGTTATTTCTTCGTTGGATTAAATGTTATTTTTCATTCACTCTTAGATGTTATAGAAAAAAAACTGATGTGTTACACTCACGTCACTTTCTCTACTCTTATACAAACTAATTTTGCAAACGCTTATTCTCCTTATGCTTCATGTTAATCGAGATGTTAATCTTATTGCTAATTTTCTTGTAGATGCAAGGGGAATTGGTAGGCTTTAAGCGATAGTCTAATCTTTTAAGAGTTGCTTGCTATGTGGCGCATTCCATTCTCTCTGTATGTCCAGGACATAAAAAAATGAATAACGAATTCCCATTTCAGAAAAAGCATTGGAAAATGTAAGGGATTAACAAGCAATATCTCGAAATGGTTCACTCAAAATATATATATGTTATAAATTGTGTATTTTAACGCGAAAATTTTGTCTATCTCTTATGGTTTACCAGCTATGCAAAAGTCGTTCACAATGAAGAATACTTTTGGAGACATTCCCACAAAATTCGAGATATACGTTTCATTTGTCATGAAAATATCTTAAACATGTGATATTTTAATCAAAATCGTTATAGCCATTTTTGAGAAAATTAAAATTTTGGAAAAATGTTGCATGTAAAGGGTAGTCTGGGTTGAAGGTATTTTCTTGAAAACCTTCGTGTGGCAGCTCTGGAAGATACTGAACCTAAATACCAAGTTTGGTGTTTATCCGACTGTTCGTTTCTGAGTTATGCTCTTCACAGACACACAAACGGACATGTTTCCAAAAATGCTATAAATAATATTAACTACACTAAGCTACACCATTTAATTCTTAGTTGCCGTTCAATCCAGTGAAAGTAGCTGGTGAACATTAGTAGTAGTGTAGGAGTAATTTAAGGTTGTACTCTATGTATAATTTATTTTAGAAATAAAAAATAACGTTACATTAAAGAAACTGCTCTTTTATTTGTACGTTTCTGTAATTTATGATTGGTTCCTTTTGGTTCCAGCAACACGTGCTCGTTGTGCAGTATATTTGGAGGACAATTAAAATGTGCTACAAAATTTTACGTATTTTAACGCAATCCGTTCAATTTTGGTGCAACTGTTATATTAAATTCCCCCATCAAGAACCTCAAGAAGTAAACTGTCTGCATATAATGTAGCCCATTCACCTTGATCGCAATAGTAGTTTTACCCTCCGTAGGTTACCTTCAGGTAACCAACCTTCGACCCTACCCAGCTTGTATCTCTTCTCTATGGGACTAATCTGAAGAGCAAATCAAAATGAACAAAACACGAAAACGAATCAGCTAATGATATCATAATGGATGTGAAATAGATAAGTTTTTGCTACTATTGATACAAAAGGAAACGCTAGATCTATACTACATAATTCTAGAGCCTTCTTGAGGATGGAATGAAGAATTCTTTGCGTGTGACGTTAAACTGAACGACAGCTACGACATTTATATGAGAGCTTTCAACAGCGACTTGGAGACGAAGACAAAAGTTTTTCTTGTGTATTTCTACGAGGATCGTCAAGGCCTTCAGTATGGCTCTGAATTAATGGTTGACCCTCCTGGCATCACATCCAGGAGAATAACGCCATCAAAATCCCAGAAAACTGTGATGATGAGTTTTCCGGCAGAGGGAATTGCCTTGAATTTCTTCTTTTGTGGTGAGTGAGGATGATGCCACTTCAGGCACTGCCTTTTTGTTTTCGGCGCAAAATGGTGCACCCTGATTTCATCCCCCGTAATGATCCGTGACAGAAAGGCCTCTCTGGTGGTCTCAAAACGTTGCTACAATTCAGATGAAATCGTCTTTCTTTGAATCTTATGTTCTGCTGTGAACATTCGTTGAACCCTTCATGAACACGTCTTTGAGTATTCGAGAGTCTCGATCATTGCACAGGCGCTTCCAATGCTGACAATTGTCGAGTTGTGTTGCACCGGTCTGCACGAATAATGGCATCCAAGTGATTCAGCGTGTCTGTAGCAGTGGCTGTGACAGGACGTCCCGAGCGTGGCTGATCATGGAGCTCTGTTTCTGTACTTCCTGACGCTTGAACTTTCTTTACCCATCGCCCAACTGTATTCCTATCAACTACATCATTACCACGCACTGCACACGAACGTTCATGGATGTACACCAAGGTTTCCTTTTCCGCACACAAGAATTCAATGACAGAGTGTTGCTTGTAATGGAAGTCGTATGTAGACGCCATTTTGGCGCTATACTACGGCTCTGCCATCAGCTGGATGTGTTCGAAACTTCACAGGCGCGCAGTAGAAACAACAAATGTGACGCACCTACAAGGACGTGTGTCTATATATGTATATTAATGGCTTATTAGAAAAATATGAGGTATATATCGAACGACCCTCCTACATCGTATGTTTTTATTATATTATAGTTTATTTTTGTCCCAAAATTCAGCGAAGCATTGCCTTAGCGGTACTTCTCCGGTGAGAAAATGTAGCGTGTAGTGTTATTCTTCGTCAGTTCGGTCATAATTTTGAGGAGTGAAAGCAATATACCCATCCAATAGCTAGAAATTATGCTCGAGGAACAGAGCAGCTCAAGCTGGCAACGTGAGGACTAAATTTGTCATCAACAACAAAATCAGCCGAATTCCGTTATGGACCACATTTTATGTACGTCAGTATACGTATTAAGTCGATGTGAGAATGAAAGGCCGTGTGAATTTGGAATTATGCTTGTCATTATTACTCAAATTCTCTATCGGTGCTTTTCTCTTAAGATTCTAACGTGACTCCCCAGAATATAATTTAAATATTTATGGATATTATTGTTACCTTATGGCAACACTACTCAGCCCTCTCCGGAATAATGACTCACATGAGCACAGTCTTAAGGTTATTAAAAAAAGAATAAAAACAAACACATTACTGGAGAGAATAGCTTCAATATTTGCAAAGGCAAACTTAAGAGTTTTGATAAAAGGAGCATAAGATTGGTGAACATATGGAAACTAATTTTCTGTTCTGCAACAAGCTCCTGCAGTAGGCTCAATAAACAACCGCCACGTACAATAAACAACCGCCGTGTGGCTTAACAAATATGGTAACTAGGAAGCAATTGATTTGCTTGTGACATGAAATGAATTACTGTTTCAGGGCCACAAATATTTTTCCTTTTAAGGGTGCTTGATACTGAAATTTCGAAACCATTTCGAAGAAGATTACTTTTTTTTAGAACTTTCATATAACATCTCTCAAATATTACAGAATAAAAACACAAATACGAATTTCCCTTCTAGACATTAAAATTTCCAAATGTCGCATATAAATGGAGGAACGCAAGTATATCCAAATAGAACAAATTTTCTTGATTGGGAATATTCTTTTATGTCATGTTTGCTACTTTAAAATGTTCCTCATGTTGCAACGTTTTCGCTTATTCCAAATTTTCAGCATACGTTCTTTGAAGATGGACCAACATTCTAAGGAACCTTTTTTTATAACCGGCATAGCTTTGCATTTAGGACTTTAATAATATAATATATCATAAACTTTTGAAAATCAAAAGTGTTAAAGGATAGTTTTAAGACGATGGAAATTTGATTCCTTGATTAAATCTCTATACTACATTTGAGAAACAGTTTGCAGAATTCAAAAGCCAAAATTCTTCAAATTTTCTTCACGTGGAGCACTTTACAACGGCCCGATATATTTTTTGCAAATTTATTTTCCTGAAAAAGTTGGATACACTAGGGAGCAGAAAAAGTTGGCCATATAGGAACCAGGGAATTTGTTGGTACTGACATACGTAGCTATGCCTTCTCCAAGCGAGAGCTTTTTATGTCCCCTCTTGAATAATTCTAGACAGATGACTAATTAGTTGATTAAGTCTTCTCAAAATATGTCACGGCCATTACTGTCCTTCTAGTTTATTATCTTTAAGTTAATAATGCTCATATGTAATAGAATTTTAAGGCTGGCAAAAATAGTCAATTTATATAAACTATTTTATTACGAAAGCAATATTAGTACAATGTTAGTATCATTATGCAATAATAATAATAATAATAATAACAATAATTGACGCAGGTATTTCTTTCTGCCCACGTTTAGGTCGCAATATGACGCAGGTACGCTACATCCTCCTGCACAGAAGCACTACCTTTGCCTCACGGTTGCTGCTTGTCTCCTCCCAGCTGGTTCTTCTTTTGCCACGACTGCTCTAACATGAAACCTTAACCTAAGGGTATGCGTGGGTGTGTCCAGAGAAACACACAAACGCTGTCTTGGAACACTTTTATTCCTATTTAAAATAATACAGCGGTTTACCGATCACTATTAAATGCATACGAAGTTATTTTGTCTTTACCCAGACCGAAGAATTATTAACTACGGCTAAGCGTTCCACCCTCTGGCATGTTCGCCACTAATGTTCACAACTCGACGAGAATGGCGTCCCGTCCTCGGCAGGCACTCAGGACAGACTGATCTACCCACGCTAATACAATGAAAACCAACGCCTAAACTTCCCCTCTCTCCCCTCAAACTCCTCTCCTAAGTGCAGCTGCACTCGGCTGGTTTCCAGGAAAAACTTGCTTCAATGGTATTTACCCTTTCTACCTGAGGCTGGTCCCTAATTAACAAAACTGTGCCTGTCTGTTCTTTCTGTCGCTTTTACAGTCAACAATTTTCACAATGCTTCTCCTTTTTATACATACACTGATTTTAAATATATTATTACTTATTTTATATCACTATCCTTCTCAGATTATTATGATAATTATTGCCTATATAATTCCGGCTTCATAATAATAACAATAACGATAATAATACATTCAAGTTTACAAATATGCTCTATTTTGCAACCAATAGAGAGGGGATACGGACAGAAATATACAATTATGTAGATGAAAAAACATGTTATTATTATTAGTGTATTATTTTATTTAAGCATTTATGTATCACAGTAATTGCTAAGTTCACAAACACATTGGAATAATATCCTCTCATCAATTAGACTTTAATGATGCCAATAATTTTAGGTCTCATTTGCATGTCTCCTTCTGAAGTGTGGCTGGTGTGTATTTCAGCGTTCCAGTTAAATCACCCAGGTAACTCACTATACATACAGTCACTAATTAGGTTTCACTGGGCTGGCTAGTGCATATCTGTTAACGCGAATCAGAGTTGAATTCACCTAGAAAGGATACTTCTGACCCCTCCAGCGTTTCATGACGTGTATAAAATTGCTCATTTGTTCGTGCTTATTTCGTGGAATGTATGTTAAACCGTTCATAGAGACATGTGGTAGGGATTGTTTGTTATATGAATGTAGAAAACTTACGCAAGAAATAACTTTAATGCCTTAATGGTCACTTTTTCTACAACCAAGCATGGGTACATAGGATTACAACAATTAATTTGCAAACATAATTAGATTTGATAGAAATTTCAATACCGAGTGCCCTTATATAAGTCGCTACCCCTTAAAGCCCTAACGAATATAAAACTAATACTTTAAACCTTCTTGTTTCTAATGACATGTTTCATGTTTCTATCTCATGGTTTGCTTGATAACAAAAGTTGAAGTGTGCTTTTACTTTCCCTACTACGTATATTAAGTAGGGGAAGTGTTGTATTCCACCCAAAAATTCGATACCGGATTTCACCGCAAATATATGTTTTGAGACCCCCTGAATCCAAAAAAAAGCATTTTTGGAAATATGTCCGTGTGTGTGTCTGTGAACAGCATAACTCAGAAACGAACAGTCGGATAAACACCAAACTTGGTATTTAGGTTCAGTATCCTCCAGAGATGCGACATGAAGAAAATCCCCCAGATTACCGCTTACGTGGAACATTTTTCGAAAATATTAATTTTCTCAAAAATGTCAGTAACGATTTTGATTAAAATACCATATGTTTAAGATATTTTCATGACAAATAAAATGTATATCTTGAATTTTCTGGGAATGTCTCCAAAAGTATTCTTCATTGTGAACGACTTTTGCATAACTGGTAAACCATAAGAGATAGACAAAATTTTACTAAACAAAAAATGTAGATCGCGTTAAAATACACAATTTATGTCATATACATCTTTTTTGTTGAGTGAACTATTTTCGAGATATTGCTTGTTATTCCCTTAAATTTTTCAATACTTATTTTCTCAAATGAGAATTCGTTATTCATTTTTTTGTCTTGGATATGCAAAGAGTATTAATCTGTGGCAAAGGGAATGGTGCTGCACCTAGCAACCAGCTATTAAGAGATATTTATGTGCTTAAAGGCTACTGATTTCTATATTGCCCTTGTAAATATATATTCCCCTTACATCTACTTTATAATTGTTTTAATAACCCTTTGCAGCATTATTGCCGCTTAAGTAGATGCCACTACTGTTGCTATTAATGCACTATCATTCAGTTGCACGGTATTCTTAATGTCAAGCTTTTGTTATGCCTCATCAGCGACTACCAAGAAGAATTAACGAATCAATTTTGATACACAGCGGACCAAGATTAGAACTCCGTCGGGTAATGGTGTTGATTGAGCTTCTTATCCGAAGTTATCCCTCAATCCTTAGAATAATTAACACAAAGCCTTAGGGGTTTTGCTCCTGAACTCATTTCCCGTTCCTTTAATTAATCTAAGGATGGTAATCCTATATAAGGAAAGGAAGAAAACGAAAAAAATATAATGGGTTGCATTCTTGCGACTTTCTCTACTTTCTATCGCTTATTAGTGGGTATATAAACTGTTCTTACCAAAGTTTATTTTCCTATCTACTTCATTTTAATCCAAATAAACCTTTGCAAACATAGCTAAATCACGCATTTCGTTAAAGATACAAAGGGGTACAGCGACAGCCAAATGTTTATGTGCTGGACGCTGGCTTTAAAATTCCACTGTCCATGCATCGCGAGAAACAAGAATGTTGAAGGGTATTTAAAGAATGGCCAAGTGGTGAACAGTTCGAACCACTAATCAAGGATATTTCGGAAATGGCTTACTCAAAAAAGGTTATTTGAATGAAATTGTATGTATTAAAGAGATGCATATTTAGTGAAGTACGTTAACGTTTACTAGTTATACAAGATTATTCAAAATTCCTTCCTAATTAAGAGGACTTCAACGACTATTTCAAAAAATTAAAGATTTTAGTTAAAGAAAATTAAAGAAAAATACAATTTTATTTGTAATGTAAATATTATTAATACATGATATTTGAATTAAAATTGTTAGATGCGTCTTTTAGAAAATCAGAAATTTTGAAAATTGTTCCATTTAAAGGGTAGTTTGAGGTGGGGATTTTCTTAAAATCTTCGTGTAACACCTTTAGAAGTTACTGAACCTAAATACCAAGGTTGGTATTTATCTTACTTTTCGTTTTTAAGTTATGCTGTTCACACAAACAAATGGGAACTTCTTCTAAAATGACCCTTTTTGTATTTAGGGGACCTCAAAACGTGTATTTCCGCTGAAATCTTGGTATCCAATTTTCGGGTGAAATGTAACACCCTTTCTACCTACCTTTCTAACAGACTCCCGCAGCGTATATTTGTTGAAATCCAAATTATGGCCTCTCGGTTCGTGTGTCTTTAGCTTAGTTATATCGTCACCTTTCACATTACATGCCAATTATTGAATATCGCTGACAGCCGAGCGATTGTAAACAGATAAGCAGAAACGAGGCCTACCGAAGTTTGTATCCCGAGGATATATTTGTTGTTGTTTTGCGGAGAAACTGAGTATATTACGCATATTATAATATACTTTCAAATTTATAAGGCTTATTTGATTTCAAGGAATTTATGTTCACACATATAAGCTCAAACACTCCACTTTTCGTTTACAAACTACATATGAAATAAGAAAATGTTATACTCTTAAATGAAAAATAAAAAAAATAGAAATGAACTTAATATTGGGTGTGTGAACCCTCCGCTTCTATTACTGCCCTCATTCTGCGGGCATGGATAATATCAAAGATCTAGTCAAATTTTCTCGAGAATGCATCCTGTATTTGATCCCCCATAAATATTTTTGTCTTGCGTTGTCTTGCAGGCCAATTTAACTCCAACATTTTCTTCACCCCTGCCCACACATTTTTAATAGTATTCAAATCTGGTGAACAAGGACGCCAATCATTCACTGTGATATCTTGCATTTGCGAAAACCAGTTTGAAACCTGCTGACTTGTGTGGACAGGGTGGTTATCCTACTGGAATTCAATCATTTCATTGAGATATCTAGTCCTTAAAGAAGGAACTATATATTTTACGAGGATGTCTTTATACTCCTGACTATTTAATGTGCCATCAAGCTGCCACAACACATTTAGGCCATCTCGTGACATCCAACCCAACACGACACAGATGCACGACCTTGGCGGTCCATTTGTGCCACCACGTATTTTGCGCCGTAACGTTTTCCTCTGGGGCGGTAGACAATTTCTCCCCATTTCTAGATGCAAGTGCCACTTCGTCTGTGAATATAACCCTATTTCAGTTATGGTTGACATTTTCTTCTGCAAATGCAAGGCGACATAATCTGTGATCGTCTGTAAGAGGCTGTTTAGTAGGTCCGATCGAGTAAAGAGCCCTGCTATAGGCAAACGAGCAAGGTTGTGCGGTTCGACCCAGGAAATTAGAATTACTTATAATTGTAGACACATGCTGGAAGGGATTCATGTCTGCCTCTTCTATAAGTGCAGTGCCCTACTGAGGAATAGACAAATGTTTTCGGCCCGAACCAGATCGACGAAAAACCATTCCTTTCCCTAGAAAATTGTACCCATCTCGTAGCTGTAGATATAGGGACTTCAATTGCTCTTGCAGCCTGAAACACAGAGTATATAGTAACGTTCAATAATATAAGGAGAGATCTCCTTGTAGCTTTGTCTTTATGTGTGCGTCAACCATAGCAAAAGTCAGTATGAGTGCTAATATATCATGCAGAAATCCAAGGTTATGAGGTGAGCGCGCAGATCACGGCAGCGGTATTGAGGAATGAGACAAGAGAGATTGCACATCCAATATTAAGCCAATTAAATATTTGATTAGGCTTTTACTTTAGAATTTGCACTACCATGGCATTTATTTTGAAAACAAAAAGAGTAATTTGTGTTTTATGCATTAGTGTCTTAAAATTAATAAATACCTCATGCATGGAACATATAGGGCATTGCCATATATTTAACAAATTAAAATTTAAATAACAAAAACACATATCCACAAGCACTCTAACCCAGGTTGTTCCAATAACAAGACACGAGTATTTCACCGCTCGGGTACCATGCATACAACCACAACGAGAAGCATCTTCCCACTTATCGCATAGCTTCGAAATGAACGCAGGATGGTATTAAATTGTTTATGGTGAACGCAGCGTTAGCGAATGCTTCCGGTGTTTTCCAAATTGAATTCCCTTTCTGGCTGTTGCTCATTTATTTTGACTTGTGCTTTAATGGTAGAGAAAGTAAACGGCACGTAATCGGAGTTCACCATTTCTAAGGTATTAATTTCATGCATTTCAAGCAAACTATCGTAAGATAAAAGAATACACAACTAAGATGGGCATGTTTATTCAAGATTTATATTCATAGGTATAACGTTTGTCAATTAATGGGAGAGTAGCTCATTTAAGCTTTATTGAATGAGCACTTACGTTAATTTTACCTATTTATTAAAATTGTGTGTTTTATACGAAGGAAACTCTTATTTTATTGTACATAGTATACATTAATTTTAGTTCTGAAAGTCATTGGTTGCTATAAAGATGTCCATAAAATGAGTGCAGAATTTACTTGTGGTAGTCGGGATTATCCGTATGAGTATTTGAATAAACGAGACTTGGGACGAAGATGTATTATTATTATTATTATTATTATTATTATTATTATTATTATTATTATTATTATTATTATTATTATGGGTGTAAAAAGTGAATTGAGTTACAAATTTTTGAACACAAGTTGTTGTTTAGATTAGGTATGTCATGAAAGCAAAGCTATTACATGCTGTTTTACAGCAACTGTTAGAAATGTTGATAACTGAACTGGTGGCACAGCCTCACACGTCTCACCATGGATTGATGAACTGTAAGTAGTATATCTGGTTATTCCCAGATTTCGTGCCTTCTGCCATGAAGCCATGAGAAAAATCAGATAGCCCGAGTTAACTCGGGCGGAAGGTACTTCGCCACAACCCGTTTAGTACGATTTACCGGTGCAATATATAAATTGTCATGTATACAAGAATCTGCTATTGACTTGGGCTGGTACGGTCACGCATTTAAGCGGTGACTACGGCCGATGATGCGGCCACTTACGCGAGCGTTAAGTAAAGCACAGAAAGGAATTAGGTACTCAAGATGTTTGAAGTGACAAGTAAAACAGGAGGGATTTTCACGGCCGAGCGGTCACTCGGCCAGCCGTAATTAAGCCTATTGCTGCTTAACTTGGCGGAGTGAAGGTCGGATGGATGAAGAAGTAGAAGTTACCAGCTAAGAGCGACCTTGGACAGGGGGTAGTTTATGCGTCGTCCGGGCAGCCGATGGTCATTCTAGCCGATTTGAAGGATGAGGTGCAAGCTTAGCAACACTGTGCATGGGACGGGAATCCATGATCTGTATTGTAAACCATCCTGAGTTCCCTGTTCATCGGAGTTTCTCAGATAAGTGATTTCTCCACAGAAAGATGTCCACTCGTCGGTTATTCATCGAGTTGTAAATCTTCTGTTGAGGAAAACCCTGACTTTCATATGAAGTGCTGGTACCAAATGTTGTGACGTACTTTGAGAGGAATTTCTTCCCAGGTATTCTCAGCACTTCTCGGAGAATATTCAAGTACTATTGTCATGTCAGGCGAAGGGAAAGCAGTTAAGAAGTCAATTAGGCATTTAATTGTTTAATTCTCGCCAAAGCATGTTCAACGAATCTCCGTTGAAATTCATACATCTATATTGCCCACACATGACTGTATTGCTACTGCTGAAAGCACCTTCGCGGGAAATTTAGCCCCATCTGTCCGCAATACGACGGCAGGGAAGTCTCTGATTTCCAGTCTCTGCTGTATGTATGCCGGAAAAACGCACATCTAAGGGTAGGTTACCCGCCAACTTCCTGGATATTTGCAAGTTTTAAAGGATGTTGAAGATCCTGTAAATAATTTTATAAACGGTGTCCTTACCAACCTGAAAACCTCACGTCACAGCTTGAAGAAGATATTTTATTAGCCCCAAGTATGAACGCCAATTTGAGGTAGATGGTTTGATCCCCACGTATGGAAGCCAATTTGAAGTAGATATTTTGCTGTTTTGAAGGAGTTGTATTATATTTCAACTGTTACGGAGCCGATCACTTGAAGTAGTTGCAACCGTACGCATGGAACCCGGTAGCCTAAGCTACAATTTTTAAAAATATTAACTTTGTAATTTGACTGTTTCTTTAAGTATTAAATATTTATGTTTGCCTCGGCTGCGTCAATATTACTGTAAGAGACACGTTTCTCTTAGCAGGGTTGTGGCGACTAAGAATGTAGGCTTACAGAGATTATAATTTTACTTCACTCCTTTTATTAATGCTTGATACGATTTAAATAACACTTCACTGATATAGAGAGAGCGAGAGAGAGAGAGAGAGCTGTGAGATATCTTCATTAAATACTTGCACCTTTTAATGCGTAAACTATTTTCGTCTCACACGAATACGTATTATACTTCTCGAGGACGTGTCTTCCGTCCGGTTAGGAACACTGTTTGCAGGCAACTGAACTGATTTAAACCGCCTAAACTTGTAAATTTCTGTATTTGAAGTTTCTGATTGGCTAATCCTACTCCAATAGAATACCTTCATTTAACTTAAGCTTTTTCTGGTTGTTGATTGGCTATTTTTAAACTGTCTCAAAATTTACATTATTGTTGCTCCAATAATGACTAGTAGCATTTAATCTTTCAAATTCATTATTGCCTCAATTTACCTCATTGTTAGCAACTTTTAACCTATTATTCTCACAGCTCCTACATTATTAAATTACGTAATATATTCACATAACATTATTAAACATGGATACAATAATATAAACATATACAATGACTGTAATGCACACTTTTTATATATTGTTACATACACATATTGCTTTAAGGCGGGGTGTTATTTAAATTGCATTTTTTATAATTAGACTGAAATCATTTAAGTGTTAAAAATACTGCCTCAAGCTCCAGTGCTTGTTGATGGACTGCTAAACTGCTCCAACACCACATGACTATTTACATTGACAGTACCAGTCTCTCTTATCCGTCGATCAATCCCAAGAAATGTCCTCGCGTTTGTTATTTGTCTCTATGGGAGGCACTGTACATACGTCCTTTAAGCTCCAGCATTGTGCCAGCAGCGAACGAAGAATGCGTTACAGTTCTGATCACGTGAAACGATCCATGTTTTAAGAATGACAGCAGATACCTAACCCTATCCTACAAAATAAAGCAAAATAATACATGTAATACCCGTCTGGTATCTAGTTACCTACAACAAGACGTGTATCCACATTTTTTATTTCTTTCCCTTATTCATATTAATTTATACAGTATTGTTGTGCAGACTTTACCACTAAAGAAATAAAATTAAATAAATTAAAACCAAATAGAATAAAACAAATTACAATTTAACTCTAATTTACAAAGTATAAGTCTTCTTCTTCCTTTATAGATTAGGCTAAAAGTCTATACCATCTTCATTCAATCCATCGTTTACGCAAACTCCCAGCACTTATTACTTTCTCTACTACATATAGTAAGTATGGGAAGTATTGTATTCCACCCAAAAATTCGATACAGAGATTTTACCGGAATTAGATTGTTTGAGACCCCCTGAATAAAAAAAAAAGCATTTTTGGAAACATATCCGTGTGTGTGTGTCTGTGAACAGCATGACTCAGAAACGAACAGTCCGATAAACACCAAACTTGGTATTTAAGTTCACTATCTTCCAGAGATGCGACACAAAGGTTTTCAAGAAAATTCCCCCAATCCAGATTACCCTTTACATGGAACATTTTTCGGAAATTTTAATTTTCTCAAAAATGACTAACGATTTTGATTCAAATATCATATGTTAAAGATATTTTCATGACAAATGAAATGTATATCACGAATTTTGTGGGAAAGTCTCCAGAAGTATTCTTCATTGTGAACGACTTTTGCATAACTGGTAAACCATAAGAGATAGACAAAATTTACTACACAAAAATGTAGATCGCGTTAAAATACACAATTTATGTCATATACATTCTTTTTGTTGAGTGAACCATTCTCGCGATATTGCTTGTTATTCCCTTAAATTTTCCAACACATACTTTTTCTCAAATGAGAATTCGTTATTCACTTTTTTTGTCCTGGTAATGCAAAGAGAATGGAATACTCCACATAGCAACCAGCTCTTAAAATATTTGACTATCGCTTAAAGCCAAGCAATTCCCCTTGCATCTACAAGAAAATTAGCAATTAGATTAACATCTCGATATCTCAATTAACATGAAGCATATGGAGCATAAGCGTTTTCAAAAATAGTTTGTACAAGAGTAGAGAAAGTCATGTGAGTGTAACACATCAGTTTTTTTTCCATGTGGTGAATAATGGACTACTCTATATGGGATGCGCTCTTCCGGCATGCGTGACTTCCACATTGTTTTATATTTCTACTGCTGATTCTGTAATGTTTAGTTCTGTTCTAATATCTTCGTTTCTAAGTTCACCTTAACTGCTCTGAGGAATTGCATCTCAGCAGCTTCGATTTTGTGGGGACCCATATTTTGTGAGCACATCTTTCACTTCCCAAGTAATTTTGGAAGGAGCATGCATTGAAAAAACTTATTAATGGTCATCTCTAGTCTTCCTCTTAGCGTTTTGTTTTTGTACCACATATGTGCTGAAGTTGGACTTTATCTAGCACGTCAATGTCATTTTGATAAATTATACGTGAACCTAACTATTTAAAGCATGCAACTTGTAATGGAACTTTATTTTCTAAGATTATTTTTTATCAAATATGGTGTTTCCTTTGAAAGCCATTATTTTAGTTTTGTCTGAGGATATATTAAGATTATAGTACTTGAATATTTACTTAAGTTTAAAATTGGATGATTGTCGGACCATCTGCGTATAATAAGCCATTAAATAGCATTGTTCCCTAGGTTGATCAACGGAGCGACTTGGGTTTTCCATTTTTTTATTATTTCATATAAATGAATATTAAATAGTGGAAGCAAGAAGCCATCTCTGACTCATGCCATGATTTATTATTTCTTTTTTGCTAATCCTTCCTTTATACCATATAATGATTTTTGTTTTCCTTATATGAACTTTGGACTGCATTCATGAGGTGTATTGGAAATCTCTACGATTTCTTATTTCCCACAATTGTGTCTTAAGACTTTGTGAAACGCTTTTTCTCTATCAATAAATGCTAGTTGAGTTTCATTATTATATTCCAATCACTTTTCGATAACTTGCTTTAAACTAAACACATCATCAAGTGTTGATCTATTTGGTCTGAATCCTTGTTGGTCCTCTAATAGTGCACACGCTGAGATCTTAGTTAATCTATTTTTTATTATGTTTGCATATATTTTATAGCCTACTTTAATAACCTAATCCCTCTTTGGCTGTAATCCCTCCTATCACTCTTCTTAAATATCAACTGCCTCTGTCCAATCATCTGGCATTTGTGTATTATGCCATAAACTATTTATAACTTGTGGTAATCTTAACTTTAAGAACATTACCCCATATTTCACCAGCTCTGCAGTTATGCTATCCATATCCGGTGCTTTTCTATTTTTTTTAGAGATTTGAATGCTTCCTCTAGCTTTTCATTAGCAACAGTCTCTCCTGTATAATTTTATGAATTTGGCGCTATATGGCTAAATTCATCTATTTCATGGGATTGCAGCATATTTTTTTTAAGTATTGTAGCATTTGTTTTTCTCCGAAAATATTTAGTCTGGCTCTATGTTTTTCTTGTAATGATATTTCCTCATTACTTTATAGTTTTTTATCTTCCAAATACATGGTTTTCTAATACGCTTATGAATCCATCCCAGGATTTTGCATAAGCTTCGTATAGTACCTTCTGCTTTATTTCTTTTGTCATGATAAGTAGCTTTCGTATCTCAGTTTATTATTATTATTTTTTTTGTAAAATTTCCAAATAAGCCTTTTTCTTTTATAGCTGATCCAATATCTTTAGTTCATATCTTAGGATGTTTTGCCGTTCTATATTTTCTTTTATATCTTAGAGCTTCATATACTGCTTTCTTTATGGAATTCTTTTATATTTTCTTATTCTTCGTTGACATTTTCATCAGCGCGGCTATTGTTAAATATTCATTCAATTTGTTTAGTATAACGTTTTGATAGTTTTATGTTGCATTAAATACACTTTGTAGACTAATTCATTGTTTAGGTTTTTCTTATTTTCATTGTGCTTTGTTTTCACTTTGCAGTTTATTTTAGAAACTGCTACATTGTGTATTATGCCATAAACTATTTGTAAAATGTGGTATCTTAATTTTAAGAACAGTACCCCATACTTCACCAGCTCTGCAGTTATGCTATCCAGATCCGGTGGTTTCCTATTTCTTAGAGATTTGAAAGCTTTCTCTAGCTTTTCATTAGCAACAGTCTCTGTACTTTATATTTCTGTGTGTCTTTATATACCTGTGTGTCTCTTGCTTGTGTGCTTAAACTTTTTTGGCAATTATATCATATATGACAATCCCGTAATAAGACTTATCCCTTGAGACAGCTCTACGACAGCCACTTTCACTGCAGCTATGTGTGTGATAGCCAATCCCGTCGATACCGTCCAACTATGCTTCCCACCCTCGCCTAACCTCCAACATATCACAACAATTAATACTTCCATTGTTGATGGATTTATTTACACTATTAGCACGTGGTAATACGTATATCTTTTGATCTCGTGAACCCTGGAAGGAATGCATTCAAGTATAGAGAATATATACGCCCTGCCGCAATATACCAGGTGAGTCAGCAGCCCCTGGGTATTCGTTTCTATGCAACCCGTAGTTTATATTCTAATGTGAAAACATTGACCCTTTTAGCAAATAAAGTGTTATTGTAGCTCCGTCATTCCATTTGGTACTACATGCAATCCCCATTAATGATTAAAGGACTGAAAAGACGGCGTTTCAAGGATATAAAGCTTGAAAGGAGATAGAGGAACGTTTTCCCGAAGAAGGGGATAAATTACGTGGGTTCTAGCCGAATGGTTTAGCTGCCGGAATGTGATGAAGCAAAGGTTAGCTTTGGAGTTTCGAATCTGATAAAATATAAACATTGTTTTTCCTTGTGTTTATTTTCTGTATTTTAGTGTACCAATTTATTTATTTTTTGTTACTGGCTCTCGTGTGAGCCAAATACACAAGAATTACATTCAGATCATTGTGTATCATGTTTACTCTAATAATATGTACCCTATCTGGCGTTGTAAACAGTGTTACGTAGTTAGCTTTCATTCTCTTGGGCGCATATCGACGATATTAAGTATAACAGTTTTTGTTTCATGTTTAAACCTTATGTTTCACTTCTTCCATTGACAAAGGAGTTGCAAATGTGCTAAGTTCACGGATAAACAGAATAATATATTGTTAAACAGCGTGGATTTCATCAAAGAAGTAAATGTTCAAAATGACGACCCCCTTCATCAATGCACATTTGTGTACGTTGCCGGAGAGACCTTCTTGCATACTGTAACATGCGCGATGTAATCTGCCTGTATTCTTCACGTAAGAGTGTGCCGGTATATGATTAGGGCTTTGTGGTGGAAAACATGACGAATATTCTATTCTGTACACTTATAATGTTATCAAAAATGTTATTTATATCATATCATAAAATTATAGGGCCAAAGAGATAAAACAAATGGTAATAAAATTTTTGAAATTCACTCGAAGGATTTGAACCTGAATTAAAGTGACACAGTGTTAAAGCAACCATGATAATACCATTTGGCCAATGCTACCTTGCGATCTGAGGTTCCTATACGAATTAGTAATCGCAGAACCAGATCCCACCTGGAATCTTTACACGCTTTTTGCAGCGTCATACAGTGTTTTGAGCTCGGTTTGGTAGTCTTAATTCAAACAAATAAACTGCATCAGTCATTACAGTTACTGCATGATCTGAAATACGTCATAGTTTGTGAAATAAGAGAAATTATCTACCTAATACTTAGCATTTTTGACAAGGCTGTACATTGACTAACGGCTTAAATCCAATTGTTCGCATTGCGTAGATCTGCCATTTTGTTTTCAAATGGTTTTGTCAACCGATGCATGTGCTAGGTTGCTCCTTCAGAGGCGTTTTCAAAGTGGTGCATCGATGTATGCTAAAGAATAAAAGTTTGTAAAATTCGCTAAAATTGCTATTTCCGCTCTCAGTGCCAGGGGGAGATGTTTTTTGCATCGACATACACAGCGATTGCATTCTGTCCCGTAAAACACTTATGCACTGAGTTATGTGTCCCTCCTCATTAAAACGTTACGCAAATCAGCCATTAGAAGGCATTCAAGAAAGGCGTAAGTCACATATGTCGCTTAGCACGTTGCATAAATTTAAAAATAAATAGGCGCAGCTGACTCACCTAGTAAGAATACACAGTCGTCAGATGACATTAGAAATAATAATAATAATAATAATAATAATAATAATACTAATAATAATAATAATAATAAATATGTACAACTGTGCAAGGATGAAACAAATCTTTAGTTTTCAGCATGATTTCTGTCAGTGATTTTGAGCACTTGGTGCAATATATCACGTGGTATTTGTGGAAGTTTTAGTTCACAGAGTTTACAAATACATTAATCCATTATTACATGAAAATTAAATTATTATGATCCGCATTTTATGCACGACTCATTAAGGCGATCCTTATGGTTCCGTAATCAAATGTTTTAATTCCGTTATAAGAAATGCTACTCACGAATAACATGCAGCCTTCCCTTTTCCGCGGTTTCTCTTTGCAACGCAATAATTAAATATATCATTATAACAGCCGTAATTAATATGGTTTTGATAAGAGCATTAGTAGTGTCGTAATGTGAACGTTAACTTATAACTTCTTCTTCCCTCAACGGTGTGAGAAAAACGATTTATTTAATAATGTACAATAATTAATCAATTGTTATGGTTGTCACTAAGCACGCCAGGTAGCATTTCGCCCTTCCGTTCCCCACGTTTAAAAGGTTGCAATGTAGCTCTCTCACCACTTCACTCATGACACGTGGTGCCAGAACTGTCTCAAGGGATAAGTATAATAAGGCGATTATAATGAGCGTTGCCCTCTCGCACTCCAAGTATACTCATGTTTCTGTTTTTTTTCTGAAAAAGGTATTGGTAACGTTTAGTTCATTAAATTTAAAAATCTCTTATCTCACTTGCACTTCAATTAATAGTAGGTTCTCCATGTGCCCCTGTTAGTTTTGGTATTGGTTGTTGCCCAGCTCGTGCATTCATATTGCCGGCAATGGTTAGATAGTCCTTTAATGTATTTGTTTACTTCTTTTTAATAAAACTCCTCTGTTTCTTGTTTTTTTTTCTTTCCTCAAGAGCATAAGTAAGTGTCTAAGACAGTAATTTTCCCTCTATTTTATTTTAACCATAAAATATTATTCTTTCATAGATGTAAGAATAACTTATTATTTTGTTTCCAATTCTTGTCTACATTTATCGCTACACCTGCTTGAGCTGCTCTTCTAGTTTATGTACTTCACTATAGACACCCAGTCGTTTATTTCTTTAGTGCCTTTTAATTTTTTCTTGCTTCAGAAACAATGGCCATATTTATTTTCCTTTGTTCCAAAATTTTAATCAATTCAGGTTCTTTAATATTTAATTCTCTTATATTCCAGGTCGCTACTGTAATAATGTCGCGTATGCTAAAGCTCTAGTCCGTTTTCGATTGCGTAGGCTGTCATCGTTTTTAGCTTTCGATCTTTGAAGCTTATCAGTAATCAAAATTTCATCGTTGCGATACGAACGCCACGCACTAGCCAAATGGTAGGGCTACCACCGTGCTGCCTTTTGGCCGGCATAGTAGTATATTGGGTTACCATTCCCTAGGCCAATCGCTCTTCAAGGTTTAGGAGCCTGGCCTACCCCATATTTTGCATGCATCTTTCTCCTCTTCAACTGTTGGGAATTCTCCTCTTCAGCTTCAAGAGCACTTGGACTTACTGCACGAAGTAGTCAGCCGCCCAATATGGTAACAGACACTGCTTTCCCGGATGTGGACTTAGTTGCCCTCGCCTTTTACCATCCGACAAGACAAGCCTTCCGCGGTCTAGTTGTCTGGTTCATCGAGTACTAAGCCCCACCCCCATCGCGACAAGTATGACAATATTATTAAATTACTGCTTATACTGTATCCACAATAACTGGAATCCAGTTATTACCTATTTACTGAATTACTAATATGCTAAAGTAGTACTTAATATTCCTAATGGTATCCACCAGCAAAGATGTCGGTAAACAACACACAAAGTATTCTAATCTGTATGTGTTATATTCCCTTATAATCTATGCACTATTAATTTTCTTTAATCTATGTATTACATATATATGTTCATAATTATTTTATTATTGTTATACTCAATGCCTTAATTATGCTTCACTTCACTGAAACATAAAAATAATTTAGATATTATTGAGATCTATATTAAATATTTCTCACTTTATGCTGTCAAACTTTAGGCTATTTCCTATCCTACAAGCTGTTTGAAAATGAACTAATGAAAGGGTTGTGAAGCAAATATAGGAGGGACTTTCCTCCCTCTTGCATTGCTTACTACAAGACGTGTTATTACAATTTTAATTGCTTACTGTTTATTTTTAGCTCTAATTACAGTAGTTAAAGTAATTAATTCCTGTAAAGGACCCCTACGACAAATAAATAAACCTTTACGTAAAGTTCGCCCTTTAATTAAAATCTCCAATAATACCTCAGTAGAGTTAAAGTGAAACGGATGAGGGATAAGTTGTAATGTAAACAAATAAACAAAGTAGGACAGATTATCATACAAACAAGTGTATTGCAGACCCATGTTGCTTGTATTTATAATATTGTGTTTAAATTGATAAAAATACAATTCCGTTCCTAAGTTCTTGTATTACTGGTATGCATGTTCTCTACCACCACACAAAAAATCTGCACTCATTTTATGGACACCTTGTATATATCCATTCATCGCCACACGATGCAATGAATACAGCAGTTAAACATCCAGCGAGGGACATGGATATTCCATTAAATAAACCCATGTAGTAGAAATCCTTGTAGCTATAAAAGCAATTCGACTGCACACACAGCAAATTAAAAATACAGAGTGTTTAAAAACATTACCTCGGTATACTTTTTGAATAGTGTTTAACGCCGGTTCTTCCATACAGAGTGATTAGAGGGGACCCCTAATAATTAATTAATAGCTATAATTAATTATAATTAGGATATTATTGGAAAAATATATTGGGAATTTTGATTGGATTGACTAATTGGGATTCCAACCACGTTCACGTTCATTAATATAGTTTTATTCCGAAGCAGTTAAGGATTGTACTGTAAAAGGTTTGATAATTGTCTTCACTCCAGTGGAATTCTCAACAACATTTCCTATTATTTGTCATAATAAACCTATGGGCAATCTAAAATCTATATACCTAGGGTACACCAGAAGTGGTGGTAAATACTGAAAAAATAAAATACATGTGATAGTGAAAGCGAAAACCTATACTCGCAGTTATCTCGCCACATCTTCTTTCGCTAACTCATGTTTGTTAAAAGACTTGTTTCTAACGTGTGTTTCATTGTTTCCGTTTATACCATTGCTTCTAATACAACTTATGTACTGTGATTTACCCTCTTAAAAGCACTACAGCTAAGGAACTTTAATTGGATCAGAAATACTTATATAATAGCACTGTAAGGTAAGTTAATAAATGGAAGACAGAAAAGATAGGAATGGATTACCTTTTACATAACCTGTAAATAAAGATGTTGCTAAAGGCACGAAGTAGACGAATAATATAAGCAAGTAGAAAGTGGGCCATCAATACATGAACAACTAGATGTTTTATTGAGAGCGTAGATTAGTATAAACAAGCAACCAGGAAGTGAATTTATAGCCTAAAAAGCCTAATATTATTATAGTTTAAAATGTATTTAATTTAATTATGTAATTGAGTATTGAGAAAGAAATATTCATTCATTCCTTTCTTCATACATAACCTACACAATGGAGCTCCCAAACCACTGGAAAGATGTGGAAAACCGCAGCTGTTCCCAACACCATGGAGTCCAAACTCAATTAAATGCGTCTTTCGGTTTTCTGGCCCACTGGATGAGCCTGACGACGTGACTAATGATAACCAGTCACAAAAAATGAGCTGGAGGGACGGTTCTACTGGATAATTCTTCTTAACCCCCCAAAGCGCAATTTCTGAGAACCCCAATAATTAAATAACCAAACTAAATGTGTATGCTACAATATATTGGTCAGTATATGCTATATTCAAAGTTAAATATATAATTAAATACACCGTGAAATGAAATTAACTGTAAATGCACCGAATTATTTTGGAGTAACGTGCATTGGTTCATTTTCACTGTTTATAGACCGTTAGGACACACCCTCAGAGAAACCATTTATTCTTAAAATAGAAGAAGGAATGTGATATATTGGGCATATAGACTATGGTTATACTTTAATTTAAAAAAACAGTGAAAAGAATATTATGCATATTATGGCCAGCGGTTGGTAACATTGTAATATATGTGGTTGGCAACATTGCATGGTGATATGTTAAGTTGGTAATACAGATCGGTAGTAACGTAATAGGAGAGGGAGTAAAACTGGTTTTGTCTTGTGTTAGCGTGTAGGACGCTCTCTTCCAGCGTCACCAGTGAACAGTGCAGACGTATGTGATAGGCATGGCGCTTCGTCAAGCAGGAAGGTAAATTGTATCATCTTTAATTTATAATACATTCTGTATATATAAATTTATACTCTGTAAATTATTTATTTAGGTAGCCCCTTCATTCCTAACCTATGATGATTTATTGATACTTTGGTAATTTTCAGGCAATTTAGGTACTTTGTTAGCTTGCCCCCGTCGGACCTGGTGTTAGTTTAATGTGTTGATTTAGATTTCGGTACCATGCTCTACCCCCTGCAATTATGTGAAAATAAAGGAGGTTACGACAATATAAAATGTTGCTCGAGTACAGTACACTGCTGTTTCTTCAGAGATCACTCTCGCACAAATACGACTCCTTTTCTCCATCCTTAGTATTCTTAGGTAACACTATGTATAACTATCAATAAAACAAAATAAATAAGGCTATGGGACATTTATATAGCCCGAACAATAATACCAATCTATACCTCATATATTTTAGTTCTGGTGAGGTTATGGATAATACAGTATCCTAATAATTTCATTAAAAATTACCTTCATATCCAGGTATAGGATATTATTACTGTTGTCATTCTTATTCTTCTTGTTAAGGCGGATGTGTTAACCGCCTCACACGTCGATGGTAATGGGTATGTTCGCCAGCGTATGATTGGTTGGATAGAGAGGGGGAGCCCCTTCAGCCAACGGACGATGCGGAAAACAAATTGGGACGTCAGTATCTATCAAACTTTCGAGGAAATGTACTACCGCCGAGTAAGGTAGTTGTGACGTTCAGTGCTGCTACGTGAGAGTTCTGTGTTCCACGCGTCAGTGAGCGGTAGAGAGAGAGAGATGAGGCTTGTGTTCGATACTTAAGTAAATGACCGTAAGAGAGATGAGATTTGCGCAACTTTAACTGCAAAACTTGTGCAAGAAAGACTCAAAAGTGGCTGGAAAAAAAGTGGATGAAGTCATGTTATTATTAATCATATTATTATTATTATTATTATTATTATTATTATTATTCACACATCCCCACTTTCGCATAGTCTTAGTTCCACAGCAATACAGCACAACTGACACTCGTTAGATAGCTGATGTGCCTGTTATAACTTTTTTGATAGTGCATTGTTTGCTTCTTGGAGTATATATGATCTGATTACAACTCCACCTCTGAGAAACGCTCTGCTTATGAAACAAAGAGCAAACCTTGGAAGGCCCTTGGTTACCGTGGAGAAAAGCTATCAAATTAAATTAAATTAAACTGAGTTTTATTTATGGACGCTCTTTAACTGCTGTGGTCCTTAGCGTCCCAATTTATATTGGGCGTGAAAGACCGGTAATTTTGCTGAGAGGCCTCTATCAGGCTTGAGGTTCTTTTACGTGGCGTAAATCTACGGCAAGGGAGCGCTGGCTTTACTTCCCTTCCGAAGGAAGCCATGCTAAGGATTTTTACACCCGAAAAAAATCCATCGCCCTCCGCCAGGTTTGAACACGTGACCTCGGAAACTAGAGGTCAGCATGGTAACCACACACCACGGTGGACGACAGAGAAGCTATAACTTTGTGCTTGAGTTATCGAGTACAGATTTCCGAAAATATACTATTAGGATTCGGCTAGAAGGCCTTCGAAAACCCACAACTTTCCAAGCAAAATATCCGGATTTTAGTTGATAATATCATCACTGAACTTGGAAAGTAGAACCCTTCCCACTGTTGCGGACTGTAGTGGTGTTCACGCAAACACAAATATGCGATCGTTGTTGTGTTTGATTCTGCACTGCGATCCTGTATACGAGATTACAGCCTAACCTCGTTATGTATTTTTTAATTTTTTAACAAACCAGGTCTTATTTTAAAATATTAATATCACCATAAGTATTTCGGATTCTTAAGCAGTTAACTTCAAGCTATCTACACTAAAACCATTATGTCAGTACAAAGAATGTGAACAACAGCAACAATGAGTCACTGACGGGCAGGTAAACACAGTCTGGTGAGTGCTATCTGCAAACTCTAACAGACTGTACATGGGATGGAGCTACATATGAACTAGTTGAAAGTGTACTCGTTTTACAGGATCTCAGGTGTTAAGACTACTTTTATTGGCACCAACCTCGTACAACACTCCACGAATACGTATAGGCAAATACCATTGGGTAATCCGTCGCTTTATCCTTCACCCTCACTCGCCTCCCCTCCCTCCAGAACAGGTTAGCTTGCACATGAGGTGTATTATTCAAGAGTACCGCATACGCGAACCATCTTATATCGTAGCTAGAACTTCTGTATGTAGCACAGAGGAAAAGTTAACATAATCTTGTATCGCCCGATGAGGGAGTGGCTTAAGGTTTCGCCAGAAAGTTTGGGATGTGCCAATTCGTTTGTGACAAGTTACGTTGATGTCCATGTCCTCACCTCAACGTTAACCAAGCGGGATGGCTGAGGCGGCAACGTTTGGCCCGCATTCGGGAGGTACCGGGTTCGATCCCCGGCGACAGGTCCGCCCATTCTGAGCCATGGGTTTTTTGTGGTTTCTCCGGGTCTACAGGCGAATGCTGGGGTAGTTTTTTCTATGCCATGATTTCCTTTCCGTCATTTATCTTTCATTCCATTTCCTTCTCATCTTTCACGCTTGATTCTAGTTCTCGTGGTCTATGGTGGTTGCAGACAGATGGTGCGGATGCATGCTCACTATAAAGAATATTCCCCGTGTATTCTACGGACTGTTCGACTGTTAGGTTGTCCATGGCTGTAGCAGAGGAGTGGGTCCTCGAGTTAGAGACCTCCACGCGTCTCTGTGATCTGTCTGCCTATGGCCTGTAGCCACCTTCACTTGATCCCTTCCTCCTCGGCGGTGATAAGCACAATAGACCTGCGTAGGCTGCGGTGCATGAGGTGTCCCGCTCAGTTCAACTACCTACATTTACCTATACTTATACCTCAACGTGACTTTCCAATGCGGAGAAAGAACTTAACGCTAAAGGAGAAGCCCCTCATGCATGAGAAGGTGACATAAACTTTCATTTGTTGTTTTTCCATTTTATGTTAAATGCTGACAAAATTCGACCGTTGATCTTGAGCTGTTAAAATCAAATAACTTCTAATTAAACATTGATATCAATGAACAGAGGCAGCAGCATAATTTTTACGAGTGTAAAAATGAATTTAATATAAATTAAAATAAATCAAAGTTATTGCTGTTCTAAAGAAGGTACCAATGCGAAAGGATAAGAAACGGCAGATGTATAGGAAAATGATTCAAGTGGTAAAGAAATTTGATCAACTAGGGACAAGATTAAGTTCGAATGGAAGTTGGAATGGACAGAAAAAATGGCAATAGCCAAAGGAAAAACATCCATTATTGTTTAAAACATAATTGAGGAAAATACCAAATCTAAGAGTTAACTGGTCAGAAAGAACCTTCACAACCACAGTTGAAGCTGGAATGTCATACAGGGTGGAATATGGGGTGTAGACAGTGGCTATAAAGATGTCGGTAAAACCAATAAAGTTTTTGTGAAGCACTCCCATCACCGAATGGAGCTGCGCAGCTACAGCTAGACTAATATTCCAGTAGGAACAAAATTATTACAGGAATTGTGAAATACCTAATTTGAAACTTTAACACTAGATATATTATTAAAAAATGCCAAGAGAAATGTAAGTAGAAAGAATGGTGGTACCTCAAAAAGCAGCAAGTTATTCAACAGATAGATATGGGATAGTCATGGATCAATTGGAAGTATCAAAGGATTCTGAAAGGAGTATGTCTGAGGCTAAATGATATTGAGAGACAAGAAATATTTAGTAGTACGAGAGAGAAAAGGTTTTTTTCTAGGCTCTACAGGGAAATAAAAACATTATGGAATAGAGAAACAATATAGAGATTTGGACAAAGCTGGTAGAAAAGGGTTTGCTTGGGCAAGACCTGGAGTCATGAATTTAAAAGGTCTAAGACATGACAAATGTTAATCAAATTTCCAATGTGTGGAGAAGTAAACTTAGCTTTATACTGCAACCAAACAAAGCATGGAAAGAGATAAATAATGATAACAAAAGTGGAATGGTTTACATGTGCAACTTTAATTAAGGAAACTTTCGCTCTAAATGTAGAAAAAAGTATAAAGCATGTAGGAAATTATTTAGGCAAAGTGAGGGAGAAATGGACAAGAAGGTAAAGAGGGTATGTGAAGGAAGGGCATATTAGAAGAATAACAACAAACTAAACTCCGTGGCGCAACAGCTCGTTGCCGGGCCAAGACCTGCTACCCGGCCGCTGCGTCCCCCACCTCTGCCCAAACCAGGCGTGGAGTACTGGAGAGTGTGACGTGGTCAGCGCTCCTGTCCCTCCTGGACGGTATATGCGGCCTCCTTAATCTACAGTCGCTACTTTTCAATCAAGTACTCCTCAATTGGAACCTCAGGACCTATCGAGTCTGAGTCCACCCCACGTCAGGTCTCCCAGCGGGAAAAATCCCGACGCCGGTTCCGGAATCGAACCCGGGTTTCCCCCTTGATAAACAGCTGACGACCAGAAGAATAATAGGGTGGTTAAATATAAATAGGGATGCAAATGTAGTAGAATTGTGACGATTGCCAATGCACAAATAACCTGATGTTGGTGTATTGGGACTAAATATACTTAGGCAAGCAAATTTATTAAGGCAATATTGAAAGTAGATAAGATTCTTAATTCTATTCTTAATGGAAATGATAACTCGTCTTAGAGGTTGTATATTATGTAATCATAAGTATGAGACTGTAACTAGTTGGAAATAAATTCAGTTCAATTCCCGTGACAGAACAGTTTTACATGTCCATAATAAAGGCAGTAGCTCGATAAATCTTAACCTTCTCAGTGTTCTTAGAAGCTACTAAAATTCCCGGTGGGCGGCATTGCGCCGCAAGATTTTTAGCCAAAACTTCCAGATATGGCGGCAAAATCGCTAAATTGACAAAACTGATTGTGTGCTTTCAACCATTTCTGACTGTGAAGAGGCCTAAAGGTTCACTCGAAAAATTAAATTTATTTTTAGTACCCAGCACGTACATTGAGAGGACGTATATTGACTTGGCCGCGGAGAACGGAAACGTGGCATGTAGGTTAAAAGGAATGAAGGCTGTGTTTTTCACTGTACAAAATCCATAATACAAATCGACCTACACATTCCTACATTATTAAATATGAAAAGTGAGGGGAGATGTCCACCGATCCAAAAGCCGGCTTGCACACGCGATCTGCTTCTCACGAAATACTCAGCAAGACAGGCGCTATCCCCACCACTCGTGTCTAGCAAAAATTTCCAGCCAGGAGTGACGCTATCTCTTCAACAATATGTCTGGTAATGACAATGAAACCCCCCAAAGTATTAATACGCACCAATATTAATGTTGTTATATTCTGTATAACAGACAACGTTGGATACTAGAAAATAACTTATTAAAATTGTTCTAAGGGTATATAAAACATTTATTGCGTATTCATATTTCTTGAGTCTACATGCTAACACAACTTCACTCGTGTCAAGTTTTTAAAAATTAAAAACGGACAGTTCATGGTAGCATCCTACCTATCTTCTTAACTATACATTAACTGTATTTTTAATGGGTTTGTGATTGAGTTTATTGCGTAATTAAGACTATTAACGTTATAAAATACGTAATTATCTTATACATAGCAACTTTTTTTCTTCCTGTTTACCTAGTTTACATTGAATATCGCGTTCAATTATTCAATGTCCTGCATCTAATAATTAATGTCTTTGTCCATTAAGCAGTTATCTGTATCTACTATATCACGTAAAACAGTTTGCAAAGTCTTGTGATACTCCAAAATACGCCTTGTGTTGTGGCACCTCAGGGTTTTTGACATTATGATTAACCTACAACCAAAAATTGGCAATGTTGAGCCTCGAGATCTTAGAGGCAATTTGTTTTGAAAGTGCCAAAGATCCGTATAATTAATTGTTTCACAAGGCAGTGTATGTGGGCGTTGCGACGTCTTGTACGAAGATTTATGTTCCCCAGGTCATAATTTCTCGGTCTAGGGAACCAGCAGCAGTCTAACATTTATTGTTAGTGTTACAACGTGCCGTAAACCGTGGCTTGGACTAAAAAGCATTAAATTCTAATCAGCAGATGGTAACAGACAATGAAACATACAAAGATGTGCAACAGCCCCAGGACTTTCTCTAACAATTAAGATTAATTTTCGTGGCTGTTTTGGAAATTATTCATGTAAAGACTTATTTTCCTAACTCTTCTTGTAATGAAGATAAATATATTCTGATTTCGTTTCAATTGTATACCGTAATAAACACATATTTAGCAAGCTGTGCAAACATCCAGGTGCCTAAAATGTAGGTCGACAACAATTATTATGCTTTAGTAATTGATAATGTTATGCTCTCTTGCTTGAGTTCATAAGAAACAAACCAAAGGTCGCTTAGCCTTTCATTGTATACTGCAGTCATTCAACGTTTGATACGATAATGTTTGTATTTTGAATGATTTTTCTAGAGAAGATTGCTTTTCTGCTCGTTTTATTTATTTTTAAGGTCTTGCAGCTATATGCAATGAAAATGAACAGAAATGACCAATTACAGAAAGTTAATAATATAGTTTTACTCTTTATTCGTCTACATCATATTTATTTAGGATGGGAAGAACTGCAAAATCTTTGTCTTACGAGAGGTGTTTTTAAGTAAGTTTCGTCTTGCAATGAAGTACGAATCTCCAAACCTTACAAACATTCCTACCACTGATCATTTATCTCAGCGTAGCATAAGGTTTGTACAACCCGTCACAGACTTCCTCCGGCAATTCATTTAGGTAACATGCAACTGTTTCTGGGGTTAAATTTTTTGTATTGAAAATGAGATGTGATACTCTTAGGGGACATATGCGTCACTTGCACGAAAGCTTCCTGAAGGTCATAAATGAGTCGTCTATTTTGGCTAACATCACTTTAACTTGCAGATTCACAATTCCTTTCTTTCAACTAATCTGTAATAAAGGCCTCATTTCCAAATCACTAGTTTCAATCTGTAACTCCTGAAACCAACCATACCATAACGCATTTTCTTCTACCATGAAATCATTTACAGAAAAAAAATGCATCTTGGTAACTGTATGATTGTTTGATGGAATAACCGCAAACTTCTACTAGAAGGAGCTACAAAAATTTATTTTACACCAGAATCAGAACTTAAATTACTGTGAAATTTGTTTGGAAGGAAAGCTTAAGTTATATAGAATGGAATAAAAAGCTATCTAGCCCAATTATTCAGTAATTCTTGTTCTATTGCATAACAGACCCTATTTTAAAAACATCCCTCGTACATTTTTATGTTTAACTACTGTTTTTACACAAAGTTCATATTTTGTGTTATGCGGCTCCCTGTTTCTCTCTCTCTCTCTCACACACACACACTCACACACACAAACACATTCACATAACACAATTCTCACCTTATGTTGAGGGAACGTGTGTTTTCGGTAAAATTACCATGTGGAATGTTTGGGTCAATGCATTCAAGGTGCATAGATGGTAAAGGTAGAAAAAAATCTTAACACGTACACTAAAGAAGCATATTTTTCTTTTTTTCTATGATAGATCCTTTTATGAGAATTTATTAATTTTCTTTTATGAGAGTTCAAAATTTGAAGTCGCAATTGCACGTCCACGTGCACGTCCTATATATAAAGAAACGTGGGTGAAATTAAAGTCAAATACGAGTACATAAGGTCACTCTTACAACCTGTTCATCAATAACACTTGGAGTTCCTTACTGCATAAAGTCACAATTTAAGTGTCCGTGTAGAAGGCGACCATTTAAAACTTTTAAATACGATTAAATTGCTCATTCACACTAGCTGTACATGAGATTCCCCTAAAGCTTAACTGGATTACGTGAATCAGATGAAAACTTCCAATACAAGTAGGGAAATCTCGTCATGGTAGATCAACAGTAAGAGTATCAGCACACGGAAACGAAGATCCCTGTTCTGGGTCCAAGCCTTGCCACTGAATTTTCATGTCGGATTAAGCTTTCCAAGACTTTACAGCATTAAAATTCTTCGCATCTTTCAAGTGTTAAAACCCAATATACATGGCAGTTTTTAAGACCACATCTGATGAAGGAAAAATATTACCCTTCAAAATAAAAATTCAAGTTTCCTGTATTCTGCATGTATCTAGTAGGTAAAGAAGGTATTGCATTCCACCAAATAATTCGATACCGGGATTTCACCGGAAATACATGCTTTGAACTCTGAGTAAAAAACGAATTTTTTAGGAAAAGGTCCGTGTGTGAGTGTGTGTGTGTGTCTATGAACAACATAACTCAAAAACGAAAAGTCGGATAAATACCAAATTTGGTATTTAGGTTCAGTGCTTTCCAAAGATGGGGTACAAGGATCTTCAAGAAAATCCCCTCTCTCCAAACTACCCTTTACATGCAACATTTTTCCATATTTTTTGTTTTCTAAAACTGGCTCTAACAACTTTGATTACATCACCGTTTTTGAAAGATATTTGCATGGCAAATAAAATGTATATTTTGAATTTCCTGAGAATAACCTGTGAAGTTCTCTTTATTCAGAACGAATTTTGTATAATTTTGTATAACTGGTAAACGTTAAGCGATAGACGGAAACGTACTCTAAAAATGTAGATATCCTTAAAACACACAACTTATTTCACATAACGTTTTTGTGGAATCAGCCATTTCCAAGATATCCGGAGATGATAAAGTAATGATAATCTATAACGTTAACTTCTACAAATGTATTCAATAAATATATGGTCATTTAACAAAGTCAGCTCTAATGCGCATTAGAAGGTTTACTCTAAAATATTAAGTTAATATTTTAGGTTTTGAATGAACATTTAAGAAAATGTCATCCTATGTGGTTTGTAAAAACTGAAATATAAACTACAGATTATATTGTATACATCTATGCTTTTGAGAAAAATCAACACATAATTCAAAATTGAAATCTGTATGCATAAGCTATACAATCTACTCTAAGTTATAGTGACATTACGTTTAAAATATGACCTGTATTTTAAAAGAACAATCTAGTGTATTTCACACCATTAAACTATGATTTTAAGCTTCTCTTCGTCTTTGAGCCATTTATAGTCGAATTTTTTGCAGTTTTTGTTCCATAAATGATCTATTTTTTATTAAATATACTATACTCACATTAAATATGAAATACACAGGAGTTAGTTCTCAAAGTAAGCGCAGTTTGATACCATGCTCTTGAGCCACCTTTAAGACAGTGCCCTGATCCTATGACGGAAACAGCCTCCATTATTTATGCGAAGAAATCGCAGATACTACCTTGGGCATATGTTCTGGAATTTAATTTTCCATGAAAATGAGTCATGAACCTGAAGAAAAGGTAAACAGACAGGACTGAATGCTGAATATGGTAGCAGTTCTATCCATCCAGTTCCTGGAGTTTTGCTGTGATAGTTTGAGCTGTGTGGTTCTTGCATTGTCCTGCTAAACAGTGCACTCTTTTGAATTATCATATTCTTCTTCAACAACGGATTATCCTCTTCTTTGTAGAACTACCACCTCCAAGGACTTACAAGCCAGTGCCTTGGGTCAGTAGCCTGGTTATAGCATATCCAGGATTGGTGATCAGCCCAACGCTTGGTATGGCTGTGAAAAAGTAAGAAATTAAGTGTAGTGATGAAAGGGATAATAGGAAAATTCTTCTTCTCCTTTCCCAGTTTAGCCTCCTCTTATGTAGGACTTACACTCCCAGGACTTACAGGCGGATTCCTGGGGTCAGAGGCCCGTCGAAGAACAGACACTCATGGATCAGACAGAATATCCAGAATGGGTGATCAGCCCGATGCCTGGTATGGGAGGAAGGAAGTAGATGAAATGAAATGATGGTGAAATGGATGAAAGGAAAGGTGATGATGGAGTAGTTGATGGAATGAATGGCAGGGGAAACCGGAGAATCCGGAGAAAACCCGCCCAGACGCCGCTTTGTCCACCACAAATCCCACATGCGGGTCCCTGGGATTGAACCCAGGCCGCCTCGGTGAGAGGTGAGCGGTCTAACCACTCGGCCACCGCGCCGCCTAATAGGAAAATTCGAGGATGAAAATTATCCAACCCAGTATTCGGCTAGTGACCAAGGAAAACCGCGAAAAACCTTCGGACAGGTTGATCAACGTGGGAGTTTTGAACACATACCTCCCGAATGCGAGTAGCATACCTTACTTGGTTGTTGTTTAATAGGTTGTTCACAGTGAATAGGTGGCTAAGTTTGGAGAAATAAATTTTAAAGTTTGGCATTTTCCTGAAAACCAGCTAAATACTACAGCAATATGGTTTCTTGCAGGTACAAATAACTGCTTATAAGACACCAGTATGCAATAGGATATCAACAGTGTGCCACAACGAAAATCATTATGCTCCCATTTTGTGGGTGGGCCTCATTTTTAGGGAGTTGCCTGGTTATTTATTGAGCAACCTACCAACCTACAGCAGTTCCCGAATCCGTAGCTTTTAGGAAATGTTATTTAACAAGACGTAATGAGATTTCTCCACTATATACTTTACTGTTTAAGAGTAAAAAGAAACTACACAGTAGTGAAAGCAACAACATTTCAAGGTTAATATAATAAACAACTGCTAATTACTGAGCGGGATGGCTCAGGCGGTAAAGTCTGTGGCCCACATTCGGGCGACCAATCTGTCTGAGGTTTTTTTCGTGGTTTTCCTCAGTCACCAAGGTAAATATCAGATTTGATATTTAATGCCACGACCCAAAGTTCCATCTTAAGTCTAAAACAATAGTAAAATGAAAAATAAGTGGTAATAGCGAATGCTATGCCATCTATCTGCAGACAATATAAGCAGTTAGACTGGACGGCACCCTAACGGCATCTGCACGGTATTAAGCAGGGGTTATAAGGATGAGATCTAGAAGGCTAACTGTCCATCACATATCGTTCTAAGAGATATTCACCAAAAGATCGGTTGCGATATCACCAAGGAGTTAAAGCGACGTAAAATTAAATAGAATAAGCAAAACTGCTAAATGTGCTGATTAGCATGACATTATTAAATTTTAAATACATGGCACTGAGACGTTTTAATCAGTTTTTTTTAACATGGTTCAACCGTAGCACCAAAAAAGTTTTGATTTAGCATTTTTACTGTAGTTTAGGCATATAGTTATGATACAGGCGTCAGGATCAATTTCCTCCAAATCTGGGTCAATTGCGGAGAGTTATCAGCTGTACGTAGATTCTTGTAGCATTCAGGATCCATCAGGGGAAGTAAATTAAACACATTGCGCTTTTTCCCTACTATTAGGAGCCGGCTCTTCATATATCAAAGGTAAACATGAAGGTGGCGCTTTCTTTCCTCTTGGTCTCAAATTTAAATTGAGAAATGGCTCTTCACTACTCAGCGAGTGTTTGTATTTCAGACTGAGGGTATCTTTTCTGCACTGAAGCCACTTCACTGGTTGCCAAAAGAATCTCTCTCCAACTTCATTAGTCTTTCTCATGACTAAGGGCCCTCTGTTTTACACAGAGTGCTAGGAAATCTCTCTGCATTACAACCACTTTGAATGGCAACCTCTTCTTACAAGTCCACAACCACCTTCATGGTTTTCGTTCCTTTTGCGTTTCTATTATGGAGTGATGTTTGTCGTATTCTATGTGAGTGACCAATTACATACACTTATGGTTGTTTTTCTGTAACCATTGATTTTTCTGAAGGGCGTACAGAAACACGAAGGAAACGAAACTATTCTGCCCACCACAAGCGTCTGAATAAAATGTTACTTCCCGAACATGGCGTGGCATATTTATTATGTATAGGTTAGGAAGACAAGATGTAACTTCGTTCCCTCCTCTACCTGAAACATATCCGTTCCACATGTGACCAATTTCTTCATCTGCAGCAAGGTTGTGCACAGTAAGATTAAATGTCCAGAGTAATTGCTTATATAAGGATACTGATGTCAAATAAGTGAGGCGGTATTTTTAACACTGAAATGATTTTATTCAAATTATATAATAAGTAAATTCAATAACAGCCCGCCTTGAAGCAATATGTGTATGTGATAACTTGTAAAATGTATATAACAGTCATTGCATATGCTTATATTATTGTAAACATGTTCAATAATGTTATGTGAATGCATTATGTAATTTAATAATGTAGGAGCTGTGAGAAAAATAGGTTTAAAGTTGCTAACAATGAGGTAACCTTTAGGCAATAATGAGTAAGGAAATTTAAATGCTGCTAGTCATTATTAGAGCAGCAATAATGTAAAATTTTGCACAGTTTATAAAATAGCCAGTCAACAACCAGAAAAATCTTTAGTTAAATGAAGGTATTCTATTGGACTAGGATTAGCCAATCAGAGACTTGAAATACAGAAATCTACAAATTTAGACGGTGGAAAACAGTTCAATTGTCTGCGAACAGCATTACTAACCAGTCGCAAAAAGTGTCCTCAAGAAATTTAATACGTATTCGTGTGAGACGAAAAGTAAGTTTATGTGTTAAAAAGTGTAATTAATTAATAAAAAGAATATCACAGCTCTCTCTTTATATCAGTAAAGCGCTATTTAATTTGTGTCAAAGATTAATAAAAAGGAGTGAATTAAAACTTAAAATCTGTGTAAAACTACATTCTTGTCGCATCACGCCCTGCCAAGATATCTATATCTCTAAAATAAATACTGACGCAGCCGAGGTAAACATAAATATTAAATATTTAAAGAAACAGTGAAAATACATTTGGGGTGAAGGCTACCGGAAAGCTGTTTACAATACGTGCGGTTGCAACTACTACAAGTTCGTCTCCCCAACAGATGAAATATAATACAACTCGTTTAATACAAACTACTTCAAATTGACGCCCAAAGCGTGGTGCAAACAACGTAAAGACAATATCTGCTTCAAATTGGTTCCCAAACGTGGGGTTAATAATAACAACAATCCTACTTCATAAGGCATAGGAAAACACTGTTTTAAGTCCAAAATAAGTCCAATTTGGTATAGTCTGACTTTGAACTTGTCAATTCGTTTAGCATTGTATGAATTTTCTGAAAGTTTGTGGTGTTCGCTACGTTGCTGAAACATGACTTCTTTCATCCTCTGCACAGACTTTCAACTGTTCTTCCAGTAAATCGCATTTGTGACATATATCTTTCTGTGGCTTCTTGAATGAAAGGTTCAGTGAATGTAAACTTCTACTGTACAGAGACAAGCGTATTGGATTATTTCTCTCCTGTTTATATGCACTGTACATTTTATTTAGAGCTTATTTTGCGACAATAGTGGCTTTCGTAATTCGGAAAAGACAGTATGTGATCTTTTGCTTCCTGAATTTACTCTGACATTCGTTTCCATGAAGATGTTTATACTTTTTTGGGAGGGATAAATACAGAATGCGACTGTTTCTTTTTAGAACATACTCAATAAATACTTTTCCTTCTCCAAGTGTTTTAAGAAACAAATTGTAGATATTGGACATTGTGATGATGAGCTTACAAGTGCAATGACAATCTCGTTTCTTACCATTTCCTTCGACATATTTTTTCTGTTTTCTTCTGATAGATGGCGTTTAATGATGCGGCATAATTTGCACTCTGTCACGTGAGCCTGGAATCCAATATTCATTAAAGCACAGCTAACGATCCGTATCATTGAATCTTTCAACACAAGCCATTCGATAAGCCTCAGGTTAGTATTCTTCTGTCATTATCTGTACTTCCAGAAAGTTTTATAGAATAGGAAATTTAATTAATAGTGTAATGAAAGGCATAAAACAGAGGATCCAAAATATAAATGCCCTAGTACCTTCATTTCCTGTCTTACAAGCTTTTGTTTTCAACCAGTTGAACAGGGTGTGTACAGCAATGAGTGGAGACTAGCAGTTCATCGCAACTGACCCGCTGCACCGCGACTTTGAATGCCTCGGTCTGTTGGGACGCACAGTCTCTTAGAGAACCACGTTTATTTAAATTGTGGAATTGCTTATATAATATATATGGATATATTGGATATGGATATGGATTAAGGATATGGAAATATTATAATAAACAAATTACAATCTTAATAAAGTTATTAATAAATTTAGGAAGAAAAAAAGAAACAAATATATTTTGGTAAGCTATAGGAAATTAATATAATCGGAGTGATTTGCATGGAATGTGATAATAGCTAACTTGCAGAATATTACAGATTACCAAAATGAAACTTGTATACTAAAATTACCAGACTTACAAGACTTTACACCGTTTGTCACACAAATGTCCATTGCTGGCCAATAACTTTAAAAAAGTGCATTATTTAATTCCAGCATTTTGATATTAATGCATATTGCATTATTTTTTAACCTAACTTGAATTATCAATTATTATGAAATACAATCCAATGTTTTAGCTTTTGTTCAGGACACCAATCGTAAAAATTGGGTTAAAATGGTCATAAAGACAATATTATGAATGCCAATTCTTTAGGTACGTTTTCGTATAGGATGTTTATTATATAAGTAAAATTGTGTGAGTTATGTGACGATTTGTTGGTAAATATCCCTGACCGTTGAGCAAATCAGCATATTTGTAGCTTCCCTGGATTTCTCATTTTTTCGAAATTATCTAGAAATTTTTTCAAAGTTTGGTGAGTATATGACAAAATTTTAAATTATGAATTTCAATAAAATTTGTAATAGTTACGAAGCCATATTTTTAACTTATCGTTGCGACATTTTAGAAGGACTTTCCCCAATACATCTTAACTAAAGCTAAACAGTTACTATCGTAGGATACTTGTGTTCTCACGTCAAGCTCACCACGGTTTCATAATTATACTTATATGTTTTGCAAAAATTGAAATTCATAGTTGTAAGTAAATCATTTTAAAAGTTTAAAAGCTTATTTATTAGGAAACTTGTTTTCTAGCTCACTAAGAAACATTCAACTGAAATTCTGTTAAAACGTTATGAAAGTTGCACTATTAGAAACAATTTGTATAAAATATTTCGAGTTTGTATTTAAAACGCACGAATTCAAAAAGATGTGGGACTATTGATCAATCTTTTGAATAATTCAGATATGATTTCTCCATACCTTAATCCCAATCCAAGAAAACGTTTATTGCTTAACTTTCATTTATTAGTTTGGTTCAGAAATCCAAAACAATAATAAAACATACGAGGGTGGATTGATAAGTCCATGAATTTGACGAGAGATAACGTTCTAATTACAAGTTTCTTGTTTGCACCCAAGTTTTGCATCTATTCTGGGTATAATCGCAGAATTTCGTCGTCATTTGTTTCTTAGAACATTATTGACAGCGTCTAAAATAAGCAGATGCGTGTTGCTTCCTAGAAAATGGAGAAAAGTGAATTTCGTGTTCTGATAAAGCATTATTTTTTGTGCGGTAAGACGGTAAAGAAAGCAGAAGAAAAACTGAACAACTATTATGGGGACTCTGCTCCATCACATGGCACGGTTCACAAGTGGTTCACAGAATTCCATGTGGCCTTCGAGCACAAGAGATGCCGTGGGCACAGGACGGCCGGTTGAGGTCACAATAGAAGAAATGCTGAACAAAGTTCACGATGTTGTGTTGAAAGACCGCCGAGTGAAAATCTGCGAGAGAGCCAAGACCGTAACATCTCGAGTGAACGGGTGCATAACATTCTGCACGAATTTTTGGGTATGAGAAAGCTGTCAGCAAGATGGGTCCCACGACTGTTCACAGTTGAGAACAAGCGGAATCGTATGACCACTTCACACGGATGTTCGAACATGTTCCAGCGCATACAAAATGATTTTTTGCGCGTTATATCACGGTTGATGAAACTTTGATCCACTACTATCAACCTGAAACCAAACAACTATAAAAACAATGGATTTCTTTCGGCGAACCTGCTCCAAAGAAAGGGAAAACCATTCCGTCGGCATGAAAAACCGTGGCAGCTGCTTTTGGGATTCAAAAGGGGTGATAGACATCCACTACCTGTAAAGGGTAATACGATCACAGGATCATATTGTGCCGCAATGATGGATCAGTTTCACATGGAACTTTTAAAGAAATAACCCCATTTGGTGAAGAAAAGGGTTCTCTTTCACCAGGATAAAGCACCCGCACAAAAGCCAGCCGTTGCTATAGCAAAATTTGTGGAATTGGGCTACGAACTGCTACCTCACCCACCATAGTCTCCAGATTTATCTCCGAACGACTCCTTTCTCTTCGCAAACCTGAAAAAGTGTCTCGCTGGGAAGAAATTCACGTCCAGTGAACAATCATGGCCAAAACAACCTCATATTTAGCAGACTACGAAAAATCATATTTTTTGGAAGGGTTAAAAAAGTGTAGAAATGCTGGACAACACGTATTGAATTGAAAGGAGACTATGCTGAGAAATAAAATTAATTTTTGGGAAAAAAATTTATTTTCTTTAAAAAGTCACTGACCTATCAATCCGCCCTCGTAACTAGTATAAAATAATGTCAGGCTCTTGTTAGTTATATGTGTGTGCTGTATGTTACCATTTACAAATAACAGTATTTGTTTCTAAATACATTTTATGTTTAGTTGCCAATATATTATACATAAGTCCGTAAATTAAGGAACGAAGAAGCTAAATCAAATTGAACGAGTGGAAAGCGTATGTTTTCAAAATCACAGAAACAGAGTTCAATTAGATTGTAGTTGCATTGTAGCATTTTCTCCTAGAAACAAGGCATAGGAGTGTTATCTACTCCTACTCTAAAGCCTTTAAAGCATTCAACTACAGGGAAACAGTTCCTCAGGATATAATATCAAGTTCTTCTAAACGCTGAAGAAATTAAATAATATATTTAAGACTTATTTGCGTATCTGCTTTGAGAGAGGAATTTAACCGAAACTTTTTGAAGGGCGAATCCAATAACAAGAGTAGATAGAAGAACTGAAAGTGAAATTGAAGCTAATAACTCAGAAGTTGAAGCGTAACATAAAGGATATGTTGTAAGGTAATTAATTTTTCTTTCATACAGTAGGACAAAGATAGAATCAGACTGAAAAATTCACTGCCATAGCCGGGATTTGAACCAAGGATCTTCCGGTTTCCTACGGTTACTCTAGTATTCAATCCCCCATTATATTCCTCAACACATGAGTCAGATGGGAAATTTGATGTCGTGCCCGTATGTTGCTATGGTAACTCAATTGGTTAGAGCAACCGAAACAGAAACCAAAAGTTCCGTGATATGTTATAGGTTTTGTAAGCATTTTATAATATAAATAGCTAAAACTTAATAATAACAACACATATGGTCTAAAACAACAAAATTATATATCCTAAAAGCTTAGCTTATTTAATATTTTTGAAACTAAGAAATACTTAAAGATTTATTGTTGAAATGTGGTTCAAATAATTATCATATTTTAACTGTCATTTAACTAGCAATTAAACTTATTACTCTTTGACGTTATAGAATCAAAAGCCTCATTTCTATTTTCAGAATACATTTTGAAGTATAAGTGGAAAGAATGTGGACTACCGCGGTGACACTTGGTAGCTCAAGCGGTAAGAGCATTAGCACGGACCGCTTAAGATTCATGGTTTGAGTTACAGTGGGACTAATTGTTCAAGTCTGATTTAACTTTCCATCAGTATAAGATAATATATTTATGATGGTAAGTGTGATTTCTAGTATTCGTAATCGTAATATCGCTTTTTATTTTAACGTATGACAAGATAAAGTTTTAATGCCAAAAAAAAACTCTATACAAAATTAATACTAACGAAGAATAAAATTGCATTCATTAGAAATTTTCGTAAAAGCTAGTAACAAACTTTACAAAATATTTGCTTTATTAGTACTTAGAACAGAAAAAATTAAATCGTGTTTCATTGTAGCGAATTCTGTTGTAAATATGATAGCTTAGTCCTATCTGGCTGAACACATTAAAACTGATATTAATCTCTAGGAGCTTAACAAAAGTTTACTATCTTCAGAAATACCACGTTTTGAAATTTAGAAAAAATGCAGAGGAGATCTACAAAATTTCTACTCAGTCACTACGGGAAACCGTCAACTCATGAATACTATTCAAACGTTTTTGACAACAGTTCACTTTCCGGAGGACTTTCAATATTCCTTTTTGTTTTTCTATGATTTATTCTTCCTTCCGATATTCAAATGGTTTCTCCCATTCCAACCAGTTTTCATTATTTTTGTAAAGAAAAATAACTGAAAGGTTATATCCAATGTTTTCATTTCGCATGTTATTTGCTTTCATTCCAGTTGCGTGCACCTGCTGCAGTTTCTTTTGAATGTCTTCAGGGTTTTGCAAACGCATAAAAGCCCTAAAGACCTTGCGTAACTTTTCCACATTTGCTTTCTAAACTATTTTGTTCTGTACTGTTAGTACCGTGCAAGAAAGCCAAAATTGATGGTTTACTCAAAATTAAAGTTTCACTACTATAAGAATGTGAATTATGCCTCGGTCTTTGCACTCCTTGCTTAGAGGACTGCGGCGGGAGGTGGCCTAGCTGTATCTGTTTGTTGCAGTACCGGGTTCGATACCCGCGCTGATTACAATAAACCGCGGTGCAGTGATAGGTACAGGACAAGTGATGGTGTAATGATAAAACTAACTGCACCTGCTTTATGTCCTCCGTCCGACGTGGCTTCGTCTTCATCGGCAAATCTCCTAGAAAGGTGATAAAAATATAATATGGTTTAATTCTCGCTGTTGCCCAGTTTAGTTGCTCTCAGCGGAGATATACGCATGGACTTTGCCTATTAGGACTACTAATAAGCTCGTTGACCTCGGTAGTGGAGCTAAGGAGCTCTGAAGGGAAATTATTAGCCATTCACAATGTTTGATTTACTGCAATTTATTGTCACTTTTTCATTCTAACACTGAATAATGTTCCTGTTCGCTCAGGACTCAATATTGGACTCGTAAATGCATTGTTCGTTAAACGTGGCAGTCAAACTTATATTTCGGCACATTACGGACACAATTTGCGCGCCAACTTTGTATTATGGAGTAGCGTGGATTCCTCGTCTGCAACTACGACTCAACTCCTGAATTTTGGGATAAACATTGACTATTTATGGCATACGATCTCCCACTTAGAATTTAATAACCTGCTCTCATTGGAGTGATTTTCGCGTCCCTCTCTACGTGGTTAAATATTACTTCATGTATATACCAAGTGAGTCAGCTGCCCCCAAGTATTCGTATCTATGGAACCCGCAGTTTATACTCTAATGCGAAAACATTGACCCTTTTAGCAAACAAACTGTTATTGTAGCTCTGCCCTTCTTTTCAGTACTGTACCAACCAACATTAATGATTAAAGGCCTGAATGACAGAAGATCTGCTTGATGAATGTAACACATTCAAGGAGGTAGAGGAATGTTTTTCTGAAGAGCGGGACAGAATACGTGGGGTTTGGCCGAGAGGGTTAGCTGACGGAATGTGGTGCAGTGAAGGCTAGCTTCGGAGGTCTGAATCTAATGCTTCCATCAAATTCATTTGCTTCTTTTTTCTTTCTCCTTGTGTTTATTTTCTGTATTTTAGTATACTAATCTATTTATTTTTGTTATTGGCTCTTCTGTGAGACAAAGACACAAGAAATATATTCCGATAATAATTGTGAATCATGTTTACCCTAATAATCTGTACCGTATCTGGTGTTGTAAATCATGTTACGTAGTCATTATTTTGGGCGGATGTCGACGCTATTAAATCTAAAAGTTTTTGTTTTACGTTCAAACCTTGTGTTTTACCTCTTCTACTGACAAAAGAGTTGAAAACGTTCTAAGTTCACAGGTAAACAGAATAATAAGTTTGGTAAAGAGCTTAGATTTCATCAACGAAGTAGATGTTCAAAATGACGACCCCTTCATCAATGCACATTTGGGTACGTTGCCGGAGAGATCTTCTTGCATGCTGTAACATGCGCGATATAATCTGCCTGCATTCTTCAGTATGAGTGCCCGTAGATGATTTGGACTTTGTGGCTCTTGAGCTTAAACCCGTTCCTTTAAATGATCTCTCAGGAAGAAATCCAGTGGGGTGAGATCAAGTGTTCTAGGGGGCCATGCTATTGGGCCCCCTCGATCAGTCCATTTTTTTGCAGAAATGTTCTATGTAAGTGATTTCTTATTGAGTGACCAGTGTGGTGGATCCACATTCATATCCTTTTCACTAGTTGCACATCTTCTAGTAGTAATGGCAACTCTTCTTGTAGATATGCAACGTACCATGGTTCTGTAAGGTTGCCTTCAAAAAAGTGCGATCCAATTAGCTGGCCCCTAATATTCCGCACCAGACATTAATGCTGCACTCTGGAATGCAGCTTCTCACGTCCAGTGAGGATTGCCTATACTCCTATATTGCATATTATGACCGTTAACAGTTCCGTTATTGTGGAATGTGCCTTCATCACTGAAGAGAACGTTTCCTAAAAACTCTGTATCCATTTGCGTTCGCTGCTGTAGCTACTGTGTATGTATCACTCGCGCTGGAAAGTCGCTTCCATGGAGAGCTGGTGTAGTTGTAGATGGTACGGATGATATTTATTACGGTGCAATATGCGCATCACTGAGTACCGACTTAGACTTACGTACAAATCTTGTGCTATGGCCCTTGAACCGGTATGTGGATTGTTTTCTATTGCTTCTTCATTGCCTCCAGAGGCTACTGCAGCATCGCGAGCAGGTAGTGTTCTTCCAAATCATCCTGTTCCACGAAGGCGTTTTTCAAAGTGTCTGCAGGAGGTGCCCTCCTTCCTGGAAACTGTTCTTCATACAGAAACTTTGCTGACATTGCATTACAACCTTGTTTCTCCATAGATTAACAGCATGCCAACATACTTGTCGTTAGTATACATTTTGACAGCAGCCATGTCTCGTAGAAAGGTTTCAAATACTCAGTAGATAATGGAGAGTTTATTCACGCCAAATAGCTAAAGTCACTTTAAATTTGTGTGAATGGGTCAAGCATAATACAGAGCACAATAAAATACATACTACGAAATATAAATTATCCACCTATCAGTGGAAAACATGTTGGATATTCTATTTTGTACACACTAATGTTCCTTGTATCATAATATCAAATTATAGACTCAAAGAGATAAATCAAAAGATAATAAAAAATTTCAACTTTAAATTAAGGATTTGAACCCGAACTGAAGTGGCACAGTGATAAAGCAATCATGATAATACCATTTTCCCAATGCTACCTTGGAGCTGGGGTTCCTATACAAATAAATAATTGCAGAACTGAGACCCCAACTCGAATCTTTACACGCTTTTTGCACATTTATGCAGTGTTTGGAGCTCTTTTTGGTAGTTTTAACTCAAATAAACAAACTGCACCGGCCATTTCAATTACTGTATGAACTTAAATATGTCATACTTTGTGACAGAAGCGAAATTATTTACCTAATACTTCGAATTTTTGACAACGCTGTACAACGAACCCTTTTTGGCTGACAGCTTAACTCCAACTGGTCGTAATGCGTGGATCTGCCATTTTATTTTCAAATAGATTTGTTAACCGATGCATGTGATAAGTTGTTCCTTCAGGGGCGTTTTCAAAGGTGTGTATGAATGAAGGCTAAAGAATAAAAGTTTGTAAAATAAACTGAAGGTGCTACTGCAACTCCCAGTGTCAGGGTGGGATGTTTTTGGCATCGACATACATTGCGATCGCATTCTGTACCGCAAAACGCTTATGCACCGAGTTCTCTATCGCTCTTCTATGAATTGTTATGCCAATCAGCCATTAGAAGGCATTCAAGAAAGGCGTAAGTAAAATATGTCGCTTAGCACGTTGCATAAATTCAAAAATAAACAGGGGCAGCTGACTCACCTAGTATATTCTGATTGGTTAGTTTATATATATCACGTGACCTTTCCCGGGCTTCTCTTGGTAATTTTCTGTTCTGGGTTACATTTCCCTCACTCCATACTTCTCAAGCGGAGATAAATAAGTCATAAAACCTTACCTCGGTTCTAATATAAAAGATTCGTACTTTCTCTGCACTTGGGAACAGCATATTTCCACAAAACGGTAGAGTTTAAGACATCCTAAAGCTATGAAACAGGAACATTACATGTAAGATAAATATTACATTATACAAAAATGACTGTTTATACAGTATCCACATTACACACATTCAAATATAAAATTAATCATTAAATTAATTGACACATTGTAAAATTAATCTGGGCATATTCCGTCTCAATAACTCCTACACCTCATAAATTCGATTCTACACAATTACCTGTGTTGTTATCGCGGAGCTGAGCACTAACAAACAGGCTAATAAGAAATACAAAGTGTCCCAAATTAATGTGTACCCTCTTTGAAACACTATTTCTTAATAACTAAATGATGCGGAAACACAATATTTGTTATTCATGATTCAGAAAGGAATGGAAAGCATAGAAATTCGTTTTTGTGTTCCCTAAGCAAAAATAGCGGTGCTTTTAACGTTCCATGAATGTAAATGGGTACTGAAATGTTATTGGAAGGTGAAGAACGTTGTTAAGCTTCAGCAACGTTGAAGGGTGGAATGTGGTACACACCAACAAGTTTAACAAGCAGAAGATTCCGAGACAAGTTTGAAGTCGATGGAAGAGTGCAGGATGTGTTGAAAAGGCGACGCGGAAGAAAGAGAAGCTCCACCGATAATGAGAGTGCTGATGTAGTCATGCAGGCTTCTGCACCACTCCCAAAGAAGTCGTTGCGGTAACGTTCTCGTGAGATTGGTAGTGACAAATGCATCGAATGTTTCGAACTAAAAAATGGAAGCTTCACATACCGAGACTAGTCCACATACTAAAGAGGATACAGTGGTCCATGGACAAGTAAGATGAAAGGAAAGCTTTTCAAGAGTTAATTGTTTGGACAGTTTAGGCCACATTTAAACTTATGGCACAATAAAATTAATCGACCCAATTGTGTATACTGGGCTAACAAAAACCCAAAGGACTTTTAACCTTAATCTCTGTGGAGTTCAATCAACTACCACAAGATTTACAACAGCTTGCATTCCTTAGCATATTAAAAGATGCAAATAGTTTTACTTGGAAACGTAACGGGAGAGCCAAGAAACTAGGAACCAGCTGCGCGATGTGTTTCCAGGGCGTGCGGAAACATGATAACGCATTGCTGTTATAAACAAGGTCACGCTGTTGACGTGGTTTTACTCTGCAGTGTGAAGTACAGTATTGAGTTGACGATGATGTGATATAGTTAAGTTATTACGAGTTATTTATTATTTTGTCCTGTACTTAGTCAAAAAGTATATCAGTGCTCAGTATATGTTTTCTACTGCACAGCGTGTATTGTTTATGATTCGCATGTGTTAACTCACTCAGCTCGCCAAGTGAAAGTACGATTTTCAGAAATATTTCCAGGTGTAAAAGTTTCAGGCCGTACAACAATCCTTGAACTTTACAATAAATTTCAGGCTACAGGAAGTGTTGAGGCTAAGAAATCTAAAGAGGCGTAGTGTTCTTACCGAATAAAAATTAGACGACATCGGTCATCGTTTGGAGAATTCCCCCCAAAATCACTTAGGCGTCTTTTACAACAAGCAGACATTTCTTATGGCTCTGCGGGAAGAATTACCAAATTGCTGAAGTTAAAACTATTTAAATAACTGTAGCACATGCTCTTCAACCAAGTGATCCTGTAATTAGGCGCACATTTTGTGAGTGGAGTATCAATAGCGAAATAGACCTATTTAATATTTTTCACGGACGAGGCCTGGTTCCACCTTCATGGAAATGTGTGTACACAAGATATTCGTTATTGGAGCTCTGACAAACATAGTATTATTCATGAAGCACCCTTCATGACGAAAAAATTGGTGTATGGTGCTCCAGGAGCGGAGAAAGAGTACAGGGCCAATTTTTTTGAGCCGACAGTTGACGCCCCCCCCCCCCCAGTTTTTAGAGAATTAACAGACAGGGAGCGTGATTTTGCCTTTTTTTTTAACAAGACTGCGAAAGCTCATATGGCCAATATTTAGAACAGAACAACTGAAAGTGTCCTTGAGGACAGAATTATTAGTAGAGATTTGTGGCCTTCTGGGTCCCTCGACCTAACGCTCTGCGGTTTCTATCTCTGGGGTAGCTTAAAACATAGAGCGAACAGGACAAACCCACACAACCTGGAAAAATTAAAATAAAATATCCTCCAGTAAATTGCCAGCATTTCTCAACGTGAACTACGGCGAGTGATGGATAGTTTCCTAAAGAGGTGCTAAAAATGTATGGACAACGAGTTTCAGCCCCTCCTTTCATAAAGTTGGCAAGTAAAGCCTTTAAAGGTGGTTTTAAAATGTTGTACGGTATAATCCGCGTCTTTCTATGATAGCAGCAGACGGCAACGAGTGCCAAGGACGCGGACAGGAAAAGCACCGCGCAGCCGGTTCATTGTTTTTGGCTCATTTATGTATTTGCATAATGAAAGCTAGATATTTAGAGCCGTCGGTTTGAAATGCGTAATTTTTTACCCAAGTATAGGTTGTTTTGTTGTGCTTTGTGTGCAATAATTAATAACGTAATCACATAAATCATAGTACATTGCTTTATGAAAACAATTCTTATTCATTTGTTATTTGATCATCTGGTTGAAGTAGGTATATAGTTATAAATGATTTATATTATATAATGTACTGTATTTATTTAATGTCATTGTAATATTTTTTAAATCCTTCACTATCACCTATCACATATATAAAACTTTGTACTGATCTTAATGCGAGTATTCTCGACTCTTTGGGACCTTTAACCTTTACAGATGACTTAATGGCGACTCTGCTACAGACTGTCTAGAAAACTGGCCATACTACTATGTTAAACTGGCATACAAGTTCATAACGGTTGTTTTCTTTCTTTCTTTCCTTCCTTCTTACTGAATTGCTAGGATATCCTTTACCATTTGTCAGTCATTCGTCATTTTCAGTTTTATAATGGTAAATACATCTTGAATTTTGCACATTTGAAGAAAGTTTGTGCTATTCTTAGCTAAATAAGATGCAATATGTAGTAGGACATATTTGAGTTTCATAAAATTAATATATTTATTTAAATGAAAGTAAAGAATGCATACATTCATCCTATCAATACTACCAGTCCAACAGACTGTACACATTTTAATAATAGAAAAAAGTAATAAAACAAGACAAAAAATAAAAACATAAGGAAAGGAACTCGCTAAAAGAAAGCATCACTGTAAAAAGAAAGTAGAGTAAATAATTTCGAATACAACAGCGTAATTAAAAGAAATAAATGCACATAAAACGGTAAACCGCATTCCGATGCATTTTTATCCCTATACCAAGAACAGTTAGAAAATACAAATAAATGAAATACAGGAATAATAACCTGAATGCCAATACCGTGTAAAAACGAATTACTTCTTCCAAACCAATTTCTTACTTAAATACCTCGGCTTTAAGCTCAGATTTCCATAAATTATCCTTGGTTACCTCTTTCTTCTACCCATCATCTTCCTCCCTTACTTAAGTGTGAAATTTAGAAAAATCTGTTTTCAGAGTTCTTCAGCCAATTTTTGTCATACATATAATGCCAAAGTCACTGAAGAAACACAAGAATTTATCAATACCCAACCTCTTTCGGAAGCCTTGAATGATCCAGGTTACAATCCTCAGAGAAGGGGTTAGGTCCTATTGTCTTCTCGGTGTTTGCCACTATTTGGCCAAATCTTTGTTGCGTTCGTAGCTCTCCCTTCCGGTGAGGGCTTTCCCAGTGTCTTCTCCTTGTCTGCTGCCTACCCTACTGCCTCACCTCTCGCTTTTGCGGCAGGGTGCTGCTATCTGCTAACTACTCCTGATGCTTTTTCGTACTGGGTTGGGTTTCCACGCTGTGTCTAGGTTGCTGCATGTGTTATAGTTCCTGTCGGCTATAGACTCTGCCGTTAATGACGAGCTTGTCAAATCTCAACAAAGATGTGCCTCAAACATGTGCCTCTCCTCCCTCAAGCGCCTGACTAAAGTCCTTTCAGTTTGTGTAAAATGTGACAGTCCCCTACCCCTGAAGCATATATGTGCAATAGCACCGACCAGCCCACTTACATAATAAAGGTCAGTGTTCTATCTGCTTTGAGTGTGGGATTGTAAGCTTGCACAGTTGTTTACAATGCCTTGTGCATGCGACTGCTTTCGAGTTCTGATATCACTTCTAGTCCCTTGTTCCCCCACCACTTCTCCTCATTTCTCCTCTCTTGCGCATATGGAGTGTCACGACGTTTTACACAAACTGTACTAACACTTATTCCCGTTCCTCACAATACCGAGTATTTTGAAGGATAGCCGGTTTAGTTTACGTGGTCCAGTTTGAAAACAATAGATCTTCTTGTTTTGCAGCGTCGACCTACTCAATGAACACACTCAACATCGAACTCGCGAAGTTCCATCGTATTCGATATACTACACTTTCAATATATCTATCGTCATCTCCCAATCTCTTCCTATTGTTCAACAATACGGTATATAATATTGCTGTTACTAAGAGACGATTCTCTATATAGCCCACTTTTCCTTCTAGAGCACGCATCCATTCCGGTATGTTTCAAAATGCACTTTCCAATAGAATCCTAACCGCATTTTGTCCCTCGACTGTTTCACTCCGCTCTCCATTCAGCTAAACACAAACGTCAGAAGGAAACTCCTAAACCATGTGCTAACATAGGCAGTGAAGGAGCGGAAACCTTTGTGTTGTCTACGGGGAGAATGCCATTGAAGGCAAGCTGGTCATGAAAATGGTATTTTCGTTTCAGAGAGCCACTTTCAAGAAAATGATTCACCAGATCAAGGGGAGATTAAAAGCTAAACAACCAATGTTAAATTTACTAAATTAATGGCGAATTTTCTTGGAAATTTTTTTAAGATATGAGTCTGAACATTCTACAGGAATTTAGATATATCTATGTCATTTAATTACATTGATCTACTTTTACACCACAAGTTTGTTTATAATGGAAAACAACATTATTTTCTCAATTATACAATCTATTGATTAAAATTTATTGTCCTCAGTGGTCTAGGGGTACCATGTGATCCTCTAGTTAATGAGGTCTTGGGTTCAATCCCGGTGGAGGGCGATGGGATTTTTCGGGCGTAAAATCCCTTAGCATGCTTCCTTCGGAAGGGAAGTAAAGCCGGAGGTCTCGTGTCGTACGTAAAGGAAGCTGAAGCCTGATAAAGGCTCTGAGCAAAATTTCCGGTCTGTCCTGCCCAATATAGAATGGGACGGTAAGAACCATAGTAGGTAAAGAGCGCCCATAAATAGAAAAGCAATTATTATTTTGATTAAAATTTATTTTAAAAAACAACCAACCGATTTATTAACACCATTAATCCGATTAACATCAATGCCATTAGCCGGAACAACACTTTGAATTTGTTTTTATTATCCTAAAATTTAATTTATCTGCTTCAATAGTTTCAAAGAAGATGAGTCATTTGTACCAGAAAATACCCTTCACAAGAAAAGCTGTTCAAAGCTAAAATGGAGAAAACAAACTTGCATACATCTGCAAAGAAATAAACCATATGGCTTAAGAAAACATAAGCTGCTATACATAATAGAACAAGTTGTGGAGCAAAATTTCGCCTAAAATATAGACTAATGTGTAACCCCTACTCCAAAGTGTGGAGTTACGTTATTTTTTTTGTATAAAGCGTAAACAGAATTCACAGTGCAAAATACATTTAAAATGTAATTATTTTGCATTAAATGGTTAAATACATTTATATCAAATTATAGCAGTTGATAAGGCTGCACAAAAATATGATCATTTCATTTTTGGACAATTTTTGGCAATTATTCTCCCCTTAGATGGCTACCCGAGCTCTTTAATCCATATTTATCCACACTATTCAGCCCAGAATTAGCAGATGTGATGAACTAGGAACCATCGTCCAGCACTTTCACTTCTTGGGAGGGCTAGAGGACTACCCAGTACCTCATCACATACATCAGTTAAAAGATCATAACGCCACGCGTTTCATAATGCAAGTGGTATGTTTTCTTTTTTGCGCTATTCTTGTCCATCAAGAAAATGTTTTTATTTTAGATTGAGAAACATTTTCTTATCTCTAATGTTATGCACTTTAAAAGAGGGTTTGATGAGTTTGTTATATTAATAATGCAATGGAACACGGAATTGCCGGGAAATATTTGGAAACACCTTTCAAATAATGATTTATTCCTGAAAAATAACATATAGGTTTGTCATCCACAATCCACATCACTATTTTACGCTCTCTTTATTTTCATTTTATATCTCTATGGAGTAGAAGACAAATATGCTGTTAAATCCCACGAGATGCCAAACAAATATTTATGAACAGTTTCCTATTTACATATTTATTTTTAATCTGTATTTCATACGGCATGTGTGGGCGAATTCGTTCAAACAGCTGCACCACAAAATGAAAAATTAATGTGAAGTAAGCCAGAAATTAAAGCTAGCTAAAAGCTTTAGTTTCACATACGTATTTAATATGAATGAGCCCTACTAATTCTGCGGAAAGAAGTCTTTCCATTCTGTCTATTTTGCTCACATGCATTTGGTAAACTGAAACACAAATAGCTTGCCCAACTTAGTCATTCCCAACAGTGGAAGCAAATATTAGGTTACGAAACTGCATTCCATTTTATGTGGGGTTAGTTGTTTTAAGGATTACACGGTGTTAAAGAACTGAAATACTACAATAATCTAAATTATATTAAACTGCATAACTATTCACTTTCTAATGGATTCAGTCGTGGACATGAATGGTAGTTATATATACACAGCTGGACGTGAAGTCTGTGTATGATTTTCTGAATTGAATCTGCGTTATAAATGAAACAACATTTTGTAGTTGTAAGTCCTTGAAAGGAAAAGGTTTATTCGTTATTATTTCCTTATACTTTAAAATATTAATACGTCTGAATGAATATATCCTGATAACAATATATTATAGTTAAATAGACAGAAACCAAGCATACTCCTTTGCAACAGGTTTTGCATCTTGAAATGTCTATGTGAGTAACATAGACTATCCCACGCTCTCCATTCTACGAGGGGCACTATTTATATTTTGAGCCTTGGCAACCCTGAATGTTGTAGGTGCCATCTGACGTTTCCAATGGAAATTTTGACACTTTTACCATACTCTACTTCAAACATTTTGTCAATAGAGCGTCATTTGTTTTGTTTACACTAACTTGAAAATTGTGTGTCAACAAAAACATGGAATTAACTCGTGAAAATGTTCGTGCAATGATTTATTACGACTTTCGACGTGGATTATCAAGACAAGAGTGCATCAATCAACTAACTTCCACATTTGGGACAAAGCTCCATGCTTTGCCAATGTGATACGCTGGTATAACGATTTTAATCGTGGCCGCCGTTCGCTCAATGATGAAGTTCGTGAAGGTCATCCAAAATCAGCTGTTGTGTCAGAAAATATTGATGCTGTGCAAAACCTAATAATGAAAGATCGTCGTGCGACATATTGTGAGATTGAGACAACTCTAGGCATTAGTTCCACCAACATATATAAAATATTGCATGATTATTTAGACGTGAAAAAAGTTTGCTCTCGTTGGATCCCACATAATTTGACGTAATCTGAAAAAGATGCTCGTGTCGATTGGTGTACAAGAATGCTCAAGAAATACAATGGCGGTGCCTCAAAAGACATATATAAGATTGTAACAGGTGACCAATCATGGATCTATGCGTATGAGTCGACTGTATGGGTGTTTCAAGATGAAGCAAGTCCAACAAAAGTTGTTCGCACTCGAAGCACTTCGAAGCAGATGGTCGCCTGTTTTTTCAACAAAACTGTCTATGTGGCAACAGTGCCTTTAGAGAAACGTAAAACAGTGAATGCCGAATGGTACACAACCATTTGTTTGCCGAAAGTCTTCGGTGAAGTAAGGAAAACCAACAAGAACAGTACGATCGTTCTTCATCAAGACAATGCGAACGCACACACATCTCGTCTAACAACAGAGTATTTGAAGGCTCAAAAATCGAATTGATGGGTCATCCGCCATACAGTCCTGATTTGGCACCCAATTACTTCTTTTTCCCCCGAAAATCAAGAATAAATTGCGTGGACAACGATTTTCATTGGCAGAAGAAGCCGTTGATGCCTTCAAAAACCATGTTTTGGAGGTGTCTTAAGAAGATTGGAACAAATGCTTTGACAAATGGTTCAAACGGATCAAAAGTATATTGATCATAAAGAAGAATATTTTGAAAAACAGTAAAGCAGTTTTCAATCAGAGATTACTGCGTTTTAATTATTAGGCTCAAAATATAAATAGTGCCCCTCGTATGTCCTTGACTAGTCAAACTGATGGCGTGATATGGCTGGTTAGGAAACCTATTATGGTGCGGCAACATTGAGAAATACAGAATCTTCGTTTGAACGCGTGGCTGTGTTACGGGGAATTGCTTGCCTTGTGCTGCGCTGTTTCTAATAGTTTCTGTTCCCCCATATTTTCCCTCATCTCCGTGCACCTGCTAATCTATTGACTCGAAGTCGAGGTTGATGCCATGAGCTTCAGTGTTATATGTGTTAGTTCTGTTACAATGCAAAAAGTGTACCACACAGAATCTTTATGTACGAGTCCTATCTGACAGCAAACTCTTGGAGATAATTAAGACGGCGATTTATAGACAGATTCTCTGCTGTTCGTGTGCCTCACGGAGAAATCGTCTGTTATCTTGTGAACGGATTTAGGGAAGTGTAACAATTATTCTTGATAAGAAGCCGAAAATAAATCGCCACGTTCTTCTCGACGAAAACCGAGGAAAGTTAAAACAAAGTCCAAATGAATCTCTGAGAAAGCTTACGCGGGAGTCAGACAATTCTCAAAACTCGGCTTGGAAACTACACTTCTAAAATTAAAAGTTCGGGATTACAACCACGATATAACGCGAGTACAGTTAATTTCTGATGGTGCTAGTACTCGCGTTGAAGCTTTTTTACTTTCTTTCTGCTTTTCTCCGGACGAAGCCGTGGTTTTATGGCCCTCATGTACGCCATAAAGAATTTACGGATATTAGAAATCTATGCGCTTGAATTTAAGGGGCTATGAATATCCGGACTCCTTTGGCAAACAGCGTACTTCCCGGTACCAAGAAATCGAACCGGCCGGGCGCGCATCCAAGCGAAGGCTCTTTAGTACAGACTTTGTGGCAAGAGAGTTGCAACATATCAAGGCACGCACAGCAATAGCTTTGCCTGTGTTCCACATGCGTAGTCATAATTTTTGTTACCAGCTTTGTAATGTTGTGGTCTTTGCCGCTGCAACCTCTTTTTCCATTTTACCTATTTCACTTTACAGTACACAACACTGGGTAGCCACAAGAGAGTTCTGTGTATGGTACGCGTGCTGCTCTGCAACATGGTATGGCTGATCCATCTGATTGGCTGCGTAAACAATATTTTAAAAGAAAATCCATTTTAATAAACACAAGCTACAGTTTTGTTTGGATATTACGCAATTCCCTCATTACCGTTTGTAATCATCAGGTAGGCTTTCAAAATAAATTCAAAGTTGCAAGCAGAGAGGTGCACATAGTAAGTGTTATGACCCATAAGACCTACAATGTTTTCTCAACATTGCCGCGTCATAACTCATACGTCATCAGCTGGGCGGTATACAGTTTTGAATACCTATTCAGGACGTAGACCGATGTTGTGCATGTAGGCGGATAGCGTTCATTTATGGACTAGCTGTCAAGTATGACGAAAGAAAGCGCATCCGAACATTATTGTTGTGGTATAAGCACTTTTATATAAAAATAGCATGTTATAGGTTTAGAATTATTGTTATTATTGTTATTATTATTAAAAAGAATTAGGCTGGACTATTGTGACTTTAAGAAGTTAAACTCGTCCTGCCACCTGAATGATATTGCTTTGTCCCTATACCTGCACAGCTGTTAGGAAAACAGAACCTTTGATAATAGGAATTAACTAATGCTATTATTATTATTATTATTATTATTATTATTATTAGTGTTATTATTATTGCATGATGACACTAGCATGACTATAGTAGTAAAAAATCTTCTATATATAAACACACTATCTTCCTAAGCTTTATTCATATTATACAATCATTATAAACTTGGCGGTACAACAAGTAAAAGTAAATATAAGCCATAATGTAACCTCTGTCATACTTTTTTAAAACTAATAGGAAACAAATTGTTTCAAGTCAATAAATGTTTAAAGTCCCGAAAATGTTTTAAAAAGGCTTGTTTTAACTCCCAGCTTCTGTATAAAGCAATTCCTTTATTTTTACTGCATTGTAGCTCCGTATGAACTTATTTATTTTCTCACCCTAAAAGCTTTTGGATCCTATCATTATACATTTCGGGAATTATTTGTTTTAGTGTTATTTATGTATATATTAGTGCAAATTTATTTTTAAAACATCACTATAATTGATAGTTCTGTGTAGTAATAGTTCAAAATATGTTTAACTCCCATACTTTCTAAACAACAATGTTTTATTTTCACCGCATCGTAGCTCCATTTTATTTTATTTGTCAATTTTTTCGCACTAAAAAGTACCTATTGTACATCAGCATTGCAACTTTCGTAAACTATTTGTTTCTCTAAATTTTGCAAATTTATTTTTAAAAAATCACGCTGGTCTAGCCTTCATGTTTCATTGATAGTTGTAGAAGTACATGAAATAATATCTTCTTTATTCTTATATTAACGAACATTCTGACTGAAGTATAAGGTAGGCATTGCTAGATGTAGATCTTATATAAGTTTTAATTTCATATATTAACAAACTTTGTGGATAAAATATAAGTAGGCACTGCTATAATATGTTGAGTATGTGCAACTGGCAACACCGGAAAACATGTGCAAGGGCTCTCATTTTTTACATTATATTTTTCCCCCCATTAACATTCCCTTTAACTGCAATGCTCGTATCCATAGCTTTTAACCATTGGAACATATTGCTTATCAACAATGGTGCTTACTCGTACGTTGTTGTCATTGGATACTGATTCTTCTTCGTCTTTGGTTTTTATACATTAGATCACGCACACATTTACACTGTCATTCAAACTTCCAGACTCTAGGGAGAATAGACTAGAGAAAAATTCCCACCCCCAGCCTGGAACAAACCCGAGACCCCTCGCACAGCTGGCAGTTGTTCTACTGACTGAGCTACCGCCAAAGCCTTTCTGGGCATGCCTCAGACACGAGGTAGAAGGGAGGTTTTGAGGGGTGGGAATTGCTCATTCAATACCAATTTAAGTCACTTCGTTCCTACATGGGCCACAATACAAATGTACCTAATAAGTTCGGTACAAATCATTTAGGTAGTAAACTTAAGCCTTGCGTATCAGAGATTAAGTTGCAATCCAGACTAATTTAATAAGATGCTCAATGGAAAGTTGTAAGGGACAAGAAAAATTGAATTTTGCACCCTACATTACTCATTATTCGCTTCTATTTATAGTATAACGTAGAATAGGCTATGATTTTTATTTTTGTTTTTAAACTCGTATAACAGCCTTTGCATTAATATAAAATCAAATCCCATATCGCACTCTCTGTGTAGATTACAGTATAGAGCAAAAGGATAGTTCGAAATAATCATAAAGCTGCAGTTGTTCCATTCAGAATCGAAATTGTGATGACAGAAAATGCATACATAAACATTAAAGGAAGTGCCTGTCTGTGCAAACGTGCTGATCTCGTAATCAGTGCATGGATTCTTTTGTTTTTTACATGATATTAGAGAGCAGTCGATTCCAACTATGGCATTATTAGTGGACAGTTCCCTACTATCGTTAATATGCAAATGGGCATTTCATGCACCTTAACATTCTCGAGCGCCGTCTTCAAGTTCAGGATTAAATTTCAGAAATTAAAATGCTATTAGCAATTAAATATGCTTATTTCTATTGAATAAAAATTCCAAAAAATAATGCAATTGAAGTAAATGTTTATAGTTCCGTTTAATCTCTTATTGAATCAGATAAATTTCCTTAAGCCACAGGTAATTTCGTCAATACACGCTAATTGCAATTCTAAAATGAATTGTGTCCGCAAAAATATCGAATTTTAATTTAATAATTGTTTTAATAATATATGATGGGTAAATGAACTCAAATTGTTACGAATTGTATATTTGTGCCGTTTCGTTCATTATATGGGTGTACTTTTGCTTCACCATATGTAAAATTACTTCCGAAGGTTCTGTCTTCTTGGCTTGAGGTGGGGATTACCCCACTTACTGATGAAGTGCACGCCTAGTCTTGACACTTGAAAGAGAAAGAGACAGGAATAAATGTTGGACACTAGATAAACAGCTGTCACTTTCGCTTTCGCAGTGGCGTGTGTCTCATGAGCGTAAACAAACAAATGAATGTTTCGTTTCTGCTACGTCCCAATAAATCCACCATTTTCCAATGGCACATTTTGCCACCTAAACTCACAATCTACGAATATTGTTATAAGGTTGCTCAACATTTAACTTAAATATGTTTTGCAATTTATACTGTTGTAACGTAATCAACCAAACCATCTTTCTGACATTTAAATGCAAAACAACTACACCGTTAGGCCCTTATTGTAGGCTGAAGTTATTCCATTTTACACTGTTCTAGTGTAGGCCAATAGTATGCCAGCTGTAGGTGTTATATCGCCAAAACATTAAATCAGCATTTTGTCGTGTTTGGATTAAGGGACGTGTGGAAAACTAAATCACTAATCACCCTTCAGATAAAGGAGAGAAGTGAAGTAGGCTATGTTTTTTTTATGTCTACAAAACCGGTTCAGATTCTGTGACCTATCTTGTAATGTTTGCAATGTGCTGAATTTTAAAGCCACATTAAGAGTGCAAAAAAGTGGTTAGTGTCCTTTGAAGTGATTAATTACTTAAAACTCCTGTGTGGTATCACGTAGTTACTACCGAAACTATGAAATAGATTGTTCCTCTATTAGCCTTAAAAGTAGAAAACTACTACATTCATACATTTTCCTTGAATTTAACATCTAATTTGGGAAAAAGTTATTTTTCAGAAACTCTTTTATACTATATTAGCTTTTTTAACTTGGGTAAACCGAAACTTTTTCTTTCTTTGTAATTCTCTCAGCTAAGTTTGCGAGAAACACTAGAGTGTTATGTAGTTTTGCTCTATATTAAGCTGGTAAGTCGTATGGAATGAATGACTGTGAAAGTCTTCGGGCATCTGCGCAGCGTCAGTCCTGATATAGGCCATTTATGAATAATCAAAACACGCACACATAAGCTCTGGACTTAATACAAAAATCTTCCTAATTAATCATAAATTTCTTGAACCCAGAAGCCTTGGAATAGGTGCCCTACAACAGACTGTAGGGCTAGTGGAATAAATTCTTATAAGATAACTGTGCACCGAAACCAGGTCGCACGGAAGGTGAGCTATACGCTTTACTATTACAGGCGACAGTTGTAAGTGAGAAATGAACTCCTGTGCGAAGTTCTATTGTGTTAAAGTTTTGAACAATGGATGGAGGTTTCTGAAATTATCTCTGTCAAGTTTCAATAAGAGATTGCAACTGACAGACTGCCCCGCTACATTCCTTTAATGCCTCCAGTGACTAAGTGAATGTAGTCTAATACCTATAACTTCATACTAAAGCAGAATCTGATCAGGAGAGATAGAAAAGGTACGTCGGTTATGCTTTCAGGCGGAGAAACCTTCAAGTGTTTTTCTATTCTTCATTACTATGTTAAGGTCCAGTAAGATATTTTCCAGAAAAATAACCCTGAGGCCTCCTGTTACAGACAAACTTAGACATAAATTCTGTGGACAATAGATGAAAGAGTTTCACTCAAAATCTTAAAGTAAACAAGAAAACCTCAACATTTTAAATAAGGTATTTGTAGCACTGAAATTTGGTAAAAATCTCTGGAAAAATGGACAGTTGGGTTGCGTGACAAAAAAACAATAGTAAATTTTCTAATTTCAAACTATTGCATTATATATTGCCCGTATACAAAAAACATTTTTCATTTGTGTTTTTTTTTTCAATTTCTCAACGGTTGTGCTTATTGAAATTAAGCTGAATTTTCGTCTTAATTCCTCTGAAGTTGTCCACGCATATGTCCTAAAATCAATTCGTCATATTTCTGTACTGTGAAGATTTTTGAATCAATGCTTTTTAAAGTAAGTAATTAGGAAATATGTAAATTAGAGAAACAACTTTCTCTTGATTTAATCTATTGCAAGGTATTATATGATAATTTTGTATCGATATTATGATAATATAAAGGAAAGAGAAATTTCAAAGAAAAATTATTTTTAAAAACATTGTACTGAATATTACATTGTATCTTCGAAAGTAATAACCAAACGTGAGTGTGTTACATTCACATGAGTTTCTCTACACGATATCGTCAATTTTTGTGTAGTTTCTAGAAATTATTTTTAGAAAAGCTTGTTTTTCTCTCTACACTATGTTAATCGAGATAAACCTTTGCAGTAGTACTTTCAATACATATTTCGAGTCCCGCCATGGGCATGGGTGTTTGTATTGTGTCTATGTGTTGTGTAATTGCGGTGACAAGCGGTAACTAATACAGTAAAAAACACAGTATAAACTGGATAAAACAAGGGAACTTTAAAAAAAATCTGATGTTACATTACGTGACTTTCTCTACTCTTGTACAAACTATTTTTACAAACGCTTATTCCCTATCTACTTCATGTTAATCGAGATAAACATTTGCAGACTCTAACTTATTGCTAATTTTCTTGTAGATGTAAGGGGAATATATATTTACAAGGGCAATATAGAAATATAGCAGCCTTTAAGCATCGACATATATCTTAATAGCTGGTTGCTAGGTGCAGCACCATTCTTTTGCCACAGATTAATACTCTTTGCATATCAAAGACAAAAAAATGAATAACAAATTCCCATTTGAGAAAATAAGTATTGAAAAATTTAAGGGAATAACAAGCAATATCTCGAAAATGGTTCACTAAACAAAAAATGTATATAGTATAAATTGTGTATTTTAACACGATCTACATGTTTTGTGTAGTAAATTTTTGTCTGGTTTACCAGTTATGCAAAAGTCATTCACAATGAGGAATACTTTTGGAGACGTTCCCAGAAAATTCGAGATATGCATTTCATTTGTCATGAAAATATCTTAAACATATGATATTTTAATATAAATCGTTAGAGCCATTTTTGAGAAAATTAAAATTTCGAAAAATGTTCAATGTAAAGGGTAGTCTGGGTTGCGAGGATTCTCTTGAAAACCTTCGTGTCTTATCTCTGAAAAATAATGAACATAAATACCAAGTTTGGTGTTTATTCGACTGTTCATTTATGAGTTATGCTGTTCACAGACACACACACGGACATGTTTCTAAAAATGCTTTTTATGGATTCAGAGGGTCTCAAAACATGTATTTCCGGTGAAATCTCAGTATCGAATTTTTGGGTGGAGTACAATACTTCCCCTACTTACTATACGTAGTAGAGAAAGTACAAAAGTACAAAGGGAATATGAAATCGATTTACAGTTAGATATTTGAAAACGAAAAAGTTATATGCTAGCCTTGCCATTCAATATTCTTTAAATAACATCGTCAGACAAAAATGGATAGCACAACACTTTAGAAACAAAATCTGATGTGTTGCAGTCACATGATTATCTCCTCTCTTTTACAAACTGTGTATTTTTACAAACGCTTAATTTCCGTCTACTTCATGTTAATTGAGATAAACATTTGCAGAAACTGCAGACATTTGCAGAAATTATTTCTAATTTTCTTCTAGATGCAAAGGGAATAAGATAGTCAAATATTTTAAGAGCTGCTTGCTATGTGGAGCATTCCATTCTCTTATGTCCAGGACATAAAACAACGAATAACAAATTACTATTTGAGAAAAAGTGTATGTATTGGAAAATTCAAAAAATAAAAAGGAATCCCTCGAAAATGGTTCATCCGACAAAAAAAAAATGTATGTGGCATAAATTGTGTGTTTTAACGAGATATACACTTTTTGTGTAATAACATTTTGTCTATCTCTTACGGTTTTCCAGTTATACAAAAGTCATTCAGAATGAATGAAAAATATTCCATATAAAGGGTGGTCTGGGGTGCGTGGAGTTTCTGGAAAATCTTCGTGTCGCATCTTTGGAGGATACTAAATTCAAATACCAAATATAGTATTTATCCGACTTTTCGTTTTAGAATTATGCTGTTCAGGCAGATACACAGACGTACAGACATGATCCAAAAAATGATTTATTTGGATTCAGGACACACAAAAAACACGTATTTACAGTGAAATCTTGGTAGAGAATTTTTGGGTGGAATGCAATACATCCCCTACTTACCATACATAGTAGAGAAATTAAAAAGACGAAGGTATTGAAAAATGCTAACCATGATATCCCTGAAATGGTCGATACCTTAAAAAAATACTTAAAGAGTCGTGTCTTTTGAAGATATCTCTATTTTTGTGTAGTATGCCTTTGTCTGTTTTTTATATTTTACCCGTTATACAGAATTATACAGGTTTTCAAGAAACTCCCCCACCCTAGATTACCCTTTATATGGAACATTATTCGAAAATTTTAATTTTCTCAAAAATGGCTCTAACGATGTTGATTAAAATATCATATGTTTAAGATATTTTCATGACAAATAAAATGTATATCTCCAATTATCTGGGAATGTCTCCAAAATTATTCTTCATTGTGAACGATTTTTGGATAACTGGTAAACCATAAGAGATAAACAAAATTTTACTGCACAAAAAATGTAGATCGCGTTAAAACACACAATTTATGTCATATGCATTTTTGTTGTTGAGTGAACCATTTTCGAGATATTGCTAGCTATTACCTTAAATTTCTCATACTCATTTTCTCAAATGGGAATTCCTTATTCACTTTTTTGGATATGCAAAGAGTATTAATCTGTGGCAAAGAGAATAGTGCACCTAGCAACCAACTATTAAAGAGATATGTCTATGCTTAAAGGCTACTGTATTTCTATAATTCCCTTGCAAATACGAAACAAGGGGAACATAGTAGGCCTCAAGCGATAGTCAAATATTTTTAGAACTGGGCTCTATGTGTAAAATGTAATTCTCTTTTGCATATCAAAAGATCGTTTCTGCAAATGTTTATCCCGATTAATATGAAATAGATTGGGAATAAGAGCTTGTAAAAATAGTTTGTACAAGAGCAGAGAAGGTCATTTGAGTGTAACATATCATATTTTTGAATTATGCTGTTCATACACACCTTTTATAAAAATACTGTTTTTTGGAAGGGGCCTCAAAACATATAACTACAGGGAAATCTTCGTGAAAATGTAATACTTCATTTAGCAACTGACACGAGTAATGAAGGTATAAAAAATGAGAACTTTTGAACAACATAGCTATACCGACATAGTTGTTCAATCGTTCGCTCTGGCACGCTTTGTGAAGTACATAGTGTAAGGCATGCTCACTACTTGAGAACATATGCTACAAAGTACAATAAACAGTAAAACAAGACGAGTACCGAAACACATGAGCAGAGGTGTACAAATAAACAGTTAACATTATTGTTCTTGTTAGCTCTACACGAGGTTTGGGATTGTAACGTATCTATGTTAGCTCACTTGTCATGGGGGTAACAAACATATAAGGAATTATGGCAGTCCTGCACATTCTATAAGATAAGAAATCCATGGTGTAAGAACCGAGTTAGTGTAATATATGAAGGGTATTTTAAAAGTAAGTTCCGATTTGCAATAAAGCATGAACTACAAAATATTTTCCGATAGTTTATTTTTACTTTCTCTACTATGTATAGTAAGTAGGGGAAGTATTGTATTCCACCCAAAAATTTGATACCGAGATTTCACCGGAAATACATGTTTTGAGACCCCCTGAATCCAAAAAAAACATTTTTGGAAACATGTCCGTGTGTGTGTCTGTCTGTGTGTCTGTGTGTCTGTGTGTGTGTGTGTGTGTGTGTCTGTGTCTGTCTGTGTGTGTGTCTGTCTGTGAACAGCATAACTCAGAAACGAACAGTCGGATAAACACCAAACTTGGTATTTGAGTTCAGTATCTTCCAAGGATGCGAGACGAAGGTTTTCAAGAAAATCCCCCCAACCTAGAGAACCCTTTACATGAAAGATTTTTCGAAAATTTTAATTTTCTCAAAAATGGCTCTAACGATATTGATTAAAATATCATATGTTTAAGATATATTTATGACAAATAAAATGTATATCTTGAATTTCCTGGGAATGTCTCCAAAAGTATTCTTCATTGTGAACGACTTTTGCATAACTGGTAAACCATAAGAGATAGACACAATTTTGCTACACAAAAAATGTAGATCGTGTTAAAATACACAATTTATGTCATATACATTTTTTTCTTGTTGAATGAACCATTTTCGAGATATTGCTTGTTATTCCCTTAAATTTTTCAATACTTATTTTCTCAAATGGGAATTCGTTATTCATTTTTACTTTCTCTACTACGTATAGTAAGTAGGGGAAGTATTGCATTCCACCCAAAAATTCGATACCGAGATTTCACCGGAAATACATGTTTTGAGACCTCCTGAATCCAAAAAAAGCATTTTTGGAAACATGTCCGTGTGTGTGTCTGTGTGTGTGTGTGTGTCTGTGTGTGTGTGTGTCTGTGTGTGTGTGTGTGTGTCAGTGTGTCTGTGAACAGCATAACTCAAAAACGAAGAGTCGGATAAACACCAAACTTGGTATTTAGGTTCAGTATCTTTCAGAGATGCGACACGAAGGTTTTCAAAAAAATCCCCCCACCCCAGACTACCCTTTACATGGAACATTTTTCGAAAATTTTAATTTTCTCAAAAACGGCTCTAACGATTTTGATTAAAATATCATATGTTTAAGATATTGTCATGACAAATAAAATGTATATCTCGAATTTTCTGGGAATGTCTCCAAAAGTATTCTTCATTGTGAACGACTTTTTCATAACTGGTAAACCATAAGAGATAGACAAAATTTTACTACACGAAAAATGTAGATCGCGTTAAAATACACAATTTATGTCATATACATTTCTTTTGTTGAGTGAACCGTTTGCGAGATATTGCTTGTTATTCCCTTAAATTTTCCAATACTTATACTTTTTCTCAAATTCGTTATTCATTTTTTTATGTCCTGGACTTGCAAAGAGAATGGAATGCGCCGCATAGCAACCAGCGTTAAAATATTTGACCATCGCTTAAAAGCTACCATATTCCCCTTGCATCTACAAGAAAATTAGCAATAAGATTGACATCTCGATATCTCGATTAACATAAAGCATATGGAGAATAGGCGTTTGTAAAAATAGATTGTACAAGAGTAGAGAAAGTCATGTGAGTGTAACACATCAGATTTTTTTGTCTTGGATATGCAAAGAGTTATAATCTGTGGCAAAGGGAATGGTGCTGCACCTAGCAACCAGCTATTAAGAGATATGTATGTGCTTAAAGGCTACTGATTTTCCATATTGCCCTTGTAAATATATATTTCCCTTACATTTACAAGAAACTTAGCAATAAGATAGACTCTGCAAATGTTTATCTCGATTAACATGAAGTAGATGGAGAATAAGCGTTTGTAGAAATAGCGAAATTCTATTAGCAGGAGCTCTTAAAATGTATTCTACATAGAAAGAGAATTTAATTGATTGTGAATTCTGTGTGGAAAGAAATGTTATGTTATATATAATGGAATAGAGAATTAGTGAGACAAAATATTCAGTACTTCTTATTTTATTGCATAAAGGATCCTACTTTAAAAACATCTCTCGTAATACTAATATCCTATTCGCAATATTCGGAGTGGTGAGATAGAATGAAAAGTCTGCAGTCTCTTCTTGACGTATAATGCGTTCGTTTAGTTCATTCCAATTACTACTTCCTCCTTCACAGTCAGTGTAAGTCGTTAATTTGTTCTTGAAGCTTTGAGGACGGACAGGGCTAATAAGGGTGTCACTCAGGAGTGACTCGCTCATTATTATGTCACTCAGAACTACAAACTCCGAGACGTGGTGATGCATCCAGTTTCTAGTATTTTACTTTTGAATAATGTTGACAGAACCTTCTTATCATTTGGTGTCAAAATTAATCTCACAATGAACCATTCTTAGTGTTCTGAAGTAAATTATAGCAACTGAGGCAGTATTTTTAACACTTGAATAATTTCAATTAAATTATATAATATGTAATTTCACTAACAGCCCGCCTTGAAGCAATATGTATGTAATAATATATACAAACGTATGTAACAGTCATTGCATATGCTTATATTATTGTAAACATGTTTAATAATGTTATGTGAACGCATTATGTAATTTAATAATGCAAGAGCTGTGAGAATAATAAGTTTAAAATTTCTAACAATGAGGTAACCTCGAGGTAATAATGAGTTTGAGTGTTTGAATACTACTAGTCATGATTAGGGCAGCAATAATGCAAAGTTTGTGACAGTTTAAAAATAGCCAATCAACGGCCAGAAAAAGCTGTAATTAAATGCAGGTATTCTAATGGACTAGGATTAGCCAATTAGAGACTTGAAATACCGAAGTTTACGGATTTGGACGGTTCAAATATGTTCAGTTGCCTGCAGATCTTGGTAGTGACTGAATGGAAGATGTGTTCTCTAGAGAAATATTACGTATTCGTGTGAAACGAAAATTAGGTATACGCGTGTGCAAGTATTAAATAAAAGAATATCACAGCTCTTGATATCAGTGTAGTGCTATTTAATTTGTGTCAAGGATTAATAAAAAGAAGTGAATTTAAATTTAAAATCTGTGTAAGGCTACATTCTTGTCGCACCACACCCTGCGTAAGAGAAACGTGTCTCTAAAACAATACTAACGCAGCCGAGGCAAAAACAAACATAAATAATATCTATAGAAGCAGTTTAATAACAAAGTTAATTTTTTTAAACTTGCAGCGTAACAACAAAATACATCTTGAAATCAGCTTTACATACGTTGCAGCATATTATGTAACAAACAATACTCTTTAAAATTGACGTCCATACGTGGAGCTAAATAAATAAACAACTCCAACATAAAGACAATAATATCTCTCGCAACACAAACATTAAGCTATAAACAAAATGAAATTATGGGTGAAATGTGAAATATAAGACATTAATAGTGACATTTTCCTCTAAGTGGTTTCAATTTTATAAATCCTGTACAGTAGGTATATCAGTTTCATACGTAATTTTACGAAGGTAAAATCCACAGGACAGCAAAAATAATTTTACAGTTACAGCACTGTAAGGGCTGCACATCTCCTAATTTTGGCTTTATTAGGTGTTACTGACTAATCCCATGATACTATTGAAAGAAAAAACGTAAAAATAAGCGTGAGCATAATTCTCTTTATTTTATTTAGTTTATAAAATAGTTAATGAAACGAAGTTAAAGGAAATGAAAATAACGTATTATTACCTGAAAACCAGCTCACAATTATTTTACTCCTGCTTATACTGTATTTTATGACTATTTATACACTTATAGTGCAAAACCAAGAAAGAATTTCCCAAATAACTCAAACTTGGTAGAAGTGTACAGGAGTGTGCAAGCAATAAGTGATTAGGTTTGCAGAGAGATGGAGTACACGTAGGCCGAGCAGAGCAATGTCGTATCCGTCCGAAAGTCGGTGTTGCTCCCAGTGCAGTGCAGCGTCCAGAGCCCAGCTCAGTGCAGAGCTGTCAAACAAAGTGGAAACAATAAAGTAGGTGTGCCAGTATGCCTCATCTACGTCAAAGGGGCGTATTGGCATGTAAGTGAGTTCGAACGGAGAAGAATGATCAGTCTCAGGGAAGCGGGTTTGTCATACCGTGACATTTCGGCTCGTACAGGGCATGCTGCTACGATAGTGATGTGTGTGCGGAAGAGTGGATAGATGAAGGTCGTACGCAGCGAAGAGCGGGTACAGGACACAGAACATGACCACAGAATGGGATGACCATCATCTTGTCCGAATGGCCATAACGGACCGTACAGCTTCATCCACAGTGTTGGCTCGACGCTGAAGCACTGCAACAGGTGGAAACTTGTCTGCATTAACGGTTCGTCTCCTTTTGCTGTAAGTTGGACTGGCTGCATGCATGCCTTTACGTCGGCCTCCATTGTCCAGAAACCACAAGCTCCCTCGTCTGCAATGGGTACGTGAGCACCGTCGCTAGGGTGCTGAGTGGCAAAATATAGTATTTTCGGACGAGTCCCTCTTCAATGTGTCCTACAGTGATGACCGCATACGTGTCCGGCGGTACCGTGGTGAGCGCAACCTAGAAGGCTGCATAGTTGAGCGGCATATAGGACAAATACCAGGTGTGATGGTTTAGGGCGCCATTGGCTACAACAACCGATCTCGCCTCCTACGAAGTGAGGGCATTTGAACAGCAACCAGTACCTAACGGTGGTTGTAGAGCCTGAGGTACTCTCCCTGCTTCAGGCATTTCCACAGGCCATATTTCAACAGAATAATGCCCGGTCACATATTGCAAGGAATGTACAAGCCTTCTTCGAAGGTCGATGGGTATCGTTGCTTCCCTGGCCTGCACGTTCGCCTGACATGTCGCCCATCGAACATGTCTGGAATATGGTTGGTCGGCACCTGGTGCGTCAGGGTCCTCCAATAACCAAAGTCACGGATTTATGGGCTCGAATAGAAACTGCGTGGTGGGAAATCCCTCAGAATTTATTCAGAAACTTTTTGATTCAATGCCACGGCGTATAACAGCTCTAATTGCAGCGCATGGAGGCCACACCAAATACTGAATATTAGGGCTCAAAGGTCATGTATATATTTGAAAAGTTTAGCATTTGTTACTTGTCATATACCTCACCTGTGGTATTAAATTCATTGAATGCATGCGTTTCCTTCTTGGAGTTGCAATTTTCACAAACGGCAGTGTATATACATACGTTTTCTTATTTGAGATAACAGCGTCATTACAATTTACTCTAGCTTCTTAATATACTAAATCTACTCCAAATAAGCGCGGTTAGGTTTAATTTTAAACCTTAATGCTTAAGGGGCTTTACTCTAACGAAATTAAGCCTCATTTTACTTTATTTAACAGTATACTGACGTGCATAAAATCTGGCCCATAATGAAACGCAGATGATTCTGTTAGCAATGACAAATGTTGCTCCGCCCTCTGTCAGCGTGAGCTCCTCTGTTCCTCGAGGTAATTTCTAGCCATTGAATTGACAGGTTGTTTTCACTCCCCAAAAATATGTCCGAGCTGCCGAAGGGTAACATTACACCACATGTTCTAACCGCGGAGTAACGTTAAGGCAATGCTGCGCTGAATTTAGGCGCAAAAATAAAATATAATATAATAAAAATCTAGAAATAAACACGAAAAACTATTTATCTTCGTCCCCATGTTGCTGACGAAAGTTCTCAATAAATTTCTTAGCTGTCGTCCAGTTAAACGAAACATGCAAATAATTCTTCATGCCTTCCTATAGTAAGCTAAATTATGTTGAATTGATCTGGGGTTTCCTTTTGTACAATCGTAGCGAAACTTTTTCATAGAGGTGGTATCTCTTAGCTGTCCACGCTTCGGTGTACTACATCGACAAGTGGCCGATGGTTTGTTACACTAAGTGCGGCGGACGTTATGAAATTGCTAAACAGTTATATATTACAAACTATTTGTTTCATATGATCTTATATTAAATGCATGTACTCTTCTTAAATGTCTCTATAGGTCATTCATGTGCAAGAGCTTGTTAACTGTTATAAATTAGGGGATACTTAAAAGGGACTTTTTATAATACACAGAGAGATCTCGTATGTTTAAAAGCAAGATAAGATGAATGCATCTGCCCTTTCTCCGCATTCAGTGGCTGAATGGTATACAAATACTTGAAGAAGATAACCAGTATAAGACAAAGGTAATGCAATTTATGTACGTTAAGCTAATTCGCAAGTAACCGGGAACGGTAACTACCAACCAAAAGTTGACAGTATGTGTATTAGAATATTATCAATCACAATTAACGAAAAGGAAGCGGGAGATCTGGCAAAGTTCCAACTTTCCCATTTCCGTTCCCGGTCATTCTGTGCATTGCTTTCTCCATGGTGTAAATTATTCAATAAGATCGTGAACTACTCGTTTCTAAAACTCTCAACAGTAGCAAGCATGGAAAAACAAAATGCGATCACATTAACAGTTGATGTGTTCAATTCAAATGACTTACTCTACCCATTCCTATAAAATATTTTAGAAAAGCTAATTTTTCTATATACTTCACCTTAATTGACCAATGTACATTGGCTGTGCGTACAAGAGGGATACAGGAGACTGAAGAACAATCACAGTAAATAATTTAAAATGCGGATCGCAATATGTTTGCTCCTAAACTTAACTCTTTACATGACATGACATGATAAACAAACGAATGAGAATTAGTACTTCAAGTAGAGTATGAAGTATCTGAAAACTAAACAATACCTAACTGCGAATATCTCGGAAAAGGTTATTGACACAAAATAATTTTACATAAAGTGTGTATTATAATAAGATCTACATTTTTGTGTTTAAATTTTTGTATATGCGTTATGGTTTACCAATTATACAATATATAAAACTCATTCATAATGAAGAACCTTTCAGACTATTTATGTAATTAGAGTGAAATCTCGATATAGAATTTGTGGGTGGAATGCAATGCTTTCCCTATATATTATAAGTGAGTAATAAGGTTAACTTGACATTCTAAAGTACAAGATTTTATGTTGCTATCGATATTGTCAATTATAGATATTCTCGTTCCTGATTGCGAGTATTGCGAATGAAACTCAGAACAGTGTTTTTGCATTCTGTTCTTGTTCTGGTTCCCGTTACATTATTGTAAACCAACAGTTGCTTTCATATGCCACTTGGCCACGATATGAGCGCATGTGATGGGAATAGGAACTAAAGGGTTACGAAACCAGTGGGTGGGCATCGGAAGGATAGATAGGTAAAGAAAACACCCACAGTTCCGAGTTGTGGGCTGAGGCCTGCAAATGTAGTACTGTTTTCATTGTGTGACTGTTCTTTCCCTACCGCTTTGTCCCTCTCTCCCCTCTGATCCCTAGTCTTGATTGTCAACAAAAACAGTGGCTCCCTCCTCCAAGCGCATTCATATCGTGGCCGATTAGTAAGCTCGTCTCAAGGTTTTCACTGTATTCCGATATATCCATCAGAGCGCTGCCCTCTTTCTTTCATTTGATTTCTTCTCCTTAGTCTGTAAAGTACCAGAATTGTACGCTCTTGTGACTTTAACTCATATTTCTGTGTTTGTATATTGCATTTCTTTATTATGTAATCAAATGCCCCTGTTTGTATGTCTTTTATATTGTGACAAATAATTACTTTCTCTACTACGTATAGTAAGTAGGGGAAGTATTGTATTCCACCCAAAAATTCGATACCGAAATTTCACCGGAAATATATGTTTTGAAAACATGTCCGTGTGTGTGTGTGTGTGTGTGTGTGTGTGTGAACAGCATAATTCAGAAACGAACAGTCGGATAAACACCAAACTTGGTATTTAGGTTCAGTATCTTCCAGAGATGTGACACGAAGGTTTTCAAGAAAATCCCCCACCCCAGATTACCCTTTACGTGGAACATTTTTCGAAAAGTTTAATGTTTTTCAAAAATGGCTCTAACGTTTTTGATTAAAATATCATATATTTAAGATACTTTCATGACAAATAAAATGTATGTCTTGAATTTTCTGGTAATGTATTCAATGTGAACGACTTTTGTATAACTGATAAACCATAAGAGATATACAAAATTTTATTACACAAAAATGTAAATCGCGTTAAAATACGTAATTTGTCATATACATTTTGTTTTGTTGAGTGAACCATTTTCGAGATATTGCTTGTTATTCCCTTAAATTTTCCAATACTTATACTTTTTCTCAAATTCGTTATTCATTTTTTTTGTCCTGGCAATGCAAAGAGAATGGAATTCTCCACATAGCAACCAGCTCTTAAAATATTTGACTATCGCTTAAAGCTTACCAAGTCTCCTTGCATCTACAAGACAATTAGTAATAAGATTAACATCTCGATATCTCGATTAACATGAAGCATATGGAGAATAAGCTTATGTAAAAATAGTTTGTACAAGAGTAGAGAAAGTCTTGTGAGTGTAACACATCAGATTTTTTTTAATGAGTCAGCTAACTCAACTAAAATTTGACATGCCTTTCTGTGAACATAGAGTGGTATAAATAGGACTGCAAATAAATATAGAAATTGGGAAAATGTAAACGAGGCAAAGACTACACTAGCGATATTCAGCATTGATGAAACAAATTATTGAGCAAATGATGTAAAGCGATTCATTGCAAATCTAGCTGTTTCTTCTTCACTTCCACGGATTAGGCTTGCAATCTGTTTCAACTTCACTACAACCGTCTCTTTCTGGGAAGTCTTTTTTTTACATCCAGTATTTATGTAATTATTCTTTATCTTCATATTATTTCCATATGTTGGACACAACGTCGTGTATTTGCTCGTATTCTATCGTATATTCTGTTCTTTTGTTGTATCTTCATAGTATATTCTATCTAATATTGTACATATTTTTGCATTTCTTAGAAATTTATCTTTGCAGTTCGTGTTCTCCGTTGTTCCCTTGTCCTTGAAATCGATGTTCCACTTTCGTAGGCGGAAATAGGAGTAACAATTATTTTATGAAAGCTTAGCTTTGTCTTCATCTTGCTTTATTTTTTTGCAATCTGCGGATTTTGTTATCCGTATCAGCTTTACGTTCTAGAAAATTAAAATTCACCTCTTGTTCTATTATACTTCCATGGACAACTATTTTGGTATGAGCTGGGTATCTTCGTTTAATGTCATAAACTTTGAATTCTTATGTTAGATTTTTAAAACTATAATTCTTATATAGCTGATCCAAATTGTATTGTGTTTACTGTAAATCCCATTTATTAGTTTTCATAATAATTTGGTCGCTACAACATTAAAAATTTACTTCACTTTAATACCTTTACAGTATGTTACATTATATTATTATATTTATATTATTTTATGTTATTTTATTATATTATTTCATTTTATATTATTTCTGTATTTATTTAAATTTTCCATTGCCTGCCAATGCCGTCTGTTTACATATTAAATTAAGTGGCAGACAGAGTAATCTTGTCTCATTGCTCTATTAATTCACTCCCGGTGATAATCATAATATCCATATTTCTGTAAAATGTTTTTATTACTTCTAATAACGCATAGAATATTACACTTTAAACATAATGTTCCCGAGTTTATTTCCACTGACCAGTGAAATATTTTACATGAATATTAATACAGATAAAGGGAGAAAAATTGTGTGTGTAGGAGGGGTGTGGTTATGAAAAATTGAGTTTTATTTATGCATGCTCTGTAACTTCTATGGTCCTTAGCTTCCCATTCTATACTGGGCGTGAAAAACCAGAAATTTTGCTCAGAGGTTTGTATATCAGGTTTCTTTGAGGCTCTTTTACGTGCCGTAAATCTACGACACGGGACCACTGGCTTTACTTCCTTTCCGATGGAAGCTATGTGAAAGGTTCTTACGCCCAAAAAGGTCCATTGCCCTCCGCCGGTTTTGAACCCGCGACCTCAGGAATTAGAGGCTACACACATCTAGTGTATGTAGTGTGATCTCAAAAGCCACACAACCAACTTTCATAATACTTCCACCATTGAAAAACCATATTCTTTCTCAAGTACATGGCCTGTAAAATACTTTCTAATTAATTTTCAAAAATTAATAAACACTTAGAAAGGATTTTAAAAGCTCTTATGCCTGAATGTGATTACATTGGAGTTATAAAATAACATGCCTGCAAAGAGGCTTTTGAATTTTAGTTGAGAATGTCGTGGAGGGAAAACTAGTTGTGGTTATTCGTCCTAAAATGCATGTAAAATAAAACAAATGCCGCAGATATCTCATTCCAAGCAATATATTATATTTAGATGGTCACGATTTAGCAAATAAGATACAGCAAAACAAAAGAGAATCGAATCTTACTTATGGCGATATAATATACTTGCGATACCAGTGACAACATATTTTAATATCCTTCGAGTAAAATTGTTTTCCTCGCACTACCCCTTTACTCACGTCTCCATCGATGGAGGGAGTCATACGTGGAAGCGTTCGGATTATGGAACGAGAACAGGGCGAATCCCCTACAAGATACAAGATATCCCTCCCCCAAAGAAATATATATTAAAAGATGGAAGTCATAGAGATGACTCTATAATTATATAAACGTGACACACTAGGTTCTGAGCTGCATGTAGCCAAAGTTTAACTTGAGCAGAAGGTGAAATACTAAATATAGAAGTTAATATACAATTCAAGTCTTAAAAGCATACACAAAGAACCATGCGTTCATTTTGTATTTCTCTTGGCAATTCAGAGAAAACTTTCAGAGAAGGAAACGTAAGCCAGGTATGTGTATGTGCCTACGCCGTGACCTCTGAGCAACATCCGTGCTGCTTCGGTTTTACATAGATGTAACGATTGTGGGACTCCTAGTTCTTGCTAAAGTGTACGCAAGAATTTAACAAAACTAAAAGTTAACACTTTAAAGAGAAACCAGCGAAGCAACAAATTTTGACAGGGCTGTATCTTTACGCAAGTAACACTAACTAAAAACCACAAAAATTATAACAATTTACAAAAGTCTAACAATTAACAGTTTAACAATAGAAATATAATTTAGATATAAAAGTGGATAATAACCCGCTAAAGAAACCATAAAAGCCAGGAAAATATAACAGTTTAGATAACTGACAATCAATTTAGAAATTGACAATTTAATAACAATAACATAATTGGATATACATTTCAATAAACTCTAACCTTTAATGGCGTGAATAAACTCATGGCCAGAAATTACATTCTCATTTGGGGAATTTCCAACGAGCAAAAGAAAACTAACGGAGGCAAGAACAACCCAAACCTGCCCAAAAATGATTCACAAAGACATTTACGACATACGAGAAACCTACCCTGAAATCTGACACATATATTCGCGTGCATAAAATGTGGCCCATAATGGAACGGAGCTGTTTATGTTAGTACTGACAAAATCTAGCCACACCCCATACCAGCGTGACCACCTCTACTTTTCGAGAATAGTTCTAGTCTAGAATATTAAGTCAATTAATAGAATTAATTGTTCTTTCACACAAGCCGTGTGTTGCAACTATAAAGCCCGGGACTTAAAGTACTTACAATGAATGTAAGTCGCCATTAGGGTATGTGATCCCAATACAATTTGAGATCTCCTTGTGGTTTACCGGGAAAAAATGCGAATCAATTGGACTATTTAATGTCGTGTCTGCATGTTGCCATGGTAGCTCAGTGGTTAGAGCACCCGGACAAAGAGCGGGAGTTCAGTGGTTCAAATCCCGGCTATGGCATTGAATTTTTCAGTCATCGGATTCTACCTTTCCAACCCTGTCCAACACACTATTGTGTGAAAGAACAATTATTCCATTATGTCCGTGTAAGCTTAGTGCAATTCTTCACAGGTGGCGTGGAGTTTCCGAGATTCTCCACACCCCTCACGAAAAGATCACAAATCTCCTGTGCCATAACGGCACACTTTGTGTGTTATAAATTAAGATCATTAGTAGATATGTTAAATAATTGTATAAAGAGATAAAGTTGTGTCCAGGCAACATTTTTCGGGAGCAAAAATCCTTAGTATCGCTTCCTTAGGAAGGGAAGTAAAGTCACGTAATAGAACCTCAAGCCTGATAAAGAGGCCTCTGAGCAAAATTTCTGGTCTTTCACGCCCAATGTAGAATAGGACACTGAGAACCACAGCAGTTAAAGAGCGTCCATAAATAAAACTCGATTTAATTGTAATGTTAGGTAACATTAGGAATCAGTCGAACAATACTTTATATATAACAGCTCAAAATATCATTTTTATCAATGGTCGCAGACTGTGCGTCTGTTCCAAAGCGGTTAACTCAGTGGTTTATTCATATTCACCAGCTTTACCTCTATTTTGTTGCATATGACAAGCGTGTATATGTTATGGAAAATTATGTGTCTTTTATGTTATTAAATATCTGTGGGACCAAAGAGAAGGTATAACGGTTTCAAACATCACCTACTTTGAATATCTAAAGCAGTACACGGCATTGAGGCAGTATTTTTAAAACTAAAATGATTTTCAGTCAAAATTATATAATATATAATTCAATAACAACCCGGCTAAAAGCAAATGTGTATGTAAACATATATAAAAAGTGCATATTACAGTGATTGTAAATGGTAATATTATTGTATACATGTTCAACAATGTTATGTGAATGTATTACGTAATTTAATAATGTGGGAGGTGTGAGAATAATAGGTTAAATAATGAGTTAACAATGAGGTAACCTTGAGGCAATAATGAGTTTGAGAGTTTAACAATACTACTTGTGATGATTGGAAGCAATAATGCAATTTTAGTGACATTTTATAAATATAGCCAATTAGCAACCAGAAAAAACTTTAGTTAAATAAAGGTATTCTATTGGTTTAGAAATATGCAATAAGAGACTTGAAATATAGAAATTTACAAGTTTAGGCGGTTGAAATCAGTTCACAGCGTTACTAACCACACGCAAAAAGTGTCCTCAAGAAATTTAATACGCATTCGTGTGAAACGAAAATAGTTTTACGTGTTAAAACGTTCAAGTAATTCATAAAAGAATCTCACAGCTCTCTATATCAGTGAAGTGTTATTTAAATCCTGTCAAGCATTAATAAAAGGAATGCAGTAAAATCATAATCTTTGTAAGCCTACATTCTTGTCGCACCACACCCCTGCCAAGACATGCATGTTTCTAAAATAAATACTGACGCGGACGAGGCAAACATAAATATTAAATATTTAAAGAAACAACCAAAAATTATAAAGTTAACATTATTAAGCTTAGGTCGAAGGCTACCGAAAAGCGGGTACTATACGTGTGGTTGCAACGAATTTCAAGTTGGGTTCCCCCAACAGTTGAAATATAATACAACTGCTTCAATACAACACCTACTTCTCAAATTGGCTTTTTATACGTGAAGCAAAAATAACTGGTTCAAATTGACGCCCAAATCGTGGTGCAAATAGCATAACAAACCATCTTCTCAACATTCCGACCAATAATTATTTCACCGCCAAAGGATACCTACAGGCTGTGCAGCATTTTCAGAGCTTGGAAGACTATCAAGGAGAGGCTAAGGAGTCAACGTTTCCCAATTGTTTCACATACTTTTTTGTGAGAATGAATATCACGAGATTTTCATCCTTTGTTAGAAATTTTAATTACAGTTAAGTGGGAAGAATTCTCTATAAAAATGTTCTAGATCAAGGGTGGCGAAAACGACTTCCTTCCGCGAGTCACCAAATATGCAACACGCACTACATCACTCAGCAGCATGTGAAAAACAAACGGACGGTTGCAGAGAGGGAACGGCGCCTACGAGTTAAAATGACTCGCGAATTACGTTTTCGCCACCTTTGTTCTAGACCATAGCAGAATAATTTAAAAAAGAACGATGATATAAATTAATTACGAGGGGCACTACTTATATTTTGAGCCATGGCAGCCCTGAATGTTGTTGGTGCCATCTGACGTTTCGAATAAAAAGTTCGACATTTTTGACCATAATATATTTCAAAAATTTTATCAATAGAGCGTCATTTGTTTTGCGTACATTAACTTGAAAATTGTGTGTCAACAAAAACATGGAATTAACTCGTGAAAATGTTCGTGCAATGATTTATTACGACTTTCGACGTGGATTATCAAGACAGAGTGCATCGATCAACTGACTTCCACATTTGGCGACGAAGCTCCATTCTTTGCCACTGGGAAACGCTGGTATAACGAATTTAATCGTGGCCGCCGTTCACTCAATGATGAAGTTCGTGAAGGTCGTCCAAAATCAGTTGTTGTGCCAGAAAACATTGATGCTGTGCAAAACCTAATAATGAAAGATCATCATGCGACATATTGTGAGATTGAAGCAACCTTAGGCATTAGTTCCACTAGCATATATAAAATATTGCATGATTATTTAGCAGTGAAAAAGTTTTGCTCTCGTTGGATCCCACATAATTTGACGCAATCTCAAAAAGAAGCTCGTGCCGATTGGTGTATAAAAATGCTCAAGAAATACAATGGCAGTGCCTCAAAAGACGTATGTAAGATTGCAATAGGTAACGAATCATGGATCTATGCCTATGATACGGAAACGTAAACAGCAGTCGACTGTATGGGTGTTTCAAGATGAAGCAAATCCAACAAAAGTTGTTCGCACTTGAAGCACTTCCAAACAAATGGTCGCCTGCTTTTACAGCAAAACTGGCCATGTGGCAACAGTGCCTTTAGAGGAACGTAAAACGGTCAATGCCGAATGGTACACAACCATTGTTTTGCTGGAAGTCTTCGGTGAAGTAGGGAAAATCAACAAGAACTGTAGGATCGTTCTTCATCAAGACAATGCGAGCGCAAATACATCTCATCTAACAACAGAGTATTTGTAGGCTCAAAAAATGGAATTGATGGGTCATCCGCCATACAGTCCTGATTTGGCACCCAATGACTTCTTTTTATTCCCGAACATCAAGTTTAAATTGCGTGGACAGCAATTTTTGTTGGCAGAAGAAGCCGTTGAGCCTACAAAAACCATGTTTTGGAGGTGTCTCAAGAAGACTGGAATAAATGCTTTAACAAGTGGTTCAAATGGATGCAAAAGTGTATTGCTCATAAAGGAGAATGTTTTGAAAAACAATAACGCAGTTTTAAATCAGAAATTACTTTGTTTTAATTATTGGGCTCAAAATATAAATAGTGCCCCTCGTAAATCATCATACGTAAAGCAGCTAGCACGTAAGTCTCCAAGTTAAAATCTCGTGTTTTTTTTCATTAATTACTATGGATAGTTATTCTTATGTGTAATTTATTTCAGAGTAAGACTAGCAAAAAGCTACCTGCGAAGCTATTACTAAATCTATTATTGCTTTGATGATTGGTGTCAGGAAATACATTTTCAGATACATCCAATTTTGTCCTCTAATGTCGATAGCAGGCATCATAATTACAGTGAACCTCCAATAGCCTTTTTACTTTCCCTACTACGTACAGTAAGTAGGGGAAGTATTGCATTCCACCCAAAAATTCGATATCGAGATTTCACCGGAAATACATGTTTTGAGATCTTCTGAATCCAAAAAAAGCATTTTTGGAAACATGTCCGTGTGTATGTCTGTGTGTGAGTGTGTGTGTCTGTGTGTGTGTGTGTCTGTGTGTGTGTGTGTGTGAACAGCATAACTCAAAAACGAACAGTCGGATAAGCACCAAACTTGGTATTTAGGTTCAGTATCTTCCAGAGATGCGACACGAAGGTTTTCAAGAAAATCCCCCCACTCCAGACTACCCTTTACATGGAACATTTTTCGAAAATTTTAATTTTCTCAAAAATGGCTCTAACGATTTTGATGAAAATATCATATGTTTAAGATAATGTCATGAGAAATGAAATGTATATCTCGAATTTTCTGGGAATGTCTCCAAAAGTATTCTTCATTGTGAACGCCTTTTGCATAACTGGTAAACCATAAGAGATAGACAAACTTTTACTACACAAAAAATGTAGATCGCGTTAAAATACACAACTCATGTCATATACATTTCTTTTGTTGAGTGAACCGTTTTCGAGATATTGCTTGTTATTTCCTTAAGTTTTGCAATACTTATACTTTTTCTCAAATACGTTATTCATTTTTTTATGTCCTGGACATGCAAAGAGAATGGAATGCACCACATAGCAACCAGCGTTAAAATATTTGATTATCGCTTAAAAGCTACCATATTCCCCTTGCATCTACAAGAAAATTACCAATAAGATTGACATCTCAATATCTCGATTAACATGAAGCATATGGAGAATAGGCCTTTGTAAAATTATATTGTACAAGAGTAGAGAAAGTCATGTGAGTGTAACACATCAGATTTTTTAACTATGGCTGTCAAGTTCTCCTTTCAAAATAAAGTGGGTGGATTCTAGGAGTACAGTTTTTATCGTGGGATATTAAAATGGAAGGAGCAAAGTTGAAAATCAATTATATGCATTATGAATGCTCATTAATTCAGCAAAGCGCTTTCCATTCGTCCATGTGCCATAACAAAAGAGGGTGTGGGTTTCAGTGAAAATCTGGGGCGTGTTTCTGGGAAAAAGTGCCTGCTTTATATGGCAGGCATTCAGCGATGTTTTTCTACGCTGTTGGTAGTCAACGGTGAATCGCTATTGGTGAACCACATATTTGCTGGATTTCCAAAAGAATATAGCGAGGCAACGCCTCAAAGCCTTGCTGCTGAATAGCAGAATGCACCCTAGTTGGCCTTATGAAACACTAAAAACCCTCATGTGGTGAATGTAAGTTTCCATTGAATTTGATCTTATCATGTTTCATGCACCGTACCTATAAAATCTCTTTTACGATGTAAAGCCCTAAAATGGACCGTTAAAGAGGGTAAGTCAGCTTGTAGACCACCATTTTGTACTAAAACTCTGTTTTTTACTTTCTTTTCCTTTAGATGAAATATTTCATTGGATATATAACTTTTATATCACAGTTTTACCAGAAATGGATACTTTTAGATCCTTGAACAAAAAGGTAGCAATTTAAGAAACAGAACCTTACATATGTGGCAAGTGGCTATGTAGTTGAGCCCAGAAGCGAAAGTCTGCAAATTCCAGCTCTTGTAAAGAGTGCAAGGCCTGGATTTTCAGGAACTTTCCCAACATTAACCAAACTTTACTAAATAAATTACAATTTATCTAAAGAAGTTTCAATAGTTTTGTTTAAAACATCATTATTCTGAGCCATGACTCATTTGATTATAGCCTTTCAAATTCTTTCCAAAAACATTAATATATAACTAGACTTTATTTTTAATGAATCTCACTATCAGCCTTCGAGATTTAAACCATATGGTTTACTCCATTCTCCTGAAAGGCGCCTTTTCTACTTCTTCCTGACTCGTCTCACCTTCTCTGTCCTCTAAGTCTGCGAAAATAAAATAGTTTGAAATAAAAATAAAAATGCCATACCTACATTCTGTTAAGATGATCTAGCTTTTAGGACCTGTTAATTATATCTTAAACGCTAGTTCTTGACGTATTTCCTCATTCATTCTGTGATCTCAGAAGGTATGGTCAACTAATGTCTCAAAAACCCAATTCTACAGCTTAATTATTCTACTTTGGATTTCAGTCAGGATTTATTTTATTAACTTTTTGAAGCCACCACCCCCAAAATGTCTAATGTGTTCCGTTTACACGTGTTTTCGTATCCACTCTTCTACAAGTTCTTCTTGCAAAAGCTTTTTTTTCGATCTATTTCTTGTTAATCAAGATAAACATCTGGAGAAATGCTTTTATTGCACATTTCGTTGTAGATATAAGGGGGATATAATAGGTTGAAATATTTAAAAAGTGGGTCGCTGTGTGCAAGCTTTAAAACCCCACTCTTTGCATGACCACAGAAAAAATAGCAACTAGCATTTCAAAATAGGTTAGGATTTTAAAATACAGTGCGGTCGTTTTAATGTGAGCCCACAGACCGCTATATGCGTAGTACGCTGTACTGCAGTGACCCCGGTGCTGTTCCGATGCGCAACTGGCGGCGCACGACGCGTTCAAGGTTATCTTTATTAGCTGTGCTTCAGTTCTGCTTTGTATTCGTGCTGTAAGGAGAGGTGGCAATCTCAAATTTAAAGGTTTATTCACGACATCTGTGTTGTGTGGGATTTGCTTAAGAGTGATAATGTCTTGTTATTAGTCCAGTGTAATGGTCGCCGACAAATTGACACTTGAAGAACAAATTTTCATGTTCGTTACATACGTAAAAACTGAAACATGTAGACATGTGTGTTGACAATTTCAGGATAAATTACCTGATATTCCAGTTCCAGGTAGAGAAACGTTTAGACGTCTGGTTAGTCAGTTTAGGACAACGGAATCGCTAAAGCTAAGATAGCGAAAACGAGATCTTCTAACGGAGGAAAAAATTGACGAATTTTGTGTACCTATTTGCGGAAAACCTTAAAATATAAAGCTTATGTGAACAATTCCCACACCGTAGACGAACTAAAGGATTAAAACGAAATAAAACAAAAACATAAATTATAAACATTACGCAAGAAGAGCTTATGCGTGTGAATAGAAATTTCATCCAAAGATGCCAGAAATGTCTTAACGTAGATGGACACCACTTATAACATGGTTAGTATTGTGTCAAATTGACCCTCCCCAGAGAAATCTACTTTAGGCGACTGAGCTGTACTAAAGGAAGGCTGACATGTATGGGAACAGAAGTGAAACAACTATGGTAGTGGTTCTCAAGGAGACGACAACAATAACAAGAAAGGGCGCAGTTATTTTGAGTCACGCAGTACGTCAGGCGATTGTGGTCGTCGACTGGGCAGGCGCCGGATCAGTTCCAGCTTTCTTCAATGTGCTGTCCACAAGGCTGATGAGTCTCTCTTCGACGGCGAGCTAAGTTACGAGGAAAACAACGGGACAACGTTTAGATAGAAGGCATTCTGGACGATATTTCTAAATTCGTTTTTGGCTTAACCTATCCAAAATTCTCTTTAGTAATTCTTTACCGGGAAAACATTGATCGTCTGAAATATAGACTTATTGCAGTTAATTTTGAAATATATCGATAAATGTGAGAGCAGGAAGCAATTCTGTAATTATTGTAATTTAATTTAAAGCATTGAAGCCGTAAAGAATGTAAAGAATGGTGAAAGAATAAGGGTTTGTTAATTGTAATTATCTATGTTATTGAACTGTCAGTTTATTAATGGAAGAAATTCGGTTTGTTAATTAATTTATGGAATATATTTTCAAGTAGCAATCTGCCATTATTCCTAATATAATCCACTTCCTCTATGGTCAAAAGAGCACGTTTAAGTACTTATTATAGTGCATGCTAATAACACTTCTGGGCAAGTATCGGGGGAGTTACGGAATGAAAACCCCCCTGTATAATAGATAGTGTGCGGAGCATGCATACGCGCGATCCTTGGTCTCACCAAAAAACGACCGCTCTGTAGAAACCAACAACAAGAAATATCTCCAAAATGGTCAGTCACAAAAGAAAACTTATTTTACATGAACTGTGTGACTTAACGAGGTCTACATTTTTATATAGTTAGTTTTTAGCTATGTCTTACATTCTACCACTTGTACAATTTATACAAAATTCACTCAAATGAAGACTACAAGTAATTCGCAAAAAATTCAAGTTAGGTATGTAACTACTTAATGTTTCATACAAATATTTTAAACCCAATCATTTGCTCGTTAACGTGTAAATAAATTTCGAAGAATTTTGCATTTACAAAATTGGAGTGAAGTAATTATCTTGAATGATTTTATGCCACAGCCTTAGAAGTTGCTGAACTTTGGCGTTTATCCGATATTTTGCTTTCTAGTTGTAGTGCTCATAACACCTTTTTCTCAAGATGCCTGTTTTGGTATTGGGAGATCTCAAAATGCCGATTTCCTGTGAAACATGAATATAGAACTTTTCTATGGAGTGCAACACTTCCTCTACTTATTGAAAGTAAATAGCGATTTGGCTCCAAGGTAACGGGTGAGGGTCACATTCAGAGGTTTCGGGTTAAATTTCCGTTTACTGCCTACCTTGTCCTTGGGTTTTTGTAGTTTTCCCAGAGCGGTAGGTGAATGCAGGAAATGTTTCTCTCTGTCACGACTTCCTCTCCCCCATTCCTTCCCATGTTTCGGTTGTGCTTTCAGGTTTTGCAGTGCGAGTCAGTGTCGGACAGATGACGCAGATTCTTGCTACAGCGACATCATAGGACTGGATAGGCCGTTAGATTGTTTGTTCATCGCCTTCTCTAGGCGGCTCCGGTGGTGGGTCGCGTCTTTGAGACAAGGCACTTCTGTGGCCCGTCTGATTGCGGCTGTGATTACTTCGCTTTATCCATTGCTTCTAGGGGGTAGTAGCCACATTATGCTAATGTCTCTCTTCGTTGTACATCCTGTCAGGGGCACCGGAATGTAAAATACGTACCGGCCTAGTCCAGCAATCCAGTAATCGGGAGCAGGTCGCCCAGGTTCACCTGTGCGGAATGTAAATCGCCACAGTACCTAGCCGCAAATGCGGCTTTACTTGTGCGATATAGTAGGAAAAACAGATTTATGCAAGCTTTTATGTTTTCTGTCAATGGGTGGAGTTTACCTTACTGCACTGCCATTGGTTGGGTCTCGGCGATCCCACCTGGGCGGACTAGCGTCCAAGTGGTGACCAAGCCCAATACTGCTTAACTTTGGCGACCGCTTGCATGGCCGTCAAACTAAGCACGCCGGCTTGGCAGCAAGTAGGATGAAATTTTGTTTATGGTGTTAGGAATATCTAAAATAGCAGGTGGGAAAGTCTACGGAACTTGTTCCCTGGGCCTTAGGTCTGGGATTGGGTAGTCAGCCCCTTGCTCGTTGTGGTTATGTACCAGGGTAACTATTAGAGAAGATAAAGATGTAATGTTCTAACAAGAAACATGCTTTACTTTATAGAAAAAACGAACAATCAAAAGAGAATTAGAAAGAAAAGCAGGAGTTACCTTACCCCGGATGGGGTGATCCTAACTTTAAATTTTGGAATTATCATAAGTGTTTTTTATATTTCAGAAAAACTACTATTTTTACCAGATGTAGAGCTTATGTCCTGTTTGTAAATGTTAAAACTTAGCTAGTGCTTTCAAAATTTCTTGGCAACTTATTTAACACCTAATTTAATTATACAAGTTGATTCTTCAATTTACACATTATCTGTGGTCTATTGTTCGGTGAAACACTTACAGGATGTATTTTGTTTTCAGTAATGTTGTAGTAGATTGTTGCTTCACGTATGGTAAGCCGATTTTTGAAGTTGGAGTGGTATTGTGGTTCGAATGTTGGGGAGCCAAACTTGAAGTAGTTGCAACCGCACGTATGGTAAAAAGTTTCCGGTAGCCTTTGTAATTTTGACTGTTTCTTTAAACATCATATATTTATGTTTGCCCCGGCTTACACAGATTATAATTTTTACATCACTACACAATTGATATAGAGAGCTGCGAGATTCTTTTGTTAATTACTTGCACTTTTTAACACGTAAACTATTTTTGTCTCACACTGAATATATATTAAGTTTCTCGAGGACACATCTCGCGTCCGATTAGGAACGCTGTCTACAACCAAAGCGTCCAGTTATGAGCGCTGTCTACAAGCAACTGAACTCTGAATTTGAAAATTTTGCTATATTTCAGTTTCTGATTAGCTAATCCTAGTCCATTAGAATACCTTCATTTAACTTTGGCTTTTCTGGTTGTTGATTGGCTATTTTATAAACTGTCACAAAAATTACATTGTTGTTGCTCCAATAATGACTAGTAGCATTATTACACTTTCTTACTCATCATGGCCTCAAAGTTGTTGGCAACTTTTAACCTATTATTCTCACAGCTCCTACATTATTAAATTACATAATACATTTACATAACATTATTGAACATGTATACAATAATATAAACATTTACAATGACTATAATATAAACTTTTTATATATTGTTACATACACATATTGCTTTAAGGCGGGCTGTTGTTATATTTGATATTACATAATTTGACTGAAATCATTTATGTATTCAAACTACTGCCTCATCAATCACTATTGTAGTTTTAGGCATAAAATAATAAATAATAGAAACAGTAATCGTCTGTGTGTGTGTTCTTGTGCATCTGGTTTACCCATAAGCCACACTGTTTACTTTTACATTTTTCTGAAGAAAGACGATTATTCGGCAAGTTAGTCGTTTAATTCGTGTTGTTACTACATATATTGTGATCGTTTTGCATCTATATTTGCTTTATTTAATATCTCACTCTTGCATTTGAACGCCATAGTTGAATGTAAGTATTTAATTTACATTTTAGAATAAAATCTTGTGGATTGCGGCACAAAATTACGGCTATAAGTTGTTTTAAAACACCATACTCGAAATGACCATCAAGTGATAATAGTTTTTCGCTATTGTTGTCATGATGATTATTTCGGGACCGAAGATCGAGTTGTAATTGCCTAATGACAACAAGCATGGAGTTTGAAATCTCAATTAAACTACCCAAGAAAAAATTATAAGCTAAAGGAGATACGGCAAGATATTACCATGAGAACCATGCTAGTTTTGTCCTTTTAGTATAATATCTCAAATCGCTTACCTTTTTCATCTTTTTGAAAGCATACACTAATTTCATTAGAAGTTATTTTCGATAGAACGAAACTATAGAACGATGTTAAACTAAATAAATGTACTGCAAAAACTTGTTATAACCTCAAATACTTGTTTTTAAGTAAAATGAGTGAGAATTGGCTTCTTAGATCCGTAATGTAATCGGAGCAGAGATTATATGAAGAAAGAATTAACGTAAGTGATACCAAACAGTTATTAGCTTCTGAGCGCCATGTTTTAAAACTATCGATTAAGTCTGTGTCTGATGAATAAGGCATCAATGAGACCGTACATTGGCTGAAAGGCACGCTCGTGGAATGTCCTTTGTTCCATTTATATCCCGGCTTTGAAATAATCATACGAACGGCCTATCACCTTTGGAATGTATTGCTTATCGGCAATGGAAAAAATTGAAATTGAGTTTTTTATGGACGCTCTTTAACTACAGTGGTCCTTAGCGTCCCATTCCACATTGGGCGTGAGAGACCGGTAATTTTGTTCACAGGCCTCTTTATCAAGCTTGAGTTTCTTTTACGTGCCGTAAATCTATGACACGGGACCCCGGCTTTACTTCCCTTCCGAAGGAAGCTATGCTAAGAATTTTTACGGCCGAAAAAATCCATCGCAGTCCGGGTTTGAACCTGCGACCTCGGGAACTAGAGGCTAGTATGGTAACAACTACACCAGAGGACGACTTATCCGCAATTGTGTTAACTAGTATGCAGTTTGAAGTAGGAGTTGTATTGTAGTAGTTGTATTATATTTCAACTGTTGGGGAGCCGAACTTGTATTAGTTGCAACCGCACGTATAGTAAACAGTTTCCGGTAGCCTTCGCCTCAAATGTATTTTTACTGTTTCGTTAAATATTATATTTATGTTTGCCTCGGCTGCGTCAGTATTTGTTAGAGACACGTTTCTCTTGGCAGGGTTGTGATACGACTAAGAATGTAGGCTTACACAGATAATAAGTTTTACTTCACTCCTTTTATTAATACTTGATACGATTTAAATAACACTTGATTGATATAGAGAGCTGTGAGATTCTTTAATTAATTAATTGCACTTTTTTAACACATAAACTTATTTTTCGTCTCACACGAATACATATTATATTTCTTGAGGACACTTTTTGCGTCTGGTTAGTAACTCTGTCTGCAGGCAACTGAATTGATTTCAACCGTCTAAACTTGTAAATTTGTGTATTTCAAGTCTCTGATTGGCTAATCCTACTCCAATAGAATACATTCACTTAACTATAGCTTTTTTGGTTGTTGAGTGGCTATGTTATAAACTGTCACTAAAATTACATTATTGTTACTCCAAGAATCACAAGTAGTAATGTTGAAGTTTCTTACTCATTATTGACTCAAGGATATCTCATTGTTACCTCTTTGTTAGTAACTTGTGACCTATTTCTCACAGTTCCTACATTATTAAATTACGTAATGCATTCACATAACATTATTGAAAATGTTTAGAATAATATAAGCATATGCAATAATTGGCTATTTTATATAATGCCACTAAAATTACATTTTACAAATTATTACATACACATATTGCTTCAAGGCGGGCTGTTATTGAATTTACATATTATATAATTTCACTGAAATCATTTAAGTGTTAATAATACTGCCTCAAGTTGTCATGGGATTTATGGTTTTTCTTTGGGTTTTATGCACTAGATCACTCGCAAATTCACACTCACCCATACCTGCAAACTCTGGGGAGGATATGAAATAATCTTGACTAGAGAAAAATTTCTACCTTCTCAGTTGGGAATTGTATCCCGGATCCCTCACACCGCTGGCAGGTACTCCACCAACTGGATTAAGGACCAGTCTCGCGTAATTATCCTATGACTTCGAATTTTGATAGAAGCTCTTCTCATCCATTACTACACACATTTTTAATTTCTCTACTACGTATAATAAGTAGGAGTATTGTATTCCCCAAAAAATTCAATGTCGAAATTTTACCGGAAATATACGTTTTAAGGACCCCTGAACACAAAAAAGATATTTTTAGAAAAAAGGTCCTTGTGTATGTGTAGATATGTTTGTTAACAGGCATAACAGAAAAACGAAACATAGGTTAAAATCCAAAATTCTTCCAAAGCATGTTTTAAGGATAAGACAGGGAGATTATTAAGAAAATTCCCCGTTTCCGATTATAGGAAAAAGTTTTGGAAAATTTTTATTTTCTCAAAAATTACTGACGATTTTGCTTAAAATACCAGACTTTTAAGATATTTTGTTTGTATTTTCAAATATTTATACTTTTCTCAAATAGGAAGTGATTCATTTTATTTTCTTTCCGTCTTGGCCATGCAATGGGAACAGAATTTTAAAGTCACTACATAACGTGGCCTTCTTAAAAGATTTGTTTATCGCTTAAAGCCTACTGTAATCCCCTAGTGCTGTTTTACCTACAAGGAAATATATAATAACACAATTTCTGCGAATGTTTATCCTGATTAACATGAAGTAGATACAAGAATGGGCATTTGTAACAGCAGTTTGTACAAGAGTGAGTAGAGAAAGCCATGTGAGTGCAGCGTATCAGATGTTTCAGTTATTTACATCACGTATAATAACTCACACTACAGTATGAGAACCATAGTCTTAGTTCTTTCAAGTTTAAGTCCATTTATATTGCCTTTACAATCAGCCGCTTTATTGTCACCTTGAGAAGGAACGGAATTAGGTCGCCGCTTGAAAATGTAAACAAATGACTTCTCAGAACTCAGTCGTTTCCAGTGAGCTTTGTGACGTGCAATGTTATTTTCTGAAATTACAAAGTCCACTCATTAACGCGATTACTCACATACGGTTTTCAAAATATTTACTTGAAGCCTTCCATATATCTTGTGAATAAAAAACCACTGGTATATATATATATATATACATACATAATGAGAAGAATGTAGGATTTCCGGACGTAGATTTACATAATTAAGTATGATGCTAATTGTGTGTTTGAGGCAGTATTTTTAACACCTAAATGATTTCAGAAAATTTATATAATATAAAATGTAATAACAGCCTGCCTTGAAGCAATATGTGTATAATATAATATATAAAATGCATGTAACAGTCAGTATATTAATATTTATATTATTCTGCACATGTTCAATAATGCTATGTGAATGCATTACGTAATTTAATAATGTAGGAGCTGTGAGAATAATAGGTTAAAAGTTGCTAACAATGTGGTAACAATGAGGTAACTTTGAGCCAATACTGAATTAGAAAGCTTAATAATGCTACTAGTCATTCTTGGAAACAATAAGGTAATTTTTTGGGACAATTTATAAAATAGATAATCAACAACCAGAAAAAAAGGGTTAAGTTAAATAAAATTATTCTATTGGAGTAGGATTAGCCTATCAGAAACTGAAATGGAGCAAAATTTACAAATTCAGAAGTCAGTTTCTAGTAGACAGCGTTCCTAACTGGACGCGAGATGCGTCTTTGAGAAGTTTAATACGTATTCAGTGTGAGACGAGAAACAGTTTACGTGATAAAAAGTGCAAGTAATTAATAAATGAATCTCACAGCTCTCTATATCAGTGAAGTATTATTTAAATTGTGTCAAGGATTAATAAATGGAGTGAAGTAAAAATTATAATCTGTGTAAGCCTACATTCTTCAGCTGCACCACGCCTTGTTAAGATATTCATGACTCAACAAATTAATACTACGCAGCCGAGGCAAACATAAATATATAATATTTAAGGAAACAGTAAAAATACAAAGCTAATAATTTTAAAACCTTCCATATATCTACGGGAAACTTTTTACCATACGTGCGGTTGCAACTACTTCAAGTTCGGCTCCTCAACAGTCAAACTACAGTACATGTTAGAAAGCGGAACCTTATACACACGAAGAAGTCTGTAACCAAACTGTTTCAGGTAACTTTCTAATTTGATAACAAACTCAGTTAGTCTATATAATAGGCTAATCTGAAGCAAAAAATGTCGTTTCAAAACAACTCTGTGCGTGTCTAGGTGTGTGTGTGTGTGTGAGTGGGAATGCGACCGAGAGAGAGAGAGAGAGACAGAGAGAGGCACAACTAAAAAAATAAATATCAAACACTTATTTTAGTCTTCGAGTTTAAAATGTTCATGCAATTTGCCACACTTCAAAGCAACCCTTTACATAGAAAAGCATTTCTTATTTCTTACTTTCACAAAAACAGCTGGGACGATGTTGCAGTCAATATCGCATATTTAAGATAATATGACGTAAAATCCAATTCTAAAATTATGTACGAACAACGTATAAAGCGGTCGATATTGTTATCGAATTTTACGTAACTTAGATAGGAGCCATACATCGTAGACAAATTCTTACTAAAGAAGCATATTAAAATTCGTTAAAATATGCTCTTTGGACCAAAATATTTGTTCTCGAAATATAGTTGCTGTTATATTTGCATTTTACCGAGTTTACATTGCTGCACCATCTATAAAACACATTTCTTATTATGGTATTGAATGGGTACTCGCAAAATCGGGCTACCCATCAGTTTTTAAAGAAAATAGATTACACCTTTCGATCAACCGCAGAACTGCAATTCATCCTTTGGTGAGTTTGGTTAACCTCAAGGAAAACTTTGTGATGGGATATAAAGTTTATAATTTAATGCCATTTTATTGAAAACACGCAGCTTATTTTGCGATAGCAAAATTAGGCTTACTTGACACTTTACACAAGAGGTCAAGCAAATGGCCTGACTATGTAAGAAGGCTGTATGCTATATATTCCAATGTATGAAAGAACCTAGGGCGATTTATTTTACTGACACTTCCCCGTTCTGAGAAAATGATTGGTTAGCCCTTTTTTGAGAGCAGTTATTTAAACCTTCTTTTCACAAATCGATTGCGATACAGAAGTTCCGTTGTTTTACAACATGTTTGCCTAATTTGAAACCATTTCTAGGCAATCCGTTATTATCATAAAGCAGATAAAATAATCACTTTATATTAATTGTGAAATATATAAGCTAAACCAGTGAATTGGTATGGAGTAGAGTATTCCTTTAATAGGTAGGACTATGCGTGAAGAGAGACAGTTTCTACTCCATGAATTAGTTCTGTGAAGCAAATCTATCTGAGAAAACATAGTTTTCCTGTAGCATGAATGGATTTTCTCTGAGAAAACTAAACAAAATCTTATACAAGAGAACTTCATGCCTTTTCTTACATTACAAATAGTGTTGAAATTGTAATTCAGGTGTGCAAAAGCATATATGGCTAATGTTCCTAACGACTCCAGAGTGCCAACAATCCTTATGGCGACAAGAGCGTGCTTGCGCCATTTTCATGCACCCCCAGGAAGAGGCACTACCGGCCTTCCAGGTGCTAGGGAGAAATCCTTTACATTCTACCGTCCTGCCGCAACGCACCAATCCCCGTTGCCTGGTCCTGTAACCCTGAAACATATGAAGGTGTAAGAGATGAGGACAGGAAATGATGTGCCATCTCCATACACCCATCAGGAAGAGGCACTACCGGCCTACCAGGTCTTAGGGAGAAATCCTTCACATTCCACCGTCCTGCCGCCACGCACCACTCGCCGTCGTCTGGTCCTTCAACCCTGAAACGTATGAAGGTGTAAGAGATGGGACAGGAAATTATGCGGACAGGAACTTCGTAGTAGAAGAGAAATCATTCCGGCATTCTACTGACTTTAGAAAGCCACAAAAAATCCCAAGTCGGGTGTTGGGTGGATTCAAATTCGCGGCCGCCCAAATGCCAGTTTTACACGTTATTACTACGGTGCCACCCCGCAAGTTTTTTGCTTCTTTAAATTATTAATCATTGGCGAATGTATTTCTTCAGGCACAAAGTTTCTGCAGTTTTCAAAGCTTACATACCATGTGTTATTATTTATATTATTATTATTATTATTATTATTATTATTATTATTATTATTATTATTATTATTATTATTATTATTATTATTATTATTACTGCTATAATCATCAGGCTAGAAAACTCTAAGCATTAAATTCAGGAGAAAGGAAATAAAATTAAACTGTTATTGGACTTAACGCAATGACGTCGCAGGTTACCATACACCCCCATACCGCGTACAGTCTGTTGGCGTTTGTAGACAACGCTCGTCAGACCGTGTTTACCTGCCCGCCAGTGTTCCATGGTGGCTGTTGTTTACATTCTTTGTAATAACATAATGGTTTGAGCGTGGATAACTAGAAGGCAACTGCCTAAGAATTCCTATGCCTTATTATTATTATTATTGTTATTATTATTTCAATACTGTTAGGTAATAAATTCTTACACATAAACGTCTAAATTAGTAATTAATTAAAACCGTAAAAGTTAGGCTCAAGACACTTAAATTGCTATATCTTAACGGTATTCTGCAAAAGGTAATCCTAACTATACATTTTCTCAGAATACGATTTCCTTTATACACGAATAAAGGAAAAAGAACTTTAAAACATTATGGCAGTTTTTTGTAAAGGCTGTAATATAAGTATAAAAACGAAATTTAGAATGAAGGAATACATTTCTGCAACTGTTTTTGGGCTAAAGAAAATACTTTGTGTATACAACAGCTTTCAAGAGAAGTGTCTCAAACGTTAAACTGTTTGAGAAGCTCATTGTCGCAGAATCCTCCTTCAGCAGGACAAGAAAAGAAGGAAGCTGGTGCCTACGTTGTTTCTGTTTGCCATTCTACCTCACCACAAACAATAATGTAATAACTTTTCGTTTCAAGAAGAGGAGAGTCCTAGAACTTTTTTTGTGCTATAACCCACCTTTACTCAAGCGGAAATCCCAAGGAAATGTAGTTGCCTTGAAGAGGGAGGTCCCATTCTCTTTCATTACCAACTTAGAGTGCGGATGAAGGGCTTTAGATTATTCTGAAAAGTGCGGAACGTGCTTCTTTTGTTTTTGTAGTGTCTACCACATTTTCTTGTGATTTCTTTTGGCAGAATACAATTTTGTAACCCAGTTTCCTTGCTTTCTCACGAGTAAACTATTTCCAGACGTTTTTCTTGCCTAAAATTGCTCTATGTTTAAGGTTGCGCTTAAGATTAATAATAACTATTGCAAGCGATAAGAGTCTTTACGTAAACATATTTAGGCCTAATAATTCACGATGACTGGTACCAATTTTCAAGAAGCGACTTTGTATTCTTAAATTATATGTAAATTTAATTGTTCGCGTTCAAATGGCCATACGGTTAGACCGCTGGTTTTCCAGCAAATAGACTCAGATTCGTGTTAACTTCATACACAGTTTCACCGGTATTTATATTTACATACCACTGGTTTGCACTGTGATAACGATATAACGATAACGAGACCAAATATATGGTTTTTGTCAAAACAAGTCCCGGATGTATACTGTATACTGACACCCCGATTTTTTGTACATGTAAGTACTCAAGATATATAAACCCACAAATGAGCAGAATTGCTCGTTTATGCTTGAATTGTTTATTGAAAAAAAAAACAGAAAGGAACCACTTTAAGGAAGTTTGAGGCATAAAGAATGGTTACAAATTGAGTTACGGTATAAGTAGGAAAATATTCAAATTAAATAGAAACAATTTAATGTAATTTGCTATGTAGTTCTACAACATTAAGGGTAAAATAACCATTATATTTATGAAGCTTTGCAGCATATTATAAGCTTCAAAATAAGTATTGTTTTAATTGCAATATTAGAATATTAAGGATAGAAGGGTGAAGTCGAGCGAACAGAATTATGCACAACTAGGACATAGTTACAACACGTTGTTTCTAGCCGTATACAACAACACTAAATGCCAGTAACAAGCAGGAAAAACAATATTGCAAGTAATTATTTATGTATCCTTAGTATAGAAGAAAATACATATATGTTTATTTAATACTATCGTATTATGTATAATTTCAGAAATCAAGTGTCATGTTACATTTAAATGAATTTGTTTTAATTTTTATTGTATTACTTCTCAGTTCCCAGAAAATTAACTTTTAAGTATTAAAGAACTAATATTTCATGCGTCATTGGCGTGCACATAAACTGTGAATACTTAATCTATCGTGAATATAATTAAGCTCCAGTTATAGCATGTAAGTTTATTTTACAGAATAGTCAAGAAACTTAAAAACAAAAGCAAGCTACAAATTCAAAGAGTAAACATAATAATAATAATAATAATAATAATAATAATAATAATAATAATAATAATAATAATCTAGCGAGTTTGTTTATACCATACGGCGTCTCTCGCACTGGCGTTTCCATCTTTTTCTATCACTCCAATCATCTGTCATTTGCCTGTCTTTCATAGCTCGGCTCACTCTATCACTCTAGAACAGTTGAGGTTTTCTCCTCTTCTTACGCCGAGGAGGCTGCCCATAATATAATTTTAATGGCCAAATCTTAGATGATTTTCTTCTGAGGTGTCCATATCATCTTAACTGTCTTCCTTCTATAGCATCGATACTTGCATCTGCTCTCGTATAGTATTATTTAAAGAGTAAAAACTACATCAATATGTGGCTTCAGGCTGCAACATGCTCCCCACCCTGAGCAAACTCTAATGGGATGAACAGCTGTATAAGCCTATTTATTGAACCTTACTCGGGGTTCCAAGCATGGTAGTTCGTATGTATCCATCTCTTCCTGCTCGAAGCTCTATAACAACACCCTTCTTCCACGTATGACGCGGAGCATTTCCTGATGGATCAGAGCGATGTCTCCAATCTTCAATTTAGCTTAGTTCCCATAGACTTCATGGAAACTGTGTAACTGAATAAGGTACTCTTTGGACTATTGTTTCTATAGGTCGTCTGCTAATCTTTGTTGCAATTGAAATACCTTCGATGGATTGCTGCTGATCTTAGGTTCAGGTCTACTAGGAATAGTGGTTAATTTCTCTCCACAAAGGAAATGTGCCGGTGTTAGTGTCTCTGATCCTGAGTGGTCCGTTATGGGCCTCGAGTTTAAGGCTACTTCTGTACTAGTTAACACAGTGCTGAGACTTTCTTCCGTCAGCTGTTAAGATCTAATACTTTTCTGTGGCAGTGTTTTATACTACCGATCATTTTTTACCTCCTGCCTCCCCACCAAGCAGGCCCTAGGAGTGATGAACCGCTACTTAATACCGTGTTCTATTAAGCATATAAAGTATTCGAGGTGATGAGGGAGCTCTATAGTTCTTCCAATTGGTTGTTGGAAGCGTGGAACGCACAAGCATTGTCTCAGTAAACGGTACATGAAAGATCACGCCTACCGGCGAATCACTATAGTGCAGATAGAAAAATATGAATGGTCATAGCTGAAGAAAGTTCTAGGTGTATAGCCGGGTTATAGCACAAATGAACACCATTATGTATTCCTTTACGTATAACAGGCCAAAAAAGTCCATGGCGGTTACTTCGAACGTTTTAGTCTATTTAACTCGGTCTCGTGGAAGTGGAGCCTCCATTGCTTTTCCATAGGATTTCTTTGCAGTCTTGCATGGCACACATTTTTCTAGCACTCTTCTAATGTATTAAAGGACACGTGTAATCTAGAACTCTTTTCTGAGTTCAGACAAGACAGCGTGAACACCGAGGTTATGTAGACAGACGTACTGAATTAATAGTAGAACAAAGTAGTGATGTCCATCAAGTAGTAGTGGATGACAATCTCCAGAGAGGTCATCTATCACTGCAATCTTCCACCAAGTCGCATGAATCCATCACCTAGGAAGGGACATATATTTGGTTATTGTTATAACATTTTAATATTTCTTCTCTCACATTGGACTGGTATTCCAGATGTTATTTTGTTTGTTTCGCACAAATGTGCACGGAAGATAATTCCGAATGCTTCTGTCTATTCATATCATCTGTGCTTTTTCATATGGGCTATGGGCTATAGTGGAAGTGTACCGGGTGGTGGCTGTGCTTGTGGAGATGCCATGCTACCAGAATGCTCTTCTTAACGGCGCTGTTTCCTGTTCCCGTTCGACCCGTTGCTGGGGGGGGTATTGTGTTAAATTGACCCTCCCCCGGAGGAATCTACTCTAAGCGACTACGGGCTGCACTAAAGGAAGGATAACGTCTACGGAAACAATAGTGAAATAAGTATGGTTTTGCTTTGTAAAGGAGACGTCAAGACCAAGAAGAAAGGGCACAGTTAATTTGATTCACGTAGTCCGTCGGCGAATGTGGTCATCGACTGTGCAGGCGCCGGTTCAGTCCCAGCTCTGCTCACAGTGCAGTGGACGACGCTGTAGCTAGTCTTTCTTCGACGGTGAGGAATTTCACGAGGAGAACAGCGGGCAACGTTTAGGCAGAAGGCATTGCGGACAGTGTTTCTAAATTCCTTTTGGTTTAACTTATTCAAAATTCTCTTTAGTAATTATTAACTGGAAAAGATTGATCGTGCGAAATATAGACTTATTGGTGTTCTAAATTGGATATATATCGGTAAATGTGAGAGCAGAAAGCAAGTATGTAATAATTGTAATTTAATTCAATGGATTGAAACCGTAAAGAATTTAAACATTGTGGAAGAATAAGTGTTTCTGAATTTGCAATTATGTATTTTATAGAAGTATAAACTTATTAAATGAAAGAAATTCGGCTTATTAATTAACTTATGTAATATTAATCTCAAGATCTTCGACCGTCCATACCTCTGGTAGTGTTGTCCATTTGGAAATCATTTACTTAAGCAGACCTGTCATCTCGTAATACAATTTAGAACATCCTTATTGTCTTCAACACAAGCTGAAAAATAATCCATGAATATACTTTGATTAAAAGATGTAGTAGCAGTGGGAAACTATTCGTTGAACACAGGCGCAACCTCTTTCAAAATCGCTGATAAAAGAAAAGGACTACATGTGAAACCGATAAGGAAGGCATTTAAATCTATATGTAATTATGTTACCTGTCGTCTGATTGATTACCTTTTCTTGATTAACTCTGAACCAGAAGAACCGCGTCATATCTCTGTCACACACTGCCAAAGTCAGCTGAAACTTCAGTTACAACATATAAGTTTATCTTTCACAGTCGTCAAGCGACATACAAACAAAATACAAGCTACAAATTCAAAGAGTAAATAAATACATCAAATATCTGGCTTCAGGCTGCAAGTAACTGCATTTAAACGCCAAGTCTAGCTATTTAAATGACGAGAAAGGCAAATCCTCAGCTGGATTCCGATTCTACTTTAGGTTCCATGACATTCTCTACTGCACCTGGCGGCAAGCTCTCCCGGCGTCAACGCTTGTCATTCCCGTTAACGGGGTCCACCACAAGCGCACGTCTTTCTCTTTTTCTCTCTTTCCCAGTATTCACGGACGTGGTCACATTGCAGTTGATAGCTGTTACTGTCAGCTCTGTTAATGGTACCCATAACTGAAATTTGACCATAATTTTCAAAAAATTCAATTACATACCATAGACTTTGCTCTCAGAGCCTTAGTACCTGACGGCTTAGATGCCTAAACTCCTAATGGCCTGTATTTGTTTCTAATGCCTTTACCCCGGCTTTAATTTCTCTTACACTTTTTTACATTAAAAATGTTTCACACGAAGTAGTGTGTAACCAACTCTACTCCAATTTTTAGCAGAAACTCGGAGAGAATGGACTTAAAAACTGGCATGCGGTTTCTGCTACACCTTTGAAGTGCTCAAGATATAACATAATTACTGTATTAATTAGCGTTTTTCTCAAATTATGTTAATCACATCTACATAACATTTAAAACACACTTAGAATTGTGGTACAGCACCATGACACAACATTTTGAATATGTTTAGATAAAAAGGCAAGATTTATTAAATTCATCTATGGATACTCTTAAGGTTAGTATTGAAGTACATATAACTGAAGATTATGGCACCATAAACATTTGTATTACAACAAAGGATTTATTTTGTCGAATGTTACACTTCAGGAAAATAAATTGTGCAAAATTATGACGACGCTTTGCAACGAAATTGCCTATTGCTTCCGTTTCACATAGCACTGCTATCTTGAACCTAGTAAAAACATTTACAGAAATGGGGTCAGTTCTGAAGAAAAGTAGAAAGAAAAGTCTATGTGTACTCACTAAGAAAAAATTCAGTAAGATAGAGAAAGGATAGAACGCTCCTCGAAAATCTCTCCCACGCCTCTCAGAAGAGACGGGTGTTTCGAAAACCACAGCATCTCTGAGCCACTGAAATTCTTAAATTTAAGCCCTGCAGAGTAATAATGCTACATAAATTACAGTCTAGAATTAATGTGAGCCTTGTGAATTTTTGTAACTGGAATTTATAGAGTGTTGCCGATGGCGTAATGGTTACGAGAATTATTACGTACACAGATGAAGTGTTGTTTCACTTACAATTTTTGGCCGTGCTATACACAAAACGGTAGATACTGAAGTACATAAAACCCTAATCGCAATCATTAAACTCCATAGCTTATGGTGCGCTATACCTCCACATGGAGTTATAGTCTCTATATTTCTTGTGATACAATCAATGGTGATATACAGACTCAAATACTTAACCCATATTTATTTTTAGATTAAACCAAGTGTCAAGATCTTATTTCCAGCAAGATTCAGCAACTGTCCATACGGTAGACGTAACATTCAAGTCGATAAAGAAATATTTGCGAATAGGATTATTAGCAGATGATTATGACTCTATAGTTCTCCCGGTTTATCAGCTTGCGATTTTTATTTGAGGAAGTTTAAACAAAAAATCTGATGTGTCACACTCACATGACTTTATCTACTCTTGTACAAACTATTTTTACAAACTCCTATTCTCCATCTATTTCATATTAATCGAGATAAACATTGCAGAAACGATCTTTTGACATGCAAAGAAAATTACATTTTACACATAGCGACCAGTTCTAAAAATACTTCACTATCGCTTAAGGCTTACTATGCTCCCCTTGTTTTGTATTTGCAAGGGCAATATAGAAATACAGTAGCATTTAGGCATAGACATATCTCTTAATAGCTGGTTGCTATGTGCAGCACCATTCTCTTTGCTTACAGATTAACACCCTTGCATATCCAAGACAAAAAACTGAATAACGAGTTCCCATTTGAGTAAATAAGTATTGACAAATTTAAGGGAATAACAAGCAATATTTCCAAAATGGTTCACTCAACAAAAAATGTATATGACATAAATTGTGTATTTTAACGCGATCTACATTTTTAGTGTAGTAAAACTTTGTCTATCTCTTATGGTTTACCAGTTATGCAAAAGTCGTTCACAATGAAGAATATATTTGGAGACAAGCCCAGAAAATTCAAGATACACATTTGATTTGTCATGAAAATATCTTAAACCTCTGATACTTTAATCAAAATTGTTGCATCTCCGGTAGATACTGAACCTAAATGCCAAGTTTGGTGTTTATCCGACTACTCGTTTCTGAGTTTTAATGTTCACAGACACACACAGGCACACAGAAACACATACGGACATGTTTCAAAAAATGCTTTTTTTTTATTCAGGGGGTCTCAAAACATATATTTTCGGTGAAATATTGGTATGGAATTTTTGGGTGGAATAGAGACAATCCCCATACAATCTGTGAGCTAAAGGGCAATATTAAACTACTAATTCGGGATTATTACGGTAGACAAACTTGCAAGTGTCAATGCAATTTCTTTAAGTCCAGGCGGGTGTATGAGTACAGCATGAAAACTGTTGCCGACTCTAGCAACTGATAAATGTTATTATCTGTGAGGAATAATTAAAAGTGAAATTTATGCAACACATCCACATACGCCCGGCGAATTATTGTAAGGTGTACATATATGCACTCCTCAATGTGTCAGCCGTGGAAATTTATGGAGTATTCAATAATGTGGACAACTGCTGCCAGACTTGTCTAAACGTAGAAGGGCATCATTGTTAACACCTTTCATAACGAAAGATAAGCTAATCATATCACTAGTCTGCATTTTCCAACATTTTGTCAGATGATTTGTTAAAAGTAGGTGTTTTTGAATCAAGTTTTAATGCTGATTCCAGAAATAACTTCAGTTTCCTTTCTATCACGTGAGAAGGTGTTTTGTTTACGTAATTTATTTACGTAATTTATTGTTACGTAAGTTATTAGCCTCACGCTTGGGAAGCCAACTTGAAGTAGTCTTTACTTTGGAGTTGTTTTTACTGGCCCACTTATTGGTGCCAATTTGAAGTAGAATTACTGTTGTTGAAATTTGCACCACGCTTTGGGCATTCATTTTAGGAAGATTGTTTGTTACGTAATATGCTGCTACGTATGAAAAGCTGATTTGAAGATGTATTTTTGTTATGCTTCAATTTAAAAAATAATATTAACTTTGTTATTATTAAACTGCTTCTATAGATATTATTTATGTTTATGTTTGCCTCGGCTGCGTCAGTAATGTTTGTAGAGACACGTTTCTCTTAGGCAGGGGTGTGGTGCGACAAGAATGTAGGCTTACACAGATTTTAAGTTTAAATTAACTTCTTTTTATTAATCCTTGACACAAATTAAATAGCACTACACTGATATAAAGAGCTGTAATATTCCTTTATTTAATATTTGCACTTAGTTAACGCGTATACTTAATTTACGATTCACACGAATACGTAATATTTCTTTAGAAAACACATCTTCCATCCGTTTGCTATCAAGGTCTGCAGGCAACTGAACATATTTAAACCGTCCAAACCCGTAAGCTTCTGTATTTCAAGTCTCTTGATTGGCTAATCCTAGTCCAATAAAATACCTGTATTTAATTAAAGCTTTTTCTGATTGTTGATTGGTTAATTTTAAACTGTCACAAAATTTACATTATCGTTGCTCTAATCATGACTAGTAACATTTAAACTCTCAAAATTATTATTGTCTCAAGGTTATCTCACTGTTACCTCATTGTTACCTCATTGTTAGCAACGTTAAACTTATTTTTCTCACAGCTTACATTATTAAATTACGTAATGCATTCACATAACATTATTGAACATGTTTACAATAATAAAAGCATATGCAATGACTGTTACATACATTTTTACAAATTATTACATACATATTGCTTCAAGGCAATTTTTATTGAATTTACATATTATATTATTTAATTGAAATTATTCAAGTGTTAAAAATACTGCCTCATCCGTCAGGTTTTTACACAAAATAGGTAATGTTTTGACAATTATACTAATAAGCGTAGAAAAGTATTGAAATAGCATTTCACACAAGGTAAGTTTTTATTCAAGAAACATTAAAAGAATACTCTCAAGAACTCCCCTAACTTATTTCATGACTACATTTTAACAAAACAAGAAGCCAAAGTGTTTCATTTAATTTTTTTCAAATTTTCTCATCTTTGACTTCCTTGCAGATCCTTGAAGAGGATTGTCCCTCCTCAACATCCAACAGTAGTCGGCCATCATAGTTTCATTCCATCTCCCCTGGTGCCTCCTCTCCATTTCCTTAATATCTTGGTGAAAACGTTCACCCTGCTCTTCACTGTATTGTCCAAGATTTTCTGGAAAGTAGTCAATATGTGAATGCAGAAAATGCACCTTTGCACTCATGTTACAACCCATTTTCTTGAAATTTTCCAACATTGTTTCAACAATGGCCTTGTAATTAGTATCTTTGTTATTGCTTAAGAAGTTTTCAGTTACTGATCGGAAGGCGGTCCATGCTTCTATTTCTCTCTCATTCATTGTCTTCTCAAAATCTTCATCCTTCATCAATTTCTTTATTTGAGGACCAACAAAAATTCCAGCCTTTAATTTGTCTTGTGTAATGAAGGGAAATTTCTTGGAAAGGTACTTAAGCAGGGTCCATCCTGTGGTAGAACCCTTACAAATTGCTTCATCAAGCCCAATTTTATGTGTAGTAGTGGAAGCAATATCTCTTTTATCTCTATATTTTTGAAGTGAAATTGTGAAAAACTGTACGTGATAGAAAAAAAAAAACAAAAGCAGTTCTGAAATCAGCATAAACAATTGAGTCAGAATCACTTATTAGTTTTCAGTCATCCGATATCATGCAGACTAGTGTATTCGTTATATTTCGCAGAAACAGTGGATCGTCCCGCAGCTACTTAAACAACGTATTGTATAGCAGTGTCGTGGTAACGGCCTGCAAATCGCGCATTGGTGCTGACCTGAACGTAAAGGGAAAACAATAGCCCCGCTTTTATATAAAACATAGTAATCTTGGCACTGGCAATTACAGATAAGTAGCGATTTGGACGGACAGCTTCCTTCTAAACTTAATCATTTAATAATTACATTGTTGATGCTGATGATGACGAGATAGGGTTTAAGGGCGCTCAACATCTAAGGTTATTAGCGCCCTAATTACATTGCGTCTTTGTTGAATTTAAGAGAGCTTCGACTCTATATATCTCAATACATTGTGGTATAAATTAGAAGCTAAGTGATTAATGAAGAAGATGATCACAGCTTTTTACGCCATTACCATATAGTGGAATTCTGCACCGAATACCACATGAGTTTGCAGAGCTTCAAAAGCCAACAAAGATGTTTGGCAAGTGCATATTTTATTTCCTTCTCTTTAATCTCTTTGGGGTGTAATATTAAGAAAAAATTCTGATGTGTTACACTCACATGACTTTCTCCACTCTTGTACAGACTATTTTTTACAAACTCAAATTCTCCATCTACTTCATATTAATAAAGATAAACATTTGCAGAAACGATCTTTTGACATGCAAAGAGAATTACATTTTACACATAGCGACCAGTTCTAAAAATATTTGACTATCGCTTAAGGCCTACTATGTTCCCCTTTTTTGTATTTGCAAGGGCAATATAGAAATACAGTAGCCTTTAAGCATATACATATCTCTCAATAGCTGGTTGCTAGGTTCAGTGCCATTCTCTTTGCTACAGATTAATACTCTTTGCGTATCCAATACAAAAAAATGAATAACGAATTCCCATTTGAGAAAATAAGTATTGAAAAATTTAAGGGAATAACAAGCAATATCTTGAACATGGTTCACCCAACAACAAAAATGTAAATGACATAAATTGTGTATTTTAACGCGATCTACATTTTTTGTGTAGTAAATTTTGTCTATCTCTTATGGTTTACCAGTTATGCAAGAGTCGTTCACAATGAAGAATACTTTTGGAGACATTCCCAGAAAAATCGAGATATACATTTTATTTGTCATGAAAATATTTTAAACATATGGTATTTTAATCAAAGTCGTTAGAGCCATTTTTGAGAAAATTAATATTTTCGAAAAATGTTCCATGTAAAAGGTAATCTGGGGTGGGGGGATTTTCTTGAAAACCCTTGTGTCGCATCTCTGGAAGATACTGAACCTAAATACCAAGTTTGGTGTTTATCCGACTGTTCATTTCTAAGTTATGCTGTTCACAGACACACACACACACACACACACACACATACACACACACACAGACACATACACACACGGACATGTTTCCAAAAATGATTTTTTGGATTCAGGTGGTCTCAAAACATATATTGTCGGTAAAATCTCGATATCGAATTTTTGGGTGGAATACAATACTTCCCCTACTTACTATACGTAGTAGAGAAAGTAAAAAATCTCGGAGACGCCAGAGATCAGCGGTATGTGAACCCCAGTACTTTTATTTGCAGGCGATATGCTACTGTTCTCTAATACTATGAAAGGAATGCAAGAGAATCATACGGGCTACAAGGCCTCGGAGCCCAGTCTCTCTCTAACTGATCTTCAAGAATTCACGTCGACACGAGGTGCTACAGATGCACGTGGGTGCACAAGGGTGGGAGTGCGTGTGCTGATAGCTAGGCTCCTGACTAATTTAAAGTGGTGGGATTATAATTATGGGAAAAAGCACCAATAGCCGAGGAAGAACACTGCAGAAGTCCACATCAACCCAAGGATCGACGAGTTCCCGCTACAAATCTCGCACAACGACGATTTACCGCTACATTTTGACACGTTCTATGTTCACGGGCTTTTGGCGATTAAAGAACCTACAGAGCGCATCTTAATCTAATCTAATCTAATCTAAGGATGAATAATATTTGGTTTGACCACACACATCTGTGTAGTGACTAAACACTAAATAAATAGTGATATTATTATACAGTGACTGAATAGTGCACTGGTGACTAAATAAACAGGTGCAACGCATAACCTGGAGTAACTCACCACGTTAATAACAATGAGCTTTCCATATTTCATAGGAGACCTTTGCTCTTCAAGGGACACTTTAGGCTATTTATTATTTCATTTTCATGCAATATTTAGCAAGTTTACAGTTCAAAAATAAAAACAGAATAGGGTATGGAAGAACAAATTTTGGTACGAAGTAGAGTCAGCAAACAAGCATTTGTTTCATTTAGATTGTGATAATGGCGAGTGATCCAATTTGTGAACGAAGACGTCTTAAGAATCTGTCATTGGTTTAGAGAGGACAATTGGATTCTATTTGGTCGTGTTGTACCAAGATAAGTTGGGGAGAACGTATCTGTCAGATTTCTTTGTTAATTGCGAAGATGATTATAGATGTCTTGATTCTTGCTGGTTACTCTCACAGCCTTTCCCTCTCTTTCGAGCTGCCTGGAGCTTAGTTGTTCTTCGAAGATAAGTCAGTCGCCTCCGGGCCTGCGAAGGGAGCAGATAGTAATTTCTACACGCTTCGCGGAGACCAGACCAACGACCGCAATGTGTACTTCACGGTTTTGTTGAATGTTAGGTACATTTTGTATTAGCAACCTCTAAATTCTAAACTTCCGTTGGTAGCCTCTTTGAAACCGAATAAAGTAAGAATTTTCTGTTTTAATAAAAAACTAAATACTGGAAGTTAATTGGGACATACATTTTTGTCATTGGCAAGGGTTTAAGTTTACAGTTAATGCCAATTTCACTAAATGTTAATAATCCTAATAGAGTTAAACAATACCAAGGTTTTATATATATACACACACACACAAGGGGAACCATTTAGTTGAACCTATACAGTATCTCCAAAACTAAGCGTGTAAAAAGAAATTGCTTGATAATGTGGGAGGAAAGTAAATGCTATTAGTCGTGTTCTGTTTTAAGGACGAAGGGTTTTTTAAAATTGGAACCTACATTTTGTATGTTGTTTTTTCATTAGAACATGTTTATTTTGTGATGAGGAATAAGAAAACAAAATACAAAAAAGTTGGTTCCCAATTACTAAACGTAACTTGACCCTCAAATAACCATCCATGAATGGTCCAAACATTCATTACGCTCTTCCTACACAGCCGTTCACAATTTTCGTTGTTATTTACGTTGTTATAAGAACAATTCAAAGTGCTTTATATAAATGTTGTTTAGTTTTTTTATGAGGAGTGAGAAAACAACATAAAAAGTAAGTTCCTATTTAAAAAAATCTGATGTGTTACCCTGACATTACTTCCTCTACTCTTCTACAAACTATTTTTACATATGCCTATTCTCCATATGCTTTATGTTAATCGAGATGTTAATCTTATTGCTAATTTTCTTGTACTTGCAAGGTGAATATGGTAGACTTTAAGCGACAGTCAAATATTTTAAGAGCTGGTTAGCAACCAGCATTCCATTCTCTTTGCATGTCCAGTACATAAAAAATGAATAACGAATTCCCATTTGATAAAAAGTATAAGTATTTAAAAATTTAAGGGAATAACAAGCAATATCTTGAAAATTGTTTATTCAACAAAAAAAATGTATATGACATAAATTGTTTGTTTTAACGCGGTCTACATTTTTTGTGTAGTAAAATTTTGTCTATCTCTTATGGTTTACCAGTTATGCAAAAGTCGTTCACAATGAAGAATACTTTTGGAGATATTCCCAGAAAATTCGAGGTATACATTTCATTTGTCATGAAAATATCTTAAACATATGATATTTTAATCAAAATTGTTAGAGCCATTTTAGAGAAAATTAAAATTTTCGAAAAATGTTGCATGTAAAGGGTAATCTGGGGTGGGGGATTTTCTTGAAAACCTTCGTGTCGCATCTATGGAAGATACTGAACCTAAATACCAAGTTATACTGTTCGTTTCTGATTTATGCTGTTCCCAGACACACACACACACACACACACACACACACACACATTCAGACTTGTTTCCAAAAATGCATTTTTTGAATTCAGGGGATGTCAAAACATATATTTCCGGTGAAATCTGGGTATCGAATTTTTGGGTGGAATACAATACTTCCCCTACTTACTCTATGTAGTAGAGTAAGTAAAAATTAAATTGATCCCAAAAATAACCATCTCAATGTTCTCCAAATAAAACACGACTAATGTAACATTTCTCTCTACAACGCTTAGTTTTGGAGATACTGCACAGTCTCAACATAAATGGTCCACCCTGTATATATGTATAACTATCAACTTATGTATATGTATGTATGTATGTATGTATGTGTGTATGTATGTATGTATGTATGTATGTATGTATGTATGTATGTATGTATGTATGTATGTATGTATGTATGTATGTATGTATGTATGTAGATTTCTGTTATTAAATATTGCACCCTTTAACTATATTTTGCTATAAATACAGTTATATTTTGACGAGGAGTAGGCACCTCTGAAATTTCTGAACCGCTAGTAACGTCCAATTCGCATTTTATTAAACAATTTACTTGACGATTAATTGGGAAGGGGGAATATATTGTTGAATACACAATTCAACAAAATAACCGGCATGATGTAATGATAAAACTTAGTTTACATTTTTAAACTGCAGTTCGCATTTTATTAAACAATTTACTTGACGATTAATTGGGAAGGGGGAATATATTGTTGAATACATAATTCAACAAAATAACCCGCATGATGTAATGATAAAACTTTTACTCTACATTTTTAAACTCCAGCTCTATGTCTATAAGCGTTTAATTTCAAATAAATATATTTTATGTCAATTTTATAGCAGGGTTTCAATTTGAAGAAACCTATTTTTTTCGGTCTTAAATTTTAAATGCTCAAAGTAATCTATCCAATATATTATCATATCACTAAGTTGCAGACCTGAAATGAAGCATTCAAATGAAATTTTTGGTACATGAGAATGCTTATAACACAAATTGTCACTACATTTGTTGCGAAATAATACTTCAGCTAGCTCAAATTTGCTTAAAATCATGATTAATATATACACACGTATAGAATTTCGAATTTACAACATGCACAGTTACTTGTTTGCGCTATAATTTTTTTCCTGTTTTAGACCATTGAAAACTTATTTGTCTTCTGTCAGGAAACCGTATAAATTCAAATGGTAGCTATACTTTATTTATACACGTCTATAAAAATTGCAACATTTGCATATTCTGATTTTTGTAGCTGCAAGTTACGCTATCCTAAAATACATTTGATTAGAGCAAAGTTGTATGCTAAATTAAAATAATATGATTATATACGTTAATTTCAAACATTTATAAGATGCAGAAATTACTGCTTAGGATTTTGATAAGAGTTATTAGTTTACATATATTCTGTACATTTAAATAAGTTATTTGTAAAAACAGTCATTTCGAGTTTTCTCCAGCAGCAAGAATTTTCCTCACAATTTTTGCCCATAAAATCCAGTTTTTCTCATTGTTGTGGACTATTCTGAAAGACTGTAATTCTGCAAAACCTTCCCGAGACGCATATTGACGCAGTAGCATAACATTATTGGTACGTAATCCTTAATGCGTCTTCTACAATTTCCACAAAAATTACTTTGACAAATTATCATCAGTATTGCAGAGTAAATGTAATGACTAGGGACTGAAAGAGAGACTGAGGAACAAACAGCAGGCAAAGCAAAATAATTCAAAACGCATTTATTCAGGAAAAGTGCCTGGTATTCGAGGTTACCCAACAATTGACCGATGTTGGTTGTAAAGGTCATGGAATGTGTCGCTGGTTTACGTTGCAAAGTTGTGTTCAGCAAATACGTACATGAAATGCTCTAGCCCATCAAAAAATAAATTATTTCTGATGCGTGACAACTGCGACAGGTAGACAACAAAAGACATGCAATTCCCTAATAGCAACCTTCCGTGCTTACAGAGAAATACATACAGCACTCACCTTTGACTTTTCGGTCCGCACTTACAAGTAGACTACGTCGAATCTGTAAAGAGAGAAACAATGCATAAACATTTTTATACATACTGGTATTAGCAGAACCCACAGCTATGCTCGCGCCATCCCATTATCAATGAGTTCCTTCATCCGTCTGTCTTCATTTACTTCGTGTCGGATAAACTAAAAATTCGAAAATAAAAAATAATGTTATTTTCCTAAGAATACGCATACAATAATCTATTACATACGTTTATAATAAATAATATAATTAAAGGTGGTGAAAAACATTAACTATAGTGAATAAATTATTTAATGTTCAAATCTATATCTTTCTACAGCATCTCTTTTCTTTAAAAACTAAAGTGCTTCCAATCCGTATATTTACATTTTTGTAACTTTAACATATTTTAAACAAATGAATCATAAACGATGAATGGAAGTATGAGCTTGCAGATCTAAATTCCTAACCCCAGTTGATCCATTCTAATGACACAGAAAAACACAGATTCAAATCCGAAGCCGAAGCGTGAAGGGCAAAAACGCAGTGCCTTCTAGGGAAATTAAACAACACCGTTTAATAAAGTAACCGAAAACAACAGAATCCATTAAACTACTAACAATAACGTAAAATGGATGTATATATTTAAATATGTAACACATGGAAAGTTTTCATAAACTCGGATACGAACATACAACCCACGACTTTGTGCTACAAACTTATACATCTGTTATAGAATGCTCTTTTTTCCATCCAGGCTACATTACTTAGGATCTATCATTGTTCAGGTAAGGTTTCAGACAGTATTTACACCGATTCTACTATTTAATTGTTTTTTATGTTTAGTCTTATTTTATTATACAGCAGGGTTCATTCGCAGTTGGAATTATAAAGAAGTACACTAGGTGATCAAAAGTATCCGGGCACCTGGCTGAAAATGACGTACAAGTTCGTGGCGCTCTCCATCGGTAATGCTGGAAGTCAATATGATGTTGGCCCACCTTTAACTTTGATGACAACGTTCACTCTCGCAGGCATACTTTCAATCAGATTTCTTGGGGAATGACAGCACATTCTTCATTGAATGCGGAACTGAGGAGAGGTATCGATGTAGGTCGGTGAGGCCTGGCACGAAGTCGGCATTCCAAAACATCCCAAAGGTGTTCTATAGGATTCAAGTCAGGACTCTGGCAGGCCAGTCCATTACAGTTATTGTCGCGTAACCACTCCGCTACAGCCCGTGCAGTATGAACATGGTCGTGTTGAAAGATCCAATCGACATCTCCGAATTGTTCTTCAACAGTGGGAAGCAAGAAGGTGCTTAAAATATCAATGTAGGTCTGCGCTGTGATCATGCCACGCAAAAAAGCAAGGGTGCAAGCCCCCTCCAGGAAAACCACGACCACGTCATAACACCACCACTTCCAAATTTCACTGCTGGCACTACACAAGCTGGCAGATGACGCTCATCGGGCATTCGCCATACCCACATCCTGCCATCGGCTCGCCACATTGTGTACTCTGATTCGTCACTCCACACAACGTTTTTCCATTGTTCAATTGTATAATGTTGACGCTCCTTACACCAAGTGAGGCGTCGTTTGGCATTTTCCTGCGTGATGTGTAGCTTATGAGCAGCCACTCTACCATGGAATCCAAGGTTTCTCACTTCACGCCTGTCATTGTACTTGGAGCGGATCCTGATGCAGTTTGGAATTCCTGTGTGATGGTCTGGATAGATGTCTGCCTATTACTCTTTACACCTTCTTCAAATGTCGGCGGTCTCTGTCAGTGAATAGACGAGGTCGGCCTGTGCGCTTTTGTGCTGAACATGCCCCTTCATGTTTCCATTTCACTATCACATCAGAAACAGTGGACCTAGGGATGCTTAGGAGTTTGTAAATCTCGCGTACAGACTTCTGACACAAGTGACACCCAATCACCTGACCACGTTCGAGGTCCGTGAGTTCCACAGAGTGTTCCATTCCGCTGTTTCACGATGTGTAATGACTAATGACGGCGCGGATAATGAGTACCAGGCAGTAGGTGGCAGCGTGAGGTTATTGCACTGTGGTTACACGTTCGTAAAAGGCTTTGTTAGTTGGCGTGCAAATAGAACACAAGTAGTTAACACTATGGAAAGTCCGAAATAGTTCACAAACAGGGGATTTTTCACCGTATTCTACCGCGTGACCCAAAGTTGACCAATCAGGTTAGCAGAACTTTATTAGTGTTTGAACGTAAGGTAAATCAGCGCCAGCTCGAGGACCAATAGAATTATTCTGTAAGCTTCACATTCGCGACTCTCAGAACTGTATACTTTGAGGTGCTTTTCAAAATTTCAGGCAGTTTTGGACTTCAAAAGCAGGAGGAATCTGTGCTCCTCGTAATAAAAGCTTCGCGCCGAAGTTACATTAAAAACGTAACTCACATTTGAACATAACCGCGCGAGTAATGTAGTGGCAGCAAATTGTAAAGAGAGTGTAAACATGCAGATGCTTGTTATTTGCTGTTAGACAAGTGATCAAGTAAGGTGCTGGTGGAAGTTGAAATGTAACCATGTTCCTGTTTAACACACAAGTTGAAAGGTTGGTTGTAGGTTTCCTGTTACAACTCCGAAGAATAAAACAGAAATTCTGTGTTGAATTTTATATGCTGTGTCCTCTATAGTTATTTTGTTTGTCTGAGCCTTTACGTATCACACCCTGGAGATCAACGAAAATATGATTCTACTACAAAAATAATTACAATGAGTATTCGAAGCCAGATAACAGGATCTTTACTGAGTAGCATAAGTGATGAGCAACGCGGCATCAGGACTGTATTCTCCAGGTAAAAATAAACACAGGTAAGAGGACGACGCAGGTTTCAAACTATGAAATAAGTGCTTAGCTAAATACAAACATGCTGAAACACCATTCAAATGTATAGGTGAGGTACCAGGACGGCTTTTTCAATAGAAGCGAAAAATAGAAATCACAACTTTCAAGCATGTCCGTCATATGATATACTTGGGAAAGTGTAAACAGGCAACATGAAACATTTCAGCTACAAAACATTATGTATATAAATTCTGTATCTTAATGAGCCCTAAATGTTTCCTCAGTAAGCTTTTGTCTATCTCTTAATGATTTCCCAATTATGCAAAATTCTAAAATACTTAATCAGTAAGATGAGACCATCATAATTTATTCAAAGAAAGTTCAAGATGTTCATTTTATTTGGCATATAAATTTCTTTTTGGGGGGAGAGGTTCCTCATGTCACAGTATTGAAAGATGCTGAACTTAAGCACCAATTTTGTTATTTGTCCGACTTTATTGTTTATAAAAATATTTTTGGGTTCAGTAAACTTCAAACTTCCATTAAATATGGATGTATAATTTTTGGATTGAATACAATACCTACTCTGTTCTTATTTGGTTTAGTGCGTTGGAACATGGGGTTGCAGATTTTTCGACTCATATAGAACCGTTGCCCACTGATCTTCGTGAAAAATTTGGGGATATTAGATAGGTAGTGATCTGTAGTCATGCAAAATAACATTGCGGTTCGGGGAAGCCTGGCACGGACGTATCGGATGGACGTCGACCACCTCTGCCGTGTGCTTGATGCAGGCTAACGGGTTGGTCGATCCAGCCTCGTCAGGACTATCATGCCATAGCCTATTATTATAATACAGCCTATACCTACTATAGACAGGCAGTAGGGAAAGTAATAAGAAAACTTGTTACATCTATATCACCAGAAGTGCTGAGACTGTCCAGAAGTTCACAAATACCCAGCACGAGGGTATATATCCGATTACGGTCAAAGTCCCGAGTATATATTTGACCATTTCTGGAATAAAATCAATATAAATAATTTCATTAATATTATCGAAATCAATATTACTGTAGTTGTTGAAATATATAGATCGATTTGTTTTAGGTAACATATCGATGAGAGAGATATTTTTGACAATTATGTACTTTACTTTTTTCAATAAGCGTAATTTTTATTTAGGTACCCAAAACTCAGATTTTGTAATAAAGTGTGAAAGAACGCCTCAATCGTATATATTTGCTTAGTTGATAGGCAGATCCTGTTAACCCTCCCTTCCTCTTTTCATTTATAAAACTCCGAAGCATTCAATGAAGAGAGTGAGGAAATTATGTGAAGCTGAAAAAAATCCTTTGCTCTGGGGTTTCATCTGCTTCCGAGAATTAATTAACAAGGTGAAGGGTGAAAAATGATTTTGAGAGCCTGGGAAAACAGCGTTGTTTTTCTTTCTACAACGAAAGTGTATATGCGGTTAGTAATTGTTCACCGATGTCATAAGTGTTCTTTTATAACCACCTGAGAAAAGCCAGTTAGCTGAGGCAAGAAGAAAGAAGATCTACCGAATATACTTCATTACCATCTAATCGATATCTCCTTCCCTAGAACTTTACCGTTCGACTCCCGAAGGAAACGCCTAATCCTAACACACCAGAATACCACTCCTGAATGGCTCAGGCGCCAACGTCTGTAGCCCGCATTAGGGAGTCCCAGGTTGATTCCAGGTGACCACCCACACTGACCATGGGGTTTTCGTGGTTTTTCCCTGGGCATCTTGGCTATTACAGGGTGGTGTCTTCTACGAAGAATCCTCTTTTCCTCTCATTTAAACCCTTCCTTACACATGTCAGGTGTGTTTTCGTCCTGAGGTACTGGTGTTGCCGTACGATGGCGTGGATGCTTGCGTATATGAAACATTTCCTAGACGACGATGCAGGTACTTAAAAAATTATTTTTATCCGAAATAAGAAACGGCTTCTTATGCACAATTGTTACCATAACAACCCCATAACCATTCACCCTATATAGTCAGGAAAACATCTGATTTGTTACATTCACATGACTTTCACTGTAGTTTCTGCAAAATTTTCATTGACATTCATTCACAAAACATGGCCAACTGTTAACCTCTGCAGAAACAGTTTCAGTATACATTTTGTTGTGGGAAAAGATGGATTCAGCAATTGAATCGATGGTCAAATGTTTAAAAACCGGTGGCCATTTGCTGCCCTAGAAACTCCCTTCTTTCAATGACATTGCGAGTAACATTGAATGATAATCAGGGTCCGGTATTTGCTAGACTATAAATCTTTGAAAAGTGACCTATATCATGATTAAAAATTTTAAAAGAATACGTAATAGTTATAAAGAAGACTAATAAATCTACTGACTTATAAATTCCCTTGAGTTATTTAATTTACTGAAATTAGTGAATAGAAACTTATTAATAAATTTATTTATGGATATAAATGCTATAGGGAAGAAAAGGATTATATATATACACACTACTGATCAAAAGTATCCGGACACCTGGCTGAAAATGACGTACAAGTTTGTGGCGACCTCCATCGATAATGCTAGAAGTCAATATGGTGTTGTCCCACCCTTAGCCTTAATGACAGCGTTCACTCTCGCAGGCATACTTTCAATCAGGTGCTGGAGGGTTTCTTGGGGAATGGCAGCGAATTAGTCACGGAGTGAGGAACTGAGGAGAGGTATCGATGTAGGTCGATCAGGCCTGGCACGAAGTCGGCGTTCCAAAACATCCCAAAGTTGTTCTATAGGATTCAAGTCAGGACTCTGTGCAGGCCAGTCCATTACAGTTATTGTCGTGTAACACTCCGCTACAGCCCGTGCAGTATGAACATGGTCGTGTTGAAGGATGCAATCGCCATCTCCGAATTGCTCTTCAACAGTGGAAAGCAAGAGGGTGCTTAAAATAACAACAAGGGGTGCAAGCCCCCTCCAGGGAAAACACGACTACATCATAACACCACCACCTCCGAATTTCACTGTTGGCACTACACACGCTGGCAGATGACATTCACCGGGCATTCGCCATACCCACACCCTGCTATCGGATCGCCACATTGTGTACCGTGATTCGTCACTCCACACAACGTTTTGCCACTGTTCAATCGTGTAATGTTGACGCTAGTTACACCAAGCGAGGCGTAGTTTGGCATTTTCCTGCGTGATGTGTGGCTTATGAGCAGGCGCTCGACCATGGAATCCAAGGTTTCTACCTCACGCCTGTCATAGTACTTGGAGTGGATCCTGATGCAGTTTGGAATTCCTGTGTGGTGGCCTGGATAGATGTCTGCCTATCACTCTTTGCGACCCTCTTCAAATGTCGGCGGTCTCTGTCAGTCAACAGACGAGGTCGGCCTGTACGCTTTTGTGCTGTACATGTCCCTTCACGTTTCCATTTCACCATCACATCAGAAGCAGTGGACCTAGGGATGTTTAGGAGTGTGGAAATCTCGCGTACAGACTTCTGACATAAGTGACGTCCAATCACCTGACCACGTTCGAAGTCCGTGAGTTCCACGGAGCGTCCTATTCGCGAATAATGAGTACCAGACAGTAGGTGGAGCACAATGCACCTAAGATGAAAAACGTATGTTTGTGGGGTGTCCGGATACTTTTGATCACATAGAGTATGTCAACACAACTTGTCCGTGTTGATGACCATTTCAGAAAAACGACACAGTATTGAAAAATTCAAACCGATAGCAATCTCGAAATGGCTGATCCAGAAAAAAATTGATTTTATATAAATGTATGGTTTAATGTATTTTGTGTGTAGCAAGTAATCCTTCCTTCCGCATAAGAAGTTTCACTGATTATTCCCAGAAAATTCAAGATGTGTGAATTTTAACTCTGTTAACTTGAAGTAGATAAGAACAATTCGTAACTGTTGTTTGTAGAAGTTATTTAAAAATAAACGATTGTCAGTGAAGAAAGTCGGTTGAATGTAGCTCATAAGACCTTTTAGTTGTGCTCTTCACAAACACACACAGGCCTTTTTCTAAAAATGCTTTCTTCAGATTCAGGTGCCTCAAAGCATTTATTTTCGATGAAATCCCGAAATGGAATTTTTGGGTGGAAAGTAATGCTTTCCTTACCAACTAGTAACGTGGTAGAGGAAGTAAAAAGATGTTTGATATGTTTGAAACAGAAATAAATACGCCTTATTTTTAATGAAAGACGGTACCATCTGCTACATTTTCATTATGTGAGACTGAATAAGAGTATTTACTGGGTCTTAGGATTTTCTTGGAGGCAACCCATGAAGTAGGGTTTATTTTTAGGAGTTGTATTGTACAAAGTTTCCTGTGGTTTACACCCCAAGTTTATTTTTGGGTGGCCTTCGTCCCAGTTTTTAGGAACAAACTCTGTATTTTAATGTTTTCTTTAAATATTATATATATTTATGTTTGCCTCGGCTGCGTCAATATTAATTTGCTGAAACATGCTTCTCTTAACAGGGGGTGGTGCGGCTGAAGAATGTAGGCTTACTTCACTCCTTTTATTAATCCTTCACACGATTAAATAACACTTCACTTTTATAGAGAGCTGTGAGATTATTAATTGCAGTTTTAAACATGTAAACTATATAATGAATTTTGTCTCACGCTGAGTACGTAAAAACTTCTCGAGGACGCGTCTCGCGTCCGGTTAGGAATGCTGTCTACTAGCAACTGGGGCCTGAATTTGTACAATTTGCTCTATTTCAGTTTCTGATTGGCTAATCCTACACCAATAGAATAATTTTATTTAACTTTCAGGTTTTCTGGTTATTGATTGGCTATTTATAATCTCTCTCAAAAATTACATTATTGTTGCTCCAAGAATTTCTAGTAGCATTATTAAACTTTCCAATTCATTATTGCCTCAAGGTTACCGTATTGTTAGCAGCTTTTGACATATTATTATCACAGCTTCTATATTATTAAAATACCTAATATATTCACATAGCATTAATAAACATGTACATAATAATATAAACATATAAAGCGTAATATATACTTTTTATATGTTGTTACATACATATTGCTTTAAGGCGGGCTGGTATTGAATGTATATATTATATAATTAGACTGAAATCATTAAGAGTTAAAAATACTGCCTCACCCAATAGATGATGTACTATTACATGTTCCGTTTCGTTTTGGGAGAACAATTTCTTGGTTAGTTGTAATTTAGGACTACTTGGTACTCTATTTTGGGGGTTACTGCACCGCACTATAGCGTCGGCCCTGACTTATAGGCGCTGTTGTTGAAGTGAAACAAATTCAGAGTTGGAAAATATTACCCATAGCCATATTTGATGGAAAAAGGACGTCACATCTCTGACAACCTTACTCCATCAATCTGCCCATTATAAACTGAAATGTTAATGGGTACGTATGAAGTTTTTATGTCCATTCAGCACGCCTGAAGCTCCTATACATATAATACTCACACATTTTACCTTTAGAGAGCTTTCTGTTTAGTGTTCCTATTAGGTATAATGTATTTAGGCGGCCTTTAATGGGATATCACTTCATTACTTTCAGAACTACAGGAAGTCACATTAAGTTATTTTGTTACAGATGGAATAGCTCAGCACGTATCTGTATTACTCTACTTGAAAATGTAAGCGCACAAACATAACTTCTATGAAAAGCCTGCATAATAAATGACGTTAATTAGTGGTACATCATCTTAGTCTTTTACACGTTTAATGTTTAATTTACAAAGGGAAAGTACCTTGCGGCTAAGACAGAATTACCACGATGTGTTTCAAATGTTAAACTGGCGTAGCTCTAAATGAGGAAGCCGTGTAAAAGTTTAAATGTACAGTCAGGCGAAAAAATCCTGACGATATAATGAGCTGCGTGTTAAGTTGGTAAGGGATTAGTAAGGCTACTTCTACACATTCATGTCTCCTCCCCATTCCCCACGCCTTACATATTCTAGCCACCCAAGTTAATCGGCGCCTTTCGCATAGCGGATGTACACCAGAGCCTAGGACATTGGAGTATGTTATCTCAAGATAAAAATAATGAACATTAGTCACATGGAGAATTTAAGGACGTATTGTTATATCGACATCGTAGTTCAGACGGCAGAGCAGCAATATGGGAAGCTGAAGATTAGTGGTTTGAACTATGACATTGAATTTTTTATTCTAATTCTACCTTTGCATAGTTAATGCGGAAATATTAATATCTTAAATATATCTTATTATCAGAGTTTTGTAAGAAAATTACTATAAAGGAACTTGCTAACCCTTTTCAAGTAATGCGGAAATACTATGTTTTTCGAATATTTTCTAATGCTTTTTCATTTTAGGTGATTTATTTCGTGTAACTCAGTTCCTTACTACTTTCTTTGTGATATTTTATAATTTAACACCAAAATGTGTTTTGCTCTTGCTGATTTGCAAACAATTATCAGAAGGTCATAATAATAACAATAATAATAATGAATAATAGCAACCACAAAGTGCTTTACTTATGAGATGAATTATTCAAATTAAAATACTTTATCTCTCCTAGAAACTTTATTTATTAAACTGCTTTTTCTTCTTTCTTTGTATATCCCGTTGTGATATTTTTTGTTGTGATATTTATTTCATACGGAACACCAAACCAGTAAGGGATGACAGATCTGGTGTGCGTCTAGGGAATACCTTCCAGCTACTCAGGCAAAAAGCTTCCTTTTCCCACCCCCTTCGCCGCTCACTTTGTTCGCACCAATACAAGATTACCACAACTGATAAAAATAACCACTATAGTATATCAGAAGTTTCGGCACGGTTTTTTTGGGGGGGACGGTCACCGGACTATACACCATTCAAATTTTTATAAAGCCTCATTTTTACTTTTTCTACAACGTATCTAAACCCTGCTTCTTATAACCTTGCCCCCAGAAATGTATTCTTTCGCGTTAGGTTTCTTTTCCCTTTCCTCTGGTTGGCTAATGTGCACCTTCGAATGATGCCAAACAAGCCGTGTGAAGTGCAAGGATAGGTGATAAAAACTATATGAACACACTGTCGTGATAGATTCACGTGTTATACCTGAGAGGCAGGTTTAAACTGAAGGATCCTTCCATCTATTTGTTGATAAGAATTTACCTGCATTACAGATGCATTAACTCTGTTACAGAGTATATTCAATTCATGCGGTTATGGAAATATAAATTTGGCAATTATCTTCGAATATATTAAGGAGAATGAGCATGTCAAATAAGGAACTATTTTTTATCGCGTAACAATCTATTCCACGACAGCAGCCAATGAGAAATGACTAGTGTACCTAACCGTAGAGATACGGCAAAGTTATATGGAACAAACTTTAGCAGAGAGAGGAGTTGTTATATTCCACACAAAAATTCGATAACGAGATTTCATCGGAAATAAATGATTTGAAGCCATCCGAATCCAAAAGTGCACTTTCAGAAAAAGGTCCTTGTATATGTGTCTCTCTGCGTATATGTGTGTGTGTATGTATACAGTGTACAAGTTAAAAACTATATTCTGGATACATATTAATTTGGGGATTTAATTTCAATGCGTTCCAAAGAAGAGACACCAAGGTTTTCGAGAAAACAACCCATCCCAAGATACCTTTAGAGGACACATTTTCATTATTTTTATGTTCACAAAAATGCTTTTTAAATTTTTTTATTAAAGTACCACATATTTAAGATATTTACAGGCCAAATAAAACGAATCTCTGAAATTCTATGGAGGAGTATGGAATTTTAAGGCCAGCATATGTCGACCCTTCTTTAAACATTTGTCTATCGCTTCCGTTTCGCATTTTCTCCTTGTATGTTATGAAATTATTTCTGTAAAGGTTTAAATGGATTAACATGAAGTAGATAGAAAAATAAGCGTTTGTAAGAAATTTCGTAACAACTATATACAAGTAAACCATATGAGTAGAGGAAGCCATGTGAATGTAACACACCATGATGTTTTAAATAGCATAATCCATGTGCTGTGGACTGTAATAATACATGAAATTAAATTATAATCGAATGGAAAGGAAACATTTCAGGCCTAAGATTATGGTTATTATTTAGGAGAGCTGAGGAAAACCTATTAAAGAAAACGCAGTCTTCTTCACGAGTCCATGCTTTATAGACCTCAATCATCCGTGTCAGTTTTACTCATTCTCATGAATTGTTTGCAGAATGATTCATAATTCTTGGTGTTGTTATTTGATGGTCTTACCACTGGAAGGGGTACTCCTCAGATTTGTATATCAACGAAATGTTCAAACTAGTACCTAACTAGTTGATCAGTAGGATTTTAAGTGACTATTAAAAGCTCGCATTCGGGAGGTTCCGGGTTTCCTATCATTTCACTTCTTTTTTGTTTCAAGGTGGAAGAATCAGGTGAGAAGACGGCGGGCGAGGCGTATACTACGAAACTTCGATGAAGTCTGTTCAAGTTTTCGAGGCATACGGGCCCTCAAGAAATACCTCTCCGTTGGGAGCGGGGGGGGGGGGTTGCGCCTTCTATTTCCTTCATATCGTCCCTTCCGCCGGAGGTTCCCAGAAGAAGAATAGGCGACTATACTCATAAATGCCGAAATCCACTTCCGCTTCCATATAACCATAACCATCATTATAAAACAGTGCATAAACATAGTTGCAAGATGAAATGTGAGAATGGCAGAAGAAATTTAGTTTTGAATAAGATTTATGATACATCTATGGTCCATTCCAAACCAGAGTTCCCTCTGATGTAAACAGAAGCACGTGCTTCGGCTTGTCACGAACCCAAGAATATACCCTTACGCCAACGTAAATAGTTCCTTAATACATGTATTGTATTATGAAATATTAGAGCAGGAAAGGTATAGAACTGCACATTTTATTGCGGTTATCATAAGAAGGTAATGGATATATACTAGCTGTTAAGAGATTACAAAATATGACTTTCGCCTGCTATTGCGCTAACGCCGAGAGCATTTTGGTTGTTAATACCAACCATATAAACGACTGCCCTCTCTTACATACACAAGAAATGCAGCAATGAATTCCCAGAGGTGCTATCTGAGTACGGAATAAACACTTTGTGTAACTCAGGCTATATGATAAGCGAACAGTCATTCATAATACACTAACACACAGCTCAGCTCAGGTCAAATCTTGTGATTTAGTCAGTTGGTATTTGAGTTTACATGGCAGAGGAAGCTGCGTGTACTGCGAATAAACTGTTCAAACGCAGAAGCGGGAAACAGTTAAAAAGTGGCTAAAAACAAACAATGCTTCATATATTCAACTCACTATTACAAAAATACCCGACACTTACGTGCGACAGTGCTGTGGAATTGTGGATAAGTTTGTCATTATTTTGGAGAGTAGTTCTGATTCTGATACGGCAGCTGAGTCATCTTCTGAGGATTCGGATTTAGGTGTTGCACTTTTGCCCAAGGATTGTAATTAACGTAAGTAAACTGTTCATTGCCGCATACTTTTAAAATCTATTGTTACCTCAGGTTGCGTTTTGAACTATGATTCTCACGCAGGGCGCCTTTTTATAGATTAAATAGTGTTCAACAAGCACGTGGGAGGGGAACAAGCAGCCATTAGGGGCGGGGTTTGCGAAATACTTTCGCGCGGATAATACAAAGAGTTTGTTTTCAGTGAAAGGCACTGTGGTTTGGAATGGATTATAGGAATAATTTAAAGGCAAAAAAGTTAATTTTTATCATTTTTTGAGTACACCCCTAAAATTCCTGCATCCTTATAAACTCAAAGCTAGTGAGTGTAAGAGGGGAGAGAGAGAGAAAGAAGGAGAGGAAACAACTGCACTTCGGTTGAAAAGCTACCCAACATCCTGTATAGACTCGTACACTACTCCCATTAACAATCCCAGCATCAAAGAATGCAGTCGATATCTTATAGCCGGTACCGGCGCTTTGTCACCTCGTGTTGATGTACAAGTTTCAGTTCCTACTAAATAATGAGACAATAACATTCTTGTTTATTGATGCGGTGAAGAAAATACTGTAAATAATTAAAGGCTTGTCACCTGTTGGCTAAGATAGTGCAACTATATTTAACTCCAGTAACAAATATATAAGTTTAAACAATTATTATAAACAACAGAAGCATTTTTTGAATTACAGAACTGTATTACGGTAGCTCTAGTCTAGAGAATGAACACACTTTTTAACGTAAGAGTGCATCAAGATATATAGGCCAACTGTTTTCGCTCTCACCACGGTCCGGACCAAACGTTGATCTTAAATATAAGTTGATAATAATAACATCATAATGTTGATTTCAAGTAAAACCTTAAACTGGAGGGCATCATTTTCAATACGTAAGCTAAATATTAACCCTAGGGATGTGCGTGGGGCATTTTCTGATCCCAGTTAGTTTTATTTGCACATTGTGTATAATGATTTTGAATACCTGTCTTTCCCTTACCTTTTGATACATCCCTTAGCTTTTGTTTGAGGTAATTAGCATTGGAGTACAGCGCCCACATTCCTAGAAAATACGCAATTTGTGCTTTTCGGCTGAAAGGAGGGCAGAAAATACCCCACGTCACCCCTCCCGTTGCCTGTTGTATCTAGTCTGGCATATTGTTCCTATAGTTATAGTGAATTTTAAGTTGATCCTTGGAGAACTTGTGGTTATAGTATATACGTATTTTTAGTCTTTAACGTAATGCTGTTTTTATAACTCATTATGAGTTACGAGGAACATCACGCAACGCTATTAGCCCCGATAAGTTGAAGTACTTTGTTTGTTGTATTGTTATCTGCCCCACGCTTTGGGAACCAATTTGAAGTAGATGTTGGGGAGCCGAAAGTTGCAAGTATTTGCAACCGCACGTATGGTACCCGGTAGCCTTCGTCCAACATTTAAAAATATTAACTTTGTAATTTGACTGTTTTTTTTAAATATTATATATTTATGTTTTCCTCGGCTGCATCAGTATTATTGTTAGAGACATTTTCTTTGCAGAGAGTAGTGCGGCTAAGAATGTAGGCTTATACGGATTATAATGTTACTTTACTCGTTTTATTAATACTTTATAAGATTTAAATAACACTTCAGTGTTATAGAGAGCTGTGAGATTCTTTTATTACTAATTACTTGCACTTTTTAACACGTAAACTATTTTTGTCTCACACAAAATACGTACTAAATTTCTCGAGGACGCATCTCGCGTCCGCTTAGGAACACTGTCTACAACTAACGCGTCCAGTTATGAGCGCTGTTTACAAGCAACTGACTTGATTTATACCGCCTAAATTTGTGAATTTCTGTATTTCAGGTCTCTGATTGGCTATTCCTAATCCAATAGAATACTTTTATTTAACTTAAGCTTTTTTCTGGTTGTTGATTGGCTATTTTATTAACTGTCTCAAAATTTACATTATTGTTGCTCCAATAATGACTAGTAGTATTGTTAAACTTTCAAATTCATTATTGCCTCAAGGTTACCTCATTGTTAGCAACTTATAACGTATTATTCTCACAGCTGCTACGTTATTATATTACATAATACATTCACATAACATTATTAAACATATATACAATAATACAAACATATATGATGACTGTAATATACTCTTTTTATATGTTATTACATACACATATTGCTTTAAGGTGGGCTGTTATTATATTTTATCTTATATAATTTGACTGAAATCATTTAAGTGATAAAAATACTGCATCAAAGTTAAGTGGAAGAAGAGGAAATATTAGGTGGTGAAGGCAGCGAAACCGAAGATGATCCTAAAAGTGAACAAAGTGCAGAAATTGTGAAAATTGTTCAGCTTGATCAAAATTCCTGTATTCGCTCCCACAACATATTGACTCACCAGATGTAAAATCTACAGCTAAAAATACAAAATCTCCTCTAAAAGACTGAATATGGTTGTTACCGACAATAGTATAGTTGCATTCACCAGTGCAGAAATTGAGAGTAAAGGAAAGCTACAGTAGATAGAGGAACGTAAATCCTACTAACATAGGGGAAATGAAAACGTTGTTCGGCTTGCTCTTATTTGCTGGAATTCTGAGGCACCTGAATAAGAAGACCTATGGGATAGGGATGGAACTGGAGTTCACATATTTCCTTATGTATGTCGCAATAAACATTCATGTTCCTGCTCAGGTGTCTCAAATTCGATGGAAAACGTAAGGGAAGAGAGTCAAAACCTCGACAGATTGATATCATTAGGGAACTATTTAAAACGTTCGTGTACAACTGTATGAGTAATTACTAGTTGGTGAATACTGCACAATCAAGTTTAATGTGATTCCGAGGAACATGTTCTTTCCTCAGTTTATGGGCATGAAACCTGCGAAATATGGCAGTAAGGTATTTTGTTTGAATAATGCCCGCATGTATTATACTAAAGATGGTTAAGGAACGCAACCAGAAGATCCGTACAGCGGAGAAATTATTCTGGCGATGTTATCAAAGGACTGATTGAACCTATTGCCAAGACTGGGCGTAACATTACAATGGGCAATTGGTTTACTAACATCCCATTGGCTGGTTGCTTACCTACAGTTGTTATACTGAGGAGAAATAAGAAAGACACAAAGTACAAAAAATAAGGAAGAATATACCAGCACATTTGCTTTCAGAGAAGAAACATTGGGTCATACATTTCCAAAAAAGGAAAAGTGGTGCACCCTTTGTCAACAGTGCATCATAAAAATGTAATTGATACCAATTCTGGAGAGACAAGAATACTTGAAATCGTTACATTTTATAATGAAATCAAAAGAGGTGTAGATACATGGATCATATTCAGCATTTAGGAAAAGAAATTGCTGACATCTTACCATATTTTACTTTATGCTTAACATCAGTGGAATAAATACTCAAACTGTTGCCCAGCTTAATATCGGACTGTGTGAAACAAGGTGGCAGTGTTTGATAAAACTTGCATTCAGTCTTGTGCATGAACATATGTAGCATAGGGTAACAGAACCAAACAATGCAGATCAGGAACTCCCAGAAGAAATAGAACGAGGTGTAACTTATGTCTGAGAACTGCAGACAGAAAGAAACTTGCATGCATAAAATACAAGTAGCAGGCATGTAAAGCCTATATTGTAATAGTGTGTAAGAACTATATTTAAATTATGAGTAACAATCGTTGTTATTACTGCTGAGATAAAATAAATTAACTGTAAGATACTATGGTTATGTGAGTGAAGTGAACATCTAAATATATTTTTGTGTTGCATATCATTTGCAAGTTGCTGCAATTTAACAACACCACATTTGTTTTAATATACTTGCTTTACTTTTATAACTAATTTTTATACCACCAACAGTTATTTTAATATGTTATGTGTTACTCGGTATATATAAACAATACGTAAACAAAAATGTTTATTCAGCTTACTTACGACTTACGACACTAATATACAATGTACAAACGCCACCTGTCTACTATTCTAAAACTATCAAAATATATTTTACTTTAATACACAAAGATAATAACATATTATCTTTAGTCTACCGAAACAATTTAAGAAATTTACAAATATCACAGGTTGTGAGGAATACAAAATAAATACCTTTTAAACGTATATTGTCATACCATCTAGCAAAACAATTTGAACACTTAATTTATTATGTCAGAAAATTTGTTATCTTCAGCATGTATTTTATCGTAACGTCCTCTCACGTTTCATGCTCTTGGTTTCATAACAGCAAAAACTTAGAAGATAGAATTAACGAGCACGCTGAACAACAGGAAAGGAAGAGCGAACAATTTCCATTACAATAAGAGAAAGCCAGGGTATACCCCGGTGCTGTGCTTGAAAATTAACCTCATATTTTGTTGCAAACTACCACGGTCCATGAAGATATGGGCTATGTTTAACATTCTTATTTTTACTTTTGTGGCTATTAAAGCAGAATAAACTCAAAACTAAACCTCTGAAATCGTCAGCTTTTCGTAACTTTCAAATGCAAGAAAGAAGTTTATCGAATTATCCTGATAGTAAGCTATACTGCAGTATACACCCTGGAGTCTAAGATATAAGTTTAGGCTTATAAATGATTTACTTAGTGTATAACTACAGTTTGGCGGCGCCGTGGCCGAGTGGTTAGACCGCTCGCCTTCCACCGAGGCGGCCCGGGTTCAATCCCAGGGACCTGCATGTGGGATTTGTGGTGGACAAAGCGGCGTCTAGGCGGGTTTTCTCCGGGTTCTCCGGTTTCCCCCGCCATTCATTCCACCAATGCTCCATCATCACCTTTCCTTTCATCCATTTCACCAACATTTCGTTTCATCTACTTCCTTCATCCCATACCAGGCATCGGGCTGATCACCCATCCTGGATGCTCTGTCTGATCCATGAGTATCTACTCCTCGACGGGCCTCTGACCCCAGGAACCCGCTTGTAAGTCCTGGGGGGTGTAAGTCCTACATAAGAGGAGGGTAAACAGATAATGGATGAATGAATGAATGAATATAACTACAGTTTGAAGCTTCACTAACATTATTATGCAACAGCCAAGATAATAAACATTGGTTTTTTTTCAGAGGCATAAGAGTAAAAACCAATTGCTGGAATATGTATTAGGGAGATCAGAAATCATCTCCTAGCAGCTGAAGGCGTAAGGTATGTATTTTGTGGGATATCATACATACATTCAGGTTGTGAAGTTGATGCTCCGATATTAATTACTAGTAAGGTCAGAATTAAGTTAGAAATGTACTCCTACATTTACCTATATTTCTAAAAGCATCTGCAAGGCAGATGCTCTTACGCTGTACACCTAAGTATTGCTGAAAACCTTTCCCCCGACAACTAAGGAACTTTTCCAGGGAGTAGCACCAACGATACTTTCCGGGCATTTAAGCTTTTGCGCTTCCATTAAATTTCCCTTAAGCTCAGTAGCCGGATAATTTCATTGCTAAGCGCAGCTGAGTGGTACACCGCATTAATCCCAAGGGCTTAAAGCGTTGCGAGTCGCACGCTTTTTGTTTCCAGTTGTGGCTATGGAAACAGAACCAGGCCATTTCAGCGGGTTTTCAGCTGTTCCCTTGTAGCATTTTATAACCTCAGTTTTCATGTTATTTCAACTCACTTCTTGTTTACAGAGGAATCTCTGTTAGTTGGTCTGATTTACTGTCCAACGGTACACCGAGGTGCCTATTTGCTTTCTTATTAAGGCCTGGCTTTTCAGAACTTCCGCAACTATTTCCTCTCATTCTACATTCTGACACTTTGGTATTTTGCCAGGTTTTTAGGACTTTGGTGGTGAGATGGGAAGGTGCTGCTTGCTTATTGAAGATTTCTTTCTGGTGCTCTTTCACATCTGGAATCGGTACACGGGCGTATGTGTCGCTATCTCTGGAGGCACTAGACTCTCCCTGACGACTGTTGCAACAGTATCACGGACTTGGGACAGGGTCACAAGATTCGCTGGAATCTGTGAAACACTAGATTCTCCCTGGCAGCTATTTCAGGCAGTATCACGGACTCTGGACAGGGGCACAAGGTACGCTAGAATCTGTGAGTAACTAGACTGTCCCTTGGGGCTGTTGTAGGCAGCATCACGTATTCGATACAGAGCTACAAGTTCCGCTAGAATCTGCGAGGCACTGGGCTCTCCCTGGAGGCTCTTACAGACAGTGTCAGGAACTCGGGACAAGGACACCAAGTCCGTTAGAATCTGCGAGGCACCATACTCTCCCTGGCGGCTGTTGCAGGTAATACCACGAACTCAGACAGGGGCGCTAAATCCGCTCCAATCTGACAGGTACTGGATTATGTCTGGCGGCTGCTAAAGGCAGGGTCACAAATTCGGTGTAGAGGTACAGGTTCCGCTAGAATCCCCGAGGCGCTAGATTTCAGGACACGGAAAAAGGGCACTAGATCCGCTAGAATCTAAGAGGAGCTAGATTCAAGTTGGCGGTGTTGCAGGCAATGTACGGACTCGGGGTAGAAGTGCCAAATCCGTTAGAATCTGCGAGACGCTAGATTCTCCCTGGTGGCTGTGGAAAGCAGTGTCACAGACTCAAAGATGGGTCTCTTGTATCAGGGGTGCATCACTTGTAAGGAAAGTACGTGTGCATTTGGAACTGAAATGTTGTGAAAATGGTTCAAAGGTATATTTCCGGTTCGCTAATTCGTATGCTAACAGTCATTGGACGCAACGTCCAAGAGTCTACTTTGTGCATATTATTCTGTTCGGGGTGAACAGGGAACGCTAGAGAAATTTTAAACCGGTTGGGTAGTTAACAAACAAATTTAACGGCATCATAACACACGATGGTCCAATATAAACAAATGCAAAGTAGCCGGCTGCTGCAGCGAAGAGGGTTACTAGGAACAATGTTTTCGCTTCTAGTTCAGTGGTGGATAAGTTGGATCCAGTATCTCGTACATACTGTGGAAGTCAGATATTCTACAAAATTAAATTAACAGACTTGGATTTTATATGCTTAAAGATGTTTTCTGCAAAAATTAAATTTCTAAATTGCCTGTCCACCACCGTACTTGAAGAAGTAAGTCTCTTCAGAAATTGATAAGTATAAGCCAACAGTTTGTTTATTTACGTTTTGCCTACATCGTAGACGATGGCTACACAGCGTATAGTAGTTACAAATTCTGAAACTTTATAGTCTTTCAAGGTATTGGTCTCACAGGCAATCCAAACCAACTCGCTGCTCGTTCTTTGGTTATCATCGCTAATTGAGCAGCTATATTCCTAATTTAACCCTACATTTAATATGCGTAGTGCACACGTACATATGGAATTTCTTTTATACGAATGCAAGAAGCTACACATCAGAAAATATGTGGTCTCTTGCCAAGTTTTCACACCTATTTTAATATGTTTTCTGCAGTTTTGGCGTAAAATGTAGACTATATGACTAGTTCTCATTTTATTTAACAAATACTGTAATAAATTACCGAGCGGGATAGCTTAGGCGGCAAAGTCTGTGGCCCGCAATCTGGGCATGGAGAGCGAGCTTCCCGCCATTTATGGTCGTTGCGTCGCCCTCTTGAGGATTCTCGCTTGCTGGTGCTCAAACAGGAAATATTAGGGCTCCTTCACATACACGCTGCCTCCAATTAACACATCCTACACCCTAATGTATGAATATTGAGGAATTATATTTTGCTTTTCTAAAATAATATTATAAATGTAGTATCGTATTACTTACAAAAACTACCCGACGAGGCAGTAAGTGTTATTTCTCCACTCTCAGAGATAAATGACAGTTCTGTATTGAGTCGTTGGTGAGAAGCAGTATATTTGTAACCAGAATTTCGTATAACCAAGCTGGAGGTTATATTTAATACTCCACCAAACAGTGACCTTTTGGCGTATGCCAGGCATGTACCTACAAGGGCGCCGCATACATAGGATGCCACTATCGTCATCATCATTTGACTACCGCATTGGTTTATGTATCCACCTTGTACCTATAACGAAATGTGTAATGAAACTAATTCTTCAAACGTTTATCTCGACTAACATGAAATCGAGAGACCAAAAAGCTTTGCAAGAAAAGTTTGAAGAACTATACAAAAGCAAACGATTATGGCTGGAGAAAGTAATTTGAGTGCACCTCATACATTTTAATAGCCGCAATAAATTTATGTAATAATTTCAATAAACAATTATATTAAGAATTTCATTTTCATCAATAAATACTTTATATTATACAAAATTTGTTCAGTTAATATTGTAACAAGTTGGGGTGAAGACCAAGAGGTTAGCAGAAAGGAATTAATTTAGGTCACCCCAACACGCAAATGGGGCGGCATAGCTCGCTGGCAGAAAAAGTACGGGACCTTGGTGTATAGATTAAGGGGAAGCCCTGGGTTTTATATTACACTAAGAACTACATAACACGCATTATCTTCACATACCTGGAATTTATTCACCAAAACGTTTGGCGACTCTACATAATGAACAAAGGAAACAGGGTGGAGGGAAATGCACTAAACCATGGACCGACCACACACATCTGGCTCCAATGACCACTTCCACTGGCGTGACGCTTCTCCCCTCTCTCCACCAACCGTGTCTAGCCAAACCCAGACAGGGTTGACGTCATGCCAGACAGTTTCAAACAGATCATTCCCTTTGACGTTGTCTGCACCGAAAGGAAAGACTGTTAAGCCGAAATATAACTACAGAGACCCAATAATGCTAAGCCTGGTAGCAACAATACAGCACAACAGTGCGTCTGGAAATGACAATGAAATTAATAATACGCCACAATATACTCTTCGGATAACATTTAATACTTTAAAATTATTTGCCTGTATAAAACAGAATTATCAATACTAAACACAGTTCCTTAAGTTGACATACATCATCAGTGAATAATCTCCCAGGAATATGAGTTTAAAGCAATACGTTATTCACCACATTTATAAAAGATACACAGAGGTTTCTTCAATTTATCCTGTTCAAAAATTGACGCTTGTGAATACATCGCCCATTGTACAAGCACACATATCTACGCCAAATATTCTCTGTGGAGATCCTGTGAGGTTCTAGCCATGCTCTGAAATCCACACTTATGTGGTCATCTCCCTTCTGAATTAAGGTTGGAACTGGTTCGACTCTTAAAGAACATACACATAAGAAAATGAAGCAGATTGCCATCACTTTTATCTGCTTCTGATGTTATCATTATCTCGTAACTCGTTCTGTTGTCTCGTGGGCAGCTGCTCTAGTGGTAAGTTATGAGATCTTTCTCTCAGGGCGTTCCTGGGCGTATTGTTAAAGAATAACAGCATTTAAATTGACTGAAAAACGTTATGTGATCTAATACTTGAGCTATTGAAACTAGTTGCCGATCGTCTGACGATGAAGAATGAAACTGATCATGAATCGCAGCACTGGAAATTTTAACAACTGAATTATTATATATGCTAAGTTCTGAAGTATCAAAGTTACTTATTTCCGCAGCAAAATAAACTAGTAGTGTAACTTACTGTCAGCCGCTAAAATGCTTACCCGCGAGACCTCTTGCAATAGCCGCGAAATCTTACTCAACAAGCGCGTCAGTAGGCACTTAAAATATCAGCAGTACATACTGGTAAGGGTGCCAGAGAGAAAGGGAGAGATGGAATAACTCTCTGGTCTAAAATTGCACGGCTTTATTACTTTTAGCTCCACTTACTTTCCCCACCAACCTTATTTTTCTCGCGCAACCAATACTTAAAATCCTACGTGTGTCTCTTAACTTTGTTATTATGGGTCTTGGTTAAAATCTCAGAATCTAACTGCCTTTCTCTCTTCCATAATTCTGCCTAGGTGACCCTACAAACGTACAGAGCTTATAACCTAACTGAATTTCCAGAAACTTTAAGCTAATGCGTTCGCTACTTCTCTGATGCTAAAGACTTTCGCTAACCTGACTTCCTAATTACCATCGTCTTGACGGACAAGCATTTCAACTCAACATTATATATTGATTTAATATAGGAAAGTATTTTATGCAATTAATTCTTTATTTTACTATCCCTTCTTTATTTAATTATTTATATCTGCCAGTCACTAACTACGGCAACAAAATAATCTAAAAACACGTTGACAGGACTGTTGACTTTATGTTCATTTCAACTTAATATTAGCTCTTCTCTACTACAAATGTTACATATGTCAATACCATATTCTTGTTATGGTTCATTTCTTGTAGCCAATATGACATTTTATGGCTTTCTACATTGTCTATACTCAACGTTTTGTTTTCCTACACTGAAAAACATACAGCTCGATACACTGAACCTGCAGTGATGACAAACAATCTACTGAAACTCAGATTACTTGATGTTTTATATTTCACTTGTTAGTGACTCGTATATTGACCCACATTTTATGGTAGACTCAGGTTGTGCGGCAAGCTTGCGATAGTCCACTTGTCATAGACAGCTGTAATGAAAACAGCTACGAAGTCGACTTTCCAAGCATTCCATTATCTTCTATCTGATTCAGATCAAATTTATGAGAATGCCAGTCTATTATCGATACATTGCTGTCGTGAAACCACACCCCCACGCATTATAAACGAGTACTGTGTCATGTTTATATAGACAATAATACTCGTTCCCGAACTTGTCTTCAGCGGAAGGTAACAAGTAAAACGTTATCGCTTCTTTGTAACTATCTGCCATCATACTACCAGTAGTAACAAGGAATCTTAAACCTTTACAGGAAACGGAGACGCGCATTTCAATACTCCTAACCACAACTTTCATTATGGGCAGCGCAGTAAGGCTGTTGATAAACGAGTTTTCGTTACTAATTTGTACCCATTTGTACCTTCGAATACAAATGAGTTCGTGCATTTGGGCGTGATGAGTATACTGGAGTATACTAGGAGTGTCCGGCTCCTAGTGTATTCCGTTTGATATACCATACGAGTTGGTGTATCACTTTCTGTTCGAACGCCCAGTGTGGCCAGGCGCAAGGGTAAGGCTCAGTCTGCTATAACGTAGGTACTTTAAGTGGTACTCCGTAAAACCCAAATCCTATTCCCTCCCTCTCTTTCATATTTAAACTCTTTTAGAATTAAAACAAATCCTTGATATATTGAGCATGCTCATACCGTTGGGATGACGAAAAGACTTATAATTATCTGATTATTCTTCAGATTTATCAAAGGAAGATTAGCTTATTGAGCATCTGCTAAATCACTTCTGAAGTCTTCCTTGTTGTATTTTATAAGCACTAATCTCTGAAGACAGAAGTAGGCGTTGTGTTATTCGTCGCACACAAATTAATTGTTGTATATATATATATATATATATATTTGGATATTGTGATCGTGAAATTCCCTTTGTTTTTACTTACTTTCTGCTCAATAGCAGACAATTATAATTGGTTGCACGGGTTGCTATCATTCTTGGTACGTTTTCCCAGTAATTACAAACCTAAGAAGTGTGCTATTTTAGTTGTACATGTATCTACTTGAAATGCCGTATTACAGAACTTTTTATACGAATTAAAATTCATATAATATACCTGCAAACCATGTGATATTTAGGGGGATAAAGTAACATGGAGCGGAGCTTCGAGAAGAATGATGTCCAATCACAAGGTTTACACTCCTCCTATTCCTACCTCACAACACCTTACTAAGTGGTACAATGTGCTTCAGAAACATACAGCTCAGTTGAATGTGTTACCTAAAGTACTAGGGCTTTGGGAAATCACATTTGTAGTCTAAACACTAATGTATCTGCGACCTATCTTTTCCAGCTGTTATATTTTCCTCTAAAGGGAAAATCTAATACCATTAGTCGTGCTGTACATTTTGAGCCAGTTATGGACCTCCTCCTCCTCTTTCTGTCTCAGCGTTAGCTCAGTGATGTGTCGAAATTGAACAACGGCTCATTATCTGGTAAAGGAGCGTCTCGTGACCGCGGGGCACTAGGATATAACTGATGAGGCTTCTGTTTACTTCTATATAAACACTGATTTTATTGTATACTTTGCTCTTTTCACATACTGCTAGATGGTTGCCATAAGTGTGTTACATTCATGCCTGGGACCTCACTGCGACCGAACACTTACACAAACTTATTTTGGCTTGACACTTTTCTACTGCCGCAACTTCATGAACCTAAAACTCGCCAACTTTCTTGTGGTAAAACACTCTACAGGTTGGCGGTAATTTACCGGCGACGGAAACTTTTTAGCAAACGGCTCCTGATTCTTTGTGGCAGAATCTTGGTACGGACTGGCCGTAACTTATCTTCAACCTGATGTTATAAAGACTCCCCTTTCCTTCTTGGCTCCTCACTACTTACACAATTTTCTGCCTACATTGAATTGTTTTCTATTGGTTAAAACTTCTTGCGTTGGTCGACTTCGGTGTGCTACGTAATCTTTCTCTGCATTTTTATTTGTCAGTATCCTTCGTCACGTTTTTTTACTACGATTTCCTTGTGTATTCCCTGATACATTGCTGTGATGCCCGAATCAACCCATTTTCTTCTCGTATATTATTCATACAATAGTACAAAGAAAGTTTCCCCTATCGGAAGGTAACAATAGTTAAAACCAGCTACGCGGGAGGTTTTAGACGAAAACTTAACACTTTCAGCTTTTCTGAATCTCGGCCTTGGGCAACTTCCTTGTGTATCCCTTGAAACTTGATAATTATATTGAAAACTTCTGCCCTTAATTGCACTCTTGTACTCTAATAAGTCACAAAATCATCAACATTAATACTGCTGTAATGCATATAAGTTATTAATTACTCTAGAAAATTAATCAGTTCCACTGAGGTGACATTACGGCTTCAATTTAAAGCAGATACATTACCAGAATATTGTTACATGCTGGATAGAGGCTTAAAAGTTCACATGAAAAATTAAATTAATTTCAGCACCCAGCACGTACATTGAGGTGACGTATACTCACTTGGCTGCGGAGGACCGAAACGTGGTGTGGAGTTTAAGAAGATAGCGTGGGTTTACACTGTGCAAAATTTATAACCCAAATCTACTTATAAATCCCTAGATTTATTTCTCAATGGGGTTTCCACATTATTAAATATGAAAAGTAGGGGAGATGCTCATCGATCCAAAAGCCGGCTTGGACGCGCGATCCGCTTCTCTCGGAATACTCAGCAAGAAAGACGCTATATCCCCATCACTCGTGGCTAGCAAAAATTCTCAGCCAGGAGTGACGTCATCCCAGTCAACATAAAACTAAACAACAATATGTCTGTTAATGACAACCCAAAACAACAATATGTCTGCTAATGGCAACCCAAAACAAGAATATGTCTGTATGTCTGGTAATGACAATGAAACCCCCAAATTATTAATACGGCACATTATATTGAAAGTTTCTACCCTTAATTACACTCTTGAACTCTAATAAGTTACAAGTCATAAACATTAGTACTGCTATAATGCATATGTTATTAATTACTCTAGGAAATTAGTCAGTTCCACTGAAGTGACATTACGGCCGACACATTGCCAGAATATCAGTAAACTGATTCTCCAGAGCGTATATTGCTTTAAGCAATGCAGCAGAATTGTGTGAATGCGAAGCGCAAGTCGATGTCGAAGGAGAAATATAGGGGAAAAACATGAAGTATTACATATCTTAATATACATAGTTCGAGATATTTTCAACCAATAGCGATGGTAGAAAACTATTTTAAGCTATCAGATTTAGCCTTTAGCCTTACAGCATAGGTGATTATACGGGTTCTCCTGAATCTAGCGGCGAAGTTACATTTCGGTAACCCAGCGAAGTGCGGTAGGCTATGCGAATCGTCTTCGGGAGGTTCCAGGTTTGATTCTTGGTGATCGCCCACTATGACCCATGGGCTTTTCGTGTTTCCCCGGGTCGGTAGGCGAATGTTGGAGTGGTTCATCTTCAACCACGACTCTCCCTCCCCTTCACTCCTGTACTCATCACCTTCCTCGTCATCTAGACCAAGACGACGGTGTTCGGCGAGTTGCGGTAGGGCGGTGGCTGTGTCTCTGTGGAGGTATCTTCCTGACATCGTTCCAAGGACAGCGTGATTACAACCCGCCTCTGGGTGCTTTCGGGCAGGCGCTCCTTCAGATACCTCCAAAGGCTCACTTATGGATGGACCAAGTCTGGTTGGATGCATTCAATCTGGAAACATTAGGGACTCCGTCCATGCTTGCGCCTATCGTCATCCGGATCTGGTCGGCCTTCTGGTCTCTCTACTCATCTCTCCCTTCCAGGGTCATAATAAAAGGACAAGCGCCCGGATGAACTGCGTGCGGTGGTCTGCCCCGGTTTCTTTACTTTTTACATCTTTGTAACTATAATTTTTTAAACATTGTATGAAATCTAACGTTTTCACCAGTTACATGAAATAGTGTAAATGGTGCCCTTACTTTGGGGTTTGCAAAGTTGTTAAATTATTCATTAGATTATTGAGGAGAAATAACATCGTTGAATTTTCGACAAGTATGTATATCTTCTTTTACAAGGAAAGACATCCTTAAGCGTTCATTTGCAGAAGTTCCGACTCCAAAACTTTGCAGCCACCAAGAAGAAATAGCTTTGTAATGGCAAAAGAATTATCATACTTGACAGGGCTTATGAAATATTCCTGGGTACACAAAGTCTCAGTATCCGCTTAGAAAAATCCAACTTTTTTGTTTGTTTTGTTTTAATGGTCGTTTAGATACATGGCATGTAACATAGAATACCTGTCGATATTAATTTTGGGAATCTGGAAGCACTTTATACAACAGCTCATAGATGGTTTACCAATCATGAAGCATTCCTGTGTAATTAATAAACTTTTCTGTATAGTTTCTGGAATGCTGTAATAGTCAGTGAGCCCTCTTCACCGTGCAAACTTTGGCATTGCTAATTAACCAGAGTTGCTGAAATTGACTTCTCCATGAAACTTTTCCAATCAGCAGGGGTTAATAATCAGATTTCATTAAATTCCCTCACATTGTGGTACAGATGGGAATGACAAAGCCGATTTCATAGCTAAAATCTAAACCACAACGCCACAAATATCATATCTAAAGTCCTGTTTCAAAGCATTATACTCTCTATCAACAAAACTATTAGGAACAACATTGTGAGAATTCTGACAAATCTGAAGCACTGTTCCTTTCAGTATCAGGAGCAGTGATGGTGAAATAAGTTATTCTCTTCGTATTTTTACTTCTCTACTACGTATAGTAAGTAGGGGAAGTATTGTATTCCACCCAAAAATTCGATACCGAGATTTCACCGGAAATATATGATTTGAGACACCCTGAATCCAAAAAAAGCATTTTTGGAAACATGTCCCTGTGTGTGTCTGTCTGTGAACAGCATAACTCAGAAACGAACAGACAGATAAATATAAAACTTAGTATTTAGGTTCAGTATCTTCCAGAGATACGACACTAAGGTTTTCAAGAAAATCCCCCACCCCAGATTACCGTTTACATGGAACATTTTTCAAAAATGTTAATTTTCTAAAAATGGCTCTAACGATTTTGATTAAAATATCATATGTTTAAAATATTTTCATGACAAATAAAATGTATATCTTGAATTTTCTGGGAATGTCTCCAAAAGTATTCTTCATTGTGAACGAATTTTGCATAACTGGTAAACCATAAGAGATAGACAAACTTTTACTACACAAAAATGTAGATCGCATTAAAATACATAATTTATGTCATACATTTTTTTGTTGAGTGAACCATTTTCGAGATATTGCTTGTTATTCCCTTAAATTTTTCAATACTTATTTTCTCAAATGGGAAATCGTTATTTATTTTTTTTGTCTTGTATATGCAAAGAGTATTAATCTGAGGCAAAGGGAATGGTGCTGCACCTAGCAACCAGCTATTAAGAGATGTGTATGTGCTTAAAGGCTACTGTATTTCTATATTGCCCTTGTAAATATGTATTCCCCTTACATCTACAAGAAAATTAGCAATAAGATAGAGTCTGCAAATGTTTATCTGATTAACATGAAGTAGATGGAGAATAAGCGTTTGTAGAAATAGTTTGTACAAGAGTAGAGAAAGTCATGCGAGTGTAACGTATCAGATTTTATATTATGTTTTATGAAAGGATTTTAATTGGCTGGAAAAGATAATACAATGTAATTATTTAAATAATTATTTCAAAAGCAACAATAAGCACTTATGGATGGGACATCGATACAGTCGATACATCGATATTCTTGATACTTGGTCTATGTCTAATACTTTGAGATAAACTTCGATAATTTCAATTTTTTAACTTTTGCATTATTGGAAGTTGTTGATTTTAACTTTATACTACATAAGGAATAAAAGGAGTCGAGACTTCATGTTACTGCCTCACCAAATAGTTGCTGGACTATAGTTCTTCATATATCTTGACTGCGTTGCATGCAACATTCCACAGACTCTTGTGTCTAAATGAAAACATGCAAAACACTGAGTGAAGGAGAAGAGGTACTCATGTAACATGCAGCGTTGTCATATCTTAGTGCATCAGCTGATTTAGTGACTCTGGTGACCAAAATCTGCGAATTCAGCAGAAACAAATCAGAATTTAAGACTGAGATAACACAACGCATGGAAATAGTCGTACTTTCCTGCCATCGTTAGTTTGTGTTTGCAAGTCAAACTCGGTACACGAGAGTAGCTTACAGCTATGCCGTACCGTTATAGACCGGGGTGACCCCAAGCGGTTTTGCAGTTAAAATATTGAATTTAGTTATCCGGCATAAACATTGGGGGACGTAACAGCAGAGGCAAACGAGAGATACCAGGAATTTGCTGTACAAATCCAAAGCAGACGTGGTTTATTAAAATTGATAAGGTACAGCTACATTGTACACAGAAGGTTACAGGCAAACATCGGAGAGAGATGCTCCACACACACACACACACACACACACTCGGACCACGCACATTACTACATACACAAAATACACACTCTGAAGGCACACACAAGACTGACGCTACTAGTGACGCCGCCGTACTGAGAGGTGGGGGGGAATGCCACTTGGGACGTAAATTCAAACTCCCAATCAAAATGATTAGTTCAACAACGCTATTGAACTTAGCACCTCGGTCTACAAGATCCTTTATGTCTACGCCCCTGATGGGGTAAGGTGAGAGGAGACAGAGGAAGATCGGACCAGGAGGCACGACAGTGCTGCGGGCAGGGTCCCTACTTTTTATTGATTGAAACTCCGCGGATAGCAGCTGGTGCAACCGGCTCCCCTGTGCCCCCCGCAGATTTGCGCATCCCAATTGGAGGGCCCAGGAGTCGGAGACCTCCCCCATTCCAGACACAAAGTGTTACATAGAGCATTCTTTTCCTTCGCTATGTAACGCCGAGACTCCCGCCGACACTTTCAGACCAAGTATATGAAGGGTGAAGTGAAATGAGAATGGAGGTGAAATGAAGGGACAGGAAATTTGGGGAATGTAATGAACCTCCTCAGTATTCGCTTAGCGACTCGGAGAAACCCCCGAAAGAACCTAAGGGTCAGGAAGTTCGGCGGGGAGGATCGAAACCAGAATGCGGGTAGACGTTACGCCTGAGACATCTCGCTCGGTTTATTACTATCATAAATGTATGAGATTCTACTTTAATTCCTCGGGTTTCTTGATCAGTATCGGAACAGTAATTTCTGCACTCTTCGACAGTGCTGAAATAAACATTAAAATACCATTTTAACTATTGAGCACACTGACAAAAACCACAACGAAAATGAGTTATTTAAACTTAATGGAGAGCAAGGCTGTATTTTTAAACTACTGCCTTTTGCTATCAAAGAGTTTCAAATCCTTATCCTGAACTTGTCCCAATAAGATGAAGCCGCTATCATACCAAATGTTAACTCAGTAATTCAAGCGTCATAGTAATTAATAATTTTTACAGATTTTTATATTGTATTTATAATGATTTTTCTGACTTTAAGAATACAAACTCACATTTTCCTTTGGGTAGAGAAAATCTGAATTTCCAGAACTTTAAAACATTTTAAATATTTACTTCAGTAAAATACTTCCCTGTTTATTATAATCATGCGGAAAAAATTAACATGTTTATCATCTAACAGCTCATGTAATTTATTTTCCTTTGACTATGTAAAGACATTCTGAAAACATCAAAGCTTCAAAGAAAGCAGTTTATTAAACATGACAATTTGAGAAGAAAAGGAATGCGAGAAAAAGTATATGAATATTTAACATTACATACTGATCTCAGAGTAGATGCATAAGTGTTACGCTTTAGAATTGTTTTTGACTTATATTTTCAACAACTTGCCGCTGCCTCTGCTCCCCTCTGGTAAGTTCAGCCTCTTCTTTCTCCGAATACAACATGCAGGTATTTACGAGGTTGAAGAAAAGGAGTATATTTTAGTGTAAATACCGCACCTAGGTTTAGGTTTATACTGTGCGAGTTTAGAAATAAGCATTGGATAAAACCAAAGAAAACCAGCTGTGGAGTATTTTCCTGAACGCGAAAAGTTAAAAATATTGACCAGATCATAAAATCTCAATCCCACGCCACAGTAAAAATCACATCTTTCCAGACACTTTTTGGAATAAGCCTTACACCATCTTTTGAAGTCATTCTCTACCCAAAAATTAATTTTAACATCTCAGATCAATAAGGGATTGTGGGGCATTAACGGCTTCCATTGCTTTCGAAATTTGTCAGAAACATTGCTGACAATACTAGTCCGACATTATGGAGGAGAAAAACGAAACCCTCTAAGACAAGTTCAAGAAGCCTGACGGCTGCAACCTTACAAGTTTTATATCCTATATTTCACATAACTATTTTAAGGGATTACAAAACCATAAATGTTATGACTACAAATTCAAACTAAAACTAAGTACACCACAAAAAAATCACCATTCCCATGCAAAAATCTGTCCCTGACTACTAAAAGCATTTTATCTTTATGGATTGAGAACCTCCAGTAATATAAAGAAACATCGGAACTAAACATGATTGACTGGCTGTGTATAACAAATCGATCAGTAATAAATAACATTTTTATTATGTTTCATACATTACTACTGAAGTAGTTAGTATGTTTACGTTATTTGCCCCACATTTTTGGGCGTCAATTTGAAGTAGGTTTGTTGCTTCACGTATGGAAAGTCAATTTGAAGTAGGAGTTGTATTGTAGTTCAACTGTTCGGGAGCCGAACTTGAAGTAGTTGTAACCGCACGTATGGTAAAATGTTTCCGGTAGGCTACGCATCCAAAAAAAATCTTTAAAAAAATATTAACTTTGTAATTTTGACGTTTGCTTTAAATATTGTATATTTATGTTTGTCTCGGCTGCGTCAGTATTATTATTATTATTATTATTATTATTATTATTATTATTATTATTATTATTATTATTATTATTATTATTTTTAGAGAGACATGAATTTCTTAACAGGGCGTGATGCGGCTGAAGAATGTAGGCTTACACAGATTATAATTTTTAATTCACTCCTTTTTATTAATTCTTGACACGATTTTAATAATACTGCACTGATACAGAGAGCTGTGAGATTCTTTTGTTAATTACTTGCACTTTTTAACACGTAAACTATTTTCGTCACACACGAAAACGTATTAAATTTCTCGAGGGCGCATCTCGCATCCGATTAGGAACACTGTTAACCAACGCGTCCAGTTATGAGCGCTGTCTACAAGCAACTTACTTGATTTCTACTGCCTAAATTTGTAAATCTCTGCATTGAAGTCTCTGTTTGGCCATTTCTAATCCAACAGAAATATTTTATTTAACTAAAGCTTTTTCTGGTTGTTGATTGGCTATTCTGTAAACTGTCACAAAAATTACATTATTGCTTCCATGAATCACAAGTAGCATTAAACTTTCCAATTCATTATTGCCTCAAGGCTAACTCATTATTACTTCATTGTTAGTAACTTTTAATCTATTATTCTCACAGCTCCTACATTATTAAATTACGTAATACATTCACATAACATTATTGAACTTGTATATAATAATATAAACATATACAATGACTGTAATATACACTTTTTATATATTGTTACATACGCATATTGCTTTAAGGCGGGCTGTTATTATTTTATATTACATAATTTGACTGAAATCATTAAAGTGTTAAAAATACTGCCTCACTACTTATTTTAAGCAGATATTTATGAATCTAGTAACGTAAAAAGTAGCACTGAAGTTATAGCATTGAAAAATGTACGTTTTTAATCTCCACTGCGTAAATGATTTGCTTACTTACATTAACTTCTTCTCTTAGAGCATGAATAGGCGAGTAGGTGGAGGTTATATGTTTTACTTCTCAGAGGAAGATATTTTGTAATGGATGGTTTGTTCTAAGGCTATTTTCAATCCGCTGCTAAATATTTGAGTTTAAATATTTTTCTCTCTCAATTGCAACTCTTAAGAGTAAAAATATTTGTTTTGCGTAACTGACATACTTGCTATATTTCCAGTGCCTCCAATTGCAACACATCTCCTGTTCCAATGATTTGAGGACATGTCTGCTTTTATTCCGAAAAATCACCATAGAAAAACTATATTTTGTGAATTCTTTATTTGCGTAATTCCTCTCTTTCTTCTGTTTGGGTTTCATTTTCAGTTTGTTTAACTGTGACAAGTGCTTCGAAACTGAATTCCTCGTAACACGAAACGCCAGAGCTAAACACCCAAGCGATCGTGATTACGGGACTGGCAAATTTTAAGTGACGCAAACACACTTTATGTATTTTTTATCTGGTTTAATATTTACATTTCTAATACATTGATAAATTGTTATGGAAGTATTTTCAGCGCAAGTTTTATTATATTTGTGGGTGAAAACAATAGAACGTAACATTTCTGCTATCTGTATACTGCTTATTCTTAACATGCGATTATCTGTCGATTCGATTTTTGCTGAAGAATGTAGCTTTTCGTAGTAACCGCTGGATGAATTTGCATATTTTTGTAGTTATTATTAGATATTTACACTACAGATTAAGTCCAACAACCTACTTAATCTTTGAAATAAAGGTAAGGAAATGTTTTCACTTTAAAATATCAAAATAAAACTGAAATTTTTGCAGATTTAAATGTTGTATTAGCTCCAAGTATGCCTTGTTGTCTCTTGTTATATACAACAAGGTTTGCTGCAGTGGAGGGATTTCTACAGCCCAAATACTCTGTGTATTTATGAACGCTGCGCGAAGAAATGCGATCACTATCATGCGTCATTGTGCAGAAGCATGTCTTTAACAGAACCCTGTACCGAGCGAAGTGGCGACCGGTAACGTTGCGATTCACATTTGGGAGGTCCCGGGTTCCATCCCCGTCAACCGCCCAGTGTGGCCCATGGATTTTAGTGGTTTCCCCGGGGTCGGCAGGCGAATGCTGGGGTGGCTTCTTTTCCATTATGTCCCTTTCATTCCGTTTCCTTCTCATCTTTTCTAGGTTGCGTGGGGTATGGCGGCGCCGGATAGATGGCGCGGATGCATGCTTAATGGAAGAGTATTCCTTGTGAACACCACAGGACTGCTTGGAAATGGTAGGGACTTCCGCGCTTCTCTGTGCTCCGTCTGCTTACTGTAAACTTATGTGGTTCTTTCACCTCATCCCTTCCGCTTTGGTAGCCGCAATGGGTGTGTGTAGGTAGCAGTATGCAAGGTAGCCCCCTCCGTTGAATCATCTCTACCTCTAACAGAACTTCTCTTCTGATCTGAACTACTAATAACCATGCATATAGCACACATTACTATTAACAAAGAAATCTTTTCATTCCTAGAAAATGTTGTCCGAAAACAGTAGCAACGTTGAGTCGATTTAAGCTATTCCCCCAGTTACTTCATATCATTGTTGCGAAAGTCGAGATGTGCTCTGTGTTATAAGAACAATGACGGTCCTACGACTGTAAGAAAATAAATGGGCGATAATCGGGTTGTTCAGCAGCTTTAAACTTTTCTTATCCATAAATCACAAGACTTTCCATTGAGGAATTCCCATGATATTTGCAAAATGATATCATATCACAACATTAAAATTTGCGATGGCTGGAGAAATGCCATAATAGAAATAGAGGCCATTTACTAGATATAATTTCAAAACAAAATAATTTTACTTAAAACACATGGTATACCGGCACCTATATCATCCTATACAATAGATTCTATTTCTTTTTAATATTTTCTTTTCACTCAGACCCGTCGAATACCAATTCACACTGGAGACTTCCCCTGGAAGGAGACAGATAACATCAATGAAATACATTTTGAAGTGGTGCATCTTCCTTCGGCGATGTAGGTACTTACGTTGTACTTAATGTTGGGGTGCTTGTGTAACCAAGTTGCGGTGATAATGAAGCAGTTGGCTTGGAAGGGGAACCCGAAGGGAATCTGTCCAAGCACCGCAAATCACACTACAGCCGCTGGCATCTCACCAGGTGGACTTGGCGATTGCGAGCGCTACTGGCGACTGCGTCGCCGGTCATTCATGCATACTTTAGATTTAGTTTCAGTGTTTAGGTGCATAAAATACTGCGTATACTGCTTCCATTTCAGAAAAGTCCTTTCAGTTTTTAATACTATATAAAGTGATGCACAAAATTATATATATATATATACATATATATATTGATTATAAACTATTGGAAATTCACCAATAGCTCTTAATCCTCTTAACAACTCTCGCGGCAAGTTCTAAAGTTAGTACTCGCGCGCGGTGTTATAACACCTAATTTTAGATTCCTTTGAAAGCTTCTTTACCTTTTCTACCACGTACAGCCTAAGACAAAATAATTGAGCAACAGCCAGAGAGGGAGTTCGATTGGGAAAACGTCGGAAGCTTCGCTGAAGCTGCGTTCACAATACACGATTTAATACCACCCTGCTTCATTTCAAAGCTATGCGATCAGTAGGAAGATGCCTTTCACTTTGGTTGTATGCATGCTAGCCGAGCGGTGGTACACATGTGCGTTGTAATTCAAACAACCTGGGTTCGAATCCTTGGCGTGTATGGTTTTTAATTATTTAAATTTTAATTTATTAAATATATTGTAATGCCGTATGGTTTCCATGCATAAAACATAATTTTACTTTTAGTTTTCAAAATAAGTGCTAATATTAAGAACTCTAATGTGAAAGTTAAACCAAATATTTAATTTACTTACTATTGAAAGTGCAAACTGTCTGTCTCGTTCTTCAGTTTCGAATGGGGCTGGCGTGATCATGCGCGCGCACCTCATAGCCTTGGAGTTCTGCATGATACGCTAGCAATCATAATTACTTTTGTATGGCTGAGCGCACATATAAAGACGAAGCTACAGGGAGATTTCTTTTTACGTTAGTGAATGTTGCTGGATACTCTGTGTTGCAGACTGCAACAACACTCTGCGGCGACGAGGTCCTCCTCAGCAGAACACTGCACTTCTAGAAGAGGCAGATAGCAACCCCTTCCAGCGTGTACTAAAATTAGAAGTAATTCTAATTTCCCTCGGTCGAATCGCACAGCCTTACGTCGTTTTACTACAGCAGGCTATTTGATGATCGGCAGCTAAGAAGCAGCGTCTTACAGACGATCACAAATTATGTCACCGCGCATTTGCAGAAGTAAGTGTCAATGATAACTGGAATACGGTTATATACACAGAGGAGGTGACATTTTCATCTACAAATGCAAATGGGAGGGAGCAATTATCTACCGCCCCAGAAGAAAACGTTAGACGCAAAATACGTGATAAAAATGGATCGCCAAGGTCGTGTATCTATGTTGGGTGTGGTCTAGGTGTGTTGTGGAAGCTTGATGACAGCATAAAGTAGCATAAAGACATCCTCGAAAACATCATGATTTCTTCTTTAAGGGCTGTACATCTCGATGGAATATTGAATTCCAGATATCAGTGATTGCCTGGCCTGCTTCCTCACCAGATTTTAATCCTAGTGAAAATGTGTGGGCAGAGCTTAAGAAAGTGTTGGATTAAACTGACACACAAGATTTTTAGGAAAAGTGCGTATGTGTGTGTGTGTGTGTGTGTGTGTGTGTGTGTGTGAAGAGTGTCACTCAAAAATGAAAATCAGATAAATACCTAACTTGCTATTTAGGTTTAGTACCTTCCAAATATGCGACACGAAGATTTTCGAGAAAATGCCCCACTCTAGACTACCCTTTACATGGAAAATTAATATAATATTTTTATTTTCTAAAAAGAGCTCTAACAATTTTTATTAAAATACCATATATATAAAAGATATTTAGATGACAAATAAAATATATTACTCAAATTTTATGGGAATAGCCTATGATGTCCTCTTCATTCGGATGGAATTTTGTATAACCCTGTATTAGTGGTAAACGTCAAGTGATAAGCGAAAACGCTCTACACAACAAATGTGGAGCTCTTTAAAACACACAATTTATACCAAATAAGCTTTTTGTTGCATAAGTAATTTCTGAGACATCGTTATTAAGGGTTCGAATTGTTAAATACTTGGTCCTGTCAGTATTCAGTTGTTTCTCGCGATTAAATGGAAACAGTGTGGAATTTTAAGGCCAGCACATAGCGTCCAGGTCTTAAACATTTGACTAGCACTGTTCTCTTTGTATCTATAACGAAATGTGTAAATGTAGCTACTTCTGCAAAGGTTTTATTTGGATTAAAATGTAGTAGATAGAAAAATGAGTTTTAGTAAGAATAGTTTGCATGTCCATTAATAAAGATAGAAGTTAGAGAAAGTCATGTGAAGCTATCACATCAGATTTTTTATTGTAGAAATCGTAGAATTTGTTAAAATATGCAAATTGGACTCCCCTAACATACGTTGTTGTGTTTCCAATTAATATGTAAAAAACACATTCATTAGTTGTACAATTACCACGTTATTAATGATTACCAGAACAATAAACGCAAATTAAGCAATTAACTTCTGTTTGCTAACCTTCTAAATTCTCATCATATTTTCATATACCTTTTTGTTTGGGGTGTTTCAGACAAACCACATCATAACACCTGTTTAAAAAGATTCTCTCCACTTACCTTTGTTTTTGGGGTAGCAAACGCAAAGTGAACCTACGTTACTTTGATTAATATTCTGTATCTTCAGGCTATTTCACAATAACCGGGAACCAGAACGAAAACGACAAATTTAACAAATATACATCACTATGTGAGCGTTCACGATTACAGGAAGCTTTCTTGAGTCACGGAAATAGAAGGAGGACTTGGTCAAGCTTTAACTTTTTCCTTCCCGTTCCCGGAAACGGTATCACTCTTCACTTTAGAAATTGTTTAAGCGACCTTGACATGAAACAGCCACTACAGCTCTCTCTGGTCCTAAGATGGAAAAATGAAACCGCTAGAAATTCCAACAAATGTGCTTTTCGTCTGCCTTCATTGGACCGAGGGAATGACTCAGGCGGCAACGTCCGTGGCCCACATTCGGGAGGATGTGAGTTCGATTCCCATAACAGACCTTCCTTAACTATGGCTTTTTGGGTGGTTTCCCCAGGTCGATAGGCGAGTGTTGGGACGATTCATTACATCTCCCAAATTTCCTGTCCCTCCATTTCACTTCACCCTTCATCTGCCTGGCTGTTTCAGGGTTACAAGTGTCGGTGGGGGTCTCGGCGTTGCATGGCAGGGGAAGAGAATGCTCTATGTAACATTTAGTCCCCTGGAAAGGAGGCGGTCCGCCCTCCCCCGCCCCCAGTGGAATATGCAAGCTTGCAGGGGGAAGAGGAGCCGGTTGCTCAAGCTGCCATATGCGGAGTTTCAATCTGCAAAGGTAGGAACCCTGTCCTCTGCCCTGTCATCCTCCTGGTCCGGCCGTCCTCTGTCTCCTCTCATCTCACCCCTCCTTCCCCTCTTGTTCCCGAAGTCGCGGGTTCAAACCCGGCGGAGGACGATGGATTTTTTCGGGCGTAAAAATCCTTAACATGGCTTCCTTCGGAAGGAAAGTAAAACCGGTGGTCCCGTGTCGTAGATTTACAGCACGTAAAAGAATCTTCAAACCTGATAATGTGGTCTCTGAGCAATATTTCGGGTATTTCACGCCCAATATAGAATAGGACGCTAAGAACCACAGCAGTTAAAGAGCGTGTATAAATAAAACTGAATTTAGTTTTTTTTTCTTCATTCCCTGGGGCTTAGCAAAAATATCTTCGTAGGTAGAGCTGTTATGTCCCCCTGCGATCCTAGTTTGACTGAGCGTTGGTTCTTCTAGCAAACTGTAGTTTGCTTATATACAATTCTAAATTGGTCATTGCTCCCCCTCCCGCCAAAAAATAGCAAATAGTAGCACCAATAAAAGATAGAAATTAACATAGAAGAATAAATAATGTTAATGTATGCTACTAATAAAGGAATTACGTTTGGTATGACACTTTCGTTAGAGAAATCGGAAATAGTATTGGATCACCCTTAGAGAATGTTTACTCTGCGTATTTTGATGCTGACCAAACTGCTTATTGTGGCTGAATTGGAACCAGGTGATAAAATAGCAAGGAAATGACTCCTAGTGTTCAAAACCGACTTTCCACTTTGAAATGGATGTGGTAATCGATGTGTAGTTCCGTTCTCGTTCCCGCTATATTCTGAAACAAAATGTTGTATGATGTTTGTTTTCCGTACCCGTTCTGAATTCCGTTCTCGAGTTGCCAACCAGTCTTTACTTGATGAGCCTTAGAATTGTCATTTTCGTCACAAAATAGGCTACCAATTTCTTTATCGACAAGCACTTCTAAAATTATTTCAGGTTCTAAAGCATAATATCTGCATACTGTATCTTGTAACAGCCAACCACAGCTTGCCAAAGACTGAAAGGAGAGAGGGGGCGTAACTCCCAGCAGAGAACAAATGATGCGTATTAGAACCTGATCAGGATGAAATTGTGGTTTCCGTTTACATACAAGGTTTAACACATTACTGAAAGCTACTGAAGGTAAAATAATCCTTTATTAAGCATTTTCCAAGTAAACACAATTTTATTTTTCGAGTATTGGGCAGCCCATATACGCAGTCATAAGTGGAGTCATATTCTATGGGGTCGACCCAGTTCTGGTGTTCCTCTCGATTAATATAAGAAGGCCTTCTCATTAGATGCTCCATCCATTTTTTCCTTCTCTACTACATATAGTAAGTAGGGCAAGTACTGTATTCCACCCAAAAATTCGATACCGACATTTCACCGGAAATACATGTTTTGAGCTGCACTGAATGCATATAAAGCATTTTTGGAAACATGTCCGTGTGTGTGTCTGTGTGTCTGTGTGTGTGTCTGTGTGTCGGTGTGTGTGTCTGTCTGCGAACAGCATAACTCAGAAACGAACAGTCGGATAAACACCAAACTTGGTCTTTAGGTTCAGTATCTTCCAGAGATGCGACACGAAGGTTTTCAAGAAACTCCCTCTACCCCAGATTACCCTTTACATAGAACATTTTTAGAAAACTTTAATTTTCTCAAAAATGGCTCTAACGATTTTGAATAAAATACCATAAGTTTAAGACATTTTTATGCCAAATGAATTGTATATCTCGAATTTTCTCGGAATGTCTCCAAAAGTATTCTTCATAGTGAACGACTTTTGTATACCTGGTAAACCATAAGAGATAGACAACATTTTAGTACACAAAAAATGTACATCGCGTTAAAATACACAATTTATGACATACACATTGTTTTTTTGTTGAGTGAACAATTTTCGAGATATTGTTTGTTATTCCCTTAAATTTTCCAATACTTATACTTTTTATCAAATGGAAATTCGTTATTCATTTTATATGTCCTGGACAAGCAAAGAGAATTGAATGCTCCTCATAGCAACCAGTTCTTAAAACATTGGATTATCCTTAAAGCCTACCATATTCCCGTTGTACTTGCAGCAATATTACTAACAAGATTAACATCTCGATATCTCGATTAACATGTAGTAAATGAATAATAAGCGTTTGTATGAATAGTTTGTACAAGAGTAGAGAAAGTCATGCGAGTGCGACACATCAGATTTTCTTTTTGTCCTGGTAATGCAAAGAAAATAGAATACTCCACGTAGCAACCAGCTCTTAAAATATTTGACTATCGCTTAAAGCCTACCAATTCCCCTTGCATCTACAAGAAAATTAGCAATAAGATTAACATCTCGATATCTCGATTAACATGAAGCATATGGAGAATATGCATTTGTAAAAATAGTTTGAACAAGAGTAGGGAAAGTCATGTGAGTGTAACACATCAGATTTTTTTTTGTAAGTTTCGATTTATTTTAAATGTTACATAAGGTATGCTACATCTGATAATTCCATTTGTTATTCTCTCGCTGCTTGTACATCAATTTACATTTCGGCTGTTTATAATTTGCTTTTACCCTTTGATTTGGTTATCCATGTTTCACTTCCAGATGAGGGAAAGTACTTCATACTGTGTAGTTAAGGTTTGCATTTTTCCTGGTTTCCAACCTAAAGTTCCTTAAACGGTTCCACGTATAGTCTTAAATATTGATAATTTGTGTTTTAGGATCATTGTTTACCACATGTCATATTTAAAACATTTTATCCTTTTTATTAACGCAGTTTTAGAGTTAATTCCATATTTGCAAATTAACGCCATTATTCTTTATTTACCTGTAGAAATTTTGAAGTTATAACCAAGGAATTGTATTTTTTTAAGTTCCATTTATGCCCCGCCTTTAATTATAATGGTCTTTTCGGTGGCCTTTCTTAATGCCTATTGGCAATAGTGTTAACTCGTATTCGCAAGTAGTTAGATTTCTGGTAATAGTTGGGTTTTATTTATTAGATCACAAATATTCTCATTCATATTTACAAAACTCTTGGGAGCATAAGGAATAATCTTGGCTAGGAAAAATTACCACCCCTAGCCGGGAATCGAACCCGGGATCTGTCGCACAGTAGGCCTCTGATATACCGACTGAGCTACGAGGCCAGCCAAGAAATTGTATTATAAATATGTGTGTGATGTTTGAACGCACAAGAGGTTTAAAATGTTAAGGATGTATTATATTGATTACACAAAATGTCTCACAAACTGCTTTTAAAGTCTCAACAATTTATGAAAACATATACTTGTTGATAACCTCCCCTAATCTGCACTGTTATCTTCATTTCCGAGACGGGATTCAAACCTAGGGTTCCCTCAGAGAAAACAATGGCTTCAACCACTCAACCATTCAACAATACCTATTGTTCTTGTGCTATGCGACGTCCGGGCCATGCAAACGAGGGTCTGTTAGGATAGTCTATCCCAAGATAGTTCAGTAAATTATTGGAAATGTAGGCTACGGGATAAAACTGCGGTACGGTGCAGAGCTCTACCTTTGACCTCGATGCCACATCCCCGTGTGTGGTATGGCACATGGACTTTATAGGCAGTTGTGGTTTTTGAATCGTTAGTATTGCGCGTCCTATGATCACGCAACTCTCATCCCTACGCGACCGCTACATCCGTTTATTGCGAGATGAAGCTTTATGGGGCAGAATCAGTATTTTGGTCCAGTATCGTGAAGCCTACCTCCTATCTTTTAGAAAATTACACAGCTTTGTGTGCAGTCTGTCACCACTGTCGTTAACTTCAAATACAGAGCGTGGTAACGTAGTAGATTACTTCGCATTGCTGAAATTTTCCTCCAGATTATTAAAGCTCCAGTTTTGTATGGTTTGAAAATATAAATATACAGGGTGTATCTCTATTGGTGTCATATATTTGGGGGACGTGTTCATGACATCAAAACATTAAAAAAAGGTCATACATGGGAGTAGGGGGGAAATGACAGAGCTGGCGCACTTAATTTATGCATGGCTATTCATATGCAAATGAGCTCCCCCACCTCCTCCCTCCCCCACCTCCTCCCTCCCCCTCCCCCCGCTGTTCCTTGGTAGTTTTAGCTGCACCTGCGGTCGTAAATCATGTTGAGTACAATGGAGGCTTGACAGTTAGGTAATTAAGGCTGTCAATCAACTGTCAAAACGAACAAAGGGGTCATAAATTTAAGGTTCTGTAACAAAGGCGAGATGTTTTTCCTACCCATTCCACATCCGGCCACTTCTGCACCTGGTCAGTTACCCGCCCCCACTTCCATTGTGTGTGTCGAACACGTGGCATACTCGTTCCACTAGCTTTTAACAAAAGAACAATGCTTGCCCTTCAGCTGTCAAAATGAACAAAGCCCATGATGAATTAGGGTTGTAACAAAGCCTGACCCTTTCCATTGTGTAAGAGATTCTATTGTGTGTGCCTTTCTATTGTCCGATGCAAGCATTCTTTAGAAAGACCACCTGGCAACCCAATAACAAAGCCTGACCCTTTCCATTGTGTAAGAGATTCTATTGTCCTTGGCAAGGCTAGTTTAGAAAGACACCTGCAGCGTTCCCATTGTTTGGCCACCTGCTAGTTTAACAAAAGAATTCGAGGGTTGCTTTATACTCGTCCTGTCCTTGTTTGTGTGAAAGAGAGAGAAACTTGTTTACCAACTCTGCGTGACGTCATACTTTAGAAAGACACCTGCTCCATAACAAAGCCTGACCCTTTCCATTGTGTAAGAGATTCTATTGTGTGTGCCTTTCTATTGTTCTGTGCAAGGCTAGTTTAGAAAGACACCTGCAGCGTTCCCATTGTTTGGCCACCTGCTAGTTTAACAAAAGAATTCGAGGGCTGCTTTACACTCGTCCTCTCCTTGTTTGTGTGAAAGAGAGAGAAACTTGTTTACCAACTCTGCGTGACGTCAGGTCGGCCATCATGATTTTGCCTGAGGGAGTTCTCCCCGATGTTTTACGACCTCCTACGAATATATCCGAGCATAGTTAACAAGCATTCTGTTTCAGCCAACGACTCCGAAAAGCATCTAATATACATTTCATTACGTGCATTAAACCTCTGAGTGATATCCATAGATCGGTGTTCGATTCTTACTGTAATCAAAAGTTTATTGCTAATGAGAAATTAATGATTGATATTATTGTATCATTACCCTAATTAATAAAAAGGCGTTCAGAGAATTCTAGCTCGAGTCTTACCAAGTGAAACTCTAACGCGTAATAACTATTAAACTATGCAAGGTCAGATTAAAAAAATGTATTTATCAATTATAATTTAATTTTTATATATCATTACCCTAATTAATGAAAGGGTGTTCAGAGGGTTCTAGCTCGAATCTTACCCAACGAAACTCTAATGCTTAATAAATATTAAACTATGCAAGGTCAGATTAAAATGCATTTAACAAATATAATTTTTTATACATCATTACCCTGATTAATGAAAGACCGTTCAGAGGACCCTAGTTCGAATCTTACGCAGCGAAACTCTAATGCTTAATAAATATTAAACTATGTAAGGTCAGATTAAAATGTATTTAACAAATATAATTTAATTTTTATATATCATTACAATAATTAATAAAAAGGGTGTTCAGAGGGTCCTAGATCGAATCTGCGAAACTCTAATGCCCAATAACTATTAAACTATGCACGGCTAGATTAAAATGTATTTAACAAATATAATTTAATTAATGAAACGGTGTTCAGAGGGTTCTAGATCGAATCTGCGAAACTCTAATGCTTAATAAATATTAAACTATGTGAGTATTGGACGGTCAGATTAAAACGTGTTTAACAAATATAATTTAATTTATACAACATTACAATGTTTAACGATCTGTATTGTTAGGAACCAGAGGCTCCTAGTTCGAATCCAACCCTGTGAAATGCTATAATAACTATTAAGTTATTGAAGCAGCGGGCGGTCGGATTAAAATTGCATTTAACAACTATAATTATTTATATTAAACCCTGATGCATACTTAGATATCCCGAAGCCTAGACAACATTCTTTCTTCTTCTCCTCTCTTTTTCTTTCTATCTATCTCTTTCTTTCTCCACGACTTGTACACATTCAGGCGTTCACATATACACGAGCACTTGTACACGCATCAGCAAACATACACTGGTGCACGCATGCAAGCACACACACACACACCCACGCACATACATACACCAGCACACACACACATGTACATACATACAACAGGACACACACACACATACACCAGTACACACACGCATTCACGCACCTCATGCGTATACATACATACACCGGTGCTCTTACACTCACACATTCACGCACCTCATGCGTACACATACATACACCAGTGCTCTTACACTCACGCATACATATACATGGACACACACACGTGCAAACACATATGCCTGTTCACTTACACCCAACAGCAGCAACCCACACACGCACACACCAACTCACGCGCATGTCCTGAATGAAAAGAGACAAAATGATGCAATAAAAACTAATTATAGCTCGGGATGCAAGGCTCCATTTACGATTGCTCGAAACCGGTCTTCTAATAACTCCAAAACTAATTAAAATAAAGACAGTAAATAAACTTTATTACTTTTATGCCATTAGCTCGTTTCTTGTGCATGTATATTAGAGTCCGGGTGTCATGGGTTCGATCCTTAACTTTAAATCTCAATTATCTCAGAAACTAGCAGGGATTAAGGTGCGGACCAAAGCACGATTTTTAGTTCCTACGATGAACAATTAATGCTTTATATAATTTCCAATCAGTGTCCCTAGCTCGAATCCCGATCTTTCAGTGACTTCCTTAATTTTCCACTGTGTTCTAGAATATATCACTTAGATCAATGTTGCAACTGCATACAGGTCTTTTAAACACATCAAACTAATATTATAAATAATTTTGTTTCTGGCGTTCTGAGTTCGAATACCGATTCAATGAAGTTTACTTATAAATTTAATAACAGTAAATAATTAAGACAAAGGTACCAAATAAACCTATTACGTTTATGTCATCAGATAATATCTTGCGGGTGTATATTAGGGTACCTGACGTCCAGGGTTCGATCCTTAAGTTTAAATCTCAATTATCGCAGAAACTAGCAGAGATAGAGCTGTAGACGAAAGCATGTTTGTAGCTCATACAATGAACAATTAATGCTGTATATAATCTTCAATCAGTTGCCTCTAGTTCGAATCCCGATCTTTCAATGACTTCACTGATTTTCCTCTGTACTCTAGAATACATCACTTAGATTGATGCTTTAACTGCATGCAGCTGTGTGAGAGAGAGCGAGAGAGGGAGAGAGAGAGCGCGAGAGAGGGAGAGGAAGTGAAACAAGCAGGGATAGAAGTGCTGAGGGCCTCTGCGCATGCGTAGCAAGAGATGATGCCATTGGCTGCAATAATCACGTGACGTGTAAGCATCACAGCCATGATGACGTGCAGGCATCGCCTGGAGGGGGTTTAGATCCCTATATAAACAGACATCTTTCCCATGTTAGAACTGTTGTGTACTTATTAACTTTACATTCAAGTTTTAAAGAGCTTTAAAAGCAAAGTGAGCTACAGACCGTCTACACATTCAGCACATATCAAAACGGGGCAATGCAAGGTGAGTTTTAAATAACTATACAAAATCACTGTTGGCTTTTACAATACATTTAATTTTATTTAAACGTTACAGTACATGAAAGACGATTCGTTACAAGAGCATCATATGTTCTAATCTGTGCTTTACATTAACATGGATTTCACTGCATACTCTTCTTCAGTTCACATGATTTTCGCCACACATTCTTCTTACATAAACATTCATACGACTTTCCCCTCATTCTTTGTTTCACTATACACTCACATGATTTCCTCTACTCATTCTTTATTCCACCTATAGGTTCATGCTTTGTTAACATTCACATGACTTTCTCTTCACATTCTTTGCTTCCATTAACATTCACATGATTTTCGCCACACCTTCTTCTTACATAAACATTCATACGACTTTACCCTCATTCTTTGTTTCACTATACACTCACATGATTTCCTCTACTCATTCTTTGTTCCCCCCTGCAGGTTCATGCTTTGTTAACATTCACACGACGTTCTCAGCTCATTTCTCTATTGACATTCACATGATCTTCTCAACACATTCTTCTTACTTAAACATTCATATGATTTTCCCCCTCATTCTTTGTTTCACTATACATTCGCACACGATTTCCTCTACTCATTCTTTGGTTCTCTGCAGGCTCATCTTCAATGAACATTCACATGATTTTCTGTACTTATTCTTTATTTCTCTACACCTTCATAGGCTTGCTTACAAAACATGCACACCCTAATTCTAATATAAAGAAGTGTATAACTCGTTCTTCAACTTGAATAATGTAGTGAAAATAATAATTCATGGCAATGTCTGTTACAGATTGTTTAGCTGATAGACTTAACAAGATGGTGGAAAAGCGCAGTTTCCTACCGACTCGTCGAGTTCAAGATCTCGAAATAGGTCTTAACTATGAGATAAAGTCCTTAAAGAGAGTTCAAACAAGATATGGTACCAGGATCGTATCTTCGCTGGAGGATTGTCAAGTGTTCTTGCCAGAGCGCTATAATTCGTTAACCGATCAAGAGATTGCAGAAATACCAGGGAGCGTATACCTACAGTATAATGGCATGACAGAGACGGGGAAATTTAAGACATGTAAATTGTCTTTTTTACACGCAAAGAAGGTGCGTATAAGTGTCAAACTTAAGTATTGAATGTTCTCCCATTTCACAATGAAAAATTCATAAATAAAACAACTGACTCATTGATATTACATATAAAGATACAAAAGATGCATATTATAGAATTTTATAAAAAATTAACGAAATTACAATATCACATGCTTGAGTTTAATTATATCTAGCGCATTGAAATAACTCTAAATATCCGAATGTTTATACAAATCTTTGTGCTTCTTTTTACATGTGCCATATGCTTCATTTTACATGTATCATAACAAAAAATGTAATTCTTTCCAGGTTGCCTTTACTTGACCAAGATAGTTTTCTAAGACTTTCATTGTGCAATGTTTCAGGGTGTGCAATAAGAGGAAGAAGAAGAAGAGGAATAGCCTGCTGCCATGCAAAGGATGCTGACGCTATTGGAGGGTAGAATACCTACAAGAAACATTTCGGCAAGAAACGGGTGCTGAAACATCTACATCACCGAAACACATTAAGACAGGATCCTTATATAACATTACAGGGTATACAATGAAAAAATACGGTCAATTTTGTATGCAATTCAATGCATGGCTGAGAGTTAGCTCGAACTAGTTTCCCTATATTCACTGAAATTAAGCATTGTGAGCAATAATTTAAGTGACTGTGAAAATACTTTAAGTAATGGTGAAATTTGTATCCTAAAAGACTTGAGCCCTGTATACATTAACAGCATTAAGACTGTTTGCCACGCTGGAATACAAATTATGAAAATAAAAAGACTTTCATTTAAATAATAAGGAAATTTGCATAACCTGCTGTTACAAGTGTAATGACATATACAGAAACAATGAGTCGGACGAGAAAGTGATGGAAATGTAAGATAAATAATAACAATAAAAGAATTAAGGTATGCTTTTACATAGTGTTTTTATTCATTAAAAATCCTTGTATTCCTAATGAAAAATAAATCATTACAATGATTAGTTTAAGTTATATCACAATGATCAAAAAGAGAACCTTCTTTAGATGCATTACTCGATCTTAAGTCAGAGCACCAAAAAATGACAAATCACGGCTTCTCCATTTTAGATGTGGTGTCACTATTCAGGTAAATTCATGTAACACAGCAGGTTGAGTATGCAGATCTGTGGTCCTAAATGGGTGAAACAGAGTCTTATCCAGCTTAACAGTCTTGAGATCTCACCATCAGAAAGTCGAATCACAAGCCTTCTCCACTCGCTGAGCACAGGTTTAACAACAGCATTCTCTTCACCCTGAGACGATGTAAAGTATATAAATATGCAATACTGCGCTAAATTCGTATGATGCTCAACTTAAATATATTCACTAGGAAATCAGATTCAGACAACTGATTAGATGGAATAACTTTGTCACTGAAGGGTCGCAGAACGTTCCTATAGAACAATCACTGGAAAAAATCAAGAGTGAAAGGACATTTTAATGACATTTTTATTATTATTATTACTCACTGATCTAATAAAGAAGACATTCGCATCCTAATATGAGGAATCTTTAAACGTCGGGCATACAAGTCAAGGTCTATGTTACTCAATGTTTTTTCCGGGACAAGTATAGCCCTCTGCCAGAGTTTTTTGAATTCCCTTTCAGGCTCTGTCTCCTCTTCGTTTCTGTGTTTCTTCCCTTATTCTTCTTCACTCGAAAACCTCTCCCTCTTGCTTCAATTTCTCTGTTACGTCTCATCATTTCAGCAAGTTGTTTATCTGCAGCTTTTTCTTATTTACAGCTGTAGCAATTTGTGATGCACCTCCAGCGCCTAGTGCTGCAATAATCGGTATGAGCGGTAGAAATCCTCCTCGTTTCTTCTTTTTGGACCCTCCGACAACAGATACCTTTCGCTCAATTTCTCTCTTATGCATCATCATTTCGGCAAGTTGTTTATCTGCTGCCTTTTTCTTATTTACTGCTGAGGCAATTTGGGCTGCACCTCCAGCAGCAGCGCCTAGAGCTGCAATAATTGGTATGAGAGGTAGAAATCCTGCTCGTTTCTTCTTCATGGTTACTGCACCTGGAGCTACCTTTCCCTTCATAATTGCTGTTACCAGTCACGCTGCCAACTTTTTCACCTAATGTAACATCAGATTGCACGCTTTTCCAAGTCGTTTCAGTCAGATCTTGGCAGCAATGTTTCTCGAAGCAGAGACCTTATGCTGAGCGTTGCAATGCCACTAAGATTACACGAATCGTCTAACGGAATGATTCCAGGGTCTCCTATCTTTAATTTTTCTCTAGCTTTACCACAGTTCCTCAGCCTATGTAACCAGGTAAATGTACTTCAATGGTTGCAGGCTAGTGAGAGAGTTAATTAAACCGAAACCTCTTGCGAGCTTAACCCCTTAGCTCTCACGTTATACTAATCGATTTTATTCAGGATAGTTCTTTTATACTTTCTCATTAGCGTATATACATTAAGAGCAATTTATTTTATTTTAGCTGTCAAGCTAGAGAGGATGAAACAAGAATGCTCACAGCCTATTCATATGTTAGACTTTGAAAGCGACTTTAGATGTGAACTTAGTGGAAAACTGTTTCATGTCAACGTTATATACGTTCCCATCATGTAACCCATTCAGGGAAAAGTTGACCAGCAAAGGGAAAAAGGTGACCAACAAAGGGAAAAAGGTGACCAGCAAAGGGAAAAAGGTGACCAGCAAAGGGAAAAAGGTGACCAGGAAAGGGAAAAAGGTGACCAGGAAAGGGAAAAAGGTGACCAGGAAAGGTAAAAAGGTGACCAGCAAAGGGAAAAAGGTGACAAGGAAAGGGAAAAAGGTGACCAGGAAAGGGATAAACGTGACCAGGAAAGGGAAAAAGGTGACCAGCAAAGGGAAAAAGGTGACCAGCAAAGGGAAAAAGGTGACCAGCAAAGGGAAAAAGGTGACCAGGGAAGAGAAAAAGGTGACCAGCAAAGGGAAAAAGGTGACCAGGAAAGGGAAAAAGGTGACCAGGAAAGGGAAAAAGGTGACCAGGAAAGGGAAAAAGGTGACCAGCAAAGGGAAAAAGGTGACCAGGAAAGGGAAAAAGGTGACCAGGAAAGGGAAAAAGGTGACCAGCAAAGGGAAAAAGGTGACCAGGAAAGGGAAAAAGGTGACCAGCAAAGGGAAAAAGGTGACCAGCAAATGGAAAAAGGTGACCAGCAAAGGGAAAAAGGTGACCAGCAAAGGGAAAAAGGTGACCAGGAAAGGCAAAAAGGTGACCAGCAAAGGGAAAAAGGTGACCAGGAAAGGGAAAAAGGTGACCAGCAAAGGGAAAAAGGTGACCAGGAAAGGGAAAAAGGTGACCAGCAAAGGGAAAAAGGTGACCAGCAAAGTGAAAAAGGTGACCAGCAAAGGGAAAAAGGTGACCAGCAAGGGGAAAAAGGTGACCAGCAAAGGGAAAAAGGTGACCAGGAAAGGGAAAAAGGTGACCAGCAATGGGAAAAAGGTGACCAGGAAAGGGAAAAAGGTGAACAGGAAAGGGAAAAACGTGACCAGCAAAGGGAAAAAGGTGAACAGAAAAGGGAAAAAGGTGACCAGGAAAGGAAAAAAGGTGACCAGCAAAGGGAAAAAGGTGACCAGCAAAGGGAAAAAGGTGACCAGGAAAGGGAAAAAGGTGACCAGCAAAGGGAAAAAGGTCACCAGCAAAGGGAAAAAGGTGACCAGAAAAGGGAAAAAGGTGACCAGCAAAGGGAAAAAGGTGACCAGGAAAGGGAAAAAGGTGACCAGGAAAGGGAAAAAGGTGACCAGCAAAGGGAAAAAGGTGACCAGCAAAGGGAAAAAGGTGACCAGCAAAGGGAAAAAGGTGACCAGGAAAGGGAAAAAGGTGACCAGCAAAGGGGAAAAAGGTGACCAGCAAAGGGAAAAAGGTGACCAGCAAAGGGAAAAAGGTGACCAGCAAAGGGAAAAACGTGACCAGGAAAGGGAAAAACGTGACCAGGAAAGGGAAAAAGGTGACCAGGAAAGGGAAAAAGGTGACCAGCAAAGGGAAAAAGGTGACCAGCAAAGGGAAAAAGGTGACCAGCAAAGGGAAAAAGGTGACCAGCAAAGGGAAAATGACCAGTATATCCCTCAACTCTCGCATTCTCTGTGCTAACTATCAAGAAAACTTGTACTCTTACCTCTATGAATCCATTTCTAGCTACTTGAATCTGCTTGTGCTTAATGAGATAGTTATAATTAACGAAATTACAACTATTATGTGCGAATGCTACAATATTTTGCTTAGTCTAATTCGGCATGGCTGTTTATATGCATCAAAACCTGAGTACATATATAAATACATAAATGTTAAAAAATAGCTCAGTCTCGTGTTATCGTATACGAATTCAACATCTACAGTATACATTGACTAGTTTATATATACTGCTTGAGCATGAACACTCACAAAGACGGTCAATTACAGTCAATTTACGAGAATCTTGATTTTTCGTATGTTTCCCAAGGGGGGAGTAATCGCTTTGTTAAGTGCTGCATATGTAATAGAACTTTAAAGAACAGGACAATTTCAAGGCTTAAACAACATAGGAGAAGATGCTGTAAAGCAATGACCAGCTGTGCATTGACTACAACACCCAAACGAGATCGTGAAATCTTCTCAAGTCCCGAAGAGCGGGATTCAAGATGTACCGTACTTGGAACCAGTTCAAGCGACCCTGTAATAACGTCAAGAGCTACCACTGATGAAGCAATGACAGCAGTTTCTTTGAATGAGCAAGCTCTGAATAAACACACCAATGAAAGCAAGCATACTAGTGTCAAATCACCTAGATTAGAAGATATATCCAAAGCGAATACAGAGGAGATGCTATACCGCTACACCGATCCTAATGATTTGGTAAACATGCTAAGGGTACTCATGATGCTTCATACACCAGATAAAAATGACTTTTCCGATGCGATTAACGACATTATTCAGGATTTAAAGCTGGGTGGTTTTATAGCGTGATTAGCATTTGCAAAACCATGAAAGAGTTAGAAAGATTCGTCATATTAGGATGCGAATGTCTTCTTTATTAGATCAGTGAATAATAATAATAAAAATGTCATTAAAATGTCCTTTCACTCTTGATTTTTTCCAGTGATTGTTCTATAGGAACGTTCTGTGGCCCTTCAGTGACAAAGTTATTCCATCTAATCAGCTGTCTGAATCTGATTTCCTAGTGAATATATTTAAGTTGAGCATCATACGAATTTAGCGCAGTATTGCATCAGTCTCCTTCCTCTATAGTAAAAGTGGACACTCCATCTACCAGTTTTCCCATCTGTTACGGCTGGATAACGTATTTCACAGGAACCATCAAATCAAATTTTACCTGTTGTTCATAAACATCCGCTTCATAGAGCAAACAGGGGAGCATAACAGCAATATCATTGCCTTTAGAAACAAGGATATAAGCATAATGCCTATAGTTTTTAGAAGAAGTCAACGACGTCGAGGATATAATAATGGAATGATTCGACGCACACATCATGCTCTGCCCTTGACGCCCATCAGGTTAACATCACGCAGTCAGCAGTTCCTACAGTTTTTGGGCTTCAGAATCATATAATCATTGGCATCTTCAATGCTACCGAGATTCGACGACAAGATCGCTAAGAAGAGGAACATGTGTTTTCACCATATAATACATCAGCTCTGGACTCTAACAACCAGTTTAGAATCCCTTGTCAAGTTGAACATTTATATACTTTACATCGTCTCAGGGTGAAGAGAACGCTGTTGTTAAACCTGTGCTCAGCAAGTGGAGAAGGCTTGTGATTCGACTTTCTGATGGTGAGATCTCAAGACTGTTAAGCTGGATAAGACTCTGTTTCACCCATTTAGGACCACAGATCTGCATACTCAACCTGTTGTGTTACATGAATTTACCTGAATAGTGACACCACATCTAAAATGGAGAAGCCGTGATTTGTCATTTTTTGGTGCTCTGACTTAAGATCGAGTAATGCATCTAAAGACGGTTCTCTTTTTGATCATTGTGATATAACTTAAACTAATCATTGTAATGATTTATTTTTCATTAGGAATACAAGGATTTTTAATGAATAAAAACACTATGTAAAAGCATACCTTAATTCTTTTATTGTTATTATTTATCTTACATTTCCATCACTTTCTCGTCCGACTCATTGTTTCTGTATATGTCATTACACTTGTAACAGCAGGTTATGCAAATTTCCTTATTATTTAAATGAAAGTCTTTTTATTTTCATAATTTGTATTCCAGCGTGGCAAACAGTCTTAATGCTGTTAATGTATACAGGGCTCAAGTCTTTTAGGATACAAATTTCGCCATTACTTAAAGTATTTTCACAGTCACTTAAATTATTGCTCGCAATGCTTAATTTCAGTGAATATAGGGAGACTAGTTCGAGCTAACTCTCAGCCATGCATTGAATTGTATACAAAATTCACCGTATTTTTTCATTGTATACCCTGTAATGTTATATAAGGATCCTGTCTTAATGTGTTTCGGTGATGTAGATGTCTCAGCACCCGTTTCTTGCCGAAATGTTTCTTGTAGGTATTCTACCCTCCAATAGCGTCAGCATCCTTTGCATGGCAGCAGGCTATTCCTCTTCTTCTTCTTCCTCTTATTGCACACCCTGAAACATTGCACAATGAAAGTCTTAGAAAACTATCTTGGTCAAGTAAAGGCAACCTGGAAAGAATTACATTTTTTGTTATGATACATGTAAAATGAAGCATATGGCACATGTAAAAGAAGCACAATGATTTGTATAAACATTCGGATATTTAGAGTTATTTCAATGCGCTAGATATAATTAAACTCAAGCATGTGATATTGTAATTTCGTTAATTTTTTATAAAATTCTATAATATGCATCTTTTGTATCTTTATATGTAATATCAATGAGTCAGTTGTTTTATTTATGAATTTTTCATTGTGAAATGGGAGAACATTCAATACTTAAGTTTGACACTTCTACGCACCTTCTTTGCGTGTAAAAAAGACAATTTACATGTCTTAAATTTCCCCTTCTCTGCCATGCCATTATACTGCAGGTATACGCTCCCAGGTATTTCTGCAATCTCTTGATCAGTTAACGAATTATAGCGCTCTGGCAAGAACACTTGGCAATCCTCCAGCGAAGATACGATCCTGATACCATATCTTGTTTGAACTCTCTTTAAGGACTTTATCTCATAGTTAAGACCTATTTCGAGATCTTGAACTCGACGAGTCGGTAGGAAACTACGCTCTTCCACCATCTTGTTAAGTCTATCAGCTAAACAATCTGTAACAGACATTGCCATGAATTATTATTTTCACTACATTATTCAAGTTGAAGAACTAGGGTGTGTATGTTTTGTAAGTAAGTCTATGAAGGTGTAGAGAAATAAAGAATAAGTACAGAAAATCATGTGAATGTTCATTGAAGATGAGCCAGCAGAGAACCAAAGAATGCATAGTGAAACAAAGAATGAGGGGGGAAAATCGTATGAATGTTTATGTAAGAATGCGAGGAGAAATCATGTAAATATCAATAGAGAAATGAGCTGAGAACGTCGTGTGGATGTTAACAAAGCATGAACCTGCATGGGAATAAAGAATGAGTAGAGGAAATCATGTGAGTGTATAGTGAAACAAAGAATGAGGGGAAAGTCGTATGAATGTATATGTAAGAAGAATATGTGGCGAAAATCATGTGAACTGAAGAAGAGTATGCAGTGAAATCCATGTGAATGTAAAGCACAGATTAGAAAATATGTTGCTCTTTGTAACGAATCGTCTTTCATGTACTGTAACGTTTAAATAAAATTAAATGTATTGTAAAAGCCAACAGTGATTTTGTATACTTATTTAAAACTCACCTTGCATTGCCCCGTTTTGATATGTGCTGAATGTGTAGACGGCCTGTAGCTCACGTTGCTTTTAAAGCTCTTTAAAACTTGAATGTAAAGTTAATAAGTACACAACAGTTCTAATATGGGACAGATGTCTGTTTATATAGGGATCTAAACCCCCTCCAGGTGATGCCTGCACGTCATCATGGCTATGATGCTTACACGTCACGTGATATTGCAGCCAATGGCATCATCTCTTGCTACGCATGCGCAGAGGCCCTCAGCACTTCTATCCCTGCTTGTTTCACTTCCTCTCCCTCTCTCGCTCTCTCTCTCCCTCTCTCGCTCTCTCTCACACAGCTGCATGCAGTTAAAGCATCAATCTAAGTGATGTATTCTAGAGTACAGAGGAAAATCAGTGAAGTCATTGAAAGATCGGGGTTCGAACTAGGGGCAACTGATTGAAAATTATATACAGCATTAATTGTTCATTGTATGAGCTATCAAACATGCTTTCGTCTACAGCTCTATCTCTGCTAGTTTCTGCGATAATTGAGATTTAAACTTAAGGATCGAACCCTGGACGTCAGGTACCCTAATATACACCCGCAAGATATTATCTGATGACATAAACGTAATAGGTTTATTTGGTACCTTTGTCTTAATTATTTACTGTTATTAAATTTATAAGTAAACTTCATTGAATCGGTATTCGAACTCAGAACGCCAGAAACAAAATTATTTATAATATTAGTTTGATGTGTTTAAAAGACCTGTATGCAGTTGCAACATTGATCTAAGTGATATATTCTAGAACACAGTGGAAAATTAAGGAAGTCACTGAAAGATCGGGATTCGAGCTAGGGACACTGATTGGAAATTATATAAAGCATTAATTGTTCATCGTAGGAACTAAAAATCGTGCTTTGGTCCGCACCTTAATCCCTGCTAGTTTCTGAGATAATTGAGATTTAAAGTTAAGGATCGAACCCATGACACCCGGACTCTAATATACATGCACAAGAAACGAGCTAATGGCATAAAAGTAATAAAGTTTATTTACTGTCTTTATTTTAATTAGTTTTGGAGTTATTTGAAGACCGGTTTCGAGCAATCGTAAATGGAGCCTTGCATCCCGAGCTATAATTAGTTTTTATTGCATCATTTTGTCTCTTTTCATTCAGGACATGCGCGTGAGTTGGTGTGTGCGTGTGTGGGTTGGTGCTGTTGGGTGTAAGTGAACAGGCATATGTGCTTGCACGTGTGTGTGTTTGTCCATGTATATGTATGTGTGAGTGTAAGAGCACTGGTGTATGTGTGTATGTATACGCATGAGGTGCGTGAATGTGTGAGTGTAAGAGCACTGGTGTATGTATGTATACGCATGAGGTGCGTGAATGCGTGTGTGTACTGGTGTATGTATGTGTGTGTGTACTGTTGTATGTATGTGCATGTGTGTGTGTATGTGCTGGTGTATGTATATGCGTTTGTGTATGTGCTTGCGTGTGTGCGTGTGTGCACTGGTGTATGTGTGTGCATGTGTGTGTGTGTCCATGTATATGTATGTGTGTAAGAGCACTGGTGTATGTATGTATACGCATGAGTTGTGTGAATGCGTGTATGTGTGTGTACTATTGTATGTATGTGAGTGTGTGTGTGTGCATGCGTGCACCAGTGTATGTTTGCTGATGTGTGTACAAGCGCTCGTGTATATGCGAACGCCTGAATGTGTACAAGTCGTGGAGAAAGAAAGAGGAGAAGAAGAAAGAATGTTGTCTAGGCTTCGGGATATCTAAGTATGCATCAGGGTTTAATATAAATAATTATAGTTGTTAAATGATGCAATTTTAATCCGACCGCCCGCTGCTTCAATAACTTAATAGTTATTATAGCGTTTCACAGGGTTGGATTCGAACTATGGACCTCTGGTTCCTAAGAATACAGATCGTTAAACATTGTAATGTCGTGTATATTAAATTATATTTGTTAAGCACATTTTAATCTGGTCGTGCATAGTTTAATATTTATTAAGCATTAGAGTTTCGCAGATTCGATCTAAGATCCCCCTGAACACCGTTTCATTAATTAAATTATATTCGTTAAACACGTTTTAATCTGGCCGTGCATAGTTTAATATTTATTAAGCATTAGAGATTCGATCTAGAACCCACTGAACACCCTTTTATTAATTATTGTAATGATATATAAAAATTAAATTTGTTAAATGCATTTTAATCTGACCTTGCATAGTTTAATATTTATTAAGCATTAGAGTTTCGTTGGGTAAGATTCGAACTAGAACCCTCTGAACACCCTTTCATTAATTAGGGTAATTATATATAAAAAATTAAATTATAATTGATAAATACATTTTTTTAATCTGACCTTGCATAGTTTAATAGTTATTACGCGTTAGAGTTTCACTTGGTAAGACTCGAGCTAGAATTCTCTGAACGCCTTTTTATTAATTAGGGTAATGATATAATAATATCAATCATTAATTTCTCATTAGCAATAAACTTTTGATTACAGTAAGAATCGAACACCGATCTATGGATATCACTCAGAGGTTTAATGCACGTAATGAAATGTATATTAGATGCTTTTCGGAGTCGTTGGCTGAAACAGAATGCTTGTTAACTATGCTCGGATATATTCGTAGGAGGTCGTAAAACATCGGGGAGAACTCCCTCAGGCAAAATCATGATGGCCGACCTGACGTCACGCAGAGTTGGTAAACAAGTTTCTCTCTCTTTCACACAAACAAGGAGAGGACGAGTGTAAAGCAGCCCTCGAATTCTTTTGTTAAACTAGCAGGTGGCCAAACAATGGGAACGCTGCAGGTGTCTTTCTAAACTAGCCTTGCACAGAACAATAGAAAGGCACACACAATAGAATCTCTTACACAATGGAAAGGGTCAGGCTTTGTTATGGAGCAGGTGTCTTTCTAAAGTATGACGTCACGCAGAGTTGGTAAACAAGTTTCTCTCTCTTTCACAAAAACAAGGACAGGACGAGTATAAAGCAACCCTCGAATTCTTTTGTTAAACTAGCAGGTGGCCAAACAATGGGAACGCTGCAGGTGTCTTTCTAAACTAGCCTTGCCAAGGACAATAGAATCTCTTACACAATGGAAAGGGTCAGGCTTTGTTATTGGGTTGCCAGGTGGTCTTTCTAAAGAATGCTTGCATCGGACAATAGAAAGGCACACACAATAGAATCTCTTACACAATGGAAAGGGTCAGGCTTTGTTACAACCCTAATTCATCATGGGCTTTGTTCATTTTGACAGCTGAAGGGCAAGCATTGTTCTTTTGTTAAAAGCTAGTGGAACGAGTATGCCACGTGTTCGACACACACAATGGAAGTGGGGGCGGGTAACTGACCAGGTGCAGAAGTGGCCGGATGTGGAATGGGTAGGAAAAACATCTCGCCTTTGTTACAGAACCTTAAATTTATGACCCCTTTGTTCGTTTTGACAGTTGATTGACAGCCTTAATTACCTAACTGTCAAGCCTCCATTGTACTCAACATGATTTACGACTGCAGCTGCAACTAAAACTACCAAGGCACAGCGGGGGATGGAGGTGGGGGAGGGAGGAGGTGGGGGAGCTCATTTGCATATGAATAGCCATGCATAAATTAACTGCGCCAGAAACCCCATGCCAAGTAGCAGGGGGTGGGGGGAGAGGAGGTGGGGGGAGAAGAGGTGGGGGAGCTCATTTGCATATGAATAGCCATGCATAAATTAACTGCGCCAGAATCCCCATTTCCCCCCTACTCATGGGTCTGATAACCAACCGTTTCGTTGTTATAGGTCAAAGAAGATGTATTCCATGAGTGAAAAGACGGATATGCACTACACGTATGGCTGTGCAGACGGTAGTGCAGCATGAGCACGTGAACTTTATGCAGAAAGGTACCCTGAGAGTCAGTTACCGTGTGCAAGAACATTCACACGAATTCACCAACGCTTGAAGGAGAATGGCGCATTTGAGAGGAGTAGTAGGGATGTTGGGAGACCAAGAGCGGTACGAGGCATTGAGCTTGAAGAACGAGTTCTTCGTGCTGTGGATGCAGACCCATCACAAAGCACAAGATGCAGGCTGTAAGGGAAAGAGTTAGTCATATGACTATCTGGAGAATTCTGCATGAAAATCTTCTGTACCCGCATCACCTTCAACGTGTGCAAGGATTAAATGAGGCGAAGCTTTAGCCAAGAAGACGTTTCTGTCAACGCATGTTACAGCAGTGCGCTGTGTTCATAAATTCCCTAGCCTGTATCTTATTCACGGATGAGGCTGGTTTTACTCGAGACGACATCTTCAATTTTCATAACACTCATAACTGGGCATTTGAAAATCCTAATGAAGTACCATAGGACAACCATCAGCAAAGGTTCTCTCACCTGATGGGGTGGAATCATTTATGATCACCTTGCTGGTCCCTACTTCTTCCCTCCGCGTCTGAATGGACAAACCTATCTCAAGTTTCTCAGAAATGAGTTGCATCACTTAACTGATAATGTGCCTCTGGACGTCATCCAACGAATGTGGTTTTTACACAATGGTGCTCCAGCTCATTTTATTATGATATTTCGTAAGTTTTTAAATACTCGATTTCCGCAAAGATGGATTGGTCGAGGGGGACACATTGCATGGCCTACTCGATCGCCTGATTTGAATCCAATGGATTTTTTCGTCTGGGGACATTTGAAGTCCTTGATTTATGCGACTCCTTTACTGATGTTGACATTTTGAGAGGACGTATCCAAACTGGATTTGACCAAATACGAAACATACCAGTAATTTTCAACAGAGTACGCCAGAGCATGGAACGCACGCTTATTGCATGCATCGAAGCAAGAGGAAGCCACTTCGAGTAATTTTTGTAACTTTCGATTTTGTGTTGTAACTCTGAAATAAATTATTTTCAGACACACGTTCATATGGGCTTTTTTACTGATTTGATGGCAGCAACACGTCCCCCAAAATATATGACACCAATAAAGATATATCCTGTATTATTTCATTTTAATTGGCTTTCAATAGGTTAGCCAATTATAAAGGTTATCTTATTTATACTTTCATTTGAAATACATAAAATCAAAGAAACATTATTAATTACAAGTTCGAATGGTACTATACAAGGAATGCTAATGATGTGGGTACAAAGATGAATGAAGCTGTTTAATACGATATACAGAAAGACTGAGGCAATTATTATTGAAGTATTGTCAGAATAGCACATGCTGCAATTTGTTTTTCATCGTCATCTCTTCCTTAAGTGATTTGTTTCACCATAAATCAGTTTTTGTTTGGTACAAATTGTAATTTGTGCTGCAGCTATAACGTAGCAATCGGGGCTGGATAACCGACCACACACACCCTCACAGAACTATGGCATCTCTCGCCCACATCAATCGTTCATTCACAGAGTTGGAAAATGCATTGAGGTAGAAGGGTATAACTTTGAACATTTATTACCCTAAGGTAGGTGGTGATTCTCTGTGTAGCTACCTTTCATCAATGGTTAATTGTCTACTCCAGTGAAACAAGCCCGCGCGCTCTCAGGTGTTTGCATCTTCGGTATAAAAATTGTGACTTGCGTTGTATATTGTATTTCTTCTTCTTCAATCAAGGTTTAGGCTACTGCCTCTTCCGGTCTCATATTAATCCAACGTTTCCTAGATCGTCCCATTGTTTGAGACTTCTTTCAGGTGTAATTCTTTCCACATATGAAAGCCAGTTTTCTCTGAACCTCAGTAGCTTTACTATTATGGATTCAGCGTTTAATTCATTTATAATGTTTTGTTTCTAAGTCGGTCCTCTCTTGTATAACATTTAAAGTGTCTTAGGAAACGCATTTCGGCTGTTTGTAATTTTTGTTGTCTTTATTTCTTAGCGTCCATGTCTCACTCTGTACAGTAAGACAGGAAGTGAGGGAATAACATTTTAATTATGTATGTCTATTTGTTTTCTCTTCCATGTACTAGTATTTATTTTATTGTATGGTTAAATAAAGGTAAGATATTTTAGTTATAAGCCTCTTTTACTAAATGCTTAAATTTGATTTGTGCCATTGCATTTACTTAACATTATTGTTAAATAAAAATGTTACTTTATTTGTTTTCACTGAATATTTCGATAAGCACATAGACCTTTGTGCCTGTACCTATTTGTTTTATAAATTAACTTTATAATGAGTAAGCATTTCTGTTAAGACATTTATTTTCTATTATTGTTTCTTCGAGCTTAAACAGGCGCGTCTCGGTTTAAATACTGCACATTGTGCTGAAAACATACGTAATAACTGTCTTGGGAATTAAACTCAAATAGCAAGTTACTCTCTTTCCCTAATGCCGTAATGACTTCGCTGTGGCATCGTAAAAAGGACCTCATTCTACTCTACCACAGGTCTTATCCGTGAAAGGTCTTTGTTGGCAAACATCTCTGCATTTCAAAGCATTTTTATACAAATCTACGAAATACAGAAAACAATTGCCACTCTTTTTTTAATTGTATCAATTTAGATTTATCTCCTACTTAATGATGACATCTATTTCTTTAACCGATATAACTGTTGCAACAAAATTTATAACTAATTCACCATAAATAGCTAAATAAGCTAATCCTTGCATTATTTTAAAAATAGATCATTAAGGTAAATAGCTAATAAATAGGATTTATTAGAGTACCTTGAGAAATTTTCCTTACAAATGATATAGGTATTTTATATAAAGAATATTGTCACTCTATAACTGAAAACAACAGCACTAAAAGTTGCGTCATCGAAATAGTTACTTTTTTCTGTAAAAGAACTTCATGTTATATACTGTCAAAATCTTTGAGCAACTGATTAAACGTTTAATCTTATTTAGCTTAGAATAATTGGAAGACAGACATTTTAAACTTAAGAGTAAATGCCCCATCTTTACCTATCTGGCCTCGCAGACACAACTGCGCTTAAAGGTACTTGTTTTTCCTGCGTGTTACCCCCTGTGGAATACGTCATATAGAATTACCTCGCACTCACAAGAGATCCAGTGATATAAGCGACACCTGCGGATTATTGGCGACATACGAGCGATATCTCCGCAATTCATCGAACGTATGGCTGAAAACCTTAACCGTATCCCTAAGGCCTTTCGACGACGTTGCTTAGTGTATCGGAATTTTAGGTTAAGCGAAGAGATTGAGAGGAAGTGAGGGATAAGTACCACTTTTCTATACAGCCAAACTTTAACGTCGGCTTCACAAAATAAGCTCTAGATGTATGCGACACCATAACTAGGCAACGACTAAACATAAATTTTCGAGAAAAACGTTTGTGGGCTTCTTCGTTTCTCTTCCGTTTATGGTACGTAGAGGAACGTAAAATAGGAAATACGTTAAACCCCTAAAAAAACCTGTGTGCGCGCGCGCGGGTGTGATCCTCCAAAGATACGACTCGAAGACTTTTGCGTAATTACCCCATTTCTAAATACGATTTACATTAAGCAATTTTCGCTATTTTTAATGTCTCCGAAACGACTCTAACCATATTTATTACATTATATGCTTGATATATTCACATGAGGAATAAAACGAATAGAATAAAATTTAGATTCTGGGCTTGTAGGCCGTGGTCCAATATATGAAAGTTCACCCAATGTTTTGCCCATGACTTCGCTAGGTGTCTTCAAGGGGAGTATCTCTAGTTCCCGAGGTCGCGGGTTCAAAACCGGCGGAGGGCGATGGGTTCTTTTCGGGCGTAAGAGTCCTTAGCATGGCTTCTTTTGGAAGGGAAGTAAAGCTGGCGGTCACGTGTTGTAGATTTACGGCACGTAAAAGAACCTCATACCGGATTTTGAGCAAAATTATCGCCCAATCTTCACGCCCAGTATATTTTGGGACGCTAAGGATCACGCAGTTAAAGAGCGTCCCTAAATAAAACACAATTAAATTAAGGGGAATCTTGAATTAGTTTGTTTGAACACGGCCTGCAAACCTGGAGCCTACATTTTACTGTATTATCGCTGTGAATGTCTTAGTGATTTTATTAAAATGAATGTCCTGAACATTCTGCGCAGCCCGTGTAGCCCCATTAATTCTGATTGAATTTTGTATAACTAGGAAATCATAAGAGGTAGATAAAACCTTACTTCAGAAAAAGAAATCATGCAGCTCTTTTTAAATACATCATTTTTCCTTGGGTTAGGTGTTATATAAATATTCCATGTTGTATGATTCGTAAGTGCATTTTCTAACAGGAATATGGTTGAATGCGTTCCTTATTTTTACGTTTCCTTCACATGAGTTTGTTACTAAAACTGTGGAGAAGTAATTGTTTATTCCTCTATGCTAAAACTACTGAACGAATCCTCCGTGCTTCCGATAAATCCTTGAACGTTGTTTCTGAAATTCGTATGTCACTAGGTATTTATTGGATAAACTTTTAATCGTTTCTAGGCTATATAACAATCACCTCTTAATAAATTCCTTAACATGAGAGGTATGTGTGTGGAAGTTTACTAGCTAGGGAAATTAGTACTTCTTTCTAATGTAGGTACAATCAAATACTTTAGAAAAATAAAATATTCTGTGGTGATCAAAAATGCAAATTTTGAAGGAATAACTGGGATTATATAAACTACCGTGAAAATGTGGGAGTATGCATGCTTGTATTCAAGTTGTTTGTAGTGTCTAAAAGCGTTTTTATTTGCCTGTTTGCTTTTTAAAACTGCATTATATTTGAACATCTCGGTACCAGTCCGAGTGAACTTTACCCTGCACATTAATAGTGTAAAAGAACAAGTAACTAATGTAAAGCGATTCTTTTTATCCAATGTCGCATATGGGGCTTGATGACCGTTATGGATTCTTCTCCAGCGTCACGAAGCATTTTCTTAAGCTGGGCGTCGCCTATAAAACACAGTTACTTACTTCAGCCCGGCGAAGATGAGAGTGAAAGTGAATATGGCAATGATCTGCTAAGAGGGGCCTTAAATCTTCTTTTTGTGTTAGGCGCAGTCGCCTGTTCTATAGGTGAATAAAGCACTCCCTCCATCTTCTTTTTTGCCATCCTGGGCTTCTTTTCCCTTCTGGAATATTGTCCCTTACTATTCGTGCAGTTCTTTCTCCCGACATTCTGGATACGTGTTCATTTTATTCCTTCCTCCTTTCTGCAACCTATTCTGCCATAGGATGTATCTTACACATCTCCCTATATCTTCATTTCTTACCCGGATGTTTAATGTCTTTCCCGTTATTTTTCTCTGTACTCTCATTTCGTTGTTTCCATCATTGGTTGCGTTCTTGTGGTCTTTCGCTTATTGATACTGGTCGAACAACCGCTTTATAATTTTTAACTCTTCTTTGTTTTCTCGTATATTCATTTCTCCATACCAAAGCATTAATAAAACCAGGTATTTTTGCTTCTTTTTACATTTGGAGGTTAGTTTGTTGAATTAGACTTCCCTCGCTTGGTCTTGCTTCTAAAGGGATCTAACATAACCTGGGAATTGTATCTACTGGTCAATCTAAAAGATTAAAACCTCGATGAAGAAATGTTGCTGGGTAGGAGAGCAATTCTATTGCCACATTGCCAGCAATCTGGAAGATTGCCTCCTCACCCCTGTATACTCAGTTCCTATTAGTAACAGAGATTTGTGCTTAACGTCTTAACGATTTTTCTTTGTATTAAAGTAACTTGTCACTTAAAAGTTTTCTGTCAGTTTTTCTGCAAACTTTAGTAGTTTGAGCTCTGCGCTGAGTGCAGTAAGTGGTGATAATATTAAATGGAAAAGCAAAAGTCTCTTTCTCTAACTGAAAAACTATAAACTGTTCCTAAGTTGTTAAAATGAGTTTTTGTTGGTATATTACTCCAAGGTATTGAACAATAAAATAGATTGCTTCAGGGTGAAAAGGAATAAGTTAACTTTGAAAATGAGGGGATGTATAGTTTAAGACAACATAAAATGCAGGCTCAAATAGGTTAAAACTATCTATTCACATGGCTTACTCTAGCCACTGACGTTTACTTTTAATCTATACCAACCATTCTTAAAAAGCTTATTTATTTTTCTACCTACTCTATATTAATGGATAGGTAAATGTTTCCAAAAATGATTTTATTAAGGTACAAATTGGGTCGAAATATGCTTACTTTTGAAATTTCATACTTTTTCATGAAATGACGAAAAACAAAAGAATGCTGACTTAGCACTTAAATCTATAGAGTATTGACCAATTCAAACAAAAAAAGACTAATATTTCAAAATGATTAAAGGGTTAATGCAAAAGCAAACTGTCGGATATACATTTTCTGTTTCAACGACATCTGCATTGTCGTGTAACTTTGTGTATTTCTTATGAATTACGAGTTATACAGAATTATATTAAATTGTTTTAGTTGAACACTTCGCAGCTAAGTCGCTGAAAATTAAAGATATATGTTTTTTGTTGAGTAAATATCCTAAGCATATGATAAATGAATAAAACCGTGAGAGTTATCCATTAGAAAATTAAAAATATACACACGTTTTCCACGTAAAAGGGAGCTTAGGATATGGGTTTTCTTGAAACCGTTCTATGCTCCTCGAACAAATACCAATGCTGGTATTTGTGTGACTTTTCATACTTTTAAATAAATCATAGCATAAAGGAAACAGGCCTAATTATTTTGTTCTATTTCAGTAATGTAAAATGGTTAAACGTTATTTGTTCCTTTTTACTGTGGAGTCATCCAAATATACTTAAAAACGGTTCAAAACTAAACCATCTCATGTATTATTCCGGTCTATAGAGATCCCCCGTTACTACTCTTTCTTTAAATCTCAGTGGGACCATTTGAGACCTACTGCGTTCTAGCAAGCCGTACGGCACGCATTTATAAGGGAGAACTGACGGCTTTCACACAGAAAAAAATCTGAGTGTTATACTCACATGACTTTCTCTACTCTTGTACAAACTATTTTTACAAACGCTTATTCTCCATATGCTACATGTTAATCGAGATGTTAATCTTATTGCTAATTTTCTTGTAGGTGCAAGGGGAATATGGTAGGCTTTAAGCGATAGTCAAATCTTTTAACAGCTGGCTGCTATGTGGCGCATTCCATTCTCTTTGCATGTCCAGGACATAAAAAAATGAATAACAAATTCCCATTTGAAAAAAGCATAAGTATTGGAAAATTTAAGGGAATAACAAGCAATATCTAGAAAATAGTTCACTCAATAAAAAAAGTATATGACATAAATTGTGTATTTTAACGCGATCTACGTTTTTTGTGTAGTAAAATTTTGTCTATCTCTTATGGTTTACCAGTTATGCAAAAGTCATTTACAATGAAGAATAATTTTGGAGACATTCCTGAAAATTCAAGATGTGCATTTTATTTGGTCTTGAAAGTATCTTAAATGTATGATATTTTAATCAAAATCGTTAGAGCCATTTCTGAGAAAATTAGAATTTTCGAAAAAATTTCTTGAAAGCCTTCGTGTCGCATCTATGGAAGATACTGAACCTGAATACCAAGTTTGGTGTTTATCTGACTGTTCGTTTCTGAGTTATGCTGTTCACAGGCAGACACACAGACACAAACGGACATGTTTCCAAAAATCCTTTTTTTGGATTCGGTGGGCCTCAAAACATATATTTCTGCTGAAATCTCGGTATCGAATTTTTGGGTGGAATACAATACTTCCCCTACATACTATACGTAGTAGAGAAAGTAAAAAGTCAATCGCTACGCGCACAGTACTTTTCAGCCGACTGCTCAGTGTCGCTCCAAATCTTGCTGAAAACACAAGAGTTATAGTAGATCCTTGTTTGCAACATGAGTCACAATGTCGAGCAATGAATTACGTTATTTTTATATGTTGGGAAATTTAAAACAGAAAGTGCAGTAAACAATCCACACTTTTAAAGAACTTGTGAATGAAATCAGGGCATGCTGAGAGAGTCGCAGAAGCTGTATCAGAAATTTTAGGTCGTTATAACATTTGCATCCAAAAATGTGGACATTGTTTTCAACGTATTCTTTGATGAAAGGTAAGATCAACATAACACTTTCTTATTACCCCCTACTGGCACATTATTTAATGGAACGGTAGGCCTAATCTCAGCCATTCATCACACATGAGCTTTCTTATCGAGCAAAAGGGCGCTTGCATCTCCGCAGAACGCCGGCAAGTTTGAAATGCCCACACTCTATTAAGTATTACTGTACGGGCATTGATATTAACACTTGATGACTTACAGCACAGGATGGCTGAGGTTGAGGGTTTGTGACCCACATTCAGGAGGACCTGGTTAGATCCCCGGCGTCCGCTCACTCTAGCCCATGGTTTCCCCAGGTCGACAGGCACATGCTGGGGTGTTGGTCTTCTACCACGACTCTCCTCTCTCTCTCTCATTTCCAGTGCCCATCAACTTCCTTATTATCTGTTTCAGAGCTGTAGGAGTAGGCGACGGTGTTCGGCGGGTTGCGGCTGGGCGGTGGCTGTGGGTTCTGTTGAGGTTTCTTCCTTGGCGTCGCTGCGGGGACTACTCAGTTAGGTCTGTCCGGAGGGACTGGCGGAGGTTCGGTGCCTTGTGGGGACGTCGAATGGGTTCAACCTGGAAACATTAGGGACCCCGTCTGTGCTTGCGCCCGTCGTCAACCGGATAAGGTCGCCCTCACCGGCTTGCGTGCGGTAATGTGCCCCGGTTTCGGGGGCCCTCTCCGTTCGTTCGTACCTTTATCTTTACCTGATGACTTCAAGTTACAAGTACAACTTGTTTAGTATGCAGGAGTTGTAAACGAATTCGCGCATTAATCTTCAGAATTTTATTCCATGAACAAACCTGGAACAAATTACTTTAAACTTCTGATTTACGATTGATTTAGTCTAAAATATTGCTTTAACCTGTCAATATTTTTAACATGTTTGTGCCCTTAGAACCTTTCACTGTCTGATCCCGGCTTCATTGCTTAGCTTAGGTATGACCAGGATTTCAATGACTGGGATTATCCAGGTTCCTATCACGGTATGATGCTACCAGCTTTCTGATGTAGGCCGGTGTAGGCCTATAAAAATAAAAGGTAATCGGCATGCTTGGATATTGATGTCTTCGGCAGTACTGTAATGGAAAATACGCTCTGTATTTATATTACAATATCCAGATATTATGTTACTTTAATTGTTGTTTATTATTTGTTCTGCTAATATTAAAACATTCAATTAAATACTGCAATATATATGGTGGTGTTAAACTTCTTGCAACCGTATATTTATATTCCCAAGCTATTAAACGCACATAGTTCTTATTTCTCAGGAATGTAAAACTAACCAATTGGAGGGCACGAATTAGATCCCATTTTAGTGACACAGCTCTATATTTGTGCTGGTGTGCGTTTATATCTAAGAGCAGCAAGACCGCTTCAGGTCAACTCGGGAATCTGGTCACACATTTAGGGTATAAATTTAATTACTGTATATTTAGTTCCTAGAGCGCTCTTACATCCCTAAGGAATTAATACACTAATGCCGTGGCCTTTTACACATAGTTTTTGTTATTCTAGTTTGATAAAGCACATACAAGAATATCTATCTCTTTATTTAAAATATTGTACCAGTATTTTATAGAAGGTAAAGATCTAGAGCGAAATATGCCATATGGTAACACTGTTTACCCTTCATAATTTGCTGAATGCTGCGAGTAGCACGCGTTTTAAACGAGAGGGGTAGAGACCGTAATTTTATCGGATATATCATGAATGTATTAACGTGTTTATAAACATTCAGAGCAACTCATTGCACACGCAAAGTTAATAGCCGGCTCACTCGTTTAATGCTACAACAGTTTGTAGATAGCTCCTTCATTGTATTGACTCTTTGACTTCTAACAACTCAATTCTGAACAAGACGGTGAATAGGGAATCAATACTTGAATGATTTACACTTTAAATTGTTTATTTTAGCAATACGTATTGTATACTTGCAAGGAAGTAGTTTGTTTGTTACAGTCACATGACTTTCTCTACCTAGTATCGTTTATTTTTACGAAACTTGTAAAAATATTCTTACGAAAGTTTTTTTTTCTATCTATCATGTTAATCGAGATAAAACTTTCCAGAAATAGTTTCATTATACATTTCGTTGAAGGTATAAGGGAGACACAGAAACCGAATCGATAATCAGATATTTAAAACCCCAATCACTAAATGTTCGTTTAGAAATTTCATATACTTTCCATAACATCGCGTGAAACAACTGAATCGCGACAGCGCTTTAAAATGACAAAACATTGAGAATTCAAACCAATAACAGCGGGTATCCGGAAATTCCTAATATCATACAAGAGTTGTTGTATTTTGTGTGTTTTAAAGAGATTTAATGCACCATGTTTTTGTTATTTTCTTATAGTTTAACATTATACAAAATTATACAGAATTTTTTTCCGGATGAAGATGGCTTCAGACACTATTACCAGAAAATTGAAGATATAGAGTTTAGTTTTCATTTGTCATGCTTAAACATATGATGTTTTAATCAAAATTTTGATAAAATGGATAACTTCGAAAAAACTTCAATGCAAAGGGTAGTTTTGAATGGAAGGGGGATTTTCTTGAAAATCCTCTTGTTACACATTTGGATGATGCTAAATCTAAATACCAAGTTTGGTATTTATCGGACATTTCGTTTTGGGGTTATGCTGTTCACAGACACACACGCAGAGTTTTTCTAATTTTTTATTCAGGGTTATTCAGGGTACCTTAAAACACGTATTTCCGATTAAATCTCGATATCGAATTTTCGGATGGAATATAATACCTTCTCTACTTAATTGGTACTTGGTAGAGAAACTAAAAAACGAAAATATACTGTTCATGAGAACGCTTACCACAACATCGCGTTACCAGAAAGACACATACGTCAGTGCACAGCCAAGGTGTTACTTGTTCAGACCTGTCCAGAAACAGTGTATGAGCAGAAGGAAAGAGTGGATGAACGAAATAGCGGTAGCGTTTTGCGGAAATCAAAAGTAATTTGGTATTCAGCGAAAAAAAATTGCAAAACATGATTTTTCAATTTGATACGTGAACCAAATCCCGTAGCATTGTGATTTCATTCTTATTTAACTTCTTTTAACGAAATGGTTACATTTTAAAGAAACTGTAGAATATGAAAACACTTTCTACGACATCAATGAACAACTGAAAGAGAAAATAATAGTTGCTAAATTTTGTGTAAGAATGATATTTGTAATGCATTAATTATAAGCATTATATCTAATTCTAGTAAGATTGTAATACAGTTATTAGTTTTTCTGACTCTTTTACTATTTGAATATAAAACATGAAACTGAGTTTACTTTAATCAACAACAGAGTAAACCAGTTTACTAAAATGCAGGCATATATTGCTCTTTTGAAAACCTCAATCAATGTTTCATATTGAATTTCCTCGTTGTTGTCTCTATTCTTATGAACTCATGAATTTATTTTTCCAGCAGTTTAAAATATATTTCAAGGATATGTGCATGCAAGCTAATCTTGAAAATAGCACACATAAATAAGTCGAAAAAATATTTAAATGTTCATCATAAAATAAAGAATATTAAACAACAGCAGAACATAAGTGTTACTATCATTGCTGGATACTGTCGATACCTCATACTCTCGATACTCGTTGGTATCGAAGTACGTCTAATACTTTTATGTAACCTTTGATACCTTTTCGATACTTTTAAATGTTTAAGTTTTGTATTACTGAAGGTTGTTACGTACAGCTTTCTGCTAGATAAGGAATGAAAGGAGTCGAGACTTTACGTTATTGCTACGCACGTGTCCCCAAAGTTTTGCAGGACTATAGTTCTTGATACACCTTGACTGCGTTTCCTGTGAGTGAATAAATGCAGCATTCCATACACTCTTGTGTTTAAATGAAAATATGCAAAACAAAGGGGGAAGGAGTAGAGATACTCAGGTGGCATGCAGCGTTAACTGAGTTGTGAATAAAGATGATTTAGCTGATTCACTAAATCACATTTCTGCAATAACCTGGCTTGGTGACTCACTCTCTGCCATTACATTTACTCACTCTAGTGACCAAAATATGTGAATCCAGCAGAAACAAATCAGAACTTAAGATAAAACAGCGTATGGAGATATTTGTTCTCTCAAGAATGCTCGAGTTCTTAAACAAAAATCTTTGTTTCCTTCATATCTTTGGATTTCATATAATATGTCCTTGACTTTTTCTTCAAATTCTTAATTGTTTCTAATATGTCTTTATATTAAACATGTAATATATGGTAATGTATGTGAGTGGGTAGTAGAGAGGCTTAATCTACAAATTTCATGTTTCCGAGTGTTATAGTTCTGCTTCTTATTACCAGATGAAAAATACATATGTTATGTGGTAGGATGGTGTAGCACACACATATTATTTTAGTTGTTTGAGTTTCGTAAAAAGTACATATTAGTTATATCAGAATAAAGAAGAACTGTTATTACTTGTCTTTGCTATGATTAGAAAATCATTTAAAAGAAAGTTTTCAGCACAAAATATAGTTACATAAATAGGAAACCATAGAAATTATCATTATTATTATTATTATTAATATTATTATTATACTTGCCTGACAATTGGGGGTATAGAACCTGTAGCAAAAATAAAAATATCCTACTAATTCGAGAATGTAAAACAGGAACAATTTCGGAATTAGTATACAATATAAAATTGGTTATATGCTTTATACACAGAAAACTTTCAACAAGAGCATCATCCTTTTACAGTTTTTTACAAAGTGAGTGTCGAGCATCGACTATCGATGCTCAAAAATCAGTATCGGTATCGAGTATCGAGAAATAGTAGTATCGTCCCATCACTAGAGAAATGTTTCTGCATTAATTCGGCTGACTTTTTAAAATGTGTTCCCGAATGTTTTGTTTCCGGGATGTAAATGTGGGTTTTGAGAAAGATATTAAAACTAAAATAAAAAATTAAGACAGATGAATAAGGTTAAGCAAAGTAAATCGTTTTTCAAATGGTAAAGCAATGTTAACCTAATTGAGATTTGCTGTTATGAGAATACAGCTTTCCTATTTATTTTCGAAAAACTGTAAGGAGATATGTAGCAGTAGTTGAGAGCAAATACGACAATGGAGTGAGAAAGATATCAGACTTATTCCCTTCCCTTTTGGGAGGGTTGGATTAAATAAAATCATTAAAGATTAGCGAAAGACTATTAAAATTTAGTACCCTAAAACGCTTATGAGTGTACAAGAAACCTATGTGGCTGCTAAACATGGGGAGGAAGCATTTTCCGTTACTGTTAGATTGTTCATTAGACACCATGATCTTAAAAGCAATTTGAATAAGATAGAGGTGGATGCAAATCTCTCCTGTGTGATGTGGTTGAAATGAAATGAAACACCTGTGCAAATGGGAAGCTGAAGCGAGATTACGTTCTCTACTACACCTTGAGAACTCCATGAGCTCTCAAAGTATATCCTTGTTGATTATGCTGAGGTTCATTTGGAGGCGGGTCTGGCAGTGGAATAAGGTGATGCACGAAGTGATCTTTCTGTCATTGCGTTATATGAAGCCTATAGATGTATGGTGGCTTGGCTTTGGAAGCAATTGCTCATCAACAGTTATTATCTCATTTGCATGTGGTTGTTATCGTAGGGTTTATACTACACTCTTCAGAATCTAGGGAGAGTAAGAAATAATCCTAACTAAAGACAAACTTTAGCCGATATTTGAAACAGAGACATCTAGAATCCAGCAATCTAACCACAAGAGAGCAGACACCATCCAATAAGAAATTGCTACGGTTACTAATTGAATTTAGAATGTGTATAGAATGTTATACTTATTGTTATTATTACTTCTCTATTCATTTTACGTCGTTTTAACTACATGGTCATATCGTGACGGATCTGTTAGTGGGTAACTCTCAGATCGATGTGTGGTGAACAGTTAGCCTTCTAGGTCCCATCCCTGTAACCACTTGCTTCGTCACGTCTCCACAGAGACTTTAGTGCATAGCAACTGGATCTTCTGCTTCGTGCCGTGCAGATGGCATTAGGATATCTGCTTTCAATTTTTGTGTATAGATGTCACAGTATTCGCTATTACCACCTATTTTTTATATTTACTATTTTTAGACTTAAGGTGGAATTTTGGGTCGTGGTATTAACATCCTATCCGATATACACCTTATAGGCTGAGGAAAACCACGAAAAACCTCAGTCAGATTGGTCAGCCCACGGGATTTGAACCCGGGACCTCCCGAATGTGAGCCACAGACGTTACCGCCTGAGCCATCCCGCTCGTGTTATGCTTATTCCTAACAAATAATGCATAACCATTTGAAAATGCAGCGGGTTAGCAGTATCTTCTTGGCTTTCTAAACTCCCCACTATTACTGTTGTGATGTGTCATTGGATCATTATCTAGGATTATCCAAATCTCGTTTGCCTTCAGATCTGTAACTTATTATTTGTTTTGGAATTTTTTGAAATTCGTTCTCTGTGTTTGCTACTTTTAGTTGTCTCGCCAGGCATCTACTTTGTATTCGTGAAACTATCCCAAGTTTCTCCTCGTATTTATAAATTTTCCCTGCCTTATGCAGCTCTAACTCTAGTCGAAGACATTTCATTTCTGTCGCTCTTATTTCACTCATTACTCAGGCAGCTTGGGAAGGAATTCAGTACAAATAAAACAAAATCCGAGGCGGCAGTTGTGTTAGAAAGTTTGCCATCTTCAAATTCTCAGTCACGCCAAATTAATAAAAGTTCCATGGAAGTGTTGGTAATAATCGATGACAACTGAGTCGACAAGACTCATCTACTCGACTAGGCACTCCTATGGGCGATTGATAATAACACTCCGCTCCAAGCGAATCGATGCGACTCGCAACACTCGTTTGGTGACTCCAAGGCACTCAGTAGAAACAGCATACACTCGACTTTACTAGCTTAATGTCTCTGATAGGTATTCAGTCGAGAGAGAAGTTAGAACACTGGGCTCGGTTTGGCTTGATTAAGCACATTCTGGAAAAAAATGACAGAAAGCCATTAATTAATTAACTAATACATCCTTATTCATGAATACACGTTAAGCTCATTAATATTATTTTCGTTCTTCCCAAAGCCAAATTGACTACAAGTCAATACTTCACATAATCTTTGGGAGTTATTTGACATTATTTTTTCTCAGCGAGGCACTTGGCGGAGAGTATGGATGATAATCAGGTTGGGAGATTTTAGTAAGTAAACCATCCTGTTAAGAACGCACCGAGGGTTGGTGGCGAGAGAAGTGGAAGCTGTTGTGAGCTTGTAGTGTTCTCTGTAAACAAATATGATATACAGTTTGAAGGCAGCACACCCAGCTTTGATAGCAAGTAGACCATAATTGTCGAGTATTTCATTGTAATACATAACAATGATAATATATTGCATTATACATTGTCTTTTCTTTCATATCGAGAGCTATATATGTTTCAAAAGCAATATCCTCTTTTATAAGTGTATGACACAGAATCTCGAAAAGTTCTGATCCGTAGTTTGGAGCCGAGGAGTTTGAAAGTCCACATTCGCCATTGTTCCTTTTTAATAATATATATCACATGTTCCTTGTGTTTCATTGAATTACAGATTGTTTAACATGATGTTTTAAATGTCCTTTGAGCTATAATTTTACATTGATGGTTTCGCCATTTGTTCTGCTGTTCCATGACAAATTCCACTACACACGATGCTTATTGTAATTATATTTTTGATCCATAAACTCTCCTTTACTTTAGATATATTTCCGCAGTTCTCCACTGATCTATATATGCATCGAATAATTGAAACACACGCAACGAAACCGTATTTTGGGTTGAGGAGGAGAATGTCCCTCACAATACTGACGTCACTTATACTGCGTGCGGTTACACGACTGCTCTGTTTACTTACTAAAACCCCTCTCGACTCGAATAGCTTATTGACTCAGAGAGACAGTAGGACAGAGTGTAGCGATAACATTAGTGGTTGTAATTACTCGAACATTTTTGGGTCTAAAAACGTAAATTTCCATTAAGTAAAGTAGGCTTTAGAATACTTTGCTCTTTCTATTGGAGATGTAACATCTGAAACCCTTTACGGAAGGACAGATGAGCAGATAAGCGTTATATACGGCCGCAGTGTATGCTGTATTTGCACGAGTGGTTTATCCACTGGTAATGAAGTACATGACTTTCGATGGGAAAGATACGTCATGCGAGCCCCAGGTCAATATAACGTATCCCTGGGCAACACGAGGTCATAATTTTGTCTTCCTGTTTTCACCCCTTTAAATGATAGGTGTGGATACGAGCACTTTGCTATTCATATTGCAAGTGGATTTAGAAGCCATCCAGTGATTCATTTGACAAGTTTCAGAGAGGCAACGAAATAGCCTGCGAACACGTAGCACCAGTTTGTTTACTACAGAGTCATTCATTTATACAGGTAAACGGCAGAGAGGTTATTGATGCTAGTATATGCTTCCGTGCAGTAATAAACGAACTTTATAGGAAAACCAGAACTGAGGCACTTCCAAAATAACATGTATTCACATTATGCTGCGACCGTCAGCTTGGCGGAACGCCGAAGCTACACACTCCAGCGACCACGGCTACGAGGGCCGGAAAACAATCTTGGCTAGAGAAAAACTCCCACCTCCAGCCGGGAAAAAGAACCCGGGATCCCTCGCACAGCAGACAGGTGCTCTACCGACTGAGCTACTACGAGGCCATCCTGCTTTAACACTAGGACGTATCACAAAGGTTACTCTGTGAATTCTTCGATGTGCACCTGTGAATGTGTGTCAATTAGATGGTCTTAGTTGCATTCATACACCCTCTGCCAAAATAAGCTGCTGATATTTGGCACTGTATTTATTTTTATTTATTTAATTTATCGTATATTTTCAGACCAGGGACTAAAATATTTGGACCAATGTTTAGATGATGATAGGAGATAAACCAGAAAGAAATTTATTTGAAACTGGATGATCCCGAATTCGAGTCTCAGATGCTATCACCTAAGCTATCCTTCCCGGTTAAATTGTTTTAGAGTATTATTCCGATTATAATGATTAATCATTATCATTAATTATAAAGTACAAGACAAAGATTGAATATTCTAGGTATTTGGTTGTAAGGCAACGCATAATAAATAGGTTGTTACAGAAATCAATCCACGATAATTCGAGAGATGGTAGAGAAGCATTAGATAAGTAACTTGAAAGATGATTCCTGTGATCTATAAGGCAAAAGTCTGAACTTATACGAAACCTCTGAGGTGACAAATTAATATGTCAGTCACCGCGAACTCTTGTGCACGTTTTAGAATGGGGACAGTTTGCTTCCTCAAATGAAGGATAGATATTGGATTTAACTCGATATAACGGGAAATGCTATGGAAAGCCGTAATAACGTCACATGCATATTATCAGCAGGTGTACGAATTTACGCTCCAGCTTGTTAAGACTTTATTTTACGGACAAATTGGAGACAAAAACATTACAGAGCTGTTGTTCAAGATTAATGATTCTAATGGCTTTGAGCAGTGGACATTTGTCATTTGTAAATAAGAGGAAATGAAAAAAAGAATCGTATTTGTAAATAATTGAAAAAACCATAGGAATAATATAAATAACACATTTTCTTGTAAATAAACTAAAATATGCATATAGGCTGATAATAAACATCCTTTAGATCAAAAACTTGCTGGGTCAGTATGCTTGCATTGTCACTTTAGATCTATGTATGTCGACTGTTTCCACTTAAAGGTATGATTTTTAAGTATTTGGACATAAAATTTGCTCACCTATAATCTAGGCCAAGTATGCAATGGTTACATGCTGGTCGCTTCATCTCGGGTTCTGCAATTACACACAGTGTGACACACGGAACCCTATCAGTGCTGAAGTGTCATACTGCTATTTTGATTTGAAAGTGTACCTTCATTTATTCCTGCTAGTTACTTGTTACGCTGTATCGTACGAGCTTCCTAGCTGCATTTATCACTATATTAGAACTACCATGATAAGCAAGTTCTTATATTCATTGATAGCCAAGCTAGATTCTACGCACACAATGATCAGCAAACTTACCAGTTATCAAGAAAGGAAATGAGAAGAAGCACAATCTGGATGCAAAGGGTTCTTTGATCCCTTTAATTTGACTAGAATGCATTGTGATGTTTCTAAAGCCATGATTGGATCCACAGTTCATTATTTGGCCAGAAAATTTAACATAACTGGTGGTTTAAATTTTCTGAACAAACATTAGACAGTCCTAATTAGGAAATCCAGTCATGCTCTTGCTAAATTCCGTCTATTTTGTGAACTGAAAATATATTATAACATTTTCTGATTTTCTGACTGCTTATGGTCGGTTCAGGAAACATCTGCAGCTATTTGCTTATATATCTCCAAGCGCGGAATATGCAAGGAGGACCAAGATATTGCTAAACATATTCTTCGAGTGTGAAACTCTACAGAACAGAAGATATCTCTTACCAATGGAATACACTTGAAGGCTCTTAAACTCAAAAGATTTACAGAACTAGATATCTAAAACCTGGCATTGGTTGAAGTGCAAGATGCCAACAAATCCTCAGCCCCATCACTTATTTCTGCTTCTACCCGTTACGTTGGTGGAGCTGTCCCATGCTACGAAAGTCACCACAAGTTCTGGGCACACGTCTGGAAAATTGGTTGACAAAATTCCAAATTTGGTTTGTATATGATAAATCTAACATGTGATAATACCATCCTGTACAGTACTTTTAAATAATCAATTTAACCAACTGCTAAATAACTGGAAGCTGCTTAGCTTTGACATCGGGATTTGTGGCCTTGCGATCTAAGATACGATAGAAGTGGCTAACCTATCAAACTGTAGGATCGAATACCGGTAAAATGCAGTTCTGCAGTCAATAGAAACTGTAGTAAAGGTTGGGAAGGTCCCAGGTAAAGCAAGTGGTGTGACGCCGCGGTTGGATGTCGACAGGTTGCGATTGAATGCAGATATATGCATTTTATCCTTTTATTACGTTAACAAAAGCTCACAGTATTGCACAGTTAATGAGATCAGACAATGCTGCAATTATCACGTGTTCGGATGGGCGAGCGGTTTAAGACATTGTGATATGATATGGTTAGAGGTTCGCGCCCCAAAGTAACATAATATTTTTTTTATTTAATTTTTATTCCTATCCAAGAGGACGGCATTTAACACCTCAACCCATTTCATTGTGTATCCTTGAAGGAATTAAGATAACAAAGTCGTATTTACAAAATACAACCACGATTTTCTGTGTATAGTGCAACTCGGTTAGGTTATTTGTAGGGCTGGACTTTCATTTAATTACAATATAATTATATTATAACATGTATAGGATACACGATAACAGAAATAAGGTTAAAAGACCAACCAAGAGCACTTTATTGGGTAAGAAAATTGTAGCTAAGAGCACTTATGGAACTGGTGAATTTTAGCTGGATAGCAGATAAAAAAGTTAAAAAAAAACATTTTTATATCATGTGCAACCTCAATTTTCTCAGCTTCCATATTTTCTACACTCTCCTAACTTTAAAATGTTCCACACGATGTAATTGTTTATCAATCTTCATGAAATTGGAAAGAGTTGTTAAATAACTGCAAATTAAGTGTACCAATTTACATTTGAGTATTTTTGTTATTTGGACTGAAAAATTTATAATGCTTATTCTTATTTAAAAAAAGGAAAATAGCAATTGCTAAAGGTCATTATTTTCCCCTCATTGGTATGCTGAAGACAAGTTCACATGGGAACACGTCATTATTAAATTAAAATGGTGCAAAAAGTTATGTACTGTAGATTAATTCTTTCTAAAAATCGCTTGCAATTGAGATAAGAATATATTAATTCTGCATAAAGTATCACAGCTGAAAAGCTAAAACATGGTATAACAAATAATTGTATTCATTTGAAACAAATGCAACAAAAACTTTAAATGTGTCCCCTTGATTAGTACTGACCTTGACATCTCTGATCTAGTCATCAATAGATAGAAATCGCTAATAATCCTTTGAAAAGATGCAGCTTTTGAGAGGAATTGGAATATCTTGTTATTTGAAACATTCTGATTTTGCTCCCTTAGCTTCCTGGAGACTCGTAACATGGGATTGTACATATTAATTTTGAAACATTTCCTTGAGGGGCGAACCTCTCGAATGTATGCTACATTTTATCATGCCACCAACTGAGAGAAACAAAATATATTCACAGATTTGCTGTCACAAACAGGTGGACCTTATGCAGCCTTTTCTTCTAAAAGCAAACATCACTACCTCCGGTGTCGCAGAGAGTTAGGTACTGCAAACTAATATTTTACGTGACAGAGAGAGGTGACTTCCCTACACAAACATTCGGAGAATTGAGGCTCAGGTCTTGCAACAATACATGGAATAACTTGCAATCGTAATATCTTAATGCTAATTTTTGCTTTTATTTATATATCCGCCAGGAAGACAGCATTTTGTTTAATAAGACTTCTGTAACAGAGGATATTAACTTTTCTTCCTGGATTTTTTTCATACTAATATTAACTGTAAAGTATGTTTTATTTTGTACCTTTTCTGTGTCTATTCGTGCAGAGAAGAAATAACATCGCAGTTCTCAATGGCTTGTGTTACCTTATTTGTTGGGCGCTTATTGTTTAATTATTTTTTTTAATTTGGGTTCTTTATCCTCCGGCTAGCTATTATAACTCAGTCGAGCACGTGTCTCTAAGCAGGGCGTGTAAACGGAAAGGAATTGTTGCAAGATAACACTGATAAAAAAATTTGATCTAGACTTTTATTGCCATCACACTTAATTAATAATTGACATATTTAACCTTTATACACACCTGACTGAAGTTGTGATATTTCCGAATTTTACTATAGTCGTTTTAGTTGCCGCGCACCAATTACTTCGCGTACTTTACATTTTTGTAACTAACTCTGCGACGTGCACCTCGTGAGAGATTCTTCAGAACTGTGCAACACTTGCTTATGCTCGAGAATATATACTCCTTCACCTCGAATTGCCTAAACATTATAATATAGCACCTATTGGTTACCAAATTGCGCCCACTTTAGCGTCTGTTATGGTCAGCCAATCACTACGACTAACATATATGCTCTAGGGAAGATATTCCCTACATTTCTAAAAGAACGGCACGCTACCCTGACGTCATTTGTTTATCTATTTTTAGTGATAAACAACTTACCCCCTCGGTTTATTGTTACCCACTTGTATTGTCAGTTTCAGTGAGGCCGTGTAAACTTATTTCCTAACTTATGGCTAACAAACTTCTAAAATCATGTACATACAATAATATTAATTTACACTACAATCACTCAGGCATTCACAGCATATTATGATATAAAATATTGCCTCAAACAGGTGTTAGAATACATTCCTTTCACGGATGCATTACAATCAGCGGGATATAGTTACTATTTTCAGTATTTCTATATATTTCATAGTTCGATATATTTAACACCAAATTGCATTGTAGCACAATGTGGCTTATGTGAAAGGTCAGTAAGTGCGGCGTCTAGAATTACTGTACAATGCCATCAGGAGCAATGGAAGTTTGTTCAAAAATATATTTTTTAAAAATTTGGTACATCTTTTTATACATTCAGTCTTCGCAATAAAAATCACTGATGCAACTTTATTCACATAAATTCCGGCATTTAAAGTTGAAAGTACTGCTTGTACTGTACCTTCAGCACTTAGTAAAACTTTAAAGCATAACTTAAACGTTATTTTCAGCACTTGTTTACATATAGAATGCTCCCTGAAAGGGTGTAAGATGAATGGAATTTTTGGAAATGCGCTAAATATACTTATTTAAAAATCGTATATTTAGATTTATAGTGTAATGCGTAGTTTTCAGTGTGAATGTTTTAAAGCCAGTTATTTTGTTTCTCAGAATACTAAAGGCTTGCTTACATAAATGAATAAACCTCCAAGCTCTGTACACTGATTTGCAAACAAGCATCTTCCTCACGGAAAACCCTTTCAGAATTAATTTTTTCAACTTTAATGCATGATTTTCTTAACGAAAAGGTATTAAAACGACAAATTCAAAAATTAAGGTAAATAGCTAAATTTGTACCTTGCTAATTCGAGATACAGAGTTTTCAGAGAAACTTGAATATTCGAGAAGTAATTGCATATTTTGCAGTTTTCATCCATGGCCGGCCTAAATCTACTTGAAGAAGAGAATGGGATTTCCTAAAACCGCCCTGAACTGATTCATTGTCTATTTATTGAGCAGTTTATATGTAAAAATATGAATCATTAAATTTTAATAAATGTATGTAATATTTTTTTTAGTTTAGTTCATTCTTAACCGCCGGTCTTGCTTAATTTAACATGGCACTGTTGCTCTATTGGTCTGCAGGTTTTGGCCGTAGTTTGTATGTATTTGCTACTGACCTATTAGCATCACTTTGTACGTCTCGCGTCTGTCCGTTCATCGTGCGCATGAAATAACTACGGCAAGTAAATAGTTCAGATTTTGTAGAGGGGAGTTTGGAAAAATTTGTTCACACATTGAAATTTTTTCCAAATCTTTATACATTTAAGGGTAGTTCAGGTGGATAGAGCACTAACATTTTTCTTAACTTTAAGTGAACTAATGTCGCACAAAGTTGAACATTTTCCAAAGATTTTGAAAAAAATATTTGTCGGTTATATTTCAAATGTTATTGAAATCGTACAAAACCAAGGATAGTTTTTAAAAAGCCTCCTAAGTTAATTATTTTTATTTTTCAATCGACGGTAGAAAATACTGTGAGGTGATTCATTTATAATACTTAATATTTCTCTTGGTAAAAAACGTTTTGGCAATTATTAAGAAATGTTTGGGCAAAAATGGACACTGTATCTGTATGCTGACGACCAGGTAATAATTGCATATTCAGAAGACAACTTACAAATGAAAGTACAAATATTAAATAAATTATTGACGAATTACAATCTTAAAATATCAAACAATAAAACAAAAGTAAAGAATAATTAGAGGCATGATAACGTAACTATCAACAAGTTCCAATATTTAGATACTTGGAATGTGATATAACTGCTGTATTGGATGAAAGATATTCAGACAAACTCCATAAGTTTAATTTTATATGTACTACAGTAAGGAGAGTACCAAGGCGGACAAGGAAGGAAACGCAAAGTGTTATAATACAATGACATTTCCTGTAGTTCTATTTTCAAGTGAAACGCGAGCCCTAAACAGAAAGCAGAAAAGAAAACTTAAAGCGAAAGAAATTAAATGTTTAAGACCCTTTGCCAGATTCTCTTTGTTAGATAGCAAATACAGTCAGGAAGTAAAGGATAATGATGGTGATTAAGGAGTGTAATTTTAGATTACATTGCAAATCTGTCTCTATATAGTTGAAAAAGTTGACTATTAATCTCTTTTTGTACGAGTTTATGATAAATGTTCCCTGCGGTATTTCTGACCGTTATTTAAGAAAATGTAGTATATGTAACGAAGAACTGTAGTTTTACTTTGTTCAGAGTCTTTTGAGACAGTGGATAGGAGAAGGTTGCATGTGCCCAGGTCAGGCGGCTCTTTGTGATAGCTGCCGCAACGGCCTTGCCACGTCCTTATCTCCCTTTTTCACTGTCTCTGAAAAACAATACCATAATGTACCCCCTATAAATCAATCTAAAATTTGTAGTTGCTCCAGTTTATCTCTTTTGTTAAAAGCTATAATAAACATAGTGTTTCTAATATCCTCTTTAAATAATGACTGAGGAATCTTTGTATAGTTTGAATGAGATTTTAAATTCTTTGTGTCAGTGATGCACTTATCTGTTTTTTGGCAAAAGGTAGTAAATAATTACATTAATCAGTACATTATGCTTTTACATTTCCATTTGTGTAGTATTTCTTGGAAACATGCTATGATTGGCTGAAAAATTATTAATACATTAAGAACATTATTTGAAATGTGCTTATCATGAACAATTATTTCTAAAACTAATATGGGACTATAAGAAATTAACCATAAAACTTTCTTTCTAAAAATACAGCCCAAATCGGCATTTATTGTTTATACCGGCTTTCTTTTAGACTGCTCGCTAAAATACTTACTGAAATCTCAAATGGGTGCCCAGGTAGTGGAAGGCGAAAACACACCGATCTTAGGCCTACGGGTAGGTGGGAAATAAAACACCACCCATGGACCAACATGTGGGATAGACGGAACTCTTTAGCTATAATGTAAGTTACCTGTCTAGGAGAGAGAACTCCGATAGTAAACCCTGGTCCTACATGTTGGAGGTTTTGCGCTGGGCTGGAAACCCGCCATGTAAAGTAAAACTTCTCATCATCTCATAGAAAGGAAAGTATTAGAAATAGGCAATCAGAGAAAAGCTGAAAGTACAACCTCTATTAGAAGAGAGAGTGAAATTTAGAAATAAATGTGCAGGAAAACATAATACCAACCAGCCTTTTGTTACAAACCTAAGGGACGAAGACCAGTTGGACGAACCCGAAAAATATGGCTTCAACAAATATAAGACCGGAATGGGTAAATGCCTAAATCGTGAAGTAAGAAGAAGAAATTTCAAATGTTGGTATACTTATGGAAATAGTATTGTTGAAACAATTACAGCAGTTAATGATAATATAATACACAGCTTGCAGTGATATTCCTTAAGTTATATAACCTAAGATGTGAAATCTTACACAAACAATTTTGCAAATTCTGAATATTAATGTAATATTTGAATAGCTTATTCCTAGAGAAGTAAGTATTTTAGAAAAGTAATATTTATTACTTAGCTGCATTCTTTACCTTGTATAGCCTTGATGTAGCATAGAATTAGAACTTAAAACCTCCTTAAAATGTAGGATTTTCGTTCGAAAATATCAAATGCACCTGAAACATGAGATATATAGATATAGATTAGTTGCTTTAAACTTGTGTCCCATATATTTAGCTATATTTGTTACTTTCCTCATTTTAGGTTTAACGTATCTTGTTTTATTTGCCTGCATCTTTTCTCAACTGTTTTTGTTTTTCCAGCCATGACTAATTTTTTCTGTCAACTTGGGTTATCATTTATTCTTTATTCATTTGCCTGCTGCATTATTGGCGAGATAAAGAGTACATCGTTTTACATTCTGTGTCAAACACCGGCTGTTTAATGGCGTCCTGCACGGCATTGTTTGTGCTGGCAACAGCTTCACGCTAAGCCAGTTGATCATGTTCAGCATGCAAGGATATGGTCTCTATTCACCAGAAGAATTTGGTGCCATGTGCAGGAACAGCGTCGTTTCTGAGAGAGCACGTACGTTGGTGATATTCTGGGATGCCATTAACATCGTAGGATTACAGGGAAGGCCATTAAAGGCTCCCAGATGCAGGCAAATCTGTGGAGGTCTACACCTGCAAAGACAGCCTGCCGTCTCAGCATCTGCTCCATCTACCCCAGTGGTTAATGTTTGTTCAGCTCTTACATTTTCATCCACTTGGGTGAAAAGTAATGGATAAATATGACCACACCCCTTTCTCCGCCTGTCATTAAAATATATATTTTAAGTTAGTTCCTATAAATACGTATTGCGATTATAAACTGTGCTGCAGTAGTCAGCGTAAGCAAATGAGACTTCCTGAAATAGATTCAAGTTTGTAAGAATTAGGAGATGCATCTTTATAAATGCCGTCAGACTATATAATTGAAATTAAACACTTTATAAAAAGCTTCAGGGTCATCATTGATCCTGAAAGTTGAACGAATAAAACTATGTAATCTCCTGAGAAAACTTTGATATGGTTAAAGGATGGTACAGGAACAGGATCTGGAGTATATGCCATAAGGCCAAGGTGAAAAAACGTTTTTCCTTAGGTGAATATGTTTTTGAAACCGAAATTTATGCTGTTATTAAATGCATACGTGTAAACATAAGGAGGGCTTACACTGACAAAAGAACCTTAGTTTCTCAGACAGCCAGGTTTTCCTTAAGGCTCTAAGGAGTCATTAGGTAACGTCTCTAGTTCTAAACTGCCTAAACATGCTCACAAGCTTGGCAGAAGAATGAAGTTCAACTTATCTGGGTGCCGAGTCACCGTATGCCCTCTAGTTACATAGACGGAAACGAAAAAGCTGATGAACTTGCAAGTCAAAGAGCAGCTTTACAACTTATTGGTCCAGAGCCGATTGTAAGAACAAGTCGATGTTTAATAAAAAGGGCTATTAAGAACTGGTCCAAAGTAGAACATCATAAAACTTTGCTTAAAACTCCAGGAAACAAACATGGTAAACTGTTTATTAGAAAACCATGAAAGAAAAGAGCTGAAGGCTTTGACTCAAGCAGAAATTTGTTCTTAAAGGTTTTTACACAGATTCGCCTTACGATACTAAATAACCACGCAAAGGAATTTAATGGTGTACCGTTTGGTTAGTCCGCTACAGCGCTTGTAACTTTGGGGAGGAGAAATTAAATCGCCGGTTAGTCAGTTACCCCAGCCAATGGTGGAGGAGTTTACTATACATGACAAGTATTTCCATAAGGATGCAGCAAAAATGAACGAAACCGTTCATATTTAAATCACAAATATTGTAATATGCAAGTTAAGAAGGCGTTGTTTAACGGAAGACATATTAGAATAAGATGACTATATTTTTGCAATGTTTTGGTGGATATGATTTTTCAGAAATATGACATTTAATTTGATTGAGAAACTTGAATTACATTGAATAGTATTGTGGATGAATAAACATACTTTATAGACGATAAAAAGGTCAGTAGGGTTAAAGATTATAGTGCTAATGTCAGTGGGGAAACTGTACCGTTCATATAGAAGCTAGGAGCTCTAGGGACTATGAACCGTCGCCCCCCCAAAAAAAAGTCCAACACTATTAGCACTAACTAAATTCTCGGAAGGATGTCTTAAATTTATTATGATTATTACAATGTTACGTTCTACCACGTAATTAAATATTGAATATATTCCTAAAACATCGAAATTCAAAGTAAGATTTGATTATGTGGAGAAAAGAAAAAAGGCGCTAAGTATATCATTTCGAGGAAACAAAATGTTAAGGAAGGAACTGGAGGTAAACAATGTACTCTATCCTAATTTGACATGGTAAGGAAGATGGGAAAATGTGTCCATTATTGGCACCTGAAATCGTGGACAATGCAAAAAGCAAGAGAAATTGAGCACACAGATTTTAAATGTTCTGTATGTTCAGTAACACTATCAAGACAGAATACAAAGGTGCCGTTCGACACATCACTACTTTCTTAACAACCAGAGATATACAAGAAGACCAACATATTCACCAGTCTGGGGCCCGTTTTGTCGTAGAAGTAAACCAGAGAACTGCAAGTGCCTAAATACAGCCATACTACATTAGGAATTCCGATCAAAGGGGATGTATGTAAGATAAATTCTGGAAATTATCTAGAAAAGGGGGAAAAATCAGCAGCGACCTTGCTTCCGTCTGCACGCAATACAACACATAGTTATGCAATAGAGTTCGAGTTTTTAATGAGTGGACACCCATCGAAAAAGGTTCATATACACACCTTTTTACTTTCTCTACTACGTATAGTAAGTAGGGGAAGTATTGCATTCGACCCAAAAATTCGATACAGAGATTTCACCGGAAATACATGTTTTGAGACTCCCTGAATCCAAAAAAAGCATTTTTGGAAACATGTGCGTGTGTGTGTCTGTGTGTCTGTGAACAGCATAACTCAGAAACGAACAGTCGGATAAACACCAAACTTGGTATTTAGGTTCAGTATCTTCCAGAGATGCGACACGAAGGTTTTCAAGAAAATCCCCCCTCCCCAGACTACCCTTTACATGGAACATTTTTCGAAAATTTTAATTTTCTCAAAAATGGCTCTAACGATTTTCATTAAAATATCATATGTTTAAGGTATTTTCATGACAAATGAAATGTATATCTCGAATTTTCTGGGAATGTCTCCAAAAGTGTTCTTCATTCTGAACGACTTTTGCATAACTGGTAAACCATAAGAGATAGACAAAATTTTACTGCACAAAAATGTAGATCGCGTTACAATACACAATTTATGTCATATACATTGTTTTTGTCGAGTGAACCGTTTTCGAGATATTGCTTGTTATTCCCTTAAATTTTCCAATACTTATACTTTTTCTCAAATTCGTTACTCATTTTTTTATGTCCTGGACTTGCAAAGAGAATGGAATGCGCCACATAGCAACCAGCGCTTAAATATTTGACTATCGCTTAAAAGCTACCATATTCCCCTTGCATCTACAAGAAAATTAGCAATAATATTGACATCTCGATATCTCGATTAACATGAAGCATATGGAGAATAAGCGTTTGTAAAAGTAGTTTGTACAAGAGTAGAGAAAGTCATGTGAGTGTAACACATCAGATTTTTATATATGTCTCCAGGAAAAAACTTTCGGTCCAAAGTGTTAAAGTATACTGAAGCATATTGCACCAAACATATTTTTGAAGGCTAACACAGTGAAAAATGACAAAAGACTGCTTAACACCCTCTTTCGTGAATATCCTTTACGAAAATAATCAGAAGTGTATATTGCTATATGATTCTTGGAGTCTTCATAAAGACACAACTTAATTCATGAATATTTTGCAGATAAAAACCATTGAAAGTCCGTCGCTCCACCAAAAACAACAAAATACATACAACATATTGGTGCATATTTCTTCCGGCATTATAAAATATGCGCAAGCAGGATAACAGATTATTCAAGGACTCTTTGAGGTTAATTCAATACAAAAGCAGGAAACTGAGCTTTCATAATGAAAATGTATTTTATTACTCACAACTGTTTTATGCTTCAGTATTCCTGGTACGCAGCTAGCTACAGTATTCTAGTAATTCAATAATATTATTTAAGTGGAATTTGATTTTTCAGCTCAATAATCTGATTCTGAGGATTATTCAGATAGTGCTTTTACTAAATGTACCTGATCTGATGCACAGTGTTATTTCATGCATTTTGTCGAGGAACCACATACATGTACATTTTTGAAGTCGATGCTGAAACGAAAGGTCAAACGAAAGGACATCGATTTAACCACAGTAGAGCTTCTAAATGAAATTCCGTTAGAGCCGAGAGACATCCCTTATTAAACCGTAGGTGCCATATACCTTTGTTTCCAATCTGACCGTGAAATAAGATCCTGGAGAGCCAGCGAGCGAATATGTGGACATCGTGCATACATGTATGTGTGTGTTTATTTCACAGAGTTTTCCATTACATTTTCATGTAATACTAAACGCTAATTTTAACTTATACAATTGTTCTATGTAATCCTTAGTTTACGTTTATGTCTTCTTTCTTAGCTACGTAATATGCAATATCGTATTTGTATTTCTCCATATAAACTTAAACGCTGAGTTATCTCAGAATACAGTTTACTTATGGCATATCTATATAAAATGTATACAAGTAATAAATTAGAACTAACAAAGCTAGTTAACATCCCCCAGCAACTTATTTCATAATTGTGAAACATATACAAGTACTATTTATTTAAAAATATTAGCTAGCATTCCCCCGAAAGAAAATCTACTACATAATTACAAAAATGTATATATACATTAAATTTAAAGTATTATTTTCCGAAATGGTAAAGTTTTATGACCACTAATAGGTACATGATGAGCATGAGAGAGAGAGAGAGAGATTATGTTACAATTATCTTAAACATTACGGTGCTTTTAAAATGACCGTTTGAACCATTATAATACATAACAGCATTTTCTACCAGTAATATTTCTTTCGGAGTGGGAGAATTTCGTAAAAATCAGCTTGTCTTGTCGGGAGTTATGTCATATAAATACCTAAATAGAAGAGTCTTCTGATTTATTGCCAAAGAAGAAAATATCAATCAGTTTATAGTTAAATAAGCTTTCAACATGTTCCACCTTTGTATTTTTCTGGGGAATGATTTGACGAATTCACTTTTATTAAATCACATTCAAGGATTTTTTTAGGTAACTATTGACACCTCAATTACTATTAACTGATCATTGGAGTGGCTTTGACAGCCTACACAGAATAGGTAAGGAGACAAAAATCAGTGGAGATCTGCATTGGCTACTGGAATTTTGTTTCATGTATGAAATTCTATAAAACAATCAAAAGCCTTCTTGAGCATTACAAAGCATACAAATTCAATTCCGCAATTCTGTTTTAGAAAAGAAATTTCTTTAGAAATTATCACAAGTAGAACCACAAGAGGTTTTGGGGATATTTTATAAGCCCAAAACCTCGAGTGCATAAGTTAAAGAATGAAATGTATATAAATGATGCAGTTATTACAAGTAATTTCTGCTTAAGTTTTGTTTAAAAGCAAACTACCACATTCCGGATTATTGCACCATTAGCACCTGTCCTGAATTATGAAATATCTTACACTACTTTGACAGAATAATAGTACAAATCCTCTGGGAGAAAAACATTTTCAAAATAAACTAATTAGATGTCTGATATTTCTACAAATATTCATGGACCAATATGTGAAAACTGTCACATTATGAAGAACACATCTTTTCAGCAGTAATAAATTGTAGTGATTTTAAAAGGGATAGTTATATAATACATCATTATAGGGCCAAGTAAATCAGAAATGCAGTTTTTAAGCTTAAAGCCATCTCGTTGCCCTTAAAAGTAATTTCCTAACTCGTTCTTTTAGTGCTCGTTATTAATCAAATCACTCTTTGCAGTGAAAACGTTAACTAATTACCTTCAAACTTTACCAGAGATTACAGGAAATGAAAATTATTCCTGAAAATTTTCAGGAGAATAAAAATAACGAAGCACATTCTTTATAACTTATGTTTGTTGGTTAAAAGGTGTAAAAAACAGGTAATTTATACTTTATAATGTGTGTTTTAAAATATTCAATGCTTTATTTGCAAATAATGTGGTAAGTTTCTAAGATATACTTTTGGAAACTAAATTTGAAGTTCGGTTCATAAACTTTGAAAACTGCACCACAAGAAGATTTTCTTGTTGACTATTAAAAAGTAGAAAATATTTGTTGTTACTTCGGAAGTATACAAGGAATGATATGAAGATTTGGGACTTTGTTACAGAATGTATTAAACTATCTGTTAAAAAGTAAAACAATTGCTTAAGGAATACAGAATTACTAAATGTCATGGGTTGATGCCCTTAAAACTGTCACTTTGTTTTGAATTTCACGCATCCGAAACAAATAATGGCAATATTCATCGAATAAAAATAAGTGTAATAATGCAGGAGATTACCCTCACATGATCCGTAAATCATCAAAATTGGCAATTGCCTTTTAATCAAACCCAGTTTGGTTTATGTCACATGAGTGAAACGGACATATAGAGTAAACACCAAAGTACTCAACAATAATTTCCTATTGCAATTAGATTGTTAATAAATGTATCGCCATTTCACAGTACCTTCAATACCCGAAAATCTGGACTATGGTCAAGCCTATTGTCAGTGAGTCTTGGATTTTGTAACCTGGAATTAGTTAATAGCAGTGCGAGATGCTGAGGCTAAGAATTCTCCAGCTTGGCCACAATGCCCTCTTGAATCATACGAGTAGCCGCTGTATGCACAAAAACTTGACAATAGGTATGCCTCGTCACGTAGTTGCATCTTCATTAACTGCGCTGAATTAGTGGACATGTAACGGACAAGAAAGTGGTAGCACATAATATGTTAATCTCCGGAGCAAAGCCACAACCAATTCACTGTAAAACATTGCACCTTGTTTGAAAGCCGAAGGGTAGGATCCGAAGAATGCAGTAAATTATACCTTCTGTTTTTGGACGATTTGCTTTGGAACACACATGATGAATCAACGTTATTTCGGAGGGAGGCCAAATTGTCACTTCATTCAACAGGAAATCAGTACCCAGAGTTGGAAGAGGATCGCCACTCCAAGAGTTTATTTCGTATGTATGCTATAAAACTCAACGATATTCTCTGTTCAATGTACCTGTCCAGTCGAGCTGACTGATAAGAAAAACAGGTATCCATCAATTATATCTCGTGTAATAGACGTGTTTGTGTTTACTGTGTTTTCTCATACATTTATTTATAAAAATAATGTTTTTTAATGCTCCTAATATCGATGACTTTCTTTACCAGTGATTTCACACCCTATTGCCAGTAATATAACACCCAAGTAATTGAAATGCATCACTTGTTCTGTAATTTTATTGCTTACTGCTAGTTTACATCAAACAGGTTCTTATTATATTGTGAGCGATTTAGTTTTTAAGTTAATATTTGCATATTTTATTGTTCGGTAGTTAACTCGACATATATACTGAGTTCTTCTCACGAGAATGCCTGTAAGAAATGTGTTGACATCAATAATTCTATCGCGACCAGTGAAAGATTACGGCTCTACTTTCAACATAACAAGACTTAACGCCTCTTAGAAAACATATGTTCTTCTGCCAGTAATGCTGAATGGCCGGTTGCTTTTGTTTACTTCCTTGCCACATATTTTAATAGCGTTTGCAATTAATTCTCGGGTTTGACTGTGTAGACTTCTTACTTTCCTACTGGGCATTGTAAATAGCTTTTTAAATCACTAGAAAGCACTTATACACTGCTCCAAGTGAAACACGCTGGGATACTAACGTTGCGCGATGTTTTTAATGTAGATAGTACATCTATTTATGACAATGTGAGCTATCACGGGGTACTGTTCTCCCTCACTCTTCCGGAGAGGAGAACAACCCGAAAACGTTTTCTTGTCGGAGGCCTACAGTAGCAGAATTCGTGAATTATTCTCATTTTTTAGTGGTAGCAACACATCATTCCCATTACATAGTGTTTTATCTCCTTGTTTCAGAGTTTATTGTCTAATCATTAGGGTTCTGGCGTCTAAATCTAGAGCACTTGTCATCAATATCGTCTTATTTAGATTATCTAGCTTAGAGACCGAAAAATGTGAATTTTTAGGATGAATGAGAAAGTATTTCTATGTAAAACTCATTTGTTTAGCGACGACACCATACTTATTTCACTAATTGATATGTCTGTACACTCGGTCAATTTAAAACTGGCCGGCGTCTGAGAGGAGCTCGAATCGGGTACTTCCGTGAGCGTTTGGACAGCCGGCTTTGTTCACAAGGCTGCATACATTCTTGTAGTAGTTATAATGGGGAACACAACTATAATCGAAACATTCTTCCGAGAAAATAACTCATATACGAGATTTCTAACAGACAGATGTTTCAGAGTGTTTCAAAACTGAATATTTCTAACCACACTTTATTGATTTATGATTCTCAGGTAAAGTATTACTACAGCTCGTTACAATGCCTCACTTACTGTAACACTCTTAACTCAGTGGTAGAGAGTTAGCTTACTGTTACTAAGGTTTAAAGTTAAAATTTACATGAAAATACTCAACTTTTTCCCTTTCATTTTAAATACACGAGTAAAAAAAAAACATTTCTTCGTGTTTTATGTATATGAAGTTTGTTTAGTGGTCCGTCACACAGGTAGATAGCAACCACGGCATTAATTTATCAGTCGGTTATAACAGGTTTCATACTCAGTAAATTTAATTTTATAACCACAAATTTCACTATTATTGTAATTAGATTTGTAAGTGAAATGAAGTAACACCAGCAATAACTATATTACAGTAAAACGAGTTGTAAAAAAATCTGATGTGTTACACTCACACGACTTTCTCTACTCTTGTACAAACTATTTTTACAAGCGCTTATTCTCCATATACTTCATGTTAATCGAGATAAACATTTGCAGACTCTATCTTATTGCTAATTTTCTTGTAGATGTAAGGGGAATATATATTTACAAGGGCAGTATCGAAAGACAGTAGCCTTTAAGCACATACATATCTCTTAATAGCTGATTGCTAGGTGCAGCACCATTCACTTTGCCACAGATTAATACTCTTTGCATATCCAAGACAAAAAAATGAATAACGAATTCCCATTTGAGAAAATAAGTATTGAAAAATTTAAGGGAATAACAAGTAATATCTCGAAAATGGTTCACTCAACAAAAAAATGTATATGATATAAATTGTGTATTTTAACGCGATCTACATTTTTGTGTAGTAAAATTTTGTCTATCTCTTATGGTTTACCAGTTATGCAAAAATCGTTCACAATGAAGAATACTTTTGGAGACATTCCCAGGAAATTCAAGATATACGTTTTATTTGCATAAAAATATCTTAAGCATATGATATTTTAATCAAAATCGTTAGAGCCATTTTTGAGAAAATTAAAATTTTCGAAAAATCTTCCATGTAAACGGTAATCTGGGGCGCGGGGATTTCCTTGAAAGCCTTCGTCGCATCTCTGGAAGATACTGAACCTAAATACCAAGTTTGGTGTTTATCCGACTGTTCGTTTCTGAGTTATGCTGTACACAGACACACACACACAGACAGACACACAGACACACACGCGGACATGTTTCCAAAAATGTTTTTTATGGATTCAGGGGGTCTCAAACATGTATTTCCGGTGAAATCTCGGTATCGAATTTTTGGGTGGAATACAATACTTCCCCTACTTACTATACGTAGTAGAGAAAGTAAAAAGCAAAAAATAATACTCAACGGAGAATTATGGAGAATTGATTTCGTGCTTCCTTGTAGAAGTCAAGTAGCTTAAGCATGATTCCACGCCAAGGTGTGGATGTAAGTGAAATCAGTGTCAGTGCTTTTTGGCTGGTATTGTATTAGTTAGTCAAAACTGATGGCTGTGGACCGCGCGAATACTCGAAGGGACTTTAAACTGCCCAAGTGATCGACCACTTTTAGTTTGACCGTATGTATATGCTAAATACAGACATACAAACCAAATGTTACAAATACTGTGAAATTTCGTTTACATTTTTCAGGGTTTCAAGCAATTTTTTAAGAGTACTAAACAAATCTGCTTGAGAATAATCTTGAGAATATTTGTCTCAGCATAGTAATACTTTATCCAGGAAAGCATTAGAAAGCTGTGTCATGCTGAGCTATGCGGAGTGCAATAATCCAACAATGAATATCCAGCCTAACATGTAGAACAGCTCAAACATGTAAAGATCTCCCAAGTGAATACAGCAGGCATAATGAGCCACTTTCAAATTGATTATACATGAGATTGTGGAGTAGTGTCACATTCCACACCAAGGGACTGTTTGGGATCGCATTCTACAGTTAACTATCGAACACCGTTGCTCACGCTATTGATTATATTGTACAACTGAATCAGCTAATGTTAACATCGTGCATGTTTCTTAACAAAATCTGAAACGTCCCTTTTCGCAGCGGCGTCTGCCTTCGTGGTCTTACAGATAGGATGAGCACACTGAAATTGTATTTTTGCATGATTGTATGTATTTCATGTCTTTCCGATTATATGTACAGAGAAGGAAATTTTGAATTCCAAAATGTGAATTCGTTTTCAAAGAAACTGATATCTAAAAACATAAATTTGGTGACAGTAATAAGATGCAGTATACACTAGGGCATGAAGATTTAAAACTAGAGCTATAACCACTAGACAGTAAACTGGGAAACAAGGAGAAAAAAGACTATGCTATATGGATGATGTGTTGCTATTATCAGAAAATGAGAATGATTTACAAAAGCCTTTGCGTAAATTTGAGTTTACTGCCGAAAATACAATATGCAAATATAAACAGAAAAATTAGATGGTTCCTAGCAGTAAGCAATAACAGTATAGGGCAGGTAATGAGTTTCATTTGCTTGGATGTTAATATTACTAGCAGTAAGAATTTAATTCCAGAAATGAAATCATAGGTAAGAAAGTCATCAATGATATCAGGAGCATTAAGGGGTATTATTTGGAAATAAAAATATAAGCAAAGAGCGTAAAGCTAAAATATATAAACCATGTGTCAGTCAAGTGATAACATATGTAGTGAAAAGAAGGTCCGACACAAAGAAAACAGAACAACTTGTTGGAACAAACGAGATAAAACACTACGATCAATAAAAAAAGAAATAAAGACCATATGGGGGAATTAAGATGTTACGAGATGATAAAATAAAGGGGAAAAGAGTGGAAACATCATGTCAATAGAATGGAAGAAGATCGGCTCCCAAAACTTGCAATGAACTTTAAACCAGACACACCACGACCAGTGGGAAGACCGCCAACACGATGGAAACAGGGTTTATTATCAAAAAAATACGGCAGGTGAAGCAAATAAGACATCTTAAATTAAGAAGAAGTAGAAGAATACGAAACAATATTTAGTTCCCGTATTTAAAAAAAGTTAAGCCTCATAATCAACAGTACGACGATCGTTTTTAAACTTAGAAGTCATTCTCTGAACTTTACGAATACCTTTTGCGTTTGACATTTTTCATTGTTTGATGACAAATACAAAATATTTACCTGGCATGCTATGGAATAAACTACCCAGGGGAAAAGTTTACTAGTTTATGCAGTGCTGCTTGAAGCTTTGTTGCATCTGTACCAAGCTTTTCATTATGAACGCGTGTAAATGTTTTGAATTCTGGTGATCAAAGCATTTTACTGGTTTCTTATTTCTAGGATTATTTTATTTGACATTATAGATAATCGATAAACGAAATTTGAATTTTAGGTCAGTTAAGAAGAGATTAAAGCGAAAATTGTGTAAAATATAAATTTTCAGTTTATGACGAGATAATTTTATTTGAACAGTTAGCTTTTATTTTGTGAAGTAATTTTTCAAAAACAATAAAAATGACTAAATTGTGAATGATATTGCATTTTCATGCGATGTCATCTTCACAAAATGTTATTTAAGACTTCTTAAAATCGGTTTCTAATTTCTCTTAGCTAACATGTTTAAACTTTTTATAATTTGCAATTATATTTTGACTTTCGGAGTAGTACGATATGTTTGCACCAAATTTTATATCACTGAATAAGTTGATTCTCACGGAGCAGTTTTGGACATTCCACTCTATATATAACTGCCGGGTGGTACGAGATGAACATAGCTCTGTAATCAGATAGCCTCGATTTCACATCTGGAAATATGCTATTGGCGGGGTGTGGCTAGACACGCTGGATGCTCTATCTCGCCTGTGGGTTTGGACGGGGAGGGCCCAGGTTAAATAATCGGTAGTACGGCATGCCTGAATGATGACAGAGCAGGTAGAAGCATCCAGTATGAGACCCATTTTGTAAACATATTACTATACTCACTTTTAAGCTAAATTTTCACATTAACTTAAGGGCTTTAAATAGTTTTGAAGCTCTTCATTTCAAAACTATTCGACAGAATTGCGTAAAAAGTTTTCGTAGTGTAGGTATGTAGATGCATGCTTGTTGATGTGAACTACCAACTTCTACATGATAGTCATATATTTTTGTAAAAATATTTGAATATGGTAAACCACTTTATAGTTTGAATTTTTATAAATAAAAAATTTTAATTTAAAGAAAACTGGCCCCACAAAATAAATTGGTGGTTCAGATAAATTCTAAGGTGTTTTAATAGGTTGTACAAGTATGAAATCCATGATATGATAGCACTAAATGAGAAAGGTGTTAAAAATCACAAATATGTGTAATTATCAACTAATTAATACAGCTGGTGATAACAAACACTGTGAATTTAAAACTGTAATTATTTTTTCTGATCAACACATAGCTCTATATTACGTCAGTTAATTTTCATGAAGATTCCTTGAAGACTTCAGGGGCTACAGATTTTAGAAGCAAATAACGCGAAAGCGCTACTCCGCCAGTTAATCTCCCCTTAATAAACAATACAACCTTTTATAATTGTTTGCCCATCAAGTTAATTCCGCTTCTTTGCGATGTTTCTCCTATTGCTATGGACTTGTGCGATATAGCATATAATACCTTAAACTGCCGCTAATTTTTTTTTTTATAGTTTGTGACTTATTCGTTAGGGGCGTAAATGTAATCTTTTTCGCCGTCCGCGGCGCCAATATCGCTTCTTGGGTGGAAATAGAAAAGGAAGTTGGGTTCTTGGTGTCCTCGGCGTTAAATGTGCAGATCTCGCGGTAAGTACATTTAATGGTAAATATACCGTTGTTAATCTCAGTTCAGGGCTGTGCTGACTATCACGGTTAATTTGGCTTTGCTCTTCTAATTTCGCCTTATTAAGCAGGTGTTAAATGTAAAGGAATTAGCGAGAACGCGGAGCCACAGACAGACGTTTAATGTTTTTGGAACTGTAATTTGGCTGTAATTCTTTTTTGCCTTGTATTGTTAATATCCAGAACTTATTTAAGTTTAACTTTATTTAATTTTAGAGTTTATTTAAATTTTTATATCCTAATTACATTCTTGTTATTAAACCACTAACTCCTAGATTTTGTCTAAACAATTATGTTCTCGTGCCTTTTATTTAGCGTTTTAATGGGTTATTATTTACTCTTATTTAAATTACATTTCTGTTGTTCAATGTTTAATTTTTAGAGTTTATGTAAATTGTTATATTCTTGGGTATGTTACTGAGTGTCACTTCAATGCGTTAAGTTACAGCCTTATCCAAATAATAACTTAGTTGTTTCGGTGGGTGACTATTGCGTTAAGTTTTAGTCTTGTTTGAATTCTTATTTATACTTCAATAAAAATTACGAACTTCCAAAATTGGAACAATTATGTAAAGCCGAGTGGTCATATGGGGTGGGACGTCTTGTTGCTGAATGTGAGGTCAAGCTGTAGGCAGGTGCTGTGGATTCTTTATCTGACCTGTATTCTGTTCTTCGAACGTGTATTATATGAGCTGTCAACAGAAACGAAACGTGAATAGATAATGTTTTAAATTCATTTATTTTAAGTCACTTTGACAGCTTGGTCATATCGCGACTATATTTAAATCAATTTAGTTTACTACATTACAACCAAAAAATGTTAACACAGAATTACACAAAGAATTGTTAATAGTTGTATTAAAGTTTTAAATCAAGTTTTATGTTTCTGAGGAAGAGGAGAACTTGATGAATTCTGATGAACTATTCAATATTGTGGATAGATCTTCAGTGATGCTGTAGAGCTGTCTTTTGCATTCTGTGAAAATATGTTAGTGTTGCAGACTTCACATGAGGTAGGTTGTCTTTGGTGAAGATGTATGAGTGGGTTTGTCCAGTATGTCCAATTCGTAGTCTTGTGATAATGACTTGTTCGTTTCTCTTTAGGGAGTGTATGGGGCAACAACTACTAATGTCATCTTTGTTTGCTGCATTCAACTTGTCTAGTAGTTTTTGGCTCCATGTCTGGTTCCGTTTTTCTCAGAGTTGCCCGGAAAAATGTTTTATGACGTCACGGTAAAGTACTGAATGTTCTGTAATCTCTGTTTGCTGATTTACTTCTTTTGTTTGTTGTAATATGCCTCTAAAGATTTGAATACTGTACATTTAGGATTCATTCTACTGTCATATTAATTTTTTTTATGCATGCGGCCCATTGTATTGTTATTGTGTTATTAAAGGGTTTTCTCTGTGACTTCCATCTTCTTAGTGTATGCTTTCTTGAGAAGACATCCACCCTTGGCGCTTTTTCATGATCCGTACGTTTTCTCGTAAGGCTCCTCCATTGAAGATGTGAATACAGAAAGTACGCGCAAACTCAGAGTAAAGGAGTAGTGCAAACTAATTTATTGATTGTAGCTGTGTGCCTTATATCACTAGTTGAAGCACTGCCATCCTTCAGAACGACTACGTGCAGCTCCTTTCCGAATCTGCGCTTTTTTGTACTGTCATAAGAAAACCAGCGGAAATATCTATAAGGCTTCTGTAATACTCCGTTACCGAAGAAAACGTCCACGGAAAAGCTTTCCTAACCAGATTTTACCAAAACACTGTACTTATCACGAGATATAGAAGGAATCCAACGATACAAAAAGAAATATAGTGACCGCAGTGTGCGGTTAATAAAACAAAAAACAAAAGCATAATATAACTAATGTGCAGTTCAAAACATTGCTTAAATGTTTAGTTGTAGCAAGTATTCGTAACTCTATTTATAGGTTCACTGATTCATTCAAAGGAGAACCAAATATTTATAACTTGATCACACCTAATTGCTACAACAATTTATATTGTAGAAAATCAACATATAGCCAGTTATTCCGTGCAACCCGGAATTTTGTTATGGAAGGCTTTCAACAATAGGTTTGTAGATTTCACGACCATCGGGCATTATTGCATATCTGTCAAACTTATAGCATTCAAGCTGATGTCCAGAAGAAACGGCATGCATTCTCAAAACCTGGTAGTAGAAATTGTTGACGTAGAAGTCAATGAAGCTTTGTGATATAATTCCTGTCCTAAAACCTCTTCTTGCTAGCATACTACTCATCCGCATGTAATCATAACATTATACATCATTACTTTCCTCTACGACGTACATAGAAGGTACAGAAGGCGTTGGATTTCACCCAAAAATTAGATACCGAGTTTTAATCGAAATACATATTTTAAGGCCCCATGCATAAATATAAAGCATTTGTAGAAAAACGTCCGCGCGCGTGTGTGTGAACAGCATAACCCGAAAACGAAAATTACGATAAACACCAAACTTGGTATTTAAGTTTAGTAACTTCCAAATATTTTCAAGAAAATTTCCTTACCCCAAAATACCCTTTACATGGAAGATTTTTCGAAATGTTTGATTTCCTAAAAAATATCTCTAACGATTTGATTAAAATACCACATATTAAAGATATTTACAACACGAATAAAATGCATATCTTGGATTTTCTAGGAATAGCCTGTGAAGTCCTCTTCATTTGGAAGGAATTTTGTATACTTTACTGGTAAACATTAAGCTATAGACGGAAACTTATACAAAAAAATGTAGATTTGTTTAAAACACACAATTTATTTCAAATAACTTTTTGCGACATAAGCCATTTCTGAAATACACGCTATTAATAGTTCGAATTATTCATTTCTTGGTCATTATCTTAAAATCCTGTCAATATGCAGTTGTTTCTCGTGATTTGAGGCAGTATTCTTAACATTTAAATGATTTCAGTCTAATTATATAATATATAAATTCGATAACAGACCGCCTTAAAGCAATATGTGTATGTAAAATATATAAAAAGTATATATTACAGTCATTGTATATGTTTATATTATTGTATACATGTGTAATAATGTAGAGCTGTGAGAATAATAGCTTAAAAGTGGCTAACAATGAGGTAACCTTGAGGCAATAATGATTTAGAAGGTTTAATAATGCTACTAGTCATTCTTGGAGCAACAATAATGCAATTTTTGTGACAGTTTGTAAAATAGCCAATCAACAACCAGAAAAAGCTTTAGGTAAATAAGTGTATTGTATTGGATTAGGAATAGCCAATCAGAGACTTTAAATACAAAAATTTACAAATTTAGGCGGTAGAAATAAAGTCAGTTCCTTGTAGACAGTGCTTCCTACCGGATTCGAGATGCGTCCTCGAGAAATTTAAGACGTATTTTGTGTGAGACAAAAATAGTTTACGTGTTAAAAAGTGCAAGTAATTAATAAAAAAAATCTCACAGCTCTCTCTCTCTTTATATATATCAGTGAAGTGCTATTTAAATAGAGTCAAGCATTAATAAAAGGAGTGAAGTAAAATTATAAACTGTGTAAGCCTACATTCTTCAGTTGCACCACTCCCTGCTAAGACATTCATGTCTCTAAAAAGAATATATATATATATATATATATATATATCCTGACGCAGCCAAGGGAAACATAAACGTATAATATTTAAAGAAACAGCCAAATTACAAAGTTAATATTTTTTAAACTTGGGGCGAAGGCTACCAGAAACTTTTTACCATACGTGCGGTTGCAACTACAAGTTCGGCTCCCCAATAGTCAAAATATAATACAAGTCATCCTTCAATACAACCTACTTCAAGTTAACGCCCAAAGCGTGGTGCAAATAACGTAATAATAATTACTTCTTCAGATTGCATTGAAACAGTATGGAATTTTAAGGCCAGTGTATAGCGTCCAGTTCTTAAACATTTGACTATCACTGTTCCCTTTGTATCTATAACGAAATCTGTAATGTAGCTATTTCTGCAAAAGTTTATTTGGACTAAAACGAAGCAGACAGAAAAATAAGCTTTAATAACAAAAGTTTATATACCCACTAATAAAGACAGAGGGCAGAGAAAGTCTTGTGATTGTATCGTATCAGATTTTTATGTTTATTAATTGGTGGCTAAATATGAAACTGGGGAATTTAGGTGCTTAGGAGATTATAGGTCCCATTAGAGTATGTTATCTCAAAATAAATTTGAGAATGGCTTACCTGGCAACACCAAAGTAAGCTGGAGAATTTAATATTATGCTGGTATGTTTCATAATAGCTCAGTTTGTTATAACAGCGGCACGGTAACCGGAAGATCTGTGGTTCAAATTCCAGCTATGAACTGAATTTTTCAGTTTGAGTCTATATTTGTATATACGTTTTGGTACCACTGTTGTGCCAACTGGACCTTACGTAACTAAGGACAGAACTTTAATTTCTCAACCACTTATTAAGGTAGAAGTAGTGTTCTATTCTATTAGTAGTATTAAATTGTACTGAAAATGTACGTTCTGAAGTTCCATGAATAAAACCAAAGCGTTTTTAGTAAACGGTCCTGATGTGTGTCTCCAATGAACAACTCAAAGAGGAATTGCCCATTAACATCAAGCTTCATGCTTAAGTCAGGTAGGTATCTTTTAAAGGATGCAAGACTAGTTCAAATCGTTTCACCTTAAATAAAAAACATGGGAAACTTTTCTTAATTTTATTTAATACAAAACGGTACTAGTCATTGATTGAACTATCAAGCTCGAGATAATAGTAAAATAAAATGCATACCTTGACTTTTCTATAAATAATGAAACCAACTTTCTGTATACCACAGAAAAAGAACACAATAAAGTATGCCAAGTAAAAGTGTGTGTAATTAACCATTTCAAAAGCATTTCCTGCTGTTCACTTGCATTTACCAAAGTCTTGCTTGAAGCACTAAACTTCGAAATATTATGTAAACCTTCTTTTCTTTCTTTTGAGCTCTCTAGAGTATGTAGTATCGACCTTCATCTGTTCATATTGTCTCATCCTCTTTCTTATATGCACCTGTAGGACCTACAACAATATTTAATTCACCGAAACAGCTTGTGGTAAATATTTATTATGATTAAGGTTTGAAAATTAATGATTTTGTAAATACTTTGTAAAGAAAGCGTATATTTGCAACAAATGTAAGAGTTTTTAAATACTTAAAACAATGTGCTGAGAAAGTTCACTCATCCCACTGTGCTCAAAGCTGCAGTCTGAATCTAGCTAAAACTTTTATTTTTCCGCTTCGATATGTTGCATGGGTTTTGCGATTCTCCATGTTTTTTGTCAACCATTCTACTTTCCAGTCTCCGATGAACAGCGGCAAAAATGTTTCGACTAACTTGATAAGTATTGCTGCATCTCTGGAGTTGCATAATTTTTTAGACAACTAAGAGAGTTTCCAACACCCCGATTTGTGAAAGATCCCATTTATAATTTAATTGATTATATCACGTTCTCGACTCAATTTTCTGCAGTCATCTAGCGCAATTGCTCTTGTCAACTGTGACCTACTTTCGAACGACCTGTGTACTTGCTTGGGGCAAAAGCGAGACTTTTACTATGAGATGAGAGCTTTGATAATAAAAGATATCATAGACGAATAACATGATAAGTTTCCAATACATTATACTTTTTATTTCAAATCTAGAATTCAGAGATAAAAACGAAATAGAATAATACGCTACTTCATTCAGCAGAATCAGAGAATTGTATTCATATCCCTTCTGCTCATATTTGAGGCAGTATTTTTAACACTTAAATAATTTCAGTCAAATTATATAATATGTAAATTCAATAACAGCCCGCCTTGAAGCAATATGTGTATGTAATGATTTGTAAAATGTATATAACAGTCATTGCATATGCTAATATTATTGTATATATGTTCAATAATGTTATATGAATGTATTACGTAATTTAATAATGTAGGATCTGTGAGAATAATAAATTAAAAGTGGCTAACAATGAGGTAACCTTGAGGCAATAAGGAGTTTGAGAGTTTAAATGTTACTTGTGATTCTTGTAAGCAATAATGTGATTTTAGTGACAGGTTATAAAATAGCCAATCAAAAACCGAAGGGGTTTTTAGTTAAATGAAGGTATTATATTAGAGTAAGATTAGCAATCAGAGACTTGAAATACAGAAATTTACAAGTTTAGACGGTTGAAATCTATTCAGTTGCCTGCAGTGTCCTCATAACTGGATGCGTTGCTTGTGCTTCCTTGAGAGATTTAATACGTATTCGTGCGAGACGAAAATAGTATACGTGTTAAAAAATGCAAGTATTAAATAAAAGAATCTCACAGCTGTCGATATCAATGAAGTGCTATTTAATTTGTGTCAAGGATTAATAAAAGGAGTGAATTAAAACTTAAAATCTGTGTAAGCCTACATTCTTAGTCGTGTCATAACCTTGACCAAGAGAAACGTGTCTCTAACAAATACAGACGCAGCCGAGGCAAACATAAATATATAACAGTTGAAATATAATACAACTCCTTCAAAACATCCTACTTCATATAAGGGTTAAAAACTGCAGGCTTAAGTCAGTGTTGATATTTGAGTTGTTTAGAAAACCAAACAAAATTTACAGAATAATCATTTGTGTCCTTGTAAACGTGACACGTTTCTGCCAAATACTTTGCACGAAACCTATAAACAATTGACAATCTGGTTTGTGAGTCAGCCATTTCTATGCCAGGGAAACTGCAGTTCCGAAACGTGGAAATGTCATCTGGAGAATCGCCAACTTCAGATGTAAGGAACTGCCTAACAGTTGCGGTTGTACATATATCTGATAGGGCGAGAATAGGAGATCGTGAATCATCAAGCATATGAGTGGAAAATGCATTACTGGAATACTAAAGGACATGCTGTATCATAGCAAGTGGCTTAGTCTGGACCGGGGACGTTCTGTTTCGAAGCTGATTTTTTGCAAATAAGGCACAAGTGACAGAAATTCCATCTATATGCATCCGTTCGTATTTTAAGAGAGTCTATTATTGCTACGTTTATTTTATTATATATTTGAGTGGTCAGAAGTATCATAATTGTTAATATAAATGGAGAACATATGTGTGTATGTATGCGTATGCGTATGTGTGGTAATCTCAAAAATCACTTAACCGACTTTGATAATTATTTCACCATTTAAAAACCCAAGTCTAGCTGACGGACTTTGGACTATGGAATGCCATCTGGCTTCATTTCATTAATTACTGAAATATTAAAAGATATACAAAGCCCTTGTACTTGAATACGAACACAGTAGAGTTATACAAAATAAAGAAGTTTCTGCCACACGTATGGAAAGCCAGTTTGAAGATGTATTATATTTGGACTGTTGGGGAACCGAACTTGAAGTAGTTGCAACCGCACGTATGGTAAAAAGTTTCCGGTAGCCCTCGCGCCAAATGTACTTTCCGGTGGCCTTTGTCCCAAATGTTTAAAAATATTAACTTTGTAATTTGACTCTTTCTTAAATATTATATATTTATGTTTGCTTCGGCTGCGTCAGTATTTATATTTTTTAGAGATATGAATGTCTTAGCAGGGAGTGGTGCGACTGAAGAATGTAGGCTTACACAGATTATAATTTTACTTCACTCCTTTTATTAATGCTTGAAACGATTTAAATAATACTTCTCTGATATAGAGAGCTGTGAGATTTGTTTTTTTACTAAATACCTGCACTTTTTAACACGTAAACTATTTTTGTCTCACACAACATACGTATTAAATTTCTCGAGGACGTATCCAGCGTCTGGTTAAGAACACTGTCTACTAGCAACTGGTCTGGTTAAGAGCGCTGTCTACAAGCAACTAAACTCTGAATTTGTAAATTTTGCTATATTTCAGTTTCTGATTGGCTAATCCTAGTCCAATAGAATACTTTCATTTAACTAAAGCTTTTTCTGGTTGTTGATTGGCTATTTTATAAACTGTCACAAAAATTACGTTATTGTTTCGAAGAATTACCAGTAGCATTTAAACTTTCTAATTCATTATTGCCTCAAGGTTACCTCATTGTTACCTCATTGTTAGCAACTTTTAACTTATTATTCTCACAGCTCCTACATTATTATATTACGTAATACATTCACATAACATTATTACACATGTATACAATAATATAAACATATACAGTGACTGTAATATACACTTTTTATATATTGTTACATACACATATTGCTTTAAGGCGGGCTGTTATTGAATTTATATATTATATAATTAGACTGAAATTATTTAAGTGTTAAAAATACTGCCTCAAAAACAAACAAAGAAAGCGTCCACTTTTACTTGTAGGAAAACATGCTGTTACTCCACAGTATATGCATATAAAGTAATACAAATACTGCGGATATTTCATTCCAAACAATATATATGTAGGTGGTCACGATTTAGCAATTAAGACACAGCAAGACAAAAGAGAATCGAGGCTGTTAATAATGTTACTATATACACATGCAATACTAATGCCAAAGTCTGATACACAACAGTCACGTGACTTTCACTATCCATCACCAGTTCACAGTTATTCCATATATAAATAAATCCATCCATTTTACATTATCTATAAAAGGTCTCAGGTTAAGTGATACATATTGCAATACTTGAATAATCCAAAGGTAATACCAGCTGTTTTCATTATAAATCTTATATTTATTTCTAATGAGTTCATAGAAAAAATGAGAATTACTCATTTTTAAATACTGATACTCGTAAACAGAGAATCGAATCACATTTCACCCTGGGAAAAGTTTAATATACAACCGTGAGAAGGTAAATACCACGAAAAAGTTTGTCATAAATTGTACATTTTAATGAGCTCTATTTTCTTCTTTAGTATTCCGTTCTCCATGTTTAACGGTTTCATAAATGCACATAATTTAATGTGTATAAAGGAGTCATGTATTTATAGAAAATTCAAAGTGTATGTTTTATTTCACAATCTTGTGATAAACCGACAGGTTTATGGTGATTTTTGCGAAAAACAACTTAACATCTTCCGTGTAAATGTTTGTTTCAGGTAGGGGAGGTTCCTAAAAATTACCGTACTTAAAGTCCTTGAGGTGTCTTTCCTAAAAGTGGTTTTTCCGTTTAAATTTCTTACACACATGCATTTCCGACAAAATTGTTATCTAGTGCAGCAAGTATTTCCTTTACCTTTGATAAGCAGTGAGAAAATTAATACTAACGTCTATGAGCTTTAATACTTAAAACTGAAATTTTTAAATATGTAAGTTGGAAAGAATTATTGGTTTTGTACATAAGGTTAGACCAATGATGCAGGAATGTCCATTCTCCCACACATGAAAATTTCATTGAGATATAATTTATGCTTTGTTGCACTATTAATGTATGTGTGCAATTATTTTAGAAATTTGTTAAGAGAGATAAAATTGTGGACATTTATGATAAGAACTTATGAAAAATAAAGACACAATAAATTAAAATCTTCAGTGCAGAATAAAGTGTACTTAGTACTGCAAAGTCATATGATTGAATTATAGCAACAGCAGATTCTAAAATTAACATTAGAATTTGGGTTAAAATTAATAAAGGTATAAGTAAATTAATTATAATACTTCCAGTATTACCTAATAGAGTTATTAAAAGGTGTCCGACAATTAAACTAGGATTCAAAACATATCCGTGACATGAGGGACAACAACGTTAACTTTGCATTGCTTTGTTTGGTTTTCAGTAACCTTGGTAAGCGCCAAGTATTCAGAGATGACATTTCCCATAGTCAGTTTAAAAGAAAAGACACTTCTCTACTGCTGCAATATAATTAAATTTTCGAATCCATAATATTTTAGTTATTTAATATAAAAGGATTTAATTAATGATTTAAGTACTAATGAACAAAATGTGTCACTGAACTAAAGGATAATTTCGAGATAAAAATTCCAATTTATTCATAATATGCCTCAAAGATTTTTCTTAATAAATCAGTTTCGCTTTAACGGAAATAGTTTGGTAATTATTTTTTTCGAAATAATAATAAGGCAGGCAGAGTTTTAAAGAAAACGTAGAGAATATAGAGAATAATTTTTTATGATTCATTTTGAAAAGCACTAAAATTAGAAGAAATGACCTACATACTACGGAATATTTTGGATGCTAACAGTAATTATGTGAAGAAAGACTAAGCTACAGATCTTTATTGTTTATTTGTTAGAACTGAAACAACCCTTACAATAACTTAGGCCTGCAGAGATAGTGAATAAAGTGAAGGAAGAATTTGGGCTCCAAACAACTATTTCTCAACCCTTACCTCGTATGGATAATGGGGAAGCCTGAAGAAAAGCTTGATATTACTCAATGAAACCAATGTTAGAGCTCCAACAGACATGATACTCTTACACTTACCATTACGGCTCCGCGGTAACGTGTGGGACTCGCAATCAGGAGGTCTCGGCTTCACTCCCGTCGACCTTGGTTTTTTCGTGGTTTTCCCAGGTCGGTAGGCGAATTTTGCGATGGTTTCTCACCTACTACGATTTCCTTTCCCTCGTTTACCTATCATTACGTTTCCTTTTCATGTTTCAGGTGTGCTTCAAGGCTGGCGCGATGCTTACTCCAATGCAACTGTGTTCGCAGTGGACAACAGAGAGCTTCCTGGTTGAATGTTCGTTTATTGCCCTATCTTTGATGGTGAGACGGGTCTTAAGACAGGAATGATTAGGGACTTTCGCGCATCTCTATGTACCATCTACCTGCGGCATGTAGCCTTCTGTAGTTCCTTCACTTCACCCCCCTCCTAGGGGTGGTAGTCATAATACATCTCACGTCAGTCGCGGTGCGCGAGATGTGCCCCTCCTCTTACCCTGTTTTCATTCTCGCTGCTGTCAGAACGTTACCTGCTGGCAGTTGGGATTCACTTATTCCGACCTTGACGACATCACGTACCAAAACTAAAACTGTTTAGGATAAAATTCAAAATAACAAAGATAATGTCGAAATATACCCTTGTGTGACCTTGAAGTGAGTGGTTTTATGCTTACTCAAATTTTAATCTATATTTGTTCATAGTTATGTTTATTAAACAAATTATGAAAAATACAGAATACAATCCTAGTATTTTAACTTAAAAATAAAATATCTGGATGTTGTTGAAAAATAAAATATATAGAAACCACAAATGCTCCGTGCAATTTTTATCAATAAGAACAGTGCATACTTTCCGGTACAATCTTAACCTATTCACAAAAAATACCAATAATATATAATTTTTTCCATAGTTTTGCTAGAACTGCATCCTATGAACCTCTATATTATCCAAAACTTTCGTTTCTGAAGGTAGAATAGGATTTTCCCTTGTATATCGGACAGCATCAGCACTGCATCGTGCAGTGGTAAAACATATCTATATTAAAAGAATTAGTTCCATTATTTAGAAGGGTTTAAATCACTGATGCAAAAACAGAATGTAGAAATAACTACGTAACGCGAACTTAGTGTTAGGAGCGATGAAATGATGGGTGGGAGAACGGTTGATATGTCCTGCTTGTGAGCGAGCACGACAGGCCTGGCAAACACGGGTCAAAGTGCAATGAACGTGATACACTGGGCTCTCTAAGCAAACTTCAGCCATACTTATGCTCAGCAAATATGAACCGAACATACAGTCCACTTTGCATGACATTAGGATACCTAAATTTACAAGAATATCATTTTATCACAGCTTTTCAAATGGACAGGTGTGTTTCTGCTCAGTAATCTCTCTCGGGTTACATTGAATTATCTATTCCAGAAATGAAATGTAATTAATTATTTAAATATTAGCTACGAGTGTCAAATAAAGTGGTAAATATTTGTATTCACTTTCAAACAGAAGTTCTGCTATTTGAAGTCCAAAAGTCCAATCACCTTTGCGTTAACTAGATTGTACAAACTGTGGAAATGAGAAAAACTAACCTAAAATGTGAGAGAAGCTAAATGAAGCTTCTATGGTCTCGGGAATAATACACAGAATGCTTTAATCAAAATATTACTCAGATTTAATTCAGGAGAATGGAAAAAATAAAACATTAACCATTTCACTTCTAAGCAGAGCTGCAACAAACGAATGAAAATAAATCATTTAGAAATATTTGTAAAACAAACGCTATGGAAATGGGAGACAAACACCAAAAGTATAGTGATATAATGACATGCTCACATAGTCAGTGTAGGTGAAGTATGTGGGGAATACAATATATTTAGAAAATCAAACTTCCAGGAACTGTAAATTAAATACCTACGACTTTCGCTAATCTCTACGTAATAAAATAGCTTAAAAGTGCTTCTGTTTGAGTGACTCACATTGAAATATCAATGAATTCTGAGCATAATAGTGTGGAGCTTACACTAGGTATAAAAAATCTGATGTGTTACACTCACATGACTTTCTCTACTCTTGTACAATCTAATTTTACAAACGCTTATTCTCCATATGGTTCATGTTAATCGAGATATCGAGATGTCAATCTTATTGGTAATTTTCTTGTAGATGCAAGGGAAATATGGTAGCTTTTAAGCGATAGTCAAATATTTTAACGCTGGTTGCTATGTGGTGCATTCCATTCTCTTTGCATGTCCAGGACATAAAAAAAATGAATAACGAATGTGAGAAAAAGTATAAGTATTGTAAAATTTAAGGAAATAACAAGCAATATCTCGAAAACGGTTCACTCAACAAAAGAAATGTATATGACATAAGTTGTGTATTTTAACGCGATCTACATTTTTCGTGTAGTAAAATTTTGTCTATCTCTTATGGTTTACCAGTTATGCAAAAGTCGTTCACAATGAAGAATACTTTTGGTGACATTCCCAGAAAATTCGAGATATACATTTCATTTCTCATGACATTATCTTAAACATATGATATTTTCATCAAAATCGTTAGAGCCATTTTTGAGAAAATTAAAATTTTCGAAAAATGTTCCATGTAAAGGGTAGTCTGGGGTGGGGGGATTTTCTTGAAAACCTTCGTGTCGCATCTCTGGAAGATACTGAACCTAAATACCAAGTTTGGTGCTTATCCGACTGTTCGTTTTTGAGTTATGCTGTTCACAGACACACAGACACACAGACACACACACACAGACACACAGACACACACACAGACACACACACGGACATGTTTCCAAAAATGCTTTTTTTGGATTCAGGAGGTCTCAAAACATGTATTTCCGGTGAAATCTCGGTATCGAATTTTTGGGTGGAATGCAATACTTCCCCTACTTACTATACGTAGTAGAGAAAGTAAAAATTACAAATGATTCTATTCATTTCACAGTAACGTCACGTAAACAGAACCAGAGATACGTAGTCATAGAAACACAAATTGTGGCCAAAGCAATCATAAATAATGGTTTTTAAAAATACTCCTATTCAAAACCGAAAACTGTCCAACGTATAGCAGGCAACATTTAGCGACATTGGATTATAATAAATACGAATTTCTTCTCACAGCGGATTTTAAATTAATAAGCTCTGCATGCATGTTTATTTTATAGGGCCGCACGATTATAAGCAACAACAATGCTTTCCCAGCAAATGAAGCTAAGGAAGTATGACGACAAAGATTGCAGAAGAACCTATTTCCTATAACTTCTAAATTATAATATTGCAATTGTTTAAGAGATAGAAGAATTTAAATCTTACTAAATGTCCAGCTAAGCCACAGCACGGCAGCCACTGCGACAGTGAGATAGAAACTGTTGTACGAGTCCTTGGGTCCTGTCCACTTGGAATCATGCTAATAAATACAGTGCTTTTCTTCCATACTGCGGCCACCGCACGGCAGCTCGAAATCTCTCCAAAAGAGTTGTAATATTCAGGCAACCACCCCATATTCTCACGGCTACAGTTACAATTACATAATAAGTAAGCACGTTATCATAAGAGATGCTTGAAATGTTTTCCTTGTCTAGCCACAAATTTCTGGGATGCTCTCAGCAAATTTTTATTTAAACTCGAGAGTTCAATATCTAAAATTGAGTGAATATCTTCTGGTGTTCTTTTTTAGTGCTTCTAATGTATATTCTTACATAACATTATTTTTAAAGTTCTCCATAAATGAAAATAGCGTACAGTTGGATCAGGGGATCTTGAGTCATAATACTTTACTAATTATCCTATCTTAAAAAATATCTTGAATAAACTTAATGACTCATCAAGTGTATACAAGATAGCAAAAGTCTTGTTGAAAATATCCAGACTAACATTCAACGTCGGTCAACTGTTCAAAAATGTTGTAAGCCATTCCTGTATCTCTCTCCACTTACTGCACACCACACGCCAATTTTTGTATAATGCAAGGGAACATCATGTGTAAAATTGGGCTTCTTTCTGCTTTAGTATCCGTTATTTTACGACGGAACATAATCATGTAAATGGAACCACGCTTCGTCAGAGAAGAATGTTAAGCGTGGGTAAATTACTCTATCACTGACATTACAGAAATTTACCCCACTATGATAATCAAACTAAAAATAAAGTGTATGTAACAAACCCCATACATTGGAAGAACTAAAAGAAAATATCGGGCGAGAAATTCACTCAATTTCAGATATTGAAATGTGCAAATGAAAATTTCCTGAGAAGATGCCAGAAATGTGTGGCTAGAGAAGGGTAATATTTGCAACATCTCTTATGATATGGTACGTGCATATTATAATTGTAACTGTAACTACTAGAACGTGAAGCGAGTGCCTCGGATATAACTGTTTCGGTGGGAATCCGAGCTGTAGCTACTAGCCATGCAAAAGAAAAGCGCTGTATTACGTAGATACCATCTAGTGCGCTCAATGATTGCCGAAGCCTCCAGAAGTACCATTGTACCACAGTGGACGGATCACATAGGAGAGTTGACATCCTAGCCATTGAACCTGGGTCATGTACGTAACCACCATAGTTCCCATCGTCAGATGGGAAACAGGTAAGGATCAGTCAGTTGAAGTTCACAGAGAAAAGTGTGCCATCAACGAGCGAACAGTACCCTACTTCTGCAATAAATATCGTTTTGTTGGTTTACTAATTGGAGGCAGCGACACTAACACCATGCGCTTTTGTAAAGTTTCAAAAAACATATTCAACAATTCATTTATTAAAACAAATATATATGAATTTGTTTGTTTTAGAGAAGAGTCACTTCCATATATTTGCAGATTATTTATTGTTAAATAATATTTTATATAGCTGCAACTCTTCTAACATTTATTTGAGCTGTTCAGAATTTCAATTATATATTTATATCCTATTGTTGCTTGGTATGCTTTGTTTATGACAGCGTTCAATTTGCGGAAGCTGAGTATGTTAACAAATTCAGTATGTACGGGGATTTTTAATCATAAATTACATTAACAGCAAAATGTTCGCCTTGTTTTGTCTAAATTATATGTATAATATTAGACAGCATTTTTGGGAGAGTTTACTAGCATAATAAAACAGTGGAATATTTTTGTTACGTATAATGAGAGACAGATAAAATATGAAATGTGATATTCTAGGCTGCAAAAATTATACCAAAAAACATTCTTACATCTTGCAGAATGTAAAAAGCGATTTACCTGTTAAAATATCCCAATTATAATTCTATATTATTTTGATAAACTGTTCATGAAAATATTCATATTACTTCGCAATCTGTACAATTTGCAGTTTGTCGCTCTAAAAGCCGATGTTTGAATTTAACAGTCTTTATCTCTCCGTTACAAAATGAATTCAGCACTCCAGCATGTGGAAGGTATGGGGGAAGAATTGGCCAAAGATCAGGAAGTCGTTTGTGAGGTTCTTGAAGGTAGGAACGATAAAGTACCAACAAATATTAAATTATCAAATTTAACTGGATGTAAATGCCTCTCCGTTACTTCATGTGATTTACAAGTTTTTCTTTCATCTGACGGATAAATATTAAAAGAAGACATAAGGTTTACGCAGAAAATATTGTATTCACTTGTAGCTTACTGCAAGTCCAGCAAAAGTAACAAGTATTTTGTTTTGTTCTCTCAATACAAGGGTTTCATTATGCTAAAAGTATAGTCATGATGATCTATTGTATTTGGCACTGTGCTATTAAATGTAGTCAAACGTAGTTTAAAAGGTGTTATTCGTTTAAAAATAGTAATATTTAAAAACTAATTATATAAGCCTGCTGTAGCGGATTAAGGACAAATCTATTCTGTATTAAAATATGTATTTTATATTTTGGAATTATATTTTCATTGTTTCATAACTTGGTAAAATATTTTGAATGTTTTGACGCCTTCTTCAGTTTATCTATTCTTTATTAAAGTAGGTGTATATTTTACATTTTGGAATAATATTTTCATAACTTGGTAAAATTTTTAAATATTTTGACACCTTATTTGGCCTTTTTTCTATCTAGTTAGTATCATAGTATTATGCAACATAAAGTACAAAAGATAACTATTACTTAAAACATCTGCAAGATTGTTAATGATATATTAAAAATTGGTACATTCTTTTCTGTTGTACTCTCAAAATATGCAGGCATATTTTTTTCTGCAAAACTAACATTAAAAGTTTAGTGATGTCAAGCGTTGGAAAGTAAGAAAGAAATATATTATCTAAAAGCTGAACGAAATATAATACCTACTTATGCTGCTGAATATTCGAATGAGAAAGTTGAGGGACGAGGAAATAAAAGAGGAAACGTTAGGCAGAAAACACACTACATATGTGAATAGACATCAAATGAGAGACGAAAAGTATACTTCAAAGTTGGTGACGTCATTTCTATTCAAGCACAATCAAAATAGAAGTTATTTCTAGTAGAGAAAACGTCGTAAATAATGCATATGCCATACACATATATACATGGGATGGAGGTCTTACCGAGTTCTGAAAGCGGTTTAGTGAGATGCATTTAGTCTGTGATATCCTTTCTGTGACATATGACTTTAGAAAGCGGTTGCACGATTGAGTGCTCCTGAGGCTTCAGAGAGAAAATTGAGTACTTTCAGCAACGGCATATGCAGCTCAAGGGAATGAGATCTATTGTTCTGTTTACCGAGGAACATATCCGATACAAGGACTTGCTATTTAAACGTCACCGTACCGCTGAAGAATTGGAACGTCTCTGTCATTCGTAAGTGTAGAAAACCTCTTCAACTGCTTACAGGCAATAACTCAAGACCATCTGTGAATATATAGCTCACTGGCTTTGAAGATAGACAAGCTAAAATGGTGGTGTTGCAAACACATCTTCCCGGTCTGCATTATTCGGCTGTTCTTGCTTAAAATGTAGCTACAATAATTGAATACCTTATTCCAATAACTAGCTGTGTCACATTACTACCGAAAACTAATTATCAGACTATTTCAGCAGCTCATAAATATTTCTAGCTGTGCTAATGTTTGCAACATCCTCTGAAGAAGGTGTTTTGTTACGTTATTTGCACCACGCTTTGGGCGTCAATTTGAAGTAGTTTGTGCTGTTGTAGTTGTATATTTATTTAGCTCCACGTATGGACGCCAATTTGAAGTAGAAATTGTCTTTAAGTTGTTTGCTGCTACGTATGAAAAGCCGATTTGAAGTTGTTTGTATTGAAGGAGTTGTATCATATTTCAACTGTTGAGGAACCGAACTTGTAGTCGTTGCAACCGCACGTGCAACGTTTCCGGTAGCCTTCGCCCCAAATGTACTTTCAGGTGGCCTTTGCCACATGTTTCAAAAAAATTAACTTTGTAATTTGACTATTTCTTTAAATATTTAATATTTATTTTTGCTTCGGCTGCATCAGTATTTGTTAGAGACACGTTTCTCTTAGGCAGGGTTGTGATACGACTAAGAATATAGGCTTACACAGATTTTAAGTTTTAATTCACTGTTTTTTATTAATTCTTGACACAAATTAAATAGCACTTCACTGATATCGAGAGCTGCGATATTCTTTTTATTAACTAATTACACTTTTTACCACGTAAAACTATTTTTCGTCTCACACTAATACACATTAAATCTCTCGAGGACGCACAAGCATCCGGTTACTATCACTGTCTGCAGACAACTGACTAGATTTCAACCGTCTAAACTTGTAAATTTCTGTATTTCAAGTCTCTGATTGGCTATTTTTACTCCAATAGAATACCTGCATTTACTAAAGCTTTTTCTGGTTGTTGGTTGGCTATTTTTATAAACTGTCACTAAAATTACATTAATGCTTCCAAGAATCAAAAATAACATTTAAACTCTCCAACTCATTATTGCCTCAAGGTTACCTCATTGTTAGCAACTTTTAACCTATTTCTCACAGCTCCTACATTATTAAATTACGTAATGCATTCACATAACATTATTGAACATGTTTACAATAATATAAGCATATGCAATGACTGTTACATACATTTTACAAATTATTACATACACATATTACTTCAAGGCGGGCTGTTATTAAATTTACATATTATATAATTTGACTGAAATCATTTAAGTGTTAATAATACTGCCTCACCTCAACAAAATGGCAGCGTAATGCAGGAAATAATTTTTTGAAAGTTCTTTCCTACAAAGCGTTTCAAATAAAATATGTTACCCAATGCTTACAACAACATGGCAGAATCTAATAAGTTTTTCAAAGAGATATATATTTATTTTACGAAAGGTCTACCAGGAAGTTATTCGAGCTGAGGGCCATGTGAGCGCGGACGCGCGTTGGGGATCGAGGCGGCAGCGGCGGGAAGGTGAGAATATCCTTAATAAAGTCATAGATTTTTTTTCTTTTTACTGAAAGCATAAAATTATATTCAAAACTTGTAATAATGACCACAAACCTGTGCTATATGACGTGTTGAAAATAATATTCCTTAACAGAACTATTTCCGGTATCTGCGTATGAAATTCGCCTAAAGCTGGAAAGTTGTATTAGGATATAATCTGCTTTTAACCTTAGATCTTCTGACATTTCCAGAAAAATCTATAGGTGGTGTATTTCATGGTCCATTAGAACTTTGGCATTAGAGAAAGTAATTGTAAGTTCTTATAACTTAGATTGAACCTACATCTTGTTGCATATCGAGTGGTAAGCGTAAAGGTATAATAAGCAGGGGCCCCCGAAATTGGGGCGGCAGAGCACCGCAAGTAGGTCGTAACGGCCCTTTTTGCTTCCAAAGTAACCCCTGGAAGGAAGAGTTGAGGGGAGTGACCCAAGAACGACCAGATCCGGATAAACAGGTGCAACTTTCCAGATAAAACGCACCTGACGCCGCCCGGTCCTGCCAACAACAACCAACCTAACTGAGAAGTCCCCGCAGCGACGCCAGGGAGGAAACCTCTACACTGCGCAAACAACCGTTCAGTCGCAACCCGCCGAAAACCGCCGCCTGGTCCTACAATCCTGAAACAGATGACAAAGAAGATGATGGGTACAGGAAATGAGAGGTAGGAGAGTCGTGGTAGAAGATAGACCACTCCAGAGTTCGCTTGACGACCCGGGGAATCCAAAAAAGTGGGCGGGCGCCGAGGATCGAACCCGAAACCTCCCGAACGGGGACAACAGACGTTGCTCGTCATATCGACTGTAAGTTTAACCGGTTCAGTAACATTAGAGTATAATTAGAGATGGGATTTATTTTTCAGTAGGTACTCCGGCTATTCAAACTCCGAACAATAGTCGCTTCAAATACGTTCACGAGTATTAATTACTTACGCGCAACCGTAACAGCATCAAGTCGTAACTCTTCTTTCCTCTCCAAGAGTATTGCAAATAGACGTCCTCTCATCTTCTATCAGCACTTAAACACACAAGCCGTGTGTAGGAATAGATTGGAAGGGTAAAATCACACTGAAAAATTCAATGCCATAGCGGGTATTTGACCCACGGATGTTCCGATTTCCGTAGGTTGCTCTAACTAAGTGAACAATCATGCCAACTATAGCATTTTTCCTGTTAAACTACAAGGAGACATCAAATTATTTTGAGATGACATACCCCGATGGCGACTTACAATGTCGTAAGTACTTGTAAGTCCCGAGCTTCATAGTTTAACTAACCATTAGGTTAATAAATGGTAATCAAATGCTCTTTAACATAACCAGTGTGTAGGGCAAGGTGGTTTACCGGAAAAAAATGCGTGTCAATTGCGGAATTTAATGCCTGCTAACATTTTGCATGTTGGTTCAGTTGGTTAGAGCAACCGGGGGGAAAACGAAAGATCAGTGGTTAAATACCGGCCAGACATTGAATTTTTCATTGTGATTTTACCTTCGCAATAAATAAATTGTTTTCAAATAATGACATAATCAGTGTGATATGCTGCATGTGTCACATAATTAAACACGATATAAGGGATTCCTAGAAAATAGAAGCACTAAAGCATAGACGGTTCGTATTGTGCTGTAACGCAATGGACTCTCTATGGTTAAAACGTACTTTTGGAACAGATTATAAAAGGAAAATCTGACGTGTTACACTCACATGGCTTTCTCTACTCTTGTGCAAAGTATTTTTACAAACGCTTATTCTCCATATGCTTCATGTTAATCGAGATATCGAGATGTTAATCTTATTGCTAATTTTCTTGTACATGCAAGGGGAATTGGTAGGCTTTAAGCGATAGTCAAATATTCTCTTTGCATTACCAGGACAAACAAAATGAATAACGAATTCCCATTTGAGAAAAAGTATAAGTATTGGAAAATTTAAGGGAATAACAAGAAATATCTCGAAAATGGTTCACTCAACAAAGAAAATGTATAGGAGATAAATTGTGTATTGTAACGCGAACTACATTTTTTGTGTAGTAAAATTTTGTCTATCTCTTATGGTTTACCAGTTATGCAAACGTCGCTCACAATGAAGAATACTTTTGGAGACATTCTCAGAAAATTCAAGATATACATTTCATTTGTCATGAAAATATCTGAAACATATGATACTTTAATCAAAATCATTAGAGCCATTTTTGAGAAAGTTAAAATTTTCGAAAAATCTTCCATGTAAACGGTAATATGGGGTGGGTGATTTTCTTGAAAACCTTCGTGTCGCATCTCTGGAAGATACTGAACCTAAATACCAAGTTTGGTGTTTATCCGACTGTTCGTTTCTAAGTAATGCTGTTCACAGACACACAGTCAGACACATATACAGACACGCACACGGACGTGTTTCCAAAAATGCTTTTCTTGGATTAAGGGGGCCTCAAAACATCTATTTCCGGTGAAATCTCGGTATCGAATTTTTTGGTGGAATGCAATACTTCCCCTACTTACTATACGTAGTAGAGAAAGTAATAACCTTAGTGTTAACTTCATATATGGAGATATGGTTCGGACAGTTCCATTATAGGAGCCGTTCCCAAATAAAGGATACGTTATTTTTTTTCTACCTGTAATTACAGAACCTTCACATGCCCATGCAAATATTGAAGTTTTATTAATAATATTAATTACGCCAATTGTATATCTTTTAATCCTGAATTACGAAGATAAAAATAGTTTGTAGCAATTATTCGCAAAATAGTGTTCCAGCGAAAAAAGGAAAGTATTGCTTTAGTTAATGCTTATGTTTTAAGTTTTAATTTCAGCGTACACTAACTCCTTTCCCAGCTCTAGAGAAGATGTCTGTCTTTACTACATTGGGTGGAAACTGTACCGTACATCGTTAAGCCTCTGAAAAATACAGAGGTATGTTAACCGGGCGCCTGCCTTGCAGGTGATTGATCACACTTGCAGAACAAGATAACGGCTGCCCCGCTTCTTACTTTTGCTGCTAGTACTTACATCTCAAGATAGTTTCTTTATGCATTTGCAACGTAACTTTCAGTGTTTAATGAAAGAAAGTAAACCGCAAGTCCATATTTTAATTTTTTTATTACGAGGGTTGTCCAGAAAGTAATCTCCGTTCATGCATAGCACGAGAAGTACTGGGGGTAGCGCCGCCATTTCGACATCAGCGTGCGCAGTGGCTCAGCACGCTTCTAGCTGTGCAAGATGGAGCATCGTACTGCCGCGTATGCGCGCAGAAATAACAAATCCCGCCAAGTGTGAAGTGCGTGGCGTTATAAGATTTCTTTGGGTGAAGCATCACTCAGCATCCGAAATTCATCGTGAATTGTGTTTATGGTCCAAACATTATGAGTGAAGATGTACTCCGTCAATGGGTACGAATGTAGGCCTTCTTTTGTCCGTGATGACCTAGTGAACAAAGTTGACGAAAATGTTCGTGAGAATCGTCGATTCATAATCAAGGAACTTTCTTGTCATTTTCCCGAAATTTCTCGGGATAGTGACCGAGGTAGTGACCGGCAGCAGAATTTTATGCCGATGGTATTTCAAAGATTGTGAAAAGGTATGACAAGGGCTTGGAGACTATGTAGAAAAATAGAGAAAAGCTGTAGTTTTTAGATGTATATAATAAAACTTTTGTATGTATACCCTCGTAAAATAAATAAATAAATATTTTCTTATAGACCCCTAAAGTAAAATAGGTACAGTGAATCTTAACATGAGGCACATGTGCTTATGCAAACGTTCTACGAAAGGTAATGGAAGAAAGATAGCTTTCATTTGAAATGTAGAACAAAACATACTATTTTATGTAAACATTTAATGAAGGAGATTAAGAACTGATCTATTATAGTTTTTACTTAAACATTCACGACAATAAAACAATAGCAACCTACAAAATGAAACGTTTGAAATATTTTGAAATTTTATCCACAGTGTGCGATACCGCAACTGTTTGGGGAATGTGCAAGATAACAGTCTTCATGCGTAGTTGCAGCGTATTAACCTCAATGTAAATTATGAACAACCCCCTAAAAATGAATAGAACGAAAAATGTACATCAGCTACTATTATTTAACATACCCAAAAAGGCCTACCTTGATCATTCCATGTTTTAATCATCCTATCACGAAAAACTTCAAAATTACGTAATTTATCATTCGTTACTATACATTAAATCGCCACCTAAACGGAGGACCTCTATACCCCTTCCTCTTGATATTTGCAGCATACTCCAACTGGGATATTCTCTTCGATATGCCATATTATCGAGAACTTTGTATGTAATTATTTAACCTCTTAATGGAATTAGTCCCATTTTCCAACCAATACTTCCGCATATATGATACGCTTTTCAAGTATCCAATACTGAAACGTAAATGTAAATTGCATCGTTAAACAAACGGTTCTTTGTTGCCTTTTTTCTTTCCTGTGTGGTAGTTTCTGTTGGTGTCATTTTCTCGTGTTTGTGCTCATGTCATGTCACTACTCCAGGACATCTCCCCCGGAGAGATTCGAATGGAAACAAACACGCCATTTCGCTCAGTACAGAATTCAAACTTACAGCGCATGATTTAAAGCAATGATGCGGCGATTCTTAAACGTTCCTTAGCATATTTCCATAGAATAAATTATATTGAAGGGGATGGTTTATGCGGGTAGCTTTACTGTAAACGGCAACAATAGAAATAAGATATTTAAATGGGGGCCTCAAAACCAAAACTGGTAATAATTTGACGTACCCATCAAAACAACACCTATATTCATAAGCGGGAATTTGATATTCTGTGACAAGTTAAAAATCATAACATACTCTTATGACATTTACGCTGTTTAAAATTAACTTAATATATTTAGCATAGTAAATATCAAAATATTCTATATAGGTCAAAAATAAAAACATTTGATCTGCACAACTATTGAAAAATAATTTTCGTTTTTGTCTTCCTTAATAGTCGTTTACTTAGCTTTATAGGAAAGCGAGTTTTTTTCGGGACGAGTAAGGTATGTCGAAACAAGTCCTGAAGAAAACACTGTTACTATAATATTTTGTTTCCAACTATGTCGAAATGTTTTATATATTGCTTAAATGTTGCTCTGCATATTATGTTGGACATGGATGCAGTTAACTTTCATATGCCCATATGAGTTGATCTAACACATTTTGGCAACCTTGGAGTTTGTCATGCAGTGGCGATGTTGTGGGAGTAAGTACGACTGTTTTAAACTGTTTTAACGTATCCTAGAATATGGGACTGTAGAGGTTTAGTAGCACTGTGAAAATAAATTAATCTGAGTTGTAAAGTAACATTAAAATTTTAAAATTAATGTAGAAACTGGGATAATGTAATACAGAAGAAAAATGCTTATGAAAAGTTATTATTGTAATAGGTTTACCATTATATATATTCATAAATTGGTATTGGAGTACGGAAAGTAACTGAATAGAAAGTTTCAATTTGGCGTACTGGTTTGGAGATTGAAAACATAAATTCCATATAGTAGAAACAAAATGCATTTAATTACTTTCTCTACCACGTATCAGGTGACTTGGATAGACACTGAGCGGTAAGTTGGGTGGTCTAACCTCCGGTCGCTGCAGGGACTTTCATTGTTGTGCAGTGGAAACACAAATTATTTGTTCAAAAAAAGGTCCGTCTGCTCTGTCCACAGAGACTGCATAAGTATAAACGGAATTTACCCAATTTTTCTTCATGTAATTCAGATACCACATAGCACTACATTGAAAACATGCGATTAAATATAATCACAAAACGTTTCAAGTCTGGAGTGCTCACCAGGATGCAACCGCTGCGTCGTATGTCGTTTGTACGGATGTCATCGTAAGTATTGTTTTCTCGTTCTGTTGCACTCTCACAGGATGGTATAGCAAGTCTGAGTACAGCTCTGCAGCTGGTTTGAGGATTTTCTGTAACAACTTTTCTTACGACATTTCCAATCATAGGCTCTTAATGTCGCAAATGTAGTGGCAATTTGATGCATGCAGACAACCATATTTGTTCCAATTGATGGAAACAAATAGGAGTTGGTTCGTCCATTTGGAAAACTTTGGCTAACAAAGTTCGTGTTTGTCTACTATTACATTCACACTCGTTATACACTAAGAGCATACTGAGGCAGTATTTTAGCACTTAAATGATTTCAGCCAAATTATATAATATAAATTCAATAACAGCCCGCCTTAAAGCAATATATATATATATATATATATATGTGTGTGTGTGTAATAATATATAAAAATGTATGCAACAGTCATTGTATTAATGTTTATATTACTGTATAAATGTTGAATAATGTTATGTGAATGTATTACGTAATTTAATAATGTAGGAGCTGTGAGAATTATGGGTTAAAAGTTGCTAACAATGAGGTGACCTTGAGGCAATAATGAGTAAGAAAGTGTAATAATGCTACTAGTCATTCTAGGATCAACAATAATGTAATTTTTGTGACAGTTTATAAAATAGCCAATCAACAACGAGAAAAAAGCTTAAGTTAAATAAAGGTATTCAATTGGATTAGGGATAACCAATCAGAGTTTTTAAATACAGAAATTTACAAATTTAGGCGGTTGAGATCAAGTCCGTTGCTTGTAGACAGCGCTCATAACTGGACGCGTTGGTTGTTGACAGTGTTCCTAACCGGACGTGAGACACGTCCTCGAGAAATTTAATACGTATTCGTGTGAGACGAGAATAGTTTTACATGTTAAAAAGTGCAAGTAATTAATTAATAAAATAATCTTACAGCTCTCTATATCAGTGAAGTGTTATTTAAATCGTATCAAGCATTAATAAGAGGAGTGAAGTAAAATTATAATCTGTGTAATCCTACATTCTTGTCGCATCACAACCCTGCCAAGATATCCATGTCTCTAAAATAAATACTGATGCAGCCGAGGCAAACATAAATATAAAACATTTAAAGAAACAGTAAAATTACAAAGTTAATATTTTTTAAACATTTGGGGCAAAGGCTACCGGAAACCGGATACTATACGTGCGGTTGCAACTAACTTCAAGTTCGGCTCCCAACAGTTAAAATATAATACAACTCCTTCAATACAACCTATTTCAAATTGACGCCCAAAGCGTGGTGCAAATAATTTAAAAATAAAAATACAACAAACCATTTATTTCAAATTGCCTCCCAAAACGTGGGACAAATAGCAAAACGAATCAATTATTTACTTCAACCTTTGGAAGAAAGGAAAGGTCAGGAAGTGCACGATTTAAACTGGGGAGGGGGCTGGAGGGCACAGAAAATAACTTATGATTCTGGAGGAGAATCTGTGCATCTTGTGGTGGAGGTGAAGACTGGGTACATACGACGGCGGATTGATAAGTCCACGACTTTGACGATAAATAGCGTTCTAATCACAGATTTCTTATTTGCACCCAAGTCTTACAACTATTTTGGGTATAATAGCAGAAATTCGTCGTCATTTGTTTCTTAGAACATTGCTGAGAGCGCGTAAAATAAATAGATGCGTGTTGCTTCGTAGAAAATGGAGAAAAGGAACTTCGTGTTCTGATAAAGCACTAGGTTTTCCGCGGCAAGACGGTGAAGGAAACGGAATAAAAGCGGAAAAAATGTTATGGGGACTCTGCTACATCACATGGCATGGTTCACAGAATTTTTATGTGGCCGTTCGAGCACAACAGCTGTCATGCGTACAGGATAGCCGGTTGAGGACACATCAGAAGAAATGGTGAACAAAGTTCACGATATTGTGTTGGAAGACCGCCAAGTGAAAATCCGCGAGATAGTCAAGACCGTAAACATCTCGAGTGAATGGGTGTATAACATTCTGCACGAATTTTTGAGTATGAGAAAACTGTCAGCAAGACGAGTGACTATTGACAGTTGAGAACAAGAGGAATCTTATAACCATTTCACAGGGATGTTTTAACATATTTCAGCGCAACCCAATGAGTTCTTGCGTTGTTATATCACGGTTGATAAAACTTGGATCCATTACTATCAACCTGAAACCAAACACGATCAAAGCAATGGATTTCCTTCGGCGAACCTGCTCCAAAGAAAGCGAAAACCATTCTGTCGGCAGGTAAAATCATGGCAGCTGTCTTTTGGAATTCACAAGAAGTGATAGACATGCATTGCCTAGAAAAGGGTAAAACTATCACAGGTTCATATCATGCTGCAATGCTGGATCATTTTCACAAGGAATTGTTAAAGAAACAACCCCATTTGGTGAAGGAAAAGGTTCTCTTTCACGGATAATGCACCCGCACATAGGTCAGCCATTGCCATCGCAAAACTTGTGAAATTGGGCTACGAACTGCTACCTCACCCATCATATTCTCCAGATTTGGCTCCGAGCGACTTCTTCCTCTTCGAAAACCTGAAAAATTGGCTGGCTGGGAAGAAATTCACGTCCAGCGAACACATATTATCAGAAACAACCTCATATTTTTTGTAAGGGTTACAAATGTTGGAGAAACGTTGGACAACGTGTGTTGTATTGAAAGGAGACTATGATGAGAAATAGAATTGAATTTTTGGAAAAAATGGTTAGTTTCTTTAAAAATTCACTGCCTTATCAATCCGTATTTTACCAAATGGTGCACAGTGGGAGAACGAGTGAAAAATTTTAAATTCACAGAGAAATTCTTAATTCCAACAAGAGTGAAATTGAGATGTTGGGATCTATGTACTGGCTGACGAGAGGAACTGGCAAAACATGGGCATTTTCCTAGCTAAAGTGTCGAAGCCAAATGAAATTCGTTCAGCTGATCATAGACAGTTTATCCCAATTTTATCTTTGTTTCTTTTTATTTCCTTTCATTGAACTTTATTTTAAATATGCATGTGAATAATAATTCATATATTTGTATTATGAAATAAGAGAGATTTGTGATTAGGAAAAGTAAAGTATTCATATCCTAAATACATTATTTGCATTGAAGAATGAAAGAAAATTCAGGTAAACAATTCATTTTACTTCCTATCAATATTAACATAGATGTCAAATTAACACAATACAGTAGCATAAAACAGTCACAGTTCGACTTCGACAAGTTAGGTTGCCTAAGTGCACGGGAATATAGTAGCTGCGCAGACTACATTTATGTGAATTGGGTGGCCTGCACTTTAGATCATCTTTGCAAGTGGCTTTGTACAGCTCTACTATAGCATGAAATGAGATTTACTGAGGTAAATGAAAATAAGATACTGCAGCACAGGAGTCTTACAACTCCCTATATAAGTTCCTTACCTTATAGCTCAGCCCGGATAGCCGTGCACATTTAAACCGCAAACAAAAGTATTAGAAAACAGCAGAATGTTTTGATAGCCTTTAGTATATATTCAAACAATAATACAAAAGAAAATCAACTGCTGAGCATCTGCTACATCCTGTAAAACTCAAAGCTTTTACGGCAAATGTTACTCAGTATAGCTTCACGGGTAATCAGCCGTGTCCAATTGATAAAATTACTAAAACGCAACCTTTCGGCCATTGTAAGCTCCATGGCCTTTTTCAGGAGCTGGATTATTTTGACACGGCTGATTACCCGTGACGCTATAATCAGCATCTGCTACACTCACTTTACGACAGGTAAAGTGTCACAGCTAAGTAATGAAGTACACAACTTCATTTTTAGAAGGATGAAGATCGAAAAAGAGAACTGTTTGTGCGTACCAAGTGAGTATATTCATTATTCACACCATCTAATTATCCAACTTGGCTTTCGATGATATTTTATCTGCACATATAACGAGGCGCTTTATGTAACTGTTACATTCATATCGAAAGATATGTAGCCAAAAATGTTCCTGCATGTTTATGTATATGTGTGTATGCGCGTGTGTGATATCCTTTTATGCAACTTGATGTATAGCATTCGTTTGGTGCGAATTACAGAGTAGGCTATCTAATATCTTAAAATATTTGATCAAAGGGTGGGGTTATAACAACATAGCCAGTAAACCATTCAAAATTCCTCGGTTGTTATCCAGTTCTGCGCAAAAACGTTGCATAATAAAACCTTATGAAAATAGATTTTCTTGACAACATTTACTAATTATGACATTTTCATAAGTTAAGTATTCAAGAAGTTAACTCCTGTGTTTCATTGTTGTGTATACGTAACTGTTAAAGCCATTATTTATTGTCTCCTTTTCATTTATGGCCACTACAGGAAACATTGTTGCTTCGAATCCCCCCAGAAAGAAAAAAAACATATGGTTACATTTGTTGCTTCTCAATTTTTAATGAAAACTCTTTAGAAAACTTGAAGTGTTAGCGACATAAATTTAACGTAGTCTCTATATTCCATAAAATGTATTGTTCCCTTCGAGCCCATCTATATGAGTGAGCAAATTTTGGTCCATGTGTAGGAACTGTGCCTAATTAGCATTATGATGCATCTAAAGATCTACGATAGGTAGCAGTCTGTAAGTCACGATAGGAAAACATGGTGCTACCGATGACCATCTGACTACCTTGCGTATGTGGACGTCAGGTGGTCAAGGTCCATAACAGCTGTAGTGCCATAGATTTTTTTTTAAAGTTCCCTTGTTGTACCCAGTTTATGCTACTGTGTTTATACCGCTTATTTCCGCAACACACATACACACACAAACACCCATGCCGGTGGCGGGACTCAAGCCCGCGACTCTCAGCTTGGCGGAGCGCCGGAGTGACCACTCCAGCGACCACGGCTACTAGGGCCGGCAAATATATTTAACTTTAGTTCTTTATTTCTTATTTATTAAATTATAGTATTACACCAACTATGAATATTTTGATTTCTTATACTAATACCTAGAAGAAGAAGCTATTTCCTTTTGAATTTGGAAGATATACGAACCTCTATTTGTGAGGTGGTATGTGTGTGTTTGTGAAAGAGAGAGAGAGAGAGAACACTGGTATTAAGTAAAATCAATTTCTTTATACAACCTTTTCTAGTCAATCCACATATGAACGAGGATGATATTAATTAAAACAAAACACCACCACTAGATAGGAATGGTGATTAGTTCACCTTTGCTTTAAGGATCTAATGTCAATATTTTGACGGAAATTGCAACATCGTAGCAAATGATTGAAAGAATATTAAGGAAGCAAACTAACAGTATAACGCTCCAATTTAAACCTCGATCATCGTGAACGAGAAATGGATGATATTTTCTCCCTTCCTCTTTAGTTTTCTTCTTGTGATGAACACAAAAAGTGTATTACGTACTTTGCAACTGGAAGGTTACAGAAAAGAGGAACGCATTTTGATAAACTAACAGCATTTGACCGTGAGATTGAAGGAATGAAAAAGCTTGAGAGCGGAAATAAACTGCAAATTTACATAAAGCTGCATGGTACTCATCTTCTCATGGCAAGGAAAACTCAAAAAAAAAATCTTTATCAAGACAACCTGTCTCTAGGGAGACCGAACCTGTGTTTCTCGAATGGGGAGCTGGAACGCTTCTGATATGGAAGCGAGGATAGACAGATAAACGTATATAAAGCTGGTGAGAAAACCGCGGTTGCTTACGATTAAATAAGTACCATGGATATTACCACCAGAGAATTCGAGAATATCCACAAGATATGAGACAACTTGACGGTTAGCAGTTGTACAAGATTATACGAAATTCCTGCCGAATAAACAGAACTTCAGAGGCTATTCCCCGAAAATTTAAGCTATACATTTTATTTGTCTTGTAAATATCTCTCATATATGGTATTTAAATCAAAATCCTTAGAGCCATTTTTTAGAAAATAAAAAATTTCGAAAAATATTCCATGTAGAGGTTATTTTTGGGTAAGGGATTTTCTTGAAAATCTTCATGTAGCATCTTTGCAAGGTATTGAATCTAAATATAAAGTTTGGTGGTTATCCAACTTTTCGTTTTTAATTATGCTGTTCACAGGCGCGCGCGCACGCGCACACACACACACACACACAGACAACAGATTCATACAGCAGTATTTTCGGTGAAATCTTGGTATCGAGTTTTTGGGTGGAATGCAATACCATCTCTACCTGCTATGTACGTGGTAGAGAAACTAAAAATGTCTGTAATGATTTTGATTGAAATCATGAGATTGAAATCTGTAATGAGATTTGGCATGAAAGTTATCTTGAATGTTCTGTAAGTAGCCCTTGATGATCTCTTCATTCTGATTGAATTTAGTATATCTGAAAACTCATAACAGAAACACAGAAACTTAGTACCCAAAAAATCCTATGTAATACATTCACACGAATTTCTCTACCCTTTGTCGTTTATTAGTGGGTATACAAATTATTCTTACTCAAGCTTATTTTTCCATTTACTACATTTTAATCCAAATAAAGCTTTGCAGACATAGCTACAATATACATTTTGTTACAGATATAAAGCGAACAGCGACAGTCAGATATTTAATTTCATGCAATCGTGAAAAACAACTGAACGTCGAAATGACTAAAACGGACCAAGGAATGAACAAGTCGAATCTTTATTAACGGATATCTCAGAAGCGGTTTATGCTACAAAACAACTTATCTTAAATACATTGCGTGTTTTCAAGAGACCTAATTTTTTTGTGCAGTACGTTTTGGTCTATCGCTTAACGTTTACCAGTTACACAAGATTATACAAAAAATTCCTCCCGAATGAAGAGCACTTTATAAGCTGTTTCCAGAAAATTCAATATATAAATTTTATTTGTCATGAAAATATGTTTCATATATAGTATTTTAATAAAAATTCTTAGACATTTTGTAAAAGAATAGAAAATTTCGAAAAATGTGCCTTGTAAAGGCAAGTTTGGGGTGGGGGATTTTTGTTGAAAATCCTCGTGTCCATCTTTAGAAGATATTGAACCTAAATACCAAGTTTGGTATTTATTCGACAATTCGTTTTTCACAGACACACACACTCACACAGAAAGTTTTCAAAAAATATTTTTTTGGGATCCAGGGAGCCTCAGAACGTATATTTCCGCTGAAATCTCGGTGTATAATTTTTGGATGGAGTACAATTCCTTCTCTAGGAATTCCTAAGGCAGATTTTACGTACGTGGTAGAGAAAGTAAAAAGGTTTCGAACGATATCCATTATGACTGTCCATAAATGCGTAACGGTAGGAAGAATAATTATCGGCTGATTGTCCTCTTATACTGTGATCAAGCCACGATTGGTTATTCAAGGCGTTCTTAAACGCTATACGTTCTTATCGCGCTTACATCATATGAATACAGTATCTGTTATATTAATAGTTGGTTTTTCTCAACATTTAGACCAGATCATGGCACACTAAATGCTATTACTTAGCCGTATTCCCAAACTTTATGAATCTCATTGTTCTAGTACCGCGACACACCGACTTCATTAGTCGCCTGATTCAACCTGCTCTACACATTGCGGCTTCAAGTCACGTAGTTTCATTTTATTCCTCGTGCCAATGAGCTTAGAAAGTCTCAGTGTGTAAACGGATCAGTGTATCCCTGCTTTGTTAACTAAAAGGTCGCAGATTCAATTATGGGTGCACTACATGCATGATTATTCCACCACTCTCTTGAAAATGTTTTCTTAGTGTAGTATTGCCAAGCATGTGCGGAATGTAACATCAACACAAAGTGTAAAGTTGGTGAAATGCTTAACAATAAACTACAGCATGGAATGACAGAAACTTTATTCCGCAAGAGCTGAGCTTAAAACTCTGATTGCCACCAGTTTAACTAGAGTTTCTGCGAATTTCCTTAATGAATCTTCACCTGGCTTCTGAATTATGCCAGGTGAGCATACATTTTCAACAGTCTCAATGTCTACCTGATGGAATAAATAAACGCATAAATAATATTATGAAAGAAAGTAGTAAAAAGAGAAAGTATAAAGCTGATTAGCATCAACCTAAATAAAAGTTTGGTGGAGAAGGCAGCTCTAAGACCATAAGTCTGGAAATACTGCAACATGTATACGAATAGCTATAGATGTCGCCGTGCGACTTTTGAAGTTTATGCGACAAAGGCAAAGCAATTTACAAGTGGTATTAGTCACGCGACTTTATCAATGCCTGATTATTTTCATACCTTTTCTACTACTGTTTAATTCCTCCTGTGATAAATCCAGCTATACTGAAATTTAAGTCCCTAAAATATAATGTCGATGTATTTAGCCAGATTTCAAAAGCAAAACTGACATAAATGAAAGAAATCGAGCATGTTTACTATAGATCACGTTTTCCCTCCGTTACTTAGCAGTGCAGGTGCTTGCAATACGAGGGCATACTGATGAAAGAAGTGACTTTAACAATTTATTGCGTTTTCGATGTGAAGATAACCAGCAACTTTTTATGTGGCTACATCGCGATACTTATAAATAGACATCCCATGATGTAAAATATGAAATTTTGGCTGTTTTAAGTCACACTTCTTAGAAAATGTTTGAATAATATCAAAAGTGCAGAGTATTTTGCAATCACAGCAGATAAAACAACGGGCATAGCCACCAAAAATCAACTTAGTGTCTGTATAAGATTTGTTGCTGCTTTGTTAGAGATAAAACAATGTTTTTAGAGCCATACTCTACAGAAAATAACAAAGCTAAGGCGCTGTTTGATATTATTATTGATATTTTAAGACGGTTTGATTTGCCTGCGTCTAATTGTAGAGGTCAATGTTTCGATGATTCAGCTAACATGACCAGATTATATAATGGTGTCCAGATAAAATTTATGGAAATTGAGAAGAGTGTTATATTTGTGCACTGCCTTGCACACCCTTTGAACCTAGTACAACAAGACACTGTGAAAGCAATCCCGGAATATCGAAATCCATTGAATGTTATGAAGGATTTCATACATTTTGTTAGAGATTCACCTAAAGGATTAGCTGTTTTTGTTCACTTAAAAGGAGCTAACTACAAATTAAAAGCCATTCTGTCCTACAAGATGGGCCATAAGATACTTGGCAACGTCTTCAGTTTTTTCCAACTTTACAGAACTTGAGATTTTTTTCTACGTGTTTAAAAAATGAAAATTCCGACAGTGGAACCAAAGCAAATGACTTTTTAATTAATATGCCGAATCTTTATTTCTTTTTCATGTTATCAGTTTTGGTAAAACTATGTGGTCACATTGATAACGTAAACATGGCACTACAGAGGAGGTCACTACACTTAGAGGAGGCTAATAGGATGATTTCCGCGCTTGTAACATCGATTAAATTAGATGAGAAACAATTTTGAATATTATGGGCTGAAACAACTTCAAAATGTAAACATATAGATGTTGATTCCCCAAAATCACCCCATAAAAGAAAAATCTCTAAGAAATACGATGACCTCAATTTATCTGTAGGTACATTCTGAAGTGTGTGATAAATATAGAATAATATACTATGAAATAATGGATTCAAGAAGTGGTATGAGGCACGCGACTTTATCTAAAATGATTATTTTCATACCTTTTCTACTACTGTTTAATTCCTCCTGTGATAAATATCCCCAGGAAATGGTTTCAGTTTCACACCACTACTCTAACACAACCTTTAAGTAGATTGATAGTTATATGCTAGTCATGGTAGCATAGTATGTATCTTTGCATGGGGCCAAGAGATTCAAAGAAATATCTGATCAACATTTCAAAGGGTATTGTTTAAAATATAGAACATTTCAGACAACAGCGAATACTTCACAAATGTTTAACGTTATAAGAAAGTGCTGCCTTTCTGCTGCAGTGAATTTAAGGCTTCGCACTTACATAAAACACCCAGCGTGTGTGAAAAGGAATAGGCAAATATTTTAGGAAATACTACATATATACCTATACATTTTATCATCATTCCAATCTCTCAATTTTATTTTAATATAATTAATTGAAGTATTTTTACTTTGTCTACAAGTAACTAGTAGGTAGAGAAGGTATTGCATTCAACCCAATTTCGATGCCGAAATTTCACCAGAAATGTATGTTTTGATCTCCCTGGATCCAAATAAAATATTTTTTAGAAGAATGTCCGTGTGCGTGTCTGTATGTCGGTGTGTCTGTGAGCAGCATATCTCAAAAACGAAAAGTCGAGTAAATACCAAACTTGGTATTTAGTTTTAGTATTTTCAAAAGATACGACACGAAGATTTTCAATAACTCCCACCACCGTAAACAAGAGTTTAAATGGTATATTGTTTTAATTTTTTTATTTTCTAAATTATGCCTCAAACCATTTGGATTAAAATACCATATACCTATTAAAGACATCCTCTTCATTGGAAGGAATTTTGTATTATATTGCATAATTGGCAAATGTTAAGTGATAGAGACCTATTACACAAAAAAAAGTTTTTTGGTGGTGTAAATTATTTCTGAGATATCCGCTATTAAATGTTCGATTTGTTCTTTCATGGTCATCCTCTTAAAGCCCTTTCAACATTCAGTTGTTTCTCACGATTGCATGGAAACAGAATAGAATTTTAAGGCCAGCATATAGCGCCTAGTTCTAAACCATTTGACTATCGCTGTTGTCTTTGTATCTATTAGGACATGTGCAATGCAGCTATTTCTGCAAAGGATTATTTGGATTAAAATGTTGTAGATAGAAAAATAAGCTTTAGTAAGAATAGTTTTATCCCCCCTAATAAAATATAGACGGTAGAGAAAGTCATGTCAATGTATCACATATTTTTTTTAGAAAATACAGAATAATACAAAAGTTTTTTGAAAATTGCTATTGGAGATAGGGACTTTCGGGATGGACAGAAATTGACGTGCATGCACACAGCTTTACGATTCTTATGAATTAATGGGAACTTGAAGCATGTGTTACCGGCAAAATCTCAATACTAATTTTCTGAGGTTGAATATTTCTTGTGCTGTGCATAAGAGGTATAAAAAGGGAAACCAAGCGTTATTGAGAATAATTATACGCGCATAACTTTCTACCCATTTCATTTTAATTGTACATCAATACAGGATGTATGTTCTTCAGAATGCAGGGCAACCTAAAGACAATTTTCTGTGATTAACAACGTTTTTCGGCATACAGAGTGTGGGTGTGTTGATAAAATCATTTAACCTCTCTCCTAGAAGGACCCTGGACAAAGGTCTGTGTGTTCGGTAGATAATAGAGTAAAAATTAAATAACATTTTATTTAGCTTCTGTGTTGAAGTGTAGTAGCCCCGAGCGGTTCCTGGCTACGAAATATGCCTGAGTTTGAGCCAGTGTGTGCGTGTGTGTGTTTGTGTCGATAAAACCATTAACCTCTCTTAGACGGACGCTGTACAAAGGTCGTTCGGCAGTCAAAAGAGAGTAAAAACTAAATAACATTTTATCTAGCTTCTGTGTCGTGATGTAGTGGCCCAGAGCGCTGTGCTCCGGTTCAAGGCTACAAAATATCCAGGATTTGAGTCAATCCATGGGAGCGAAGATTTTTCGACCCATTTATGAGAACGGTACTCACTCAGTCACGTCTTACTTCTGGTTTGTATTTTATTTGTTTCCTATTTTTCGTTTTGCATTCTTTTAATATCTTGTATCCATTATTGTGTATTTGCTTGTATGTGCTCATTAATTGAATATACTTTTTTTATACTCCAATTTCTTGTTTCGTATTTGGTCCAATATTGTTTATTATTTTCCGTTTCCTAAAAAGCTTTAAACTCTGCAGTCCGTATATATTGTTGCTCCTTTTTTACTTTCTCTACTACGTAGAGTAAGTAAAAAGCATTTTTGGAAACATGTTCGTGTGTCTGTGTGTGTGTGTGTGTGTGTGTGTGTGTGTCTGTGAAGAGCATAACTCAGAAACGAACAGTCTGATAAACACCAAACTTGGTATTTAGGTTCAGTATCTTCCAGAGATGCAACACGACGGTTTTCAAGAAAATCCCCCACCCCATATTACTCTTTACATGGAACATTTTTCGAAATTTTAATTTTCTCAGAAATGGCTCTAACCATTTTGATTAAAATATCATATATTTAAGATATTTTCATGACAAATGAAATGTATATCTCGAATTTTCTGGGAATGTCTCCAAAAGTATTCTTCATTGTGAACGACTGTTGCATAACTGGTAAACCATTAGAGATAGACAAAATTTTACTACACAAAAAATGTAGATCGCGTTAAAATACACAATTTGTGTCATAAACATTTTTGTTGTTGAGTGAACCATTTTCGAGATATTGCTTCTTATTTCCTAAATTTTTCAATACTTATTTTCTAAAATGGGAATTCGTTATTCATTTTTTTGCCTTCAGTATGCAAAGAGTATTAATCTGTTGCAAAGAGAATGGTGCTGCACATAGCAACCAGCTATTAAGTGATATGTCTATGCTTAAATGTCTCTGTTTTTCTATATTGCCCTTGCAAATACAAAACAAGGGGAACATAGTAGGCCTTAAGCGATAGTCAAATATTTTTATAACCGGTCACTATGTGTAAAATGTAATTGTCTTTGCATGACAAAAGATGGTTTGGCTATTACCTTATAGAATGAAAATTTTGCGTCTTGTTTTGTTTAGTTGTTTAGAGGTATTTGTGTTGTACCACACGTCATTTGAAATTTATTAAGTTTATATTTATATCGTTTTTTCTTTCGCAATTTATACCCTAGACTAAAAATCTGAAATTAGATATTTTCTCAATTATATCATTTATTATAATCTTGGAATGTACAGGGTATTTTCCTCTCAATGCCATAACTTAAGTTTTCTTACACTATATTTTGAAATTATATTTCTCAAATAATTAGCTTAAGAAATATATTGCTTATTACAGTTCAATAATAATAATAATAATAATAATAATAATAATAATGATAATAATAATAAATACAAGAGCGACAAAGATCATTTTTATTAAATGAAGCAATGATTATTTTTAAAAAAATTTAAATAATTATATTGTTTTTCAAAGTATTCTCCTTTAACATCAATAGAATTTTTATATTCAATGAAACCAGTGCTTAAAGCAATGATACCATTCTTTCAAAGGCACTCCAGAACCCAGGTTTTATAATATTCCACTGCTTCATCTGATGATGAAAAACTGATTCCACAAATTTTGTCTGTAACCTTTGGAAACAAAAAGAAACCACAAAGTGCTAAGTCAGGGCTCTATGGTTGAGGGTCCATGGTGCTGAACTTTAGGGCATCCGGATACTCAGTGGTAGTTTTGCTGCATGTAACCATTCATTGTCATAATCTAACGTTATTTTTCCTTTTGGACGTTTTTCACGAACATTTTCAAAACTTAGCAGCAAACACACATTTGTATACCAATTGGCAGCAATGATTCGTCTATCTTCTAATGCTATAGTATAGTATATAGTATATAGTCCGTTTTAGAGAAGAAACTAGCAACCATTTTCTTACCCACACTGTGAATTCGTCAGAATTTTGTAGGCTTTTGTTCCGTTCAAAAGCCGAATGAGCCAATTGACTTATTTTTCCACTATTACAACAATAAATCAAAGATTCATCGTCAAAAACGAATTCGAAACGAAATTTAAAGTGTCGCCTGAAATTTTTCTAGTTCTTCTGTACCAAGTTTTAGTACTTCTGTTGTTGTTTTCGATCGGGAATCAGTTTATGTGGACTCCATCGACACAAAAATTTTCTCAGTGTATCTATTGATGTAAAATGTTCATAACAATGGCCAATTTCCCCGAACAAATTTATAAAATTTCCGTCGATCTTATTCAAGCATTGCCTGAACAGCGGCAATATTTTGATCAATAAAAGCAATTCTTTGGCGTCACATCACTAAAAAAAACCTTAGATAGGGCTTCTTCGCCAAATGTATTTCTAAGCCGATCTTTGCATTGTTTAGGCGTTAATGACGTTTAAAATTGCAAAAAAACAATATTTAAGTGATGATAATGAACAAATTATTAGAGCAAATCGAACAAACTACATGGCAATCAACTTCAACTCCCAAAAGTTTAGAAGGTAGCTGTCAAATATGAAGAAATTAGATTGTTTTTGAAACATGGCATTCTAAAAATTTCCAGTATCGCCCATGTAATTTATTACATTATTATTGTTATTATTATTTAAATCATCAACTGCCTTTGCAGTTCTGCTTAGGCAACTCCCTACTCCAATGAGTTCGAGCCTGCGGTTTTCTATCAGGCAACTTCTCCGCCTTGCATATAGTATACTCTCCAGGGGCAGAGGTTTGGTTGAGGAGCTGGATTTATGCGCATACGGAAAAATGGAATTTAAACATACATTACTCTCTGAAATTGAAACTGAGTTTTATTTACCGACGCTCTTTAACTACTATGGTTCTTAGCGTCCCATTCTATATTGGGAGTGAAAGACCGGAAATTTTGCTCAGAGGCCTCTTTATTGGCTTGAGGTTCTTTTACGTGCCGTAAATCTACGACACGGGACCACCGGCTTTACTTCCCCTCCGAAGGAAGCCGTGCTAAGGATTTTTACGCCCGAAAAAATCCATTGCCCTCCGCCAGGTTTGAACCCGCGACCTCGGGAACCAGAGGCTAGCACGGTACCACTAGTCCACGGAGGACGACACATTACTGTCTGATTTCAGTTCTTGACTTAAGTTCGAATTGTTGTTTGCTCCGTTAGTAATACTGTAATCAGTACAGATGCATAGCCGAAATGTTGAGATAAGACATAATATACGCAAAAAGCTCAGAGTTCGTGGTAGTGTGTATTTATTTCTTATATTCCATTTTATTTTACGTCGCTTTAACTCCTTGATCATACGCGATGGATATGTTGTTGGATATCTCTTAGAACGATATGTGATGGACAGTTAGCCTTCTAGGTCACATTCCCGTAACCCCTGCTTCATGCCGTGCAGATGGCATTAGGGTGCCGTCCAGTCTAACCGCCGCCCTCACACAGAGAGCGGACAGTTTGCCTTCAATGAACTATGGGTCGTGGTATTAAATATCCGATCCGGTATTTACCTTGACAACTGAGGAAAACCACTAAAAAATCTCAGACAGATTGATCGGCGCACGGGTTTTGAACCCGGAACATCCCGAATGCGGGTCACAGACTTTACCGCCTGAACCATCTCGCTCGGTTAATATACATTAATGTTAAAATGAATAATGAGTGTTTATTTCACAGTATGAATCGTTATAAATATTACATCTAGATTGTGTTAGCTCACAGGAAACAAAAGAACCAGAACTAAATCTTTATATACCTACTTCTAGGTTTACTGGAAAATTAAAGGAAACAACGAATGTTTCGTAAATGCCTGATGCCACAAGGGTTGCGGACTTTAATAAGCTATACATATTTTTAAAGCAGCAAACTTTGGCTGTTCCCAAAGAATATCCAGCGACATGAAAAATGAAGAGGATTTAAGGGCCTATTTGTAGAAAACTCAAGAAAGAGGTTTTGATCGCTATAAATGTATGTCATTTTACATCAAAATACATTTTGTGAAGGTAGAAAGGTAAGCAATATTTTTCTAAATGTATTAAACATTAGTTTTCTTAAAACAAGTTTGCCTTAAGTATAAACCTTGATTTTTCTGTGACTTTTCGTTTTTGAGTTAGATTATTAATAAAAAAAGAATCTGATGGTTACACTCACATGACTTTCTCTACTCTTGTACAAACTATATTTACAAACGCTTATTCTCCATATGCTTCATGTAAATCGAGATGTTAATCTTACTTCTAATTTTCTTGTAGATGCAAGGGGAATTGGTAGGATTTAAGCTATAGTCAAATATTTTAAGAGCTGGTTGCTATGTGGAGTATTCCATTCTCTTTGCATTACCAGGACAAAAACAAAATGAATAACGAATTTGAGAAAACTGTAAGTATTGGAAAATTTAAGGGAATAACAAGCGATATCTCAAAAATGGTTCAATGAACAAAAGAATGTAGATGACATAAATTATGTATTTTAACGCGATCTACATGTTTTGTGTAGTAAAATTTTGTCTATCTCTTATGGTTACTTTTGGAGACACTCCCAGAAAATTCGAGATATACATTTCATTTTTCATGAAAATATCATAAACATATGATGTTTTAATCAAAATCCTTAGAGCCATTTCTGAAAAAATTAAAATTTTCGAAAAATGTTCCATGTAAAGGGTAATTTGGGGTGGAGGATTTTCCTGAAAACCTTCGTGTCTCATCTCTGGAAGATACTGAACCTAAATACCAAGTTTTGTGTTTATCCAACTGTTTGTTTCTGAGTTGTGCTGTTCACAGACACACAGACACACACACGAACATGTTTCCAAAAATGCTGTTTATGGATTCAGGAGGCCTCAAAACATATATTTCCGGTGATATCCCGATATCGAATTTTTGGGTGGAATACAATACTTCCCCTACTTACTATACGTAGTAGAGAAAGTAAAAAATGCAGTGGTATCAGAGGTATGACAGGTACGTAGAATAAAGGCATGTTCACAATAACACAGAAAGGTAGCCAGAACGAGAACGACAAAGTTAAAATACGTGTACTATAATGTTAGGTTCACAATTAACGGGAAGCCTTTCCCGGGTCCCGGAAATGAGAAAGAAGTTTAGGCCAAGTTCTAACTTTCTCTTCTCATTCATGGGCAAGGCATATTAGATCCGTATTGTTCATACTAGACTCTTCACTGTGAAGATTATTCAAGGCAGCTTACCCTAGTCGGAAAGTGAAAAATCTGACGCTCTACCTTTTATCGTTTTTAGTAGGTATACAAATTATTCTTACGAATGTTTATTTTCCTATCTACTTAATTTAATAGACATAAACCATTCCGGAAATAGCTGCATAATACATTTCCTTATTTATACAATAGTCAAATTTTTTAGAACTTGGCGCTATACGCTGGCCTTAAAATCCACTCTCTTTCCGATCGCAAGAAGCAACTGAAAATCGACAGAACTTTGAAACATTGGTTAAGTATTAACAATTTGAACCATTAATAACATATATCTCAGAAATGGCTTATGCTACAAAAAAACTTATTTGAAATAAATTGTGTTTTAAACAGATGTACATTTTTTGTGTAGTGCGTTTTCGTCTATCGCTTAAAGTTTAGCAGTTATGCAAGATTATACAAAATTCTTAAAGAATGAAGAGCTCTTCACAGGTTATTTCTAGAAAATTCAAGATATAAATTTTTTGCCATGTATTTATTGTTATAGTTTGGATTTTAAACAAAATCGTTAGAGCCAGCTTTTGAAAAATCAATCTTTTCGAAACATATTGCATGTGAAGGTAGTTGGCGTGGGGGAATTTACTTGAAAATCTTCGTGGGACCTTAAAACACGTATTTCTTTGAAATATCAGTATGGAATTTTAAGATGGAATCGTAATACCTTCTCTATGTACTGTGTACGTCATAGAGAAGGTGAAACGTGTATTTTTTATTCGGGTGGCCTAAAAACAACTATTTCCGTTGAAATGCTAGTATTGAGTTTTTGGGTGAAGTGCAATACCATCCCTAGCTACTATATACGTGTCAGAGAAAGTAAAAAATGAAACTGGAAGAAATCTAGCAAATGTGCATCATAACCTCAGATCCTGACACTCGTGGAACCATTGAGCTTTGATTCTTCTGGCAAAACAAAAGCGCCATTTTTAATTTGTTTGTATGCAACTCAAATACTATTTCCTCAATAACAATAGCAAAAGCTACAAAGACAGCAAAAGCCGGTATAAATTAACAAAAACAACAAATAAATTTAATGTACATCATTAAAAAGGAATGAAAGTTTGGTACGGCTAGAGGAATCGCAAATAGTAATGAATCGACATTTAGAAAATATTTGCTCTATCGAATTCTGACGTTGGCTAACCCGCATTATGCGGGCTAAACTGGAACTAAATGAGAAAATATCAGTTAGAAACAAACTAAAACTCAATGCGCAAAATCGACTTTCGATTTGGCCATGGATATTGTGATTTTGTTCAGTTTTTCAACTGTCACTTTTCTCAGTTCTGTGTCGTTTCGTTTTATGCAGTTCACCTTTATTGGGGGTTCATTTCACTAAGATGAACTAGTTCAATTCTCTGTCACCTTACTTCTTTCGTGACGTAGCCTCTTCACGCCGGGCGGTTCACTACACTCGAGAGTCGAACACAAGACCTCCACAACAGTCTCGCCTACTTTCTCGGAGAATGGCTCTTGACGTCGCACCAAAAACGCAGTCGCTAACTCGCTCGCACACTGACTCCAAAACTCTGACTGCTCTCGCGAGAGCTCACGCTTACGCAGTCAGTGGCATCTTTCCGCATGGTTTTCGAGCGTTCTAGAACTATTTCGACACACTCTCTGGAAGAGCGGGGACAAGCTTTCAGAAGGTTCCATTCATCTGCCGATAGCAGACTCGTTGTTTACGCTGCAAACGGAGTTATCTTGTGTACTCTGACCGCCCGGCGCCAACCTCCCGATAACCTCGGGCCATAACGTTGCGCCACAATATGCATTTCCGTTCTTACTGCGAACCGAAATCTTGTTTGCTGTTTGTTGTCGTTTCCGTGTGTCATTGTGAACCAGCCTTAAGGTACAGACCGTCAAGGCAGATGGTATTCAAGGTATTCTTAATGTTCTTTTTCCCACAATTTTTTTAATATTTACATAAATATAGTATAATTTTTAAACTTCCTTTAATGGCAGTTGCATAAGTTAAGCCTGAATTAAAACTAATAGCTTTTGAATCATCCTTAAATTTTTTATGGGTGAGTCCCCGGATATTTAACGACTATGGAAAAAAATTACACTAATAATTGAATTCATTATTTGACGAGGGAAACACGATGTAAGTGGAAACAGATTTAGACGTAGTAACAAAGCTAATCCACAGATTCAGCAGAATGTTGTGCGTTCGTGACAAGGGCGGAACTGACGTGACACAACAACGTGATAAATTAGCGAGAGAATTAATCGGGAATTAGCCAAGCGTGTCGACTTGATGGCCCTTAGCGATACTAGACGTTATGGCATTAACTAGTCAAACTATTTTAAAATAACGTATTCCAGATACTCCTATCCGGAGGGGGAAAGAAATATAATTGTTTTGATGTTTGCTGAACCTATACAGTTTTCATTTATATATAGAGAACAAACGAACTGTAGGTATAATCCTTCATAATAATGACATTTTACGCCGAGCGTCAATGTACAAAAACCATATTTGATTTAAATAATTAGGCTTAATGAGAACTAAAAAAATGTTGACATAATTGCAATTCTTGTGCACCGTTAGCAACTAAAACATAAAATTCTTTACTTCTGCTTGGTGCATAGTATAATTTTTTCGACGATAGTGGTTTTGATCCACTTTCCAAACATGCTGTCATGGCGGAAAGTTGAATTTCCTGCAAGCGATGCGGTAACCTAACATACCTATGTGTTTTGCCTATTTAAATGCATGTATACGCATGAACTATATTAAATCCTCTAACCTTTGATATATTTATTGCTGCATACATGTTATAATAATAGTTAGTGATCAAAATTACTTGCTTACGATTTAATTCATGCAGCAGGTAAATATGAGCTGCAAGTTATTGATTTTTAAGAGCAATATGCAGGAAATTTTGCCACCAAGTTTAATGTTACTAAGCTTGCTACCGGAACCAAAGTTTAACAACAGTTAGTAATTCACTTTAATTTCTCTTAAGTGCTATTTCATTTATTCACTATCATCGAAAAATAGTATGCAATGCATATGCATTAAGTGCATTGGAGAATCTCGGAAATAGAAGGTACTCAAACTCTTCGTCTGTCTTCAATAATGTACTCACCTCTCTTGTATAGCAGTATTATTATTGCGCTTTCAAATAGTGAGTAGCGAATCTAGACTTCTGGCACTCTTATGCGAACTGGAGTGGAAAGGAGAGGCTACATTAGCATATGCATACATCTCTAACTATAAAATTACTTATGCGTAACAGGTGAAGTTCCTTAATAGAGAATAAATTCTAATGTCATCATACGCTGATTTCATTCACCTTACGATTTGGTTTCTTTTCAAATCCTAGCCTAAAACTAGTGAAAGTGATCATAGCAAAAACTGAGTTAAGGTAAGTGTTGAACAAGGAATATGGGATTGTCTGTAAGCACTTAAGGAACCAGTGGACTGAGCCATATTCCAAAACTTTTACACTTGAAACATAAAATACTGGAATACTCGTTTTACATGCGCGCGCGCATACACCACACACACACACACACACACACACACACACACACACACACACACACACACACACACAAATTAGGCACATAAGAAAATATTAATCTGATTTGAAGGAACTAATAACTATTAAAGCATAAATCTTTTTGTTATATGTATTATAAAGATAAAATTAGCTTTCATAATTTTACACATTTAAAGCTATCTCATGTCTAATATAATTCCGTTATTAAAGGTTAAAATAAACATAAAGGAAATAAAAAAATATATGTTACACTCGCATGACTTTCTCTACTCTTGTACAAACTATTTTTACAAACTCTTATTCTCCATCTACTCCATATTAATCTAGATAAAGATTTGCAGAAACGAACTTTTGACATGCAAAGCGAATTACATTTTACACATACGACCAGTTCTAAAAATATTTGACTTCCACTTAAGGCGTACTATGTTCCCCTTGTTTTGTATTTGCAAGGGCAATATAGAAATACAGTAGCCTTTAAGCATCGACATATATCTTAATAGCTGGTTGCTAGGTGCAGCACCATTCTCTTTGCTACAGATTAATACTCTTTGCATATCCAAAACAAAAAAATGAATAACGAATTGCCATTTGGGAAAATAAGTATTGAAAAATTTAAGGGAATAACAAGCAATATCTCGAAAATGGTTCACTCAACAAAAAATGTATATGACATAAACTGTGTATTTTAACGCGATCTACATTTTTGTATAGTAAAATTTTGTCTGTCTCTTATGGTTTACCAGTTATGCAAAAGTCGTTTACAATGAAGAATATTTTTGGATACATTCCCAGAAAATTCGAGATATACATTTTATTTGTCATGGAAGAATCTTAAACATATGATATTTTAATCAAAATCGTTAGAGCCATTTTTGAGAAAATTAAAATTTTCGAAAAATGTTCCATGTAAAGGGTAGTCTGGGGTGGGGGATTTTCTTGAAAACCTTCGTGTCGCATCTCTGGAAGATACTGAACCTAAATACCAAGTCTGGTGTTTATCCGACTGTTCGTTTCCGAGTTTTGCTGTTCACAGACACACACACACAGACACACACGGAAATGTTTCCAAAAATGCTTTTTTTGGATTCAGGGGGTCTCAAAACATATATTTCCTGTAAAATCTCGGTATTAAATTATTGGGTGGAATACAATACTTCCCCTACCTACTATACTTAGTAGAGAAAGTAAAAATTATATGTGATCTTCAAGAAATAACAAGGGAGAGATTAGTGAAGTATTTTGTGCGGAGTATGGTATTGTAAGGAAGTGAGGAGAAATGGTTTAGAAAACTGGCTCTATGAAGATGACTTGAACGCGTGAAAGGACAGAAATAATAAATACATGGGACATAGGATAGGATGTGGAGAAAGAACTGTAGTTAAGTTGATCAGGAAGAGAAAAATAATATGATTGAGGTATTGTCAGAAGAAACTGCTTGCAAAGAGTTCCACTAGTAAGAATTGTAAAAAGCTTCTGAGAAAAAGATATCAGTTCATAAAGTAAAACTAATATAAATTAATCGTATGAAGATACAAACAAAAAGCAGAAAATAGTGAACACCTGAGGGGTCTGGATTTGCAAGTACCTGCTCATCGGCAGAAATATTTTTATTTTTTGTGGAATTCTGTGGAATGCAGTTATAGGCTGCATTCTTTCGTATAAAGAATGTTACTTCCGTTGTTTATTTTTTTACTAAGGGTTATTTTGTTGGGATTCTAATTTTATACTAATTTGTGATTGAGAATGGAAATATTACAATACTTCTGAAGGGAGTATCATTCAAATAAATGTGTACCAGTTTTAACAAAAGGGCTCACATCCAAAATCTGCAATATACACACCTTAGACCTTTTCGTTTTTCACTCCAGTAGTATCAATCACATGTCCATGACTTTTATTTGTTTTAAAGTTACATTTTCTTCTAGTATAATATAATTTATAGTATTTACACATTGAATTGTCCACACCGAATGATTTTTTCATAAACCTCATATCGTTGGGAGATATGGCATTCCAGATTTTTCCTACGTTTGCTGATGAGGCACAATGATGCAGACGCTATTGTAAAAAAAGCTGACGTAAAAAGGCGATCCCGCAGCAATTTTGCATATGAATTTTAGAAATAAATCCCCAAAGGGATAAAAAGGGAGCAGAAAATATTCTATGGAAATGGCAACTCAGCGGCATAAATACATTGCAACATCGCGGAAACGAGCTCCACCCACGCGCTATGATATTTCTCTTCTAAAGAGTTTGCCACCTTTCTGTGTTTATTCTGAGATAAAGAGGTTTCAACGAAAAGTAAAAAGAAAAAATATTGGGACACTTTCTTTTGTGTGCTTTTCTCTTAATCAGAACCCTCTGGTGCTTCATGAATTTTCAGGAAATGAAAAGAATACCGGAATAGTGAAAGAATATTATACACTAGGTAGAATATTTTAGTAAATGAAGGTGTATGCGAGTATCATGATTTGTGTACGGATGGGCCACTTCATTTTGCGCTCAAAATATCTGCAAAGAAAGGGGAAGGGGGGATCTGTTCTTTATATTCGTTGCTTTCTCTCCAATCTTTATTATCTTTAAACCAGCTTTATTTTTTTTCACACTGCTCCTTCATAGCAGTCTTATAGCAGCCACATTTATTTGCATACATGACTTATCTCTCTTGTTTGCCAACTTACTTCTCGAAGATTAATCCCAAAGGCAATATAACATGAATTTACTTTAATTAATGTCAAGTCAGAACTGCAGCAGGTTTCCTGGCTGGGGAATTAGTGATATGGAAATTCCCATTTGTCTTATTTACGTTGAGATAGTGATGCGTTTTACTTTCTCCACTTCTTACCTATAGTAGGTAGAGAAAGTATTGCAATCCACTCAAATACTGAGATTTCACTGGAAATACACGTTTTGAGACTCCCTGGATAAAAAAACAGACATTTTAGAAAACCCCGTGTGTTTGTACCTATGTATGTGCGTGTTTGTGATGTCTGTACATTTGTTTGTGAACAGCATAACTCAAAAACGAAAAATACCAGACTTTGTATTTTCAATCAGTGTCTTCCAAGTATAGGACATAAAATTTTAAAGAAATTCCTCCACCCAAACCATTTGGAAACATTCTCGTTATTTTTGACTTTCCCAAAAATAGGTCTAATGATTTTTCTTAAAATACCAGCTGCTTAAGATATTTGGCGACAAATACCATGAATTTTCTCCGAATATCCTGAAGTTCTTCTCGTTCTGAAGTCGTTCGTATAACTGGTAGTAGAACAAGCTTTGTAAGAATAGTTTGTGTATGGGTATTAGATAGAGGATGGGAAAGTATAGCTGTGGTGCACGGATGTTTTGTAGAGAAATACTAGGGCTACCGAAGTCAATTGTAAGACAGGTAGCACAATTAGAGATGGGCAGGGTGGCAACTAAGGGGAAGATAATGGAAAGAGCTTTGAAATTTTGGTTCAGAACTTTAAATCTAGGAAAAAGTAATGTGCTAAGACAATGTATTCAATACCAAGAGAATAGCTTAATGAATGATGGATGGGTAAGTAAATTACGGAACATTTTGGAGAAAAATGGGTTAGGAGATATATGGAGAAGGAGGGAAAATAACGTGAAAATTTTTTGGAAAAAGGCGAGGAAAATACTGGGAGATATAGAAATACAAATCATGTTCAGTGAAATTGCCGAAAGGTGCTCATTAGTTTGTTATAGGCCAATGAATAATACATGGGGTAGAGAAAAATATATCGACATGGTAAATAAAGAAGAGAGAGAATCTATTGCATGGGTAAGAACCGGAACATGGAGGCTAAAAGGTCTAAGACAGGGTATTCCTCAGAACCATTGTCCGATATGTGGTGGTAATGAAGACATTGAACACATAGTATTTAAGTGCCAAGGAACAGAAAATTGGAGAAAAGAATTTTTTTAATAAGAAGTGGTTGAAGGGGGATAGAAATACACTTATGATTGAAATGATATGTAAGGACGCTAGAAGCATTGGACAGTTTTTGTGTAAAGTAAAAAATAAATGGCTTTGGACAGTGGAAAGAGAAAAGTAAGAGGTAGTGCATTTTACTTTAAATGGAAAACTATAGTGAATGTTAAGTAATCAATAAATGAAAAGTGAAAAACAAGTGGAAATGGGACATGAAAAAACTGGAAAAAAGAGCAAGATAATTTATTGACAAGAAATTGTAAAATGTAAATAAACTGTAGTGATTGTCTACTGAATGAGTGACCAGAGTCAAAGTGCAGTAGACAATCAAATTTGTAAAACTCTTAGCACAATAAAAGAATAGTTTGTAGAAAAGTGAGTAGAGAGAGTGAATGTAAAATCACATTTTCTCACATTCCTTGGGCTTCTAGGTATGTCAAAATATCTTAATAAACACTTTTTATATATAGCTAGCTATCTTATGGTTTATTCAGTGTTTCTCCTCGCCGAGTTTCTGGTTTTATCGAGTTGAAAGCACATACTGTCTAATGATTGGCTGCATGTAATATAACTGTTACTTTAATACCACGGTTAAAAAATAAATTGGAAGAAAAAAACAAATTGTTATTCAGTCCAAGTAGCCAAATTCACTGCATATACATCGACTAATGGGTACTTTTCCCTGGCTTATAATAGTTAACTAGGCGTCATTCGATGTATTATATTGCTCCTCAAGATAGCGTGTAACTATTGTCTGTTACACCTTGTTGAGACACAAGCATCAATCAGGTGCTTTTCGTCATGCAACCAACGTTTATGTGATTATCTTGCATATGACCTTTTTATCTTTCATCAGCATCAACTTTTAAAATATCATTACGTGATCGAACAATACTTTTCAAAAGCATTCATTCTTCGAGGCGCCTTGGAGCTTTGCATAAAATAATGTAAATAGTAGAATTCCTTATAGCTCTTCATTTCCATCTCTGTTTATCCCGCTGACTGTTGTAGTTATATACTACAATAAGTAAACATATTTTTCCTTATGGAGTTACTTCACTTATATGGATAATAATTATGATTTATGCCAGACGAAAAGAGATGCACACAATATTTCGTTAGTAAAAAGATATCAATAGCTATTGATGGGTAACATTTTTATTATCAAGTTTAATTAATTCAACTGTTATAATATAATGCTGGTGTACAATTTATCTTGTCATAACAGTTTGATACTATAATCTAATGTTACACTTCGTTATACGAAATACTGCTTCTGTTGCATTTAACAATGCGTCTCTGCAAGAGGTAGGTACTATCGCTTGCTATATATTTACCGCGGAAGCATTTGATCGCTAGTGCAGTATGGATGCACTGAAAGACGCGATAGGGAATGTAAGAAAGGCTAGACGCACTGTGGAATGTACACACCACCGAGTTGCACGTAAAAGTTGAATCGAAATCAGACTCATATGTGGTCGGAAATAGAGAGGACTGAAGAGTGATAATCTCAATTTTGCAACCCCATTTTATAAACAGGTGAATGAATGGAATTAAAGCAGCAAACTTAAGCTACACTTAAATTCTAATTTTCTTTCTCATGACCTACTCCTAACTGGCGTACTCAACCCCGCGAGTTAGTCGTCCTCCATAGACTAGTGGTACCGTGCTAGCCTCTAGCCTCGGGTTCAAACCTAGCAGAGGGCGATGGATTTTTTCGGGCGTAAAAATCCTTAGCATGGCTTCCTTCGGAAGGGAAGTAAAGCCGCTGGTCCCGTGTCTTAGATTTACGGCACGTAAAAGAACCTCAAGCCTGATAAAGAGGCCTCTGAGCAAAATTACCGATCTTTCACGCCCAATATAGAATGGGACGCTAAGGACCATAGTAGTTAAGAGCGCCCATAAATAAGAATAATAAAAAAACGCGAGTATACGATTATAGCAATTTAATTTCGTTTTCAAAACGTATAACATTTGAAATTTCAATGACAGTTGATAAATGTTTTCCACAAGCAAGTGAAATGAATGCTGAATTGTAAAATGTCTCTGTGAAGGAAATGAACAATAAATGTGAAACACAAACACCCTGGGAGTAAGAACACAGAGCTGGAAATGAAATATTATAAGAGGAACGATGTCCAAGAAAGCTTAAATATCAAACTGTAGCAAAATATGCTAAGTGGGCATTCACATTCTGTAACTATTCTATAAGACCACACATTGGAGTAAAGAATCGAAGTGATTATTAGTAGATCTCTAATTTCAAAGATCACACACAAATATGTATTACGTAATATCATAAGCTTGCCAAATTAAGCTTATAAAATGGCTTCTATATTGTTTCTTAAACTTAACTTAATTTACACTTTAGGAGTAGGAGTACACAGACAGAGGGACCCACAGAAACTGGAGCATAGTACCTCAAGTGGGTCACAGTGGCCACTAACGTGACGCCTAGGTTGAAGGGGAGACCCGAAGGGCGACCAGATACAGACAACGATGTGCGCTAGCAAAGACGGTGACCCTAACAATTTCAGCTGGAACATATCCTAGCCCCGTTAGCCATGCCCTAGCCCGTTCCCTCTGTGGGTCCCGTTGGACCGAGGCACGAGAGGTCCAAGAGACCAAGCAAACGCCAGGAGGAACCCTTCCAAAGCGCAAAATATACCGTCCTACCACAACATACCGAACGCCGTCGCCTGGTACTTCAACCCTGAAAGAGAAAAAGATAATGATGGGGGCAGGAAATGATGGACTGGAAATTTGTGATTGAAGAGAAACCACGCCAGCATTCCCTACCGACCCGAGGATATCATGAAAATTTCCATGATCGTAGTGGCCGCCCCGACGGGAATCAACCCGGGACCTGCCGAATGCAGCTTCATACATTATCGCGGAATCATCTCGGTCGATAATTCAGACATTAAGGGGGGTTAAATCACTTTAAGAAGCATCTCTTTCTTTCTCTCTCTCTCTCTCTCTCTCTCTCTCTCCCTCTTTGCTTTCGTGTTGCCATTCCAGCGACTAGATGCTTTGAATACTATGAATGTGGCTTTCATCATCTCTGTCAGTGTGGGAGTAAAGATCTAAAGAGATTCCGGCGAGCGGTGACACAATGCAATCTTATTTTAAAGTGCCGATGCTGTAGACTGCTGCTCTTACCGACGTGCAACGAGTGGTATTTCCTTGGATATGTTTGCTATAACTATGCACTTTATCCCTGCGTGTTTTAAAAGTGTCTCTGAAATCCCATGTTGAAAACCTGCTTGCAAGTATACTTAGTCGTTTTTTCTTCATGATAGTCATTTTGTTGTGGTTTCTATGATATTTCTTTAGGCCTACATACTAAAAATTCACCGTTTCTGACAAAATTTAATCTTGGTTGTATTATTGAAGTTTTGTTTATTTCTCTGCTTAACATAACTGTTTTCTTTCGACATCGCCGTGTTACAGAAGGACCCTTAAAATGTAATATCAAGGACGTTTAGCCTTTATTAACGTCTTCTCACAGTGGGATTTTTATTTTGAAAAAGAAATAGCGCCCTTGAATTTTGAATTTTGCTCATACTTCACAGGATTTATGATACAAACTCTTGTGAGATACCTTTTTTCTGGTTTTTAGCCATCAACGAAAAGGAAACATACTCTTATTTTCTCCAAACAAATCCAAATTTCCTGCCGCTAAAACAAGTCTATATCCTTACTTCCATTTAAAGAAAAATTCGGAATTTCTATTTGTTTGCTAAGGTTCTATAAAAACAAAACAACTGTCCACAAGAACCGTTAAATAATCACCATTGATGTTTTAATTGAGGTTTAGTTCTGCGGCTGTGATCGTGCCACGCAAAACAACAAGAGGTGCAAGCCCTCTCCAAGAAAAACACGACAACACCATAACACCACCACCTCCGAATTTCACTGTTGGCACTACACACGCTGGCAGATGACGTTCACCGGACATTCGCCATACCCACACCCTGCCATCGGATCGCCACATTGTGTACCGTGATTTGTCACTCCACACAACGTTTTACCACTGTTCAATCGTGTAATGTTGACGCTCCTTACAGCAAGCGAGGCGTCGTTTGGCATTTTCCTGCGTGATGTGTGGCTTATGAGCAGCCGCTCGACCATGGAATCCAAGGTTTCTCACCTCACGCCTAACTGTCATAGTACTTGGAGTTAATCCTGATGCAGTTTGGAATTTCTGTGTGATGGTCTGGATGTCTATTACTCTTTACGACCCTCTTCAAATGTCTGCGGTCTCTGTCAGTCAACACACGAGGTCGGCCTGTACGCTTTTGTGCTGTATATGTCCCTTCACGTTTCCACTTCACTATCACATCAGAAACAGTGGACCTAGGGATGTTTAGGAGTGTGGAAATCTCGCGTACAGACTTCTGACACAAGAGACACCCAATCACCTGACCACGTTCTAAGTCCGTGAGTTCCACGGAGTGTTCCATTCTGCTGTTTCACGGTGTCTAATGACTACTGAGGGCGCGGATAATGAGTACCAGGCAGTAGGTGGCAGCACAATGCACCTAAGATGAAAAGCGTATGTTTGTGGGGGTGTCCGGACACTTTTGATTATATGGTATAGCTACTAAAAACTATTTTAATGAAAGAGTATTACTTAATTGTAATAGCAAGTAGCGGAAGTACCTATTGTGTATTCTACCTAAAATTTTGATATCAAGATTTCACAAGAAACACATGTTTTAAGGTCCCTGAATAAAAAAGTATTTTTAGAAAAAAGGTCCATGTGTACGAATATGTGTCTTTGAGCAGCAACGAAATGTCGAATAAATATCAAACTTGAAACAACTGAATGCAACAGCACTTTAAAAAAAGTGACAATGTGTTAAAAATTAAATTCGATAGCAGGGGATACCTCGGAATTGTCTGATGCCAAATTAACCGTTATTTAAAATAAACTGTGTGTTTCAAAGAGATGTACAGTTTTGTGTACTAAGTTTTTGTTTATATGTTACAGTTTATCCGTTATGTGAAACCATACAAAATTCTTTCGAATGAAGAGGACTTCACACACAAAATTCCATGCATAAATTATATCGAAAATGCTTGGGATGGGGATTTCTTTTTGAAAATCTTGTATCCCATTTTTGGATATATACTGCACTTAAAAACCAATTTTAGTATTTACGCGGCATTTTTGGAGTTATTCTGTTCACACACACACACACACACACACACGGATCTTTTCCTAAAAATTCTTCTTTTGTATTCAATGGGCCTCAAAACATGTATTTCCAGTGAAAGCTCGACATAGAATTTTTAGTGGAATGCAATATTTCCTCTAACCTACTATAGATATATGGCAGAGAAGTGTTCATTTTAGGACGTTTTGTTTTTAGTGAAATTGATAAATTATCACATTCTGTCTTCTTTGCACATCTTTAGTTTTACATGCTGTTTTCATTAAATTAGAGATTGATTTATTAATTTTTATTTACTTGAAAGATATGCTTGAGATCCTTTTTAATTTCAAGTAGGAAATTTTATTTGAAAAGAAGAATTTCTGCTGCAAATATCTGAAAAAGTTATGTTCTAAAGGAATCCCTTGGATATTTCGGATTGTGTTAGTATACATATTTTAACAACTCCAAGAATATCAAATTGAACACTGCAATTTTTACATTACGAGTAATACTTAACTGGGAAATACTTAACGATGCATAATCATTTTGGGTGGTAATTACTATTTTTCAAATGTATTTTCTTTACAAACAGCCAACGGATTGATAAGTGAAACATCTATTTCAGTATTAACAACAGCAAGATTTCTGAAAGAAAATACAAAGTTCAAACTAAATAAACTGTTTCATACAATCCCAATACGTTCCACGTAGATTGTTACTCTTGGCGGCAAAGAAATGCTCCAAGATAAAATTCCTGACCCGAATGAGGAAATGCCATTAGGAAACCAAATTCTCCGCCGCTGAAATGATAACATTTGACAAGATCAAAGACACTTTAAGGGTTTCGTTAATGAATTTAAAATTGGCCAAGACTCTGAGAGAACCGAGGATCAAGTATTTCACTAATGAGAAGCAGCGCGGTTATTGGGAAATTTAATCACAGTCAAAACAGACCAAAACGTCTTCATGGTTTCCAAATGATAATCTCGAATACTCATGAAAGATAATGTTATACTATCATTGATTCTAACTTCGCTACTTGTTAAATCAATATGAAGTTTCATGATTAACTCTTGTACTGAACTAAGTGCATAGTGTACCCAATCCAAATTAGCTAAAAGCCTACAACAATTCCTAATGAGTTTCAAAAATTCAACGTGTATATTCACTTATTACGAAAATCTGATGCCAGGACGAAAGAAAAACTAAGTTGAACTATTACCAGGCTTTATGCGGTGACGTCACAGGTTATAAACCATCCCATCCCTCCTACAGTATGTTGACGTTTGCAGATAGCACTCATCAGACCGTGTTTACCTGCCCTTTAGTGAGTTACGACCGTTGTTGTGTATCTTCTTTGTATTGATATATGGTTTGAGTGTAGTAACGTGAAGCCAACTGCTTAAGAATCACAATGCCCTTACATGACTTTCTCCAATCATCACGAAAGTGGTTCTTCTGTTCACATTACATTACTCAGAACAAAAAAACATTATCGAGGTAAACCCAAATTAAGTAATATTGATTTAGTTACATACATAATATGGAAAACAAACCACAACTATTTCCATTATAACTTAAGTCAGTTTTTCTTACTAATAATCACATGCAGGAAACAAAAAGAATAATTGTCTTAAAATGACTTATAGATGCCGCAATGCCGTAACATAAAGATGTAACAATGAATATTTCTATATGTACTAATTCTACAAACAAGCTATCTTAATACACAAAAGTCAGTGTGTGTATGTAGTGAGTGTATGCATACACACACACACACACACACCAGTTGGCCCAAACAAGTGTCCTTTTGCAGTTTTATGTTTCCTGCATACATAGGTGCAAAAGAAGTTGCCGCATCACTGCTGTTCAAAGTGGCAGTGCAGATACAAAGCGCAAGGTCACTGAGGTAGTTCTGCTGTCTGCAGGTGTTTACGTGGCAGTTTCGTGCTGATAAGCTTCGCGTGGTCACCTGCACGCAGTTCGAGGCAGGTTATTCACACAAAAAGGTAACGTTTACCAATAAAAAACACAAAGATATGGTTATGACCTGTATGGAGAGGAACCAAAATACAGCTGATGCTCGAAGGCTGTGTTCTGAACATTTTTAGATACAGCATCTGTCTTATGAATTCCATTGTATTAAGAAATAATGGAAGGAGGAGGTAGAACGAGGACATTAATTCGTCCACCAAGGTGAGCATGTTTATGCACATGCTTATTATCAATAATGTACTAATAGAAAAAGATTAATTCTAAGCACCTTTAAAATACATAAATATAGTAAAATATCACTTTGTTTAATTTTACTAACTTTGCAGCGCAAATTGGTGCCATATATCTGTACTGACTGAAGATTAACTATCATAGAACTAAATGACGTAACACGTGTGTTCAGGTTTGTGTTAAGCAGCAATCCTGAATTCTTGTTAATGAGCGAATTGCTTCTTAAACAACCGATAAAAGCCCCCCCTTGCACAGATATGTACTCTCTCAATCAAACTCCGGACACTGGCTATACTGTGAAATGTTATTTAAAGACAACTTTCTGGAGTCCAGCTGGGAATCGAATCCGTAACACCTCGTATAGCAGGCAGTGCCTCTAGCAAATGAGCTCTAGGATCAGTAATAGCAGTTAAACCGTTCGTTTTCAAGCATTAGACTTTTATTTACGAGCTCCTCTCTGTCGGTATAGTGTCTCCCCTTTGAGTTCTGCTTAGGCAAATCCTTTGGCATCTGCGCTATCCAGTATAGACTAACTTCAACTAAGGACGGCTTGTATGGGCCACCTGGTATGTATATATGCTCCTTATTATAGACTTCTACAATGTTGCAGCGATTTTGAACCAAACTTGGCACAGATAACCTTGACAAAAGCAAACATTTCTGTCTAGTTTGAATTCAAAATTCCACTGTATTTCATAAGTTTAGTTGTCTCATTTTATGTGATGTCTACAAAAGCTTGCAAGACCATTCTATAAGGGCGATATTGAAGCATTTTAGAATGCCATTTTTCTAAAAATAAATTAAATTTGTTTATATTTGACATTTACTTTCTAATGTTTTGCGAGTTGGTTGCCGTGTAGTTTGTTCGATTTGCTCCAGTAGTTTGTTAATTATCACCATTTAAAGATTGTGTTTTCACCCAAAAATGAATTTTACTAGAGAACATAACTGGGCTATGATTTTTTACGACTTTAAATTGTCATTAATTTGTCATTTAAATTGTCAATGTAAAGATCGAACTAGAAATACATTTGACAAAGGTGCCCCATTTAAAGCAACAATTTATAATTGGTACAGCGAATTCAAAGAGATCTTTTTTTATTCATTTCTTACTTAGTGATGAATTTCATGAAGAACGCCCAAGACCTGATGTTACGGATGAAAAATTTCCGTTGTTAGGTATTGAAAAATTTCGACGGACATCTTATGAATTTATTCTGGGGCATTCGTATGAGTCAAATTCAAAACATTCTACATCAACAGTTAGACATGAGAAAGCTTTGTTCTTTATGGATCCCACATAAACTGACTCCAATCAAAAACCACAGTATCACGACCCTTCGCGAAAGACCTCTGACCTAGCACCTTGTAATTACCTTTGGTTTCCAAAAAAAGATAAAATGTGTTGAATCACCTTTTCATCACATGAATCACTGGAACATTTTAAAAGCCTGGTTTCTGAAGTATCTCAGGAAGAGTGGCATCATTGCTTTAAGAACTGGTTTCATCGAATGCAAAAATTTATGGATGTTAAAGGGGAATACTTTTAAAACGAACAAAATCATTTAAATCTTTTAAAATTAATCCGTGTTTGATTTTCTAAAAAATTTCAGTGTCACCCTGTATATCTTTCTAACTATAATCGAAATAGGTCGAACATTGCCAACATAATAAATAACAATTCCTTACATTTTCAAGGCTTCACAAAATAATAACAGAATAGCGATTTAAAGTATGATTCGTTGATCTCCTCTTTGACACTGATCATGCAGTAATAACACAGTAAAGTAAATAATTAAAACAGTTATACCACATGGAGCTAAGATTGCGCAATTTTAAAGGCGCTACATTCGCTTGGTAAAAATTACTGTGTGTCACACTCACATGACCTTCTCTACTCTTGTACAAATTATTTTTACAAACGCTTATTCTCCATATGCTTCATGTTAATCGAGAGATCGAGATGTTAATCTTATTGCTAATTTTCTTGTAGATGCAAGGGGAATTGGTAGTCAAATCTTTTAAGAGCTGGTTGCTATGTGGAGTATTCCATTCTCTTTGCATTACCAGGACAAAAAAATGAATTCCCATTTGAGAAAAAAACATTAGTATTGCAAAATTTAAGCAATACTAATGTTACCAAGCAATATCTCGAAAATGGTCCACTCAACCAAAAAAATGTATATGACATAAATTGTGTATTTTAACGCGATCTACACTTTTTGTGCAGTAAACGTTTGTCTCTCTCTTATGATTTACCAGTTATGCAAAAGCGTTCACAATGAAGAATACTTTTGGAGACATTCCCAGAAAATTCGAGATATACATTTCATTTTTTATGAAAATATCTTAAACATATGATATTTTAATCAAAATCGTTAGAGCCATTTTTGAGAAAATAAAAATGTTCGAAAAATGTTCCATGTAAAGGGTAATCTGGGGTGGGGGATTTTCTTGTCGCATCTCTGGAAGATACTGAACGTAAATACCAGGTTTGGTGTTTATCCAACTGTTCGTTTCTGAGTTATGCTGTTCACAGACAGATACAAACACATACACGGACATGTTTCCAAAAATTATTTTTTTGGATTCAGGGGGTCTCAAAACATATATTTCCGGTGAAATTTCTGTATCAAATTTTTGGGTGGAATACAATACTTCCCCTACTTACTATACGTAGTAGAGAAAGTAAAAATTAACAACATTTCGAATTATACTGTTCTGTGACAGCAGGAAAAGCCTCAAACAAAACCAAATACCACTTCTTCTTATTCTTCTCTACCCTTATATATTTATTGCGTATTGGTATAAAATAATCAAAAACATTCAACATAATCGCATTGACTACGAAACTCTGTATGGTGCTTAAACATTGCTAACATAAGAGTAATAAATGAGTCGAAGTTTATATCTATTCATTCTGCAAACATAATTCGATGTTCGCATATTCACTTATTATAATTTGTAGTTTTTCACTTTCTATAAGCAGAGGATTTCTTTCTCTGTGAAGTTTGTGATGAGTGACATACAATTTACAGTAGGCATGCATAACAATAACAGCATCAAATCTTCGAAGTGCCGCTTTTAATTTTATTCTTCTTTTCCTTCTATATTCATTTTGGCCTTCATTTTATTTTGTTTTAGTGTGTTTTCTTAGTAGTTTTTTCTGTGTTGATTACTGAGAATGAATGAACTCTTATTTTTTTCTTTCCAACGAAGATTTTCTCTATAGTAAATAACAACGAGGCAGCCTGAATGTGACAACGTTGAAGTCACTCAGTTGCATCCACTAGAAATCATCATTACAAACTGTAATATTTGTGGTTGTTCAACAATACCTTTTTAGAGTATTTTTATTTTTACTATCTCTACTACGTATAGTAAGTAGGGGAAGTATTGTATTCCACCCAAAAATTCGATACCGAGATTTCACCGGAAATACATGTTTTGAGACACCCTGAATCCAAAAAAGCATTTTTGGAAACATGTCCGTGTGTGTGTCTGTCTGTGAACAGCATAACTCAGAAACGAACAGTCCGATAAACACCAAACTTGGTATTTAGGTTCAGTATCTTCCAGAGATGCGAAACGAAGGTTTTCAAGAAAATCCCCACACCACAGATTACCCTTTACACCCAACATTTTTCGAAAATTTTAATTTTCTCAAAAATGACTGTAACGATTTTGATTAAAATATCATATGTTTAAGATATTTTTATGACAAATAAAATGTATATCTTGAATTTCCTGGGAATGTCTCCAAAAGTATATTCTTCATTGTGAACGACTTTTGCTTAACTGGTAAACCATTAGAAATGGACCAAATTTTACTGCACAAAAAACGTAGATCGCGTTAAAATACACAATTTATGTCATATACATTTTTTTTGAGTGAACCATTTTCGAGATATTACTTGTTATTCCCTTAAATTTTTCAATACTTATTTTCTCAAATGGGAATTCGTTATTCATTTTTTTGTCTTGGATATGCAAAGAGTATTAATCTGTGGGAAAGGGAATGGTACTGCACCTAGCAACCAGCTATTAAGAGATATGTATGTGCTTAAAGGCTACTGTATTTCCAAATTGTCCTTGTAAATATATATTCCCTTTACATCTACAAGAAAATTAGCAATAAGATAGACTCTGCAAATGTTTATCTTGATTAACATGAAGTAGATGGAGAATAAGCGTTTGTATAAATAGTTTGTACAAGAGTGGAGAAAGTCATGTGGTGTAACACATCAGATTTTTTTATTCTGGTACTACTCCTGTATATATAAATTAATGTTTTACAATAAACATTACTTACGAAATCGAGTAAGGAGTGCATTTCACAATAATCCAGAGTGTAAAAGGAAGGAGTTATTTACTACATGTTGTTCGAATGAAATGATATAGTCCACCCACCCTGTTTAGTGACGTTGATTATATAGGAGAAACCATTTTGAGATGGAAGCGCTAAAACCTTGGCAAAAAGTCGTCAACATTGAAAACGCAGCGAAGGTCATATTAATAATAAAGGTAAGAATACACGCTATCCCGGAGCTTTGGGGTTTAGCTTCAAAGATCCTACGGCTACGCTTTGTGGCTTAGGGTACTAAATCAGTGACAAAGATCCGCTTCGTTCTTTTTAATATTTTTTTTTCCGTTTCAGGTGTGGGCTTCAGTCCGTACCTTTCCTTAAGTTCGGTTTTTCGATATTGGCAGCCGAAATGCTCCCATAATGCCTCTGGTGGGATGTATATTACGTGTTTATTAATTATAATGAACATATGTTTAAATGATTGTCAGAAAAACTTCTAAATATGCTATCTACAGTGTTATTTTGCATTAAAAAGTGTATTAGCCTGTATGGGTGGAGAATATACCAGTTTGAATTCTGTGGCTAGTACTGAAGTTTAGCCTGCCCGTAGTATTTGACTCTCGAGGTTTACCAGTTATGCAAAATTATATAAGATACGCTCAGAATGAATAAGAATTTAAAAAATAATAATAGAAACTCAAGATATGATTTTATTACTTATATAAGCATCATAATCATATGGTGTTTTATCAAAATCTTTTAAAATAGATTTTGAGAAAATTAAAAATAATGAATGATTTTTCAAGTAAAAGATGAATTGGGATCCGATATATTTTTAAAATGTTTGCCTGGCATATTCACACAGTGTCTAACTCAAAAATGTGTCCTGTTTATTGTCAGTCATATAGGTAAATACAGCTTTTTCAAAAATGCTTTTTGGTTTAGAGGATCTTAAAACAGGTACTTATGTTGTGAACTCTCAATATAGAATTTTGGTGGAATACAATGATATTATAGATAGGTGGTAGATAAAGCAACAAATATTTTCCGGGGAATTTTGTACTTGAAGCAAATATAAAGTATGATCACATTTTCTTACCACTAGAAAAATCTAAAATAGAATGAGTAAGCTTACAGAACATGATTTGAGTGATCAATACGTTTAAGCAATAGTGCATTTGTTAGCATATTTTTTTTGTTGGGCAAAATCGTGTATATGCCCTTTACAGTCCGCGAATCATAAACCGTCACATAATGAATATATTGAAACGAACCATTCTAATCTCATTCTAATATCACCTTAACCTATAAAATACTTTTTAATGACGCACTTTTGATTACTTCTGATTCGGTTTGGCAGGGACAGGGATGACAACGTCTCCATTTCACCACTTCATCTTCATCTGCCAAAATTGCAGTGATTCAGGTATAATGCAGGGAGAAAGAGAACTTAATACTTCCATCTGCACAAAGTGCCTATCAAGTTCAATATATTTTAATTTCACAGGTCCGCCACAAAACAATAAATATTATATTAGGATAGAGTATAATTTGACCACAATAGTATTCCACCTCTATGGGCCGCCTTCCGCGTGTATTCAAATGCAGATTTCGCAGGGTCAAGTGCTATAATATCATAGTTGAGTTGTAGTACCTTATAGAATCTAATGGAGTTCGACATATCCATCTTCATTATCAACACAAGAAAGCTAACTGGGACAATCTACCTAGACATACTGCAGTTGTTCCTGAAGCCACATTTACGGCAGGATAGTATATTTACTTCTGTCATTTATCAACAAGATGGAGCACCACTCCAACATTGAGCGAGACTGCCTGAATGAGACCTTTCCTAACCAATGGATCGGAAGAGCTGCGGATTGCATATGGGCTCTCCGTTACCGAACTTTTTTTGCATGAGGTTTCATCAAGAGCTGACTTTACGCCACCAAGTAGGCAGATGTAAAATGAGCTGAAATAACGAATATGAGCGGCATGCTTGTTAATAACCATCAAATCTCACGGCGCGTGTTGTTCCATACAACCACAAGACGATGGTAACAGAGTGTTGATAATGGAGGTGGAGAGGTTGAACTATATTAGCCTTTATAAGGTCCTACTCTATCCTAATATAATACTTATTATATTATAGCAGACCAGGAACATGAAAATGTTTTGGGACTTTATGGGCAACCTATATATAACTTATAGAATTATCACAAGAAATATTATATTACTTTGTTTCCTGATTAGTCGTTTTCGTGAAAGCATATAATTTCTTATTCCAAAATTAAATTGCTTATTTTTTGAGAATGTATTAAGAAAAATTGTTATTACTTGTAAGATGAATACACTAACCTACCTTACATACTTTTTCAGTAGTAAATGTGCTACAGAACACGTCAGTTTTGAATATTCGCTTGAACAGAAAATGGAAATTTCATCTGCCATCGGAAGTAACATGGCAACAGACTACCTGCAACGCAGCCAGCAGATTAAGATAGATCAGGTATCTGAAGGGTGGCTACTATTTTTAGTTTCCACGTATCTCTTTATCAAAATAAACGCAACGAAATGATGATATAACACGTTGGCAAATAAACGAGTAGCAACTGGCAAGTCATTGGTTTACACAAGAGCATGGTAATAGACAGATTGCCCTTAGCTTTCAATAAACGTTTCTCTGTCTCGGTTAAATATCGCTGACTGCAGAGTACACCACGAGAAGATTGATTGCTCTTAGAATAACTGCCGTAAAGTGCATTGAAATTCCTAGGAAAAGCGACAATAGAACCCGAGAATAATTACAGCATATGAAAGCTAGACGAGATACCAGATTTTCCATTCATGAGGATTGTGATATGGCGGAACTGCACAGAATCCTGCAGCCGTCTTCAGATTATACCAACAATGTCTCCCTTCCCGAAGGTTATTAAACTCCCCCCCTGAAACCGGGAGAAACTCGTGTTTCCTATTTGATGGTACTACATATCCTTTAATAGTAACATTCCTAATAGATGGATTGCACGTTTTGGACCCATCCTGGTCTACAAGATCCTCAGACCAGAATACTCTTGACTTTTTCTTCCGGGAGATATATAAACCAGGGTGGAAAATACCAATTACTAATGCTGACACTCACAGAATGCATTTTTATAGTGCGGAGGAATACGTAAACACGAAGGAGTGTATCGTCCTCCTTGGTCTATGGGTACCATGCTAGCCTCCGGCTCCCGAGGTCGCGGGTTCAAATCTGGCGGAGCGCGATTGATTTTTTCGTGCGTGAAAATCCTTAGCATGGCTTCCTTCGGAACGGATGTAAAGCCGGTGGTCCCTTGTCGTAGATTTACGGTACGTAAAAGAACCTCAGTCTGATAAAGAGGCCTCTGAGCAAAATCTCCGGTCTTTCACGGCCAATATAGAATAGGACGCTATGGACCATAGTAGCTAAAGAGCGTCCATAAATAAAACTCAATTTAATTTTACGAAGGAGTGTTTGCCAGAGTAGGAAGAAACTGGTTAAAGAGGTCTGAAGATTACAGTTTCACAAACAGTAGACATTTTGAGAATACTTGTGAAATAGCTGAATCATTTGGTTTAGGAATTGTTTTAAGTCTCATGTTAGAAGTTCCCATTTTGTAAATTCATATCGTCAATCACTTTGTCTTACATAACTTAAAGTAATGGATTCTTTCGTTAATAATAATGTATTACTAACAGTACGAAATCCTAAAGGCATTTCTTTTCAATTTAATCGAGAACGAGTTAATAACATGTTAATAGACTGTGATTATAAGTTTCGCAATGTATCACTGGAATATTCGATTGTGATGATGGTGAAGAGGCAGTAAATCCGAAAACTTTATGTTTCTGCATTTTCGACTATCGTGTCGCGCAGAAGTAAAAGTGAAACATTTTACACACAGCTGTCCTCTAACTGGTTTTGATTTACGGCACGTAAAAGGATCTCAAGCCTGATAAAAACGCCTCTGAGTAAAATTGCCGGTGTTTCACGTTCAAAATGGAATGGGACGCTAAGGACCACAGCAGATAAATAGCGTCCATAAACAAAACTCAATTTAATTTTTATAACTGGTTTTGACGCGAAAGTGAATCAAGCCTCCACCACCGCCAAAATGTAGGTTAGCAATCTCTGCAACGTTGTCATATATTGTTATATACTCTCTAAAAACTTAAAATAGGCATCTCAGTAATAATCATTAATAAGTATGCGTTTGTCACTATGCAGCTTCAGTTTGTTGAGAGTTTAAATGCGCCAAGTGAAAGAAGCATGTTTTACTAAAGTTTAGAACTCATTTTGTTCTAAAAAAAATAATTTGCATGCTTCTCTTCGTATATAGTTTGAATGAATATGATGTGAACCATTACAATGTCATCCATTTTGATAAATTAATGTTATTCTTACATACAAGCCTCTTTAGGACAAGGTTGGAAAGGTAGAATCAGACGACCGAAAAATTTAATGTTATAGCCGGGATTTGAACCACGAATCTTCCGGTTTCCGTCAGATTGCTCTAGCCATCTGAGCTACTTTGCCAACATTGATTGATCTAATAGCTACTTAAACTAGAAGCCCGGGACTTAAAAGCACTTCGATATTGTAAGTCTCCGTTGGGGTATGTCACCTTAAAAATAATTTGAGATCTTCTTGTAGTTTACCAGAAAAAATGCGAGTCCGTTGGGGAATTTAATGTCGGCATGTTGCCGTGGTAGCTCAGTTAGAGCAGCCGGAAGATCCGTGGTTCAAATCCCAGCTATGGCATTTAATTGTTCTGTAGCCTGATTCTACCTTTTATCCAGTTTGGCTACGTATCTCAAGCTTTCAGACAGACTCCGTCACTACTTTCTGACTAAAATTGTGTCAATATATCTTAATTTATTATTTTATTTGAACAGAATATTGCAAATCTTGGTGCAAATGCCATGGACTAATTTCTTGTACAAGTGAAACACATCTGCTTCCTGTGAATTGGACTGTACATACGTATTTGGTTGCAGAAGAGCAGTGCCAACTAGCGCCGCTGTTTCTGCTTCCCACGCTTTTGTGGTTCTCGTGTGTAGAGGAGGGGGAGGTGAAAACCTGATGTGCCAAACCATAGGCATAATAAAACAGGTTATTTCGTTCTTTTTCCTCACCAGTCGATAACACAAAAACGCAGCCTCAAAAATGCAAAATAGGTTCGAAAATATGGTATACGCTTTCTCTCTTTACCATTTGGAAACAAGTGTTCTTTTACTTCATTTGTATATTGTTAGAATTAAAATGAACTACAAATATTTTCGTTTAAAGATATGTGTATACAGGCTGTTTCAAAAACGGAGAGCACAATTTAAGGTATACGTTCCTCATATGTAGGGAAAAAAAACAAAACAAAAGGAAACAAAGAGTCCATTACAACATGTATCCGGAAATGCTTGGTTTACGAGTTATGCTTCAAAACAGGATATACAACGGAACGTATTCCCCACCGCAGGTAGTTTTCTTTACAGAACATGTTTATTGTCCACCCAGGTCTCACGTCAACGCTCAGGGCCGTGCAAACACGACCCCAAATTCCAGAAGTATTGCATATTTCCTCACAACCTGGCATTATATCAAGTTCCAACGACCAATGATGCATCTTAAAAGGTCACAATCAGCATTAGAACAATTACTATCACCTCAACACTCATTTCAATTAATATGTCAGTTAAACTGCAGCTTATTTCTTTGTCCACTAGATCAGGAGTTCTCAACCCTTCCCAGTGATGTGCCATTACATTCAGTGCAAGATATTAGATGCACCTGCAAACAAATTTTATAAGAGATATACTTAATTTTGTGTTACAAGTGTCAAAAGAAGCATTTATCTACATTTATAATAATAACTGCGATTTATTTAGTTATTTCTATATGTAATATATTTAGAATTGGAGAAAAGCACTGTTCAATCTGTTCTTATTCAATATATTCTTCTGTGAAATGTCTTAAAAATTAATTTTGCTAAGGTTTAAATGCATACATTGCAGTGATTTATATACAAACAAATAACGACAAATTTATTCTGGAGATCGACTGGTACTCCAATACTCAGATTTTTAATCACTGAAAGCTACTTAACTTATTTATGACTCATAATTTGTTTCAGTACGAAGGTTCACATCCCACCCGACATTATCTCACATACATATCATAGGTTGAGAACATCTGCACTAAATCATGCTAACAACACTCGAGGAATTTCTATGGCCGAAATATCAGAAAATATACTCCTAATATGAGCCTTAATTTGTCGAATATATGAAGAGCTTTTACTTTCTCTACTAGGTATAGTAGGTAAGTAGGAGAAGTATTGCATTCCACCCAAAAATTCGATACCGAGATTTCACAGGAAATACATGTTTTCAGGGCACTGAATGCATATAAAGCATTTTTGGAAACATGTCCGTGTGTGAGTCTGTGTGTCTGTCTGTGAACAGCATAACTCAGAAACGAACAGTCGGATAAACACCAGACTTGGTATTTAGGTTCGGTAACTTCCAGAGATGCGACACGAAGGTTTTCAAGAAAATCCCCCCACCTCAGATTACCCTTTACATGGAACATTTTTCGAAAAATTTTATTTTCTCAAAAATGGCTCTAACGATTTTGATTAAAATATCATATGTTTAAGATACTTTCATGACAAATGAAACGTATATCTCGAATTTTCTGGGAATGTCTCCGAAAGTATTCTTATTTGTGAACAACTTTTGCATAACTGGTAAACCATAAGAGATAGACAAAATTTTACTACACAAGAATTGTAGATCGCGTTAAAATACACATTTTATGTCATATACATTTGTTTTGTTGAGTGAACCATTTTCGAGATATTGATTGTTATTTTCTTAAATTTTCCAATACTTTCACTTTTCTCAAATGGGAATTCGGTATTCATTTTTTTTGTCCTGGTAATGCAAAGAGAATGGAATACTGCACATAGCAACCAGCTCTTAAAATATTTGACTATCGCTTAAAGCCTACCAATTCCCCTTGCATCTACAAGAAAATTAGCAATAAGATTAACTTATTGCTATCTCGATTAACATGAAGCATATGGAGAATAAGCGTTTGTAAAAATAGTTTCTACAAGAGTAGGGAAAGTCATGTGAGCGTAACAGATCACATTTTGGTATAAGTTGTGTCTTTAAATATTCCCCACAGAAAATATTCACATGGATTTAGATCTGAGGAACGAGCAAGCCAGTCAGTCAACCAAATCGTTGTAAGGTGGAGGAAGCGATTGAAATACTTTCCATGGCAATTCCTACCTCGTGTAATCCTCCTTCGGTAAGAACTGCAGACCAGTTTGTTTTTGTCTATCATCACCCAGTCTGTTTCTAAAATCCTGTTATTATGGATTTGTTAGGAACGGTGACGCCAGAGAATTTGTTTATACATTCAGGTTCACAGCCCACATTTGCCTCCGTTCGAGCAAAGCTTGTCATGATAAACACACTATTCTGCAGTATTCACCATGATAACCGCACACAGTATTGACTGCTAACAGCTTCAATAACGGTATTCCAATAACTCAAGCCTACGAACGTTGGAATGAACTGTAATGGCTTTTACTTTCTGTAGGTGAGTGAGCTGGGATGCCGCAGAGCATGGTGATTCAAACCAATACTTTCCCAGTTCAGACCCGCCTGCCGCCAGTTGCGCCATTCAAAATAAACCCGTGTACTGATTTCGTGTTTTGCTGAATTAGTGAAAACACTGTAAATTAGTGCGAATACAAATATCGTATGGACTTAAAAGTCTCTCTTAACTTTGGTCTTTTATGTTGATTGTAACCATGAAACAACTCTTTGGCAACAGTTACGTCGCGTGCCGCTACCACACATATCTGGTTTGTCTATTCATGGGTACATTATATTTATCTGTAGCTTTTACGTTGATTTTATTAACGTATATCATACAGCAGTCTCACCTTTATTCCCACATCAATTTCAGACTCTGAAGTATTATAATCCAAGAAAAATTCCCTTACTCCAGAACCGGGTAGAACTTCGAGAATGCTGACGGCTCGATACAACTTCTAATTGTTTAAAATTACTGTTGACATCAGACTTTTATTTGTTTTAAATTTTATGAACGTTTCTTTTTCGGGAAGGGGAAACTCTGAATACCCAACCGATTATTAAGTAGGAAATAGAAAAAATCTAATTGGTGCACTCACACGACTTTCTCTTTCAATTGAAAATTTATATAATTTGATCCATTAGATAATGCAGTGACCATAGAAGCAGATTGTTGTAACCACGCTGCGCTATTTGAGATGGATTTTCGCCTAAAAATTATTTCAAATTAAACAACAAGTTTTGTCACATACCACATGTGGAAATAGCGTTAAAATGTTTATATGCATGTCGTTCTAATCAATTGTTGTGAAGGAAAATAACAAATATGAAATTTGCCAACTTGTTTTGTAGATGACTTAATACTTGGGAAAATTCAATAACTACATGTAAACATTAAAAATGGAATGATTCGAGAATACTTAAAGCTAGAAAAAAATACAAGTCTGTATTTTAATGAGTTATGCTGTTTTTGTCTATCATTTTTCCAATGTTTAATGTTTTTGTAAAGCTAAGTTTAATATAGGTATTCCTCTTGCATCTTATGCTGACCTTCGGCGCCAGGATTGCATTCTTTTTGTTTTGCTGTTTTACACACGCACATAGACACACACATTTACAGGGACACAAACACCTATACCCGACTCGAATCCGCGGTCCTCTATGTGACGCAACCCCAAAGTAAAATGCACTAGCGAATATGGCTACCACGACCTTTCACAACATTAAACAAAGGTTAACCGGAATAAAGAGATCTTGAAAAGCAATATATAGAAAATGAAAGTTATACTTTATTTTTTTCATTTTAATATCTTAAATATACATTTAAATAATAATCCTTAAAACCACTTAAAGGTTAAGTCGGGATGTGTGGTATACTTTCCTGAGAGTCTTAGTGTTCATCCTTGAAAATTACTGTACTTTAAAGTATGAGTTTGGTATTTATCCAACACATACATATACACTTTGTAGAAAATTCTTTTGGGATTACAGGTAACTAAAAACGTGCATTTTTAATGAAACCTCAATATCTAAATTTATGTAGCATTCCAGTACATATATCATGGATAGAGATAAAAACGATCAAGAGCATTAAGTGTAATTTACAGTGTAGCATATCTGCATCATTGTGCCGGATTTATTGGAAAATAACTTTAGTATTCAAGTCAATTTTGCACATATGCATAAACGTGTTCTCTATCATTGAACAGCAGTTATACAGTTTGCTTTTTATCTCAATATAGCTATGAAGAAGATAACAAACATATTTGAAATTAGACCCATTATCACCTGAACGACTTCATAGTCTCAAACAATTACGGAATTTAAACACAAAAGTCGTATGTGCTTAGCAGTCCCATAGTTTTCAATAGATATTACAGGAATCCTGCAGACCATTTAGGAAATTTGTTTTGTTTAGCTAACTTTAATGATTAAAAATCCGTCGATAAAAGTAACTTTGGTTAGGTAAATCGGACTTTATTCCATGTAAATTAATCTTTGCAAAAGACAAATATACGAGGTTAAGTAAAAAGTTTCGTTTACCAAAATTCTTGCTGGTAAATATTTAAAAGATGCTTCAGCTTTATTGTAGTACAATTTCATTATTATTTCGGCGCTAGTGCTTTCTTACCCGCTTCCTGTTCATGAGGTTGAAAGGTTTAATTTCGTGCAGTCAGTGCCGGTTACCTAACCTAGTGTGTTTTGCCTATTTTACTGCCCTGTGTACATGAATTCTATTAAATTCCACAATCTTTGGCACATTTATTATTGCAGCATTTATTATTCTATAGTTGAATTTTAGATTTAAATCTTACCTGGGACTTTACTTCCTTTTTATTTGTTAATATTTACTTGCGATTAGTTCATCCAGCAGATAAACATGAACTATAAGTTAGATTTGTTAAAGGTCAACAGCCAGGAATGGATAATCAGTAAACCAATCAAGTTGGTGATCATGCTGCTGGAACCACCTGTCCAATGGCTATTAATGATTAATTTAATTTCTGCGTAAACACTATTTTTACTACTCCATATCTTCGAAAAATGCTATGAAATACCGATGCACTGCCTGCATTGAAGAACCTTGGAAGTAGAAAATCTACTTTTATTGTATTTTAAAACTATTCCTCGTTCTCCAATGATAATGCGCTCGCCGCACTTGTTAAGTAATATACTATTTTAACATATCAACAATGGCCAAGCATATTGGATTTCAGATTACTAGCTATGAGCCGATAAAAGGAATAATAGTCACTTGACGTTTAGTTTTATGAAAATTTAAAAGCCTTCCAGTGAACGTTTACAAAATGTGACAAATGCGTTTTTATTCCCATAATACGTTTATTTTAATAAGATATGTATTTTGTTTATTAAGATTCTCTCTCCCTCTCCCTCTCTCTCTGGTTTTCCAAATACATAAAATGCCCAAAAGCTAAAATAACACGTTTTGATTTAGCAATCCAATATCTAACATGATGAAGATAATCCAGATCGTTAAAGCAATCTTTTAAAATAACGTTTGGATCAAGGGTATAAAGTTCTGTTGCATTCCATTCTGATACAAATTATAAAGGCTACTATAAAGGTAAAAACAATATTCTGGTCAATATGTATACTGTGGTTTGGGAATAACGCTGTAGCGTCATTAAAACTTACTTCGTTGCTGCTTGTAATTGATTTAATCCTAATGATTAATTTAATTGTTTAACATAATCTGGTAAGTTATTTATAGCCTGATAAGTTATAGCTTTTGGCTTCTTGTATATGGCGCATATTAAGCATTTAGGATACCCATGTGTGAAATTTCAAAGATCCACAATTTCGGTCAAATCACTTGAAAGTTTAATACAGCAAGAAGACTTTTGTATATAATGTTTAGACAACATTTCTGTACATTTCTAAATTGCTCCAGATATATAAAATTTTTATTATTCTTTTAGTTTTGAAAAACTATTTCACTTGATGCAATTTCTCCTATTAGTTTGGGAGAAAATAAATATTAAATATGAGAATTCAATTCTGTGTTTAAAATGTATACAATATGAACAAAATTGTTTAATAATATCACAACCAAGCATATTAACAAACATTTCCTTTGTAATTTCTTTGTGGTATTATTATTAGCAAGGAGGTGTTCAAAATTTCATGGATTTATACAGAAAATTACGTCGTGAGGAACAATTTGAAAATGAGAATATGCTGAGAATTAAAATCGCGAGAAAAAGTATTTTAAAAATTATAATGCTAAAATAACATTGCTTCTTATTTAATGTTGTTTAAAAACATTTATCACATATGCAGGTCTTCCTGCGACTTTTTCTGCTCCTCTGCACTAATGTATTATTTTAAGATTATTTAGGCCTCCCTTCAATGGTTTGTTCACTTTATATAAGCATATGAGTATGGTCACTTTTACTACTACAATTTTATAGGAAGCTAGGCTTATAGAGGGCCATTTAAATCGCTATATGTTATGCTTTAAAAGGTCGTACAGCTATAAAAGATACATATAATTAACTTAGAAGGTTTATAGTGTTTAATAACACTAAAATTCATATTTATGAATTTTGGCAGTTTTTGGCCTAATTTTCGCAGATGGTTATCTTTAACATCTTTTTATAATGAATGTCATTAATGTATATACATTTTGGGTGATACCTTCGTATGCGTACTGAACGTCCAACAGCATAATAATTGTATACATTCAAAATAATTCGATCTGGTGAGAAAAAGATTCGCGACAAGTACTAAACGAAGCAGTATTTATACCTCTCCACAAACTACATGCCTATAGTAGGTAGAGAAATTATAGCATTCCACTAAAAAATTCGATATCACCAGAAACATTAAATTTGAGGCTCAAGAAACAAAAAGAACTTAGAAAATACGTTTGTCTGTGTGCGTGCGTGTATTTTGTAACAGCACAACTCAAAGATAAAAACACAATTAAGTAATAAAGCTGGTATTAAGGCTTAACATCCTTCAATAATGTGGCAAGAAGAACTTTTCAATATAATTCCTCTTATTCAAACTACCTTTTAGACGGAAATTGTTTCCTTGTTCTTCATTCTCTCAAAAATGCTGATAAGAAAAGTTCATTAAAATATAATAGGTTTAAAACATATGCCAAATTAAGAAAAATGTACATATATTTGGAATTTCTGCGAATAACTTATAAAGTCCTCTTTATTCCAAATGAACTTCATATGTTTTTTATAACTGGTAACCCATTACAGATAGACAAAAACCTAGTAATAGAAAATGTAGATCTCGTTAAAATACACAATTTATATACAATATACAGCGAATATAATATAGCATATTGTTGTTTATTCTGTAAATGAAAAAAGGTGTATTACCCTCATACATCAGAAATTCATATAAATATTCATATACATTTGTTTCCAGCAGTATTCAGAAATATAATTATTATCATTGCTATGCAAGTAGACTATCCTTGTTTTCTACATGGGAATTGCAATTTAATCCTTTCAGATCCTATTATTTATTAACAAATCTGGGTTTTCAGATGTGACGAAATAGTTTTGTGCATATTGATTTCAATATGGAAGGTTATTTAGGTTCGATTCCTGGTTGCGGTGCTACCTCCACTGTGGTAAAGACGGATATGGCCCAGTTAAAATAAACACTAATACACATGCTTGGATATAAGGACTTTAGCAGCAGCACAATGCAAGTTTTACACTTAAAATTAAAAGATACGGTATGGGCAAAAACAGGTTTTAAATTTTACTTAGTTTAAAACATGTTTATAAGCTACTTATATAAAGCAGTAATGATAAGGAATTGTTGAAACTTAAAACTTTCTTGCAGCATATTTTATTTTCTAGCAAATAGTGTAATATCCATTATAATGATCAGGGGACTGAAAAACAAAATCTAGAAGCATGCCTAGAGGTATAACACAAGTGATCAAATTACCTGGCTTATGATTAAGATTCAATTGCATTTATCTTAGTTCTCTCGGCAAAACTCAAGGCAAAACTGGGAAGTTTAGGATGTCCCTACAATAATATACCCTTGCACCTTAGACCACCAGTTACACTTAGAGCAAGTTCAGGAGTGATTAAGCTGGACCTTAAAAACTTCTCCTGTTCATCGAAAGCGGTTTATAACTAGTCGTTGGCTACTTTGTAAATAAAACAAAAAACGGTAACTTTTGTAAAATAAAACAGACATATATCAGAGAATAAAGCTTATAGGTGGTTCAACGAAGGGGAACACACCTACAGGGATCTATTGCGGTTACCAACCCACAGGAGGCAGGTAAGTTAATATACCACACAGGAGGCTACGGGTCATAGGCAGACGGGCCTTAAAGACACGCGGAAGTCCCTAATATTTCCAGGCTCGCAGATCCTGTGATCGCTGGAGCTGTCGAAAGACAGCGATTAACGACTCACCAGTCAAGCAGCTCTCTGGTGTCCATGGGGAGTATTCTTTACAATGAGCATTCATCCGTGCCATACACCACGAGACCTAAACCCACACCTTAAAGATGAGAAGGAAACGGAATGAAATGTAAATGGCTGAAAGGAAAACATGGTAGAGAAGAAACCACCCCTGCATTCGCCTGTCGATCCCGGGGAAACCACGAAAAACCCATGGGTCAGAGTGAACGGTCACCGGGGATCGAACCTGTGGCCTCCCGAATGCGGGCCACAAACGTTACCGCCTGTTCAGAGAATAAAATATATTAGAATTTTTTTTTGACAACTTGTGTATCCACTATCACAAGTAGAGTGTTTTGTGAAATAGTTGTCTACTGTTGCTATTCAGTTAAGAATTTCGGGTTTACGCCGGAATAGAATTCCAGATGCGAGTGTTTGCTTATCGACGTAGATAATGAGGAACCAGTAAGACCTGTTGAACAAACTAATTGTATTTGTAGGCATTACATGTATATTGCATTTGATGGAAAATCAATTTGCTCCCAGCATCGATATTAGATTACCCCAGAGACCTGATGAGTCGTACGAGTTTAATGAAAGGCATGTTGCTGCCGTCCCGTTTATATTCACAACAATTCTCGCTGCGTCGTTTCATTAGAGCTTCTCCTGGCATTCCAACTATCAGAAGCGTTGCCTGTTTTTTGTTCTTTTTGAGCTTCCAGTGCACGCTTGAGGAACATCTGTCAACCTGCGATTTCGTTCCGTTTGTTGCATTTCATAAAAGGAATTTACAACCCCGTCGCCTCAGGTACCTTCCAAGCAAAAACCAAGCAATACTTTCCTCAGTTGCAGTGTTGAAGTTACTCGTACAGCGTGTGTGCTCTGGTACAATTCAACATGTGACAATCTTTGCTGCAGCTTATGCAAAGATTTGACAAGTACCTATATAATTTTATGGTTGCTTCTTTTTATTTATGCTTTATATTTAAATCCTTTATTTCTGTTTTCTTCTTTGGCTTTATTCTGTACCTAGAACTCCTCTCTTTTTCTTAGTGTTGTCATTTGAACTTATCTGCATCTGCTTGTATTCCAGCAATAATTCTGATATCGGAAATCTACGTTTTGAGGGCTCATTAAACCGAAAAATTTATTGATATGAAAATATAACATCCATCGGTCAGGTCAATCGGTCGTTTGATCTGTCTGTCTATTATTCTGTTTGTCAGTCTGTTGAATGAATGCATTTATTTCATTCCATTATATATGAACTGTTTGAACTCTCTAAAACTATCTATATTACATATAAATATACCAACTCTTCCTTTCTAATACACAATATATATACACATACATTTGAGTTGTATCTGGTGCAAATGTAGTAAAGACTGTGGTTATTAACAGATTATACACCAGGTTCCTAACTACCTATATGTAAAACACACTTATTTATTAAATATACCAATTTACTTGCTAGGCATCCTTGCAAAAGATAGAATTTTATAATTTTGAAATTCTTCTCTTATATTTGTGTTTAGTCTTTCCTAATAGTCTACCCAATTTTATAATATATTTTGTATTTTTAAGCTTTCGAATTCTCATTTTAATTATTGGTGTCGATAATTTCAACCACCTAAATGGTATCCATTGACCTCTCCATTGTTTAGTCTCATTACAATCTAAGGTAGGTCATTCTCCATTTCCCGATATAATGCACAATTCTGTGGATTCATTCCCCCTTTCATTCCCCTTAACTTCATTGTTCCAAATCTAAACCATGCCCACCCTTCCATCTGGAATTTATTGCACACTTCAATATAGTTTTCCCTGCCCCAATGTTTTTAATTTGCCAGGACAAAACTAGGGTTCTCTTGTCCCTAATACTGCTAAAGATATCTTGTATATTGATAGCCTCAACTCTCTGTCCGATTTCCTTACAGAACCTTCCTCCTAATAATTCTCTATCTCTCCATACATGCCCCAATCTCTATTTCCTCTATAATGTTTTGTACAGATAAGACCCAATTATCAGGTACTGACAATTTCTCTTGCATAATCATGCATTGTTTTACAATATTCTGGTCATTCAAAGCTCTAACCCGATACCAAAACTTTATCAATCTTTCAATTATTAACCCTTTACTTCCTAATCTCCCTAGCTCCAACATGTTACTCCCTTCGATGATGCAGTTGGTAAACCCAAAATTAAACGACCAAAACTTCTAAATATTAAATCCACTCCTTGCCACCCTTGATCATATCGCCAAACCGCAATCCCCTGTTTGTGAACATATAACTCATAAACGAAAAGTCTGATAAGTACTGAATTCAATATACTATTCAGCAAACCAAGCGGAGATTTTCAAGAAAATGCCCCTATACAAAAATGTTTCATTATTTTCTGTTTTCCCTACGATTTTTATGAAAGCACACATGGTATGTCTTTAAAGTAAATATCGTTTTAACACTTTGCCGCTGCAGCGCTGTAGTCGCGATTTTGAGCATGCGCGATCACTTTCTCCATTCATTAGGAAGCCAGACGCAGTGTGAGGGATCGTCAATTTGTATTTTCTTGTTGTTAGAACGTTTCGAAAAGCTCAAAACAATGGAACGTGATTTGTGATTTGTGTTTTGAATGCGAGAAATGTTACGTCAACAAACATTCATCGCCACCTATGTGAGGTTTATGGGGAAACTTTAATGAGTGACAATGTCCGGCCACACATAAAAAAAACTCAAGCTCTCATCGCATCATTTGATTGGAAAGAATTCGATCACCCTCCCTAACGTCCCTATTTTAAGGTCGCTCCCTCCTACAGTAGTATTTGCCACAGAGCGATTTTCATCTGTTTCTTCATCTGAAGAAATTCCTTGGTGGAATACATTTCAACGACGATGATGTTGGTAAACAAGAAGTGCAGACTTGGCGGTATCATTCTTTGACGAAAACATACAAAAACTGGTTTTCCATTACGACACTGAATAGCAGCATGATTATGTGAAGAAGTAGTGTAAGATGTAAGGTAATGAATGATAAAGTATTTGGGAAATAATAATCCTTTATGTTTTAACAATTATCGGTAATTTCTTTATAAATACGTCTCGCAATTACTTTGAGATATTAGCATTTTGCAAATTAAGGTACATCTTTAATGTTCCATGAATTACATGTAAACATCTCCCCATTTTTGTTAACCCTTAACGCCCAATGAATTTTATTTCTCTTTGAATGAATAAGCACTTTTTGGCACACCGATGACGGCTGATACACGTTTTCCACAAACAAAAATATTTCTAAATCCTAAGTCGTGGAAGGTTCAATAAAGGATAGAAAGCTGACAAACTGTCTAGATGTAAGAACATTGTAATAAAAGGGTTCGAATAGAACATGTAGCTGAGAGTGTACCCAAACATAGGAATAGATCAATTTATTTACTGTAACTGAAAACAAAACTCTAGCTAGTTGAGATAGGAAATTATTTAAATAATTCAAGTTATTATAGGTAATATATTCACTCCCGCAAATCTGGTTTCAATTTCTTATTTTGGTGTTGTATAGGCCAAAATTTTCATTACTAAGCTTATAATACGGATTTAGTTTCTTTATGTGAAACTTAATTCAAGCATTATAGATTAAATTTAAATAGTTTCATATAAAAAAGCGATAGATAAAAATGTAACTCAAGAAATATGTAGAACTTGTTAAAACGTTCAATTTGCGTGGATTAAGCTTAAGCGCAGCGTAACACAACGAGTGCTGGAAGTCTTTACCAGGACACAAGCACTTCAAGGCTCTTATTAAAGAGATAATGAAAAGCAGGACATAATTATTGCTTAAAATGAGCGGAATTGCACTAAAACGGACAACTGGTCTACTAACATGACACTGTCAGTTGCATGGGCATCTCTATAAAATCGTCAAAGCACTGGATTAAGTATGTAGAAGATGCAGAGAGAACATAAAACATTATCTTATTTCCTGTGCGACTGTGAAGCTCTCGAAGTTCTTTGGTTTAAACACTTTAATCAGGACCTGAAGAATTTGCGAAAGCAAAGATCTTGGAAATTAAATGTAGCGAAGCAGAATAAATCACAACTGGTCTGAATGCGTAGGGTAGTTATTGCCCTCCCTTTCTTTTAAAGAAAAAAATATGCGTAGTGTTAGCTGATTTCGAAGCATTCCATGCCGTTGGTTTTAATTTCCAATATTTTTATCAGTACAGTTTCAGTGATGTTTTGCCCCTTCTGTGCTCATTCAAAGAATATGTAATATCATTGCATTCGGCTGACTATGACAACCTGTATGTTTTGTCTACCGGTTCCAAACTTTGTATTCAAACCATTTCATATAAAAATTTAACAGTAAACCAGACTAACATCTACACATAAATAGCGTTGAAAGAAAGGCCTATAGTGCGTCGCATTGAAAGTTTTACTGGGCCAGAGCGCAGTATTTAATAAACAGAAGCTAAAGTTGTATTTTTGCATAATTTTAACATTAAATTTATTGCTAGAAATTCAAATATATCGCTACTGGATTTTATTGCATTTTCAATGTCCACGCAGTTGATTTCCTCTCTCAAAAACCCTCAAGTTTTCGTAATTACGGGATCCGTTATGTTGGATGTTCCAAATTGCTCAAAATCCCTTTTACCTAAAGCTGTATTTCATACAATGGACAGTTGTGATCTTCTGTATAGCAACAATCGTTTTTACTCCGCGAAGTTGTCATAATAACTGAGTGATTTTAAGCCTCCTTCAACTCTTGACGCTGACCTCTGACGCATCTGTGTTGTTCCTGGCAGTTGCTTCAGTGGACTCAAGAGTCCTGGGTTCGATGGTTGGATGGCAGGGATCTGGAATTTGTGTTTGGTAGAGCTGAGGTTCTTGTTTTCAGGGGTGGTGACATTGCCTTGATGATATTAATAATTCTGCCGGCGAAATTTGAGTTATTTCTTTATTTTGGTTACGAAGATTCCTAACTGGTCAACCCGCCACCTTCGTCGTCGAAACCACTGTTATTCTTATCACTTTCGAAATCGCTACTTATATGTTTCTCCGACTAGCCCTCGAATTGCCTAGGTTTCATAACTTCATTTTTACACTATAAACTTTCTGATTATTTTCTTCTAATCTTGTTTCGTCGACCGTCCTCGTGGTTAGTTTGTACCGGAATGTGCCTCGGCCGTCCTCATGGTTAGTTTGTACCGGAATGTCTCGGCGTTTCTTTTCCTCTTTCACGCCTTTCGCCGAACTTAGAATTTTCCCCCACCTTCTTAACTTTCGTTCCGTCTTAAGTTCAAACGTATCATGTGATGCCTACGCGATCTTTTGATTGGCTATCATTTTGTTTCATGATTTTTATTATTGGCTACCCCCACTTGACAACTTTCACATCTGCTTCTTACGGCTTATTTTGAGTTTTAAAATCTTCCCACGAATACTCTTAGATCGTAGATAAGGCACGCATATTTCCTGACCCTTTCTAAGCTTTGAAACCGTTGTAAACGACCTGTCCGAGGCAAGATACAAAGGCGAAACTTCCGGTAGGCTTGTTGTCATCCACGCAGGTAAAATACCTTGGAGGACAACAAACTTTGTTTCCTGTCTTCCCTACAAAACCCATTCCTAATATGAATTCAGCACATTTTCGTCGCTATGTTCGATCCTATATTATTATTATTATTATTATTATTATTATTATTATTATTATTATTATTTCTCCTGGGTCTCGATAACCAGCTTCACTCTGATACTTTTTTATTCCACTGGCCAAGGGTGGGCCTTGGAAATAATCTCACTAATGAAGAAAAAGCATTATGGCAAGGAGAATTGTAACATGTCTGTTGCGACTGTATGTAATTAAGCGAAATTTGGGCTATTCCTTTATGAAGACTTAGAGGTGATGATATCTGGTGGATAGCGGTGCAAGATGTATTATTTATGTGGCCAAAATGTGTTTCCCCACAATCGAGAATTTAGAAACTGGAAGAGGAAGCTACCATTGCCAATGGAAACTGTCGCACACTTATATCGCCAAGTTTTTATGTACGTAACTGTACATGGCCAGCAGTTACTGTGATAAAATAATTACTTTCTCTACTACTTGCATGTGGTAAGTAGAGGAAGTATTGCAGTCCACCCAAAAATTCGACATGGACATTTAATTGTAAATGCCGTTTTGAGCTCCCTTGAATCCAAAATAAAACGCTTCTAGTAAATGGTCCGTGTGCAAGAGCGGGTGTTTGCGAATTCGTGCGTCCATACGTCTGTGAACAGCATAATTCAAATACGAAAAATGGAGATTTTCAAGTAAATTTCCTCATTACCCTTTACATGCAAAAAAAATCATTACCTTTCTTTATTCTTCTAAAAACTTTTTGAAACGATCTGGATTAAAATATCATATTTTTGAAATATTTGCATGACAAATAAAATGTTTATTTTGAATTTTCTGGGAATAGCTTGAGATGTCCGCTATATTCTGAATGCTTTTTGTATAATTATTAAACCATAAGAGTACACAAATTGTAGCTCTGGTTAAAGCACACATGGCTTTAACCATATCCTCTATATTCCTCCACATTAGTTTTTTTAAGCCATGCGCAGAACATGCTTCAAAGCTCTCACATAGCGTCACACTTTTTACTTTCTCTGCTATGTATAGTAGGTAGGGGAAGTATTGCCACCCAAAAATTAGATACCGAGATTTCACCGGAAATACGTGTTTTGAGGCCTCTGAATTCCCAAAAGGGCATTTTTAGAAAAAGATACGTGTGTGTGTCTGTGAACAGCATAACTCATAAACGAAAATTCGAATAAACACCAAACTTGAAATTTGGGTTAAATAACCTTTAAAGATGCGGTAAGATGATTTTCAAGAAACTGATTTTCATGGAACATTTTTCTTTAATTTTGATTTTCCAAATAATAATTGACGATTTTGGCTAAAATATTATATATTTAAGATATTTTCATGACAAATGAAATGCATATCTTGAATTTTCTGGGAATGTCCACAAAACTTCTCTTCCATCTGAATGGCTTTTGCATAACTAGTAACCATAAGAGATGGACAAATTTTTCTACAGAAAAATGTACAGCTCGTTAAAACAGACAATTTATGTCATATACATTATTTTTTTGTGGAGTGAACCATTTTCGAGATATTCTTGTTATTTGTTTTAATTTTCCAACACATACTTTGTCTCAAATGGGAATTCGTTACTTGTTTTTTTTTTATTTCTGGACATGCAAAGAGAATGGAGTGCTCCACAGAGCAACCAGCTCTTAAAGCCTACCATATTCCCCTTGCACTTGCAAGAAAATTAGCAGTAAGCTTCTGTAAATCTTTATAAATGAAGTAGATAGAGAATAGGTGTTAGTAAAAATAGTTTGTACAAGAGTAGAGGAAGTCACCTGAGTGTAACACACCAGACTTTTAAAAATTCAAACCTACTGTATCCTCCTTATACCTAAAACGAAATGTGTTAACTGTGTAACGAAAGCTTGTCCTGATTAACAAAACTAAATAGAAGAGGCTGCCTCTGTAGTCTGGTGGTTGGAGCTAACCTCCGATCAAGAGGTCCCGGGTTTGATTCCCAGCTGGAAGGTAGGAATTTTTCTTTAGCCTGATTATCGCCTGTCCTCCCTGGAGTCTGCAAGTATTAATATAAGTGTGAATTGAATTTAATAATCAAAAGTAACACCACTGTAGGCGAGAAAACAACATGAACAATTTTCCGAAGGTAAAACAAATAAAAGCCATCGATATGACCTTAGGTGTTAAAGGCGGTATATAAATGGAACATATAACAAGCAGAAGGATAAAGTTTTTTAAGAAACGTTTGCAGATGAGTGAGCAGAGAAACTGAGTACAACGCATCAGCTTTTTTAAATAGAGGGGGAACTTCTGCATCTACAGGGACTTGGAGATCTGACTAACCTCGTCTTCCCGGACATGGTTCACATTTTGTGACGTCTCGTCATTTCATTTTCGATAACAACTTCCCTCTCTCCGCCTGTTCCTTTCTTCTGAACAGTCTCTCGGGACTCATAAACACTCCCAGGCTGGAGATCCGTAAACAACCTAGCACAACTTTTCCCCTAACGTCGTTACACTCTCAGGAGGATTACAATCTCCTTAGCATTATGCCAGGGAGCTATAAGTTTCAACTGTCCCTAGAATCACCATGCATGGCAACTAGATAATCCTGTTTTAGCAGAGGGCTGAGAATTAAAGTGCCTCTGCTGCGAAAACTCATCAAAAATAGTAGAGAAGTAAAGGAGCTTAAGAAGCTCTTTGAATGCTCGTCAAAGATATTACTTGTACAGCCGCAATATCATTGCGATGTAAATTTCTCTTTAATAACGATCTACCCGTCTGTGGTGAGCAGATAATGAAGCACCATTATAAACGTAAACCTGTTGCTGATAAGACATGAAAATATCCGAAATTTAGGTGCAGACTTTCCTATCTCCACACATTTTGACTCCGGAAAAGACATGGAGAAGTTAAGAAGCAAATCAGATTCTTTGGCTGCGACACCTCTTCTACAACCCTATCGATATACACAGCTCCATCCAGTTTCGTTTGTCCAAAACTCGTTTATTCATTCCAAACTACACCTATAATAGAATATCTGTAAAGTGTCTTGACGATGCTGATATCATGATCAAAAACACCCTCCAGGATGTATACATTTACCATCAAATCTCCCTTACAGCATGATTTACTCTGAGAAAAAGCATAAAAGTCCTGGACTATTCCAAACCCAGTGGGAAGCATTTCTACATCATTTGAATGCTTGTAGGAAACTGAAAATTTTCGGGTATGTTCATGTAAGAATCCATAATATCGCTGGCGAATTTGACACTTGTTTTACAGGCTTGGCCTTGTCATTGATGAGGGTGCCATTGTTCTCAGCTTAAGAAAACTAGTAAGGAAGAAAGAATTCAAAACTTGGTGTTCTCACCCACAAAGCGAATGGTTGCAGTTCTTTACAAGCAGTTCACCCCTGCAAATACTTGGGTCCTGTGCCGCTGCCATTTGCGCCGTTTACAATTTGCCCAGAGGGAAAGGTTTCCGTGGAAATGACACAATTGCTTGGGAGCTAACAAGTAGCAATATTCACTAACGCATGCAATAATAATTTATTTTAAAGTCATATGTTCGTTAACAATAATTAGATCAGCTTGCTTTAACACTTGTTTAAGAAATTAATATGCTCAAATGCCATGTGATATGTTCTTGCTTTCTACACTTAAAGTTGCCGTGTGCATTTAAAGAATGTATGACAAACTAACGAATACAATAAATTTACGTGAAATTTAATGTCAATACTTCTCCCGTACAACAATTTGGAAAAGCACCAAGAGTTAAAATTAAATTTTGAAAAGCTTACCAAAGAAGGTTTTAAAGATAATTTTGAAAAGGCCGAAATAACCCTTGGTGAATTATGCCGAACCTCGCTGTCACGCGGCTAGTTGGTCTGCCTCGGTCCCTGGCGAAAAGACGACTCTCTTCTCTGCCTGCCCAGGAGTTCGCGACCCCGTCGAAGAAGATGATGGCAAGAGCCACGACCATGCGGAGGCGAAAACGGCACAGTCCACAGACCAGAGGGACTAAATGTTGGTGAATGGAAGGAAGCGGTGAAAGTGACAACAAATCTTTGTTCACTTGGAGCAATATCAGGCAGGTCCCACCAAAGTAACCACTGCGGTGAGATATAAACACTTGTACACGTCCTTGGGTCCTGTCTACATGGAAACATGATCAGAAATGTAAGACATTATCAAGTGCACCCAGTGGTTACCGAAGCCTTCCAACTCCAAAAGTACCAGGTTTGCGAGGAAGTTCATGGTATTGAAGAGAATGGATCAAACAGTAGAATCGATCATAACGAATCAGCCAGGTTCATGTTCAGGAACCATCATAGATGCTCCGTCAGATGGTAAACTGGCGAAGACCAGGCGGTCTAAAGTTCACAAAGAACAGTGTACCATTTACGAGCCAATAGTACCTTACTTCTGCAATAAATATCATCTTGTTTCAATTGATGTTGTTGGTTTACTAATTGGATCCCATGTACTTTTGTAGCTTTGTGCAGAAAATATAAATTAAAGAACTCATTTATTAAAGTAGTGGCCCTTAGTGTTCTTAAGAGATCATTAGCTATATTGAAAAATCATTTGTATTATATGGAAACTGATTAATTTCATATACAGATTTGGTTTAGATAAGGGAAATTGCCATAAATATTTGTAGACTATAATCATTTTCAGATAATATTTTAACATGCACTAGAATTTTCCATTCTTAAATAATGTTGTCCAGAATTACTAACATTATGACCCATTTCTCTAGAATTAATCCACTTATTTAGATTACATTTTCTCTTGACCCACTGTGCACTTCCTGATCCAACTGCATTAGCTTTTAAGAACTGAAATTGTATAAAACGAGATTGATGTTTTTACAGAATAATATGAAGTTTATCTAAAAAAGCTTCCACTGTTAGTACAATTTAATCAATACATATAAAAAATTTCTTATTCTTCTGTAAAATATTTATTACAAATGAGTTAGTTTTTTTAATCGGGGATTTTACTAACTGTGACTTAAACAAGAATTTCTGACAGATAACAAACATTTAAAACAAAAGAATTGGAAAGACATACAGAGTGATTTAAATAAAACTACTATTATATAATAAACACTGAAATTTCCTCTATGTCTTAAACTAGCTCATAGATTTCTAAAGCAAGTAGTTTTTCAGATACGGCTCTTTAACCGAATAAGTGTATAAGATATTTAACTCATAAAGTATGCAGTGAAATATTGAAAATGTTAAAACACTTCTAATTAATCAAAAGTAATAAACCGTGTATATACTTAACCAAAATTATTAATCTGATAAAAAAATCAACCTTCAAAGCAATGCTATCAAATTATCTCCTCCAAAACGCTGACGGTGACGAAAAACTTAATGGAACCATCGTGTAGGTATAAGTGGTGTTAATGCATGCGAATGGAGTGGTAAACAGATGGACGCAGATTCTAATAGGCAATCTACATTAAAGATTGAGCAAAATAGAAACTGAAAGGATTGTTTAGCTGAGTTACATGTGATGCCACGTTGTTGAACACCGCAGTTGTAATGAACCACTGTATAGCGGTCAGACTGACAGAAGAGTAATTTGAGTGGGTGGAATGAAGAGGAAATATGGAGAGTTGGAACATAGCTTAACACTGTAAACACAGCAATTCAACAAGGCTACTTGTCGAAACACGAGTTGGTGCACTTTACAGGGAAAAATTACGAGAACGGTGATATTCGTATCCGGTCCAGGTTTTGGAGAGTAGTGCCTCCCTTGGGAACACTGACACAGTTTTACTGTAGAGATCTTCAAATACTAAGAAAAATCTGGATACACCGTTAACATTAATAAAAATTTCCTACAATCAATCCTGAAATTGCAGTGAAGACAATGGTCTAACTCCATTATTCCTCTAAAGACAAAACGTAATTCTTTTGTAAAATAATAATGCATTACTTTCTCCTTGCTACCTCCAGTAAGCAGAGAAAGTATAGCACCCCCTCCAAAAATTTGATACCGGGATTTCAGTGGAAATACAGCTTGTTAAGTCCTCTTGATAGAAAAAAATTACACTTTTAGAAAAAAGGTGTGTGTGTGGGTGCGCGCGCGCGCGTGTGTGACTGTAAACTACATAACTCAAAAACGAAAAGTCGGTTAAATACCAAACGTGGTATTTGAGTTCAACATCTTCCCAGGATGCGACACGAAGATTTTCAAAAGAATGCCCCATCCCAATCTACCCTTTACGTGGAAGAGTTTTCGCAATTTTAGATGTTCTCAAAATGGCTCTAACGATTTTGATTAAAATACCATCTGTTTAGATATTTACATGGTAAATAAAATGAATACGTTAAACTTTTTGGGAATAGCCTCTGAAGTTTTCTTCATTTGGAAAGAAATTTGTATAACTTCTTAACCAGAAGAGATAGGCAAAAACGCACTATATAAAAATGTAGATGTCTTTAAAACACAACGTACTTCAAATAACCTTTTCGTGGCATTAGTGATTTCCAAGATATACGTTGTCATAGTTTTGAATTTTTCAATAGTCCGGGCTGGGGGTTGGGGATTTTTCTCTAGCCAAGATTATACAAAGACCGGCCCTCGTAGCCGTGGTCGCTCCGGCGCTCCGCCAAGCTGAGGGTCGCGGTTTCGAGTCCCGCCACGGGCATGGGTGTTTGTGTGTGTGTATGTGTGTTGCGGAAATAAACGGTATGAAAACATTAAAACACAGTAGCATAAACTGGGTACAACAAGGGAACTTTAAAAAAACATAGTGTATTATTTTAAGGTGATGTCACTATTCATGGAAATAGTATGGAATTTCTCAGGCAGCATATAGTCAACAACTTAAAACACCTGACTATCGATTTGATTTACTTTGAGCCTCCTGTACCTACAACGAAATGTGTAACGAAACTTAAACTTTGATTACACATCATGAAAGCCACAACACTGAGGATTAAATTGTCACTTTTTCAATGTAATCCTTATCCTATTCCACAGTTTTAGTCCACCTTTTAACGAGGGCATGTATTCCTGTGTGGTAAAACGAACGATCTTGCTTCCAAAGCCATTGACGCACACATGCTTTTACGGCCTCCCCATCTTGAAAGTGAATCCCACGATGAGCTACCTTTAAAACAGATGGAAGTCTGATTGTGCTAGGCCAGGGCTGTATGGCGGATGAGGCAAAACTACCCATCAAATGTTCACAATCGCTTCAGTGGTGTGACGACATGCAAAAGCAGAACATCCGCCATGGTTTTTGTTGGGCGAACTCGCTGAAGACGTGCTTTAAGGTTTTTGGGGTTGCTGACCTATTGCACAAAACCTTTGGGGAATCCCTGCCCCAAACATCCAACCAGAATCACACCCTCTGCGTCCCAAAACACGGTCTCCATCACCCTCCCGCCGATGGCACAGTTTTGTATTTTTTCTTCCTCGGTGATGTTGTGCGATGCCATTCCATGGACTTCTCATTGATTCTGGTTCAAAAAACTGAACCCACGTTTCGTCTCCGGTCACAATTTTGTCCAGGAACTCCTCTCCCCCCAAATGGAAGCGCTACTAGTGTTCTGATGCTACTGTTTTCGTGTCTCCTTATTCTGGTCCATTAACATTCGGGGTACCCACAGTGAACAAAATTTTGAGTAGCCCAGTTCATGAATAATCATCGCCACATTGTCTTTAGTGGGACGTAATGCGACACCATTCATCCGTTTACCCGGCGGTCATCTCGAATGATCTCATCCAATGTTGCATGGTGTCACTGCAGTCAAGGGTCCGCCGCTCCGCTGTTCAACAGCCAATGGTGTTGGCTCTTCAGCTTCTTACAGCGACGAATAAATCTTCTAACCGTGCTGACATCCACTGTTGCATCACCATACACCTTTGTGAGTCTTTCATGAATGGGCGTTTCACCTTTCACATCCAAGAATTCAATGACAGAACGCTGTCTAATACGAACTTAGATGTCAGCCATTTTTCAAAGCCAAGTAAGAAGTTGCTATTGCAGTGGAGTGGAGAAAAAGGTTGAAGGGGGGACGTCTTGTTAACGTAACTACTTAGTTCAGGAGAAAAAAATAGGAGGCATTACTTATTGGCTGACACTCGTATCTTGTAGAGGCTATATAAAATCTAATAATAGTAGGTAGAAAAAGTCTGTGAATATAACACCATATTTTTCACATTAAAAACAACCACTGTTAAAGTTTACTTTTTATGACGTTTTACAAGAAGTTTCATGTTAGTGGTTCTATATATCACCAAATGCTTTATGACTTAGTACCCCTTACCTCTAGAACGGTTCCATTTCCAAGAAATCAAAACGCTTCATCTCTTTCTGGATCTAGCAAGGTCTCCTCGCCAAATTATTGATAGTGGATTATCCACACTGAAGTGCGGCTTATATGCGTTCTCATTAAATGGTGCTGATACCTCTTCTGACAAGAAGAATCAATGATTGCAATAGAACTCTTGTGAATCTTCAGGAATGTCATTAACCTTTGAACATGTAACTAGTTATAATTTTTTGAAAATCATGCCAGCTATTCAAATTTTCGTGTGTGATTTTTTATATGATTGTAGTAAAGTAACTTCTTTGAAATAATATTTGATATTTCTGTGAAAACGGGAGGACATAAAGTATTGAATGTCGGGATTATCAACTTTTTAACTGAGCTGTCCCATTAACGTCTCAGCGTTTACATTTCAGTTTAAATGATATGTCGGTGGCGTTGGATGGTTCACCTTCAACCATTCCATTTCCTGTCCCCATCATTTACTTTCATCTTTTTCACTTCATTTGTTTCAGATAGGTCCAGACAACGGCATTTAAATTATGCAGCAGGGTGGTGGAGCTGGCGCTCTGAAAAGTTTTCTCCCTAGTGTTTCACTGGAGTGCTGAGGCCCCCTTTCTTCTTGAGAGCTGTCTCGTGTGCAACCGGGAACTCCAGGTTGTGAATGGCTAAGGTGACTTAGCCAGCATCAGGGTTGATGCCATGTTGAAATTGTAGGGACCCTGTCCTTGATAGAATACATCATCGTCCGGATCCTGGCGCCCTTCGGGTCCCCCCTTCATCCCTTTCTCACAGGCTGGAAGTAGAAAAAACCCATTAGGCCTACGTGCGGTGCTGAATTGGAGTCTCTCCATCTTTCTACTCCTAACTCCAAACTACTGAAATTTTCAAAAAACTATAAAATTATGATTATGAAAAATCTGCAAACTTTCTGAAATTTTCTCTACTTTTAGAACAAGTATTCCACATCAATTATCTAGTTGTAATACTACATTTAAGTATGTGCAACAACTGGAAGGACTTTGGGAAAGAAAACAAAGGAAACAAATTAAATCCTATAAAGTTATGGCTGAGCCTACTCTTATATATGGTTCCGAATCATGGATTAAAAAAAGAAAGATCACGCACAAGCAGTAAAAATGAAGTACCTTGTGATATTTAAGGGGATGTACTAACATGGATAAAATAACGAACGAAAGAATAAGATCAGATTTAAAAAATATCTACACTTAACATAGTAAAATAGTATGAAATGGAATGGTTCATAATAGATTGATAGAAAACAGAAAAATAATAATAAAGGTTTCCCATTTGATAAAAAGTATGAATATTGGAAAATTTAAAGGAATAACAAGCAATTTCTCGAAAATCGTTCACTCAACAAAGACAATGTATATGACAAATTTTAACGCGATCTACATTTTTTGTGTGGTAAAATTTTGTCTATCTCTTATGGTTCACCAGTTATGCAAAAGTCGTTCACAATGAAGAATACTTTTGGAGACATTCCCAGAAAATTCGAGATATACATTTTATTTGTCATGATAGTATCTTAAATATAAGATATCTTAATCAAAATTTTCGAAACATGTTCCATATAAAGGGTAATTTGGGGTGGGAGGATTTTTTTGAAAACCTTCGTGTCGCATCTCTGGAAGATACTCAACCTAAATACCAAGTTTGGTGTTTATCCGACTGTTCGTTTCTGAGTTATGCTGTTCACAGACAGACACACACACACGGACAAGTTTCCAAAAATGCTTTATATGCATTCGGTGCACGTAAAAACATGTATTTCCTGTGAAATCCCGGTATCGAATTTTTGAGTGGAATGCAATACTTCCCCTACTTACTATACGTAGTAGATAAAGTAAAAAAGTTAATGAATTATTGACCGATTGGAAAGAAAGATCCTGGTACATCTCATAAGAGGGAATGGATGATAGAGACCGGAACAGGTGATTATAACACCTAAACCTTGAAAGGGGAAGGAGAAGAAAACTTTCCAGAACACCTAAACTGTAATATCGTTGGTTTTATCTGTATACTGTAATCTAGTTTCTTCTCCTATAATTTGACCACCTGAAAGTTGGTAAAATGTTCGCAAGCTGGGGCAACACCACGCAGAAGCATGACCTAGCTAACCTAGCACTTAAAATCTTGTCTGGCAGTTTCATCTGCTAACCTAGCCTCTCGCATACACGGAATAATAAAAATAATAGATCCGATAAGTACCGTAAAATCATTGCTCGGAGTCAGTATGTTAGGAACAGAATAACTTCTTTAAATGCGTTCAGTAAAACACTCCTACACCGCGAGCAACATCACATTAATTAGTTTTGGGATTTTGTTCCACAAATACGATTTATTCTTTGTTCTTAATATCAAAGGCCTGATATGACCATTTTCGGAAACCACCTCTGTCAATAATTCATTGACAGATCAGTAATAAATGTATATTGCTTGTTTTGGATACTGCCGCATCAAATACAAAATATTAAACCATTTTTAAGCTATTATGTTCGAATGGTTTAAGTTTGGGTAGCGGTATCCGGAAAAATTTCGCCAATGAAGTCTCAAATGCTGGAATAAAATTTTTGGGGTTTGACAAATTCTTGTCTAATTTATGTTTTATGAATTCACTCGCAGTCAATCAATAACTTGCAGAAATACCGTGTGTGTGAAAACTTGTTTATATTAGCTATTTTGCATTATCCATCATAAGAATTTAAACTGTTAAACTGTTTCTCGTGTTTTGATAATCCTTCCCGCAGGGCGACACAAAATGGGCGAATTCTCTCGTAAAGCAAGAGAAGGCTGTAGCATATCCCTAGAAATTAATATCAAACGTATAGGTTGCCAAGCTCATGATACCGTAATTATGGACGGGAATATGTAAATAATTAAATAAAGGAATTCTAGTAAGGTAAAGAAATAATTGCAATGTTGAAATGTTTGTCCGGAAAAATGAAGGTCATTAGCAATTTATGTTAATTAAAGTTAGCGACAGCAGGAGTGTCGAACGCATTAGTTTAAACCTCCTAGAAACTAGTTAGGAGTTGATTACAGCGTGTTTGCAGTCACGTAGGCCAATTCTGTAAATTAGAGAGGTAAAATAAATTCTGGGAAAAGTGAAAGGTTCAGTTAGCAACAAAGTAAGAAACGTATATGAATAGGGGTAAATATTGGCCCGGGAAAGGGAAATAATATGTAGGCTGAGCTAAAATTAATAAATGTTTATGCAATTTTAGATCAGAGAGTTACTCACTCCGGTACCGGCACTGGAGCTTACAGTCGTTCGTGCACACTTCGTGCACATAGTAGTGCATACGTTAATTTCTCTCTCTCTCTCTGGTACCGTCGCCGATACGTGCCACTCGCGTATTATTTTAAGTGCCTAGTGACGCGCTTGTGCAAGTAACATTTCGCGGCTATTGCGAGATGTCTCGCCAATTTTAGCCACTATAGCAGGTTAAGCTACTAGTTTCTTCTATTGAAGAAACAGTTATTTCAAATGTAACTTTGATACTGCAGAAGTTAACAGGTATAATTTTGTTGTTGCAATTTTTAGTATTATGATTCAACATGAGTTTCGTTATTTAGCTTCAAAACGGTCAAAAATTCAAATATTAGATCACATTAAAGTTCTCGGTTAATTTAAACCGGATTTGTCCTTCACAATATATCCACGCAGCATATCCTCAGAGAAAGATCTCATATCCATAACCTAGAGCAGTTGGCGCACGAGACAACAGAATGAGCTACGAGATTACGGCAGCAGAATAAGCAACGGAACAGTAAAGTACACGATTTTGAAAGTGACAACCATCGTTACTGCTTCAAATTGTCACACTATCGCGGCATCACATCAAAAATATACTGCTTCAATAAGCATCAAGTACGGTTGTCAGGAAACGGAGGTTACCGGCACAAAATTTTCGAAAAATGTTTCATATAAAGGGTTATTTGGAAGGGGATGTTTTCTTGAACATCTTCGTATCATATCTTTAAAATATATTGAACCTAAATGCCAAGTTTGATATTTAACCAAATTTTCGTTTTTCAGTTATCGTGTTCACACGTACAAAAGGACATGTTTCCAAAATGATTTATTTGGCTTAAGGGGGCCTCAAAATATGTATTTACATCAAATCTCAGTATCGAATATTTGGGTGGAATGCAACACTTCCCCTACTTACTATACGTAGTGGAGAAAGTAAAGATAATATGCATTAGTTAAAATTACAAACCAAGAATCAAATGTATTGTGACGCAGCGGATATGGCCCAAGGTTATCGGATGGTCGACGCCGAGCGGTCGGAGTAACAATAACTCTGCACGCCAGCGTATACATCGGACTCGCTATCGGCAGATGGAGTTTTCGGAAGCTTCTTTTCTACCCCTCCTCCAGAAAGTGTGTCGAAATAGTTCTAGAATGTTCGAGAACCTTGTATAACAAATCAAATGACTATATAAGCGAGCGTTCTCGCGATAGCAACCGAGTTGAGTCAATGGCGACAGTAGAGTGAGCCGCGTGTGTCAGTGAGTGAGCGGGTGAGATTCCTATCCGATATCAAGTACGATTCCCCTAGTGAGTTGGTGACACCTGTCGTGACATGCAGCGAATGTTACTGTGGAGCGACGGGTTGTGCGATCTTAAGCTCGACTCCCAAGTAAAGTGAACCGTCCGGCGTGAAGAGGCTATGCCACGAAGGAAGTGAAGTGACGGAGAATTGAACTAGTTCACCTTAATGAAGCGACATTAGTGAAGTGAACTCCTAGTGAAAGTGAACTAAGCAATAAAACACGAAACAGTGACGTGAGAACTGAGAATGGTGACAGTTGAAAACTTATGATTTCACTCTTATGTACCCTTTCACTTTCCGCCCCTCTTCCGTTCTCCAGGGCAATTAACCTCCTTTATTTTATCTTAAATAAAAAGACCCAATTTTGCGACATCCAACGCACAACATTGCATCCAAACAGGCCTACATTCCCCTATTGGATTCCAGAATCTTTGGTGGTAAATATTTCTTTCTTAGTAATTCCCTTTCTCTGCACTGAGCCAGAATATGACTCAATGTGTCCTCTTCACCACAGAGTGGACATATTCTCACTCCGGTGTCATCAACTAATTGCTTGCCTTTCCAGGTGTTCAATCTTGGTCACCTATAACACTGCTTTATTCTCTTTTACAGTCATCTAAAAGAGCCTCCCTCCGCCAGCCCCGCGCTATTTAACAATGTATATTAAGTGAAATTATAGCCGCATATTGTGCTTCCAAACTTTGTCTGTCCATATCAGGCAGTCATCTATGGTTTATTTTCCAGCTGCTACGTCCCATGTCCCTCCCATATAGCCAACTGTACCCCATTCCAATTTCTTCTAAGCCCATGCACAATTTTGTTGCCCAACGCGTATCACATCCTTCCCGTATTTGCTTCCTGAAATACACCGCACGTAGAAGTGCCTGATCTTCCGTAGTATGTGTAAACAGTATTTAACTGCCCTTAATTTTAGATGTATGATTTCATTGCACAAGCCGAATTATTTAAGAACCCCATAATTTGCAGTAACCCTCCCCTGCCTGTAGAATTCGTTTCAGAGAATACTCGATTCAATTCTTCAATACTTTCCCAGGCTCAAATTTCTGCCCCATATGATAAACGAGATCTAACAACAGCTCTGTATAATAAAGTGTCTCCATTTTCTCCATTGGTATGTCGGTAACTTTCATTAGAGATTTTAATGAAACTATGTTTTACTATGCGTTTACATTTTGTGGTGTCTATGTGCTTCCCCATCTTCCGTTTATAGATAATGTAACCCTCTCAGATACGTAAATACTTTAGCATTCTCCAATGTCTGCCCTACGTACGTCCATACCTCCTTGCTGCTATATACCGCTCCATTCTTGAACGTTAACGTTTTGGTTTTCACTTCATTCACTGCCATTCTCCATTCCTTCCAATATGATTTTAAGCAATTTATTTCTCTTTGCAGCACGGAGTGAATAGTGAACGAGATCACATTAACAAAGTGACAGTGACACTCAAAAATGTAACAAATTCACACTATTTACTATCCATCCATAATCACATGAAATAAAATTGGACTGAACACCTTGTCTTATGCACTTCGTGCATTCCATATCTTTAGTTAATCTTCTATTTATACCAATTTTAATTTTTGTGCTCATATTTAGACTCTTATTAGCAACATTTTAGACAATGTTTGGATTTTTTCCCTTGCGGACATCATCGATAGCAAAATTGACTTATGATATACACAGTCGAACATCGCTTTCGCTACTGAAAGTGACGAATCACTTTCACCAAGAATGAAACATGTATCGCGATAAACAAAGTGAATAGGAAAATAATATTTTATACAAATACTACAATGTGTAGGGGATAACTGTGACTTTTTATTCGGTAGAGAAAGCCATAGAAGCGTTGTACCTCAGATTTATCCATTTCTTCTTCATGTTGTGTGGTAGATTTGGTTTCAAACCAGTTATTACATTATAAAGCCAGTATTGATTCTCTCTCTTTGATCGGTTTTTTTTGTTCTTGTAAGCTAACAATAATCAATACCTTTGTTCTTTTATTTATTTTTTATTTTTTCCCATGTTTTCTCGTTTGTCTAGTAACGCTTGCAGTAGTAATGTTCCCTCTGTTTTTTGTTTCGTTTAGCTCGATTCTAGCTTAACACTTTGTCTTTACTTTTTGTATGTTTATCTTCTTAGATTTTTTGTCTTATTTTCCCCTATTCTCTTTCAGAAGATAAAGAAAAAATTGCCCTCTATCTAGAGTGACGCTTCAGAAGGTATCCAGTTCGCTAACGTTTGATAGGGTTGATATTCGCACTGCAGCTTTGATGCCATGAGAATGCAGTCACGTGCAACTAACTCGTGGCAAAGCAGACATCCACTTCCCTTCCCTTCTCTTCTCTTCTTTTGACTTTACCTTACAAGGATGTGTTTCAGAATAAGGCTGGAATTTTAAAAGATTGGAACGAGCCATATTTCGTTGTTTGCTCTACATAAATATTGCATTTGGGATTTTTTACGCACTTTTACTCAACATTGATTGGGAGAAGCGATATAAAGGTAGTACATTTACTTAACTGAAACACTAAACGCTGTGTTTCCGACATCATGGAACTAAGTTGGGTCAACCGTTGATTTGTAACTTACTGTCAAGTAAAACAGAGCTCTTGAGTTCTTAGACAGCAGCTTTTATTTTTAAAAAAAAAGTTCTCATGTTGTACCCAGTTTATGCTACTTGTTTTACTGTTTTCATACCGCTTATTTCCGCAACACACATACACACACAAACACCCATGCCAGTGGCGGGACTCGAACCCGCGACCCTCAGCTTGGCGGAGCGCCGGTGCGACCACTCCAGTGACCACGGCTACGAGGGCCGGCATAACTTTGAATTGAACAATTTAAGTCATTTATTCTAATCAAGTATTATATAGCTGGGATATGAATGATTTAAATGAACAAATTAAAATATAGAAATCTATTTGTTCCTTATTTTAACTATACATAAAAATAAATATTCATTCATTTGTGTTTATAGTGCCTTATAATGGATATTTTAGAAATGTTTTAAGGGGTGAAGCAAAACTTCTTATTTTCATTTAAGTGAGGGTAGAATTGAACATATATCTTCGCAAATTTATCACTTTTACTTTATCTACTATTTATGGTAGGTAGAGAAAGTTCTGTATTACACCGAAATATTGCATATCCAGATTGCAATGAAGCGAAAAAAATTATTTTAGAGAGACAATGTGCACGCACGCATGCTTGTAAATGTGAACATAAAAATCTAAGCAAAGTAAACTCTGATTACCCTCCCTTCGTAAGACTTATATCCCCAGGACTTATAAGCAAATACCTGTGATCATATGCCTGTCAGGGAGCTGAGGGTCTAATGGTCAGAGAGTGACAACCAAGAAGGGATCAGCTGTACGCCTGGGATGCGAGAGATGAATGACAGGAAAGGTAATGATGGAGTACCGGTGGGATGATGAATGGCGGAGCAAACCGGAGAACCCGGAGAAAACCCACTGTCGCCGTTTCGTCCACAACAAATCCCACATGCGAGTCTCGGGCCACAGCGCCATCTATATGTCACAATAACGTAACTAAAATATTTGAAATTCCGATAAATACACACTTGGTATTTAAGTTCAGAATCTTCCAAAGATGCGGAGAAATGATTTTCAAACAATCTTCCTACACAAACTAGCCTTTACATGGAAAGGTTTTCGTTAATTTATTCTCAAAAATACCTCTAAGACTTCATTAAAATAACATATAAGTATTTAAGATACTTGCATGATGAATACAATGTATATCCAGAATTTTCTTCGAAGATTCTATGAAGTCCTCTTCATTTTATACGAGTTTTGTATAATTGATAAATCATAAGTGATTGACATGGAAATTACTGCAAAAAAACAAATGTGTACCACTTAAAACCAGTTTATGGGTTAGCCATTTTCGAGAAATTAGTTGATATTGGTTTTTAATAACTGCTTAATATTTATGGTTTAACTGCAAATTTGTAACACATGGAAGGCGATATATGGCTGTACCAACTCAGAGGTTTTTATATTTTTTTTTCAAAATGAATGTCCAATTTCACTTGGTTGTCTACATTAACTATATTGATACAGTTCTAGGGCTGTGTCAAACTGACCAATATAAAGCGTATACAAACGTTTCAAAATAAAGTTTTAAAAACAATAGTTAATGCAACATGTATACACGCAATGACCACATACACAGAGACCTCCAGAATGCCGTAGTCAGGAAATACTTGCAAAGAAATATCGGACAACTTTAAAGGGACAGTAAGTGTGAAGTACGACGATTAGAAAGAACTAAGCCATTAGATTTGAATTCACATGTGACCACAAAAACTATGTGTAAAGATTTGGGAGACTTCGCTTAATACGTGAACGATGGTCGTGGGCACTTTTGAATAGCATATACTTTACCTGCTTCTGATATTGTTGGCGTTATCTCGTAGCTGGTTCTGTTGTCTCTAGCGCCAGCTGCTCCATTGGTAGAGCTATGAGTACTTTCTCGGAGAATGCGTGGATGAATTGTAAAAAGACAACACCAGTTTAAATTGACTGAGAAATTTAATGTGATCTAATGCTGAGCTATTGAAGCCAGTTGCAGATCGTTTAAAGATAAACAATGAAACTCACTATTGACTGTTGGTTCATTATACCTGCTAACTTCTGCAGTATCAATTTTAAGGTTAGAAAAAACTGTTTCCGCTAAAATAAACTAGAACTGTAACTTGTTATAAGTCGCTAAAATGTTTGCCGGAATAATCCCTAGCGATAGTCGCGAAATCTTACTCACAGAAGCGCGTCACTAGGAGTTTAAAATATCACACGAGTAGTAAATGTCGGTGGTGGTACCATAGTAACTCTTATTTAAATTACAGAGATATTTATTAGTTATACTCCGCCTACTTTAGAACTACTCCCACTGACGTTATATAAGTAGAGGCCAATACTTAAAAATTCAGCAGTGTGCCTCTGCTATCTTGTTCCTAGGGTACCTGGTTGAAAATCTCAGAAACACCTTCACATATGTTTTCCAGAATTGGCCTACGTGACCCTACAAACGTACCGAACTACAACTCAACGGCCTCCCAGGAATTTTTAACGCTAATGCTTTCTGTATTCGGCTGTCGCTAATGATTTTCGTTAACCCGACTTCCTAATTACTTTCTTCTTTCCGGACAAATCTTTCAACTCAAGTTTATTACATTATACATTGATTTAATATACGGAAATTATTTATTGAAGTTATTTATTTACTATTTTTCTTTTATTTAATGATTTATATATTGCCGCCAATAATTACGGCATCATATTGAAAGACTTTATTGAAAAGGAAGTAGTACCAGATAAGTCGATGCTTAGTTGTAATTCAATTTTGTGAAAAAATTAACTCTATAAACATAATTTACCTAGCCATCTTCATTACCTTCACACGCATTTACAGAATCCCGTTGGAACCATTGTCTCCAAATCCCTAACGTGAATACGGCAGATGGCGTAGGAGCTTACCTGGAAGGTTCCTATCTTCTAACATGATATTTGAAGTGCATTGCTTTAGATATATCTAGACTCAACGTACTCCAAGGAATGTAGAGGCGAATACTGAAAAGCCGCTGCGAAAGAAAACTGAACGAGGAAAAATAAGATTCCTCCCCTACACTCTTGATTAAACGGGCCGCGCGACTTTTACTTCTACCTTTGCACCTCGGAATGTTGAGAGAGAATAACATGAAAGTAATACTGGTGGCGTTGACACACTAACTGTAGAGATCTCTAACCTAGCCCACTTTCAGCAATGGCGGTCAAAAGTCTTATCTGTGTGGACTAATATTTGTCTTTGCTCGTGGATATTTGCACGCGTACAGATGCGTGCAAAAAAAAAAGGTGGTCCATTTCTATAAATCACAATACAGATTTTACTACCGTAAAGTTTCCACATTTACGTAATCTGTTCATCGGTACTTATCTCTCTCTAAAATTGATTTGAAACAAGCTCCGAAACAAAAATGAAATAATGGGCGGTGTTAGATATATTCTGTGTTAAACGAAAGGGGTTTCAGAAATGGCCTCTCTGAAATCTGCTGCGACTGTGCAAATAAGGAAACATGAGCCTTTCAAATATAATGTTATTAGAAACTTGAACTTGTAGAGGGAGAGATAAGGTATCAGTTACCTGCATCATTAAAATACCCAACAGCTACAGCACTTATATCAAAAGCAGATATTATTATTATTATTATTGCATAATTACAATACTAATATAATCAAAGTGCTTAAAAATTCGCATTTAGGATTCATTTTTTATTCACTGTTGAGAGATTTATTTTTATGGATTAATATTATTTTCAAATAAATTGACGATTATCAACACGTGGTTATTATTATTATTATTATTATTATTATTATTATTATTATTATTATTATTATTATTATTATTATTATTATTGCCAACAATAACATACACAGGGTAGACTATTTCAGCTGAGACTGTACAATATCTCCAAAACTAAGCGTTGTAGAAAGAAACGTCTCTAATAAAAGTTGCTTGATATTATGGGGGAAAGCAAATGCCATTAGTCATGTCTTGTTTGCAGTGCGTTATGATGGTCATTTTAGGTTTAATTTAATTTTTTGAACGGAAACTTACATTGTTTATGTTGTTTTATTATTAGAAAGTGGTTTATAAAAGGCTATTTATTTTTTGATGAGGAGTAAGGAAACCAAAGAAAAATTGTTGGTTCCCAATTACGAATCAAAACTTGACCCTGAAATGACCATCCATTGATGGTCGAACCATTCACTCCGTACACAGCCATTCAGGATTTTCGTTGTTATTTATATTGGTGTAAGGACATCGCAAAGGGCTTTATGCAAATATTTAGTTTTTTAGAAGTGAGAAAACATAATCTGTCATTTAAAAAAATTAAATTGTCCCTATGAGGACCATCACAACGCCCTCCAAAAACTCCAACTAATGTCATTTACACTCCCCATAATATCAAGTAACTTGTATTTCAGACATTTCCTTCTGTAACACTTAGTTTTGGAGATATTGTACAGTCTCAACTTAAATGGTCCACCCTGTATAGCTCATGGGTATTATTACCCTCAGCTTATATTTTGTACATACAGCAATAAACTCATCGCTGAGAAGCTTAGAATTATTCAAGAGTTGACGTACCAACCTAAATCCCCTCGCTCTTATAAACAAAGAGGTTGACGGAACTGCAAGTTTTATAAATGGGGTCGAGTGTTGATATTGTGATGAGTGCATTGGAGAATAGGTTGTTCAGATATAAATTAATGCACATATTGGCGGTATAATGCGCTTATTAAATACTAGAACATGTTGTGCAATTACGTGGCAAATAATGAAAATCAAAATACAGAATGAAGTGGCCACTGGCCTCTGATGAAGTGGCCAGTATTATGGATTCTCCACTCACAGGCCTCGGGTTCGATTCTCACTGAGGTGAGGAAGTCTCAGTTAACTAGAATCATTTTCTAACCTCTATAGAACCTGTAAACATACATGTGGGAATGAATACGAGTGTGTTTCTTAGTGAAAGCTAAAAAAAATCTATGTTAAGAATCTATAGTTCAAAGCTTGTACCACCATCAGTTGTTTCTCAAATCAAAACCCCGATATGACCATAGATATTAAAGAGAGTTATACAATTGAAACAATTAAACAAGTACAAAAGGAAACAGAGCTCATTGCTTTTTGGTGCATGTTTGCTATTATTAATTTTTTATAAGAAAAACATGCCTTGAAGCCCAAAATAGCCATTTATTCTAAAAGGGTTAAAAGCGAGGTTTTCTGGATGAGTTAAGATGTCTGCGAGATAAACCCACGTAACACTTTCAGTTTTTCTAATCTAGAATATTTTATTTCCTAGTGTTGAATTGCACTTATTTTTGATAATTAATTATTATTGCAGGAGCAGTTGATAGATGCATGCATTAAAATTCGAAATGTAGAAAATGAGGAGAAATCGCCCAAATAATTTCCATTATTTCACTACAAAGTGGCGGATGTATATTAGAAGGATTTACCCATGTAATTGCTATTTTTATCTTCCCTTATTTACTTGTAAAACGAATAATTAGCTTTGCCATGTAATATAACGTATTCATATGTTAGTGAAAGTGGCGTTTATGAATATTATTGTACTGCTGATAAGATCGTAATGAGGCATAGTATTAAATAAAATAACAGAGCAGTACAAAGAGAACACTCAGTAATGTTTTATATAGCAAACGCTGCATAGGTCCAGGTATTAAAAGTACTTGTTCGGAAATTACAAGTAAAGTTTTGTTGCTAAACAGCGTTACTATTTAACCGTAACACTGGGGAAAATATTGTGTAATACTGCTTCAACACAGATTATATAAGCTATCCTTTAAAGAAATAAAAGCAAATGTATAAGAAAAATAGATATATAATCTAGGTCATTCACCAATGTCCGAAAAGGATTGTAACTACGAGATTTACACTGACGTGCATAACCGTGCATAATGAAACGGTTGTGTTTATATTGGTACTTATAAAACGTATCCCTACCCACTATCCGCGTGACCACCTCTATTTTTCGAGTATAATTCCAGTCATTGGATTGACAGCGCACTTTGCTTCTTCAAGCATGGCCGAACTGACTAGGGTTAACATCACAACTTATACTTATATTTTCAAGCCAAACCACTGTTTCCTTAATGCCTGCTTTTATTGATATTTAGTAGCAGCAATAAGTTAACCTTCGTCTTCATGTCTTTAAAGAAAGCTCTCGTAGCTGTCGGTCAGCTTAGCCTCACATGAAAATAATTCTTCACACCTTCCTCTAGAAGGTCGAATTATATTGTAATTGTGTGCTTTCCTTGTGTACCAAGCACAGCGAAACTCTTTCATAGAGGTGGTGTCCTACACAAATAAAGGTACTGACTTTGGTTTATGTAAATTGGTTTTATATTAATCGTAGTTTTAATGAAATTTAATTTTTACGAAAGTTTATAAATTAGTAAATTAGTGACTAATATTTTTTTTATTAAAATATGTCATCGACATATTAATGTAAATACAATTTTAATTGCCTCTTATTATTTTTAACTTTACACCTTCTTCCACATAGGTTATAAACACCGTCCATTGGTTAGTTTTATGCCCCTAAATTGTTTTCAGCCAGTCACACAGAGAACTGGTACCGCTCGGGCGGAGTAAAGTGTTGGTTACTGAAGGTAAAAACCTTAGAGAAAAACACTATTGTGATCTGGGGGAAAGGCCACTTTTTATGCACGAAAGAGAACATAAGCTCTGATTGTTTAACCTTAACTTTCATGTTGAAGTAGATATTTATTAGCCTCAACTTTAAAAAACTTTTAACTTTGTAATTTGACTTTTTCTTTAAATATTATATAGTTATGTAGGCCTCGGCTGCGTCAGGATTATTGTTAGAGACATGGAAGTCTTGGCAGGGCGTGATGCGACAAGAATATATGCTTACACAGATTTTAAGTTTTAATTCACTCCTTTTTATTAATCCTTGACACAAATTAAATAGCACTTCACTGAATAGAGAGCAGTGAGATTCTTTTATTTAATACTTGCACTATTTAACACGTATACTACTTTCGTCTCACACGAATACGTAATTAATTTCTCGAGGACACATCTCGCGTCTGGTTATGAGCACTGTTTAGAAGCAGCACGTCTGGTTATGTGCACTGTTTGGAGGCAACTGAACTGAACCACCGCCTAAATTTGAAAATTTCTGCATTTCATATCTCTGATTGGCTAATCCTAATCCAATAGAATACCTTCATTTAACTAAAGCTTTTTCTGGTTGTTGATTGCCTATTTTATAAACTGTCACTAAAATTACATTATTGCTTCCAAGAATCACAAGTAGTATTGTTAAACTCTCAAACTCATTATTGCCTCAAGGCTACCTCATTGTTAGCAACTTTTAACTTATTATTCTTACAGCTTCTACATTATTAAATTACGTAATACATTCACATAGCATTATTAATCATGTATACAATAATATAATCACATGCAATGACTGTTACATACATTTTACAAATTATTACATACACACATTGCTTCAAGGCAGGCTGTTATTGAGTTTACATATTATATAATTAGAGTGAAATTATTAAAGTGTTAAAAATACTGCCTCAGTGTACACACATCAAAAGCATTGTATATTATAATAATCAAGACAGTGGTAGTGTGTAATCCACAGACATTGAATCAATAAATGTATTTCGTTCCTGCGCAGGTAATTATTAATGCAAGAGTATAATTTGAATAATGGACAAGGACGACACTTTGTCCTAGCGTTTACGGCATTTAGGTTAGGTTTTTATTCACTATATTGACATCACCGAGGCCATGGGTACTCCACAGTGAGAACGAGCGTATGTTTCATTTGTTTAGGATTCGATTCCTGGCTATTCAGAAGCGTATAAAATAAACAGAATGAAGCTTGGTTTCAATAACATAGGCAATAGTGTTCATCTTAAATATGCACATATAACATCGTGCGATATTGAGCGAATATTCTCGCAGTACAGGCACATTCTTGGTGAAAACAAAAGGTATTTCGCTTTTTCACACTTAAAAATGTGCAGTGTTATATATTGTATATTAATTATGTAGATTGCAAATACTTGTGTGCAATTTTACTAACTCATTTGTTTGTATGTGGTGTTGTAAAATTGTGTAAGTAATATTATAAACACGTAAATAATCAAGGTTTATGCTACAGGCATGCATATTATATGGCAGTGGTAACCTGTAGAACGTTGCATGTTTGTTCCGCCGATCTATCCCAGTGAACAGTTGCTTGCTGTAAAAGAACTGCTCTTATCTATTAGTGAACACAGTACTATATACACTAGTACCAATTAACCTCGCGGCAAACTGGGACAAAGTGCCGTCCTGATGATGAACTATTCGTATCGCAATAGGCTATGCTCTGTATGTCTATCAATGAGGGAGATCACTTATTAATGTCAATATGGTAAGGAAACATATGGGATTAAGTTAGAAATGTCCTAATGTTACGTTAGACTTCAATGTGCCATTTGGAGACGTAATTATACTTTGTGTTCATTCATACTTATCAGCAAACGATGTAAAAACATTAGTTCAATATTACTAATGAAAATGTGATTCCAGGTTCTAGAGGATTAATTTACTGAAATAATTATTTTATTCAATTTTCTATTTTAATGATTTAACTGTATTGGTTATTCTTGAAACAGAAGACAGTCTTATGAAAAATCAGCAACAAAAAATCCTAATATTAGTGTAAACTTCTATTATAACATTTGCAGCTCATGTCATTGGTTTTAGATATTTCTGTTGATCTATACTAGCCATTATGAAGATGTTTAAGCAAGTGTACTGTATGATTAGAGTTTGATAACGCGTAAATGCACCAAATCTAATGACGAGTTATTACACTGTATGGGATAACGGAAGTATATCCTGACCATCACAGTTGCCCAACATGAAAGGTCTGTCAAGAGCATTTAGAACAACAAAGCTGTCGTACTCTATAACGCAGGATATCCATGTGCAGTACATCAGTCTTGTTGGAAGGTGGCGATACCGTGCATTATGCAGACAACAAAGACAATGTGTTATCAACACAGAGTTCTCTCTTCCTAGATGCTTCCGTCGACAAATTACTTTACAGCAATTTCCTGCTTTAATCGTCGCATAGGCAGCAATGGTAACCTCAGCTTTACCCGAGTGTTCTGCACTTCATGTTCCTGGATATTCATTATAAATACGCGGTTGCGATCATTACGCGCATGCTAAAGCTGAAACAATTAATTTAGTGCTATCATCTCCGGAACACAACCGTTATAGAGAGACCCGTTACAAGAAGATAACAATTATTGTTGCAGCGCCCTCCTGCTTTGCCCTCTTCACCGATGCGTTTCAGTCGCGGGATATTTGTCGCATACACTGGTGTTATTGCTTTAGAATTGCTGGCTTTTAGTGATGTTAAACATTGGATCGCAAATAATAAGCTTTTTAGCTGCTGAGGTTACACCGTAACACCTTCAGGCATTCCACAAGTACGTCTTCCACGAATGTACTTGTGGGAGACATTTTTTCGGTAAACGAGCCTTAGAGTTGCGTACTGTACAGTGTTACGTTTCTGATGATGACCAGCAGTCAAGTTTACGTACGTACAGATCACTATGGTTTATTGTACTACCATATTCATGGAGCGGTCAGAGGAAAACCTTGAGAAACCCTTGCAGGGTTAGTCGAAACAAGGATGTTAAAATTATTTCCTAGCAAATACGAGACACAGAGCTACTGCTGAGCCAGCTAGCTCTACTATATAATTTTATTTCAAGAACAGCTTTATTTAAATTTTATCTAAATTAAGTTTTCAGATTATCTCAAGAGATTCAAGGATTAGAAGAAGCATTAGTGAAAAATCTTACAATAAAATACGTTTTTGTGTCTTAATTACGCAAATTTAAATACGAAGCTATTTATATATAATTGTAGGTCAGTAAGATCACCTTAGTTGATTAATCATCTTCATATTTTGTCTACTTGCTGACAGATGACCTTATTTACCTAGTTAGCTTCATTACTTTATCGCCATTGCTTTAAATGGAAGAAAAGAGATTTGAGATCATTAACGCTCCAAATCTTCAAAATGAAACATGGTACTCTGCAGCAAGTGCAAGCTTATGCAAGTGGTATTTTCGGCACAAATATAAAACGAGGGAAGAAATTATCAAAAACGTACATGCAATTATCTTCAATTGTCATTATCAGTCATAATTAGCTTCTACTTAAGAGAAGGATAAGGTAAAAGTCCTTAAAATGATAACACATTATTTTCTCTCTTTTCCCTTTATAGCCAAGTTATATTCAATAGATTTCCTTTAACATGCTTTAATATATCTTTCTTGTACTTTCCTAGATAATACCCTTAAACATCTAATGTGTTACACTCACATGACTTTCTCTACTCTTGTACAAACTATTTTTACAAAATCTTATTCTCCATCTATTTCATATTAATCGAGATAAACATTTGCAGAAACGATCTTTTGACATGCAAAGTGAATTACATTTTACACGTAGCGACCAGTTCTAAAAATATTTGACTATCGCTTAAGATGTACTATGTTCCCCTTGTTTTGTATTTGCAAGGGCAATATAAAAATACAGTAGCCTTTAGGCATCGACATATATCTTAATAGCTGGTTGCTAGGTGCAGCACCATTCTCCTTGCCACAGATTATTACTCTTTGCATATCAAAGGCAAAAAAACGAATAACGAATTCCCATTTGAGAAAATAAGTATTCAAAAGTTTAAGGGAATAACAAGCAATATCTCGAAAACGGTTGATTCAACTCAACAACAAAAAAGTATATGACATAAATTGTGTATTTTAACGCGATCTACATTTTGTCTATCTCCTATGGTTTACCAGTCATGCAAAAGTCGTTCACAATGAAGAATACTTTTGGAGACATTCCCAAAAAATTCAAAATATACATTTTATTTGTTATGAAAATATCTTAAACATATGATATTTTAATTAAAATCGTTAGAGGCATTTTTGAGAAAATTAATATTTTCGAAAAATGTTCCATGTAAAGGGTAATCTGGGGTAGGGAATTTTCTTAAAAACCTTCGTATCGCATCTCTGGAAGATACTGAACCTAAATGCCAAGTTAGGTGTTTATCCGACTGTTTGTTTCTGAGTTATGGTGTTCACAGACACACACACGGACGTGTTTCCAAAGATGTTTTTTTGGATTCAGGGGGTCTCAAAACATGTATTTCCGGTGAAATTTCGGTATTGAATTTTTGAGTGGAATACAATACTTCCCCTACTTACTATACGTAGTGGAGAAAGTAAATATAATAAGTTAAAGCAATGTCATTCTTATAACTAAACCATGACAGTGCAATTTAAATTTTTGGAATAAAATGCATAAATGAGGATGCTTTAGCCAACCTGAAAATACATAAAATTGGAGTAAGACTTTTTGCTCTATATGAAGCTTTGGATCTTTAAAACTACCTCAAAAACCTATATCCAGTATTTTGATAAGCGTTGCGGCACCCGATTTGAGAACTACCGAACTAGAATGTACAGCATAGGTAGTTCATCCGTACAGGTGTTCTTTAAGGTTTAAAGGATATATCTCTTGTTCCTATTTTCCGAGATGTAGCAATGAACTTTCTGAAATGTCAATGGCATTCGAAGGCCGTTTATAAACAGAGTGGTTTCGTGCTACTGCACGAAATGAGCACGATATCTCGCCGTCACGGAGACCTACAATGTTCCGAATTGGGCAACTGCAGTTCGAATTTCAGGCACACGGTAACTTTTACTTCAGTGGTATTTACATTCATCCAAAATTTTCATATCAATATTTCACTATAAATACAACTTTTAAGATCCTCTGAGTAAAAGACCGTTATAAGAAAAGATCTACACCCTGTGTGTCACTAATTTGACTGTAATCTACGTAACTAAAAAGTCTAATGTGTTGCACTCATATGACTTTCTCTACTCTTACACAAACTATTTTTACAAACCCTTATTCTCCACCCACTTCATGTTAATCGATATAAAAATTTTCTAATTTTCTTGTAGATGCAAGGGGAATATGGTAGGTTTTAAGCACAGTCAGATCTTTTAAGCGCTGGTTGCTATGTGGAGCATTCCATTCTCTTTGTATGTCCAGGACATAAAAAAAAATGAATAACGAATTCCCATTTGAAAAAATGTATAAGTTTTGGAAAATTCAAACAAAAATAACAAGGAATATCTCGGAAATGGTTCACTCCAGAAAAGAATGTATACCACATAAATTGCGTGTTTTAACGAGCTTTGCAGTTTCTATGTAGAAAAACATTGTATACCTCTTACGGTTTACCTGTTATGCAAAAGCCAATCAAAGTGAAGAGGACTTTTGGGATCACTCGTATAAAATTCAAGATTTACATTTTATTTGTGTTTAAAATATCTTAAACATATTGTGACGTATGCAGAGATTATAGGACATACGTCTCTCTGGTCACCGGGATTTGAGATGGCAGTTGGAACTTGGGGTAGGGAGAGTTAAGAATCTTTAGGAGGGGATGAGTTGTTTAGCGTCTCTGACGCTTGAGGATAGCGTGGCTTGAGAAAACCAGTCAGGGTGTGACCTTCGAGCTGTAAGGACGTGCAACTGCCATGCGGCCTCGCCGGCGGACATGTGGGCTAAGAGTGTAAGCACTACGTTATCTATCTTTATATAATAAATTCATCAGCCATCCATTCTCTGGAAGTTTTAATTATGTTAATGTAGAGTACTTTCCTTCCTTTAAGCCATGTTACGGTTCAGATTAGTAATATTTTCTGTACTTTCTTTAGCTGCGTCCCTCGTCGTAGCCTCGCCGTGTAAGAAGTTTGATTAATTTCCCGGTACATTCTTTGCAAGCGAGTTGCTTCCATCATTTTTGAGTAAATATAAGAAGAGGCTACGACAATATGATGCTTTAATCAAAATAGTTAGGGCCATTTTTGGGAAAATCAAAATTTTCGAAAAATATTTCATGTAAAGGCTAGTCTCCGGTGGGGAGATATTCTTGAAAATCGTCGTGTCGCATCTTTGAAAGAGACTGAACCTAAATACCAAGTTTGGTATTTATCCAACTTTTTGTTTTTGAGTTATGCTGTTCAGAGGCACACATCTACACAGATACATAGGCACATGCACGGACCTGTTTCTAAAGATGCTGTTTTTATTCAGGGGGTCTCAAAACACCTATTTCCGGTGAAATTTCGATTTCGAAGTTTTTGTCGAATGCAATACTTCCCCTAATTAATGTACATAGTAGAGAAAGTAAAAATGAATCGAATAAACACCGATTTTCACATCTGAGATTGTAAACAAGACGGAAGTTTTCGAAGAAATTTCCCCAACTTAAACAAGTACATAAATGCAAACATTTTCTTCTTTTGTTACTTTCTCGAATATAGTTTAGGAATTTTTATTAACATTTCCTGCGGTTGAGCATTGGACTAATTAATAATAATAATATATATATATATATATATATTTGTTTTCTGTAAATTCAGTATGTTTCGTGAAAAAAAATTCATGGTGCTTTTGGAATCAATTTTAGGCCACAATACAATGTAACAAAGTGGATAGAACACAACCTTTTGTGCGAACATTATAACATATTGCGGATATATGTGTATTTCTGATTGGTAAAGAATCTTATAACAGTTCATTACATTAAATGTTTTTCTTAAGTACTACGAACATTATCATGATACTTCCGAAGTGCGGGGGTATTCTAGATATATTTGTTTTAAATAAACATTGCGGGTAAAATGGAAAATGAAAATGGAACCTCCGCCTCCTTGATTGATACTCCCATGGTATTTTAAAGCAAATCGTCGCAGTATTAAGCTGTCTTTATAGGTGATATGCGCTGTGATTCAAAGAATATACAGCTGTACCTGCGATTCTGCCGATATGCGACAGATTGAAAACACATCTTACGAATTTTATAATCGCGTATTTCAAAGAAAGAAAACATATGGATTACTACCTTCTGTGATAATCCAGATAACATAATTGGTGTCATATAATTATATAACTATTTCAGCAATGTGATATGTAATGACTGGATTCGAATGTATGTTTTAAAGTATAAAAATGAGTTATAGTGGAATATCATACGCAGAGTTGGAAATAATATATCTTGCAAACACTAATAAATGTTGTTCTCATGTAAACCAACATTTACAGGAAATCGGGAGGGTTTAAGTCCTGGGATTTTTATTTATTAGTGATTCATCACATACACATGGTACTAAACTTACCACTCAGAACAAGTACTAACCATGCATGCTACATTACCATCTCAGCTTCCAACATACATGCATCCAATCAATACACCATAATGTGTAAGAGGTTGTTTACGCCGTGTTCAATTAATTGTCACAGTACTTCACGCTGTGGTGGGTTTACACCTCTTGATGTTTGAGAATCGTTATGTCGAGAGGTTAATCCTTGACCTCTTGAGGAAATACCATGCATTCTTTATTCAACTTAGTAATCATGTAGCTCGAAAAGTGCATGGCAGTACAAGTACAAGCAGTACAATACTGACCCTCATAATTTGCATTTACATTTGTGTTCGTTTTAGTAAATAGTTTTAAATGACGAATTTAAAAGGATGCTAAAGATATTAGTTTGTCTCATGAGTAACGTCGGTTGTTATGTTTGGTGTTTTTAACATAGAATTGGTTTTCTTTGTTTCATTGACGCTATTTACAGGATTCCATTGCTATTATTGCGATATTATGAGATGTCAATCGTAGTTGTTAATACACAATCACAAAATGGAAGTTACAATTTGAGATTAGTGTCCCTTTAAGGCACTACTGGAAACAGCATTATGAAGCTGAAGCTCGAAAAATATGTGAAGTGAAAGGAGAAGTTGTCGTTAATGAGTGTGTGGCACAACGATGCCTCCAACATTTCAGCGCTGGAGAAGAAAACACTAACGTCCTGGAAGACCTAAATTATGGGATACTGAGAATATTCGCAGATTTTTTAAAGAAAATCCGTAAAAAGGTACTCGTAGGCTGTCAGAAGAAATTGGTCCATCAAAAGATATTATACATCGCCAGATTAAGAAACTTGGAAAATCAAACAGAAGCTGTAGATCTGTATCTGATGAACTGACATCTCAACAGGCTCAACGTAGAGTGGATATCTGTCGTCAGCTTATCGGTAATCCAATGCATGATAGATTTATCAGAAGAACTGTAACATGTGATGAAACCGCAACCCTGACGTCTCGAAACATTGGCCCAGTCCCCGTCAACCTCTAAGTCATGGTTTAAAACAATCAGTTCGGCCTCAAAGTAGTGTTGTGCGTCTGGTGGAACTTTGAAGAAGTGTTTCACTGGAGTTGTTCCAAATGGGCGTGCAGTCAATGTGGATCTTGATTCTGAACAACTGGAACGAGTTCATGAAATTTTGAGACGGAGATACTCAGCATTGGTTACCCGAAATAGAGTTCTCTTGCAGAGGGCAATGCAACACCCCATACCGCACGAACAACCATGACAAAAATTCAGGAATTGGGAGGAGTCCAACCACACCCAACATACAGTTCCGATCTTACGCCCTCACATTGCCATCTGTTTCGATCTAAGGCTCCACTCTTGCGTGGAAGAAATTTCGAAGACGTTGAAACTGAGGAAGTGGTCTCATCGAATTCTTCGCATCAAAAACTGGAGAGTGGTACAATTGCGGGATAATAAACCTCGCTAAAAATGACTAAGACAATAGAATCTGAAGATCTCTAATTTGAAGAGTAGTTTAATTTCTTGTCAGAAAAAGTTTCAAATTAAGTTTTGCTTAAAAACCGACAGTGTTTATGAGACACCATCTATATAACTTCTATTCTCCGAGCGTAAAATTAAGCATGTCGTTTGGAGGTTATAAACTTCAGGATGCATAAAACCAATTTATAAGGAATGAATGCACCATATGATATTTTCGAAACAACAAAGGCAAGAGGTATATACTGTATAAGACACCAGGTACTAAACTTGATAAAGCCGATATTACTGGATGTTATCTAAACACCAGGAGAAAAAAGTTTCCTTAAATTCTCTGCATCTTCCTGCTGTTATAATTACTTTTGACTAGGAGTTAATTCTAATTTCTGCTACTTGAATTTATCTTCTGGTTTGAAACATTAGTTTAGAGATATGCGTGGATTCAAGTTTGAAGTGAAGTGCTAACGAACTAAAAGTACACCTTTTATAGATATTCGACAACTGTCAGTATCGATGATGTGATGGTGGTGGTGGTTGAACAGTAGTAATTATATATTTTAGAAATTGTTGCCAAATGGTTAGTATATGATATAAATGTTAAGAAACATTTGATTTGAAACAATAAATCTTCTTTATCTGATTTTCTTTTCAAAGATAAAATGAAGTCAATTGTCATTTTGAAAAGTAAAAATGATCGCTTCATTCAGAAATGAAAAGAATTACAATGGCATTGTTTTCAAAATAATTTAAATGTTGCACTAGACCTTCTGACTGAGAGAAAACACATTTCCAAACAACTTTTTAGTTTATGGTGTACGAGTTTTTAAGATATCTCTGCCATACTTATACATACGAAAAGCCCCAGTTCTGTGAAGGGTCTCCAGGTTATTGCCCGGAAGGCATTAGCGTTACCGTAATGAGGACAGACACGTTAATCCGGCCACATCCTGAGAAACTTAGCCATGCAAATTAAATTAATGGCAAAGTAACAGGAGACAGAAAGTAAAGAGGAAGATTACCAAATTTGCCTGACGAAGAAGGATGTCTTTTGTGCAGAAAGAAAGTGTACATCCAGTTAGGTTTGAGCCAATTAGAGCCACTGCTTCACCGATACTTCACATGGTATCGTCTTTTAGGTACACCGTTGTACTTCTACTCTGAAATTATGTTTATACTCAAATGAACTACAAACTTCAAACCCAATAGATAAAAGAATGAGTAAGATCAAATACTTTATTTACAATTAAGGGTGTTGACAAATAGCATTTAGAGAACCTATAAATGTTCAAATTAAAATAACACTACTAAACTTTAATCACTGTATTTTCAAAATCGATTTGAATCGATGTACTCGGAAGCCATTGAAGTGCCTCTGGGATATTTAGTTGCCAGAACTATGTATGTTTTGATATAATGAAACGTATCGCTAACATTTTCAATACTTTTCTATGTATAAGGTGCTCTGCATGCAATATTATCTCTGTGATATCGATTAAACATACAGGCATATATAGAAATCATCAATGAATAAAATTATTTGTCTACCATTTGTTCTTAAATCATCTAAAGATGGAAATATATTAATGCAACCAATTTTTCATTATGTATTTTAAAGATATAATGAATAAACATCACCGAATTATACAATTTATAGAGAAGGATATTCTATTCTCTATACGTTAATCATGATACATTCTTGTGGAGATCTCAAATTAGCCCATTCGGGCTTGATTGCCTTCACATGCGAAAAAAATGTACTATAGCCCATGGGGGTAGAAGAATTGCATATTTTTCAACATATTTCACAGATGCTGTACGACAGCTTAACCTGGAGAAACTTAAAAATATGTAACAAAGAATGTTTCGAAACCACTAATGCTACAAAAACGTTCTTTGGTACACATTAGATATTTTAAATACTCTAAATTTTCCCTTGATAACTTTTCGTCAATCTCTTATGGAATCTAACAAACAAAATTCCCACGAATGAAGACTTCTGCAATTTCTTACAGGAAATTCAATATATTCATTTTTTTCGTCATGCAAACTTCTTACATATGCAGATATTTAATTAAAATTGTTAAGGTAATTTTTGAGAAAATAAAAAATATTTCATGTAAAGTGTTGTTTGCTTGGGGGGGGGCTTTATTGAGCCTTTGCGCCAGGTAGACTTAAAGGGTTTCCCACTCGGCTATGAAATATGACTTTCGTTTTAGATTTTACTCTTCCCCTGTCATTAACATAATTAAAATTTGATTGCATAATTTGTATAACTTTAATTGCATTAGTTACAACTATTAATGAATGACAATACCTTATATGAGAGCGTTATTTACTTTTAACTTACAATTGTTTTTCGTCCTTCCTCCTCACACATACACACACACCTGATTCGATTGGCCGTATTATGAAGTTTTCAAATTTTATTCATTTTTTCAATAAATGTTGTTTTATACCGGGGTGAGGCCAAAAAGCTTTTCAGCCAGTTATTCAAAATTTAGTTACCCCAGCATAAACAATGGGGAGCGTAGCTCAGAGGCAGCGAGAGGACCAGGAACTTCAACTGAACATTCTATAGCAGGCGCGGGATATTCATAACAAAGTACACATTTAACACATTACTTGCAGTTTATTAAAATCGATATCGTGCCACTGCATCGTTCACAGCCGATTATAGGACAAAACTTTGAGGGAGATGCTCTACCACACACACGATCCACGCACACCACTCGCCCTGAAGGCACACACACGACTGCCCCACGCTACTACTGACGCCACTGACAAAGAAGGCAGTAACGCTAGCTTTCGCCCCTTTTCCTCTCTCTACCGCTTGGCCAGATAAAGATGCCGTGTCGGACGGAATTCAAACCCCAATCAAAATAATTATACACAACAATGTCATGTTACAAAGCAATATGTGTCCGGCGCGACAATGCACACACATGCACTACATCATAAAAAAATTAAATTGTAAATAAAGTAATACTTTTCAAAATAATGTAACATATTATAGCCGTCTGACCATTATTTTAGAAACAATTGTCACAAATCTTATATTTTAGTGCTTTCACTTAATCACTTGATGTTTTATGGATTTAAGCCAAATCAGAAATATTTAGACATATGTTCTCTAAATTCCCTATTCACTAAAATTTCTACTCCTTCTGTGCTGAAGTTTTTCACCATTCTTCTGCAGCACCAGCCACAAAGAAAAGTTTAATACGATGAAGTAGGAAAAAACGCTCCAAGTCCAGCTGAGACAGCTGGGGTGTGACGACACTGGAGTCTCTGGTGAATATTGTAAGAGGTCTACTTGTTTCCATTAGCATGCGACGTCGACAGAAGCGAACAGCTAAAGACCTCGTCGCCAGAGAGCTGAACAAAAGCTTTAGCTCTGATGCATCGTAATCCCTAGGAAATGCTTTTCCGCGTTTGCAACGCTCTGTGAAATAGAACGGAAAGACAAAGTATTTTACACCATACACTACCGCATCATCAAGCGGTATAAAGGAAGCCGAAACTATATATGAATCAAAGAGATTCTAGTATAGGACTACAGGATGAATTATTATTTTAGTTTAATTTAAATTTTTATTCGAGAATTATTTGTATTTTGGACTATCCTAAACTTTAATATAGCTCTGAGAGTTCTGAATGTAGGAAAATTTGTAGTATATATTGGGATTGTAGGATAGGATTATATATATATATATATATATATATTATCTGGGAGGTTGACTTCTAACAGGAAGTAGTAGTAATTGAGGCGTGATTACAAAGTATAAATAATTTATTAAATATAACGTTATGTTTACTCTTATTATTAAAATCTACTGTTACTATTTTACACCAGGATAATAGTAATGAAGAAATAATTAGTAATCTCCCAAAGAAAATTTTCTTAAACTAATGTAAAACATGAGATTAAGTTAAACAGTGAGGTATGTTTATTTTATGGTGGTGGTGTATTGTATTTCGACTGTTGGGGAGCCGAACTTGAAGTAGTTGCAACCGCACGTAAGGTAAAACGTTTCCGGTAGCCTTCGCCCCAAATTTACTTTCCGGTGGCCTTTGCCCCAAATTTAAATATATTAACATTGTAATTTTACTGTTTCTTTAAATATTATATTTATGTTTGCCTCGGCTGCGTCAGTATTAACTTATAGACACATGAATTACTTAACAAGGCGTGGTGCGGCTGAAGAATGTAGGCTTACACAGATTATAATTGTTTTAATTCACTACTTTTATTAATTCTTTAAACGATTAAATAACACTTCACTTATATAGAGATGTGAGATTATTTATTAATTACTTGCACCTTTTAAATACGTAAACTATTTTCATCTCACACTGAATACGTATTAAACTCCTCGAGGACGCTTCTCGCGTCCGGTTGGGTACGCTGTCTACAAGTAACTGACCTCTGAATTTGTAAATTTTGCTCCATTTCAGTTTCTGATTGGTTTATCCTATTTCAATAGAATACTTTTATTTAACTTAAGCCTTATCTTTGTTGTTGATTGGCTTTTTTATAAACTGTCTCAAAAATTACATTATTGTTTCCAAGAATTACCAGTAACATTACTAAACTTTCTAATTCATTATTGTCTCAATGTTACCTCATTGTTACCTCATTATTAGCAGCTTCTGACCTATTATTCTCACAGCTTCTACATTATTAAATTACGTAATACATTCACATAACATTATTAAACATGTATATAATAATATAAACATATACAGTGACTGTAATATACACATTTTATCTATTGTTACATATACATATTGCTTTAAGGCGGGCTGTTATTGAAATTATATTATACAATTTGACTAAAATCATTTAAACGTTTAAAAATACTGCCTCAATAGACCGTAATGATTATTTATTGAAATATACCAGGTGAGTTCGCTGCCATTAGGTATTCGTATCTATGCAACCCGCAGTTTACAATCTAATGTGAAAACATTGACCCTTTTAACAAACAAACAAACTGTTATTGTAGCTCTGCCCTTCTATTCGGTACTATACGCAATCAGCATTAGTGGTTGAAGGCCTGAATGAGAACCATGGAGCTGCAAAAGGCTTAAAACAGGCGGTTCTTCATGGATATAATACCCGCAAGGAGGTAGAAGAATGTTCTCCCAAAGAAGCAGAGAGAGTGAGTTAGCCGAGTAGGTTAGCTGCCGGAATCTGGTGAAGCAAAGGCTAGCTTCGGAGGTTTGAATTTAATACAAGTATCAAATTGTTTTGGTTCCTTTATTTTCTTTCCACTTGGGTTTATTTTCTGTATTTTAATATACTAATTTATTTATTATTGTTATTTTCTCCCCTGTGAGCCAAAGACACTACTATTACAAGCAGATAATTGTGCATCATTTTTACCGTAATAATCTGTACTGTACCTGAGTTGTAAACCGTAATACGTAGTTAGCTTTCATTCTTTTGAGTGGATATTGACGATATTATATCTAACGGCTTTTGTTTCATGTGTAAATCTTTTGTTTTACTTCTACTGATAAAGGAGTTGTAAATGGCTAAGTTCAGGAGTAAACACAATAATAAATTGTTAAAGACCGTGGATTTCATCAACAAAGTAAATGTTCAAAATGACGACACCCTTCATCAATGCGCATTTGTGTACGTTGCCGGAGAGACCTTCTGGCATGTTGTAACATGCGCGATGTGATGTGCCTGCATTCTTTACGTATGAGTGCCCGTAGATGATTTGGACTTTGCGGTGGAAAACATGGCGATTATTCTATTTTGTACATACTTATGTTATAAAAAATGTTATTTGTCTCATAATATCAAATTATAGAAGAAATAAAACAAAAGATAATAAAGAGTTTGAACTCAACACGAAGTTTTTGAACCCGAACAGACCTGGCACAGTGTTAAAGCAACCATAATAATTCGGCTAATGTTACCTTGGGAGCTTAGGTTCCTATACGAATTAGTAATCGCAGAAATAGACCATACCTCGAATCTTTATACGCTTTTTGCAGCTTCATACAGTGTTTTGAGCTCGGTTTGGTAGTTTTAACTGAAATAAACTGCATTAATCATTACAGTTACTGAATGAGCTGAAGTATGCCATAGTTTGTGACATATATATATATATATATATATACATATATATATATATATATATATATATATACCTAATACTTAGCATTTTTTGACAACGCTGTACAACATTGACTAACGGCTTAAATCCATTTTGTCGCACTGCGCAGATCTGCCATTATGATTTCAAATGGTTTTGACAACCGATGCATGTGATAGGTTGTTCCTTCAGGGGCGTTTTCAAATGGGTGCATGAATGTATGCTAAAGAATAAAAGTTTGTAAAACTGGCCTAAAAGTGCTACTGCAGCTCCCAGTGTCAGAGTGAGATTTTTTTTGCATCGACATACATAACGATTGCATTCTGTCCCGTAAAACATTTATACACTATCCCTCCTCTATATGTTAAGCAAATCAACCTTAGAAGGCATTCAAGAAAGGCGTAAGTCACATATGTCGCTTAGCACGTTAAATAAATTAAAAGATAAATAGGTTCAGCTGACTCACCTGGTATAATTAATATTGATTACTTGCTTTTCCTATCTGTACATCAGCACCCGAGTTAAAACAAGAGGTCCCAAATTCCTCAACACATCTTTAACACGATTAGCAACGCAGCTTTTAAAAGCTGATATGGATTTAATTCTAATTGCTCATTTCTGTAAATAATCTGATTGTTACTTTCTCTACTATGAATAATAAGCAGTTAATTATTGCATCCCGCCAAAAAATTCGATACCGAGACTTTTCCTGTACATGTTTAGAGGCCCCCTGAATCCTAAAAAGGTTTTTTGAAAAACGTCCGTGCGTGTGTCTGTGAACAACATAACTCAAAAATAAAAAATCCGATAAATATCAAATTTTTCATTTGGGTCGAGTGTCTTTAAAGATACGACACGAAGATTTTCAAGGAAATCTCCCCACCCCATACTACCCATTACACGGAACATTTTTTTAAAAATTTTGATTTTCTCAAAAGGGCTCTATTTCAATTAGAATATAATATATTTACGATAGTTTTATGGCAAACGAAATGTATATCTTGAATTTTCTGAGAATGTCCCCAAAAGTTTTCTTCATTCTGAATGGCTTTTGCATAACTAGTAAACCGCAAGAGATAGACAAAGTTTTACTATACAGGAAATGCAGATCTTGTTAAACACAGAATTTATATGATATACATTTTTTCTGTTAAGTGAACCATTTCCGAGATATTCATTGTTATTTGTTTGAATTTTCTAATAGTTATACTTTTTCTCAAATGAGAATTCGTTATTCTTCTTTTATATCCTGGACGTACAAAGAGAACGGAATGCTCCACATAGCAACCAGCTCTTAAAAGATTTGACTATCGCTTAAAGCCTACCATATTCACCCTGCACCTACAAGAGAATTAGCAAAAGCTAGTTTCTGCGAATGCTTATCTCGATTAATATGAAGTAGATGAGAATATTCGTTTGTAAAAATAGTTGTACAAGAGTATAGAAGATCATGTAAAGGTAACACACCAGATTTTTAATTTACTTCAGTGTTAAACATATGGTTTTGAAAAATGATACACGGCAGACAGAAGGCATATGTAAATTTCATATTTTAGTTTCGAATGTATCTAGAGGAAATTTCGGTTCAATTGATCTAAAACCTTTATCATTATAGGACATTAATGTATGCACGAAGGGAAATTTTTAATGCGAGAAAGCTATAATTACCAGTTTTTGGGTTAGATAGTAAAACTGCTAATTACAAATGTTATACCTTGAAATGGTTGGAGGACAAAACCGAGATATTGCGAGAGATAATTGTGATTACGTAATTTGTGTAGCGTAAGTTATTAGAACTTGAAGATCTTATATTGTGTTTACTTCATGTGAGTGGAAGCCATCTTATGACGTCATTCTTTTGTTTGGTTTGTAGCTCCATCTGGCGTAGCAATTTGCATCAGTTTTTGAAATAATTCATTTTAAATGTCCTCCGGCTAGCTATTATCTTATCTTGGGTAGAATATGTATCTCTATACAGGTTGTGAAGCGGAAAGGAATCTTTTATTCAAAAATTACACTTAATGAAGAAATTTGTTTTATAATTTTTATTGTCGAACACGTTCACTAACACTTTTACATATTGATCTGGATACTCGCCAAACTGAAACTGTTTGTAATAACTTCTTACTTATCACTTTTAACTCACGTACTTCAACTTTGTGTATAATTAACGTTGTAATACTTTAGATTTTCGTAACTTGTGAATTTATAGTCGACGTATCTCATACAAATATTTTGACGAACTGAAGAACTTAAGACGACGTGTAATGTGCTAGGAATTTTGATGAACTGGGGGCGATCTACCTCGGACTTGGCTTTATATACTCCCACTCCCCGATATGCCTAAAGATTATAAATGAACTGCTATTGGCTAATAAAACGCGCCAACATTAGCGTCTATTTTAATATCCAATGAAAACCACGAATACATATTGCTTTTAGGGAAGCATTCCAGAAGGTTCTACCGAAAACGCGCGAACATTACGTAACTTCCTTGTTCCCAATAATGATAAACAGCTCATCCCCCTCGCTGCATTATTGCGCTATTATTAACAGTTTCAGTAAAGCCTTATAAATTTACTTTCCAATAATAATTACAATTAATAAACATCTGAAATCAATGTCACATAAAAAATGCATATTCATATTACAATCATTATTTACATTTAAGTAATTTGTGATACAAATTACCGCATCATATGCCCCACTAGAAACATAATTATAAATATTTACAACTTGTTTGGAAATTTTATAATTGTGTTTTTAGTCTCCTAAATCTTGGAACACACGCTATCACTTTCACTTAACACTTCACACGTATTTAACACACGATATGTTTTTCTTTTTTTTTTATCTCGCCACTACTTACTGGCTCTTGTTTAATTTGTTTAGACATTAATCTGACATTACAAATTTTTTTTATAACAACTACTTTACCCTAAATTATTTAATTACTGTTACAGAGTTGTTTACCTTTTTTTTAAGTTGTTGACAAAAATTTATACATTTAAGATTTTTGTAATTATTACACATATTTACCAAAATATTCACCCTCTACACAAATATTTACATCTCTTAAATCTAGGCACTGTTTCACATTTTCTGTTTACTACATAAATATTTTTTTTTATATTTACTAATTTTTGTTATTTTGTACTTTATCTTAACAATACTCTTGGAATAGTATTTATGTACTTTACTTTAATATAACATCATGCTTTATTTCACATGTTCAGTTACTAATAAAATGTTATTTTCCTCTTAAACATTTAGTCATGTCCAAAATTTATTTCTCCTTTCCTATGACGTACATATTTATTTAACCCTCTTACGTTCCAATACATTGCTCTGCATTTCGTCTTTAACTATCCAGCATTTACTATTTATCATCTTTGTCTTTTGTTTCACCATGATCTTCATGGTTGTATGGTTTCAGCATCTCAATATGGAACTTTCCTATGCTTTTTCGAGTTGTTGGATTACATAACTCATATGTATTAGTTCCATATACTTCAACAACTTCATATGGTCCATGGTATTTGAGAAACATTCGCCAATAAAGTTTATTTGCTTTATCCGACAATTTCTTGGTTTTAACCAAAACTAAATCTCCTATTTTTATCCTCCATTCCTTTCTCTTCTTTTCTTCATGTTTAATTTTTCTTTTTATGGCCTTTTTCTTCATCCTCTCGAATGCTTTTCGGAACATCTCTTCTTCTGTTTGTGGTATCGAATGCGAATCTGGAATGGCTACTGGAATTTTTTTACACACTGTATTGATCTTCCTTCCTAACTTAAGTTCACATGGTTTGTATCCTGTCACATTGTTTACGGTTTCATTTAGTAGATTCTGAACGAAGTTCACGTATCCATACCATTGGGTGTGTTTTCGATGACATAATACCCTTAAATAATTTGAAATTTCCTTAATTTCCCTCTCCACTGGGTTGGAGTTCGGTCTGTATCTTGACGAAAAATATTGTTTAATGCCATTTTCTTTCAGTCCATCCATAAATTTTTTTCCTGTGAAGTACGAAGCATTATCGCTCAATACAGATTGAATAGGTCCTTCTTCTATCACATATGACTTGAGTAGTCTATTCAAACATGCTAAACCTGTAGGTTTTCTCAAAGGGTAAATTCTTACATATTTGCTGAATATATCAAAACAGACAAATGTATATTTATTTCCAAATTGACTTGGAAGCATCGGACCATGAATATCAATACTAATTACACATCTCGGCTTATCCCTTATAACCGAATTAGTTTCAAATGCATATGCTGCATTTATTTGCTTTGCCTTCTGACACAGGTTGCAGCACGATATAAATTTCCGAACTTTCTGACGCAATTTGGATATGTATAAATTCTCTAAAATCATAGAAGTTGTTCGGTCCGTCCCTGAGTGTGCTAACCCTTCATGAAAATTCTTAATTAGTTCCTTTTCCAGGCTTTTCGGAACCATTACCTTCCAACTAGGCATTTCTTTTCCATGCTTCTTGTATAATGTCCCATCTCGAATTGCTATAATTTCTTTCTTTGCCTCCTCAATTAATGGTGCATTTTCTTTAAGTTCAAATAATTTTGCGTCCTCATTTTGAATTTCCCCCATATTTTTCAATTTTCTAATCATTTCTTTGCTTAAAGGAATTTCAATTGCCAATATTTTGACTTCATTTCTAGGCCTTTCAATATTTTCGGGAATTTGTAGGTTGTAGTTCAATCTTGATAGCAAATCACTGAAGGTATTATTTTTGCCAGGAATGTGTATAATCTCAATATCGAATGCAGATATTGCATGAATGTATCTAGCAAGTTTTCCACTACATAATCTACACCGTTGTATGAAAGTTAAGCTGATGTGGTCTGAATATACTTTCACCTTTGCTGATAAATATAGGTTTTAAAACGAATTAATGAGAAATATAGTGCTCCAATTTCTAACTGAGTCACTGAAGAATTTCGCTGAATATTTGTAAGTCCTCTAGAAGCTGTACTAATGACGTGAAAGTCATTGTTGAAGTCTCGCTGTCCTAAAATTCCAGCGTATCCTTGCATTGATGCGTCGACATAAATCTCATATTCCAAATCTTCTCTAGGCCTCTCGAGTAATATGGACTTAGCGAAGAGTTCTTTTACTCTTTCAAAACATTTTTGATGATCCTCTGTCCATTTCCACTTATTGTTCTTTCGGAGTAGCTGCCGCAGTGGTTCTATTTCAGCCGAATATCTTGGTACGAACTTACTCTGAAAGTTCAATACCCCTAAGAGACGTCTAATTTGTTTTACGTTCCTTGGTGGTGGAATTTTCATTATTGCTTCTATTCTTTTCTGATCAGGTCTTATACCTCGTTCATCCACTACATAACCAAGAAAATGTATTTCCTTGACACAAAATTTTGATTTTAGTATGTTCACAGTCATACCATGTTGTTGTAGTTTATTTAACACATAATGGACATTATTCATGTGTTCTTCAAATGTTTGACTAATGATTAGGAAGTCGTCAATATACTTTATTAAAAAGTCATCTGCAGAATTTCCAAAGATACTGTGAATGGCTCTCAAAAATCCACTTCCTGAGTTTTTTAAACCAAAAGGATTTACACAAAAACGATACTGGATCCCTGAGTACTGAAATGAAGTGTAATCACGCACTTGTGGATCTAATTCCACTTGCCAATATGATGCAGTGAGGTCAATGGATGTCAGAAATCTCCCTCTTGAAAGTTTCGTAATTAATTGTTCAATTCCCTCACTTTGAAAATGATCTGGTTTCATGTACTTGTTGACATATCTACCGTCTAATGTTAATCTCAAACTACCATCTCGTTTAATACTCCAGCAGATTGAATTTATATACTGAGAATTACTTTGCTCAATAATCCCATTTTCTAACATGCTATTTATTAATTGTCTAGCTTTGTCTCGAAGACTTATAGGTAAATTGTCATACTTGTGCCTATATGGTGGTACGTCTTCTACTTGAAATGTATGCTGATATACATTACATCTGCCTGGGATATTACTAAATACTGAACTATTGTTCATCAAAACATCATGAAGGATTTGTTTTTGCATTATCGTAATATTATAAGCTTCTTCACACTTGTGTATTATTTCCTCATTTCTCTTCTCTTCCCAGCTGTTGTCTGTCTCGCTCACATGGTCGTCTTTTGTTTGGATTGTAAATTCCTCTACTTCTTCTGGCATTTCTGCTAGCTGTTGAAAATATGGCGTGGTATTTCCTTCATATTCTGTGACTATCTGCTTTATCTGTCTATTTCTATCAGTTTCTGTTATTTGCACAAAAAACTCTTGGTCACAAATATTTTTCTCATCCTTTGTCATCTCGATTACAGAAACTTTCTCTTTTATAAATGGTACCCTTATTTCTCTATCTTCTTTTGTTACTTTTACCTCTTCATGTTTAAAATATATACATGCTTCATATTCATGTAGGAAGTCACATCCTATAATTATGTCACAAATCAGATGGTTTACAATTAGAAACATAACCTCAAAATTCTCTCCGCCGATAAGTATGCTAAGTAGAGCTTGTGTTTTTATGACGTGTGTCGTTCTTCCGATTGCAACACGACAAACTAAATTACCAGTGGGAAGAGCCATAATTTTGTTACCTTCATTAATCAAATTTATGTAAAATTTCTGTGAGCAAATTGAAGCTGTCGAACCAGAATCTATAGTTGCAATGATCTCTTTCTTCGCAATTTCCATCCTAACATGAGGTGACTCAAAATTTTCTCCCTTATCTTTTGTTGCTGTAATCTTATTACAGGGTGTATGTGTAGGCATATGATTTGTATTGGTAATGGATACTGAATTATTAAAGACGTCCTGAGAACCTACTGCACAGGAGTCTGTTAACAGTTTTCCTGGTTATTTCCCTGTTCACGTACGGGACTGCCATTCCTAACAGGCGCTAAATCTATCTCATTGTCGCTACCATTGTTTTGAGTTCCCCTTCCTCGAGTTCGAAATCCTCGATTTCTGACATTATGTCCCCTTGGCACGTAATTTTCTTGCCGTTCCTCAGATCTTTCCCGGTTATTATTTTCCCTCCAGTGAGTGAAATTTCCCCTTTGTCTAATGTACCTTCTTCCATAATTTTGCCCTCTTTCAGGCAATCTTTCTGTCCTGACATAATTTATTTGTTCCTGTCGACCTGGTCTCCTATCTATCCTTGATCTTTCAAATTGTGGAACGTATGATTGATACCGTTGTCTGGTATTATTTTCATGACGCCTGGCTTGTCCTCTACTTTGCTGATAACTACCTTGGTAATTTCTTCTATCTCGCACATCTAAAAATCTATGTTCCCACTCCCGAGACATATCTTCTTCCTGTTGTTCCAAAGCTGTTATTAATTCTGTCATCTCATAGATGTTCCGTGGTTTTGCAATTAATAACTAATTTCGTATCCTTATAGGATAATGCCTTGCGAGTAAACTCACAAAATCTTCCTCACTGATTGGAGGTGACAAGTTTCTAACCTGACTTGCATGTTTTAGTAAGTAATCAGTCATTGATATTCCCTCTCGTGGATTAAATTGACCATGACTTAGCATTGCTCGAATTCTTTGCTGTACCGTAACATTCCAAAATCTGTTCATGAATAATCTCTTAAAGGATTCATATGAAATTTCACCCCCTGATACCATTTGTAACCAATCTAAGGTTTTCTGGTCCAAACATCTTTTGACAACTATCATTTTCAATGCTTCAGGTATCTTTTTAATTTGAAAATACTCTGATAATTCTGTAATGAACTGTACTGGACTGGAGGTTTCATTAAATTTTGGAAGTGGAAAATCACTTAAGATATGATTGTAATTTTGCAAATTCCCTACTCCCATATTTAAATTCTCTAGTGTTACTTGTGCACTCTGAGTTTCAGCATTAGCTATAGATGAAGCTGCCGCATCACTCACATTATTTGTCATACCTGAGGAACTACCTCTATCATTATTTTGTACATCTGACACATTCACATCACATATATTTGCCCTTGAATTCAATTCTAATCTATTTACAGTACCTTGCAGATTTTCTATTGTCTGTTCCAATTTTTTATTATTCTCATTTTGAACAGTTTGGTGTTTGTTAATTTCAGAAGTTAGCTTTTGATTCAAATCTTTAGACAAATCTTTAACTTCATCAGACAATTTATTTCTCTGTGTTTCTGACTCCTTCTGAATTTCAGATATTTCCCCTCTGAAATTAACTTGCACCTGTATTAAATCTGCATTTGTAGCCTCCATCATCTCTTTTAACTCACTTGAAATGCTACTCATTCGGCTACCTAGCTCTGTGCATTTTACATTAACATTTTCAAACTTAGTATTAACCTCATTTTTTTGGTTAGATATTTCCCTGCTCATGTCTAACATTTTCTTTGAAACTTCACCTATTTCATTTGCTATCATTTCTTTATTTTCATTTTTCATTCTAATCATACTACTATCTAGCTCCATGAATTTCTTTTCAATTTCTTCCCTGTTTTGTTCTAAGCTTTTACCAATATCTTCCCTTAATTCTCTCTTATTCTGATCTAGTTTTTGTTCTAAACTCCTATCAATGTCTTCTCTTAATTCCCTATTATTCTTTTGCATATCTTCCCTTAATTTCTCATCACTCTGAGTTAATTTTTCTAATTTCTCATTATTCTTACAAATTTCTTCCCTTATACTCTGAGTTAATTTTTGTTCTAATTTCTCAATATTCTTACTACTATCTTCCCTCATTTCCCTATTATTCTTTTCCATATTCTTCAGCATTTCCATAATCATACTAGTATCAAGATTAACATTTCCTGCTATTCTATTCTGACTTTCTGCACTAACATTTTCATCCTCAAATCCTAAAAAGTCTGGGCTGCTTTCTGCATTAACATTTTCATCCTCAAATCCTAAAAAGTCTGGGCTATTTTCTGTAACCTGTATTGAATTACACCTAACTGTTACATTATCTCCCTCCATAATTATTTCTTCTGTATTATTAGTAGCCATTGTTTTCTTTATCCTGCCACTCCTAAGGAACATTTAAATTTGTTTACCCTTTTTTTTCTAAAAAAAATTACGGTACTCTAACCTTTGTGATGCTGTCTGTTGCTGTTACTTTGATGTCTAGTTTCCTGCCCCTCTCTCCTAGGTTTGTATGTCGCTTCTGCGTTGTATTATGATGAATCTACGTTGTCTCGATGTTTTTGTAGTTGAATTACCCTGTTGCCTTGTAATCTCGGAATTACGATGTCCAATCATCCATGTAGTCTGTCATCCCTGTTGTTTCTGGAATCTGCGTCTTGTAGATCATTTCACTGCTGCATTCGTTCCTGCCTGGTCATCTCACTTCTTCCTGGTTAATTCTGCCCCTTTCCTGGTCATCGTGTTCCTTTCCTGGTTACTCGAGCCCCACGTTCTGGGTGCCAATTTGCGAGAGATAATTGTGATTACGTAATTTGTGTAGCGTAAGTTATTAGAACTTGAAGATCTTATATTATGTTTACTTCATGTGAGTGGAAGCCATCTTATGACGTCATTCTTTTGTTTGGTTTGTAGCTCCATCTGGCGTAGCAATTTGCATCAGTTTTTGAAATAATTCATTTTAAATGTCCTCCGGCTAGCTATTATCTTATCTTGGGTAGAATATGTATCTCTATACAGGTTGTGAAGCGGAAAGGAATCTTTTATTCAAAAATTACACTTAATGAAGAAATTTGTTTTATAATTTTTATTGTCGAACACGTTCACTAACACTTTTACATATTGATCTGGATACTCGCCAAACTGAAACTGTTTGTAATAACTTCTTACTTATCACTTTTAACTCACGTACTTCAACTTTGTGTATAATTAACGTTGTAATACTTTAGATTTTCGTAACTTGTGAATTTATAGTCGACGTATCTCATACAAATATTTTGACGAACTGAAGAACTTAAGACGACGTGTAATGTGCTAGGAATTTTGATGAACTGGGGGCGATCTACCTCGGACTTGGCTTTATATACTCCCACTCCCCGATATGCCTAAAGATTATAAATGAACTGCTATTGGCTAATAAAACGCGCCAACATTAGCGTCTATTTTAATATCCAATGAAAACCACGAATACATATTGCTTTTAGGGAAGCATTCCAGAAGGTTCTACCGAAAACGCGCGAACATTACGTAACTTCCTTGTTCCCAATAATGATAAACAGCTCATCCCCCTCGCTGCATTATTGCGCTATTATTAACAGTTTCAGTAAAGCCTTATAAATTTACTTTCCAATAATAATTACAATTAATAAACATCTGAAATCAATGTCACATAAAAAATGCATATTCATATTACAATCATTATTTACATTTAAGTAATTTGTGATACAAATTACCGCATCAATATCTGTTGAGAGCTATAAGAAATAACTTATTGACACTTTTTCTTCAGAATGCTATCTTCGTTGTAAAACTTACGCCCACAAGGATTTACATGCCAATGCCTTGGCTCAGTAACCTGTCGAAGGGCAAGCAAGCTCCAGGTTGGGTGATCAGCCCGATGCCTTGTATGGCAGTGAACAAGGAAATAAAATGTATCATGATGAAAGGGGTGATATGAAAATTCGCGGATCAAATTATCCACTCCAGCATCCACCTAGTGGCCGGGGAAAACCGCGAAAAAAACCTAAGATTGATTGGTTTTAAACCCTGGACCCCCGAATGCGGGACACAGACGTAACCACCTGAGCCAGCCCATCCCACTTGGTCATTTATTGACTGAAATAAAAAATGGAGCTGCTTGCTTTAGCAAGTTGCCACATGGCAAGTTTACCATATTAGTACACTGTACATTTTAATGTGGAAGGATTAATTAATATTATTATTGCTATTTTATTTGCATTTTTTCGTTTTCTTAAAACGTCTCGAACGATTTTCATTAAAATGTCACTCTCCGCGCTACTGGTGCGAAAGAATGTGCATCTTCAATTTTCCGTGAATTGCCTGTGAAATCTTCCGCATTCAGTAAACTTTATACCGGGTAGAAGGGAACTTATTACATTCCTTCCAATATGTTTTTCATAAATATTACATACAGAAAAGTATAATAGCATGTTGTTCTGCAATAAGCTCTTTTCGGAAAAAACTGTCGTTTTAAACAAATTATATGTTTAATTCAATGAGAATGTATGAAGATAAGTTTGTAAGAGGAGTAGAGTAACCTATTGCTGGCATAGTTTCCAGGACATTAACACAAAGCTTTGTAAATAACTAATCACTTAAAATGATATACCAAGCACCTTTTGGCATACGTAATGTGGCTGCAGAACTCCGGATCATTGTAAACGGGCTGTAGTCGGTCACGCAATCTAAACCGGGTTCTGGCCGTAAACAAAGCATAGCCTACCTCACTCCTCTGCTTTATTCGAAGGGTGACTAACGATTTATTTTTCTATACGTCTTTTAGTAGATACAAACACGACGAAAGGCGATGTAATTTTTTGGCGCAATAATAAGTACAGCTTATATGCTATTGGCCTACACTAAAACAGCGTAAAATGGAAAGAATGCCTTGAGTACCATAAGTGCCTAACAAAGCAGTTTTTCTCTGTGTTTGCATTCAGAAACATGGTTTCGTTGATTGCATTACAGAACTATCAATTGCAAAACGTATTTAGGTTTAATGTTGAATGAGCTGATAAAAATATCCATAGATTGCGAGTTTAAATAACAAAATGTATCATTGGCAGATTCAGATGCAATTAGTAGGAGGTAACAGACACGAAACTTTTGTTTCTGCTCATGAGACACACGCCACTGTGAAAGCGAAAGTGAAACCTGTATTGTTTAAATTATATCCTATAAGTGATTTTGAAAGTGAAATTCACCCACCCGTTGCCATGGATGGGCAAAATCTGCAACTTTGTCACCATTTGTTTTATGTTCCCGAAAAACCTGAAATGTTTCCGCAGGAAATGGTCATAAAAGAAAATGGAAGCTGTTCCAAATAATGTGATCTGTAACTGGCTGAAAACAATTTAATAGCTTCCCTTCCAACCGGTATAACTGGAAACCCATGAGACTTAGACAAAAGCTTATTACTTAGGTTGCAGAAAACCTTATACTACGCAATATGACTAGAAAAGATTTTCTTTTCTTTGAAAATTAGCTTCTCCAGAGATATTTCCTATTCTTTTTGAGTCCTCCTATCACTTTTGAAATGTATGGTGATTCTTGCGTTTCTCATCATCTGATGCAAAGGGTATCAAATATTAAACCTTGTATATTCGACTTCATTTTGAGCAGCAGACTATCATATTTTCCTCTTTATGTGTCTGCCTAAAAATTAAAACCATTTATTGCGAATAAATACACAGAGTGAATAGAAAAATAAGGTTTTAAATGCATAATCTGCAGAAAATTTATGAAAGTAAATTATGAGTTCTACAAAAATCCCAGTGATTGCAAAACATAGTTTTTCCCCCTATTGAGTTTTATTCTAAAATCTTATAATCTCGTCAACTGGTCTCTCAACTTAGAAGTCCTATGTACATTTCCCTGCCGTCGTTTGGAGTCTGGATAATAGTGTGACGCAGCAGCTATGGCCCAAGATTATCGAGAGGTCGGCGCCGGGAGGTCAGAGTAAACAACGATAACTTCGCTCGCCAGCGTAAACATCAGACACGTTATCGGAAGATAACTAAAACTTCTTTCCCCTACTCCAGAAAGTGTGTCGAAATAGTTCTAGAACGTTTGAGAACCTTGCGAAAGTATTCCACTGCCTATACAAGCGAGCGTTCTTGCGAGAGGCAGTAAATGCGATGTGAGGAGGATTGTTGAGTCTAGCTGAGCGAGCGAGTTAGCGACTGTGTCACCCGAGCGAGTTGGTGACCATTGTTGTGACATGTTTCGAGTGATACTGCGTAGCGACGGGTTGTGGAGGTCTTTTATTCGACTCCCGAGTGAGGTGAACCGTCCAGCGTGAAGAAGCTACGTCACGAAGGAATTGCAGTGACGGAGAATAAAATTGAATGATTCACCTTAGTGAAGTGAAGTCCAAGTGAAGGCGAACAAATGAAGACAAAACAGTGACAGATAAAAACGAAACCGTGACAGTTAAGAGCGAAAAGTGACAGTTGATAAACTGGACGACGTCACAATAGGAATGTGAGAACGAATGTTGTAGATATGTTTTAGCATTTACTAAGCAATAAACTAAAGTAAAATTCCGCGTTATAGAACTTATAGCCTCTGGGGCTTCCGAGAAGATAAAGGAGACTATAAATAGAGGAACAAGAGTCAGTATTTGTGTGTATTATTGTAAAGCGTTTAATATATTATGTTTTACATCCTTCTAAGCTACAAAGTTTATCCCCTTCCTTTCTTTTTTCTCTTCGTTTTGGTGAAAATAAAACTACACCGGCGAGGTTGATAGAGGCATGCTTCACAATCTCCATAAATGTTATATTGAGGGATATACACCCACAAAATGTGTAGCTACCTTTAGTTCTTTGAAATAAAACACCTATTTTATACTGTGAAGCTTAAAAGGCTTTGTAATACTTTATACGTTCTGCAAACAAGGTCTAAATACACTGCCAATCTCGTTTTCACTTTGATGCATCCCCTCTACCATCGGTTGTATTTGCTCTCATGAGAACATGAAGGGCTGTGTGCTTTTGTTTCCGTTTAAATATAAACAGTGATCAACTATCATAGCATAGGCCGTACTTGCCTTGAAAATAACATGACATTAGTACCATACTTATTTAGTTTTAGCTCTAGGTTTTAATAGCTTGCTAACGTGTTTTATATTTACATTCTCCAGCAGGTAGCTAGAATGTAGAGAAGGCATTTCATTCCACCCAAAAATTCGTTATCAAGACTCCACAGGACATATATGTTTTGAGATACCCTTACTCCGAATAAAGCATCTTTAAAAATGCCCGTCTTTGTGTGTGTGTGTGTGCGCGCGCGCGCGCCTGTGAACAGCATAACTAAAAAATGAAACGCTTCATAAATATCAAACTTCGTATTTAGGTCCATATCTTCCAAAGGTGCAACACGGTCATTTTCAAGAAAATTCCCTCATCCAAAGCTAACCTTTACATGGATTTTATTTTTATTTTTCTTATTTTCTAAAAAACATGGCTCTAACCATTCTCTATTCATTCGGTAGGAATTTTGTATAACTTTGTATAACTGGTAAATCTTAAGAGATGGACGAAAACTTACCACACAAAAAATGTAGGTTTCTTTAAAGCACGCAATTCATTTGAAATAAGTGTTTTGTGCCATAAGCCATTTCTGAGATATCCGTTATTAAATGTTACAATTGTTCATTACTTGTTTCTCGTGTTTGTATCTAAAGCTATGGAATATTAAAGCCAGCATATAGTGTCCAGTTCTTAAACATTTCGCTATCGCTGTTCCCATTATACGAGGGGCACTATTTATATTTTGAGCCTAATAACTAAAACAAAATAGTTTCTGATTGAAAACTGCTTTATTGTTTTTCAAAATATTCTCCTTTATGATCAATATGCTTTTGCATACGCTTGAACCATTTGTCAAAGCATTTATTACAGTCTACTTGAGACACCTCCAAAACATGGTTTTTGAAGGCATCAACGGCTTCTTCTGCCAACGAAAATTGCTGTCCACGCAATTTATTCTTGATTTTCGGGAACAAAAAGAAGTCATTGGGTGCCAAATCAGGACTGTAAGGCGGATGACCCATCAATTCGATTTTTTGAGCCTTCAAATACTCTGTTGTTAGACGAGATGTGTGCGCGCACGCGTTCTCCTAATGAAGAACGATCCTACGGTTCTTGTTGGTTTTCCTTACTTCACCGAAGACTTCCGGCAAACAAATGGTTGTGTACCATTCAGCATTGACCGTTTTACGTTCCGCTAAAGACACTGTTGCTACATGCCCAGCTTTGCTGAAAAAGCAGGCGACCATTCGCTTCGAAGTGCTTCGAGTGCGAACAACTTTTGTTGGATTTCCTTCATCTTGAAACACCCATACAGTCGACTGCTGTTTACGTTCCGGCTCATACGCATAGATCCATGATTCGTCACCTATTACAATCTTATATACGTCTTTTGAGGCACCGCCATTGTATTTTTTGAGCATTTTTGTACACCAATCGACACTAGCATCTTTTTGAGATTGCGTCAAATTATGTGGGATCCAACGAGAGCAAACCTTTTTCACGGCTAAATAATAATGCAATATTTAATATATGGTGGTGGAACTAATGCCTAGGGTTGCCTCAATCTCACAATATGTCGCATGACGATCTTTCATTATTAGGCTTTGCACAGCATCAATGTTCTCTGGCACAACAACTGATTTTGGACGACCTTCACGAACTTCATCTTTGAGTGAACGGCGGCCACGATTAAATTCGTTATACCAGCGTTTCACAGTGGCAAAGGATGGAGGTTTGTCGCCAAAAGTGGAAATTAGTTGATCGATGCACTCTTTTCTTGCTAATCCACGTCGAAAGTCGTAATAAATCATAGCACGAACATTTTCACGAGTTAATTCCATGTTTTTGTTGACACACAATTTTTAAGTTAGTGTAAACAAAACAAATGACGCTCTATTGACAAAATGTTTAAAGTAGATTATGGTCAAAAATGTCAAATGTTTCATTGGAAACATCAAATGGCACCTATAACATTAGGGTTGCCAAGGCTCAAAATATAAATATTGCCCCTCGTGTCTATAACGAAATGTAGCTATTTCTGCAAAGGCTTATTTGGATTAAAATGTAGTAGACAGAAAAATAAGCTTTAGTAAGAATAGCTTGTATACCCACTAATAAACGACAGAGAGCAGAGAAAGTCATGGAATATATCACAAAAAGTCTTCATGTGTTTCCTATATATTTATTTTATTCTATACAAAAGTTCCTTGTTGAGATTTCACCGAAAATATGTCTTTGAAGATTCCTGAATAAAAAATAATGTTCACTGTCTCTATCCAGTACATAGTAGGAAGAGGAGGTATTGCATTCCACACGAAAATTCGATATTGAAATTTCACCGAAAATACATGTTTTGAGGCACCCTGATTTATGAAAGCGTATTCTATTTAACAGTAGGTTGTGGATATTCAAATTAAAGATATTGTAAATTGCAAAAAAACTATGTGACTTATTTTAATGTAATATTGTATATACTCAGATTAGTTTAGCTATAAGGATTTGTTAGAAAATAGCAAATACCTCAAAAACTGTAAAAGAGAAAGTGAACATCGCAACGAAATATGGACAGCAGATACCGAGGGGAGAATCAGTATAAAGCAGTAACTCTGGGCTTAAAATAAATAATGGAGTGGGGTGTTTTATCACTAGTTTACAAAGTCCAAGTAGAAGTCATAGATTGAGGCCAGGGAAGTATGTTTTATTTTAGATATTGAAGGGAAGTTTTTCCATTAAAGATATATAACTCTGAGGTAGATTGGCTAACAAAATTAGACTCGAATTGAGCGGGAGGTTGTAGCCAATGAGAAAAGAATTATGGTAATAATGTTCAAGACGCTTGTATATATATTCTCAAACAAAAAGTTAGCATCACTCAGTTCTTGAGATTATCTCACGGGGCACACGTCATTCAGCGAGTCAAAAATGCAAAAGTCAGAATTAATAATTATATGAATTACTTAGGGTTGGAAATCTAACATGTTACACGAGTAATCAAATAGCTACCGCAAGTGAAGTCTGTAAACTTCATTTGAAATGAACAGGGAAGATATATTATCATTCGCAGATTTTACTTTTTATCAGTTTTATCTTTCAATAACCAACAACTCCTTTCCGATACACACCCTGCCAAGAGAGACTTGCTTGAATGAGTAATTAAAACTAGCCAGAAAATAAAGAAAAAAAACAATAGGCGCCCAATTTCAGAAAATGAAACATGACATAGTAAATTACCACAACTATAAAAAACAGCATTTTTAGAAAAAAATCTGCGCATATGCGTGTATGTGTGTGTTTCTCTGTGTATCTGTGAACAGCAGTAGCTCAAAACTGAATAGTCCGCTTAATATAAAACTTCATTTATAATTTCAATACCTTCTAAAGATGTGACACTAAGGGTTTCAGGAAAATCCCCAAGTTTAAACTACACTTTACATTGAATATTTTAGAAATTTTTTATTTTGTAAAAACTGATTGTAACGATTTTAATTAAAATAACATCTATTAAAGATATCCACATTTCTGGAAATAACCTTCGGAATGAATTTTATATAATCCTATGTAACTAGTAAACGATATAGAATATACAAAAGCTCACTACAGTAAAAATACAGTATCTTTGAAACACAATATTTCAAATAACTTTTTTGTGCATAGCCATTTCCGAAATTTTCCTTATGAATGGTTCACTTTCTCTTCATTGTGAATGAGTTGTAATGCTCGTAATCGGTAAACCGCACGAGATAGACAAAATCTTACAACACAAAAAAATATTGAGCTCGCTTGAAGCCGGGAGTTGGTCGTCCCTTTTTGAAACCTTACCCTTTGGTTCAATATCTGCTGTTGATTCTGTTGTCCACTGCTACAGTGGTTGGCTTCGAGATCTGTCTCCCAGGATATGCATGGGCGTGTTTTGAAGGGATAATACCAGTTTAAATTGACAGAAATTTAATGTTATCTAATACTATTGAAGCGAGTTGCCGACCGTTTGAAGATAAAGACTGTTATAAATTGTTGCACTCGAAATTATAACCTAATAATTTCTGCAGTATCAATTTTCTGGTTTTAAATAACTTTCCGCAATAAAAGAAACTAGCGCCGTTACTTGCCGTAAGTGACTAAAATGCTTATCAGCAAAACCCCTCGCGATCACCGCTAAATCTTACTCACACAGGCGCTTCACTGAGCACTTAAAATAACACAGCAGTAATTACCAGCTAAGTAACTAATTCTCAAGAAAGTGTATCACGAATATATGAACGAATGTGTGCAGAAAGTCTCTTATTGGAATATATTCCTTATATTAACTCAAATTCCGCCTACATTTTACTCCACCTACCAAAGTTACTTCATATGCGCTCCAATCTCAAAACTCCTACGTATGCATATGTGACACTGTGAATAGCGGTACTTCCCTACTCCAAGGATTTTATTCTCTCTCTCTCTATTTCAGAATTTCTGCCTACGTGATTGTTCAAACGTACTGAACTTGTGATCAAACTGCATTCCAAGAATCTTTAAGCTAATGCTTTCGCTGTTGCTAATGACTTTGCTTAACATGACACACTAATCACCTTTTTCTTGGGACAAATCATACAATTCCAGCTTATTATATCATATATTGGTTGAATGTACGGAAATTATTTATTGCAATGATTTTTTTATCTTACCATAATTTCTTTATTTAATTATTCATACCCTCCCTCAATAATTACGGTATAACGTTAAGGCACACAATTCATATCAAATAAAAGCTTCTTTAGTGTTAACAGTATACGAGATACTCTTTGTTTTGGTTTGTATTTTTAAATACTTTATACTCAATTGGAAATCGCTATGCATTCTCTCTCTCTCTCTCTCTCTTTCTCCCTCTGTCTTTAGTGTTCATGTCTCCCACGATATGCATGGGCGTGTTTTGAAAGGATAGTACCAGGTTAATTTGACAGAAATTTAATGTTATCTAATACTTAAGCTATTGAAACTTCAAAGCCATGCCATCAAATAGCGATGGACTATGAAAGGACATGACTATCACTTTAATTAATGTTTTCTACCCAGAACGAAATGTGTAATAATGACTCATCTCTATTAGCAAGAAATTGAAGAATAAGCAGTTGTAAGAAACGTGTGTAGAATAGTGAGTAGAGAAAATCATGTGATTGCAACATATGTGAGTCTTACTTTCCCTACTACGTATAGTAAGTAGGGGAAGTATTGCATTCCACCCAAAAATTCGATACCGTAATTTCACCAGAAATATATGTTTTCAGACCCCCTGAATCCAAAAAAAAAAAGCATTTTGGGAAACATATCCGTGTTTGTGCGTGTGTGTGTCTGTGAACAGCATAACTCAGAAACGAACAGTCGGATAAACACCAAACTTGGTATTTAGGTTCAGTATTTTCTAGAGATGCCACACGAAGGTTTTCAAGAAAATCCCCCTACCCCAGATTTTAATTTTCTCAAAAATGGCTATAACGATTTTGACTAAATATAACATACTTAAGATATTTTCATGACAAATGAAATGTATATCTCGAATTTTCTGGGAATGTCTCCAAAAGTTTTCTTCATTGTGAACGACTTTTGCATAACTGGTAAACCATAAGAGATAGACAATATTTTACTACACAAAAAATGTAGATCGCGTTAAAATACACAATTTATGTCATATACATTTTTTTGTTGAGTGAACCATTTTCGAGATAATGCTTGTTATTCCCTTAAATTTTTCAATACTTATTTTCTCAAATGGGAATTCGTTATTCATTTTTTTTGTCTTGGATATGCAAAGAATATTAATCTGTGGCAAAGAGAATGGTGCTGCACATACCAACCAGCTATTAAGAGATATGTATGTGCTTAAAGGCTACTGTATTTCTATATTGCCGTTGCAAATACAAAACAAGGTGAACATAGTACGCCTTAAGCGATAGTCAAATATTTTTAGAACTGGTTGCTATGTGTAAAATGTAATTCTCTTTGCATATCAAAAGATCGTTTCTGCATATGTTTATCTCGATTAATATGAAATAGATGGAGAATAAGAGTTTGTTAAAATAGTTTGTACAAGAGTAGAGAAAGTCATGTGAGTGTAACACATCAGATTTTTTAAATTGCTTTAGGCGTAGATCATTTCAGCTTCACAACGATTAAGTTATAAACCGCACAAATAAAGTTAAATGTCATTATTAGTACGATGAACAACAGAACACTTATGAAATGACATTAAGGCAAATAAATGACGAACTGTAGAACAGTGAGTACATATGTAGCATCATACAGGACTGTTGGCATTGATTCACGTACTGCAGTCTTCGATGACAAGGCGGAATGGCAGGATGCAATGACAATAGTTGCGCTGAGGTCGTAGATCAAGTGACAAAACAGGAGCGAGTAAAGGAGGAATGACCAATGCCAAGTCGAGTAACCTGGTGTTGGAGAAGAATAGAAGAATACTGGCGATATCAGTGACTGACTAACGGCATGGAGCTTGCTGGTTGGGGTTGGTTTCCAATGCTCTACCCATTGTCTGGAGATGCTGCGCTTGATGGAACTTATGAAGTCAGCAGGCGTTCTGTGGCTTCCGTGGATGTTTCATCTGCCCTCTCGTTGGAAGGTATGCGAGGGTATCCATGTAAATAATATATTCTTATGCTGGTAGGCTAACCTATTGTAGAATATCTGGAGGTACGAGAACAAAGTGTTGGAGAAAGGTTTGTATTGGAAGGGCCATAGGATGATTTGTTAAGTCTATGAAGATAACAGTGTTAGTGATCACTGTATTAAAGTCTTTGTTCTAAAGACGAAAATAATAAGTAATTCGCAAGAAAGTTCACAGGAATATTGAAATAAACCCGAAAGCATTCTGCATTGGGGAACTTTACAGCGCTGCTATTATCCTCGCTGGGTTGGAACGATCAGCATAGATATATTTAAATTCATATAGGGAAAAGGTGCCTATATTGAACCACTTAAGCCTAAATAGTAAATAATACTTATAATTTAAAATGAAAATTTTCAGAAACACAAGTGTTAAAGTGACAAACCTTGCGCTATAAATATCCTCAACACAATTTAAAATTAATACAATTATCAATTGAATAACATTTAAAAAGTGAGATTAGGTTCAAATTAGGAACGTGGTCCTTAAATTGAACCACCCGTGTCTTAAAATACACCACATACTTTTAAGTTTAAAAGTATTTTTATCAATACAGAATACACATATTTTATTGAATATTAAAAAAAAATATGCTATCAGCAACAAAATCACAAAAAATTGTGACAAGAATAGAAATTTCCTTGAACATTTTGAATTCTTATATAATGAAAATCACTTAGCTTTTGGAATAGGTATTATTCGCAAATATACAGTTTTTACTAATTTTTACTCTCATACAAAAGAGTCCAATTATACACAGTCTTCACAATAAAACACTTTCTTCTTGGCACTAACTTTTGCACACTTTTGGTGAAGCTATATCCTAAAACTCATACACTGGTTCATGTCCATTTCAAACAATTCACAATATCCGCTGTTTTAACATGATTTTTTTAACTTACTTAATTATGTGAATATTTATTCACACGATATACTATTCGCAGTTGAGCAATCCTAGAACTTCAATAGGTTTCCAATTGGACCAGTTCAATATAGGGTTCAAACAGTGGTTCAATTTAGGGGCCAGGCCATTTTGGAAGCTTTAGCATCTATGTGACAAGGAGAGACCGTGCTTGAAAAAACGTGTGCATGAATATTGTTGCTAAATAACACTTCATCACATGTAATATATATATATATAAATATATATATCATCTCAAACTTATCTAACTGGTCGTATAAGCTTAGCTAATGAGTCCAATATTACTTCTGAAGCACCAAAAACACACAACACTTCATACAACTGAAACCACAGCTCAGAATGCAAAGTCAACAACTCCAAGCATTTATAACTGTACACGCCACGCTTCTGCTAGGATTATGATGCAATCTGTCGAACGGTTTGGAAAATATCGGAGCGGTTCAATTTAAGAGGCAGTTCAAATTAGAGACCTTTCCCCTATCTTCCACAACTTCATTTTACAATCGGCTAGGTTTTCTTATTTCTGCCCGACATCCTTTGTAAATTAAAACCGTTTGGGAACCTGGCCGAACTAGCGAGAACTTTCTTGGCTCTGAGAAGCAGGCTGTTTGCAGGTGGAATCGGATATTCATAACCTCTTAAATTCAAGCTCATAGATACCTTAAGTAAATTATAACCACAATAACCACATTGCTTCGTCATAGAAGATGTTGGAAACGATGCCCTTGCGCCGCCTTATAAGAAAAGTTTCATTAACTCCATAGTTCCTCATGGCGATGTAAATCCACGCTTCGTCCAAAACAAATTTGATATGATACATTCAGAAGCCTTTTTCTCGGTGCGGGACACTTATGCAGCATGACATTGCCACACCAAACCATCATTTCTTAATTAGTTTGGGCGAAAACATGTTTCAGGTAGCCTCACTTTAACTAAATGTATTTTCCCCTCTCCGGCTTCCACGAGAAAATGATAAAAGTAATGTATACATACAGTAAAAGAAACATAATTTTTCTATCAGTATTTGTTTTTGAGTTGTGTAAAAACCATCTGCCTTGAGTAAAACTATAATAACTGAAATGTTGCTTTTTTGCTTATTATCCATGAACTCGTTGTGAACCATAAATATTAACCCGTTTAAATTATCTACACATTATAAACTACTATTTTAATTCTTTCTGAGAAAAGGTCTAAAACAGGCACAGATGGATACAAATTGTCTTATTAATGAATATGTGAGAAAACCCAGGATTGAAGCATAACTGTTTTGTTCTTTATTATTCTTCAATTGAGCTCATAATTTAGGAATTACATACCTATAGATGTTGTCTTGACGTTCATATGTATATTTTTGTGTGTAGAGCTTAACTAATGTGTAAATAATCTTTGTATTGTTGTACACCTAGGGCATTTCCAGTTCTGCTTACTATAATCAACAACATAATTTTAATGTAAATAAGGGTTAGTTTTAGGCTTTAATATATTAATATATTTTTCCCTTTGTTTTGTTATTTATCAGCAGTCCATTTATTATTATCATCATTATTATTACAGTTACTATTAATGTTATTACATATTAGTATTACTTTTATTATTATTGCACATTACTACATTATATTATTATTAATAATAATAATAATAATAATAATAATAATAATGTATGGTTATTTAACGACGGTGTGGTTCTGCATCTTGTCATGGGATCATTACGGTCCAAAAACACAATCAGAAATTTTGAGCTATTTTTAAAAAATTCCCCTAATCGTGGCAAAATATAAATATTTAGCATGAGATATACCGAAATGGCTTGAAGTTAGGAAAAAAGTTATTTAAGGAAAGTTGTGTATTTTAATGAGCTCCATGTTTTATTCTGAAGCATATCTCTTCCTATCTTTTATGGCTTACATTCTGTAATACCATTTAGTGTAAAGCGAGCTCACAGCGCATTCCCAGAAAATTTATGATTCATTTTCTTTGTAATGTTATTGTTACAACCATTTGTAATTTTAATCAAAATCTTTAGAGCAGTTTTGGAGAAAATAAAAATTAACGAAAATGTTTCACGTATAGGGTAGTTTGGCAGGACTTTATACGAATAAACTTTGGCATTGATCCGACCTTTAATTTTTGAGTTATGCTGTTCGCACACAAACACACGAATCTCTTCTATTTTTTTATTCAGACTATCCCAAAACGTACATTTTTGGTGAAACTCGGATTCCAATTTTTGGATGAAATACAATATTTCCCCTAATCTAGGTGCAGAGAAGGTAAAATAAATAATTCGAGTGGAGCCTCGATGTGTTTTAGTGATTTCATAAATATTTTAAACAGACGACTAAAAATCCGTTTCCAGGTAACATCACGTGGAGGTAGTCTATAGTCATTCCCATTTATTTTTTTAAGTCGGGTTTTAAAGAAACTTGTCATAATCTTATGTACATGCAGACAGATAAGTATTTACATGCATTTTTAAGTTGGAATGCCAAATTTTACTCATGATTCTGTATATAAGCTATAGTTTTCAACCATGTTTTGAGATCTCCGGTATTCCTTAATGTTTCCAGAGTATTCAGCAATGCCTTATACTACTGCTTGTTTTATCCTATTATTGCCGTCTAAATGAAGGGCTCGTCTATCAAATGTGTGACCATAGTACTCAGTACCAAAATTGAAATTAATGTGTACACATTAGGTTGCGCTCTGGTTACCATTCCGTTTAGTCTTCGATTCCAGGCTTCTGCAACGTTGTTGGTTTTGTGCCGTTCTCCATAGCAACACCAATTATGTTTTGGAATATTAGAGTTTTCCATCAATTGTTCCACAAAGTAGTCGTAGAAGCTTCTCAGTTGCTCAACTTCATCTAGCGGAATATGAGCCAAAACAGCACACATGCGAATGTGCAACCTTACTTCTTCGTTTTCATTGTAGCTGTTTAGAAGACCAAGTTCTGAACTTACCTCCACAAACACTGGTTGAAGTGAAAATTGCAGTCGGTAATCTTTATAGCCGGAAACAGGGTCCTGAAGGGTTCGACAGCATCTTTCTCGAAGCACATGACCTTAAACCGGGAGACCATTCAGGAATAACTTTCTGGATGGTGATGAAGAATCGATCATGTATCTTTCTTCTTGTTTGGATGAAGGAATAAACAAAGGAAACACAGTAGTTTTCTCCATGATGCTTCCTAGATCCGCATGGATTACCTATATCTCCTCAAACTGCTGATTGGAGCTTTTGAAGGTGCCGTCGATAAACATTTACACTGAGTCAAAGCAGTTTTGCCTTTTGCACTAGCAAACACAAGTATTCTCTTCCTTGGTCCTAGGTGATTGTCATGAAGAAGAAAGCATTCTCCGTCACTCATGTTCAACAACAATATCTTCAGTGTGATCAGAATCTTATGATGCAGGATCTTCCTTCTCATCCGATGCAGTGACTGCTTAACAGAATTTTGAGACGACAAACGAGTAACAAAAGCAAGTCCTTTGTTGAAAACCTGGCCCTCGCTGTCTCTAGCTCGTTTTCTTGCACACATGGTGCTACATCTGGTATGCAACTATGAGTTACTTCAACTAAAACAATTTCTTTTTTTGTTGAAATCCGTTCCTTTCAGGTTTCATTTCTCTCATTTGTTCATCACCAGTGAATTACGTTGTTCATTTTTTTACCCATTCGATATGCATAACCATTGAAAAGCAATAATGGCAGTTTCTGTTATCTCCATAGTGGGTTTCTCAAAAAGCTAGCTAACAAGTATATGCACGCAGAGCTACAAGGAGAATGCCTGATGATCATTAGAATTACCTATTAGATGGTAGTGAATACCACAAACAGGTACTAACCAGGCGAAGTGGGGATTTGAGGGATGGTATACAGTTCACCATTTCTCGGAAACATTAATGTTAATAGACCCGAGAGAAAATGTCGCTATATTCTACCAGCGCGAAAATGTCATGGGGTAATCTGTCAGGTAACCCTTTCGCCACCATCTATCGTTTGAGAGTGGTATAAAAACAATTTTTACTAAATTCTATCTACTACATTGTAATCCAAACAAGCATTTGCAGAAATAGCTACATTACACACTTCGTTATAGAATACAAAGGGACTAGCGATAGTCAAATATTTAAGAACTGGAGGATATATACTGACCTAAATTTCCTTACTGTTTCCATGCAATCGCGAGAAACAACCGAATGTCAACAGGACTTCAAGAGAATGACCAAAAAATTAACAATTCGAATAATTGATAACGGATATCTCAGAAATTGCTTATGCAACAAAAACAACTTATTTGAAATGAATTATGTTTTAAAGAGATCTACATTTTTCGTCCCTCTCTTAACATTTACTAGTTATACAAGATTATTCTTATAGAAGTAATTCATTTGACATTTGTGCCAACATGCATACAGCAATACTTAAACACAAAAATAACCGAAGAATACGGTACACCCTCAACAATCAAGCGTAATGAATAACACAATTAAAATTCTATAACACAATGGCATATGGCTACGAGAATTGCACTTGGAATCAAGCAACGAAAAGGAAAATTTAAGTAAGTAAAATGAGGTTCATCGTATGTATTAAGGTAATTTTAAATCCATTGGATTAATTGTTTATATATATATATATATATATGATTGAGTAAGATTCTTGTTCAAGGTATAATAAGAACTTAATTTAACATATATCCTTCTAAATATACAAGACCTTATCAAGGATGGTTTATTTACATTATTCGTATTAATTAACATCTATATGTATGTAAGGTATAATAACCTATATGGGAAAAAAATAGAAAGGTCTTAATAATAAATTAATAATAAATAAATAATATTATTATATATTAAAGCATTAAAGCATTTTCTTACAAGTAGACAGATTCCAGGTCATGCGCTGTTGGACCATCAAACCAATGAGAACGTTCGACAAGAATTAGATAACTTCAACCTTACAGAAATAATCAGCTTTAGGGTTTATCAACAACAGGTTAGTACAAACAAATAACAAGGATGGAAGGCAAAAGCTTCCTAAAAAAATATTAAATTATACTCCAGCAGGGAAGAAACATGTTGAAAGACCAAAATTATGAGGGATAGAAGGAACAGAAAAACTTTGAATACGGGATAGGCCAATAGGCCTAGTAGGTGAAAAAGAAGATAACATAATAATATCTTAATAATGATTGGAACAGAATCAGCAGTTGCTGAAAAAGGAGCACGTCCTTTTGTCGGGATGAAACTAGTATTCTTTGAAGCGCTATGGCAATTGTTCACATTAGCAATTGAACTATCCAATTCAAATTTGAACGGAATATACTATTAGCATTTCCAGCAATAGGAGAGGAGAGATCAGAGGATGAAAATCAAATGTGGCAAAAATTCCAACTCACACCATTTTGATGGACTTTTAAATTTGGCTCTCGGCGTAAAACTCCAATAGCCTGTTGATGCTTTCTTGATGTGATCCCCATGGCGTCGCCTGCACAAACGAACTGCGGCGCACTGAATATTCAAAACAAAGCCAAACAGACTTGATGGAGCCAGCTCGTAATTTGCACACGTGATGCCAGAGTAAGTGTAATGTTGGCAAGCCTTCCGCATCGCTGATTTAACACGGAGTGACAATTCTAATGGTCGGTGTCGGGCGCCAGTCTCCCGGTTTTCCAATTATCACCACATAGGGTTTACTCGTGGCACACAGATCAAACCTATTACAAATTAATTCTCTACATGCGCCACACAAAACAAGTCATTAAGTACAGTAACTAAAATTCCAGAGACAGATGTTAAATGTCTCGGAACTCAATAATCTGCTTTTTCCAACTTATAAATTGGTTCTATATTTATTACACCAAATAACAAAACCCGATATTCGGCTTGCATCATCCCGTTGATGAGATACTGCTATTTCTCTCCCTCTGCACAGCATTTGCTCATACCAACACGGGAGGCCGAGCTCGTTAAAGTACGGACACGTGAACGGGAGTTCTGCTATTCAAATACGCATGGGACTATCCTCCTTGATGAAGTTTCTCCAGGTTTCTCTCAGTCCTCATAGCTGGCAAATACCGGGAGTATACCTTAGGCCTAGAGCGTTTCCGTCCCAAATTTCCGTTCCCAATAATTTAATTTCATGTATCATCAGAAATGCTAGGACAAATACTTTTTAGCTTACAATGTGTGCACGCTACCAGTTTGTGTTGACAGTGCGTTGAAGGTAAGCGGGTGCCACAGACAACCTCTATAAGCAGAAGCTTCAGGGGTAGAACTGAACATAAACACAGAGCTCACATAATAATTTAAAGAATATATGTAGGTATATGAAAATAAATTTATGGTGTAAAAAGTCTCGTGATTACTACACATCAGAATTATCGTTGCCTTTGTATTCGAGTCTTCCTTTTATACCTTCATTGGATCGCGTCTCACTCCTCCAAACCAGTAACACAAGCAACACTGTTGATTGTGCGGCCCGGGGTCCGTGTATTCAGTAAGACGTCACATGTACTAGGTAGGGTGATAGTTACGTTTATTCCTCGCTCAATTAATATGTCATTGCTCTAATCATCAATCATCACCGCCTGTGGTGCCGTATGCAGTAAAATTGGGAATTAAACACTACAAAAAAAAAGCATTTGTTCATGTGGTGTGTCCAAAACTGAAAGTAAAACTGATTAGTGTTAAGTAGTAAAAACTGAAACATCATTGTTTAATAGTCATTTTACAGTCGTATGAGATAAAAGGGCAAAACGTCACGCGATGTAAGGCTGAGCAAAATGTTTACATGTTCATAACCAATCAAAAGGCGCGATATCAAATCACCTTTTTATACTACGCATTAACCAGCTGAACACCTTTGTGGGCAGGCTGTCCCGGCCACATAGTTAAAGGTCAGTTAGAATATCGTAAGAGGTTTAGAGTAAGCTCTTTATTACATGCTCCTCAGGAAGCAATTTATCACGCTTTGATTCAATTCCTCCAAGACACCCAGTTATAGCTATAATCCCTCCTGTTTTACTTGCTCCCTCCCTCTGCAATTCTTCTGTTCACTGCTGCTGTTACATCTGATGGGCATGTGGTTTATGCTCAGCTCCACCATAAAAGGAATGTGAAGGGAAGGAATTACTTTCCAGTATTCAGTTCCAGAATGTTAAGCTAAGTTTTAAACAACAATTGGTCTATTACGTTTGGGAACCCAAATTATTGCTGATTACGTAGGTATGTGCAACGTATTTACATACAATAAATGTGTAATCCACGATTATCACGATAAAAGCTAAAGAGAATTTAAACTTAATCGCACTTTGAAACCCCGAAAAACTGGTTTCCACTTAAATCGGGTCCGCAATTTGATTATTCAGCTTAAAGGTACCCATAGCTAAGACTTAACCATTTTAAAACTGAGCTTTTATGTTCAAAAAATACTTTAACCCTTAGCTTCGCTTACGTATTATGGATTTTGCTCTCAAAGATCTTTAAAGCTTCATCACGAGACAGTTTAAATGACCAAGAACACACGGTCTAATGTATTGTTTCTTTACCTCCAATCGCTCACATCCAATGCCTTTCACTGGTTTTTACTTGATTTTGATTTCTTACACTTTTGAGCATGAAAAATGTTCTACACGATGTAATTTGTTATCAATATCGATCAAATTTTCAGGAGAAACTTGGAGAGAACGAACTTAAAAGATCTTATGTATTACACTCACATGACCTTCTCTACCCTATATCGGATATAGAAACTATTGGTACTAAAGCTTGTTTATCTATCTCCTTCATTTTAATCCAAATAAACCTTTGCAAAAATTCCTACATTAGACATTTATTTTTGATAGAATGAGAACAGAGATAATCAAATGTTTTTAAGAACTGGACGCTATATGCTGGCCTTAAACTTTATTACTGTTTCCATGCAATCGCCAGAAACAACTAAATTTTGAAAGGACTTTAAGAGAATTTCCAAGAAATCAACAATTCGAATCTTTACTAACGAATATCTCAGAAAAGGCCACAAGAAAGTTATTTAAATGAAATTGTGCTTTTTAAAGAGATCTACATTTTCGTCTATATCTTAACGTTTACTGTTATACAAGATTGTACAAAATTCCTTCGGAATGAAGTGGACTTCACAGGCTATTACCAGAAAATTCAAGATATACATTTTATTTGCCACGTAAATAATTTCAATACGCGCCATTTTAATCAAAATGAGGCATTTTTTAAAAAATCAAAAATTTCGAAAAATTTTCTACGTAAATAGTAGTTTAGGGTAAAAGCATTTTCTTGAAGATCTTCGTGTAGCATTTTTGGAAGGTGCTGAATCTAAATACAAAGTTTGGTATTTATCCGACTTTCGTTTTTAAATTATGCTGTTCAGAGGTGCATACACACGAATCTTTTTCTAAAAATACCTCTTTTTTATTAAGAGGTCCTCAAAACGCGTATTTCCGGTGAAATCTCGATATCTAATTTTTGGTTCGGATGAAATACCATATCTAACTTTTAACATACGCGACAAAAAATAAAAACTGCTTATGGTTTTCTCTACACTTTTAAATTATTAAAAATATGATTCAGAATAAATTTTTCAAAAACTCTTTTTTAAAATTTAAAATCTATTTTAAAAAAAGAAGGGTGAGTAAAATTCAATACACCAGTTGTGTATCGGTATTAGTATTTAAATAATCTGGTAGTACTTTTATTTTTGCAAAACTACGATTTCTTAGTCTTGTAAAAGAACTGATTGATTAGTACAATAAAATTAAACTTAATTTTATTTTTCTCAAAGCATTAAAGATATCTGTACGAAGTTTAAAACACGTACTAAAACTGGGTAGAGCAGTATGTGAAAAATGTTTGAAAGCATTTAGGAAAAAAGAATCTGATACGATACACTCACATGACATTCTCTACCCCGTATCGTTTATTAGTGGATATACAAACTATTCTTATTAAAGCTTATTTTTCTATCGAATACATTTTTATCTAAATAAGCCTTTGCAGAAATAGTTACATTACACATTATGGATATAAAGAGAACAGCAATAGTCAAATGTTTAAGAACTGGACGCTACACGTTGGCCATGCAATCGCGAGAAACAACTGAATGTTGTGAGAGCTTTAAAAATGAACAAGAAATAAACAATTCGAACCATTAATAACAGATATTTCAGAAATGGCTTATGCCACAAAAGACTTCTTTAAAATAAATTGCGTTTTAAAGAAATCTATTTTTTTGTGTAGTATGTTTTCGTCTGTCGGTTAACGTTTATCAGTTATACAATATTATACAAAATTCCTTCCTATTGAAGAGGACTTCAAAGGCAAATCCCAGAAAAACCAAGATATACATTTTATTTGTCATATAAGTATAGTTAATATATGGTATTTTAATCAAAATCGTTAGAGCCATGTTTTAGAAAATCAAAATTTTTAAAAACGTTCCATGTAAAGGGTAGGGGATTTTCTTAAAAATCTTCATGTCGCGTATTTGGAAGATACTGAACCTAAATGCCAGGTTTGGTATTTATCCGACTTTTCGTTTTTGAGTTATGCCGTTCACAGACGCACACACACACACATATATATATATATATATATGCACATGAACCTTTTTCTAGAACTTCTTTTTTTATTCGCGGAGCGTTAAAGCATGCCTTTCCGGTGAAACCTCGGTATCGAATTTTTGGGTGGAATGCAATGCTTCCCCTACGTACTACAGGCAATAGTACGTGAAAGTAAAAAACTGAAAGAGTAAGAAATTTCACCCTTAAACGAATTAAAATTGAATCATACATTGAAAACCCGAAGAAGTAATTTTCACAAAAATAGGGTCAGGAGTTTAATTATTTATCAATGCGTACAGACGAATAGTGAACTATAAATTAAGCAGCGCAAGCCAACTTCTCAGTGATGCTATAGTATAGTGGAAATATTAAGAAACCAAAATCTATTGGATTATTCAAAACAATATTATCACTTGCATTTCCATTTCAATAAGGTGAATGTCTGATGCAGAGTGTAACATAACTTTCGCCAGTTTCTCGTAAATGCAGGGAGAATAAAGATGAAAGAGGTTGTAAACAAGCTGGGTGGCATGCTGGCTGGTGACAAACATCGATCCGTTCCATTCTTGTAAAAGCCTTTCGCAGAGAATGTTATACTTCAGGAATCAAAGGCCATAACCATAGGAAACCCGCTCTGGAGAGTAGCCATGTCGTAAAAATTTACCGTCCGTTAAAGATATTGCCACTGTGGGAAGTTTACCAGCCTGAGTGCAGTCTTAAATCCTAGTGAACGACAAAACGCTCTGTGTACCTTTTTTTTCTATACCAAATTTATGTGTGGGATACTGATTTTCAAATGTCTGTATATTTTCTCTTTCGCAATCGTAACTTGAGGTAAAAGAAATATTGTATTCGAATTATAAATTCAGAAATGAACTATTTTGGAGATCACCCGACTTATGTTCGCTATTATAATATCGTGTTTCTTAGACTACATAAATTGTACAACTAAGGTTTATTACAGGATTTTAATAACTTTTTACCATTGAATCAACTTCTACAAGAGTTCTTAAGTTGAAGTAATTGGATGCGACATTGGTTTAATAAAACTGAACGATTCTTTTTTATTTTATCCCTGTTGGAAAATGACTAAGAAAAATAAATGTGAGATTATAAACATTTAGGAGTTTCTGTGCATTCTGCACACAACAAATTTCAAATGTTTATTTGGTGCATGAAGTGGTAATGCGTAGAAAATATCGTCGACAAGTTTTTATTTTCTCTACTGCGTACACATAGTAAGTAGGGGAAGTATTATATTCCACCCAAAAATTCGATACCGAGATTTCATCGGAAATACATGTTTTGAGACCCCCTAAATCCAAAAAAAGCATTTTTGGAAACATGTCCGCGTATGTGTGTGTGTGTGTGTGTGTGTGTGTGTGTGTGTGTGAACAGCATAACTCAGAAACGAACAATCGGATAAACACCAAACTTGATATTTAGGTTCAGTGTCTTCCAGAGATGTGACACAAAGGTTTCCAAGAAAATACTCCACCCCAGATTACCCTTTACATGGAACATTTCTCGAAAATTTTAATTTTCTCAAAAAATGACTAACGATTTTTATTAAAATATCGTATATTTAAGATACTTTCATGAAAATAAAATGTATATCTTGAATTTTCTTGGAATGTCTCCAAAAGTATTCTTCATTGTGAACGACTTTTGCATAACTGGTAAACCATAAGTCATAGACAAAATTTTAGTGCACCAAAAATGTAGATCGCATTAAAATATACAATTTATGTCATATAATTTTTTTTGATGAGTGAACCATTTTCGAGATATTGCTTGTTATTCCCTTAAATTTTCCAATACTTATACTTTTTCTCAAATGGGAATTCGTTATTAATTTTTTTGTCCTGATAATGCAAAGAGAATGGAATACTCCACATAGCAACCAGCTCTTAAAATATTTGGCTATCGCTTAAAGCCTACCAATTCCCCTTTCATCTACAAAAAAATTAGCAATAAGATATTAATATCTCGATATCTCGATTAACATGATGTAGATGGAGAATAAGCGTTTGTAAAAATAGTTTGTACAAGAGTAGAGAAAATCATGTGAGTGTAACACATCACATTTTTACTGTAATTTCTGCATCATTTCACAGTAAAATATAACTCCTAACACTAAACTAAGAGAGGTAAACTTTAGCTTATGTTTTAGACAAAATTAGGGGAAGTTTTGTTCCAAAAATTGATACTACTGTTGGGGTATGTCAGCTTCTTTCGCTCAAGTTATGTGGTTTATTTCCTTGCAAATATGTGTGAGTTTGTTTTTTACATTTTTTATTTGAATACCTGATTCTGTAAATAACATTTTGTGGTATAAGTAAACGTTTTTCTCAAAAACCTTTGAAGATCCCTAATTAAAGTTAAAAATGGGATTTATAGAAGTCACTAATTGCTGTTGTAAATTTACTATGGTATTAATAGAATAGTGGGTTATTTTTCTAAAATATATGTGTTGTGTTCGCATTACTTTCTCCATCTCTATCGTTTATTAGTGGCTATGGGTACCAATTATTATTAAGAATGTTTATTTTCCTACCTACTTCATTTTAACCCAGACTAACATTTTTGGATATAGCTGCATTACACCTTTCATAATAAATACAAAGGTAATAACGATAGGTAATGGTAAGAACTAGACCCTATACGCTGCCTTAAAATTCGACACTCTGTTCATGACATCCATGATATTATACGAAAATTAACGGGGGTTGAACAGAATGGCCAAGTATTGAACAACTGTAACCATTAACAATCGACACTTTGGAAATGGCTGATGCCACAAAAAACTTATTTAAAATAAATTGTATGTTTTAAGGAGATTTACATTTCTTACTCAAGGTTTACCAGTTATAGAAGATTATACAAAATTCCTTCCGAATGAAGATGACTTCAAAACATTCCCTGAAAATGCAAAATATAGATTATATTTATCATGTGAACATCTTTAATATATGGTATTTTAATCAAAATCGTTATAGTCATTTTTAAGAAAATAAAATGTAGTGTGAGGTAGTGGTTTGGGGTTTTTCTTGAAAATTCTTGTGCGGCAACTTTGGAAGGTACGAAACTTAAATACGAAGTTTGGCGTTTATTCGAAATTTTTGCTTTTGAGTTATGCTGTTCACACACAGACACACACGGACCTTTTTCTAAAAATGTTTTTGTATTCAGGAGGCCTCAAAACATATATTTCCGGTAAAATCTCGGTTTCGAATTTATGATAGCATGCAATACCTTCTCTACTGATACATGGTAGAGAAAGTAACAACGGCACACAGCAAATAATCTTACCTTTCTTAATAGACAAACTTATTTCATAAAAGTGAATTAGCAAACTTGGATGCTATGTGTATATGTCTGTAAAACGTTTAATCTCATGTCCTAAATAGCTTTTTATATAATTGGTTATGAAGTTAGCAAATTTAACTTTGGCAGGATAAGCTTTTCGCCCCCACTAAGACTTAAAGAAGAGTTTACTTTATTATAACTTTGAAGGATATTAGTTTAATTTAACTTAAAATCTTAATAAATTATTAAGATGTGAGTACAAATTGATAAACCAAAAACAAGGATAAATGAAAAAGAAATATTACTTTGGAAAAGTTATTTTTTGAGTGCGTTGGTAAAATTCAAATAATTTCAGAATTTGTAATCATTGGTATTGTATATAGAATTCGTATATAATTTTAAGCACACAATTAATCGAGCATGGTTTCTGTATAAGGCAAAATCCTTTACTGCAAAATAAATAATTTCCAAACTTGGCCCTTTTCTGTTTTTTTCTTCTTCTTTCTTTTGGCCTTTATATGTGAATATCCTAACAGAACCTATCATTTGGTATGTTTTTCTACCTCGAACATCTTTTTCAGCTCATTTCTTATACTGCATCGTATAAAGGATTTTCTTCTCAACCGAGATCCCAGCCAATTTCTCATCTCAGTCCTGGACAGAACCTATGTGTGGTTTATTGATTCATAGTATATTTTCTAACAGCAATAGCAATAATATAATAAGTTCTATCCCAATTATTTGTGTCACCCTTAGCTTCTAAGGGAAGAAAGTATGAATGAGTACTCATAAAAACGGGGTCATATTTTGTCAGAATAGAGGAAAAACAGCACTTGTAAGAAAACACATATCGTCTGCAGAATTCAGCATACATGAAAATAAGGTTCGTTAAGCTGTATATATAACAAGATCAATGAGTAGCCCGATTTGATAATAAAACAATAAAATCACATTGCTTCAATAAAACTAAGTTATCTTGGTGTGAGTCCAACTCATAGAAGATAATATATATTTTCTACAGTATGACATAATAAATTATAAAATTTGATAAAAAAACATTATGCTTATGTCATTTTAGAGTACCCATTCAAATATACAATAACATACCTAGACTTTTTAAAAAAATAAATATAACTTTTAGCTTCAAAGTAGCCAATTATTCGCGTTAATATAAGTTCTTTATGCGAATTTGAAAATTATCCAAAGCATTTTTATAATTTAGCAATAACTATAGCTTTATGTGTTTTCTCTTGTATGAATTAAGACAATAGGATCACAATATTGTAACTGTCCAGTTTCCACTGAAATTTCATTAAGCTGTCAGCGTCACTGTACTAATGTGATTTTCACTGACACTTCACTTTTCTTCGCGAGGCAATGAAATATGCTGGAAGAAACCTCTTCAGATTGTTGACTCGCACTTGTGGTCAGTCGAACACAAAGGTTTCTAATCTCTCGCAGTAGCAGCATTCACTGTACGTCATAACGCATTCGTAGAACCGCTCTTGATGCCACATAAGAAACGTACTCACTAACTGGCCCATTTGTGAGAATGCTCGCTTATAAAGCAGCTGAAATTTTCCACAGATTTCAAAAATGTTCGAGAGGCGGGCAGAAGGAAAACTTCCAGAATACTCTGGTTATCTCTCGATAGCGCTTCTGGTATTTACACTGGGCGAGGCACTTACCATCCGGCCAGTCAGTCGGTCGGTAGGTCGGTGCCTTCTGTCGATAACTGTGGTCTATTACTGATCAAAATATACTTAAGAATATGGTATGGAATGAATAGGAATAAATAAATATGAATGGTTAAAAGAAGAAAATAATGTAAATACAAATCAATATAAGAATTACTAATGTATTAACATGTAATATTAATCCGAGAAGACATCTAATATGTAATAACTTAATGCTCAATAGATGAATATGTTATTATTATTATGACTAAAGGAGGGGCGATGACTATAAAATGACCAGGGTCAGAAGCAGTCACTCCCAGTATGATTGTAATTATTTTGGCACTCAATAAATATTACATTACATTACTTAAAAATGTGTGTATGTAACTAAAAGAAAGCCTAAAATATGAGAAACTCAACGTATAAATTAACATAAATGCAATAAAATAAAACCAGAATAAAATGGGCATATATGTAATAGCAAGATTGTGTCAATCTTGTTGGTAAGATGGAATATAGTACTTTTATCAAAGTTAAAAAAAATGCTTACGTTTTATTTGCCAATTTATGCAAAGAAAACATTCCAGAGTCGAAGAAGCGACACTTACAAAAATGTACGATGCAGAATGATTGAAAGCGCGAACCGAAATGATTAAAAGTAAGCGACGATGTGAGTAAACTAGCTTCCAAATATGCAGGATAGCTGCGAATGTAAGGTTACGTTACGTTACGTCACTGACATGTAAGCTTTTCTTTTTAGACACAAAAACCGGTCCTTGTTCAATAACGAACTTTGCCGAAAGATGAATCTGTAACTAAGCATAATTACTAGGAAGATTAGATGCATTATATTGTGTGTAAAAGTTATACAGACACACCGTATGTCTAACTGATGTCGTTTTGCTATACTGTAGTGAAAATGGAACAGTCTTTCAGTAACGAAGACTACCAGTACGTGAATGTGTCAATGTGTAGGCACCGTCAGCGATGGCAGCTCTATGTAAACGAGGGCAAGGTTTCCGTCCTGATGAAGGGCGAGAGCTTGTTAAGAATAGTACATTACTTTCTCTTTTGGTAATGGACAAGTTGGATTCAGTTCGTAGATGTTTGAATGAGGTGCTGGTCAGGGGGTCTTGACTTGTAGAAATAATACATTCAAATGCCTTAATATTCTTAATAATGCAGAAAATGTATAATTATCGCGTAAAGTAATGTATAATAATCCTTTAGTTTTCTTAGTTAAAGTAACATTGCTTTGAGGCAGTATTTTTAATACTTGAATAATTTCAATCAAATTATATAATATGTAAATTCAATAACAGCCCGCCTTGAAGCAATATGTATGTAATAATTTGTAAAATGTAAGCAACAGTCATTGCAAATGCTTATATTACTGTAAACATGTTTAATAATGTTATGTGAATGCATTAAGTAATTTAATAATGTAAGAGCTGTGAGAATAATAAGTTTAAAGTTGCTAACAACGATGTAACAATGAGGTAATCTTGAGGCAATAATGAGTTTGAGAGTTTAAATGTTACTAGTCAGGATTAGAGCAACGATAATGTAAATTTTGTGACAGTTTAAAAATAGCCAATCAACAGCCAGAAAAAGCTTTAATTAAATGCAGGTAATCTATTGGACTAGGATTAGCCAATCAGAGACTTGAAATACAGAAGTTTACGGGTTTGGACAGTTGAAATATGTTCAGTTGCCTGCAAAGCTTGGTAGTAACCGGATGAGAGATGCGTTCTCTAGTGAAATATTACGTATTCGTGTGAAACGAAAATAAAGCATACGCGTTAACATAGTGCAAATATTAAATAAAAGAATCTCTCAGCTCTTGATATCAGTGTAGTGCTATTTAATTTGTGTCAAGGATTAATAAAAAGAAGTGACTTTAAACTTAAAATCTGTGTAAGCCTACATTCTTGTCGCACCACGCCCTGATTAAGAGAAACGTGTCTCTAAAGTAATACTGCTGCATCCGAGGCAAACATAAACATAAATACTATCTATAGAAGCAGTTTAATAACAAAGTTAAAGAATATTTTTTTAAACTTGGAGCGTAACAACAAAAATACATGTTCAAAAATCGACTTGTCATACGTTGCAGCATATTACGTAACAAACAACCTTATTTAAAATTGACGTCCATAATTGGACTTAAATAAATAAATAAATAAACTCCAAGACAATATCTACTTCAGCTTTCTATTACATTATTTTAATGTCTTGTACGCAGTAAAAGATTCGTTTATAATTTTTCCCGGAATGAAAATATTTAAGTAACATTCAAATTTATATTTATTGTTAAGATGTGATTCGCAATAATAATCTTCTGTCTGGCCAATATGTGATGCATCCAGCGGCGTATACCTGCATTACCGCCCAGATCAACTGTTCGACTTTCACCTGGCCGATGTACAATACAGCCAGCTGCACATTAACTGCATTTCCGGCCAGAGCAATTATTCATTTGTAATCTACAGTTGGCGGGCTACGAAGATTGTTTGGTGTGCTGTAAGCTCAGAAGTCATGCCATAGTCTCCGCAGGTCACCCCGAGCGCTAGAGGGAAGGAAAGAGAAACCGAGTTTCGGCTAGCGACAGCAAAGGAACCTTTAGCTCGGTGTACAGGGAAGCTACCATGACCATAGTCTTTTCGGCTTTGTCAAAATTTTACGATATAATCGTTTTCCGCATGTAAGTCTCCAAATTTTAATTCTCTAGTACGTGTAGCTAGCTTCTGATTTACCAGAATAGAGCTACTTTCAGTAATAATAAATAACAATGTGAAATTAAATTTATGTGCTCACATTTTGCAACATGAATACAGACTGAAAATATTTATACAGAATGTATAGAACTAAGTATGTGATTTTTAAAGTTTATCTGGGTTGTTAAAGTTAAAGAGAATGCGTATTTATATAGTGGTAAGATATGCGAGTCTAATTATTTAGGGGAAATGCTGCATTAAACATTTTATGAATAATTTCTCTCCTTTATTTCGACATTCACAATGGTTTCACCACCACTGGGGGTATTTTCATTTGTTGAACTACTTAAAGTTAAATGGGCTTAGCACTTAATCAAATTGTAATGTTGAATCTGTGGCAGTTATTAGGACACTACTGCAGTGGAATTTTGCTATCGTTTACAAATGGTAGTATTATAAATTAAAATATTACACATGTTTTGCATTTGAATATTTTAATACGTATATTTTATTACAATGTACTTGGTTAATGTATTTTCGATTCACGTTTTGGGGTTCTCAAACCATTATATGTACCTTTATACAGTAATAGCTGACTTACTCAGCTTTGGATGCGCAAATTGTTAACTTAAAATGTCAATTTCGTTTCAATTACCTCCTTCCACGTTTTTATGAAGTTATTTTAGAATTATGTAGAGGTTTTAATGATGAATCCTTCTCTATAATTCTTAACTTTCCTTTGCTATCTTCAATTCCTGCAAAGTACTCAATAGAGACATATTTTGGTGTTGAACAAAATTATCGGAGTGTTCAATTAAGCTTTAGATAATCACTGTAGATGAAATTTTAAAACGTTATTTCTTCTCTTTGATAACTGTAATTATTTAATAACACAGGTTTCACATAATACACATATCCCTGGTCAATATGGAACGAAATAAGGCGAAACTGGCGAATATTGTGACAGAACATTCGCAAGCCTTCGCGCCTTGGGTAGCGAGGGTGTTCCCTAGAACCAGCCGGCGTGGATTGGTTGGAGAGTGATATTGGCTCTTGAACGGTCCGAACTGATTATCGGGAAGTATGCAGAAGCTTTCAGGCCTCCCCTTTCTGACCCGGTATCGAACCTTCTCGAGGGTTCGCGGGTAAAAGGGAAGTGATCACCGTCGCAAACAACATTCTTGTAGGTTCGAGTTCTGTCAGCGTGACGAGTGCTGTGTTCGACACTTTAGTGTGCAATTGGAGGAAAGAAGAGACTACAAGACGAATCTTATGTTTGACACTCTAGCGAGCAACTTTAGAGGAGAGAAAAGACTAATTCTTAATTGAAGTGCTACGTGTAAGGAAACACTGAAGTGTGAGAAAAGCGGACAAGGTCACGATATGAAGATTCTGCATCCCAACCAAGTTAAATATTATGGAGATGACAGATAGTCTTCACCACCAAGAAAATTCATTGTTTCGGTCATAGATTATAAATATCGGTTGAGCAATTTCTGACGTTATGCTGGACAAATTTACTCTCATATAATAATCGTTTAGTATATAGTGCAAATGGAGTGATTAAACCATCCAGAGCAAATACGGCAAACAGTTCTTTCAAGGGTTTATTTGAAGGTTTTGGCTTAAGTATCACATACGTATCATACCGTTATAGGCATACCTAATTGTGTTTTATTCAGCTCTCCTATGTTATCTCAGTTGATAAATCGCGACCAACTACATAAATTGCTCGGAGTGAAATATCACCCATCCTGGGTATTCTGTCTGCTCCATGAGTGTGTCTGCTCTTCGACAGACTTCTGACCCCAGCCACCCGCCTGTAAGTCCCGGGGGATGTAAGTCCTACATAAGAGGAGGTTAGACAGAGAATGAATGAATGTATTTGGTATTGGTGGTAAAGTTGGTTGGATTCGTGATGTGAATGTTTGTAAGGTATATTAACATTTTTTGTTTTGAAAGATGATATTAATTCAGTCGTGCTAAAGGTATTATAGCTGTATTATAAACACACTCCAAGGAAACACATTAGTTATTATTTTATACTAAATTAAGTATATGAGTTAGTAATATTAATAAATCGAAACATAAAAAACAAACTGTCTATTGCAATATTTAGAACGACATTCACTTGGCTTATATTTTATTGAAATATAACTGCCATCATACTTACAAAAGAAAGCAAAAATAACATCACATACTCTTTCACAACAGATTTTGCGAAAACACAGAAATCATTACTAGAAGATTTTAATCCATAATTGTGACGTTTTATTAAGAGCAGTCAAAAAGTCCTTCGACAACTGATATTGCACAACCAATGAAATGGTGCACGGATAATGTTTATTCAACAATTCTCAAGATTAATCAGTTTTTGGTGCGACTGCATGGTCATCGTTATATTGGAGATTGCATTGCACCGAAACCAGGTCTGCGGTTGTTGCCGGAGGAGGTCTGTCACTGCTTTTTGTTGTATTTGGCCACGGATAGAACAATTGCGCTCACTTGCGGCTGATGGCACATTCAGAGGTTTAGATGCCAGCATTGCTTGCCACGCAATCATCCCCAGGTAGATAGTGAAACGTGTTTAGCAGCAGAATTTAGCGTGTCTTGAGAGAAAATTTTCATCCAGTTCAGCTAAGTTAGTCATGATTATTCCAGTCATGTCCTAGCTCGTTGCTTAAGACATAGACAAGTCGCTCGGTGGTTATGCACAATGGCGACCGTTGCGGTAGTGAAGGTTGCTATACAGTACATAATGGTATTACACAGTGTTATTACAACTCTATCAGTATAGATACATATTGTGAAAATCAGCTAATCCTATACTATTTATTAAAAGCCGTATGCTTGTAATTTGTTATGAATGGTTTCAGACTAATCGTACATGTGTTGCATTTAATGATAAACTCTTCTCTAAAACCAACACTTCCAAATAACCTATTCTGCGCCGGGACTCTTATTCTGTATGTTCCGTTATTAATTGTTAATTTGCCTCGGCTTTACTCTTATTATCACAGCATGGATTTTGATGAGTGATTGCTTAAAAACAATTACCAGTTGTGTTTATTTTAGAAATTTAATAATATTTATTAGTTCCACCACCTTTGAAGTACGTCGTCCTCTGTGGTGTAGTGGTTACCATGCTAGCCTCTAGTTCTGGAGGTCACGGGATCAAACCAGAGGAGGGCGATGGATTATTTTCGAGCGTAAAAATACTTAGCATGGTTTTCTTCGGAAAGTAAGTAAAGCGGTGGTCCTGTGTCGTACATTTACGCCACGTAAAGGAACTTCAAGCCTGAGAAAGAGGCCTCTGAGTAAAATTATCGGTATTTCACGCGCAATGTAGTATACGACGCTAAGGATGACAGAAGTTAAAGGGCGTCCTTAAATAAAACTAAATTGAATTTCTTTTTTATCTTTAAAGAGTACTATGTTAAAACTTACCATCTGTGTTTTAGCAACCATATACCCATTGCGAGTTTAATTTTATTAATCGCGGTACTGAGGGTTCCAAATTTGGTTATGTACTACACAAAATGTACATAATATTTAGTGTTTTCCTATTAGAGTTTTAAGCAAGAATTTCTACTATGCTTTTTCACGACCCCATATGCCAGTGTCCACTCTCGTGTGATTTCTGTATGCGTATAGTATACTTTCAGCATTCGCGTTCGGGCAGTAGTGAGTGAGTGTTCACAGTATATGCGATTTCAACATACTTTCGGTGTATTCAGAGAGCTCCATGGTCTGCACACGGGTTTTCGATTCTAACCTCGCCTATAATTACCATACCCATTGGACTTATTTAATAATCCCATAGGTGGATTTTGTTCTATTATTCTGATTTGCCCTCAGAATTAGTGTTTTCCCGTGTATCATCCAATTGTATTCTTGGCGTCGTACGTGTTTTCGCACAATTTTACTAGCTTCTCTGCTCACTCAACTCTCTCACAGTGACTGAACTCAGGCCCGGATGTAGGTGATCAAATAGTTTGTTTGACGTTGTGAAGCAAACCTTTCCCCAAGTGTTTCTCGTATCCATGTCCCTTAGTCCATTGCACATCTGTGCATATCAACATTTTCCTTATTAAAATATAAATGTTTATATATAGGGTGTCAGATAAAGAACGCAATTTTTAATTTAATAATAAAACACATAATTTATTTTAAAATTGCTAATAATATGTCAATATGTGAAGCACAAATACTGCGATTAAACATGAAACACAATATCGAGCAAATGTCCTCCACAGCTTCGTCTGCACACATCCACTCTGCTGGCAAAATTTTCAACGACTGTAGAGCAAAGTTCCGCTTGAATTTCACCCATGATACGTCTAATTTCTGCCTTGAGTTTGGGGATGGTTCGTGGATTGTTAACATACAAGATTTGACAATAATCACCTGGTATCAAATAACACGATCTCGGTAGCCAGTTCTGATCGCCGTTCCGAGAGATGACGCGAGCAGGGAAACTTTCTTTCAGCAACGTTGTTTCAACGGCAGTGTGGCAGGTTGCCCCATCCAGTTGGAACCACAGGTCTTTCACATTCAATTCTTGCAATTGCGGCCATAAAAACTGTGTTATCATGTGGCGATAATGATCACCATTCACTGTCACTGCTTTTCCAGTCTCGTCTTCAAAATATATGGCCCAATTTGTCCGCCAGCCCATAATCCTCGCCAAACAGTGACTCGTTCTGGATACAGACACTTCTCACGGACCATACGAGGATTCTCTGTGCTCCAAATCTGGCTGTTTTGTTTGATAACATAATCATTAAGATGGAAGTGTGCCTCGTTACTAAAGATTTTTTTATGAAAACCACTGTGGAATTCTTGTTAAAAGTTTGTTAAAATTCGCTGTAAACTGCCTTTCGAAATGACAAACTGTTGGGAACGATGGCGAATGGACTTCATTGGGCTCGTAGCAACGCTCTGTCTGATTAGGGCGACATTCTATGCCGATCGACGAGGACGTCCAGGTGATTTGATGTTCACTGTCAAAACTGTATCTTCAAATTTCCTTACCAGTCTATGCACTGTTGACACATTAGGCGCATTTCGCCTACCAAAAATTACACTAAGTCTTCGAACGGTCTCTGCATAGCATTCACCGTACTTTCAAAATCTGGATGCATTGATCCTTCGAGTATCGCCCCATTTTAACTGATAACCTGAAAATGAGCTACTACGTAGTAAGTATCATGAAGAATGATATCAATAGCTGAATTGGCTAAAATTACTCCTGTATTTTCATCAATTAAATACAAAATCCGCAAAGAAGGTAAAGCAATGAAGATTAATACTATTGCCGGTAAAACTGTTCAAAAAATTTCTAATACGCGCAAATGACAATCGTTAATCGCAATACAAACAGATGACAATCAGGTCCGGCAAACTAATAAACTGAAAGAGGCGCCCTTTACGTTATGAATTTACAACTGTTATTAATGTTATCATTCCACGAATGATATGTGTTTTTATAGTTCATCACTGCGCTTAAAGCAACAGCGTATGAGACCTCAACCCATCCGTTTACTCCTCGATCTCGTGCCTTGAGGAGAGCCGACACTACCGATGATAATAGTACAAACAACGACTCCTAACCATGCATTCGCAACTGCTTCGGTAACGTATCGTTTGCGGATCCTTGTTTACTAAAAGGTTTTTCTCTTCTTTTATGGTGCACCCTCCAACATTTCAGTTTACGATATGAATTATGATACGCCCTAAAGAGCTGCGTTCAGTGACGAGCAATAGACATTAGCAATGTGTATGGTCTAGTGAAAGTACACAAATCGAGAGGTGATATAATGAGGGTTGGAGGTATTAGGGATTTTGTACAGCAGCTTCAGAGACTGAAACAACCTTCGTTCCTTCGGGCGATACCACGATATCTGGATAGGTTGTCAATACCTTTTTCAACCCTTCAAAACGGCTTGTTAAGGATTCATTATACACGAGGTAGGGAAATTCTGCAAGGCTTGCTTAATAATGTCATAAAATCAAATGGTTTATGGCTGCTCATTGCATTTGTGATCTCTCACTAAGGCATGGTCTCGGCTATCACTCATTTCCTGAATTGGATGATTGATGTAATGGATTCTCATTTGGTCTGCATCATCAGAATACCAAACCAAATAATCCGCAGGATTTGTACGATGCAGTAAAATGAAAATTTCCTGTGGACTAAACATCCCGCACAAATTCTCTTTAAGTGGGATCAGATGATTGTTTATAAACTACTTTTTCTGCTTGTGATTAGGGCAGGTATCATGCGCGTCTCTCTGGGTTTCACTTATGCAGTATACCTAGTGTCAAGGCGAATAAAAATTATGCTATTATTTCTTCGATCAAAACATTAGAAGAATTAATTTATTCCTTCTCTTGGGTGTTTGCAAACTCATTTCATTTAATCGGTAATACTAAAATTCCCAATTTTTGAACCTATGAAAAACAAAGTTATATGTGATAATGGGCATAAAAATACCACATTTGCATCCTCTAAGTTAAACCCTTATTCAGAAATTATTTACTAAAACTGTAGATTCTCATTTTGTACTTTTTTCGAAATAATCCCCGATAAGCACCTGCAGATTTTTTGCTCAACATTTAACTTTTGTACCACTATACCATAAACAAAATGACTTGGCCATTTTTAAGAAATGTTCATTAGTCTGGCTGCAAGAAAAAAATTACTCAAATATTGATAGAATTATTCTTCTAATTTTTGTACTAGTACGAGTAAAATATTTAATTGCACAATCAATGCGTACTATATAAAACAATCCAAATTCAGTTCTTTTCGTTCAGAATTCTCCACCAATTCTGAAAATTTTAGGCAAATCAGTTTAGATCTGCTATGGAGCAATTTGAATATCACAAGATGTAAAAAACTATTGGAGAAAAAAAACGTTTTAAAATTGGAGCGCCAAGAAATACGTGAACACCAACTTTTAAATTTCTGAATTTCTTCATAAATATCACAGCTATTGGAATGTTGAAAGAAGAATATGAAACTAGAAAGAACAGACACAATATAATACTAAAAAACTTAAAATCGACATTTTTGCCAAGTTTGAACAAACTTTCACAAATGGGTTGCCTTAAAGTAAAATATTACCAGTGCAGTATTTTAGTTATAGTGTATAAATATTTACGTTGTGATATAAGTAAACATTTAGTGCATTGTCTATTGCTCTCCCTGGTTGATACCTATGATAATACGTATCTAATGAGAAGGCGGCGCCGTGGCCCAATGGTTAGACCACTCGCCTCCCACTATGGCGACCGGTTTTAATCCCAAAGAAACGTATGTGGGATTTGTGGTCACAAACCGGCGTCTGGACGGGTTTTCCCCAGGTTCTCCGGTTTCTCCCGCCATCCATCATCATTTTCCTTTCATCCATTCACCATCATTTCATATCATCTCCTTCCTCGCTCTCATACCGGGCTTTGGACTGATCACCCATCCGGTTTCTATCCAATCCACAAGTCTGTCTGTTTGCTCCCGGACAGGTGTTTGACCCCAGGCATTGGCGTGTAAGCCCTTCAAACGGGGAGGATAAACCGAGAAAGACGTAGAATATCTAATGAGGGGTTTTGAGGTTTTTTTTATTTACGGACGCTCTTTAACTCTTATGGTCCTTAGCGTCCCATTCTATATTGGGCGTGAAAGATCGGAAAGTTTGCTGAGAGACCTCTTTATCAAGCTGGAGGTTATTTTACGTGCCGTAAATCTAGACACGGGACCACCGCTTTACTTCCCTATCCGAAGGATGCCATACTAAGGATTTTTACGCCCGAAAAAAATCCATCGCCCTCCGCCGGGTTTGAACCCGCGACCTCGGGAACTAGAGGTAACCATTACGCCACGGAGGAGGACGATAATGAGAATAATCGCATGAAATAAAGTATAAGTGTGGAGGAATGTAACATTATAATACCACTTTGATCTGTTACTGTTTTTTTCAGCAAAAAAAAAATAGCAGTCCGCAATTTTCATTGCTTTGCATTTCACGCATGGATTATTAAGACAAGTCTTACAGACAAGTATTGTACAACTGTTCTCATGACGCTTCATTAAGGAGCTAAATCCGATAGTTACAAAGTAGTAAAGTACTATTTGTTTATTTAAGTGAGTAATATGTAAACGTTTAAGATAAAACGTTTATTTTATTACTTCATTCAAACGTAACGAAGTGTATTTCGGTTTTAGTTGCTTTTATTGAACATTAAGCATATTACCGAAATTATACGAAAGAAATGTCTTGGTAATTTATTACTACTAGCGAAGTTAACATTGTATCCTTAATGTAGCGATGACTTCGCAGCGGCATCGACAACAGAGCGCACATTGTACAGTGGGTACAAGTGTACCGTTCTCAAACATCTCTGCATTTCAAGCATTTTCTATCCTTCCATGAAATAAAAGGGCTGTTTAAGCATTTCTATGTACTCATGAGATCTACCTCGAGCTTAAATGACACCTATGCTTCTTGCACCCAGTATAAGTGTGTAAAATTAAACAATATCGTAACTTATATTAATAAATATTAACCTTGAAGCATGGTTAAACAAATTACCTGTTATATATCTACTATCGGGGTAATTCCTAGTGCTGGTCATGCGGAAACAAGTCTGATAATTGGCGTGTCGTTCTAACACGTTGTATGAAACTATGAAATTAATGATTGACATTTATGGAATTCACATAGGAATGTTTCGAAGAATCCGAATTTACACTACATGACTGCCTATAACAAGCAATGCTGGACGATGTTTTCCAGCTGATAATACTACTTCTAATGCCCACTTACGGAACGCCTATGACAATTTAATAATTTAATCTGTCCCGAGATTTGTGTTCAAGATTTCCCTCAATTCTTCGGATAAATGTTAACCTTATAGACTGAATTAACAATAAATTACACGAGTTACAAAGGCGTCATTGGCGACTGGGTTTAGGGCAAGTGGGGGGACTAATGCTGATCGTCAATCAATCCTGGTAGTGTTTGTTGAAATTTAGTATATGTGCACATTCATATATAGCAACATATCACCTCTATCAGCATAACAGAGTGCCTTGGCAAACATGCAACGATTTGATTTCTCATACAATTATATGCAATATAAAAGTGTATCTTAAGTTTAGAAATAATAAATTAATATTATAATTGTGTCAAGAATCACATCTCACCTTAAACGAGCTTCAGACGACATCCAACTTCCTCAGAAAACCTCCTGAAAGACAAAAAATAATTTTGGTTACAAATTAATCTCTGTTTTATTACTTCTATCATAGAAATGCAGTTATTTTAAGTATCTTCACATACTTTGTAAATGCTGGTTAATTACACTTTAGTAATCGATGGATATTTTATACATACAGTACGATTTATAGTTTTTGCTACAAACTGAGGGTTTTCTAAGCTAAAGGGCAGCTATTTCAGAAAACAATCCAGGATATTCATTATGTTTCTAAATTCGAAAATTTTAAGTAGAAAAGAAACCTATTAAGATTAAGTTTGCAGGTATACTCTGAATATTTAACAAAAGTAATTATTCTAAAAACTTTAATCCAAATAAACATTTACAGAAGCATAAGTGTTCAACTACATTGCCAAAAATATCATTAAAGATCGCGATTATGTCTGAAGAATGCCATTTCAAATTTGCCGATGTATCGAATAGCCGTATAGTCAACATAATGGAACTACTCACAGTGGAAGCTATTAGTTAAAAAAAATATCCATATTATACTCATAAATGTATGGAGTGAAAACATCGGTAACCTCATTACAATCAGATTTGGACTGAGAATAGAAGCTTTGTTGACCAAACTGAAGAGTTTCGCAGTAAGCTGATCTAATGCAGTTATTAATGAAAGGAATGGATATATTAAATAAATTTTGTGAGCCCTACTAAAATCGCAAATTGGACAGGAATTCACATATATTATTGTGAATGCATTGTCTCATGAATAATCATTATTCCTCGAAAATACCATTTGTATAATAATATTTGCGTAAAACTAATGTTGTGAAAGGTCAATTATAATGTATTAATTGTAAATGAGAGAAATGAAAAGAAAAATTAAAAACGTGAAAAGTAAAGTAAATTCTAAAGAACGAACGAGAAATGTTGCACTATCAACAAAAAATATTGTAAAACCTAGTAAATATATAGCAAAAGAGAAAATATGAAATTAAATATATTTTGAAAGGAATTATAATTGTAAATAGCTTATTTTTATTACTACACGATTTATTTAACTGCAATAAATTATAAATTAAATGAGTTTATTTAGAAAAACCTTTTCAGGAACTGTTGAAGACCCCTTTTTAAAAGCTGACATCAATTACTCGAAAGGCGAATATAGAAAGCCAACAAGCATTATTATAAACATTTATGTAAAGAATTGTATTCTGAAGGACAAATAGTGTTCATAGTTCAAGCATTCACGTTGCCAGTGAAATAAAAGTCACGTTTTAGTGAAATTAAATTATTCCAATTATTATTTAACTGTCTCGCCTTACAAACACAAGAATACACCTTCGAGTACAGCCAATTGCTTTAAACTAAGGTATGTGTATTTTAAATAATTTAAAATACGAGACGCACAAAATAAAATATAGTATTATCAAAATTACCACGCATAACAAACGCCGAATAAACTCCAACAACAACCCAGGAAAGGAAACTTCCCCAAAAATACTTCCGCCAAGCCAGGAAAGTACATATACTACCACCTGCTTTAATCAGCGCGGGTAATTCAAAGTTACAGCATCCGAGACTACAGATCATCGAAGACTTCATTCCAGAGATCAACCACCAACTTCGGAGGTGATTCATAAGCTCTTGAGTATTGGCAAATAAGCTGTGGGTATTATAACGCAATAATGCCAACATAATGCTCCCTGAGAGTAACGCTTCCTTTTAAGAAGCTTGGAAATACATCTGTTTCGGATTTTATGAAACGGAGAAAGACGATGTCACATGCGGTCAGGGATGAACTGTCATTCCAGGGGGGCGGGTATCTCAGCAGGTGATTTCCTCGGTACTTTTAAAGATTGCAGTCACTGCTGATCATTATATTTGCACCGACAATTATAAATAAAGTGCTTTTAGTTTATCTCTGGAGCCGCAGCTAATAGTTTTAGAAGTACTCGTAACCTACAGAGCCTTGCCAACAGGTGGCGCTAAAGTACTGAAATTGATGATTGTATTTACATAATATCTTTTGGACGTCAACTTTTCTTTTAAGTTACTTTACAAACGTTCAGGATAGAACGGAGAGGAGTTTGAATGTGGGGAGCTGTACTTACGAAAAATCCCGAATAATTATTTTACATCTAATTAAATAGCTCAGCTCTGCTCGATTATTTTACTAACATACAACATATTCAGTGAACATATAATAGGCAACTATATTAAGTCGTTTAAAGATGCTGTGTTATCTTAAACCACATGAGAAATCGAACGGAAGATGGAATTACTTTGCACAAACCGTGATTTGATTCCTGAGATAAATATATGAGATGATTGCCTCTACTGCACAAGTCTGTAACAGCGTGCTTAAGCGAAAGGTTACATTTTACTCCTATACGCCCAGAAATGACATCCTGACATCCTCAAGTTTCCAAATACAACTAACAAAGCTCACGCTTTTTGATAAGGATAATCTGATTTGTTATATTCACATGAACCACTAAACTTTATTGCTTTCTTTATCACGTAGATAGTAGGTGGAGAAGATATTGCATTCCACTAAAAATGTTATACCTATATTTCACAGGAAATACATGTTTTGAGGCACCTGAAAAAAAGCATTTTTGGATAAAGGTTAGTGTGTGCATGTGTTATGTTTATGTTTATGTTTATGCCTGTGAACACCATAACTCAAAAACGAAAAGTTGAGTAAATACCAAAGTTGTTATTTAGGTTGAGTACCTTCCAAAGATGAGACACAAAGATTTTAAATAAAATCTCCCACCCCAAACTACGCTTTACATGGAAAATGTTTCAAATTCTTTATTTTCTAAAAGAATTGCTTTAACGATTTTGATCAAAATACCATACGTTAACGATATTTACATGACAAAGAAAATGTATGTCTTACATTTTCTGGGAATAGCGTTTGAAGTGCTGTTCTTTCGGAAGGAATTTTGTATAATCTTGTATAACCAGTAAAATTTAAGCGATAGCTGAAAACTTACCACACAAGTAAAGGGATCTCTTTAAAACACACAATTTATTTAAAATAACTTTTTGTGGCATAAGGATTCCGAGATCCGTTATTAAAGGTTCAAATTGTTCTTTTCTTGATCATTCTCGTAAAGCCCTTTTAACATTCAGTTGTTTCTCGCGATTGCATGGAAACGTTTGGAATTTTAAGGCCGACATATAGCGTCCAGCTCTTAAACATTTGACTATCGCTGTTCCTTTTCTATCCGTAACGAAATGTACAATGTAACATTTTCTTCAAATGTTTATTTGGATTAAAATGTGGTAGATAGAAAAACAAGCTTTAGCAAGAATAGTTTTTATACCTAATAATATGCTATACAGGGTACAGAAGGTAATGTAAATGTACCACATTTTATCTCTATATCTACTACAAACTCTTTTACGAAAGATTACTTTTCCACCTACTTCATGTTAATGGAGATAAAATATGCAGAAACACATTCATTTTGTTGTACGTACAAACAGCACCAAAGAAACTCTTCGTCGGATTTCGTATCGTTTTCTGGGGTGTTTTGAAGTGGGTCCTTCGCCATACCTATCGCAGAGCGTGGTGGCTTGATAACACAGCAATGAGGGGAAAAGAGGGGAGGTTGATGCCTTTGCTTTTTCTGGTGTTATTGAAACCAAAGCATGCTTATTGTCTCAGAACCAGTCATGACGTATACTTGCGAAATTACTCGTAGACGTATTGTGGGTATGTGGGAGGCTGGTCGCACGGTCACAGCAATTGCAAGCAGTGCATGAAAGTGTTTTTATAGTAAATTACTGGATAAAAATATTTCAGGAAAGTGGGGAAGACGGTCTATATATTCGCCTGAAAGTGGGCACTTCCCGTAAAACATCCGAAAATGATGAAATTCGTTTACTAAATGCAAATCACTCTTTCGCTATGATTGACTGATCATGTTTAGAAACTAGAAATAAATATGTATATGCATAGGGTTTACAGAATATGACATGTACATTATGGCAATAAAATTGGATTATATTTTTTATAGTCCTGTTATATTCCTATGATCAGCAATATGTTAGTAAAGGTATATTAACCAATTATGGTTTGAATTAGAGGGAAACAGGCTGCTTTATTTATTATTTAGTTATGTTTACTTCTATGCAGCAACAAGCATTGAATACCACTGTGAGAACACAGTTCTGTTTATTTTTTGTTATAAAATATTGCTGTGTATTTAATGAATACCATTCAAGCTTGAATTTGAAAATCTTCTGACATTATATTGCAGATTCTACATTTCGCTACCTGGGCGCTCATCAAGTTTTCCCCTTAGTTTTTAATCCTTTCAAAGGCATGTCCTGCACTAACCGATAAGGTATGGGCTACGTATCGCATAAGAGATCTGTGAGAGAAACTGAATACAGTCACTCTACCTTTTCTCTTTTAGCCAACATGATCAAGAGCGTAAACATATATTTCGTTTCTACGCCATTTTGTAACCTTTGTTGTGGTTATTGGTGTAACTATTTAGCAGAATGGTTGGCGCATTCTTGCACCGTGGCCTAAAGCATCCAATGAAATGGCCAGGGCTTCGCAAGGCCACGCACAACGATAAATAATGTGACGTAGACGCGAGGTGCGGTGAGATTTACTTTGGCGCTCTTTGTACAAGGGAGATACGGTAAGCAGTAATCGATAATCAAATGTATCTATATGCTGGCCTTGAAATCCCACACTCTTCCCATCACATCGCGAGAAACAATTGAATACCAACAGTGCTTTAAAAATGACAAAGTGCTGAAAAATTCAAACCAATAATATCAGATATTCGGATATAACCGATGACACAAAAAAGTTATTTGACAATAGGTAGATTGTATGTTTTTAAGAGATCTACACCTTTTTGTTTCTAACAATTTTTGTATATATGTTTTGGCTGAGCCATTTTACAAAATTATACAAAATTCGGACATTGGTTGTGTAGTATCCTGGGTTCTCATTCGAGTTAAGGCGCGCAGATCCTCCATTCCTCTCCTTCTAAAAGACATCCCTCGGCTACGCTTTGAGCCTGAGGGTCCTCAGTCCCTCGGCTACGCCTTACGGCTTAGGGCCCTCGATGTTACAATTTTGGCAGCAGAATGCGTATTAAGAAACCCCGATTCTGTAATTTTTTAAAATTGCAAACCTCCTACCCGCATACGGAATAATCGTCTTACCCGCATACGGAATAATCCTCTTACCCGCATACGGAATAATGTCCCAAAATTCCTTCGGAATGAAGAGGTCTTGAAAGACTATTTCCAGAAAATTCAATATACGACTTTGTTTGTCAAGTAAACATCTTAAATATATAACATTTTAATCAAAATTGTTAGAGCCATTTTTGACAAAATCAACATTTTCAAAAAATATTCCACATAAAAGGTAGTTTTAGGGAACTTTTCTTGAAAGTTCTCATTTCGTATCCTTGTAAGGTATTGGAGCTAGATACCAAGTTTTGTTATTTATTTAGCATTTAGTATTTTGAGTTATGCTGTTCAAGACACAAACACACACGGATCTTTTTTTTAAAAAATGCTTCTTTTTCTGGTTCAGAGGGCCTAAAACATATATTTCCGGCAGGATCTCAACATCCTATTTTTGGGTGGAATACAATACTTCCTCTGCTTACTGTAAATACGTAGTAGAGAAAATAAAAATTAAAATGACAAACAGTTTCAAACATACAAATTAAACCTAAAGGTGTTTACGCGTCCTGAAACTCAGTCCCTGAATCCCCATTTTGGCGAGTCAGATGGCCCCATTTTACTGTTAACTTTCGTTGCCCCTCCTATCGATGTCCACGCAGATACCACATCGAAATAAGGCTCCAATTCTAAGCTGGGATCCCCTTGGGCACCAGCTAACGTTGATTACACACTACCTGCCCAGAGAGGTTCAATTTGCATATATAACCGGTCTGTTAAACACGAAGAAGCCGGGTCTATAAAAATGTCAAGTTAGCCATTACTTATTCATTGTAATATAGTTCTGCTTAACGATATACATTTGAGATATGCATGTATAAAAGACACAAGTAAATCATAAAGATTTGGTTTTACGTTTTAGGAAATAAAATGAGGTGTTACTTTCTTACAGCCCTGATATTAAAATTACATAAAACTGAAACACTTTCATGTAATCACACTTCGCAAGGAAGGGCCTAAAATTTGTTTCCTTGAGGTACTTTGTCCTCATTTTTGCTCACTAAAATGGTCGTAACCACAGTAATTTTGTGTATGTAATTCATAGAAAGATAGTGTTATATTTTTAGCCTCAACTTCAGATATGACAAACTCTGCAACGTTACAGTAGCTAAGGGAATAACTTGCCGTTTGCCCGCTAAAAATGCCCAGTAAAACTCCCAACTTAGGGCTGCATGTAATAAAGGAGACAAAAACAACTACGCAGAGATAAACCCAAAAATATTGCGATTCTCTTGGGGATTGAGAATGCTTGAAAGTTACTGATAGGTATCTTTTATTAAAGATTTATAATAACAGTCACTTTGGAACTCTTATTTGTGCTTCCTCTCATCTCGAACCATCATTGATCGTTGTTTCCTCTTCCTGGTTATCCTGGAGCTTTTGTTGTCTAAAAATATGGAAATCCCAAAGCGAGAAAACTACACAACGAAAAGGAGGGGAAAAGGATCTTTGTGGTTGTTTCTGACAAAAGTCACGAATATACTGCAGAAATCTTACTGGCATTCGATTTTTTTAGCCTTTAAGGGAAAGCAGCTAACGCCTTACACGCAGAAGAATTATTACTGGTAGGCAGAAGAATTATTATTTCAATTAAGAGTTATAATTTGTCTGAGACCATTGTTTAAAGCCTCCAATAAACCTCCAAGGAAACTATATGCTTTGTGCACTGTATAAGGTAAATTTATCATTGTTGTGAAAATTATAGAGATGGAGTAGATAATAAGTATATCAATTATAATTTGGAACGTATAAGCAATATGATATTCAAAACCTTTTCTTTTTTAGCCATTAAAAGAAATTCGAAAATTTAATATTGCCTTAAAGCCAAATCAGGTTAAAGAATTCAGTGATTATAAATCGTTATTGTAATTACCATAACGATGGACTAATGTACACCTTGCCTGTAATTTTCTACGAATTACACTTTATAAACTGTTCAAAATAACATTTCTCATAAATAATTCTGCAAGTATGATACGTCATTTGGAAGCATAGATCTATCTCTAGTATAAATACATAAATTATATTTTGGCTTTCTGCTGTACCCCATTCGTTGACGATGCTGGCGGTGTCGGCAGATGGCGTAGTTGCTTGCGCGTTGGAGCTATTTCTCCCCATGAACGCCAGGGTGCGTCGCCCTCACTCAGGATTCTTTCGCCCTACTGGTGCATTCAGACTGGAAATATTAGGGACTTCCGCGCGTCTCTTTGGGCCTGTCTGCTTGCAGACCTGCGACTTCCTGCAGCTCTTTCACCACATCCCTGCCTCCCGAGGTGTATTCACAATAGTTCAAGCTGGTCTCAGCGTTGAAGTGTTCCCCCCAATAAACACTCCTACCCTAATCGCTGTTAGCTATAGAATTAGGTGCATTAAAGTAAATTAGATTTTTATTATTCTTTTAAATATGAATTTGAAATACTAATTAAAACTATGTAAACACTGGTAAATTAGTGCAGAAAATACTATATTTTATTGTATCCTTGTATTTTTAAGTAACTTTACAACATGATTTTATTCGAAACAAAAGACTTAAGAGAAAGAAAATCTGGACCTAAGAAATAAGAGCATACGGTAGAGGCAATAATACGAGTTTGCATTAAAAAGCATAAGTTTATGTTTAATATCAGATTTGGTTACATTTTTAATGACTATATCACCTACTTTAATGAGACCCTCCCCTGACTTCATGCCTGTGAAAGTCGCTTTTTTTCCTATTTTTGTTTCAGAGATACTTTCTGTGATAGTTTTAGATGACTCGCCCTGTATAGTAAGAAAAACGAACGCTTGAGGAATAATTTAAGAAAATTACCAACTTAGAAATTCCGTTGTATGTATGCTTACAAATTTGTCCGAGATAAAATACCAGACCCTTCAGGATTATTTTGTTAACACTTCAGGTAAAGTTTACGTAATTTCCCTGCACTAAGAAGTACTGCCTAATTAGCTCCAATTTCACTTAAACATTTAGTGTCTTTTGAATTTAAATATGTTTATCATTACTTATTGATTTATCTACCATTCGGTGCCTGATTAAGTATTGCACGTCATCCATAATTTCATATTAATATATTATCAAAAACACATGATTATAGATCTTTTGAATTTGAATTAAAATTAAAATATAGCACTTTTAGCAAGTGATGAATATGTCTATCCATAAATTTGTCTTTGATAATTGTATCTCAAGAACTATATTTCGGAAACATAGTAACGTTCAGCAATGTCCAAGGTCATCCAATACACTTTTTAGAGAAACGTTTTTCTATGCAAGATCACTATTTAATTAAAAGAAAATATTTTCATGAAATATCTTTCTACTGCATATTGAATAAGACGAATTTCTCGAGTTTTGTTTGAACAGGGAGTTGTTGCTTTTATATTCATTATGTTTTATGTAACTGGGGAACCATGAAAGGTAGGTTTACTTGTAGAAAGAACACAGATCACAGTACTAGCGAGCATCTCACATGGTACTACTAGATCACAATTCTTCAGAACTCCACCACCACCACCACCACCACCGCCGCTGTAACAGTCGAGAGCCTTTGACAGTTCCACGCATGCATAGCGTGCTGCCGAAAATACGAAGCAACATTCGAGAGGTTGCAACAAAAGTTTGATGATGCCAATACATAAATATAACAATAACGTTACCGTTATGTCACACATTAGCATAGATTAGGATTAGAGTTTCCCAACCTTATCACGTGGAGCACTTCGGCCTTCGTGTACATTTACCAGGGACTCCGTGACCACTCTAGGAAAACAAATTAATGAAATTTAAGATCAAGAAATCAAAAGTAGAATCCCTCCACTTTAGATTTCCTTTCTTACCCCCCCTCCCGATTAGCATTATGGGGCCCCACTATAGGAATTGATTCCAAGAAGGGTTTCAGAAGTCCAAAAGGTTGCAAATGCTTGGTAAAGATGAATCGGATAAGAAGCTCTGTACACGTTCGTATGATTCGTCGGTAATGCATCGGCGAGGAATTCCAAAGATCTGTGATTCATGTACCGATTCAATTCCCAAACGGGCCACCCATGGCTAGTGTAAAAAAAATTCTGATGTGTTGCACTCACGTGACTTCCTCTACTCTTATACAAAACTATTTTTGGAAACTCTTATTCCCCAGCTACTTCATGTTAATCCAGATAAACATTTGGAGAAACTATCTCATTGCTAATTTTCTTGTGGTTGCAAGGGAATTGTATAAATACAGTAGGCTTTAAGCGACAGTCAAACCTTTTAATAGCTGGTCGCTATGTGGAGCATTTCATTCTCTTTCCATGTCCAGATATAAAAAAACCAGAAATGAATTCCTATTTGAGAGAAAGTAGAAATATTGGAAAATTCAAACAAACAACAACGAATATGTCGGAAATGGGTCACTCGACAAAAAAGTGTATGACATAAATTGTGTGTTTTAACGAGTTCTACATTTTTATGTAGTAAATTTTTGTCAATCTCTTACGGTTTACCACTTAAGCGAAAGTCATTCAGAAGGAAGAGTACTTTTGGGGACATTCCCAGAAAATTCAAGATATACATTTCTCCCATAAATATACCCTAAAAATATGATATTTTAATCAAAATCGTCAGTCATTTTTGAGAAAATTAAAATTTTCGAAACGTTATCCATTTAAAGGTTAGTCTGGGGTAGAGGGATTTTCTTGACAATCTTTGTGTCGCATCCCTCGAAAATATAAACTCAAATACCAAGTTTGGATTTTATCTGACTTTTGGTTTTTCAGCTATACTGTTCACGGACAGACAGTCAGACATACATAGGACATGCTTCCAAAAATTCCTTATTTGGATTCAGGGCACCTCAAAACACGTATTTCGGCTAAAATCTCGGTATCGAATTTTTGGGCGTAATGCAATACTTCCCCCTTACTATAGAGAAAGTAGGAGTAATAATAGCATTGTTTACAGTTTTCCTTATATTTACTTTTCATTCAAAGAAGGAATTTAGCGCGGGTAAGATTGGGCGCTCAGTTAGGCAACAGACTAATTGGTAACACCGTAGTGAGAGTATGTTCACTCTGCGGATGAGGGCAAAGAAACAGAATTATTAAGAAAGCAGTATTTATCACAACAGATTCTGAGGTCCAGTGGCGGAATGAAGGCTTATTTGGATGTGATGTTCAACGCTGGATGTCACAAAATGTGGTAATGTTTTTTTTTTTTTTATTTAAGCTACGACAAAGGAGATTAATTGCCCTGGAGAACGGAAGAGGGAGAGGTAGGTACATACGATGGAGTTCTTAAGGGACAGAGCACTGTATATATTATTTGACCGAGGGAGGTGGTGCCATGGTAACGCGTGCATTCGAGAGCTCTAGGTTCGATCCCCGCGACCGCCCCACATGACCATGTTTAATGTTTTTTCTCAGGGCCAGTGGACAAATGCTGAGGTGGTTTCTTTTCTACCACGATTTCCTTAGTATCATTTCCCTTTCATTCCGTTTCCTTATCGTGTTTCAGGCAGACTTCTTGGTTTCGTGGTGTATGGCGACACCGGACAGATGCGCGGATGCATGGACAACAGAGGACTGCTTGATTGGTGGGTCGTTCGTCACCTTCTCTCAGCGGCTCCAGCAAAGGAACGGGTGTGCGAGCTTGGAAATATTAAGGATCTCCGCGCGCCTCTGTGGTCTGACTCTCTACGACTATAGCCTCATGTGGTTCCTTCACATCTTCCTCCTGGGAGATGTTAGCCGCAATAGATCTGTGCAGGTTGCAGCGCGCGAAGTTTCCCCACGTTGAATCTTCTCTATATTACTTGATGCTACGTCTGTAATTTTAATTAATTTATATTATTTTGTTTCATACTATCGGAATTTTATGTTTTCCGTTTCGAAACTAGCTCGGAAAATTCAAATTTTCTGTACACATACTTTTCGTACTCCAACGCCAACCTTTTAGTATTCCCTTCAACTATTTAATCAACTTAACAGAAACACATGAATGCATCGAAGTCCAACGTAATACACAATAGCCTATATATATTGGGTGATTCCAAAATACGTTTACAAAGTTTGGGGGCGGTTTCCTTACACCGGAAAAAGAAAGATATGTCCCAAAATGCTTGTTTTCGATTTATTAAATTTCAAACAGATATTGAGAGAACATTTTAAAGTGACACATTCTGCTTTTGACATTGACATTGACATTGTCAGCTTGTTGAGAGTGTTCCACACATAAATTCATACACAATGCTCGAAATGTCCTCGCATTGCGTCTAGACACGCATGCATTTGTCGAATCTTGGACTTTCGCATCCTGTCAAATACCCCGTGACGGTGTCTAATAGTATCCTAGGCTTCCATGACAGATGAATAGATGGAAGAGGACCAGTTCAATGACTTTCACGTTTCTCCGACCTCAATTCTTTGGCTTTTTATCTCTGGGGGCACCTTAACCATGGTTTATGGAGCAGAAAACCCGAATGAAGAAACTCTTCGGGAATTAATTAATTGCATTAACCTTTAGTGAGTATTTGACAGACTGCAACAGCCCAGTATTCGACGAGTGCATGCGTGTCTAGACGCAAAAGAGGACATGTCAAGCATTTGATATGAGCCGACAATGGCAATGCTAAAGAAGGATTAACCTGTCATTTTAAAATGTTCTTCCATTAATAACAATTTGAACTTAATAAATCGAAAATGAAGGATTTTGTGGCATATATTTATATCCATTATATTATTTTTCTTCTTTCGATGTAAAGAAACAGTTTCCAAACTTTGTAAACGTATTTTAGAGTCATTCTTTATAAAGTATTTCGACATATTATAACACAAAATATTGTAGGTAACAGCTTCACTTCGGCAGTAAACAACTTCTCCTCCTGAAAGAAACGCTCACTTTTTACTCAGTTACGTACATAATTATTTCTGTACATTTTATTATTACTATTTACATGATGTATTTTCCATTACGTAAATTGAATTAGTGTTCAATTAAACAAATGTGTATAATTAGCATTGCAAAATTTCCAGGAACAGGATGAGCATGCGGTTGTATTTTCCCAAGTGTAGACTGGAACTGTTAGACAATAACATTTCTTCAACTACTTTTCATTCAAAGTGCAGAATGCACTTTACCAAATTATAAGTGAAATATGATGTAATATTTTACACTAAGTATAAAAAGAGTTACTATTGCAGATACTGTTTTATTTTATCTATATTAAGTTATCCCAAACTATATGAGCAGCAAAGATTCCTTCTTGTTTTTGAGTAGCTATAAACTTTCATTGTCGTCATTAAAGCGAGCCTATTCCTGGTTAGAGAGGAAAATTTAAAATACAATGTCATGAGTGAAGGGCAGGGCGGTAATTGTGTTGTTGCACTATTACGCCCGCGCTGCTGTCCACTGTTTTAATTACATTTCAAATATATGTGGCAACAAAGCATGTTAATTTAATAAACACACCTACAACAGCTGTATGGCATGGCTGAATATTACGTCCGTTACACCTACAACAAAATGTACATTTCCCTGGTGTTCCCCGGCTGAAACTATTTCTGGTGTATATTTATCATCATTAACAGCAGGTAAATTTTAGAAAAGCAAGGTTTTGTACGAGTAATGTAGCTTGTGTACAGTTAAATGGCAGTGGCCAGAATATTACGAAGAATTTTTCAAACACTTTTTAATTATATATATACAAGCATGCATGAACCATCCAAAAGCACTGAATTAGACATGGTTTTAAAATTCATTATGCTTGCAACAAAAGAAAAAATGTCCCGGTATAGAGACTTTTGGTTCATCTTTATGCATTTTTTTGTGTTTATTTGCAAGTAAATTGATGCGTTAAGACCACATCAAATAATTCTCCAGTAGACATGCAGAAGAGGGATTCGGTGACCTAAGAGTGGTCTCTTAGAACACAATTCATGATTTTTAATGTAGAGATAACTGAAAAATTCAACGCCACAGCCGGGATTTGAACACGGTTAATCCGCTCTCTGTGCGGTTGCTCTAACCATTGAGCTACTGTGATACATGCCGGTGGGACATTGAATTCCCCAATTGACTCAATTTTCTTCCCAGACAGACCACTAAGGCACCTCACTCAAGATGATGATCTTAGCGGCGACCTGCTATTGCAAGTACTTCCGTGCTGAGTAAATGGGTTTTTTAGGGTTTTGCTTTTTGTTATTATTATATATAAATTAATTATACTTTTTATAGACCTTAGCCTGGTCTTAGTAAGTTTTTTATGTAGAGTCAACTGTAAAATTCAACGCCACAACCGGGATTTGAACACGGTTCTCCCTCTCTCCCTGCGGTTACTCTAACTATTGAGCTACTGTGACTCTACATTAAAAACTTTTCAAGATGAGACTAAAGTCTATAAAAAGTATAATTAATTTATATATAATAATAACAAAATAAAACAATTCATGATACTGTTGCTAAGCTAATACACAAGTTTAAAGTCAATGATAGTGTTGACGACCTCCGCAATCAGGACGACCACGCAGTACCAATGAGGGTTCCTCGACAGCAGTGCTTTCATCTTGTCTAAAAAGTGCAACGATGCAATGCCCACCGAATACTCACTGTCAACAAATGTCACCCAAATGTTTATCCAACTGCTACAGATATACTTCGACCGTTGTGTTGAGTTTTATGAATAAATACAGCAATATCAAGAGGAGGTTGACTTTGGCCGACTTTTTTTTATGAACGGTGAAGCAGAAACAAGATGCCGCAATAGTGCGACAATTTGAAGCAGGGATGTATATGCCACCTTCTCTCGTTGTCTCCAACTGCTATTGATTCTGCTGTCGGCTGCTCCAATGGTTGAGCTATGAGTATTTTCCCTCAGAGTATGCGTGGATATATTGTGAATGAAAACACCAGTTTAAATTAAGCAAGAAATTTATTCTGAAGTACCATTTGAATTATTACAGTGAGTTTCCGACCGTTTGAGATAAGGAAATAAACTGATTCTGAATTATAACACTCGAAACTTAAACAATTGAATTATTTTACCTGCCAACTTCTCCAGATCCATGTTAGGGTTTGAAATACCTATTTTCGCAATAAAAGAAATAGACGCATAACTCACTGTGAGTCACTAAAACGTTGACCGGCAAGATCCCTCACTCTAGTGACTATTCACACGAGCAAGTACTGCTGGTGGTACCAGAGAAGGGTAATTAATGTGTGCACAACTATGTGCACGAACGTCGATACGTACCAATGAGGGTACCAGTAACCCTCAGATCTAGATGCACGAATATTTATTTACTTTAGCTCCTACTGCATATTATTCCCCCACCAACATGATTTTTCACGCGCAGGCAATTTTCAATTCATACGTATTCTTACGTCTCTGACGTTTTTATTACCTAAGGCTGACTAAGTTCTCAGAATGTAAAAGCCTTTCTCTTTTCGAGAAATTCTGCCTAGTGACTCCAAACGTACAGAACTTAACTCTAAATTGCGTTCCTAGAAAGCCTTAATCTAATGTTTTCGCTCTTTCTCAGCTCATTAATGACTCTGGCTAACCTAACCCTCTTCTTGTAGCAAATCTGTTCAACTCAAACTTGTTACACTATACATGATTTAATATACGAAAATTATGTATTGCAATTATTTCTCTATCTTACTGTTATTTTATGTTTAATTATTATATCTGCCCATCAATAATTAGTGTCTACGAAGGAGTAAAGAAACAGAATATGCGATATGGAATCGACAAAGCCTGAGAGACATCAGCATGCAAGGAGCTGAAAATATAATGGTGTGCTGTGGTTTATCGGGAGACAGGATTTTAGCCCTTATTCAATGAGGAGAATATTCGTATTCACGCCTGAAAATGTTGATGGACACCGTGATGTCTTTTATACCCAAAGCATATAGGAAATTCCAGCTCTTTCAACAGAGTGGGCGCTTGTCCAATATGTGCTACACATGCATCGCTGGCAAAATATAATTTTTTCAAACCATTGGATCGAAAGACGAGAACCATTCACATGGTCGCCACCGCCTCCGGACTTAACCCACATTTCTAATTAAAGTCCATTTCCTACCAGAAGGAATCGATAGGATGTCTCAAATACACGCTTACATACTTGACGTCTGTACTTATGTGACGCCAAGCATCGATAAAACTGGCGCAAACCGTTCATCTGCGTCTGTGACTTAAGGAGGTCCTGACATTTTGAGGAGGTTCTTTAAAACAACACTGTAACACGGACTTGGGAAGTAAAATCATTGTCTCCCAATCTGTGGATATATACTTTTGTGACAGCCTATATAAAATTTTGATCCACCACTGATCTGCTCTGAATGTTTGTGCACGACTTACGTTAGATCCCGCTTACAGAAAACAATATTTGTTACTTTATTTAGTCAAAATAAGCCAAATAATTCAATTTATCCAAAGATGGGATATGGAATAAAAAAATTGTGTTACAATCACACAGGTTTTCTGTGCAAGTTAATTTAGTTTCGTCTTTATTACGAAAGTAAGGACTTTCATAATAAAGCATGTTATAATAAAATTCATAATAAACTTATGCGTAAAATATTAATTTTCTGCTTCCTTTTAATAATGATGCTTTTTTCAAAATACTTTAAACAAACACTTTGTTGTAGTTACATTGAAGAACACAGAAGACTACATCGACAGTGAATGTTTTTAAAACTGAGCTCCCTGTATTTTTGCTGGACTTTATAAGTTGAATACTCGTTTTACGGCCTAATGAAAACAAAAGAATGGTTCAAAAGTGTACAGCATAAGCTATTGGAAAATTCTGATCAACAGCAAATATTTGTAACTGGCTAACGTTACAAAAAAGTTATTTAACACAATTTATATGTTTTATTAAGGCCTGTATTTTTTCTCTTATCTTTATATATATATATATATATATATATATAATGCTTTCTTAGCTACACAAAATGTATTTAAAATGAAGGGATCTTCACTCACTATTCACAGAGAATTCAATATAGGTATACATTTTATTTATCATTTCAATGTACCATATATGTACATAATAGCTAAATTGTCATCATTAGAGACATTTTCGAGAAAATGAATGGGAAGAGAATTTATCCATGTAAAGGGTAATTTGGGTTGGGAGGAATTTTGCGATAATCTTCCATGTTTTAACTTATGAAGATGGTAGACTTTAATGTCAGACTTGGTATCTATACGAATTTCCGTTATATATACACTCGCACCCACACACTGTTCTCTATCTCTCTCTATGTTAAATTAATTGTAGAACATCATTATATACATATAAAGCAACTGAGCGGCTTTCATCAGGTATGATTGAAATCTTCGAGCAACAGTGTTATACTCGGTCGATAGCCCATGAGGCTATTACTAAACATACACAATCCTCTTACAACATGATGGTGCATCACATCACGAGAAAAAGTTGTCAGTAATTTTAGTTGAATGATATATTTGACAACTGGTGCACAAATTTTGTCTCCAAATACTCCATGTCTAAATTCATCCATTGTGCTGTTTAGAATAGAATATCGTGTATGCATGGCAATCGAATTTTAATAAACTGAAGTGAAAAAGTTAGGTCTTTGGTCGAGTTAATCTTTGATGCTGGGAGTCAGCCTCAGGTAAAAACTGTTTCATTAGTGTTATGAATGGGCACATAGTGGTCTGATCTGAATTTTACAAATGATGATGTAATATTTTGTTTTATGTAATTCTAAACGGATCAATCCAGCACATAACAGGCTGAAGATTACTCATGTATATTCTACATTCGCGTTTTGAGGTCTCAAATACAGAAAAATTGTCAGAAAGGGTCCCTTATGTGTGTGAACACTATAACTCAAAAAGTACATTTCGAATGAATATCAAAGTTGATATTTTTAAGTTGTAGGTATAAGAAGAATACAGTGGACTAAACCAATATTCACATTTTTAAAAGCAAAACACTGTGAAGACAAATGAATAGCGACTTAGTAGTTGAAAAAAATACATTTGGAAACTCAAACCAAAAAAGGATATCCTGGAAATGATTAACATAACAACAAATTTTATTTAACATAAACTGTGTGCTTGAATGATATAATATACATATTTTGTGAAGTAAGATTTGTCTGTCTCCGTTTTACTAAATAATCAAAAGTAATCCATAAAGAAGAATTCACAAGCTAATTGTAGAAAATTCAAGATATACAGTTTATTTTTCGTGCAAATATCTTATATATATATATATATATATATATATATATATATATATATATTTGGCATTTTGATCAATATTTTAGAGCCATTTTTGGTAAAAAATAAGATGACAATTTTCCCCTATAAAGGGTAGATTAGGGTGGATAATTATATTGAAAAGAAATACATTGTGAATAAGATAAACGAATCACTTTTAGTATGAATACTACAATATTTAACGAATATATATGAATTTTCCATTGGTAGAGAAAGGCGTGTAGTACACCAGATGTCTGCTATGATGTACTAGTTTTCAAAACCCGCAACGAACGCATGAGTGGCACTGGGAAAGAGAATTAACGTAATAAAGCAGGAGATCTGAGGTCCTTCTTTTATCATTTCAACTCCGTCCAATGCTTTGTCCTTTTGTATTAAGGCACTAACTTCATCAATCCATAAATGAGACAGTAACTATATCAGATTTGTTTCAGCAACAATCTTTCAGTGTAGGATTATTGGACATTTGCACTCGTAGGCATGAGGGCAGAACAGGAGAATCTCCTGAACCATGGGGAGATGATGACGACTATCACAAAATTTTAAATTAATTATTAATAAAGTAATCGTAGTCAAGCTGAAGGAAAACCCACAAAGTCACGGAAAAAAGAATTGAAATGGGCTGCAGTAGTGCGGTACTGACTACCAAACTCAATTTCTATGTTTGTAGGCGTTCTGACAGGATTTATCGACAAACCAATTTGGCTTTAACATCTGCCTGTAATAAAACTACAGCATCCTAGCTAGTAGCTCAAAACAAACTCTGTGGGCGTAATATTTTTTCGGAGTTTAAGTCGTGATTTAAAGGGTTGCTTCTCTCTACTATTTTTATCCTACCCTGGGAAGAGTACACCATGGACGTGAATCGCTTTTTTATTTCGTTTCTAGGCGCAACGATTGTCGACAGCAGCGTCACAACAAACCGCGTCCTCAATAATTCGAATTCAAGGTCCTCTCTAGCGTAAACTCAGACTGCGCTCATATATCTGATTTCCGATAAATGAGAGGAAAACAAGACCGCAATGCAGAGGTGTGCAATGGCTTACATCAGCGCAAATATTCAGCTGCTGAAAAATGTTCCTCAGTAAACCCAAGAAAATAGCAAGCTTAGGTAGATTTATAAACGAACGAGTTATTTTGGATAGCCCAGGAGCCCACATTTTAGTTTCTCTGCCATTTACTTGCATTCCGTCCACAAATTCGATATCGCTCTGCTTCAAGACCAAAACATGTGCTGTACAGTGTTCGACAAGGAAAATGACTGGAGGTGTATAAATGATTTAACATGTCTAGTCTACCAGTTCCACGTTAACTCAGTTTCGGTAGACTTCTAAGCTCTAGTCCAAGTCAGGTGCAATCTCACGTACATCTAAAGCAACGCTTGCTTGTTTATTTTCCATTTCACTGTGCTATGTAACCTAGCAGTTCGGTTATACTTGTTTGACCATATATATACTGGTGTGCAAAACCTAAGAACGAAAGTAATCTTCGCATGCTGTGACACTGCCAAGTAACATCGTTCGATGAAACTTGAATTATACATAGAGGGAACTGCTACGGTATGCTACAGTAGGCAACTGAACGAAATATGCAATGAGATGAACAGAAATGCCACTTTTGTTATAAACCATAAGCTACACTAAAGTCAATACAACATATGGTGGCTCCCTAGATTTACAGAAAGGGATACATGATGCCTAAAAGAGTGTATGATCACCACGAACAGCAATGCTTGCTCTGCATCGTGCTCCCATGCTGGCCACAAGGTTGGTAAGCATTCCATTCCTCCACCAGAGCTGTTGACAACTGTTGGATGGTCGTTGGTTCATTAGGATGTGCTGCAATGCGTCTTCCCAAAGCATCCCACACGTGTTCGATGGGATTTAAATCGGTGGAACGGGCAGGCCAGGTCATTCGCCGAATATCCTCTCGTTCCAAGAGATCCTCCACCTGCGCTGTTCGATGCGGTCGCGCATTGTCTTCCATAAAGATGAAGACAGGGCTGACTGAACCACTGAAAAGACGTACATGGGGAAGAAGTACAGTATCACAATAATGTTGACCAGTAAGCGCACCGTATACAAAGATTTGGAGGTCGGTGCGCCCATGCAACATTATGCCTCCCCAAACCATAACACTCGGACCACCAAAACAATCATGTTCAAGGATATTCCTGGATTCATTACGTGTTCCCACTTCTGGCCAGATGAGGGTACGTTGAGAATCACTACTTAGACTGGATATGCTCTCATCCGAGAAGAGCACGCGACCCCATTCCTCGTTTGGTCCAATTTTTATACTCTTGGGACCATCGCAAACGGTGACGCCGATGTGCGGATGTCAATGGAATACAACGTACTGGCCGTCGGGCAGAGAGACCACCTCTGTGTAGTCACCGTGCCACTGTGTATCGTGAGATTAAGTGCCTAGCTGTCCTGTTAAATGTGATTGCAATTTCACCCGCTGTTTGGCGTGGATCCCTTCTTGCCTGTGGCACAATGTAGCGGTCATCTGCTGCTGTAATTGAGCATTGTCGACCACCACCTCTCCTTGGGACAGCAGTGCCTGTGGTTAGGAAGGTTCCCCATGCACGTGAAACAATGCTGTGAGCAATTGCAAACTCCTAAGCAACACTCATCACACTTCCCTTCTTCCAGTTTCCCGATGAATCTTCCCCGTGTGAAGTCATCCAAATGGTGTCTTCGGGCCATGTTGCAATGAAAAACACCACTACAGTGCACCGCAACAGCTCGCTAATTGCCACACACCGTCTTATCCTGCTTCGTCAACTGCCCCATGTTGCGGGACCAGACCCTTTTGGCATTATAGGCTCGACACACTCATGCAATGTGACGTCCAGCTTTCTGTGTACGTGTGAGAGACCCCTGGCACCACGCTCCCGCACCTTCATCTACTTCCACCAAGTAGTTCATTTGTTATGTTAGTTTAACCATCTCGTCCTTAGGTTTTGCACACCATTGTATAATTTGACGATATACGTGAATTTCGCATTAATCCTGAAAGTGCGTATTAAGAGTAGCACACAAATTGAAACTGCTCAGTCTCTTTAATCTCGCAAAAACATTAAACTTTAGAATTATTCCATTAATTGCCAACATATGCGTTGATTAACAACTGGCTGTTTTATACTCATAGACACCTATATTTCTTGCAACCAAACAGAAGAATACGTTGAAATAGGTTATATTGTAGGAGGAGTTGTATTGTAGTTCAAATGTTGGGGAGCCGAACTTTAAGTAGTTGCAACCGCACGTATGGTAAAAAAAATTCCGGTAGCTTTCGCCCTAAGTTTAAAAATATTAACTTTGTAATTTGACTGTTCTTTAAATGTTATATATTTATGTTTGCCTCGGCTGTGTCAGTATTATTGATAGAGACAATGAATTTCTTTGCAAGGTGTGGTGTGGCTGAAGAATGTAGGCTTACACAGATTATAATTTGTACTTCACTCCATTTATTAAGTCTTGACACGATTTAAATAACACCTCACTGATATAGAAAGAGAGAGCTATGAGATTATTTATTAATTACTAGCATTTTTTAACACGTAAACTATTTTTTTCTCACACTGGATACGTATTAAACTTCTCGAGGACGTGTCTCGCGTCCGGATAGGAACGCTGTCTGACAGCAACTAACTTCTGAATTTGTAAATGTTGTTCCATTTCAATTTCTGATTGGCTAATCCTACTCCAATAGAATACTTTCATTTAACTTAAGCTTTTTTCTGGCTGTTGGTTGGCTATTTAATAAACTGCCTCAAAAATTACATTATTGTTGCTGCGAATGACTAGTAACATTATTAAACTTTCTTACTCATTATTGCCTCAAGGTTACCTCATTGTTAGCAACTTTTAACTTATTATTCTCACAGCTCCTACATTATTAAATTACCTAATACATTCACATAGCATTATTACACATGTACATAATAATATAAATATTAATACAATGACTGTTACATGCATTTTTATATATTGTTAAATACACGTATTGCTTTAAGACGTGCTCTTATTATATTTTATGTTATATAATTAGACTGAAGTTATTTAAGTGTTAAAAATACTGCCTCAACGTTGTTCACAGTGTTGGTAACCATGTTACGAAATGTTCGTCCGCTAAAAAACGCCACAAGCTTAATACTAAATATGCACCTAAAACTAAATTATTTTGTTGTAATGATTTTGTTATATTGGTTTAAAAGCTTTATTTTTTAATCTTGAAAGTCTGAACTAAGAGTAGCATACCAATCGGAGCTGCTCAGTCTTTAGTGTCGTAAATATATTAAATTCTAACTGATATGTTGGTCGTGGCGTTTTTAACCATGCCACCAAATGTTTATCCGCTAAAAGGAAGACCGTGCCGCAAGTATAAATGTTATACTATTTTGTGTTATTAGTTGTGTTAAATTGGTTTGTTTAATAATTAGTCATAATTTAAGAGGACGTCCAAGGCGGCGTGATGCAATGTTAATGGACTCTTTAACAGCAAGAGCCAGAAATCGAATCTGGGTACTAAATATTCTGAAAGACATGCAAGTCCCTTTGGCCGCAATACTATTCAAAATTAAAACTCTATTGAAGAGTAGAAGTTTACTCATATTGTTGTATTTTAGTTATGTGCAATTAAGCATGTGGATAAGTTTCTGCTTTCAACAACTTGCAAACTTTTAATTTCTAGCTAAAGCTGCAACAAGTCACTAGCTAGATGTATAAATCGTATTTGACCATCAAGAGGATTCTCTCTGTCATTAAGTTATATATATATATATATATATATATATATTGTGTGTGTGTAAAAACAACCTTTTATAATGTAATCCTTATTCTTTATAAAACAAAATTAACAATCAAAAATAAAAATGACACAACTGAATCTGTCATACGTAAGACTAATTAGTACACATAATACTTATAAACACACAAGTGTAGAATTTTGCAATAAATATACCATATGATAAAATCTAAGGTGTTACAATTGCATGACTTTCTCTACTCACTCCTCTAAAACTGTTCTTAAAAATCTTATTATTATATGTACTTCTTGTTAATCTATACAAATTTAATTACAGATTTACACATTTCGTTGTAGGATACAGTAGGTAAAGCGATAGTCATGTTTCTAAGAGCGTGTCGCTATGTGATGTTTGACATTCCATACATTCTGTACGAGCACGATAGGCAAGAAATAGCGACTTACAGTAGAGAAAGGTATAGGTATTTGAGTTTAGGTTATTTAAACCAATAACAAGAGACACCTTGGAAATAATATACTCCACAAATAAACTTATATCACATAAATTGTGTGCTTCGCCGAGATCTGCAGCTTTTGTGTAATAAGACTTTGTCAATCTCTTACGATTTACCAGTTATACAGAAGTCATTCAGAGTGAAGGACTTTTCTTCTTTACAGGCTATTCTCAGAAAATTCAAGATATACATTATTTTTGATGTTTTAATCAAAATCGTAAGAGCACCATTGAGAAAATAAAAACGTCTACGATGTTCAATTTAAAAATTAGTTTTGGGTGGAGAAACTGTGTTGAAAATGTTTATGTGACATCTTTGGAAGGTACTTAAATTAAATAACAAGTTTTATGTTTATTGGACATTTCGTTTTTGAGTTATGCTATTTACAGATAAGGAACCTTTCTAAAAATGCTTTTTTGGGGCTCAGGGGATTCACAAAATATATTTTCGGTGAAATCTCGACGTGAATATTTGGATGAAGTACAGTAATTTCTCTACTTATTTTAAGTAGGTAGTAGAGAAAACATAAATGTTGATGTTGATAGAAATTACCTACATGGACAATTATTGTTAACGTATGCCATAAGTAGTATTCATGAATGTGAAGAAAAATGTAATAATATTGCTTTACTTCCACATGACAACTTTCTATCTCCTTTTCATTTATCTTTGTCAATGTAACCCTGACAAGTGAGTAGAAGCATTTTGTACAAACTATCTAGGATATGTAAACGATATAATCTAGAACTCAATAATATACACTATCTTAGATTATAACGTATATTTTTGCAATACCGTCTAGAGTAGTTCAGCACGAGTCTTATGATTACTTTGTATGCCTTTGAATTTGTATTACATGAATTTCTAGCTATAAAGTATATATGCCATATGGATGTTCAATCTATGACTGTAGTTGGCAAGCAAATATTGGGCTCGTGTTTGATAAAGTCGTTTTAAATGTTTCTCCTAACGAATAGATAGATATTTGTATTAATTTGTACTATGCATATTATATATAATTAACGTAAAATGAGTTTTTTATTTAGTATTATACTTAGTTATTCCAAATGTTTTCTCTTTCGTAATACAGACGCTTTAAATAATTATTTCACAGAGGTTTCTACTGCTTCAAAATTAATTATATGAAAAATATCTCTGGATTATTTGAGTATATATAAATGGTATATTTTATATGTAGATCTATTTATAGACATATATAGACTTATGTATATGTTTTCATAAAGACAAGCAAATTGTTCGTATGCTTTGCCTGAGTTATATTTCTTTACAAATTTATACTCCCCTCTTCTTAATTTCTTCTCAATTTCCTTTAGGTTTGGTATATTCATTTTCTTGCAACTTGCATTGCTCATAACATGAGGTGATGAATTGCATTTAAGGAAATAAACAAGGATATGCCGGCATTATCACGCTGACCTAGCTAAGTACACTCCATGCAGACGTAGTAGTCAGAACGGGTGCGCCGAGTTGCCTTGCGAAGAAGCAAGCTCACTGGTTTTGCTTGTTTCTGAGTGACTAGGAGCAAGAAAACTTGAAGTGGAATAGTACATATCTAAAAGTTGCCACGAGTATCCCTGAAATATATTTCAGTGGTTCTTTTCCGGTCCTTACATTGCTGATATAACCACTCTGCACCTCCTTCCCCCAGCCTCTTATCACTGGTAAACATTACGTTATGAAAACAGCAAAAGACGTTCCGGAACAGAATTGTGGTTGAAGGAGAGGATAGTGGGCGCGAGTATTGTGATTCTTGGAGTTTATCGGTAGTGATATCATATTAAATTGTCCATCAAGAGCAATGCTATAGGTGGATGCTAATGCACAATCGTTTGCTTTAACTGAAGAAGAAATGAATCCTGAAAGAGCTCATCAAGATCATGGGATACCATGAAGAACAGCTTTCAGGTGGATGCTAAATGTCAAGAAATGCCTGCATTTCTATGCAATTTTTACTATGAAGAGCCCTGAGATGATTACGATAGAAAATATGTGTGATGTACAAAAAACATTGAACAGATCCTTGCACCCAGCAATACCCTTTGCAAACAATGAGCTTTGGGACGCAATGTAGTAATTATAGAATTATATCATTGCTTCGTAGAACTATATTAGTTCCATATTGATTTAGTGCAAGGAAATTAAATGTTATTTGAAAAGGAGGGCTTATAGAATGCTGTTCGTTTATTACCTTGTTAAGCATCAATGTTATTTTGTAAATATTGCTTTCTGAAATACATTTAGTGTAGTTAAACAATTTAATGTATTAAATATAAACTGTCAGTAATTCCATTGTGGTAGATTACTCCAGACAACGGCATACAGGAGGAGGTTGAAGGAGAGTTTAGTGCACGGTACCATGGTAATGAATAAAGATACCAAAGGTGATGCTAAAATCAGGAAATGTGTAACTGGTCACGCCTCACGTAAACAGCTAACGGTTATATTACCCATGTATGTATTTGCATTTCCTCCACCCTGGGGCTATTTTGATACCAATCGAAATATTCATTATGTAAAACCAGTACGTGCCACTTTCTGTTATCAGCAGCACACAAAAACAACGCACCTTCCTCCATTATAATTAATTTTAATATTTATTTTACGAATAACCAGTATAAAAGCTGCCAATCCAGTAGATGAACAGTTGCTCAGCACAAAGGTGGACTTGTCCTCAGCGCAACAATATACAAAGCACTTTTGTCAATTACTTCTTTGAGGAAAAGAAAAATATCTTCCAATTTATTTCATTGCTTAAAGGATACATATTCATGTAAAAGTAGCTAGAAATAATAGAAAAAACACTAAAGTTTTATTAAATTCAATCATAAATTCTCACCATCATTACCATAATTATTTAATACTTAGCATCCCTTTTAGAATTTTCCGTTAGAGAATTTTACGCAGGAAAAGGTTTCTAAAATGGTAGTATTTTGTGTCAATTACTTTAACATCTTTCGAAATGTTTTCTTTATTTTCAAAGCTATTTGCTTTGGTGAAGTGAATGGTGGAACACTTCCCAGATGTACCACATGCAGAAGTTTAGATTTTCTTGAATACTATATAATAACTGTAATCAGTATTGGCTCGTCAGCATACATTTTGGTTCTTCACGAAATTTTAGTCAGCTCTGAAAATATGAAATATTATCTGCTACTAATAGTTATGATAATGAACAAATTCATACAACTGCAAACATTCCTAACAACAAAATAATAGTAATGCATAACTCGTATGACAAAATAATTTGTTTCTGTTACATTTAATACCATTCAAATAAAAAAACTAACCAATAGATGCACAAGATGTCAAAAGTTAGGGTGTTAACGTACACTTGTGCTCTTATACAGCAGTCGGCACTGACTGAAATCCTCAACTTCAATGAAACATTTTTTGACTATAGTAGAAGCAGAACTGTCAGCATTCTTACCCAGTGTTTTTCAATTAGCTGGACTTAGGATGGTTGATAAACTTGTTATTTTTTTACTTTCTCTACTACGTATAGTAAGTAGGGGAAGTATTGCATTCCACCCAAAAATTCGATACCGAGATTTCACCGGAAATACATGTTTTGAAACCTCCTGAATCCAAAAAAAGCATTTTTGGAAACATGTCCGTGTGTGTGTCTGTGTGTGTGTGTGTGTGTGTGTGTGTGTGTGTGTGTGTGTGTCTGTGTGTCTGTGTGTGTGTGTCTGTGAACAGCATAACTCAAAAACGAACAGTCGGATAAACACCAAACTTGGTATTTAGGTTCAGTATCTTCCAGAGATGCGACACGAAGGTTTTCAAGAAAATCCCCCCACTCCAGACTACCCTTTACATGGAACATTTTTCGAAAATTTTAATTTTCTCAAAAATGGCTCTAACGATTTTGATTAAAATATCATATGTTTAAGATAATGTCATGAGAAATGAAATGTATATCTTGAATTTCCTGGGAATGTCTCCAAAAGTATTCTTCATTGTGAACGACTTTTGCATAACTGGTAAACCATAAGAGATAGACAAAATTTTACTACACAAAAAATGTAGATCTCGTTAAAATACACAACTTATGTCATATACATTGCTTTTGTTGAGTGAACCGTTTTCGAGATATTGCTTGTTATTTCCTTAAATTTTCCAATACTTATACTTTTTCTCAAATTCGTTATTCATTTTTTTATGTCCTGGACTTGCAAAGAGAATGGAATTCGCCGCATAGCAACCAGCGTTAAAATATTTGACCATCGCTTAAAAGCTACCATATTCCCCTTGCATCTACAAGAAAATTAGCAATAAGATTGACATCTCGATATCTCGATTAACATAAAGCATATGGAGAATAGGCGTTTGTAAAAACAGATTGTACAAGAGTAGAGAAAGTCATGTGAGTGTAACACATCAGATTTTTTTGTTAATGAACGCCAATGAATAATATCTCATTTCCTGCTAAGTTTTTAATAAGCATTTAGCTTTGGATAACCGGGCAATATGTTGAACCTCTTAACCAGACATGTTCTTACATTTCCTCCTACTTTTCCTCCGCAAATTCCTTTGCAGGTTATACTGCTTTGGCCTGAAACATGCTATTTAACACTGGGTTTCTCTTTAATGACGCGATTGGAACTCGGCGCTTCCACGGTACTGCAAACGAATCCACTCGTGCAATAGATGCGAGCGATCCTGTTTCTCCCCTAGATAGTGCTAACGATGCAAAACAACAATCCATCGAAATGCTGCACGTCTGCGTCTATACAAGCCTATTGAACACTCGAGAAATTTATGCAGCCAACACATTGAAAACGCACGGCAGATGTGCTATTCTAATTTATCGAGTGTATAAGATTTGTTGCACAAAATTTATTTTTTAAGCATTTCCCATAGATAATGCGTGGACTTAGATATGAACAGCGAACAACCCAGTCATTTATTCTGTCATCAAAACATATACTAATGCCTCCATAGATTAATTCACTGTATGTGTATTTGCATTATCTTGCATAAAGTAGCCATAGAACGTTCTACATATGTCATTTCTCTGAAGGAAGGAGTAGGTAAATTGTTTACATATCCACCAGAGTTTATGCTGAGAGGAAATGGGTTCAATATGTTGCACTAAGAGCACATGACACTCCCATCTTTACATTCTGCACTAATTTCCTGTGTAATTAATGTGGATTTTCAGCACTTCATATCTCTTCTTCTGTGTGTTTACTGGTAGATGCAGCCAAGTTTCGTCAGAGGAATATAGCAGACCAGAATCAACATATCCATCATGCACAGTCTGCAGAAGACTGCAATAAGGAAGTTTCGCAACGTTATTCACTTCCATCAGTCTTTGCGCAGATGTTATTTTATATGGTCTTAATTTTAGACTCCGAACAGCTCTATGAACAGATGAAGCTGAAACGCCGATCTGAAGTACCAAGCGAGACAGTGATCTTCTTAAACTCACTTCCAAGGCAGTCCTTATCTATTTTAATTTTCCTTGTTGGAACTGCTGACTGTCCAAGCCTCTTTATTTCTTTTTTTATATTTAAGATCCAGCCTATTCAAATGCTTCTAAAAACGTATAACGTTTGGATTCTTTGGTAAAATCTAAAACTCTTAAATTCAATTTAACTTTTAGTATACAAATTAAATAGCAACTACAAATTTTAGAACATAAGCATTAAAATATAACATCCTTAAATTATTTATTAACAGATTATAAATTCATAAAATACTCTAATTAAAATCATTACAATCATATTTTAAAAATCTAATCCCTTTTAAAATTAAGAACCAACAATACCAGATAATTTCTATATAAGTTCAATCCAAAAGTCCACATGCGACTCTTTCGGGAAAATCGCAGTGCACATACGTGTTGCTCTGTAGTATACACAATGATTACTACAGTGTGATAAACATAACACACAGCATCCATAAAATTATTTTTACTATACGCAATATCAAAGAATTGAGACAGTATTGAAAATGCGCTATCTTCATGGACACGTGAGATGGACTACCGCGGAGCGAGAAATTTCAACCCAATACCTGTTACAATTTAGATCCAGCGACCTAAGCCGATATCTATAGTTGTATAATATCCTCCTGGAACTATCAACTAGGTATATAAAAGGTCATTAGCAGCATTGTAGTCTTATTTAGGGCTAAACGGACGGCATACCATAATTCAATATTTTCCATTTTTTTGTCATTTATATGCGTCTGTAACATCTAAGATCATATCGGCGGCTTTGCCTTGGAACAGCTGTTCTTCGGCTATGAATTTTCACCTGTTTACTATGTATCTTTGGGTTTTCTTTTAAAACATTAATTTCACACACATACACACACACTCATACTTTCTCTAGGGAGGTTGGGTAATAATCCTGGCTAAAAGAATTCCCATTCACCAGTTGGGAATCGAAGTCGCGAGTTCTGGATTTGGAAGCTAGCATGCTAGCCGCTAGACCACAGAGGCAGTCTATAATCCAATTTTCTTTTTAGCTGCTAATGGAAATGTTTGCATTCACAATATCTTCTCTACTCATTTATTTTTATGTAACTTTAAACCATTATAAACTATTATTTTCACACCTTCTTCATTTTAATCGAGATAAATCTTTACAGAAACTGTTACATTACACATTTCGTTGTGTATACAAAGAGGATAGGGAAAATCAAATTGGCAGTCAGATGATGGGTTTACTTAAACTAACCTTAAAATTGCACAATCTTTCTATTATATTGCGAGAAACAAATGCATAGTTACAGAACATTAAAAAATTGACAAAATTATTGAAAAGTTCAAAACAATACTGACGGATATCTCCGAAACGGCTGATGCCACAAAAAAGGTGATTTCAAATAAATAGTGTGCCTTAACAATACATTTGTTTGCAACTCGGTTTTGTCTAGCTCTTATAATTAACTACTTAAAAAGAATATACACAAAATTCCTTCCGAAGGACGAGGTCTTCAGAAGCTATTCCCAGAAATAGCAAGATATACATTCTATTTTGAGCATAATCGTAAAAGCCATCTTTGAGAAAATAAAAAAATTTAAATATGTTTTATGTAAAAGATAGTTTAAAGTGTCATGACTTTATTGAAGATGTTTGTGTCGCATCTATAGAAGATACTGAATATAAATACACGGTTTGACATTGTCCGACATTAGTTTTTAAGTTATGCTTTTAACAGGCGCGCGCGCTCATACATACACACACATACACAAATACAATTAAGGTTAATCTAATTCTTCATAACCAATACTAAACCATCAATGTGTAGTTTAAAATCCAATATTAGTTTTTGAAATTAAAGATAATGAAATTGCTTGAACAAAAAGGATAAAAATGCTGTTATATAATATACCTGTTATTCTTCTTCTTCTTATTATTATTATTATTATTGTCGTTATCACATAACTATATAAAACAAATTACACACAGGAACTTGCTTCTAGAAATGTCTTTTATGATTCAGGCGGTCTCAAAATATGAGTTGCTGGATGGAATACGTTACCTTCTCTACCTACTAGGTACGTGTTAAGGGAGGTAAAAACATTATGATAACCTCATGTCACACGCACGTATGGCTATTACTTCAGATTTTTCCATGGAAACAGTTATGGAGATACACCAAGCGCAATCTATGGGCTTTTGTGTGATCTCTCTCTGAATAATTGACACTTTGTTTTAGTATAAGGATCTAGAATGTTTTCAACGAAAGTCTCAAAATAAAATTTTCTACCACTTGCTTCTTAAAAAATATAAGTGTACATTGCTTTCTCTACCACGTAGATATCGTAGTAGGTTTAGTAACCCACCCAGAATTTCGATCTTGAAATTTCACCATAAAGACATATTTTGTGGCCTCTGAATGCAAAGAAAAGGCCTGTGTATGTGCGTATGTAAAAAGGGTATGTTAACAGATTAACTCAAAAACCAAAATCGGATAAATTTGGTATTTATGTTCAGTATTTTCCAAAGATGCGACTTGAGGATTTTTGTGAAAATACCCCAAACCCAAACTACACTTTGCATGAAAGAGTTTTCAATCTTTTTTTTCAAAAATGGCTAAGGCTTTTGATTAAAATACCACATATAATAAAGAAATTTACAAGACAAATAAAAAATATATGCTGAGTTTTTTGGAAATAGCCTGTAAAGTCCTCTTGATTCGGAAGGAATTTTAAATAATCTTGTATAACTAGAAAAGAACGAATGGAGGGGCACCAAACAGGGCAGAGCAACGCAGGCCAGTCGACCCTTGTAATCCCAGGGAGGGAGGGAGGGAGGGAGGGAGGGAGGGAGGGATGGGGAGAGACTTGAAGGCCGACCAGATCCGAATGACGACGGGCGCAAGCACAAATGGGGTCCCCAATGCTTCCAAACTGAACTTATCTGACGCCGTCCGGGTCCACCCATAAGTCACGCAATCCCAGGCTGTCCTACCTGTGCGGGGCCCTTTGGAGGAGAGAGCTAACTGAGACTCTACAGAGCACACATCCACCACTCAGCCGCAACCGTCACTTGGTCCTACAACCCTGAAACAGATGAGGAGGAAGATGCTGGGTAGAGGAAAATAAGGGTAAGGAGAATCGTGGTAGAAGATGAACATTCCAGCATTTGCCTCGACTCCAGAAATCACTAAAAACTCAAGGATCAGAGTAGGCATTTTCCGGGATCGAACCCGGGACCTTCCGAATGCGAGTCGTACACGTTTTCGCGGCGCCACCTTGCTCGGTTATAACTGGTAAGCTTTAAGCGATAGTACACAAATAATGTTGATCTGTTTAAACAGTGTTTATTTGAAACAACCTTTCTACTTTCTCTACTGCGTATGGTAGGTAGGGAAAGTATTGTATTCCACCCAAAAATTCGATATCAAGATTTCACCGGAAATATATGTTTAGAAGCCCTATGGAACCACAAAAAGTATTTTTAAAAAAAGGTCTCTATGTGTGTCTGTGTGGATGTGTGTGTGTGTGTCTCTGTCTGAACAGCATAACTCAAAAACGAAAAGTCGGATAATACCAAACTTGGTATTTAGGTTCAATATCTTTCAAATATGCGACACGAAGATTTTCAAGAAAATTCCACACTCCAGACTACCCTTTACATGGAAAGCTTTTCGATTTTTTTTTCATTTTCTCAAAAATGCTTCTAACGATTTTGATTAATATATCGTATGTTTAAGATATTTTCATGACAACTGAAATGTATATCTTAAAATTTCTGGGAATGTCCCAAAAGTCCTCTTCATTGTGAATGGCTTTTACATAGCTGGTAAACCGTAAGAGGTAGATAACGTTTTTATACACAAAAATGTATATCTCATTATAACACGCAATTGATGTCACATACATTTCTTGTCGAGTGAACCATTTCCGAGATATTTCTTGTTATTTTTTTTAATGTTCCAGTAATACTTTTCTCAAATGGAAATTCGTTATTCGTGTTTTTATATCCTAGATATTCAAAGAGAATGGAATACTCCATATAGCAACCAGTTCTTAAAATATTTGACTATCGCTTAAAGCCTACCAATTCCCCATGCATCTACAAGAAAATTGGCAATAAGACTAACATATCGATTAACATGAAATACATGGAGAATAAGCGTTTGTAAAAATAGTTTGTACAAGAGTAGAGGTAATCCTGTAGTAGATATTTTGTAGTATAAATAATTCCCGAGATATACGTCATTAATGGTTTGAATTCCTCTATATGTGTGATTCATTTAAATATATTCAAATGTGTTTCGCGATGTGATGGAAAGACTATGGAATCTTAAGGCCAGCATAGTGGCGTCCATTTGTTAAAATTTGACTATCACTATTCCCTTTGTATCCATAACGAAATGTGTAATGTAGCTATTTCTGCAAATGTTATCTCGATTAAAATGAAATCGTTTGAAAAATAAACTTTCGAAAGACTAGTTTGCATACCCACTAATAAACATAGAGACTGGAGAAAGTCATGTGAATGTAACACACCAGAAGATTTTTTTTAATTTATCGTGCTTTCTGAATGAATTATTTACTGGAAGAGAGCCTGTAGTACCATAAAACGTTTGAATAGCGTGTAGTTAAATGCGGACAAGTGAATTATACAGCGTCTGGCGAAGGAACACACGAGTGTTTATTTCAGGAAAGAGCGGGCTGTTAGCACGTGAGTGGGTGGACCAGAAACACAACAAATAGGCACTTGTTCTTAAATTGCCTCTTCAAAGATTGTGAGATACTTGTTTATTTTAAAGACCTATTTGTCGACAGAAACCTGTAACCTTTTGAGATACGTTTTGAGGGCAGCTTGCGCCACAAAGAAGCGCTTCTGATGAGATTCGTATGCCTTGTCTCTCCAAAGCTCCGAGATTTACAAAAGCGATTTTTGTTTGTTTACATCTTTTGTGTCCGTTTAGAGAATATTGCAGAACAGCTCAGGGGCGTGATTACCCTGTAAAGGAGCTTATATGATATGACCGACTACCTACATAACTAGTTGAGGCAGTATTTTTAACACTTAAATGATTTTAATCAAATTATATAATAAAGAATATAATAACAGCCCGCCTTAAAGCAATATGCATATGTAACAATATATAAAAAGTGTATATTACAGTCATTGTATATGTTTATATTATTGTACACATGTAATAATGTTATGTGAATGTATTACGTAATTTAATAATGTAGGAGCTGTGAGAATAATAGGTTAAAAGTTGCTAACAATGAAGTAACAATGAGGTAACCTTAAGGCAATAATGAATAAAAAGGTTTAATAATGCTACTAGTCATTCTTGGAAACAATAATGTAATTTTTGAGACAGTTTATAAACTAGCCAATAAACAACCAGAAAAATCTTTAGTTATGTGAATGTATTCTATTGGACTAGGATTAGCCAATCAGAGGCTTGAAATACAGGAACTTACAAATTTAGGTGGTAGAAATCAAGTCAGTTGCTTGTAGACAGCGCTCATAACTGAACGCATTGCTTCTAGACAGTGTTTCTAACCGGACGCGAGATGTGTCCTCGAGAAATTTAATATGTATTTCGTGCGAGACAAAAATAGTTTACGTGTTAAAAGGTGCAAGGAATTAATAAAACAACCCACAGATATCTCTCTCTCTCTATATATATATGTATATATATATATATATATATATCAGTGAAGCGTTATTTTAAATAGTGTCAAGCATTAATAAAAGGAGTGAAGTAAAATTATAATCTGTGTAAGCCTACATTCTTCAGTCGCATCACTCCCTGCTAAGACATGCATGTCTCTAAAAATATATAAATACTGACGCAGCCAAGGCAAATATAAATATATAATATTTAAAGAAACATTAAAAAAATTAGAAAGTTGATATTTTTTAAACTTTTTTGGGGGGGCAAAGGCCACCGGAATGTACATTTGGGGCGAAGGCTACCGGAAACTTTTTACCATACGTGCAGTTGTAACGTTCGGCTCCCCAACAGTTGAATTACAATACAACAAAATAACGTTCTCAAATGACACCTAAATCAAAGTAACATTTCATGCAACAAATTACTTTTGTCATCTTAAGTAATTGTTCTTTCACACAAGCCACGTGCTGCTTAGAATCAGGCTGAAAAATTCATTGCTATAGACCGGATTTGAACTGCGTATCTTCGGCTTACCGTCCCGCTGCTCTAACCGACTGAGCAGTGAAACATTAAATCACGGCTTTTACGGATTCAGGCTGATAATACTCGAATCAATATGTAGTAACTTAAAAATTAAACGTACAACAACTATAGCTTTAATAAGCTCCGCTGTTTTTCCATAAGTCTTTGCTTCACGATTCAAAGTTCTATTTCATTCAATTCCAGCTTACTCCGTCTCTTAAAAGTTTCAAAATATATGAATGATAAATTTCCCGAGATGGTAGATTTCCCCCTTACGCTATCAATCACCATTCTCGCGAATATACTCGATAAAGGTATTTCCTGCTCAACAGATATTTCACGAAATTTGACACATTCACCAAAATTCATTACAGAAATAATAAAATTGTATGTTCTGCTATGAAATGCCCACAATATATCTTATGGCTTTTCAATTACTTCGTTGTGTTCCTTTATTACTCTATTTACTTTACGTCGCTTTAACTCCAGGTCATATCGCGATGGATAACTCTTAGCTCGAGGTGTGGAGGACAGTTAGCCTTCTAGGCCTCATCTCCTATACTCCAGTTACCTTGCCTCATCCCTGCAACCACCCGCTTCGTGGTGTCCACAGGGACACTAGTGCATAGAAACCGGATCTTCTGCTTCGTGCCGTGCAGATGGCATTAGGATTCCCTCCAGTCTACCTGTTTTCATTTTCTGTGGATAGATGGCACAGCATTCGTTATTGCCTCCTATTTTTCATTTTTACTATTGTTTTAGACTTGAGGTGAAACTTTGGGTCACGGTATTAAATATCCAATCTGATATATACCTTAGCGGCTGAGGGAAACCACGAAAAATCCTCGGTCAGATTGGTCGGGCAACGGGATTTGAACCCGTGGACCTTCCGAATGCGGGCCACAGACTGCCTGAGTCATCCCGCTCGCTTGTGTTTTTGTGATATTTTTACCATACGCACTTTTTTTTCTGGAGCAAATAATGAAAATGAACATTGAGGAAGTTTATTATTAGTTCCACGTATGGACGCCAATTTTAAGAAGGTGTTTTGTTGTATTTTAATTAGTAACACGCTTTGGACGCCAATTTGAAGTAGTTGCAACCGCACGTACGGTACCCGGTAGCTTTTGCCCCAATTTTTAAAAATATTAACTTTGTAATTTGACTGTTTCTTTAAGTATTAAATATTTGTGTTTGCCTTGGCTGCGTCAGTATTATTGTTAGAGACACGTTTCTCTTAGCAGGGTTGTGGTGCGACTAAGAATGTAGGCTTACATAGATTATAATTTTACTTCACTCCTTTTATTAATGCTTGATAAAACTTAAAAAAAATACTTCACTGATATAGAGAGAGAGAGAGAGAGAGAGAGAGAGAGCTGTGAGATGGTTTTATTAAATACTTGCACTTTTTAATACGTAAACTATTTTTGTCTCACACGAATACGTATTATACTTCTCGAGGACGTGTTTAGCGTTCGGTTAGGAACATTCTTTGCAGACAACTGAATTGATTTCAACCGCCTAAACTTGTAAGTTTCTGTATGGCTAATCCTACTCCAATAGAATACCCTCATTTAACTAAAGCTTTTACTGGTTGTTGATTGGCTATTTTTAAACTGTCTCAGAATTTACATTATTGTTGTTCCAATAATGACTGGTAGCATTTAAACTTTCAAATTCATTATTGCCTCAAGGTTACCTCATTGTTACCTCATTGTTAGCAACTTTTAACCTATTATTCTCACAGCTCCTACATTTTTAAATTGCGTAATACGTTCATATAACATTATTACATATGAATACAATAATACAAACATATACAATGACTGTTACATACATTTTATATATTGTTACATACACATATTGCTTTAAGGTGGGCTGTTATTGAATTATATATATTATACGATTAGACTGAAATGATTTTAGTGTTAAAAATACTGCCTCAACATCAATGCTACATTATCTTTAGTGACTCCTTGCTCTTTAGCAGAATACTTCCACAAATATCTTGATGTAGAATACTTTACTACTATATAATAAGATGGAGGTTTTTAATAAATGTCTAATATTGCCATAGCTACCATCCCACACAGGCATGTCCGGAAATGAGAAGCCAAACGAAGCAGCTAAAGAACTCGCACGCAATCTTCCAAGCCTGGCCGATATCAGGCCGATATAACTCCTAAAATATTCAAGCACACAATTCATAGTGCTGAAAATTCCACTGGAGTTCGGCAATCAATAGTAATTTATATGCCGTAGGCTTCAACCACAATTTCAGCTACCGCATAAAACATCTGATTCGTCAAGCTACTTATTACCAGATATGTTGGAGTTACTCTTATTCATTCGCAAAGAATCTCAGTCCATTGTCATAATTGAACACCTAGTTATAGAGTCTCCTTTCTAAAAAGCCTACCCCCAGATTTCCGCGGTAGCCGTGGTAAACCCCATTTAATTTAATGAAGGAGTTCAAGTTGTATAATTATGTTTTTTGTTATTTAACTTTGAAATCTCCTAAACAGAACATATACCTTAGGTCCAACTTCAAACAACCTTTACAACTCGATGTATTAGCTAGAAAAACTCAGGGAAAAGCGTTTTAAGGATTTCAGTTACTTTGAATTGAGGTCCAAGCACCAAACATAAGTTCCTTCTACTAGAGATGCACGAGTATTTCAGCCGATTTTATTCTTTTTATTCGACTGCTACCGACTTACTAAACTTTCCAGTAGCCGAGCCGTTTGTCAAATGAATCGTATGTCAAAATCAATCAAAAAGTGGATATATAAAACTGAAGCAGCAATACTCGAACACCAATAAGTGACTTGTTTATGCCCGAAATTACTTTTGTGCAACCATGTCACAGAAAGTGCTCGACTAGGATTCTAATTTTGGGGTGTACTACAGCTTTATTCTTGCCGATTGATGTAATGCACAATAACTTGTGGCATTTAAAACATGAAATGTGTAATAGAGATTAAATTCACTCTATAGACATAGAAGTACAGTTAGAAGGAAACAGTTCGTTAAATATACAGTTGAAGAAACGTTTAAAAGCATCGCTACTTCACTGTAAAGTAGTCAGTGGTATCACAGCTATTTGTCGAGTGTTCCAAAGTGGCAGGATGGGTTCAAATCTAACAGACGATATCCACATTTTTTTAAAAAAAATTCTTTTTAATTTTGTGGATGGGATATTTCTGCAAAATATTCTGTATTAAAATTAAATACAATTTATAAAATTAAGATTTTGGTGGTATATAGCAAGGAACTGCAAGTAGGACATGGCATTTCACCCACACACTTGGGAAAGAACAAACATTGAAAGTACGTAGCACGGGGGCCTCCGGACCCGGGGCAGAGCACCGCAATTAGGCCATTCGGCCCTTTTTGCTTCCAACGTGACTCCAGGGACGGGAGAGACTCGAAGAGCGACCGATGCGGATGCCGACAGGTGGAAGCATGGGCGGGGTCCCTAACGTTTCCTGAACGCATCCGACGCCGCACCATCTTTGCCCACAAACCACCAACCTCCAGGGTCCTCCGGAGAGGAGCCCCACGCTGAGGAGAGACCTAACCGAGCGGTACCGCAGCGACGCCAGGGGAGAAACTTTACGGAGCATAAGCCACCGCCCAGCCGCAACCCGCCGAAATCCGTCGCCTGGTCCGCTAACCCTGAAAAGATGACAAGGAAGATGATTGGTACAGGAAATGAGAAGAGGGAGAGTCGTGGTAGAAGATGAACCACTCCAACATTCAACTGGCGACCCGGGGAAACCCGGGCCAGAGTGGGTGGTCACCGGGGATCCATCACGGGACCTCCAGAATGTGAGCCACAGACGCAAACCCTGAGCCATCCCGCTCGGTAAAAAGTACTGTACAGTACGGTACTTTAATGATTATGTGATCAAAATAAACCCTTTTAAAGTTTTTACCCTTTGGTCAAGATAACACGTTCAGCGAATAAATAGCTTTAAAACGGGCGAAGTTTGAATCAAAGTTCTTCAAGGTGATCTCCCTTGTTTCCGGTCAAATAATGCACTTGAACATATGGAATTTTAATCAGATACACAAAACTATTATTTTATTTTCAGATATGTTAAACTATTAGATTGAGCTTTCTGCAGCTTATTTGCATATATATATATATATATATATATATATATATATATATATATATATATATATATATTTTTGCAAAACGAACTATGTTTCCAAGTAAGAATATAATCTGCGGGAAGAACAGTTACTGAAAACTACTGATGGCTGGTGCGTCTAGTATAATCAGTGTTTCATTCCATACAAGAAATTCTAATTTATTAGTTTTCTGTAGTACGATATGAATTAAATTTTCAAGCTACTTAAGAAGTAGTTGCATTCTACTCTCAATAAGAACTAAAAGTTGGTCTGTTACGCTGTGATGCAAAGGTTTAAATGTAAAACTAGACTTCAGAATATCAATGATTCCCCTAGAACACTAACAGCTAATGTAACGAAACTACGACACTAACATCTGCGGGTAACACGTTATAGAATTAAAAGTCGCATATGCTAATTTCTCTAGAGCTACATTAGCACGCAATTCGTAGGGCGGTAGGATAGCTTGTGATTTCATTTGGGGAGTGTTTTCACATGGGATTTAAAGCAGTAAGCTAATAAAACTCACGGAAAGTTCACAGGGTTGCCTGCATTAACCAAATATTCCCATGCGGATGCACACAAAATGCAAATTTTGGGTCTGATGTTTTATTTCTTCAAAGCATACAACTCTGATAGTTTTGGTAGAGAGGCTGTACGGTCATTTCTAAGGAAATTGCAGCATGAAGTAGATGTTTGCATTCGTTGCCTATGACCTTGGAAAAGCTAAACATATTTATTTTTGTACTTTCTCTTTGAAGGGCTTTTTCATGTTTGGTGAGCTTGCCATCTCACAAATGTGCTTTCAAATTACTACCATAAAAATCTGATAATTAACATTCATACAACTTTCTCTATGAACTCCATTTCATAATTCTCGCATTCTCCTGCACTAACAAAAAGGCTTACTCTTAATACACTTGCATTAATTATGAGATCTTTGAGAAATAGAAGAAATGTTACGAAGTGATCACGGTTTGGGAAATGTTATCCAACAATGAATATCCTTTTAACACCACGAAAATCTGTCTGACAGAGTATTAGTGTCATGAAGTGCTGGAGTCTTGAGCTCCGAAACTTTTCCCTTAATCGCAATGTTACTAGCAACAGCGTATCATCTAAATCACCCATGTTTGTTGATTTTTTTTAAAATAAATAAATTTAGTTTATATTTATGAACGTTCTTTAATTACTATTGTTCTTAGCGTCCCATTCTATAATACTGGGCGCGAAGTACAGGAAATTTTGCTGAGTACCCTTAATCACGCTTGTGGATCTTTTATGTGCCGTAAATCTACGACACGGGACCACCGGCATTACTTACGTTCCGAAGGAAACCATGCTAAGGGTTTTTATGTCCGAAAAAATTTATCGCCCTCGTCGGGTTTAAGCCTGCAACCTCAGGAACTAGAGGTACCCCTAGGCTATGGAGGACAACAAAATAAAAAAGGAAATAAGGAAACTTGTTTAGTGGGCATGTTCAGAACCGAATGCTAGTGGCCGCTCGCTCTGGCATTTCGTTGCGTGTCGTAATGCGGTTTCAAATCCCGCTCAAGAATGCCTATGTACATGCATAGTCCCCTCTGTATTTGAAACAACACATTCTATTACAGTTCACTGAGCGAGTTGGCTCCACATGAGGCTCGCTATCGGGAGTCCCGAGTTCGATTGCCGTCGGCCGCCCACTATGACCTTGGGTTCTTCGTGGTTTTCTCTGGTCTGTAGACAAATTATGGGGTGTGTTTTCATCTACCACATTTCATCCCATTTCCTTCTCATGTTTCAGGCCTGCTTATAGATCTCGTAGCTTAAGGCGGAGCCACAAAGATGGCATGGAGGCTTGCACCAAGTAGATAGTTTTCCCCGTGAGTACTTGAGGGTTGACGGTTCGTCAGGTCGTTCATCACCCTCTATGGCCAGCTCCAGTAGTGGACAAGTCTTCGAGCCAAGCACTTCCGGGCGTTTCAGTAGCTTTTCTGTTTGCGGTCTGTGCCCTCCTGTGCTTGCTTCACTTCATCCCTTCCTCCTGAGGTTTGATATTCGCAATAAATATCAGCAGGTCGCAGTCGTGAAGTTTACCCCTCCGTTGTATAACCTATACCCTATACCATTATAGTCTGGCCTAAGTATTCCTCGGTAAGATAATGGTTAGGGTGGCGCCGTGGCTGAGTGGTTAGACCGCCCGCCTCTCACCGAGGCGGCCCAGGTTCACTTCCAGGGACCCGCATGTGGTATGCGGCGTCTGGGCGGGTTTTCTCCGGATTCTCCGGTTTCCCCCGCCATTCAGTCCACCAACTGCTCCATCATCGCCTTTCCTTTCATCCATTTCACCATCATTCCATATCATCTACTTCCTTCCTCCCATACCAGGCATCGGGCTGAACACCCATCCTGGATATTCTGTCTGATCCATGAGTGTCTGCTCCTCGACGGGCCTCTGACCCCTGGCACCCGCCTTTAAGTCCTGGGGGTGTAAGTCCTACATACGAGGAGGTTAAACAGAGAAAGAAGAAGATAATGGTTAGCATACCTTATGTCACCGGATGGTCAATGTGTGGCTCTTCGCCAGGGAGTAACGTTTAATCCCTTTTTTCATTATAAGACTTAAGAAGACTCAGCATGGAAATTGATTTTGAAGGTGAATAACATCAGCTTAGTTTAGATCTAGATTTTCCGTATGAGTATATAAACATTTCCCGAGTTTTATTGTAGTTTAAAGCGTATTTCAAAATTCTGGTCTTACATCTCTAACCTAAAGTGCAAATACCTATGTGCTTCCAATTGGATGTCATTAGCGGTGCCTGGTAATTGCTCCAGTGTATGAAGAAGTGCCAAACATGGGACAAGATCTAATGATCATGACTTGACGTTCCTATAGGAAACACAGTTTACCGAACATGGGACAGAAATCCCAGTTTTCTACCATAAGAATAAGAACTATAAAAGTATTTTATGAAATTAATTTGCAGTCTACTATCATGTAAACACAAGCAACTGATGGAATTTTAATAAATCATATTAGAGTGATTTCGAGAACTACAACTCGTTTGGAGGACCTACACAACCCAGAATTTACAACCCAATGCCTGGGGCAAGCTGCCTGTTTGGGATCACACAGACTTGTCAATCGGATAGAAGAAGTAGGATGGCCCGAAGCATGGTATGAGAGCGAGGAAGGAGATGATATGAAATGAGAATGAAATGGATAAAAGGAAAGGTGATGATGGAGTAGTTTGTGGAATGAATGGCGGGAAAACCCGGAGAAAACCTCCCAGACGCAGCTTCGTCCACCACAAATACCACAAACGCTTCCCTGGAATCGAAACCCGGCCGCCTTGGGGGAAGCGAGCAGTTCTAACCATTCGACCACGCCTTATTTTGAGAACAAAAGAGAAACTGTTATTTCCGGAGTAACGGTTAGCTCCCCTGAACTTCGTATTGTTCTTTCGAGATGCCAGAGTTACTCATGTACACAACCAGGCATGTTTTTTTACACACAAAGAAATTCTTTATGAATGCACGTTTTATTTATTAAACTAATACCAAAGAAATTCTATGGAGTAAGTGTCAATAATTACACAAAAACTAAGTCTGCACCTTAAAAATCTGATGTCTTACAATCACCTGACTTTCTCTACTCTTGTACAAACTATTTTTACAAACTCTTATTATCCATCTATTTCATATTAATCGAGATAAGGATTTGCAGAAACGATCTTTTGACATGCAAAGAGAATTACATTTTATTCATAGCGACCAGTTCTAAAAATATTTGACTATCGCTTAAGGCGTACTATGTTCCCCTTGTTTTGTATTTGCAAGGGCAATATAGAAATACAGTAGCCTTTAAGCATAGACATATCTCTTAATAGCTGGTTGCTAGGTGCAGCACCATTCTCTTTGCCACAGATTAACACTCTTTACATATACAAGACAAAATTATCTGATGTGTTACACTCACATGACTTTCTCTACTCTTGTACAAACAATTTTTACGAACACTTACTCTCTATCTACTTCATGATAACCGAGATAAACTTTTGCAGACTCTATCTTATTTCTTATTTTCTTGTAAACGTAAGGGGAATATATATTTACAAGGGCAATATAGAAATACAGTAGCCTTTAAGCATAGGCATATCTCTTAATAGCTGGTTGCTAGGTGCAGCACCATTCCCTTTGCCACAGATTAATACACTTTGCATATCCAAGACAAGAAAATGAATAACGAATTCCCGTTTGAGAAAATAGGTATTGAAAATTTTAAGGGAATAACAAGCAATATCTCGAAAATAGTTCACTTATCAAAAAAATGTATATGACACAAATTGTGTATTCTAACGCGATATACATTTTTGTGTAGTAAAACTTTAGTCTATCTCTTATGGTTTACCAGTTATGCAAAAGTCGTTCACAATGAAGAATACTTTTGGATACATTCCCAGAAAATTCTAGATATACATTTTATTTGTCATGAAAATATCTTAAACATATGATATTTTAATCAAAATCGTTAGAGCCATTTTTGAGAAAATTACCATTTTCGAAAAATGTTCCATGTAGAGGGTAATCTGGGGTGGGGGGATTTTCTTGAAAACCTTCGTGTGGCATCTCAGGAAGAAACTGAACCTAAATACCAAGTTTGGTGTTTATCCGACTGTTCGTTTCTGAGTTATATCTTTACAGACGCACAGACACACACACATGCACATACACACACAGACACACACACGGACATGTTTCCAAAAATGCCTTTTTTGGAATCAGGGGTTCTTAAAACATATATTTCCGGTGAAATCTTGGAATTGATTTTTTGGGTGGAATAAATACTTCCCCTACTTATTATACGTAGTAGAGAAAGTAAAAATGTGTAATATTGCAATTTCTACCGTAAATACCCTTAAAATAATAACCCTGGCTGTCAAGAATCGCATTCGTATACAGCTGTGCTGATCAAGAGATGTGATAGATGATACATTTGGAAAAGGTTCGCGTAAGATGTTTGCTATAAAGGGTGGTGGCTGCATTGTTCGCTTCGAGAAATTTAGAGCATTACTTTTCGAAGTGTTGCTATTGATAAGCCAACTAGTAGATTAAGTTTAAGCATAATGCAGATGTTAGTGACACTTCTGAAAGAGAAATAGAAGACTCTTGGTGGACTAACACATTAGAATATCATCTATCACAAGCTAGTTTGGAAGGAGCAGTGAGGCTGAAAATTCAGCTAAAAGTAGTTTTTCCCCACTTTAAAGTATTTTATCAGATAACGGAGAAACAAATTCTCATTTTTATATACAGAAAAACAAAGACATTTGTTTCGTAAGTTTTTCCATACAGTTCATTCATTATCTTTGTAAGTTTTCAAAATTGCACCGATTTGTGAATCATTTATACGAATTTTATAAATTCATTTTATGTCATTTAGTAGAGTATTTTTAGATAACCTACAGAATGTTTCCGAAATATGATTTAAACTGCTGAAGAAGTATGTTAAGTCGTAAAACCTATGAGGAAGTTCAATAAAAGAATTAATAATTCCTGAATCCGAAATGCTTTCTTTCTCCATTAAATGAAAGCACAAATATATTTGCTCTATTAGATGCATGTAACTTAATGTTGTAAACACTTCGCATGAACGAATTAAAACATTAGTGGAACTTACAAAAACCATAAAACTAATACATTAAAAAGTCATTTAAAATGACAAAACACGTGAACAGTATCGTTTCTTCTTTCTGCATATTAAAAATCAGAATCTTTGTTGGTTTGGCTGCTGGAAGTGTATTAAACAGAAGACAAACACCTTTTGAAGTCATTATGTATAAGAGGTAGCTTGTTGGGCTGAGAACACAGAGTCAAGAACATCAACATTGTCGAAGTGGACGTGCAATAGGTAGTAAAAGGAAAGTCTTATTTTATTTAGCTACCTTGAGTCAAGGCACCAATTTTTCCTTAAACGTGCTAAACTCTTCTGGCTTAGGGTTGTCAAAGCAACATTATATTAGATTGCCTCATAACTTTGTTTTGCTCGCAAGTTCCATTTATTGCGCCTGAAAATCATGAAGCCTCTGTACACTCAAGTTATCCGAGTTGCCTACCCACCCCTGCGACTTAGAGAACAACAACCAGACTCGCTATTGGATATGTCAGTGTTTATTTGTGACTGACGTTGGATAGAACAGCGTGAACTTGTGTTTACGAAGTATGGAAAGCAAAAAGGAACATTTCCGACATCTTATGCTGTTTTACTATCGCAAGGGTAAAACCGCCTCACAATGCCGCCAGAAAATGTGTGCTTCTACGAGGAAGATGAGTAACGAAGCGAGGATGTCAAAAGTAGTTTAGTCGAGTTCGAGCTGGGAATTTCTCCCTAACAGACAAACCTCGGTCTGAACGGCCAATGGTTACGGACGAGGAAAGAATTCATCAAACAATAAAAATCCACGAATTGCAACTCGGGTGTTGGAATTAGAGCTCAATTGAGCTCGTGTTACTGTAGCCAGGACCTTGACAATACATTGTCGACAATAATGGTGTGTACTGCAGCAAATAAATAGTTTGTTTACAAAACATAACTACCGTAGTTACTTATCTTTTGAACTACCTTGTGTTTAAAGCTTGTAAACGGAAAGTTTGGCAACTACGCTGTCGTAACTATGTTGCAGGTGAGGTGTGTTCCCAGGCGTTCTTAATGATTGAAACGTAACGAAAAGCGAACGAACTTATGAGACAACCCTATACATTAATAAAACGATTCTTCTGTTGATATATCCTGCATTAATATAATTCATTACTTCCCAAGTCCTAAACAACCATCCTGAATTCAATTATCATGTATCAGATAGTTTACCTCAATCGATTGATTATCAAGGGACCTAAATGTACAGGGTTACATTGATACCTTTTTGACAGTCAATGGCTCTTCCAATGCAAAATGATTGAGAGAAATAATTTCAAGTCAGTTGACCAGGTAACTGAAACAGACCACTCTTAGGAGGCCAGATCCATTGTTTTAAGTATTTTGAAACTCTGACCAGGAAGCCTTCCTTTTTCAAAGAAAAGAAAGTAGGTATGTTTTACTGCAGTCCAATTTAATGGGAGGTTTTCTGGTTGCATCTGCCACATTTTTCATAGATATAAATCTGTCAACCTATCCTCCCTCTTCACATAGCTTTATTACCTTGATTTGTTTTCAGCATTTTGAATCCAGGCCAATTCTCTACATTCTTCCTTCCTCTTCTCTTACTGAAGTGCATTAGAGTAACATTTTTATAGCATCTGCTCCGAAACGTCGAGCTTGATTCAACTTTAACTAGATACTTCACCACTCTGTATTTCAATGAAATATATCTTCTTAACAACCCAGCTCTCTAGTATTCTACAGTTTGATGTTCCTTTCCTTATCCCTTGATCCCTTTTTCAACTCCAGTTAATTTTGTTTACAGCCTCTGCAATGCTTCGTTCCATATTTCACAAGCACATAAAGAGTAGATTTATTCATAGAAACGCCTGGAGGTACCTCAGTGTACTGAACACTTCCAGATCTCGCTTTCCAGCAGGTTACTCAAATGTAACGGATGAACGTCCTCGCCAATATAGAATATAAAAGCTTCAGAGAATGAATTATTTTCTGCATGACATATCATTTGAGACTTTTCGGCCAATTAGAAAATGTCAAAAGTGTCGCAATTGCTCATAAGCATTTACCTCTGTTTTTCATATTTAGCTAATCTTATTGTAAGATTTCAGGTACAGGAAAAGCATGTACAACTACGAGGCTCATATGACTATTTTCCAGTGTAGCTATAACTGTTTGACACCACCACCACCACTAAAACTTACATTTTGAATTTTGGTTTTCTTGTCAAAAATTAATGTAATGAAATGCGATTAATATTCTCAGAAAGTTTCAGGGCCCATTGAGCCAGTTTATTGATTTAAAGTGTTAACTGCCACAACCACTATAAATCTGAAAGTTAAGATTGGTTTTCTTTGCTATTACATTTAAGATATTTTAGGAATTTAAACTACTCTCTTCCTGATATACTGAGCTATACATACTTTTCTATATGGAGACAAAAATATAATAAACGAAACTATGGATAGATTTTTTCCTTACCCTTTTATATCCTTGTTGTAAAAATGCAATATAAGATAATAAATATTCCGGTGATATTTCATATTTGTGGAGAAATATTTTAACTATGGATGAGATGAAATTGAAATATTTATCCATAGTTATTTTTCACCTGCATATGAGGATATGCAATTAAATTATTAGATTAAAGTTATATTATTTGTAGGAGTAGATAGGCTTCATATTTTATTGATAATCCGATGTGATACATTCACATGACATTCTGTACCCTCTATCCTTATCATCGTGTATGCAAACTATTCTTACTAAAGCTTATTTTTCGGTATGCTAGATTTTAATCAAAATAAACCTTTGCAGAAATGACCACATTACACATTTCGTTAGGAAATAAAGTGAACAGAGACAATCAAATGTTTAAGAATTGGACGTTATACGCTGGCCTTAAAATTCCATAGCGTTTCAATTGAATCGTCCGAAAAAATGAATGCGAGAGTACTATAAAAGATTTTAAATAACACAATTATAATTAAAGATTTCGCAAGTGAAACAGACATTGAGATTCACCCAACTTTTAACAGCTAACGCTCATCCCCTTTCTAAACCCAATCCCTCATTTCCTTATTTGATAGTGTTACAAACGTGTCACCAACTGATATATTGAAAGTAGATTATTTGTACTTCTGTATTTGCACCTTTATATTGATATCCTCTGCATCTATATAAAATATCACTACGTAATTCCAAGAATTTATAAGATGTTAAGAAAGGGAATTAAAACAAATTAATCTTAAAGTTAAGACCTTCATTTACACTGAACTAAAGTTAAACTGGATTAAAGAGTTGATTAAAGAGTTTCATTTGAAATTTAAATTTAAGTTTGGTTTTAATTGAAATTCTTAAGTTATAATCCGGTTTTCATTTGTGCGAACATTCTGCTCTATGTAAGTGTTTATTTGTATATCGCTTTGATTATATTACCAGTCTTCCGGTAATAGAGCGCCTCGCTATGACCTCACTCACATTCTGTTTAGCATTATAGTACCCAGATGAAAACATGTCAGGATCTTTTCAGCATTGTTAGAAGGTCCACCTCGTGTTTCATTTTCCTCTGGAAGAAAATGTTGCGCAACCTTTTACATTTTGTCTTTTAAATAACTGTTTATATCAGCACACATCCGAGTTCTTGCGTCTTGAAATAATTTTTAATTTCAGTATCACTTACGTATAGGAAGTAGAGGAAGTATTGCACTCTAAGCAAATATTCGATACCGAGATTTCATCAGAGATACACGTTTTGAGAGTGCCTGAATTAAAAATAAACATCTTTAGCAAATGTGTGTGTGTGTGAACAGCATAAATAAAAAACTAGTTCAAACTTAGTATCCTCCAAAATGTGATAAGATTTTCAAGAAAATTCCTCTACCCCAAAACTATCCCTTTTCTCCAACAATTTTGATTAAAATCCGCTATTGTTTAAGATATTTGTATGGCAAATATAATTAGGTATATCTCGAATTTTCTGGGAATAGCCAGTGAAGTGCTCTTCATTCTGAACGACTTACGTAACGCTAGACTGTAAGAGATTCTACTACGCATCTGTGTCTGAACAGCAAACTCAGAAAGGCAAAGTAGTTAAATAAAAAAGTTTGGTATTTAAGTTCAGCACCTTCCAAACATGATTCAGGAAGATTTTCAAGAAAGTTCCCCCCCCAAACTGCCCTTAACATGGAAACTTTTTCCAAAAGCTTTATTTTCTCAAAAATGACTCTTTAACGATTTTGATTAAACACGGCATGTTTAAAATGTTTTCATGTCAAATGCATATATTGCATATCCTGGGAATATCCTCCGATGTCCTCTTATTTCTCAGTAACTAAAAAATCTTACTAAAAAAGAAATTTTTTCTGGTTAAGCACACAATTTATGTCAAAGTATTTCTTTTTTACTTTCTTTTTTTAACTTAGTCATTCCTGAGATATTCCTTGTTATTGGTTTAAACTTTCAAATAACTACTTATAATTCTCTCAAATGGGAAGTCGGTGTTCGATATTTTCTCGTGGTCATCATGCAAAGAGCATCGAATTTCAAAGCCCTCATATAGCCAGGCGCTCTTTAAAAAGCTGACTCACTTTACCTACTGTATCGCATAACAAAATTGTAAATGTAAATTGAACAATTTATCTGGATTAACAAGAAGAAGCTGGAATAATAAGCTCTTGTAGGTATAGTTTGTAGAAGAATGATTAGAGAAAGCCATGTGAATGTAGAACAGCAAGATTTCTTTTCTTTTTTCCGCGATCATCTGAAAAGAACGGAATTTCAAATCCATCAAATAGCGACTCACATTTAAAATATTTGACTTTCCCTTTAGTTTACTGCATTCTTCTGTTCCTACAATGATATTTATCTCGCTTAAAAAGAAGTAGCTACCAAGAATAAGGTTTTGTAAGAATTGTTTGTGAAAAGAGTGATAGAGAAAGTCGTGTGATTTTTATTTTCCTCTCTAGAACCATGATCATGATCTCCACCAAAAATGCAGTTGAGCAAGCTGAGGCACCTACGGAGGTACCTCAAGAAATAGCAAGCAAAAGCTTACTAAAGGCGAGCAGGACTTGTTTTTATTTATACCATATCGCGAGCAATAGCTCAGCGATCAAGGTCAGCAAGCTATTGCTCGCGAGGAGGTTGAGCAGAAAATTTTTATTTATACGAAACCGAGTAATTGCTTGGAATTAGTGAGAAAGCTTCTTTTATTTATACCACCCATTGAACGTAAATACCAAAGTTGTTGCTGATCCGACTTTTAGTTTGCGTTATGCTGTTCAGTCACATACGAACGTTATTCTAAAACAGGTTTTTTGTATTTATGGGACCTCAAAACATGCCTTTCCGGTAGAATCCCAGATCAAAATTTTAGGTGGAATGCAATACATTCTCTAATTAATAGGTAAATGGTAGATAAAATAAAAATCAAACACATTAATTATCAATTTTGATAAAAATGTTATACTTAACACAGAGTGAAAATTTTTGAAGTTTTGCCGCTTATTTCATAATAGTCTGCATCAAAGTACAGCATTCTTTCCGATATATTATAGAAAGTTTTCATTTCACTTGTCTCCGATTAATTTCAAGCTGTTCAAGTAGAAGAATTTTAAAACAACCAGGAGTTTTACTTTATGTTAACAATGCCAAGCATACAGAATGTATCAAAATTGATTGCACCAATTTTATTGAAAATGTTAAAAGTGGATGATAACGGAAGAGGAAAAGGTATTAGAACACATGGGTTGTTTACATGGTTATGCTTTGTTTTGTTTTGTTGTTTTATCTTAATGTCATACAGGCTATATTGGACGGTGCATGAGCTACGTGAAATGTAATGGATACTCCTAGTTTGTGTCGATGAGGATTAGAGTTAACCGACATTCGTTTTAGGAGATAAAGGAGATAAAACCTTTAAGCAATTAACTCCAACAGAGATTTAACTGATCCTCTGGAATGAAAGTAAATATCTATCCCATTTCCACTGAGTAGGTGCTACTTAAACTTTAAGCGCTAAAGGTGCTGGATGTCCGAGGTTTTCGCTGTGTTCTCGAAGCGGAAAACTTTGCCGTGGAGTAGAGATACGTTCAAATCAGACACCTTATAGAGGAAGCATATACTGTCCAGGATGAAAAGGAATGGGAGGCATGTTGCCTGTCCGAGGTGTATCAGTTGTCCTGTATTATTATGGAAATGGAGTAACCTTAGAGCAACGAAGAGTGGGTGTATTCATGTGTACTAGAGCTGTCCATCGAACGAGCTTCGATTACTATTTTGTAATGCCACTATTTTACTTCGAACACAAATGAGTTGCTGCATATGAGCGAGTTGGGTGTACCTAAATCCGAGAGATGCCCCTCTTTCAGACCATTCTGTTTGGTATACCCAATGGATATATGTCTCATTTCCCGTTCGAACGTCCACAGTAACCAGACCCAAATGAAAGCTTAATCTGTTTGCGTTGTGCCGCACGGCACTTCCCTTATGCGCAGTTCAAATTTGCGTGATAATGGAGTCCAATGTTAAAAGTAAAAATGTTTTGTTGAAACTAAATTAATGTGTTTATGAATTATAAAATAAAGCCGGAAGAAGCGATGAGTGGAAGCACTTCGGGATTGTCGTCGAGAAAATGATGAAAACTGCACTGATTTTATACAGTGTTATGGTTGCAAAGCCATACATGTGCAAAACCAGGATCTGGAACGTCACATTTGAGGCATCATTTATGCCACACAGCTGACTACTTCATCATCCTCAACGCCTTGCGTCCCCACTTCTGTTAAAAACAGCTATAACACAAAAATGCGTCATGATGTATGCTAGATTTAAGACCATTTAGCACAGTTTCTGGACAGGGATTCCAAGAACTAGTTCAGGAACTAATTAACATAGGGGCTACTTATGGGCATAATTGTATTGAATGACAGTTACGCGCATTACATCAACGATGAATGGAAACACAAATAATGTTTTGATGGCAACAAAATTCTCCGACGTTCGGAAAAATGGACAAAATATTCAGGTGAAATTGGAGAAGAATTTAGAGGAGATGAGTGTGCCGAAGGAAGTATTACAAAATATGGCATTTTTCAGTGACCAAGGGGCAAACGTGAAGAAGGCACTGATAAAGGATAAGAGATGCATGGTCATTGTATTAATATTGTGTTGCGCCATACGAGGATGATGTGTTTCTTAAAGAAAATGCTAAACTCCTATGGTCCTCTAGCGCAGTAAAAGTAGTTGTAACTTATCTTAAAAGAGCCGGACATATGAATAAATTAAGTCGCTAAGTATATAATGACATTGAGACTCGGTGGGACAGCAGTATATGATGCTCCAAACAGTACACACATAGATAAATGACATTCTTGAGCTGCTGGCTGATTCAGGAGCTGCAGACAAACTTAATGGTCACAACCACCAAGCTGGAGAGGAATTGATTCCATTTCTGAGTTTGTTCAAAGAAGCAACAGATCAGCTTGAAAAAAACAAGCCAACTCTGCAGCTTGTTCTTCTGTGGCATTACCAGCTGAAAAAAACTTTGCGAACCTGATAGTGAAGACAGTGAGGTAAATAACTAGTTATAGTTCATTATTATGTTTAAGAGCCCATTGTAGTACTTTTGTGTACCTGTTTTGCAAACTTTACAGTGGGATTGTTCTAATACTCATATTAACTTATAGGTGGCCAAATGAGGAATATAACACTTCTGCAATTTACTTCACAATATTACCCGTGGTAATCAGTTTAGTGCATTGTTAGGGAGAAAAATATTTCATGAAATGCACCTCCATGAAATTGCTAGAGACATGAGTATGGTAGAGGAATTACACTGTGCAATATGATTATAGAATACAATATAAAAGTAATGTTCGGTACTTCAATGTACTCTTGAAAATTCATATACGCATATACATGTAGTTTTGGAACTGTAATCCTTTAAACAATTTGCTTTGTTGAATCTGGATCTGAAGGTTGAACTGGAATCTCTGTATTTTATTGCAACATTTTTATACGCACCTTTCAGATATCTCTCTGAATTTCATGAAGAACAAAAGGAAAAGATATGCAGAAGAATTTGCAACTTGTACACCAGAATAGCGAGCATGGCAACTCTAGCCAGTAACTTATGTATTAGTCTTATTTAATGTAAAGTAGCTGTTTCCATTCATGAATATAAATAATAATGATAATTAGATATTAAACTCAGAATTAGCATCTGTTTTATCCATACAGGTTGAATAAAACATTATAGAAGGAAGGTTTTGAGAACCAGGATCAGTAAGTACTACTTTTTATTGCTCCTTTTTAAAATAAAATGGTTATAAATTTTATTCCTCTGCATTACATGCATAGTCCTCTTACCCACCGAGATTAGAAAGTCTCCCAACAAATAATTCGAAAGTTATTTCCACTTATTCCTAAATACTTAAATTATAATGTAACACAATTGTATCTCTCAGTTAAAATTACTAAGTGAAAATAGAGTTAAAAATAAGACAGAAAGTTCGTTGATTAATTAAATAATTTCACACGTTTCTTCACATATTTTACACTTAATCCCATGACGATGTATAACCGCAGCATATATGTCTAATTTGCATTATAGGTATTATCATGGAAGGACCTCGGTCGGAGATGAGAAAGAGAAGGACACGCATAAACGCCGTAGAAGTCGCCGCCAACCCTTCGGCACCCGCCGATAGGTCCGCCGCCCAGCCGTCACCAACTGAGGTTGCTCCGGGCCTCGTCGCTGCCGACTCGCCGGCCGCTCCCCAGGCATCTGCCGGGAGCGCTGCCTCACCGATGCCGGTGACCTGGCCTTCATTCGCCGCGGTCACTGCTTCGCCCCGGCACCAGCAGCTCCATTTCTCTTGCCAGTCAGCACCGCACCTCAGTCGCAGCAGTCGACTCCACCAACCGGAACGCCAGCTTCACACATCATCAACACAACTCAGCATCCCACGCAGCAGCAACCTACTACAGCACCGCCGCTGTCATCAGAATGCAGCGCAGTGATTTTCGGAGTTCCCCGGCATTTTCCTACAACCTACGTCCTCTCCGCCGCACAACTCCAGTGGCCTTCAACCATGAAGGACACCCGAATCATCACGTCCCGGAGACCTACAACGCTGGTACGCCTGGCATTGGCTGATCCGGCAGACCGTGAGACAGCATTAAAGTCAGGCCCGCCCTTGTTAGGACAGGTTTTACGTACTAAGGCTAGTCGAGCGGAAAGCCACCAGTCATTCCGACGATGCTGCTGCTATGGACACGAGACGACAACCTGCACTGAACCTCTCAAGTGCGAAAGCTGCGGTGCGCCGAGCTTGACTGCGCAGCCACGACCTCCGCTGACACCGCCGGTACTACGTTTCCTGCAACGGCCACGTCTTCTTTGCCGGGCAGGCGCAGTGCCCCCTCTATCCATGAAGCCGTCGACATACTCCGGCCTCAACTGTATTCACAGCCCCAGCTCCTCCGGCACCAAAACCTTCACCACAACACCAACACCACACTGCGAGATGCGGTCCAAGATTTCCACACACAGATCCTCAACATAGGTTCCCGCATCTCTCTGCAAGACAAAATGCTATCATCGCTCATCACCACCGTCACCTCTGCCAACTCAGATCATCTCCGTCGACTTGCCGCCATAGAATCAGGAAACCAGAATCTTCAAGCCATCACCACCGCCTTCTGAACTTCCTTCTACAGCTTCACCACCAGCTGCCTTCAGCGAATGGACACCACAGACACCAAAATCAGTGACCTGGGTGAAGACATCACCTGCCTGCAACAGGACACGGCAACAGCCAGCTCCAACAGATGTTCTGGAGGAGTTCAGGCGTATGGTGACAGGTATTGCTGATCTGAATACAGTCCTGCTCACGACGACGGCCGAATGGACTCCAGTACTCAACTACCTGAAGAGTGGGCAGGAAAGACTGCGGAACTAAATGTTTGCACAATCAAGCTCTTGGAAGTATGGTAGTAGATACCAACGGAAAAACTGAGCACCCCTCTCGAGGGACGCTCAAGTAATCTTTAAATGCATACAATAAAGACAAACAAAAATCCCGATCCACTCCCCGAATGCCAGCCAGGGTCCTAGTACTGTCATGGCTGTCACCCGGACATTTCTTTCACCCATTGCCAGCGCAATAAGCTGGCAGTTACCTTTCGCACTATCGGGGGTGCACAGGCGGAACCCCAATACCTTTCCTCACTTCTCCTGTCAATTCCTTTCCTTAACTTCACCTACCTATTCCCGTCACTACCAAAAGAAAAAAGAAGATGCACCTCGAACTCTCTGTTCACCTGCTAACGGCGTCGGGTGTTTAGCGGCTTGAAATGTGGGAAGAACTCCACCTCAGTGGAAGCAGTGGTCAGCTTCTACTTAGAGCTCCGCAATATAGGCAATGATGATAATTTGTTAAAATGTTGGAAAGAGCGAAGGATAACCTTCCTTCACCTTTCTATGCTTGCACGGCAAATCCTTTGCATACCCGCCACTAGTGCAGCAAGCGAGCGGGTTTTCGTAATGCAGGGCAGATAATAACCAATAAAAGGTCTTTTATTTCATCTAAGTATCAGTATTCATTCACGGCAACATTCATATGTTAGAGGCATAAATTGCTTAAAAAAAACTTAGCTTCTTTTATAAGTTATTATGTTATACTCTCCTTTACCTGTAAATTTTGATCATTCTTTGCTCATTTATAGCAACATTCCTTTGCTAAGAGTGTGAATTGTTCAAATAAGAATAAGTTATTACTATAAGTTATTGATTCCTTGGCCTGAGGCATCGAGATAGTACGACAATGTACACCTGCGTGTCTCATTTACATTTTCAAAATGCACGCCGTTATGTACACATAAAATTAGCTCAGAACGATGTCATATACATTCAGCCTGAAATTATATTCTGCGAGGCGTTGTTTTAAATTTTCTTTTAAGAAAATTGTCTTTGGTTTTATTTTTATCATATTTCATATTGCAGAACACTAAGTTACTCTCAAACATCGACATCTGTTATTACGGAATTTTTCTCAACCTTGTTAATTCGTATTTCATTAAAGTAAACAAAATTTTAAGTACAATAAACTTCCTTTTTAGTAGTGAACCTAACTGTATACATAATCAATGTAATGCAACAACTTTTGAGTAATTAACCTGAATTTCCGATAAAGTTGGCAGTAAGATACTTTAATGGCAGTTGTGCAATTTCTGGACTTTAAAGAATAATATCATTATTTCATCTGTTGCATTATAAGATATAATTTGTAATGTTTATTTAACTAAACGTTCATACAGTTTTTTCCCTCTCGCAGACATTCAGAATGAAATTGTATATGCAATTTTTATGATATTTATTTTGGAACACACTTTTATATGTATTTAGCTTAGTTGTAATGATAAAACGCAACATGAAAATTCAATTTGCGTATCATAATGTAGTAAAGGACATTTTAACCTAAACAGCAGGTAGAAACAAAGTAGAAAACGTAGTAACGTGGCATAACGTAGCTACTGTCATTCCTTCGCCTTAGCGCACTGAAGCAATATGCCTGATAATACTCTATGAAAAGGGAGTCAGTAACGGCACTTACAAGAACGCCAAAGAAAATATCTGGAGGATTTTATATTTTTTTCTGGGGTCTTTTGATGCATGTCCTTCACCTTATCTTCGCAGAACGTGGTGTCTTGTTAACACAGCATTTAGGGGGGAAAGAGGGGAGGTTGATGCCTTTACTTCTGCTGGTGTTATTGAAACCAAAACATGTTTATTGTATCAGAACCAGTCATGCCGTATACTAGCGAAATTACTAGTGGATGTATCTTGGGTATGTGGGAGACTAGTCGCACTGTTACAGCAATTGCAACGGCAGTGCATAAAAGTGTTTTTATAGTAAATTACTGGATAAAAATATTCCAGAAAACTGGGGAAGACGGTCTACATACTCGTCAGAAAGTGGGCACTCCCTGTAAAACATCCGCAAATTATGATATTCGTTTACTAAATACAAATTACTCTTGTGTTACAATTGACTGATCAGGTTTAGAAATTAGAGATAAATGTGTATATGGAAATGATTTACCGAATATGACATACATATTATAGCAATAAAATTGGGCTATATTGCGTCTATAATCCTGTTGTATTCCTATAATCAGCAATATTTTAGTAAAGGTGTTAACCAATTTTAGTTTGAATTAGAGGGAAAACACGCTGCTTTATGTATTTATTATTTAGTTGCGTTTGCTTCTATGTAGCAATAGGCATTGATATCACTGTGAGAATACAGTTATGCTTATTTTTTGTTATAAAGTACTGCCTTGCTATGCATTTAATGAATACCATTCAAGCTTTAATTTTCACCCTCTGAAAATCTTCTCACACTACACATTCTACATTTCGTTAACCTGGATGCTCATCAACTTTACCCCTTGGCTTTTAACCCCTTCAAAGGCGTGCCCTGCACTAGCCAATAAGATATGGCTACCAATCACAATAAGAGGTCTGTATGAAAAACTGAATGCACTCACTCTATCTGTTTCTCTTTTAGCCAATGCGATCATGAGCGTAAACGTATATTTCGTTTCTACCTCATTTTGTAAACTTCGTTGTGGTTATTGATGTAACTGTTTAGCAGTAGGAGTGGCGCATCCTTGCACCGTGGCCTAAAGCAACCAATGAAATGGTGATGACTTCGCAAGGCCACGTACAACGATAAATAATGTGACATAGACGCGAGTTGCAGTGAGATTTTCTTTGGCGCTCTTTGTGCACACATACTTGTAGCTGCCTCGCTATGTATATGTAGACTTTTTACGAAAACCGCGGCGTTGCACCGACCTTTTCAAACTCGAGGAAATGCAGTGAGTTTTGGAATCATAATCATTAAGGAACTCACCCCCTTAGTCATCCACAAATTAAGCACTCCTGTGCTTCAACAAACTTTATTTCCAAATATAATGTTAACATAATTGTCCATATACGTTGCGGGTAACCTTCAGCTTTGCTGAAAAAAATATAGTGTGAGTTAAATGGATGTATACATCTTATCATTTCAATTTTCCACAGAAACACAGAATTTAAACTAATGGGTGATTACATACTGAGAGCTTTAAACAAATACGTACATAGTTTTATATCTTCTCGTCTCCCCAAGGGTTTACTTCTAATAAAGCCCTAATACCCTTTTACAGCGCCACATTTATTATGCTGCACACATTATTACATCTTCCTTCACGAACATCTTATGGTTGCCTAGCATGGAAACTGAGTTACTCCCTCCAGCAAAATAGGAAACTATAATATTTATAGAACAAGCCGTTACTTCTTGCACACTGAGCTGGTGTGCTCTCTATTGAAGAATGAATTATTGGCCTTCAGGTCCAGAGATTCTTTAAAAGTGTGTCTAAGTTAAGGCGTGGCTCTTATCTCTATAGAGATTTAGTCGCACGCATCCAACGCAATACCCAGGTGTCTGCCATAAGATTTTCACTAGCATTCATTAACGAACCTGATCGGGAAAACGACCAAGCTTAATGGTCTTTAATGTAACCTTACTATGAAGAAATATTTATTTATTAGCTCCACCTATAGGCGCCAATTTGAGAAGTAAATTATTTTTAAGGATTTTTTTAGCATAACGCTTTGGGCGTCAATTTGAGATAGTTTGTATTGAAGGAGTTGTATTATATTTCAACTGTTGGGGAGCCGAACTTTAAGTTTGTTTGCAACCGCACGTATGGTACCCGGTAACCTTCGCCCCAAGTGGACTTTCACGTAGCCTTAGCCCCAAATATAAAAAAAAAAACATTAGTTTTGTAATTTGACTGTTTCTTTAAATATTGTGTATCTATGTTTGCTTCGGCTGCGTCATTATTTATTTTACAGACATGGATGTCTTGGCAGGGTTGTGATGCGACTTAAGAATGTAGGCTTACACAGATTATAATTTTACTTCACGCCTTTTAGTAATGCTTGACTCGATTTAAATAACACTTCACTGATATAGAGAGCTGTGATATTCTATTTTTTAATTAATTACACTTTTTAACACGCAAACTTATTTTTCGTTCCACACGAAAACGTATTAAATCTCTCGAGGACGCATCTCGCATCCGGCTACAAACACTGTCTGCAGGCAACTGAATTGATTTCAACCGCCTAAACTTGAATTTCTGTATTTCAAGTCTCTGATTGACTATTCCTAATCCAATAGAATGCCTTCATTTAACTAAAGCTTTGGTTGTTGATTGGCTATTTTTTTTTAAAACTGTCACTAAAATTACATTATTGCTTCCAAGAATCACAAGTAACATTTAAACTTTCTAATTTATTATTGCCTCAAGGTTATCTCATTGTTAGCAAATTTTGACCTATTTCTCACAGCTCCTACATTATTAAATTACGTAATATATTCACATAACATTATTACACATGGATACAATAATATAACCATACACAATGACTGTAATATACATTTTTTATATATTGTTAAATATACATATTGCTTTAAGGTGGGTTGTTATCGAGTTTATTAGACTGAAATCATTTAAGTGTAAAACATACTGCCTCAACCACCACTTACTGTAGAGATGGACTTCTGTTTTGCTGTCTTATGGTGCTTTTCGTCCATATTGTGGCCACCTCATGGTGGATCACGCATCAGCCGCCGTAGCTCGACTCCTGTCGAAACAGTTATAACCGCCTCACGTTCCCATGTAATACAACTTAAATTACAATGTTAATAAGCATATAACTTATAAGAAATATTGGAAATATTTTCGTTTTCTATCCGCATTCTGCCATCTTCTCAGGAAATTCTCATTCACACTGCAGAGTTCAACGTTGAGTGTATTTCTCGCCAGTTTTCGTTTAGTTCTTTCAATGTTCAAAAACCACATAAGCTAAATCAGGAGATTTGGAAGGGTATAATTCTTTACTAATCCCCCTATCTTATAACATTTCCTGCATTAAACGTAATTACTCATCAGCTGTGTGCGCGGTAGCAAAGTCTTGTTCAACAAATACAGGCTCACATTCAAGTTGTGTCAACTGTTCAAAAATGTTGTAAATCATTCCTATACTTCTGCATTATTTTTAAAATGAGGGTCCTATTATTCTTTATACATTTACAGCCCATCATTTTGAGGCAGTATTTTAACACCTAAATGATATCAGTGTAATTATATAATATATAAATTCAATAACAGCCCGCCTGAAAGCAATATGCGTATAAAATAATATATACAATGTATGTAACAGTCATTGTATTAATGTTTATATCGTTGTATACATGTATAATAATGTTATGTGAACATATTACGTAATTTAATAATGTAGGAGCTGTGAGAATATAGGTCAAAAGTTGCTAACAATGAAGTAACAATGAGGTAACCTTGAGGGAATAATGAATTGGAAAGGTTAATAATGCTACTAGTAATTCTTGGAGCAACAATAATGTAATTTTTAAAACAGTTTCTAAATAGCCAATCAACAAACAGAAAAAGCTTAAGTTAAATAAAAGTATTCTATTGGAGTAGGATTAGCGAAACACAGACTTGAAATAGAGAAATTTACAAATTTAGTTGCTAGTAGACAGCGTTCTTAACTGGAACGCGAGATGCGTCCTCGAGAAGTTTAATACATATCCAGTTTGAGACGAAAATTCATTACGGCGAGAATGTTATAAAGTTTACGTGTTTAAAAGTGTAATTAATAAATAATCTCCCAGCTCTCTATTTAATGAAGTTTTATTTAATCGTGAGATGGATTAATAAATGGAGTGAAGTAAGAATTATAATTTGTGTAAGCCTACATTCTTTAGCCGCATCACCCCCTGCAAAGAGACACATGTTTCTACAAATTAATATTAACGCTGCCGAGGAAAACCTAAATATGTAATATTTAAACAAAACATTAAAATGCAAAGTTGGTTTCTAAACTCGGGGCGAAGGCCACTGGAAAGTAAACTTGGGGCGAAGGCTACCGGAAAGTAAACTTGGGGCGAAGGCCACCGGAAACTTTATACCATACGTGGGGCAGTTACTACATCAAGTTTGGCTCCCCAACATAAGAACTAAAATACAACACCTACTTCATAATTGGCTCTCCATAAGTGAAGCAACAATACAAAGTTTTCGCGACATACAAGAGAATTTCGTGTGTGAAATTCGGTTTTTCTGTACTCCAATATATGTTATTTTACGATAAAACATAGCCCTGTAAATGAACCATGCTTCGTCAGAGAGGAATATTAAGCGCGAGTCAATTACTCTAATAACTCACATTACAGAAAATTACTGGACAATGATGATCACATGGAAAATAAGCGTATGCCACAAACCTCATACATTAGAGGAACTAAAAGAAAACATCCGCGAGATATTCACTCAATTTCAGATAACTATTGAACTCTCCATTGCGAACGACAATATCTTAAAAAATACCAGAAGTTTGCGGATACAGAAAGACAACATCTCCTATGATAAGGTATGCGCTTATTATCATTGTAATTGTAACTATAACTATGACCAAATGAGGTTGTGGGGATATTATAACTGCGGCGGCCGTATGCTGGTCACAGTATGAAGGAAAAGCGCTGTATTTTACTATATAGAACTATACCTACTATAATCGCCGTATTCTTCTTCTTATAATTATTGCCTGTCGGAATGTGAGTTCATCCATCTTTTTCTAGATACTTCAAGAGATCTAACTGATATAGTAATTCCTACGATTTATTTTTATATTCTTTCTCATTCCTTCCTGAATCCTGGATATTACATTCTCTTTTTTTTCTCTATCTCTATCTTATTTTACGTCGCTTTAACTCCCTGGTCATATCGCGACGGATCTGTTGGTGGATAAATCTTAGAATGATATGTGATAGACAGTTAGCCTTGTAAGTCTCATCCCTGTAACCACCCGCTCCGTCACGTGCCACAGAGACCCTAGCCCATAGCTGCCGAATCTTCTGCTTCGTGCCGTGCAGACGGCATTAGCGTGCCATCCAGTCCAACCACCGCCCCCATAAAAAGGCGGACAGTTAGCCTTCTAGGTCTCATCCCTGTAACCACCCGCTCCGTCTTCTGCTTCGTGCCGTGCAGACGGCATTAGGGTGGCGTCCAGTCCAACCACCGCCCCAATATAAAGGCGGACTTTAGCCTTCTAGGTCTCATCCCTGTAACCATCCGCTTCATGCCGTGCAGATGGCGTCCAGTCCAACCGCTGCCCCCACACGGAAAGGCGGACAGTTAGCCTTCTAAGTCTCATTGCTGGAAATCCCATCTTGCTTCGTCACAGACCCCTAGCGCATGGCAGCCGGATCTTTTGCTTCGTGCCGTGCAGATGGCTGCCATCCAATCTAACTGCTTACATCGTCTGCGTTATTTTTCATTTTGATATGTTTTATACTTAAGGTTGTCTCGGTAATCTCGTGTTATCTTTTGCTGCGCGCCTGTTATTGTATTACTAGTTCGAATTTTGGGTTCTTTGTCCTCCGGCTAGCTATTATTTCTCAGTCGAGCATATCTCTTAAACAGGGTGTGTAAGCGGAAAGAAGTTTTTACTGAAATATAACACTGATAAAAGAATTTGTTTTTACACTTTTATTGCCGTCACACTTTATTCATTTCACATAATTATTCTTGATTCACGCCCGACTGAAACTTTTATATTTTTTTATGTTACTATAATCACTTATTTGCTGCACACTATTAATTCGCATATTTCACATTTGTAACTAACTTTACGACGCGAGAGATTCTGTTAAACTGTGCGACGTGTAACCCGCGAATGATTCTGATGAACTGAGCGACGTATAACCTTTGTATGATTCTGTTGGACTGCACGACGTATTACCCGCGAATGCTTCTGTTGGACTGAGCGACGTATTACCCGCGAATGCTTCTGTTGGACTGAACGACGTGTAATGCGTGAATGATTCTGTTGGACTGAACGACGTATTACCCGCGAATGCTTCTGTTGGACTGAACGTTACCCGTCTCTTGGCTTCATAATTTACACTCCCTCACCCGATATGCCTAAAGATTATAACCGAGCTACTATTGGTTAATAAAACGCGCCAACATTAGCGTCTATTTTTATATCCAATCAAAATTACGAACACATATGCTCTAGGGAAGAAATTCCCTCCATTTCTAAAGAAATGTGCGCTACTCTGACGTCATTTCCTTGCCTCTTATAATTTTTAAACAACTCACTCCCTCGCTCATTGTTACCCGCTCCTATTGTCAGTTTCAGTGAGGGCGTGTAAACTTATTTCCTAACAATGCTTATAATCAACAAACATCTCAAATCATTGTCATACAATAATGCTTATTTACACTACAATCACTCTGGCATTTACATTGTTGTGATATAAAACACTGCCACAAGGTGGAACTTTGGGTCGTAGTATTAAATATACAATCCGATATTTACTTTGACGACTGACGAAAACTACGAAAAAACCTCAGACAGATTGGTTGGCCCACGGGATTTGAACCTGGGACCTACCTAATGCAAGCCACAGACTTTACCCCTGAGACATCCCGATCGGTTATTCCATTCTTGTCTTGTAGTTAACCAGGTAATTGAATTTTACACCTCCTAAATACATTAATTTCCGCATTCTAACAAATCTCGACGTTCTTTCTAAATGTGTTCATTTATTCGGATTTCAGTATTGATGATTCTGCCACTGTTTCGGAGGTATCGATTATATTACTGATTTGATGATTCTTACTTTAGTTCGCGTTCTTAATATATTTGTTTCTCTAAATTAAATTGTTCCTTGACCCAAAATTTCTGCAGATTTGTTAACTTTTTGTACTATTCCGTTGCTTGTAAGCACAGAAACGCATAACTCAGGATTTTTCACTAATTTTCAAGTTTGCGCCAAGTTTCAGTTTCTTTTGGAACTACCTGATATATTGCTTTTAAACTCAACTTTTGGTATTGTATTCTAAGCAGAAAACCATGAATTAGTATGGCAGGCATTGTAGAATTTTCTCGTCACTTATTAACACTACGTCATTAACGTAACACACGGCATTGACTTCCTTGTTGCCCATTTTATATCCTTAAAGGATTTTGAGTTCTTTAATAATTTCATCAAGAACGAATTTCAATAACAAGGGCAAAGAGAGTGCCCAGTCTGACTTATCTTGTCATCTGGATTCTCTCTGCGTTAATCTTTGCATTTAATTTTACTAAAATTATTACAGTACAATTGTCATTTATTAGAATAATTAGACCACTTGATACATTTTTTTATAAAATCCCTCTTTGTTATTAATTTAAGCTTATCAAAGGCTTTCTATAAATCAATAAAATAAACGAAAGCTGGTTTGTTATATTCAAGGTCCTTTATAAATACTTATTCTAAAATAAAATTAACATTCTCGTTTTCCAGTCCTAGAGAATCGTGATTTATTAAATATTTATTTTATAATTCACATATATTTATATTCAATACATTTCTACATGTTAACATTCCATTTGTTATTGCATTCTTTTTGGATATTTTGGTTTTCAATTTCACTTAGTATTGAAGAAGGTTTTGTTTGTGGTGGTGTTGTATCGTATTTCAACTGTTGGGGAGCCGAACTTGAAGTAGTTGCAATCACGTATTGTTTCTTTAAATATTTATATATTTATGTTTGCCTCGCCTGCGTAAGTATTATTGTAGAGACATGAATTTCTTTGCAGGGAGTGGTGCGGCTAAGAATGTAGACTTACACGGATTATAATTTTTACTTGCCTTCTTTTATTAAGTCTTGACACGATTTAAATAACACTTCACTGATATAGAGAGCTGAAAGATTATTTATTAATTATTTGCACTTTTTAACACGTAAACTATTTTTGTCTCACACTGAATACGTATTAAACTTCTCGAGGACGCGTCTCCCGTGCGATTAGGAACGCTGGCTTTTTCTGGTTGTTGATTGGCTATTTATAAACTGTCTCAAAAATATTACATTATTGTTTCCTAGAATGACTAGTAGCATTATTGAACATTCTAATTCATTATTGCCTGAAGGTTACCTCATGTTACTGCATTGTTAGCAACTTTTGACCTATATTTTTATCACAGCTCCTATGTTGTTAAATTACCTAATACATTCACATAACATTATTATACATGTAATATAAACATTAATACAATGACTGTTACATACATTTTATATGTTATTTATACACATTTGCTTTAAGGTGGGCTGTTATTTAATTTATATATTATATAATTAGACTGAAATCATTTAGGCGTTAAAATACTGCCTGAGTATCCACCATTGCCTCATAGCAAGTTGTGTAATCGTTTTACAGATGTTTCTAACAATGCGATTCTTGTTGTGTGTTCTTATGTGTAATGTAAAATGAACCATTCTGTCAAGTCATATATGTCGAACAGTGAAGCGAGAACTTGCATAAACATTGACATACAGCTTTCACAGTATAGGTAGGGTAAAACAGAACTGATAAATTCAGTCGAGCCTACGTGATATATCCCTTGTTGATGCAATGCACAATTCCAACATTGGATGTTCAACAGAGATAGCGCTTGTGGACATCATTAATTCATTCCAATCAACTTTCAGTCACCAAAAATCTATATCCAATGGATGTGCAATAGCAGTAAGGCAATAGCCAAACAATTTTCCCTACCTATTGTAAAATAATTCACAAAAATCTTATTGTTGTATTCTGTTAGGTGAAAATAGATATTCAGAAGAAGTTATTCAAATAGAGAATAACACGGAAATGCACATTTTGTAGGTTCAGACTATAATTATCATTTTAAAAATTCAGTGTACAATATCGCTGCTTTAATTCACAAGATAAAACAACCAGCAGGGCTTATTATTTCATACTGTGTTGTTTCAATAGTAAAAAAAATTGCCCAACAGTAAATATTTGAGGAAATCGTTTTTGTGGTTCGTTTATACAGTCACCTTTAACTACTCTGGTAATATCAGCGGCTTTGTTTTTGAAAAAAAACCTCCTGAGATTAACTTCCTTATATTGGACTTTTTATTTCATGTTTATTACATTTTTGTTGTTAAGGTCACTTTAGCTTCTTGGTCATTTTGTGACAGTTACTGAAGTTCCGTTGATTCACCTGAATCGAGTATGTTAAATAGATGGCCTTAGTGACGTAGTCGTTTTCTTGTACCACCTATTGTTCTTGCTATGGGATTTTGGCAGAATGTTGACATTGGGATCAGGGAAATACTTTTTGAGTGTACACGTTCTCATTTTTATGCTGGCTAAATTACCTTGATTGCTTAGTCCCCTCCCTACCACATAGTTTTATTCCTGTTTATTTGTTCTGTAGGTGAAACTTTAGGTCGTGGTATTTCAAAATATAATATTATATATACCTGGCAACGGGAGAAGCCACGAATAAATATCAGTCATATCGAACGTTACACGGGGTTTAAACCCCGTCTTACCCCGTCACATCCAGCTGAGCCATCTCGATCAGTGTTTTTACTTTATTGTTCCAGGATCTGTATGGGTAGACAGATGATTATAATTATGTGTTTATAGTCACATGACTTTCTCTACTCTTGTACAAAATATTTTTTACAAACGCTTATTCTCCATATGCTTCATGTTAATCGAGATGTTAACCTTATTTCTAATTTTCTTGTAGATGCAAGGGGAATATAATAGACTTTAAGCTACAGTCAAATCTTTTAAGAGCTGTTTGCTATGTGGAACATTCCATTCTCTTTGCACTTCCAGGATATAAAAAATGAATAACGAATTCCCATTTCCTAAAAGGTATAAGTATTGGAAAATATAAGGGAATAACAAGCAATATCTCGAAAATGGTTCACTCAACAAAAAAATATATATGACATAAATTGTGTATTTTAACGCGATCTACTTTCTTGTGTAGTAAACCTTTGTCTATCCCTTATGGTTTACCAGCTATGCAAAAGTCGTTCAAAATGAAGAATACATTTGGAGACATTCAAAAGTTTTGAGAAAATTAAAATTTTCGAAACATTTTGCATGTAAAGGGTAATCTAGGGTGGGGGGAGTTTCTTGAAAACCTTCATGTCGCAGCTCCGGAAGATACTAAACCTAAATACCAAGTTTGGTGTTTATCCGACTGTTCGTTTTTGAGTTATGCTGTTCACAGACAGATACACAGACACACACGGACATTTTCCAAAAATACTTTTTTTGGATTGAGGAGGCCTCAAAACATGTATTTCCGGTGAAATCTCGGTATCAATTTTTTGGGTGGAATACAATACTTCCCCTACTTAATATACGTAGAAGAGAAAGTATAAAAATCTGATGTGTTACACTCACATAACTTTCTCTACTCTTGTACAACCTAATTTTACAAACGCCTATTCTCCATATGCTTCATGTTAATCGAGATATCGAGATGTCAATCATATTGGTAATTTTCTTGTAGATGCAAGGAAAATATGGTAGCTTTTAAGTGATAGTCAAATATTTCAACGCTCGTTGCTATGTGGCGCATTCCATTCTCTTTGCATGTCCAGGACATAAAAAAAATGAATAACGCATTTGAGAAAAAGTATAAGTATTGGAAAATTTAAGGAAATAACAAGCAATATCTCGAAAACGGTTCACTCAACAAAAGAAATGCATATGATATAAGTTGTGTATTTTAACGCGATCTACATTTTTTGTGTAGTAAACTTTTGTCTATCTCTTATGGTTTACCAGTTATGCAAAAGTCGTCCACAATGAAGAAGACTTTTGGAGACATTCCCATAAAATTCGAGATATACATTTCATTTCTCATGACATTATCTTAAACATATGATATTTTCATCAAAATCGTTAGAGCCATTTTTGAGAAAATTAAAATTTTCGAAAAATCTTCCATGTAAAGGGTAGTTTGGGGTGGGGGGATTTTCTTGAAAACCTTCGTGTCGCATCTCTGGACGATAGTGAACCTAAATACCAAGTTTGGTGCTTATCCGACTGTTCGTTTTTGAGTTATGCTGTTCACAGACACACACACAGACACACACACACACACACAGACACACACACGGACATGTTTCCAAAAATGCTTTTTTTGGATTCAGGAGGTCTCAAAACATGTATTTCCGGTGAAATCTCGGTATCGAATTTTTGGGTGGAATGCAATACTTCCCCTACTTACTATACGTAGTAGAGAAAGTAAAAAACGACTTTTACGTTCATGTGACCTTCTATACCCTCTATCGCTTATTAGCGATGACACAAGCTATTCTCACTAAAACGTATTTTTCTATCTACTTCAGTTTAATCCGTATAAACCTTTGCAGAAACAGCTAACTACACTTTTCGTTATAGATAATACGAGAACAAGATACTTAAATGTTTAACAACTGGACGCTATATGCTGCCTTAAAATGCCATACTGTTTGCATGAAATCGCAAGAAACAACTGAATGTTGAAAAGACTTTAAAGAATGACCAGGAAATGAACAGTTCAAACCATTAACGGATATCTCGGGAATGACTTATGCCACAAAAGAGTTATATGAAATAAATTGTGTGTTTTAATGCGTGGAACATTATCAGGTTATAAATTATCAAAATTCCTTCCGAATCAAGAGAAATTCAAATTCTATTTCCAGAAAATTCAAGATATACATATTATGTTTCATGTAAATATTATTAATATATGGTGCTGTTTTAGAGGTCTTTTTTGAAAACAAAAGTTTCAAGAAATCTTCCGTGTAAAGGGAAATTTGTGGTGAGGGGATTTTATAGAAAATTTTCGTGTCGCATCATTCGGTACTGAACATAAATACCAAGTTTTTTATTATTCGAATTTTCGTTTTTTAGGTTATGCTGTTCACGAACAACACCCACATGCGCGCGGGACTTTATTCTAAAACAGAGTTTTCGATTCAGAGACCTAAAAACATTTATTTCCGGTAAAATCTCGGTATTGTATGTACGTGGTAGAGAAAGTAAAAATTTCCTTTTCCCAGCTAGAAATCGAAACTAGTTACCTGAGCTAAACATTTAGTACAAAGAGGTAATGGTAATGTATATAAATAATTGTGCATTTCAGAAGTTTTGCACTTTACTTTTCTTAAGTATTTGTGTGCGTTTTCCAGTTGATAACTCGCGTACACAAAAGCCTATACATAAATTCTGTTCCATGGTTGAATACCTTAAGTATATGCTAGGTATTGTTATTAAAATCTTTCTTGTATACAGTAGTAATAAGTTTTGCACACGAGAGGTTGTGTTATATGGAAAAATTCCTCGAAAATTCTCACTTTTCACAGTCAGTCCATCTCTCTTTCACACCCCACATTTTATTGTCTTTATTCAGAGGACCTCAAAACAAATTTCCCAGTGAAATCTCCATAGAGGTCTGTGATGTGATACGCAGCGACTTCTATACTTAGGTAAATGGGATATAAAGTAATAAACATTTTCCAATGGAAGAAACAGCGAACTGATAACATAAAATTTATCAATGTTCTGCTCCAAGCACTTAAAGAAACGAATAATGTGTGTTACATAACCATTCCAGAGACAGAACTGTACATTGTGACGAGGTATGATATTAACTCCAATTCTTAAAATTAGAATTGCGTTTATTTGGGTAGAAGTCGGAGGAGACAGGCAAGTTAATACATACATCAGTTATATGCCACATTCGAGGCCTATCATTCCTCGAGGTGTACTTCACCTAGCAACAAATGGAAATCAGGCTACTGCCCGCCAGCGATAATCAGCGGGGATCATCCAACTATAATCGCGAAGCACCTTTCCACCTTTGTAAGCGAGTACTGAGTAGCGGACAAGGCTAGTATAGTCCTGATGAAAAGGCTGCACATAGAATTGAGTGTGGACGAATTGTGGTAAAGAGGGTCATTAGCCAAGCTAAGGACTGACAAAACTTGACCTGTTCTAACATAAGAGCGGTGTAAGACACATTTAACCTCAAGGCAGTCTACGGCAACGACACAAACTCGTTCTCTGGACCCTCCTCCTCGGTTGAGTAACCTATGTATACCTATGCTTTACTGGAAGGCGGGCGTGTGCTATTATTATTTAAATCGTCGAGAGATTTTACTCCAAATTGTACAAATGCTTGATGGAGTTAAAATTCCTTCACTTCTTAAAAGACAACAATCAAATCAGGGGATAAATGGAAAAATTTCATTTATGTCTTTCTATTATTTGACCGGAAGAATATCTGTGACCATTAAGGCTTGTTCACAACAACCGAAAACGGTAACCAAAACGAGATCCACAGAGTTGAAATACATGTATTTTAATGGGAGCATTCGCAATCAACGGGACGCTTCATCCCATGCCTCCGAAGAGGAAATGGTTCTTCTATTGAACGGATAACTACAGTTTGTTCATGTACAACTAAAACCAGTAGAAATTAACAAAAAAACAATAAACAGCTTTAATGTACATCATTTAATAAACGCATGAAATCTTGGTACAGCTAGAGGAATCGAAAGTGTAATGGATCTGCATTCAGCCAATGTTTACTATATCGAGTTTTGGCTTTGGCTAACCCTCATTATGTTAGCTGAATTGGAAGCAGGTGAAAAAAATATCACTGGTCAGTTAAACACAAATGAAATCCCGATGCGCAATATCGACTTTCCACTTTGAGATCGATATGATCACCTGTATGCATTCTGTTCTCGTTACGGGGCTGTTGTGAACCAAAACCTTGTATGCTGCATTGCTTCCGGTTCTCGTTTCCGTTTTGGTTACCGTCCTCGGGCTATTGTGAACCGGCCTTTAGTTTATTATCTAAATTACAAATGATAAACAACAAGCCTGCAATCTACACTTCAATGCATTGCCGTTAATGGCAATCTCTGGGAACTGAAAGATTAATCTATCTTGCGGAATATAGGTTTACTAGACCCAAGTACCCCTACTTAGATATCGCAGCTTCCCAAATTCTTCACGATGCTCAGAGGACAGCGATATATATAGTATACATGGGCAGACAAAACTCACCCCGCCATTGGGAGACTCAAATGCTGAGCAATCCATAGCAGGAAACCGAAGCATTACCGCGAGTGTATATTATATAATCCAAAGTTTCCTAATCTTGTTACAGTAGAAATCGAGTAGCGTGTATCATCACTTAAGAGCTCTTGGTAAACGTGATAAGATTTGCAGTTACACAATTTAATTGTTTCTTGCTTCAACACCTTTCTAAGGCACGCGGAGGTAATTACTAATCTCTTCCAGCGTTAATTTTGCTGTGTAAGCGGATTTACGGATTCGTGTCTCGCTTTAAGCTCTCCAAAACGAGTTAATCATCTTCTGAAACTCTTCATGCTATTGTGAAGCAACAGAAATGTAGTCCTCACAGTCCAAATGTAACTCTTGAAGCATTCAGAAGCTTCTAAGAGTAACATTTCAGAACTATAAGGCAGCGAAGGTTCATACTAACCACCAGGGATGATCTCGCTTTTCTCCTGTCGGTTTTGGTACTACACTCTCATAGGTACACGGTTGTAAAATGAGTCAAAATGCCAAAAAAACATAAAAATTCCCTTTTTTCCTTCTCTACCATCCAAAAATTCGATAACGAGTTTTCGCAGGAAATACTTGTTTTGAGGCCCAGGAATCCAAAAGAAGCATTTTTAGAAAAAGTTCCGTGTGTCTGCGAACAGAATAACTCAAAAGTGAAAAGTAGGATAAATACCAAACCAGGTATTCGGGTTCAGTACCTTCCAAAGATGTGACACGAAGATTTTCTAGAAATTCCCCCTCCCAAACCACCCATTGTATGGAACAGTTTTCGAAATGTTTGATTTTCTAAAAAATGGCTCTAACGATTTTGATTAAAGTACCATATATTAAAGACAGATAAAAGGTATATTTGTATTTTCTGGGAATAGCCCGTGAAGTCCTCTTCATTCGGAAGGAATTTTGTAGTAAAGGTTAAGCGACAGAAGAAAACGTACTACACAAAAATGTAGATCTCTTTTAAGCACACAATTTATTCGAAAGAACGTTTTACTGTTTTCGAAATATTCGTTAGTAATACTTCGATTTCTTCAATACTTTGTCATTCTTTTTAAGTCCCGTCGATTTCCAATTCCTTCTCGCGACTGCATGGAAAGAGTATGTAATTTTAAGGCCAGCATATAGCCTCCAGTTCTAAACATTTGACTATCGCTATTCCGTTTGTATCTATAACGAAATGTGTGATGCAAATGTTTCTGCGAAAGTTTGTCTTGATGAAAATATAGTAGATAGAAAAATAAGCTTTCTTGAGAATAATTTGTATGGCCACTAATAAATGATAGAGGGTAGGGAAAGTCATGTAAATGTAACACAATCTTTTTTGGTTGTGTCAAATTTATATTTAGACCTTCCTGGTTCCACTTTACACTTAACTCTCAATTTCAAGGTTAAGCAACTTTGAACATAGTCAGTATTTTGATGAAAGACCACCACACCAGATGGAACACCAGATGGTTGGTATTCAACTATTTGGAGAATTTATGAATTAATTGCAAACATATATCTTAAATAATTGGCTAGGATTTTCATCTGTATAATTTATTTTATTTCGAATAAATATTATATACAATGTACGTCAAATATTGACTTCAAAGATCAGGGCATAAGAAACCAGATCAATAAATGTGTAAAACGTATAAATCAATATACTAGGTATATTCTGTTTTTCCCAAACCTCAAATTAGTTAAGCGTTATTTCCATGGTAACACGTATGAATGCACGGGTTTAACTTCTCCGGAACACAGGCTTGCTAGGGTTACAGTCCAACGCTGGACAACAGTCGGGTCATCAAGTAGCGCTTGATGCACCCCATTCACTAGATAGATAGATATTTTATTTCACTTTGTTAGTTACATAAGTTAATATACATTAAGTTCTATAATACATAATTTTATCTCTACACATTACCCTTTACATATCATTTTCTCTTTCATTAAGTTGCTGCATTACTAAGGGCCCGCAAACATCCAATACCATGGTTGTTGAGTTATTGGATCCTATTTAATTTTGTGATTCAACAATCTACATTTTCTTTCTATTCCCTATTTCCAATTTTTTCAGCCATTTATTTCTCACTATTACCTAAATATTTTCCTATTTCAATTAAGCTTTCCTTGGATTTAACTCTTAACATCCTTTTACTTATTGTTTCTTTGCAATCTTTTCCTCATATTCATTGTTACTTCACGTTCTAACATTAAATGCCAACAATTATTAAATTTGCTATTACATAAGGGACATTTGCCTTCATTTTCTCCTTCTCCTATGCCTTTTAACCTCACCACCCCTAACCTAGCCCATGCAAAGCCCTCTCTTGCTATTTTATTACAAACATCAACATAGTTTACTCTTTCCCATGTCCTTTTAATCTCTGTATATACGTATAATGATCTTTTTGAATTAAAACTACCAATTATTTCCTGTCATTCCATATCTGAAATTCTCAATCTAACTCTTTTCCAACATCTCTTCTCACGTGATTGTCTGTATCTCCAAATATCCCACACCCTATTTCATTGAGAATTGCTTCTAGATGCTTGTACCAAGTATCTTCTTTATTTAGTTTTCGCTGAACCTCCAAACATTGCTTTAAAATAATATTATTCTCTGATTCCTCAATTCTCAACCACTATTTCACTATTCTTTCAATAATTTTAGCCTTACTACCAAATCTCCCTAACTCCATTTGTGCAACCCCATTAGGTTGAAGCTTAGACGTAAGCATAACATACGCATAGAAGCTTGTTTCTTGTTATCTTAATGCACGCGTTCACGTTTGCTGACGTTGTCATAAACTTGGCCGTAAACTTATAACGTAAACATCGAAGTTTCCGAGCCCCAAACTTCCATGTTTGTGTCTACGTCAAACATAAGAAAATAGCCAATCTGAGAGCGATTCTGTACACCTCATCACGTGAACATTCTGTCATTTTCCGTCGCCATGCGTCGACTCGCCTTTCCGTGCAAGATCCGGGACAGAAATCACTGGGACGTCTAGAAAACTCGCAGTGAAACTAACTGGTGGTGCTCTTTGTGTGTTAAATGTCCTTTAACAGTATAGCTAGCGCTTGTTCATGCTGGTACAGTCATGTACACAATATCTTTTATCGTCTGCACTGTCGGTGGTAGCTTCGCAGATCGATATATTAGCTCAGCATTTTCAAACTCTCTTGTCACTGACTGCTCTTTATGTTTCCGTTTGTGGTTGTAAATGACAACATATTGCGTTATGTTTATGTTTAAATTTTACGTCATATTAATAGTTAGCCTTCATCGTGAATGGCCCCATAGAGTTGGAGACAGAAACTTTGTCTAACATCAGTTTGAACTGTGACACTGCCTACAGAACTGTTTGTCGACACATTAGCTTACAGTACAGCAGAATACTGCAGCGTTGCTTAGTGAAAATCGCCCTGTAGTCGCCGTTAGGTTTTACTGTCCATGCAGTCTCATCTACAGAGACGCCACCCTGATCTACATTTTCTTGCAATGTAGATCGGAGGATGTGGTAGAAGGGAATGACTATGCTATCTGCTGCTGTGCAAGAATCTCGAAGTTTTCAGGTGTAAGTGCATTTCGCAAATGTTGGATCACTGGGTTTTCTCGAAATCTAACTCGAATTACTATGAGCTGTGAAGCAAAGTAATTTTAACGCTTTTGATTCTGAATGAATAGCCTTTATCGTCATAACTAATCATAATAAGACGAGAGTTCCTGTATAGTATGTCATTGCTGAAATATTTTTTGGCATATCGAAGACACATTTAGTTTGCATCCTACTATAGTCATAGAAGAACATAGGAAAGCAACTTCTGGACATTTTCTACTTTTAACTGAGATCTGAGACTAAGATTTCTATATCATAACAACCATTATCAGGTGATACTCAAATTTTTCAAGCATCTTCCATAGTCTGTAACGTAAAAACAACGTTAATCGCCAACTTGCTTCAACTCTTTATAAATTACCACTACTTTACAAACTTAGCTAGTTTTGGCAGAAAAACGGCTTATTTCACCTGCATATCATCATATAGATTATTATTCAATATTTTATCAACAGCCTCTTGAAGCCAGACGATGGTCGTTACTTTTGAAGCCGTACTCTTTGCTTCAACATCTGCTGTTGACTCTACTGCCGGCTGCTACGGTGGTTAGGTATAAGACCTTTCTCTCAGGGTATCCGTGGGTGTAGTTTGAAAGGACACCACCAGTTTAAATTGGCTGAGAAATTTAGTGTGATCTAATATTTGAACTACTGAAGCGAGTTGCCGAATGTTTGAAAACTAAGAATGAAAGTGATTATTATTGCACTCTAAACTATATCAATTGACTCATTATACCTAATAACTTCTGCAGTATTTATTTTACGCTTTCAAATAGCTGTTTCCGCAATAAAAGAAATTGTCGCGAGCCGCTAAGATGCTTACCGGCAAAACTCCTCTCGGCTGCAGCTAAGTAATTGATAACCCAGCGCGGTCTTACGTACTGCGATCTGGTGGTCATTGTAAAAGACTTAACCTCTCAGGCTGTACAGAATAGTAAAAAAAAGATGCTAATTTTAATAATACACGTTCTTTTATTAATTTAAGCCCCGCCTACCTATCACTACCCACACCAACGTTATTTCATATGTGCTCCAATCTCAAAACTTCAAGTATGCGTATATGGCACTGTTACTAGGCGATCTCTCTCCTAATTTAAAAATGTCCCTTTCTGTTTTACAGAATTTCTGTCTACGTGACTTTGGAAACATACTGAGCCCAAACCTAAATTGCTTTCCAGGAATCCTTATGTCTAACGCGTTCGCTACTTAGGCTATTACTAATTCCTTTGCTTAAAATGACTCGCTAATGACATTTTCTCCGGGCAACTCAAGCTTATTACATCATACATTGATTTAATATAGCGACATTATTTGTAGCAATTATTTCTCTACCTCACTATCATTTCTTTATTTAATAATTTATATCTTCCTGTTAATAATTACGGCATTACCCAGCCCATCCTCCCGTTAGTGAAACCATCTTCAAGATAAAAAAGTTCTAAAGTGATCTCCAAGATCAAAGTGACAAGATATCCATTACAAAGGTCAATCGCTACCTTTAAGTGATGTGCCAAAGACATAGCACCCAAAGTAAAATCGGATGAAAAAGATAATTTTAGTATTTATGAAAACCAGGTGGAACGAAACTTCAATTCATTTTGTTATACCCTAAATGGTTATGAAGTTATTAATGATCTTTCATAAACCCAAGTTAGAGCTACATACAATGAAAGCCGAGGGAAAGTTCTTAAAATAAGATCTGCACCACATAGATATACGTTACAAAGACAGGATTCCGCTCCGTCTTAGGCACAACCTTTCCATGTACCGCACCGCTATTATTTTGTTTATATTAATTCTGTGGAAACAAAGACAGCAGAGGAAAATTTTATTGCCTGTTATTTGTTAATACAGATCAGTATTTAACTTCCAAATGTTAAAATATAAACCAAACTACTTGAATTATTAACATTTATGACCAAACGTACCTATAACAACCATACGATTCTTACTACCGGATGCTGATATTTACCCCTGTTGTAAAATATGATATAAGATGCACCTAATGAGGTCCTTGGGGAGCAACTGAGGAGCTACTTAATGGAAGAATAGTTGTTCCAGTTTCGATATTAGGCAAAAACGGCTGCGGGGGAGACAGCAGCAATCGTAAGCCACGCCCATTGCTACTATCTGTCTATGGTGTTTTGTATGACGGAGGCAGAGGTTGCAGCGGTGTGCTGTAAATCTTACCCCAACATGTCTGTTGTGCAAGGAGTTTGCGTTTTTTACAGACCTTTATGCAGCTGAACAGTTTTGAAGCATTTAGTTTACTTTATTAAACAGAATTAGAACTTCAAATACTAGATGAAGTAGGTTGTTGCTTCACGTATAGAAAGCCAATTTGAAGTAGGAGTTGTATTGTATTTCAACTGTTGGGAAGCCGAACACTTGAAGTAGTTGCAACCGCACGTATGCTAAAAAGTTTTCGGTAGCCTTCGCCCCAAATGTTTAAAAATTTATTAACTTTGTAGTTTGACTGTTTCTTTAAATATTATATATTTATGTTTGCCTCGGCTGCGTCAGTATTATTGTTAGAGACATGGATTTCTTTGCAAGGCGTGGTGCGGCTGAAGAATGCAGGCTTACACAGATTATAATTTTTAATTCACTCCATTTTATTAATTCTTGACACGATTTAAATAACACTTCAGTGATATAGAGAGCTGGAAGATTCTTTTATTAAATACTTGCACTTTTTAAACACGTAAACTATTTTTCGTCTCACACTGAATACGTATTAAATTTCTCGAGGACACATCTCGCGTGCGGTTAGGAACACTGTCTACAACCAACTGACTTCTAAATTTTTAAATTTTGCGTCATTTTAGTTTCTGATTGGCTAATCCTAGTCCAATAGAATACCTTCATTTAACTAAAGCTTTTTCTGGTTGTTGATTGGCTTTTTTATAAACTGTCACTAAAATTACATTATTGCTTCCAAGAATTATAAATAGTATAGTTAAACTTGCAAATTCATTGTTACATCATTGTTAGCAACTATTAATCTATTTTTTTCACAGCTCCTACATTATTAAATTACGTAATACACTCACATAACATTATTACACATGTAGGCAATAATATATACATATATAATGACTGTAATATACACTTTTTATATATTGTTACATACACATATTGCTTTAAGGCGGGCTGTTGTTATATTTCTTATTATATAATTTGACTGAAATCATATAAGTGTTAAAAATACTGCCTCAGGGACAGATGTAATTCATTTCTTTGTATCTTTATGCTCCTTTTGCTTTCTTGAAGTAGAGAATATAAAGCTTCCCTTTTAATTCACAAATCTAAAACATCGATGACTGAATAGGTCATGAATGAGTACTAAAATGACCCCGATGTACAGAAAAACTGGAGTTATCTAACATGTGCCTACTGAGGATAAGAAAACGTACGAAGAACGCTTTGTCGGGCAATTCGTCGAAACCCAGATTTTAGATTTGCGGTACCTCTTACTAGGCACACACGCTACCCATTTAACCACGCAGGTAGAAGCTGCTTCCTTGCGGTGTTGGACTGTTACATAAAGGTGCGGGACTACATTGCGTCAACTTCTAGTTAATTTCTATCCTAATAAAAGCAGATCCAGAATTTAATGATTTAAGTAGTATTTCCTTGGAGATAGACCAAAAGCAACTATAAATGTTAGTTTCCGCCAAACCAGTAGATAGAAGCCAATTTATATCCTGTCCTTACAGCACCGGTTGAAGAAGCATTCAGGTGACCACAGGAATCTTTATCACCTTTAAAAAAGACTAGAGATAAAATGCCACTGTTAGATTACATTGCTGCCAGAACATAGCAGATTACTAAAGCATTAAAGAACAATGATAAATCAGAAATGTTATTTAGGCTGACTTCCTTACATACATTCTTGGTAATCATATTGTATACCGGTTGGAGTGGAAGTCATTACGTTAATTTAACAGTTATAGATTTCAATATTTGGAACATATTTTGTATCTTGCATTTTCTGCGGAATTATTTTAGGTTTTCGGAAACATAAAATACATACGTTGGCAACGTCGTTGGCAGTGATCGGTAGTTGGTAGCGAGGGTGGCATTTCAAAACCAGAAGTAGGCAGCGCGTAAAAGGTTTTTACTTTCGCTCTAGGCGCGTGGTAATAAACTTTATCAAGGTACTCACGATTTGAAATGCCTTGCATTTCTTAAACCTTGTGCTATATTGAACACATCTGGGTTCTTTTATTACGAAACTGCGTGTTTCAATGCGTATTACAATATTGCTCTAATAATGACCCAACTTCGAGTGGAGCTGATGTAAACATGTGTGCTTTTCAGTCAGCGACCACGCGTGACGCTTATTGGACGAAGAAGACATTACTTCCATGCTGTCAGTGTTGGCCAATAGCTGCAAAGCTTTATTATCAGCTATAATACACTTGTACTTGTCATTGCGCCAAAGCATTATACCGCCGTTTTGTCGTGTTTGTTTGGATTAAGAGTCGCGTGGAAAACAAAACCGCTATTCCCCTCACCTCCCAGTTCAGATATTGGTTTTGTTTACATCCGGGAGCCGGTTCTCATATCAACCTGCCATGACTTAACACATATGTCTCGAACCACATTATGTCTGCAAAGCGATGTTCGGGAAATGATTAATTATTTCGAAACCTTTTATGATGCCATACAGTTACTACTGAAGCTAGGTGAGAAATGAGTTACTCTACCCATCTTAGAAGTAAGAAATTGTTACCTTCGTACATTCTCATGGAATAAAGCATCTAATTAGAAAAAAACAACTATTTTTCTTCGAAAACGGCTGATCACAGAACAAAACGTTATAGCATGTTTTGTTTCTAACATCTCTATGACGTAGATACATATTGGTAGGAATATTTCTTTATATTTACGTCAAATTGATAAGCATTCCAAGAAATGAATTTAGGTAAATAATACATCTAACGCTAAGATAATGCACACTTTTAGAATAAAACAATAGATAAAATTATAAATACTTCATATAATCTCGTCATAGAAGGGTAAAAATAAGACACTTTTATAGTGTAGAACACTAGAATAAGGGCACTGCTTAATAGGGGTATTAAACAAGGTTCCCTAATATTTCCGAAATGGTTAAATGCCACAAAAGGCTTTGACATAATTAAATAGCTCTTCGACATTGGGCATGTATCATTGCTACTCCTCTCCGGCAAGGCGGATTTCCTATTCGCACCCGCCCAACTGTTTGTGGTTTGGTGGAAAGGGGTATCCCAATAATAATCCCAACCCTATTTTGATCAACTGACTGAAGAATAACGGTTTTATCAATATTCTGGCACTGCTCATAGAGCACAGGAATTCTGAGTAAGATTTGGGAAGTAATTGAAGATATGATTCTACTGTATAATCCTCTATCTCCCCAGATCTAATTGTAAGATCTTGTGAGTTTTATTTGTGGGGTAACCTAAAGGACAAAGTATAAATAATATAGCTATACTTTGGAACAACTTAAGAAAAGCTTCCCAAATTAAATCGGAAACATTACAATGGCCGAAACCGTATTATTCTAAATGTGTCTACACGGCATAATGCCTTTTTAGCTGGAACAGGACTTTTTCAGCATTGTTTGTAAGGTACGATTTTATACAACTACTAATCGAGGCAGTATTTTATATCACAACACTGTGAATGCCAGAGTGATTGTAGTGTAAATTAGCATTATTGTATGACAATGATTTGAGATGTTTGTTAATTATAAGCATTGTTAGGAAATAAGTTTACACGGCCTCACTGAAACTGACAATAGGAGCGGGTAACAATGAGCGAAGGGGTGAGTTGTTTATCAGTTAGTAGAGACAAACAAATGACGTCAGAGTAGCTTTTCTTTAGAAATGGAGGGAATATCTTCCCTAGAGCACATGTGTTCGTAATTTTGATTGGATATAAAAATAGACGCTAATGTTGGCGCGCTTTATTAACCAATAGCAGCTCTGTTATAATGTTTAGGCATATCGGGGCGAGGGAGTATAAAAAGCTAAAGCCAGAGACAAGTATTGCTGAGTTCAACAGAATCATCCACGGGTTACACGTCGCGCAGTTCTACAGAATCTCTCGCGTCGTAAAGTTAGTTACAAGATGTGAAATACGCGAATTAATAATGTGCGGCAAATAAGTGATAATAGTTACATTCGAAAATACAACAGTTTCAGTCGGGTGTGTATCAAGCGTAAATATGTGAAATTAATGAAGTGTGACGGCAATAAAAGTGTAAAAACAAATTCTTTTATCAGTGTTATCTTTTAGTAACAACTCCTTTCCGTTTACACACCCTGTTTAAGAGATTTGCTCGACTGGGTAATAATAGCTAGCCGGAAGACAAAGAACTCAAAATTAAAAATAGTAAAACAAGAACAGGCGCTCAGTAAATAACATTACACGAAGTAACCGCGACATAATAGACGAATTCAAGATTACAGGCATGGCCAAATGTGGCCTGAAAGCGACAGGGACGCAAAACCCCGTGCGAGCGGTGAGGAATATTCTGGAAGCTCTTTTGTTCTACAATTATATACATACGTTTTTATCAATCGCTCCTCACATTATTGAACACTCAACAAATGTAGCCAATATATTGAAAGACGCACATTGGATACTAATTCGTCGAGCATGTGAGAATTTGTTACACAAACATTCGTTAAGCACCCCCACCACATGGATTTAGGTATCGAGAGTGCGCGCGCCAGTCAATTATTCTATCATCAAAAACACTTCATAATTCGAGGAATGCTTTCCTCTACTGCCACTAACTGGTCGAATTTTTCCTTGGTTAGAACTGTTCTGTTTTTTTGTTTCTTTTCTTTTTGCCTAACATAGACCTAGTATGTTTATATGTTTCTAACAAAATGCGAACATTAGTTGCGAATTTGTTAGTAACGGTGACACCGGGAAGTACGCTGACATTACAAATTTGACTTCGAGTAGAACTTACAACAATAAAAACACGTTGTTCTGTGTTATCCACCATAACTGTCCCAGTAAACGCAATGAGTATACAGTTCACATAATGTTATTCCCACTGAACTCTATGTCAAACAGCATTAGACTGAACTACCAGTGCTGCTACCCTCCAAAGGCGCGGGAGCCTAGCTACCGCCGAATGGGCTCATTTAATCAATACGTGTTACGGTGGCCGCTTATCACGTCATTCAAGATAAACCTAGTATACTAGTTACTTTCTCTACTACGTATAGTGAGTAGGGGAAGTATTGTATTCCACCCAAAAATTCGATACCGAGATTTCACCGGAAATACATGTTTTGAGACCCCGTGAATCCAAAAAAACGCATTTTTGGAAACATGTCCGTGTATGTGTCTGTGTGTGTCTGTGTGTGAACAGCATAACTCAGAAACGAACAGTCGGATAAACACCAAACTTGGTATTTAGGTTCACTATTCTTCCAAGGATGCGACACGAAGGTTTTCAAGAAAATCCCCCACCCCAGATTAACCTTTACATGGAAGATTTTTCGAAATTTTCATTTGCTCAAAAATGGCTCTAACGATTTTGATTAAAATATCATTTGTTTAAGATATTTTTATGACAAATAAAATGTATATCTTGAATTTTCTGGGAATGTCTCCAAAAGTATTCTTCATTGTGAACGACTTTTGCATAACTGGTAAACCATAAGAGATAGACAAAATTTTACTACACAAAAAATGTAGATCGCGTTAAAATACACAATTTATGTCATATACATTTTTTTTGTTGAGTGAACCATTTTCGAGATATTACTTGTTATTCCCTTAAATTTGTCAATAATTTTCTCAAATGGGAATTCGTTATTCATTTTATTGTCTTGGATATTCAAAGAGTATTAATCTGTGGCAAAGGAAATGGTGTTGCACCTAGCAACCAGCTATTAAGAGCTATGTATGTACTTAAAGGCTACAGTTTTTCTATATTGCCCTTGTAAATATATTTTCCCCTTACATCTACAAGAAAATTAGCAATAAGATAGAGTCTGCAAATGTTTATCTCGTGTAACATGAAGTAGATGGAGAATAAGCGTTTGTAAAAATAGTTTGTACAAGAGTAGAGAAAGTCATGTGAGTGTAACACATCAGATTTTTTTACAGTAAATTGTTTATTTGGTTTATCAAACGCAGATACACACACAAAGGCGCACATACAGTCACGTGTTGAAACACGGTGTCAATATTCTTATCAACACAAATTTAGTTACGGATTTCTGGTGAAATACCTACATTGAAGTTTTAGTCCAACTACTGTAGAGAAAGTAAAGATTCATTGAAGTGTAAGCTCTTTACTCATGCTTATGTACCTGCTCCCTTAAGCTATAAGCACCGCTTGCTTATGGTTTTCTGAGGCTATTACACTAGACTTTGTTCCCTCAGCGATCACATTTTGTCTCCTTACTAGCCGCAGGTTCATTTCCTTGGGATTTGTCTTGTAATTGGTAAACTGTGTTAGGAAGTTAGTTGGAAATATCACTCCCACATGGATGTACCTCCACTCTCCCTCGAGAGGAAAGAGTACCGCAATAGGATTGGTGAACCGCCGCTCTCTGACCTAGGTGCTATTGGTACACGTACTTTAACTTTCTCTACCACGTGCATAGTAGGAAGAGAAGGTATTCCATTCCACCCAAAAATTCGATTCAGAGATTTCACCAGAAATGCATGTTTTGAAATCCCCTGAATCCAAATAAGGCAGTGTGTGTGTGTGTGTGTGTGTGAACAGCATAACTCAGAAACGAACGGTCTGATAATTAACAAGCTTGGTATTGGCGTTTATTAACGATATCCTGCTTTCTTTTCTTCTTCCTTTTTTTTAAGTTACCTTGTTTACCCAGTCTATTATTACTGTGTTTTACTGCATTCTTTACCGCTTATTACCGGAAGTACACAACACACAGACACACACACACACATATGCCGATGGCAGTACTCAAACCCGCGACCCTCAGTTGACGGAGCGAAGCTGCGAGGACTGGCAGCTTCGTGCTTCTGATTCACTTCTATTTATGATTGATATAAAACAAAAATATTGTAGCGTGTATATGGGTGCATTGTCGCGTCGGATACATTTTTGCTTTAGCAAAGACATTGTTGGGTATAATTATTTCGGCTAGGGTTTTGAATTTCGTCCGACGTGATATCTCTCCCCACCTCCTGGCCAGAGGTGGTGAAAGGGAAGGGAGAGAAGCGAGAGTTACTAGTTTTTTCTTTGTCTGGAAGTGTGGCGTTCAGTAGGCATGGAGTCGTAGTATGTCTCTTCAGGTCGAATGTTGTGTATAGGAGCGTGCGTGTTTTGTGAGAGTGTGGAAATCTCCCTCCAATGTCTTTTCTTTAATCCTTTGTGGACGATGTAGTCACACCAAGTTTAAATATTTAGTAAACCACAGGTAATGTGCTAATGTGAAAACCGGTGTAATTTTGCGATAATTATCCCACGTCTATTCTAAAATGTGCAGCTAAGAACCTGGTCCTCCCGTTGTCTCTGAATCTACTCCTCGCAATGTTTATGCTGGGGTATCTAAATTTAATATCTAGCTGCTAAATATTTTGGCCTTCCTCCGTTATATAACAATACGAGATGTACAATATACCGTATTGGATTAGAATAGCAAAGTTATTACAGGCATTTGCAGTTATTAAGAAGCTAATGGTAACACCGCGCATTTTTGCAAAATGTGCGTTGAGCCATAGTAACTCCAAATTATTAGTCAGATCTTATCTCCATTGTGGATTTTATTAAATTATTAATACCCAGAATTCGATTGGATAGGATTGTGAAGCGGGGAGGACTCGGCACCAATCAATGAATCCGAATATTGTACCTACGCCCCCACAAGGGGGCGCCCCCTGGAGGAAGGGATGAACACACCGTGCGGCCGGAACCAGTAGTGGCGGCACAGCAATGAAAGGGTCCCTACAGTTTCCAGATATAAACGCCCCATCAAACTGACAGAGAGACCGGAGACCCCGTCTTACATGGGATCCAACGCCCCCCCCCCCCGGGGCGGTCTTTATATCCCTGTAACCAGATGAAAGCCGAGGGACGAGAAAATTCAGTGAGCATCCTTTTCCCCTGCCACGCTACACAGAAACTCCACCGCCGACACTTCCAACCCTGAAACAGACCAAATGGGATGAAGGATGAATGAAATGATAAATGGAATGAAATGCAGCGACAAAAAATTCGGTGGGGGGGGTTAAGACCCGGATCACAGTGAGCGGTCGCCGGAGATCCATCCCGGACCTTCCGAATGCGAGTCATTAAGCATTCCGCTGGGCTATTAATACCTATGTTCTATTTAAATCCTTAAATAAACTCTTAATTACAATTCCACTTTATACGAAACGAAATACATGCTCTCCTCTACATAATAGATATAGGTAGTAAAAGCGTCTTAGATTTGTATTGAATTACATATGTATTACAGATGTAATAATTACAAGTGTCAGAAACATTCAATGTATAATTACCAATGTGATGTACCTACTGGCGCCCCAAGTGCGATGCTGGGGGCATACGCCCCATTTGCCTATACAAGCTGATCCCTAGGGTTACTCGATTTGTCATTCCTGCATTAACCGGGGCTTATCCAGAACAGTAAACGCAGTTTTGAATTTTTCAGAGAGGGAGAGAGAGAGCGAGACTGGGTGGTCGATAATGAACTGTTTGCATGTTTACTAAAGAGAAGTGTTGAGCTTCGAACGATATCAGTTGTTAATCCTGAAACAGTACTTTTTTTCCATCGGCGCTTGTTTATATCAGGTGAATGTGAATTTCATAATGGATTTAAATACGCTCTCTAAATACACTACACTTATTTCTCCAACAATACAGAGCATTGATATAGGTTTGAATTTATAACGCGTTCTCATCCTACCAATGAAAGTTGCATAAGCTCGTGACGTGTTGTAATGGAAGTGAAAAATGTTTTGTTTAGGCAAATTTAGCTTCAAATCAAAACCGTTCATTTGCAAAATGTGGTTTTTGAGGCCTCGTTATAGTAGAGGTTAAACTTCCACAGCGAGGTCAATGACCATTTCTTTTTTCGCAACTTGATGAATATATATATCCAGTTTTACAGTGTACAAATGTTTTTCCGGTTCCTAAGACTACAAATTTTAACAGTGTTAATTTAGATTTGGAAAAACCTGTGCGAGCATTCGTGGTTACACAGCAATATCAAGCAAATATTACTGACTTTTAACTAATTAATGTTTAGTTATTATATAATAATGAAAATATTTTAGGGCGAAATATATTAAATATTTTGAAGTCATCTTCTTATTACTTTTTTATCTAAATCTTCCCCAGTGTCCCAATTCTATATTGTCCCTCTAATTCCTTGAATCCACGTGCTATGGGTCTTCATTTTCTTTACCTTCCTGGTGGCGTCCACTCAATTATTCTTTTTGGTTACCTTTCATCTTCTATTCTTTTAGCATGCCCATATCAATCTAATTGTTTCTGTTGAATAAAATCTAGAATTTAATTTTGAACATTCATATTTTCTTTTATAATCTCATTTTTAAGAGCCATAGATTGTAATACTTCTAACTATTGTATTAAACATTGTAGTTTTAGTTTCTTTTGAGACCTGTTTTTCCCATAATATACCATTCAAAGTAGATATAGCATACTTTCCTGAATTTATTTTTAATGTTATTAAACGACACAAAAAGCAAACGGTTCGTTGTTGATGAACCGTTCTATTCGCCAGCTCAGCGTTTACAATCTGCAGTTAAAATTAGTGCTTTTCTGATATTATAGTTCTAATAGATGGGATCACGGTATTACGTCAGTACGCTGCTACAAAATGATTTGTGGAGTGATCATTTACAATAGTTGTCCACTTACAGACTATGGTGATTTAAGACGAGTCTTTTTCCTAGTTCAGAGCAAGTGGGAGCATCATAGAAGATCCCTGTTCCAGTACGCTTTCCTGCTTTTTACGATCGTAAAGCAAATACCCTGTTTGATTCACAGGTGAGAGTCGCTTATACATAATGTTCTATGTCAAGCTCTAGAGAATAGTGCTGTTTTATCCACAAGGTATCATGATCTTCACTCCAGAGCAGCATATAACAAGTACAGGCAACATCCCTCCCTGACTAAAACACGAGTAAACGTAGGTACTCTTATTTAGGTGATACTTTGAGGTAGTATTTTTAACAGTTAAATGATTTCAGTCTAATTATATAATATATATAAATTCAATAACAGCCAGCCTTAAAGCAATATGTGTATGTAAAAATATATAAAACGTGCATATAACAGTCATTGTATATGTTTATATTATTGTATACATGCAATAATGTTATCTGAATGTATTACGTAATTTAATAATGTAGGAGCTGTGAGAATGATAGGTTGGCAGTTGCTAACAATGAGGTAACAATGAGGTAACCTTGAGGCAATAATGAATTTGAAAGTTTAATGGTACAAGTCATTATTGGAACAACAATAATGTAAAGTTTGTGACAGTTTATAAAATAGCCAATCAACAACCAGAGAAACGTTTTAGTTAAATGAAGGTATTCTATTGGATTAGGAATTGCCAATCAGAGACTTGAGATACAGAAATTTACAAATTTAGGCGGTAGAAATCAAGTCAGTTGCTTGTAGACAGTACTCATAACTGGATGCGCTGCTTGAAGACAGTGTTCCTAACCGGACGCGAGATGTGTCCTCGACAAATTTAATATGTATTTTGTGTGAGACAAAAATAGCTTACGTGTTAAAAAGTGCAAGCAATTAATAAAAGAATCTCACAGCTCTCTATATCGGTGAAGTGTTATTTAAATTTTGTCAAAGATTAATAAATGCAGTGAAGTAAAAATTATAAGCTGTGTAAACCTACATTCTTCAGCCGCACTACGCCTTGCAAAGAAATCCATGTCGCTAAAAATATAACGACGCAGCCAAGGCAAACATAAATATACAATATTTAAAGAAACAGTAAAAATTAAAAAGTTAATATTTTTTTTAAACATTTTTTTGGTGCAAAGGCCACCGGAAAGTACATTTGGAGCGAAGGCTACCGGATACCATACGTGCGGTTGCAACTACTTCAAGTTCGGCTCCCAACAGTCGAAAATATAATACATCATCTTCAAACTGACTTTACATACATAGCAGCAACAAACCTTCTTCAAATTGACTCCCAAAACGTCGGGTAAATAACGTCTTCAATTTTAATGCAGCCATTCCTTCAGTTATCGCTATAAAAGCTAGTACTGCGAATTGTCACTCAAATGTATTAGTTTTGTTGTGCTTGAGCCAGTTAAAAAACCCGGTTAATATAAGGGTCAAGCATTCATATCCTTGACTATTAAATTTTGAATACGTTAGGAGTTAATTGTACAAGAGAATTAACATAAAATAATAAAAATGTGGACCCTTATAATAAGGTCTTTAGCGGTTTATTTTGAAATTGTTTTAACATCCTGTTACACAAATTGCCTTGAGTTTCTAAATATATACATACTGGCGTTGAAAGGTGCTCCCTTTTGTGCGTTTAACCATTACCTTCCAAATACTCCATGGTAACCGCTGGAATATTTCAGAACATTAGTTGCTCGCTTTAAGTACCAGCAAAAATGTTGCTTTGCAGTAGCACATCAGATAAGAGTGAAGCATGTAGAGCGCGTTAAAGGGTATAATTCAGTCTCTTTAAGGGCACTTGGTAGAGATTTGATTTAAAAAAACATTTTTTTTGTTTTTTGTTGTAATCGATTACAAACGGTATAAAGAACATATATATGTAATTCTGTTTTGTTATTTGGACCTTTGAAGGGTTCTTATGTATAGTAGACTAGAATGTAAAAATGTGCTCCCTTTGTTATTTTTTGCAATTTCCCGTAAGTTTGATTTGTTAAACGTGAGGTACAACTTCCTCAAAATTATCTAACTTATAAGTTTGAAATTATTTGTGGTTGTACAGAATGTTTAGCTGCATTTAGTAGGTTAAAGATTTTGATCCTGAATTACATGGCTTCGACGAAAAAAATAAAATATGAAAACGTTATACCAAAAATTATTTCCTAGCGGTTTTTTTTAAATTAAATTATTCCCTCAAATGAGCAAATAATTAACCGGCTATCATAAGCGACTTATAGAAACCCAAAGTAAAAAATTGGCGGTGTTGTGGTCTTTATTTTCAGATAAAAGTGTATTATACACATTAAGGTAAATGTTTTTAGTAATTGTTTTACGAGAACTAAATATTTTATAATTGATAAAATTCAATTCTGGCCTGGGGCTAAAATGTAACCTTAAAAACCTACAGTCAATGAGTTATATCTCAAGTCAAAGATACCGATGTGACTTTAGAGGTTAAAGGGGGCTATGCAAGTGGAATAAATAGAAGAACATTTTTAAAATAAACTAACATATTAAAAAATCTCATCTATATGGTCATAACAGCACATAACGTCTTGACATTGATTTTAATACTCTCAAAATGGGAAATATCTACATTGATTTCTTCTTATATATTAATTTTAATGTTGCTGCCTAATTATAATATTATATTGTTCTGTAACCATCATAATTATTCTTACATATTAATATTATATGTCTATATTTTATTATGTTATATATGTTATTCTGTGTTATTTTGCAAACTAAACAAATAGTAAATAAAACTAAATAAATGTAAATTATTTATATTGCGTCACTCATTATAAAAATTTGATTATAAATAACCTAAAATTAAACGATATAATCTACATCGTTTTGCATCAACGATTCGGAAAATCTAACACCGAAGTTTGTATATTGCATGTGAAATTTGTTACATGCAAACTTAGCGGGAAGAAGAAGAATCGCGTAAGAATCGCTGCTTCAGACTTCAAAACGTAAAGATGTAACAACGACTATTTCGAAAAGGGCTAATGCTAATAAAAGATTTTTTTGCATGAATTGTATTTTTCAATTAGCTCCACCGTTGTTTTGTAAGTTTTTGTCCAATTGTTTAGCAGTTATACAAAATCATAAAAAAGTATTCAGAATGAAGAGGACTTCACAAGCTATTTAAAAAAAATCGAAGTATGCATTTTATTAACCATGGAAATATCTAAAATCATACAGTATCTTAAATATAATCTTTAGAGAAATTGAGACAACAAAATATAAAAATATTATTTTCAATGCAAAGTCTAGTTTACAGTGAGGATTTCTTGAAAATCTGGCATGCTTAAAAATTGTTTGACTAAAATATAACACGTTTTACATATATTAATTTTCATTTTTGAGTTATGGTGTTCATACACTAACAAATATTTTTCTTTAAACACACTTTTTGGACTCGGTGAACCCGTAAAGGTGTATTTGCAATGAAATCATGATATAGAATTTTGGGGTGTAATATTTTTACAATTAATACCAGCTCTATCTACTGCAGGTAGGTGTTAGAGAAAGGAAACTTTGTCTTAATTATGAATTGTTGGACTATTCGTAGCCAAGCATGATTGGTGAAGAATTTCACTTATAACAAGTAGAAACTTAATTTTTAATTGAAAGTTTTAGCGTACAAAAATAAATGTAGATGTGATTCTAGGCACTTATCTAGAGAACAGTAGAAGAATAGTTTTTGTCTTAAGACGAAAAGGTCCTTAACCACTTCTGCCACTGCAGGATAAGTATTTCAAAAAGTTAATTATCCATGATAGCCCTCGGAATTTTAGATATCGGCAGCATTGGAGCTAATTGGATTAGTTCAGAACTATATGAGTTGAGGAGAGGAAGTTGCGAAAATTGTCTGGAATGTTCGAAACATTTTTACTGCCTCGCTCACACTGCCTTTATCCTTTAATTATTTTAGAGATAAAGGAAAAGATTATTATAAGGGCTCTGCGTTTCGTTTAATGCAGAAGCACACCAATGATTTATATTTCCTACTGAAGCAGTCCTTGAGAAAGTAAATGGCTATGGAAAGAATGTTCCCGATTTCGCAGACTAACTCTACAGCTGAACTGTAAAAGCGCGATCCGTTACTTATTTGAGATTAAATACATTTCTTGGTTGTAGGTACAGAGACTGAACTCGTGTTAACATAAACAAACCACCTGCGAGTGGTCAAGGAGACAGAGGTGTAAAATATCTACAAGAAGTAAGGGATCAACCACAATATTATACGGATCATCTTGAACAACGAGAATGCCTACGATAGGTCTGAATGCCATCAAATAATTCGGACTGAATGACCTCGCTCGGTGGTAGCTCAACTCGCACGCCTACGGAGGGTAACGCTATTTGCCGTTCATTTTAATTATTTGGCATGACACATAATGGGAATAGTCTTATGTGAAGATTGTATTTTTACTTTCTCTACTACGTATACTAAGTAGGGGAAGTATTGTATTCGATACCGAGATTTCACCGGAAATAAATGTTTTGAGACTCCCTGACCCAAAAAAAAGCATTTTTGGAACATGTCCGTGTGTGTCTGTGAACAACATAACTCAGAAACGAACAGTCGGATAAACACCAAACTTGGTATTTAGGTTCAGTATCTTCCAGAGATGCGACACGAAGGTTTTCAAGAAAATCCCCCCAACCCAGATTACCCTTTACATGGAACATTTTTCGAAAATTTTAATTTTCTCAAAAATTTCTCAAAAATTTTGATTAAAATATCATATGTTTAAAATATTTTCATGACAAATGAAATGTATATCTCGAATTTTCTGGAAATGTCCCCAAAAGTATTCTTCATTGTGAGCGACTTTTACATAACTGGTACACCATAAGAGAGAGACAAAATTTTACTACACAAAAAAATGTAGATCGCTTTAAAATACACAATTTATGTATTATACATTTTTTTGTTGAGTGAACCATTTTCGAGATATTGCTTGTTATTCCCTTAAATTTTCCAATACTTTTCTCAAATGGGAATTAGTTATTCATTTTTATGTCCTGGACATACAAAGAGAATGTAATGCGCCACATAGCAACCAGCTCTTAAAATATTTGACTATCGCTTAAAGCCTCCCAATTCCCCTTGCATCTACAAGAAAATTAGCAATAAGATTAACATCTCGATTAACATGAAGCATATGGAGAATAAGCGTTTGTAAAAATAGTTTGTACAAGAGTAGAGAAATTCATGTGAGTGTAACACATCAGAGTTTTTTTAATTCTATTTATATCCCGCCTTTAACTACATTGGTCTTATCGGCGGCATTTAGTTGGAACTTATTGCCTATTGGCAATGGTGTTCAATAGTGTAACTCTTGTCGTTGGGTTTCTTGCACTTTTGGGGTTTTAATCATTAGATCATACACACAGTCACACTCATTCATACTTCCAGACTCTGGGAGAGGATAGGGATTAATGTTGGCTAGAGAAAAATTCCCACCCCCCAGTCGTGAATCGAACCGGGACCCTTCGCAAAGCAGGCAGTTGCTCTACCGACTGAGCTATGGGTTTGTATTTTTATTGTAGTGTTTTTTATCCACTTCCAGTTCATACTATCATGGCGGAAAATTGAATTTCCTGCTGGTTGGTGACCTAAACTTCCTGTGTGTTTTGTTATTCTACTGTAGTATGTGATTTAAGTTTTGATATGCTTATTATTACGGTCATGGCATATCATATTTAGTAGTTGTGAATTACATTTTAAATAATATAACTGGGTTTTTACTTACATTTTATTTCTTACCTATGATTTAATTCATGCAGGAACTAAGAATTAACTGCAAGTTGTTAATGTTTTCAAGTTCAACCACCAGATGTGGATAATCAATCCGAGTTCGCTACCAAGGTTAACGTTGGCAACTTGACTGGAACCACCATGTTCAACAGCTTTTAGTAGTATATTTTATTTTCACGTAAGTACTATTTGTATTACTCACTGTCGTCGACTTCGTCTCGTATTTTCAAACTACTCCTTGCTCTCCACAGATACACGTATCACACTTATATCGCTATGTTCTAATACCGTATGCAGTTGTTATAGTATATATTACCGAATAGCGTATGTTTGTGTTAAGTTTAGCCGCACGTGCACTGTTAGCTTGGATCTATACAGAAGTTCCCTGTGTCTCCGTCTCTAACAAAACTAATGTTTATAGATTTTTAGATAAACTTAGAGTGGATGCGTGTTAGACAATAAGAAACAGACAGTCAGAAGATCTAATCGAGAAAACATTAGACAGTGACTGTTGGGAAAAGAAGGACGAGAAATTTGCTTTAACGTATTTTTTATGATAGGGTACAAATTCTAATCCCAGTTATTATCTGTGGAGAATGTTTAAGCATAAAAATTATACATGGCACACCATATGCTCGAAGAATTAAAAAGCAGTGTTCGCCAGCATGATTTTTCCAATATTTCTGTTGCAGAATTTCGTCGAGTGTCCAATATATGGACGAATCTGTGCAATCTGTCGTGGGTACACGTGTCTCCACTAGAATACTATCTGGCCCTCGAATTCTATCAAGGTCATAACAGCTGACAGAACACCTTCTTCGATAATCTTTGCTACCTATGTCTGGATAATCAGAGTTGGAGACGCGGCGAATCTATAGGCTTTCCAGGTCTTTATTCGGAAAGAACACTGGAAAATACATAAACGGACCTTTTGTCCATGGATTTCCCGCATTTACAGAGACTCTAGGTGCCAGATGTAGAAAGCATGTGATTAAACAGATATATATATATATACATACATACATATGATTCAAAACATGGACATTTTTGAGTGGTATTCAAGAATCATAGCACATATTTGTATTTAAGATTATAATATTTATATATATTATTAATTTGTAATATATAAAAACGATGTATCAAAATAATGTTATTTTGCTAAAAAAAATGTGTTCACCAAGCACCGGACTTATACAGACTTAAGGAAACAAGTAGATTTATTGTTTTGCAGCATTAGTATTATCTGGTCCGTCACGATTACACGAACGGATTCATATAACATCGCCGTGGGAGCGGCATTTCACTGCTTCTTTTGAAATACACCTGGTTTACCAACAATAGCATATATCGGTTATGCCATAGCACAGCTATGTTTCATGGTTATCAAACGAAAAATGCATTTAAATTTTGAAATTGTCTCTTGACGCTGGTATATACACAAAATATGTCATTCAAAATAAAAAATATCATTTTTTGATCTCTAAATACATGCTTAAAATAAAATAAAAAAATAATCATGCTCCAATAAAAATAGGATGGACAACAAAAGTTTTAATATCTCCTATACTTATTTAAATACACGTGGTACTTGTGACACTAAATAACATTATTTCCCTAACTGCAATAAGTTTGAAAACATACTGAGGCCGATGCAAGTTTTAAAATCAATGTCTCCGTGGTTTAGTATTTTCTAATCACAAGGTTAATTATAGATGCATTACTGATACCAAATGTTACAGTTTTCGTGTTTATATTTGGGAAGATTTTAATGGTGGAAAGGTACGGAGTGAGAACTTCCTTTATGGACAACCCCTGAATGCGCAATACAGCGACCCTTGATATGCAAGCTTCAGGTTCCCTCTCACCTAGGGTGAGGTAGACATGGCATCTAATCTATGTGGACAGTAATCTGTCTAGGAGAAGAATTTTCCGAAATAAAATATACGAATTCGCCCAACTCTCCAGGATCCTAATATACGGACAAACGTAATAAAAAGGTTGTTGCACTATGTTCTAAATCTAATAGTTCTTAAGTTAAAAGCCGTTTAAAGTTAACCAATGAAAAGATACTGCATCACAATTTAGCTGTTTGCGCTTGCCGACCAACCACGGATAAAACACCCACATGGGTTGGCCCGGTTACCTCGCTAAAGGTCAAATTACAGCTCTTCCTCACCTTCCTCACAGGCGAATCAGATCCATCATCTAGTGAATAAACTTAATGAAGCTGGCTTATTGAAGCATTGCTCAGGGAGAATTCCAAGTCTTCAGAATTGCTGATAAATATTTGTATCGGCCTAGCGTAATTTTCAGTGATGGAACGACGAATGATTTTTCACGAAAACCTCAAAAGGAATAAGTTAAGCCATAATGCAAGAAGGCATACCGTTGCTATTACCACATTGCAGGAGGGCGTGTCACCGCCATTATCTGAATGCAGTTGGTCACGACTGTTACACTTATCACCTTCACCGTACACATGCATTCGATTCTCCAGCCTGTCCCCATGCTCCTCCAGAACAGGCTCACCTTTAGTTCTTCACAGTATACACTTCAACGTTCTACATCTCTAAGTGCCCCCCAATAATTATTGCATCCCTTTCCTGTAAGTGTCAGTTCTTCATTACACACTACTCGTAAATCAGCTACACATGCTTGATTTAATTCCTCTAAGACACCAGTTACATTTTCACATTGTTCATTCCATTAAATGAAATAAATACGGAGGGAGGAGAGGAAGAGTGCTAAATTTACCTTTAACCAAGTAGCCATGGCAGCCCGCTATGTGTTATCGGAAACTAGTTAGTGCATAGCGATAAACTGTGATATAGTATTGCGACTTTTTACGCGTTAACTACATATTTACGCGTACTATAAACATTTTGTCTCCAGTTGGTCCATAAAATAGGAACCTAAAGAATTAGTTGCGAATTCGTGAACAACCTGTATAATGTCCCAGTTTCAGCACTTGTAAATAATGTGCCCACACGAATGTGGTCTGCTCATTATTTGTTACTTCCTGTTCTCCGAATTCTACCTTCTGAACCCCTTATTCACATTTGCTGCTATGAGCAAAGTTTCGGCGCCGGTAAGAGTTGCTAGTTACCTAAAGCTGTTAATTTCCCAAACCTGCGTACCTAACGAAGCGTTACTTTATTTAAAAGACAGATGACATCATTTTTACGCGCCGTTCGTTCCCTTCTACCTAACAAGCTTTTGGTATCCGGTGTCTGTTCAGGCCCTTACGTACTTGATCTCATTAGCCGGCCCAGTAACGATCATGTTGTTATCTTCAGTGATTTCATTTGAAACTTTTAACAAGGGTTCTCTGGAATTTTAGTGCCAACCTCTGTATTAAAATACACAAGTTTTACGTTACAGGGCTGCTACTGAGAGAAACATAATATCCTATTTGAAAAGAAAGTGAGGTTGTTTCTGTTTGAGATCATTAATTCCAGATTCACTGGACAAATTCTTGAAACAGTCACATGACCTTATCTACACGTTACGCATATACAGGTACTCTTTCTATCCATTGGATGCGATTTGAGACAAAACTTGCATGTTTATACTGCTAGTCAATTTTATTTTTGACAGTAGAGCAGAAAAAATATAATCTGCTACACTCACATAACTACCTCCACCTACTGCAAATAAACGAGTGTCGCTTATACAGCGCTTCTCATGTAGGAGTTGGCCCGTCAAACTTTTACGCTTCAGGGCTACTCCGCAGTACACCTTTCGACCTTAGCTAAAGTGTGTTCGTTCCTAAAGTCACACTGAGGGTTATGTTGAATTCGGAAGTGATTTTACTGCACATATGGCTCGTTTCCAAACGGTACCAAATCACTCTTGAACAAACTATTTTTACAAACTCTTATTCTCCAACTATTTCATATTAACCGAGATAAACATTTGCAGAACCGATCTTTTGACATGCAAAGAGAATTACATTTTACACATAGCGACCAGTTCTAAAAATACTTGACTATCGCTTAAGGCGTACTATGTTCCCCATGTTTGGTGTTTGCAAGGGCAATATAGAAAAAGTAGCCTTTAAGCATAGACATATCTCTTAATAGCTGGTTGCTATGTGCAGCACCATTCTCTTTGCCACCGATTACTCTTTGCATATCCAAGATAAAAAAAATGAATAACGAATTCCCATTTGAAAAAATAAGTATTGAAATATTTAAGGAAATAAGCAATATCACGAAAATGGTTCACTCAACAACAAAAATGTATATAACATAAATTGTGTATTTTAACGCGATCTACACATTTTTTGTGTAGTAAAATGTTGTCTATCTCTTATGGTTTACCAGTTATGCAAAAGTCATTCACAATGAACAATACTTTTGGAGACATTCCCAGAAAATTCAAAATATACATTTTATTTGTCATAAAAATATCTTAAACATATGATATTTTAATCAAAATCATTAGAGCCATTTTTGAGAAAATTAAAATTTTCGAAAAATGTTCCATGTAAAGGGTAATGTGGGGTAGGGGATTTTCTTGAAAACCTTCGTGTCGCATCTCTGGAAGATACTGAACCTAAATACCAAGTTTGGTGCTTATCCAACTGTTCGTTGAGTTATGCCGTTCACATACACACACACACAATCCAAAAATGCTTTTTTTTGGATTCAGGGGGTCTCAAAACATATATTTCCGCTGAAATCTCGGTATCGAATTTTTGGGTGGAATACAATACTTCCCCTACTTACTATACGTAGTAGAGAAAGTAAAAACTGCTCATAGTTGTGAAAAATATTATATACCTAGTGTTATGGCTTCTTGTCAGTATTCTTCGTATATCTTCATTCATATTTAGGCATATAGTACTAATAATAAGTAAGGTAATTTATTTCATCTCTTCCAATTACAAATATTGTACATATGTATAATCTGTTCTCCCGGAGCTGATTAAAATTGGTAACATATACAATTAACCCCCGGTTGTTTGTGTATATGTACCTTACATTTTACATGTATGTTTACTTCCATGTCTAAATTCAATTAGATTCCCTCTTCTATAAATTATCCACACGACATCATCATTTTTAGATCCTCACTTTTTTGATCATTTTTTTCCAGCATTTTTTTCTTACTTTCCCTACTTACTTACTTTCTTCTTTGATAAATTATTTCCTTTTGTTCCCAAAAAGCTTTGTGTATAACATCTCTACGTGTAACTTGTCCCAATTTTTGTTCCATATTTCATCTCTCTACATTTTGGTTTCCGAACATTACATTAGACTGTGAAAGTTATTATCTACAATGCCGTAAAGTGCGCATAACTCTTTATCAACACTGAAACCTTTTAATAACATTGTTCCTATTCTTGCCCATGCCAGATCCTCTCTTTCCATTTTATCAGAAACATCAATGTATTTCTCTCTTCCCCATTCTTTCTTAACGCCCCTATATGATATCAGTGTACTCTTTATCCCTTAAGCTACGAAATAGTTCTTGTTTGTCTATATCATCCGCTCTAGTTACTTTGCCTACTACGTATAGCAGTTAGGAGTATTGTATTCCACTCAAAAATTCGATGTCAAGATTTCACCGGAAATATATGCTTTGAGACCCCCTGAATCCAAAAAAGCTTTATTGAAACATGCGCGCGCGCGCGTGTGTGTGTGTGTGTGTGTGTGTGTGTGTGAACAGCATAACTCAGAAGCGAATAGTCGGATAAACACCGAACTTGGTATTTAGGTTCAGTATCTTCCAGAGATGCGACACGAAGTTTTTCAAGAAAAAACCCCACCCCAGATTACCCTTGCATTGAACATTTTTCGAAAATATTAATTTTCTCAAAAATGGCTCTAACGACTTTCATTAAAATATCATATGTTTAATATATTTTTGTGACAAATGAAATGTATATCTCGAATTTTCTGGGAATGTCTCCAAAAGTATTCTTCATTGAGAACGACTTTTGCATAACTGGTAAACCATAAGAGATAGACAAAATTTTACTACACAAAAAATGTAGATTGCGTTAAAATACACAATTTATGTCATATACATTTTTTTTGTGTGAAGCATTTTCGAGATATTGCTGGTTATTCCCTTAAATTTTCCAATGCTTATACGTTTTCTCAAATGGGAATTCGTTATTCATTTTTTTTTGTCCTGGTAATGCAAAGAGAATGGAATACTCCACATAGCAACCAGCTCTTAAACGCTTAAAGCCTACCAATTCCCGTTACATCTACAAAAAAATTAGCAATAGGATTAACATCACGATATCTCGATTAACATGAAGCATATGGAGAATAAACCTTTGTAAAAATAGTTTGTACAAGAGTAGGGAAAGTTATGCGAGTGTAACACATCAGATTTTTTTACTTTATTCCATAATCTTTGTCCCATTATTTCTTGTGGTTAATTAACTCACCCAATCCAATTTATTTTACAATTTCATTTAAACGACATAACCAAATTCTTTCCTAATTATATATTTCTTGAGCCCTTAAACATTCTTTGACAATATTTCCTACCACCAATGAATTCTATTCCAATATTTCAGCATATATTTTAGCACTAATCCTTTTCTACCAGCTCCTCCCAATTCAACTAGTGCTACGCCTTAACCGTAGCTCTCGGTAGTCCCAATAACATTTTGCAAAAGGTTCTGTGGATTTGATTATTTAACATATTTAAAAGTAATTATTAATAACTTTAGTTTGGATTTGGTACATTTTGTTATCGAAATGGCTGTGTTACACATCGGTTAAAAATCATTGAGTATTTGAATAGAGAAACACTAGACTTCGGATTTATATGCAATAAATATGTCTAAAATATTAATGCATTTATTCTGTCAATCATGTACAACAATTTTAGCATGCATTAAAATTGTTAATCTTAGGTCTATACCTTTTTGTACTTAACGAAGTACACGCTTCCTTAAACATCATTCCTGGTTGCTATTTGATTTGCAGTGTACAATGATATTTTATCTACACTCTCAGGTATAAATTGGTTAACGTTTATTGGTTAACACAAGTTTGTATGCGAATGATCTTTCAGCGTCTGCAGATGTTATTGAGCAAAATTTAAAATCCTTACTAACTTTGAGGAAATTTCATCAAGAAGCACGACGCTTTCACCTTAAAGATACTTATTCATAGAACAAGAACTTTAATGTCAGGATTTCTCTCTAAAGCACTGCATAATTTACCTGTATACTTTAAATAGGCAAACTCAAGTTTACCCTAAACCTCCATAGGGTTGTCTTCTGCATACTAAGGACTTTATTTGGTCATTAATGCGTACTTATTCATTTTAAAATTAAATATTTAAAATACGTTTATTATACGCTCAATGCATGTAAAAATTACGAAATATGCAGTAGCATCGGGAAATGCAATTATGTGAACTATAGAACTTTACATCCAAATCCAGAAGAATATGAAATATATTGTAAAACGTAATTCTATATCACAAGTAAAAACAAATTACATTATGCATACATTTCCAATATCCATCACTGTAAAACTGAATAGGACATTAACATTATTTATTTAAAAATATTTAGCCCATGTTTACTATTCTAATCATAATACGTACATCAATGTTATCCTTATCAAAATCGAGAACCAATAGGGAATCCCTTCAGATATGATGTGTTTTGGCATCAAACTTAGCATAGATTTGGTATTTTCTACCATAAAACATATGATTGAGTGATCTCTGGAGGCATAGAGCGTTTCTACTGAGAGAAAAAGATTTTACCTTCTAGGGGTAGCTAAGAATGTGTTGCCATCTGTAACTAAATATGAATTGAATGGATTTAACATCATCTAAGAAAAGCTCCATATATACACTACGTGATCAGAGGAATCCGGACACCTGGCTGAAAATGACGTACAAGTTCGTGGCGCCCTCCATCGGTAATGCTTGATGTCAATATGGTGTTGGCCCACCCTTAACTTTGATGACAGAGTTCACTCTCGCAGGCATACCTTCATTCAGGTGCTGGAAGGTTTCTTGGGGAATGGCAGCCCATTCTTCACTGAGGAGAGGTATCGATGTAGGTCGGTGAGGCCTGGCACGAAGTCGCGTTCCAAAACATCCCAAAGGTGTTTTATAGGATTCAAGTCAGGGCTCTGTGCAGCCAGTCTATTACAGGGATGTTATTGTCGTGTAACCACTCCGCCAAAACCCGTGCACTATGAACAGGTGTTCATATGAACCGAATTGCTCTTCAACAGTGGGAAGCAATAAGGTGCTTAAAATATCAATGTAGGTCTGCGCTGTCACGTGTCACGCAAAACAACTAGGTGTGCAAGACCCCTCCAGGAAAAACACGATCACACCATAACACCACCACCTCCGAATTTCACTGTTGGCACTACACACGTTGGTAGATGGCGTTCACCGGGCATTCGCCATACCCACATCCTGCCATCGGATCGCCACATTGTGTATCGTGATTCGTCACTCCACACAACGTTTTGCCACTGTTCAATCGTGTAATGTTGACGCTCCTTACACCAAGCGAGGCGTCGTTTGGCATTTTCCTGCTGCGTGATGTGTGGCTTATGAGCAGCCGCTCGACCATGGAATCAAAGATTTCTCACTTCACGCCTGTCATAGTACTTGGAGTGGAACCTGATGCAGTTAGGAATTCCTGTGTGATGGTGTGGATAGATGTCTGTCTATTACTCTTTATGACCCTCTTCAAAAGTCGGCGGTCTCTGTCAGTCAACAGACGAGGTCGGCCTGTATGCTTTTGTGCTGTACATGTTCCTTCACGTTTCCACTTCACTATCACATCAGAAACAGTGGACCTAGGGATGTTTAGGAGTGTGGAAATCTCGCGTACAGACTTCTGACACAAGTGACACCCGCGTTCGAAGTCCTTGAGTTCCACAGAGCGTCCCCTTCTGCTGTTTTACGATGTCTAATGACTACTGAGGTCGCGGATATGGAGTACCAGACAGTAGATGGCAGCACAATGCACCTAAGGTGAGAAATGTATGTTTTTGGGGTGTTCGGATACTTTTGATCACATAGTGTATGTTATATAGGGTGGACCATTTAAGTTACGACTGTACAATATCTCCAAACCTAAGCGTTACAAAAGAAATGTCTTTAATAAAAGTTGCTTGATATTATGGGAGAAAGTAAATGACATTGGTTTTGTTTTGGAGGATGTCATGTTGGTCATTTTAGGATCAAGTTAAATTTATCCTAACTGTAGGTTCCCATTTTAAAAAAAATAAATCTATAAATCTCTGCTATGCAACTCAAAAACGTGCCTAACTTAAGTATGAAATTTAGTATCTATCCCATTATTAGTTTTGAGTCACTATAACATACTCCTTCCAATTTTTTATTCTTTTCTTGAAAATAATATCTTAAGCTATGTACATTGCATTGTGTTTTATACCATTTAAGTTGAGACTGTACAATATCTCCAAAACTAAGCGTTGTATAAAGAAAATGGAAAGCTACATTTATATTGTTTTCTCATTAGAAAATTTCTTATAAAAACCTGTTTATTTTGTGATGAGGAATAAGGAAACAAAATAAGAAAGCCTAGTTCCGAATTACGAAACGTAACTTGACCCTCAAATGACCATCCATGGATGTCTAACCATTCATTGCGCTCTTCGTACACAGCCATTCAGAATTTTCATTGTTATTTACATTGGTGTAAGAACAATTGCAAAATGCTTTATAAAATGTTGTTTAGTTTTTTATGAGGAGTGAGAAAACAGCACATAAAGGTAGGTTCCCATTTAAAACAATTAAATTAATCCTAAAATGACCATCTCAACGTCCCTCAAATAAAACACGACTAACGGCATTTACTTTCCCCGATAATATCAAGCAACTTTTATTAGAGACATTTCCTTCTACAACGGTTCGTTTTGGAGATATTGTACGTCTCAACTCAAATGGTCCATCATGTGTGTGAGTGTGTGTGTATATATATATAAAATATCGTATATTTTGGATTGTGTTTATTTATGTATTTACACATTTGACCTTATAATAAAGTTTTATGAATTCTGACAATAAATTACAGTTGTACTGTTTAACATTAAAACATAATACATATGTTGTAGTTTGAAAGTATTTATGCTATACTATGTTTATACCACAAATGATTTCGTTAAACAGCTACGGAGTATTTTATTATACTCGTATTCATTCTTAGATTGATCCGCATCAAAACAAACCCAGGTGACCAGTGCACCGTTATAATGTATCCTTTCGCCATTCGCACTAGAAATACTGTTACAGTTTCAGACCATGTAACCAGTACAAGCGCACGTAGTACAAAAACGAACAGAGTCTTTATTTAGACAACTGAAACGGTGACTAGCTTATTCTGTTAAGGATTAAAGATGATGAGATTGATAGTTGGAACAAAATAACGTTTGCACATATAATAATAGTTAATTCTAAAATAAATAAGCGACAAATAAAGTAACAGGTATGCGATAACTTAATTTATTCGCTCTCTGGTAGCGGCACTTTATTAACTTTTGGCGGCTCATTTTAAAAAAGAAATTGTGCACCGTTACGTGAATTGCATTCTTCTCAAAATCATTACATTCTTGCATCGCGTATTTCATATGCTTTTTTTTCACGGGTGTAACCACTTTTGCCGTTTTAGATTTTTCTGCACAAGCACTGTTTATACTTGTACTCGAAACACCTGAACTTAGAAGTTAATTTCACCATTTCTTTCGCGGAAAGTGTTGGATATTTCTCACATAACTTATAAAAACGATTCAACACTACTGTTTTTTCACCAGTAGTAAACGGTTTGCGCGGCTAATGCTTTCGTAATTCACGAAAACAGGAGCAAATTCACCGTCCTCCATGATACTCAACACAACTGCTGGTTTCTGGCTGTAAACAATATTCTGCGCCTAACCGGATGCCAGGTGACTTATGCGAATTGCATCATGGGACTTGTAGCTGTGTTTTACGGTATAAATCATCGTTAAATAAAACCTTAGGTATTTGTATAGAGTATTATATTATTTAAGGACAAATTCATTCTAAAATTCAGAGTATTAGTATGGGACTACTTTCCTGCGCGCATTGCTACCGTGTTGCACCACGGTGCACTGACCACGTAGGTTTGTTTTGCCGCGGATCAACCTAAGAGTGAATACAGTATAGTTAGCACAATGTCGTCCTGTAGATGTTTGGGGATCAGGTATTATTGTCTCCATTGTACTGTACACTAGCTTCGAAAAATAGGCCTATGACCACTATATTACAGATGTTGTATGAGGCACAGAAGAATGGAAATGTCGGTTCATATAAGGTCTTCTTTTCTTTATCCACTTTCACTGGCCGACTTAAGGACGTTTCAAATCTGATTGTAGGATCTAACATCTCGGCTGATCCTTTCTTCCCGTCGATAGCAATTACATCGATACAACTGCCGCGTCAGCCACACTGAGTGCCGCTCTGTTACGTGAAGCATAGGCGAGCAGTGTTCTTACAATGTTGTCATGTATTTCGTAGCAGCTCTCCCTGAGGATAATTCCCGAGATGTGGTAAGGTTTCTCTCAGGGCAGTGGCTTATCGTCTCTTCATATACATTCAGCTACACATTTTAAACATTTTATCTCATTGGTTTATTTCTTTTCCGGGCCCTTTTGAGAGCATATTAACATTGAAATGATCATTTAGGGACACTGGGGGTGAAGTTTTAGGTGAAAGTGACAAAATTTTCGGTTTTTGAATTACGTAATATGATTCCTTAGAGATATGTGAATCATTTTGACCAAACATTTTTCAATATCCACTATTTTTAAAGGCCCGGCAACATGTTTAAATCATCCGGCGCTCCGTTAAAAATTCACTGTATCCGTCCACTTTCTATTTCTGTACTAAAACACCATTAATATGCTAATGTACGAATATGTTTTTATTTATCTGGCCGAAATTTGGGATAATATGTAATTACCTGCATTGTGCTTCCATCTAGCACTGAATGCATAACTATATACTACTTAATGAATACAAGTATAGAACTTAGAAAAGAAAAATTTAACTTTTGTACTGTAAGAGCCTCTTTCATTAAAATTCTTTCCATTTATCCATATAATCTATTTTTACAGTATCTTGCAGTTATTTTAATACATTAATGGTGACTTAAGGCTTGTTTATATATCTATCTTACACGTATTTTGATACACTCAGTTGTTTATGTACCATGTGCCTTTAGTACAGAATGTTGAAGTTATTTGTCCTCTTTGTGATAATAACTAAAGTTGCATAGAAAAATGCACAGTATCATATGTTGCGGTATACTCGTGGAGGGAGAGCATAACTCTCAGTATGTCCGATATATTAATGTATGATTTAATATATGAACTCTGGCGATACTGATAATTATCTTGTGTTTTAGTTGTTACTCTTAAAGTTTATCTTTATTTCTTGCCACGGCTGCTATTATTTGGGTTTCTGGTAGAGCTTGTATAACTTTGCAGGGTGTGATACGGGAAGGAAGGTAAAAAGTAACAACTCTAACAATAGATTAAGTCACGAAGAACACTATGATTTAATAGCACACGCATTTACTGTTTTTGTAATAAGCTACCCAGTTGCTTAAGTTAGTTGGAGCTGTAGAACGGTCGAGCCCTACCACGTTCGTAAGCCAAACTTGCGGTCGCTGAGCAATCAAGTATCTTATACGTGATCTAGAAATAATTGTAATCTTTATCACACGTTCCTATAGTCCTTTAAATCGATAACCTTTCACCGTTCCTACTACATTATAAGAAGTAAATAATATCGCCTGCTTCTGAGAGCTTATATGTATCTTATTCACATCGCAGCACTTTATACTCAACCGCCCTGGCTGATGGAGACGCTAGAACTAACATTTCTCCCCTTGAAGATTTTAAACATATTCTTCCTTAAAATTTCATTGTCTGTCTTCGTTCAGCTTGGAACCTTCCAGAAGACTTACCCGGCTATTGTTCGACGTTTGCAAGCATGTGGCCTCTCTACAAACATATGTTCTGTTCGCTTGTCGCATTTTCTATTTCACAAAGACAAAAGGTCTGGCTTTTATGACTTTCCCGTACAAGTCCTTTTTGCCTAGGCCCTAATTCTAACACAAAGATATGTTTGTCGGCTTTTAACAAAGGTTCCACAGCTCCAGCTACACTTGCACATACATAAAACTTATGCCTTAACTTCTATTTATACAACAAGTATTTTTCTTATTAATACCGTTTCACATTATTATTATATATGGCATATATAACCATATTTACTGTCTCAATTTCAGCAACCAGAAGCAAGGAGAGGGAAGGAAAAACTACAAGAATATCAGCAGTGAGGTGGAATAAAGACAAAAGCAATGAAGGTAATTTTGAATTTTTCCTAATGAGGTTGGAAGCGTAGTTGAGAATGTTTGTTTACTAAGCACATCTGGAAGTATTTGTTTACCAAGTGTATCTGAAAGTAAAAACAAATGTAAAAGTTCGCAGAAATTATCATTGTTTAAGAAAGACAGTTCAGAATCTGGAAATGATTTTCATTGGCATCATGGCCAATATTTATATTAAGCCACATACAATCTTTCGGAGAGTTGTTTGAAAATGCTAACTGTTGTGAATATTGGTGTTCAAGGGGACTATAAATTAGAGAAAGACATGGTTTATCTCAAAATTTATATTTAAAGTGCAACCACCTGGTTTTAGCCCTACCCAGAAATATTCCAATCCTTGTGTCAATAAAGACAAAAAATCTGAGCTTTCCATTTGAAATAAACAGAAAATGTTTAATGGCGTTTTTAGTAAATTAACTTCTTACAATATAAATGCTACAATACAAAATATTCCTGATAAATGTGGTATGAAAAATTCCATTTATGCCACTCTCAGTCATTGATGTCAACAGACAATAAACTCCAACATGGCAAATGTCCCAGTGGCACAGATTCCTGGTGCTTTTACAACAAAAGTATAGCTAAATAACCTGACAGCCTGAAACTAGTGCTTAATATGTCCATACAGCTTCCTGAATCAACTGTTTCCAAGTTAATGCCTATCTACCAAAGACTAGCCTCAGAAGCTGTTGTATAATTATGTAAGAGATGTTCCACAAAATCAAAATGAATCCTTGCATACCATGTTATGGAGGAAATGTCCAAAAGAAATTTTTGGATCAAAGAAGAACATTACTATTGCTGTAACAAATGGTGGTCAAAATTTAATATGGAGTGCTCAGATACAGAACAAATGGAATCCACTATAAAGAATTCCACAATTTTCAGTGTATCAGATGTGATTATGAAGAGGCGTGACAACAGAGGAAAACATGAGGGTGCTCATTCTTCAGCTGAGAAGAAGAAAACACCTCGCAGGAAGAGTAAATTGCCAAAAATTAAAAAAAGAGGCAGCCGAAAAGAACAAGGAAGGGAAAGCATACGCTTTAGGGCAGCTCTAAGCACCTGATAAGCTGTAAATCTAAAAAGAACGTGCATGTTTAGATGGATGTAATTTGTTTCTCACTTTTACATTTTTTCACATTAAATTGATTCCTTGCATTTCAGTTTTGCTATGATTTGTGTGTAAATTTACACACGTATTCTCAAATGTAATATCTAAAGATTAAAAGATGCACTTTATGATTCCTTTACTCATTTGATCACAAAAAGATAATTTATGCTGAAAATCAAGTAAAATATTAACATTAACTTCATTACAAACAAAAATGTATTTCTACATAAATAATATCAACTTCAATCAAAGGCTTATATTCCTTTTAATTTTACTAAGGTATAATAAGGTATTTCAATGACAAATATGAATATGCAAGGTAGTTTGTAAAAGTTCTTTTTTTGTGCTAAATTAAAACATTTAATTGTATTATCTGAGAAACTATTTGAACTAGAGCTTTGAGCTTTTGCACATTCATTCTTCTATTTACTCATTAATTAAGTGTACAGATTTTTCAGTAAATAGCTTTCAAAAAGTCAGAAAATTCAATCCCAGTGTCCCTTAAAGCTGCCAGATCCGTGATACAACTTGACTCTACGAGAGCAGGGAGTTTGCTGCTACAAACAGGAAAGAATCTACAGGTGGCAAAAATGGCACAAAAGTACAGGAAAAGGACACAAAGGGAAGTAAAACCACACAGGGTTATAAATCAATAGGGCTCTGATATGTAAATTATACAATTTACTGTTTCCCAGCATAATACTTTATATCAGTGTATCTCAAAACTACATTTTCATGCATTCAGAATGTTCCATGCACCCGAGTTATTTTTTAATACAGCTAAAACGTCTCAGAATCTGCATAAGTGTCCATTTTAATATTCTAGGTCATATAAACATGCTAACACCAATAATCATTTCCCAAAAAAAATGTATTATGAAAAAATAACTAATTTTAAGTATTAAAATTTCGAACATATTTAAAAAATTATCATAATTCACTTAACAAAATATATTGAAATTTCAAGCAATAAAAATGTTTGTATGTAATTCAAAGCTCCAGTTCTAAAAATGCCAACTTATTTTCTCAACTTTTCAGGTACGTGGAGCATTTTGATTATGCGATAGATTTACATAATACAATTTATGAAATAATTAATAGCTCACAAAGTATTTTCCCAATTTAAATTAAATTTTTATTCATGTGAACTTAACAGCAATGTAATCACAGTGAAATTTTCAGAAAAATTTGTACAAAAATATGGAATTTTGAACATCAAGAAACAAGTAGTAATTTTCCCGACCACACGAAATTTAAAACTTCTTAATAAATCTGAGGCAGGTATGTTGATGGTATATTCAGGACTGTTCAAAACCTACTTATGCAAGTGTTTACAAAATCGAACACATGGAATTTGAATGAGACCATTATACCTAATCGTTTGTTGATTGATATTAGAATCCTTGTATATAGCTTACAGTATACGAGAGGTTAATAAATGCTACTTTTGACATTTTCCGCCATTATGGAATAAATCACTAAATCTGGTGATAGTCGAGTTGTCAGGTTTCATTCATAACCGGCAACTCATCCGCAAATACGCACCTGTTACATGTAGTGAAAAGGTAAGCCAATATATCTGTCACGTTGGGCCTGATGCACTGATTATAATATCAATTATATTATACGAGTTTTATGTTTTATATTACTATATTATATTCATGATTCTACTTTTTATATTCTATTAGTTATACTGTCGCGTTATCGTTCGTGTTTTCTTATTTGCTGAGCGCCTATTATTGTTTTACTGTTTTTAATTTTGAGTTTTATGTCCTCCGGCTAGCTATTATTACTCAGTCGAGCAAATCTCTTGAACAGGGTGTGTAAACGGAAAGGAGTTGTTACTAAAAGATAACACTGATAAAAGAATTTGTTTTTACACTTTTATTGCCGTCACACTTTATTCATTTCACATAATTACTCTTGATACACGCCTGACTGAAACTGTTATATTTTCGATGTAACTATAATCACTTATTTGCCGCACATTATTAATTCGTGTATTTCACATTTTTTAACTAACTTTACGACGCGAGAGATTCTGTAGAATTGCGTAACGTGTACTTCGTGAACGATTATGTTGAACTGCGCGACGTGTAACCCGTGAATGATTCTGTTGAACTGTGCGATACTTGTCTCTGGCTTTAGAATTTATACTCCCTCAGCCCGATATGCCTAAGCATTATAACAGAGCTGCTATTGGTTAATAAAACGCGCCAACATTAGCATCTATTTTTTTATCCAATCAAAATTACGAACACATATGCTCTAGGGAAGATATTCCCTCCATTTCTAAAGAAAGGCACGCTAATCTGACGTCATTTGTTTGTCTCTTCTAATTCATAAACAACTCACTCCCTCGCTTCATTGTTATCCGCTCCTATTGTCAGTTTCAGTGAGGCTGTGTAAACTTATTTTCTAACAATGCTTATGGTTAACAAATATCTCAAATCATTGTCATACAATAATGCTAATTTACACTACAATCACTCTGGCATTTACAGTGTTGTGATATAAAATACTGCCTCAATACTTACATTAATTAGGCTAGTTATACTAGCATTTAATTTTTATGTTAGATTCATATTAATTATATGTGTTACCCTTACACTTAAATAGAAATATGAATTGTTTTTGCAAATTTTGGTGCAATATTTGCCTGTTTATATGGGATTTTATTTTAAAGGAAGAAAATCTATGCAGAAGAAAACCAAGAAGTTTAATTTTTTTTCAGAGTGCACCGGAACCATAAACTATAAGTTATTCTTCACACTATTATAGTACACTAATTCGCAACGTTAATAACATACACGTGTTGTATACAAGTCCATAGCGCGGTTCAGTGCTTAATTTCATACTCAAGGTGCATCCAGCATATAGGTTATCAGCGATTATGGCCGAGAAGGGCGGTGATGACCAAATCCTTACGTCGAAGAAAAGAATATTAGAGCAGTGTATATAATATGACAATGACTCATAATACTAGCATAAGACCGAAATAGTACATCTTTGCAAATAGGTTGTCTGGTGCTTTCCATGATGTCATATCTAGTGATTCAAGTTAGAAAGTTGACCGCCCTGACATCTTTCTTTTTTAGTTACCTGAGCTATGCTGCGTATCCTATATACAGGCTGTTTGAAATTTCCCCTTACAAAATTTTAGGGCTTGTAGAGGCGGCTGAATTGATCATGTTTTGAATGGGAACCCATGTTCAGAAACTAGCGTTTCCGTGTTACAACCATTTGAACACAGGTGTTCAAAGTGATCAAGTTTGCTTAACTACTTTATTTGGGCGTGACTTAGTACATCACTTTTCTTACAATTCTACTCATTAGGTAATACTACTAAGGAAATAAACAGGAAACTTAATCAATTTTCACAAACACTATTTTTTTAAGACCCTGTATTATGTGGTAGTTGTGAACTCTGGTAGAATTGTGTAACACACACATTATTTCTTGTTTGTGTGAGTTTAATATAAAATATATATTAGGTTATATTCTTCTGAATAAAGAAGTATTTACTTTTCTATGGATAGAAAATCCATTAAAAGAAAGTTTTCAGTACAAAATATACTTACACATAAAGGGAAGCTTAGAAATATAAATAATAACAATAATAAGGTATTACATTTTTAGGCTTTGCTAGCAATAGGGCATATATAACCCATGACATTATCAAGATAAAAATTGCTACCATTAGAGAGTGTCAAACAGGAACAATTTCGGAATTAGCATACAATACAAAATTGTTTACCTGCTTTTGTATATAGAAAACTACTAACAAGAAAATAACCCAGCGAACAAGCTATTGATTTTATTTATTTATTTTTTTTACAATATGAGTATCGAGAGTAGATAATCGGTGCTCAAAAATCAGTATCGGTATCGGTATCGATTATCGAGTAGTGGTATCGTCCTATCACTAACCTTTTTATTTGGAAATGTGTTTTTTAAACACGGACTGGGAAATATGGATTGGATAAATATAAGAAAATTACACTAGGCAACAAGTCCTTGTGAATTAGAAACGTATTTCTGGAAATGATCAGTTTGGAAGAAATATTGCCTTTGGAAACTTGGTTTAAGAAAAATGTACGACTCGTTTGTATTGGATTGGGGAGTTTCATGTAAATCTTCACCTTGAATTCTCAGGCTATATCTGAGTTAAAGATGAAGTTCCGAATTGATCATACTTATGCTGTTTGGAGAGGGGGAGAGAGAGAGACATATATAGAGAAACAGTTAAAACACACGCAAAAATTATTTTTGAAGTTAAGGGTGCTTCAAAGTGTGTATAACATTGAAGCTGGTATTGAGATAATTATTTATCTTTAAGTAAATATACTTATTTATAAAATTGAAATATATTTATTTTTAGAGCAAATAAAGCAATAATAAACAATAATACCTACTCATGTAAGTAAAGAACTGAATTTTAGTGTATGGATACCATGGATCATGCATAAGGAAGCTTATTTATTGATCAACCCACGCCATTACGAACAGTTGTACTGACGCATTATTTCTGATGTTTTTTTCCCTCACTCTAGTTCGATGCGAAACCGACTAGCAGAATAATAATAGCAACAGACGCTATTTTTCTCCGCAGAATGACTTTTCACTTTAATCTGCAAACATTGCGCAGAACGACATTTGTCATCTGGAAAAAACAGGCTAATTGGACAAAAGCGTGCTTATTGAGGCACAACAGCTACAAGCATAAAAACTAGTATTTCGCATGTGGAATTGTTTATACGATGGTTAAGGCTATAAAAGCATGTCTTCTGTTTACGTATAATCTAAACAGCATTAAAATGTAGAAGGTTATTAATGCTAAGTGTTAATACACAATTTTTTTACACTATTCTTCCATGCATAAATGCGCAAGAGTTTAAATTGGGTGTAGTGTAGAACGTCAATACGAATTTTAGCACCATGCTCCAATAAACTTTAAAAGTATTTTGCTTCGGGGCTTTATGTATAGAGAAAATTAAAACTCGGTGTTACGTAAGGTAGTGTAATTATGTTTCATAGCTCCTTTCACAATAACTAAACCCGCAGCATCACAAAACATGCCATTTAAATCTGCTAGGAAAGAGTGAAGAAAAAAAGGTCTCTCGTGGTTTTCTCTAGACATGATAAATCCACATACACTAGTTACATATTGTTTATTCTATCCATATTACATTATTAACCACAAATTTTTGTCTATTAATAATTTCAAATTAATATCAAAATTGCTTAATTTACATAAAACATGTAGAAACATATTCATATGGTTTATTTTTAACTTCTCTTTTAACTCCCCTTCAACTTCTATGATCATATGGAGGGGTAAACAAGCAGTTGACTATGGGTTCTTTAACATTTATTTTCAATCAATTCTAACTTGGAACACACTCACCTTCACTCCCACATGCATATCTATATATTTTGTGGAGGGCAGGTAAAATCTCTAAACAAAAATTTCATCCACCCACCCGGGAATCGAACGCAAAACTTCTAGGTTAAAGAGTCAGAAAACTGGCCATTCGACCATAAAGAGCTCTTGAAATACATAGAATAAAGAATTGCCATCCTTCAAGCACGTCCATTGATCAGAGACGCTCTTATCTTTGGAAAAATGTAAATATGCAACAAGAATATTAAGTACGGTTATTGCTACAAAGAATAAATTTGGAAAAAGTGCGTATTTTAATGAATTTGACATTTTTCATGCAGAAATGTTTGTCTATTCCTTCTGATTTCCCTAGTACATGCATAACATTCAGTGAATATGGGCAAAGAAATTATGACGTGACAAAGAATTTATAACTTACTTGGCAACGTGTTGACAAATATTTACTTGTACTGCCGGAGGCAAATAATTTTGAATATTCAATAAAATTCCATTTGAGAAATTTGTGCAAAAATATATCTGCTAGAATCTCATACGCTAAGACGTGTATAACATCTCTTAAAATATCGCATATAGGGAAGAAAACATCATATCACATCCTAACTCTGTCCTAGGAGGACGTAGTCATTATCAATCGCAACTATTTAAACTTGTGAAATGTGGAGTAAGTATTTAAACTCAGCCTTAAACAATAAATGTTATTAACGATTGTTAATAAAAGCATTCAAGAATATATTTGAGTCAAGCGTTGGAGAAGACCAGTTATTTTAATAATATCCGTTAGTTGAATTTGCACCATCATCTGAAATAACTTGTACATTACTCACTGTTCTACGAGACAGCTGTCGAGAAATTATTATTATTATTATTATTATTATTATTATTATTATATTATTCCTTTATTACTTCTGATGGTGCTTCAGATTTTAAGGATTACCCTATTTATGTCCTATTTCGTACTCCAATTTGGAATTTGGTGCTTATCCTTCTTTCGTTTTTCAATTATCTCTCTCCCCCTGTCTCTCTCTATCTCTTCTGTCAAATTCATCCACAAATAGAACGTTTTAGAGGTTCAAATCGTGCATTTGTTAATTCTATTATCTCCTAACAGGCAAGTGTTACAATGAAACCATGTCTAAAATGAACGAATTTAACTATATTTACCAAAACCGTATTCATCTTTAAAACCATTTCGTTCAAATCTTTTAAAATAATATGGGAAATTTTCCAACACTGAGCTCTGATGTAGGTCGATTTTAACAGACATTGCGCGAGTACGTATACGCGAGATCCCGGCCCAGCAATAATGGTATCAGTACTTTACTCGAAAAAAAAATGATGTGATACATTCTGAGGGTGTTGTTGCCCCACGTATTGCGGGAAATATGTTTCTTGGAGTGTTCGCCCCACGTACGATACAAACTTTCAGGTGTCCTTTGCCCCACGTTCACTTTTCGGTGGCCTTCGTCCCACGTTTAAAAAAATCAACTTTGTATTTTTATGTTTATTTAAGTATTATATATGCCTCGGTTGCGTCAGTAGTAAGTGTTAGAACACGCATCTCTTAGCAGGGCTAGTGAGGTTAAAGAACAAGGCTTACGCAAACTATAATTGTATTTCATTTTGTTTTATTAATCTTTCACGCGATTAATAACACTTCACTGATGTATCCTACTGTAGAGCTGTGAGATTATTGTTAATTGTGCTTTTTAACACGTAAAATTTTATTATTCTCACCACAATAAATGTTCATGTCTCACACTGAACTCGAATCAAATCTGACTGCTTGGGTACGCTATCTTTTAGCGTCTCCCGCCTGAATTTGCACATTTCCTCTATTTCAAGTCTCTGATTGGCTAAGCCTGCTCCAATAGAATACTTTTATTTAACTTAAGCTTTTCCTAGTTTTTGATTGACTATTTATAAACTGTTTTAAATATTACATTATTGTTGCAAGAATTATCAGTAGCGCTTTATTAAACTTTCTAACTTATTGTTGTCTCAAGGTTCCCTCATTGTTAGCAACTTTCGGCTTCTACTTTATAATTCTGTTTGCTACCAAAGGAGCAGCTTGCTTCTATTCTCACAGTTCCTACATCGTTAAAACTACGTAATACATTCACATAACATTATTATACATGTACATAATAATATAAACAGAATACAATGACTGTTGCATACATTTTATATATTATATTATACACATATTGCTTTAAGGCTGGCTGATATTATATTTTATATTATATAATTAGACTCATACATTTAAGTGATAAAAATACTGCCTCAATTCACATGACTTTCAATAACTTCTATGGTTTATTAGTGGGTGTGCAAACTAACCTTACTAAAACTTATTTTACTACATTTTAATCCAAATAACCTTTGCAGAAGTAGCTACATTACACATTTCGTTATACATACAAAGGGAGCAGAGATAGTCAAATGTTTAAGAACTGGGCGCCATATGCTGGTCTTAAAATACCATACTGTTTCCATGCAATCGCAAAAAACTACTGAACATTAACTACACCTTAAGAGAATGATCAATAAATGAGCAATTCGAACCTTTAATAACGGATACCTCGGAAATGGCTAATGCCACTATAAACAATTATTTGAAATATATTGTGATATCTACATTTCTGTGTAGTACGAAGTCGTCTATCACTTAACGTTTACCAGTTATATAAGATTATACAAAATTCCTTCCGAATGAAGCGGACTTTATAGGTTATTCCCAGAAAATTCAAGATATACATTTTATTCGTCATGTAAATAGCATTCGTGTATGGTATTTTAATAAAAAAAATGTTAGAGCCTCTTTTTATAAAATAAAACATTTCGAAAATTTTTCGTATAAAAGTTACTTTGGGGTGGGGAATTTTCTTGAGAATCTTCTGCTGCATCTTTAGAATATACTGAACCTAAATACCAAGTTTAGTATTTATCCTACCTTTCGTTTTTGAGTTATGGTGATCACGGACACACACAGACATATAAGAGAGCTTCTTTTCTAAAAATTCTTTTTTTTTAATTCATGGTGAAATCCCGGTATCGAAGTTTTGGGTACAATGCAATACCTTCCCTACCTACTTATGTACGTGGTAGAGAAAGTAATATAGTGGGGTTCTTAAAGCTCCATGTGGTTCTTGATGTCATGTTTTAAAGTATCCAAACACAAATATTGTTATTCTAAATTCAGTATCTTGGATAACAATTATGGACAATACTTAACTACAAATAAAAAAACACTATGTAGTTTCTCCTCCTCTAAGCTGCAAAAGAGAGGCAAAAGGTAAGGTTATAATATACTGCTCGTCACCACGTGTTTCGATTGCAAGCTGGAATAGTTTTATCCCAAAGGAGACCATTTCCATCTTTCAGGTCCGGTCTCTCAACACCGACTTACTACCATTTCACTTGCGCTTTTACCGGAGGAAGTTGCAAGAGTGGCATAGGCAGGGTGGAAGCATTACTGAAGCCTAAGGTTAATAATTCATGTCATCGACTCTTGTATTGGTTAAATTGAAACCACTGTCTTTTGGAAAGTTTGGTGTCGTGCCATCCAGTGGATGCCAAAATTCAATTTTATTGTACATATAACAGTAATGACAGCTTTTTAATTGCCTTAAAATGTCAGCCAAAAGGTCTAGTGGGGGACATAAAAGGTAGAGGTTCGAGTAATATCTATGCAAGAAATCCACACGTCACACATCCCGAGCTTGTCACCTCAGTTCAAACGATGAAACGTTCACGTCTCTCTTAGGAATTGTAGAGGAATTTGAATATTATAGTCTATTATTAAAAACAAATATTCAAACACAAAGTGCGACAATTAGTTTGAAAATAACCAAAATATGCAGAACAGCAGCATGAATTCTGCTGCTTTGGAAATATCGACAGTTTTGAGGCCGTAAGTGGACTAATGGTGTGCGACATACGCCTCCAGAGTGGGTGGTCTGCAACTGGTGTTTCAATAAATTATTTATGTTTTACGATTTTAAAATTCAAAGAACATAATATACCTACCTAACTTATAAAATACATAATTTTCTTATACATTTACGTTAATATGAGATGTCAAATTTTATTTATACTTTCAACTTGAAATGTTTGATTCATAAGTATAATGTAAGTTCAGTTTAAGTGAAGTAGCAGTCAAAAAGCTGCAGTTTAGTGTAGACATTTTAGGGTTTCACACTGAGGCAGTATTTTTAACACTTAAATAATTTCAGTCTAATTATATAATATGTAAATTCAATACCAGCCCGCCTTGAAGCAATATGTGTATGTAATAATTTGTCAAATGTATGTAACAGTCATTGTATATGTTTATATTATTGTATCCATGTGTAATATAGTTATGTGAATATATCAAGTAATTTAATAATGTAGGAGCTGTGAGAAATAGGTCAAAATTTGCTAACAAAGAGGTAACAATGAGGTAACCTTGAAGCAATAATGAGTTTGAGAGTTTAATAATGTTACTTGTGATTCTTGCAGCAACAATAATGTAAATTTTGAGACAGTTTAAAATAGCCAATCACCAACCAGAAAAAGCTTTAGTTAAATGAAGGTATTCTATTGGAACAGACTTACCGATCAGAGACTTGAAATACAGAAATTTACTAGTTTAGCGCGGTTGAAATAAGTTCAGTATCCTGCAGGCAGTGATTGTAACCGGATGCAAGATGCGTCCTTCAGAGATTTAATATGTATTCTTGTGAGACGAAAAAATAGTTTTACATGTTAAAAAGTGAAATTAATTAATAAAAAGAATCTCACAGCTCTCTATATCAGTGAGGTGTTATTTAAATCGTGTCAATCATTAATAAAAGGAGTGACGTAAAATTATAATCTGTGTAAGCCTACATTCTTGTCGCATCACGCCCTGCTAAGAGAAACGTGTCTCTAACAATAATACTGACGCAGCCGAGGCAAACATAAATATTTAATACTTAAGGAAACAGTCAAATTACAAAGTTAATATTTTTTTAAACTTGGGGCAAAGGCCACCTGAAAGTACATTTTGGGTGAAGGCTACCCGAAACCGGGTACCATACGTGCGGTTGCGAACACACTTCAAATTTGGCCCCCCAACAGTTGAAATACAATACAACTCCTTCAATACAATCTTCTCAACATCAACGTGAGGCTACTAAGAAAGTATGCATGTTAAAGCTTTGATATATTCTCATACATTTTATAAACCTAACAATAAGTGATCTTATGGATGTGAATCCCAGAGCTATTGCTCCAGAGACATACGCCGATCAACCATTCCTTTTTCTTCTTGAAAACAGTTAGTTTTACTAACATAGGAAATTATTGTCCTGTCGTTCTGCAAGTTTCAGATTTGTTTGTTTTTTCATAAAGTATTGCACTTTACGTTGATATTTTTGTATATTTATTAAAAGAGTAGTCTATCATGTTTCAATTAGCATAGATACCAAGGAGTAGTCTCATAATAATGAATGATGTACACTGATGAACAGTTGTTGCACTATACTGTTCATCACCCTGTGAACTTTGTCTTGAGTAATCTATCATGTTTCAATTCGCATGTATTTGAAGAAGTGGTCTCGTAGAAAAGTGAAGTGTATTTTTCATCGTCTTTTGAACTAAGACGTTAGACTCGACATCGCATTGTAAAATTCTTTTGACCTAGAAAATAGTGAAGACGCTCACCTATACTGTGCCCTGGTAAACAAGGACCTGCGGGTTATCAAATACAAAAGTCTGAAAGTGGAGTGCGAGGAACAATTTCTGTAGTTTTCTGTGTGTAATATGACAGACTGGGTAATTCATTTGCAATGGGGAATTAGGCAAACGGTCTATTTATATTTACTTTCCGGAAGGTCTTCATGCCAATGCCAACATTACCCGACTCTAATATCCTCTATAACAACAACAAATGACATAGACTGCTTTGCAGTTTAATAATCGTATTTGTGGAAGTTTGAGTATAACGCTTTATCTTTCTCGCTTGTACACGACAATTCTACATGCAGATGCACACATTAAAGGCAGCCGTATGTTGCCAAGGGTGCTTGTTTGCCCTAATGACTAGTTTACTTTGTACACCGCTTCAGCCGCGAGGAGCAATCAGATGTGATTTTCATGTTCATTCCTGATAATGGTTATGCATGCAAGATCATAGAGATGCATCAGGGAGCATTTGCGCTATAGCTGCTGGGCGAAACCTTTCGGCTATGTGTAGTGCAGATGCAGAAACCGCAGTCCCAAGTGTAGCCTGAGGAGGACCATAGGCACTTATACACTGGATAAGAAAGAGTAAGAAAATGGTATCCTGGGTGAAGAAAGGTTGTGTTTTTGGTTCTTTGAAACTATTTCTAGCCGTTTTGAATTTCGTATTAAAAACGATGTGGAGGTAATACCTAAATATACTTGTATTTCATTGATAAAAATTGAGGTAACATACATCTACGAATGGTGTAGGATTTGTGTGTTAGCCTGTTAAATATCAGCGATCCCAAACAGTGTTGCTTACGAGAGCAAATTGAGCTTTTCGCATAACATACCGGGTGGAACGAGTGTATGGGTGCCTCCTCTTTTGAGTTTATTTTTTATAAAAAAACAACTAATTCTAAAACCATTTTAGTCTGTGTAGACTTATTTAAGGAAAAAAGGTGCTTCATACTTTTCGTTGCATTATTATAAATCGAAGACTAAATTAATAAAGGAATCCTTCTTGACGTACAGTATAGAACCAATAATACACAGTTTTTAACCTCAGCTTGTTTTTTCAACTACCTTCACTAACCACATGCAGAATGTATACTTTGTACAAATATTTATTTACGCCGGAGTTAGAACGTCGCAACAACAGTCTGAAAATGCTAACCACACGCACGCCTCAGATCGCTATGTTATTTCTTACAGCTCACACATCACGTAGTCGTATCTTCGTATCAAACATCGCTACCAACATTATATGAGGAGCGTCGTTTCAAACCCCATTATGTCCAACTCTGGACAAAATTGAGTTTGACATCATTTCGCAATGTTTCTTAAGTGATCTTTCGATCTATAAACATAAATAGACGAAAATCGTGTTTTGTACCTGTGTAAATTAACCTTAAAGTGGGGTCGTAGTTTCATATCCCATTATGTCCACATTACTGGCCGGTGCAAACCAGTTGTGTCCTCCTTTATTAACGTTTGCATGCCCTGGGGATTTAGTTGTTTTGTGTTGGTTATACTGGTATATAATTATTGCTGGGCTATCAGTGTGGCGTATTGTCAGTGAATAATAGAATTGTTCTGCTTAAAAATGGATGAAGGTGTTTTGGTTGGAGGTAATTCAAAGGGTAGTCGAAGGAGCCAGAAGCAAAGGATAACAAGGCAACAGCTTCAATCTGAGGAAAGGTAAGTTCTGTAATTATATATTATACTAATAAAGCCACATAATATCTTGAATTATGTTATAATAACCTTATGTTTGCCTAGGCGCACTTATATTGAAAGATATGAAAACATACTTATAGGCTTATACATTCCCCAGTTTATGTTAACAGAATTTATTTTTCTTCTTCTTTTCACTAGAAATCGCGATAAAGCTCCAGACCTGAGAGAGTTTGTGCCGCATGTGAGCATAAGGAAGGCAGATTCCATTGTTGCAGCATTCCAGCTCATTTTCTTTCCAAGGCCAAAGATAAAGTATTCGCCTGCGAAAGCAAATGCGAGCAAGTCCGTCGCCTTTCTTTAATGATTCAGGTGTCGTCATCAAAAAGGGCGTAGGCCAAGGGAGGTATAAAAAGAGTAGCAACTTCTATGACTGTGAAGTATCAGGTTAATGTAATGTAATTTCATAATGAATATTATTATTATTATTAATCCAGATTCCAGTAAATGATAGAACAGAACCAGTATGTTCCAAGTTCTTTGAAAGACTCTTCGGATGTGGACAGTGCCGATTAAATACAACTGCTAAATCCATTAAATCAGGAGAAGGATGCAAACAGCATAGGGGCGGTGACCGCAAAAAGGACCAATACAGAGCCAGAAGAGAGAAGGCCATCAGTTTCATTTCCAATCTAAAATCCAATGAAAGCCATTGTAAAAGAAAAAAGAGCCAACGGCGTTATCTTTTATCAGAACTCAGTATCAACAAGTTGTTTAAATTGTATATTGCATATGTGCCACAAGAATTTCAAGTGAGAAGATGGTTTTTCAAGAAATTTTTTTAGCACGAAATTCAATCTAGGTTTCGGTACTCCCGCAACTGATACTTGCAGCTACTGCCTCCGGATGAAACATAATTTGAACGACATGAATGGAAACGAGAAATGCATGGTTCTAGCCGAGATCGGTGTCCACAAACTGCGAGCAAATACATCTCACAAAATGATGAAGGAACAACCTCTGAATTCTACAACTTTCTGCTTTGATTTGCAGCAAGTGCAACCTATTCCGGAGTTGTCCATCAATGAAATTGAAATTGAGTTTTATTTATGGACGCTCTTTAACTACTATGGTTCTTAGCGTCCCATTCTATATTGGGCGTGAAACACCTGTAATTTTGCTCAGAGGCCTCTTTATCAGGCTTGAGGTTCTTTTACGTGTCGTAAATCTACGACACGGGACCACCGGCTTTACTTCCCTTCCGAAGGAAGCCGTGCTAACGATTTTTACGCCCGAAAAAATCCATCGCCCTCCGCCGGGTTTGAACCCGCGACCTTGGGAACCAGAGGCTAGCACGGTACCACTAGTCCACGGAGGACGACGTCCATCAATGAAGTCTACTATTCTCGTCAGATTGGATTCTATGCTTTCTGTATCACAGACATAACCAATAGAAACCCCCACTTATATGTATGGACAGAGAATGAGGCTGGAAGAGGTTCCCTTGAAGTATCATCAGCTCTTTGCGATTTCCCTGAAAAATTTTAATTCAAACAAGGTGTGCAGCATCTAAGGCTTTTGCAGATGGTTGTGGAGGTCAAAACAAGAATATGCATGTTGTACATCGCTACCAACATTATAATATTATATAATTTCTATTTACTTATATTGAATGTTTAAATAAAAATAAGATACTTTGGAGGTCAGTTTCTCCTTTAGTAAACGTTTATATACCATTTCCTCTGTTATTTTGCATTTATTATATTCACCTTTAAGTTAAAGCATTTTATTTAATTGCTTCGTTCAAACTTAAATACGTGTGCTTCCGTTTTAATTACTTTCATTAAACGTTAAATATTTCGCAAAGAATTGAGCACTACTAGCAAAGTTAATATCTTTCTTACAATGCAACAACTTCGCAGGGTAACGGAAAAGCAGTTCGCCTTCTATACGTAATGGATGTGCCCTATCCCTAAAGCACTGTTGTCTTAACACCTGTATGGTGACGTTTTAGAGTGCTTTCTACAAAAATGTTGTGAGCCAAAAGACAAAAGTGTTGGAACTTTTCGATAACTTTCCTTAGAGACTACTTGATAGTTGGAATATGCACTGTAGATTATGAAAAAAAGAATTATGGTCTTAAACATTACTTTAGTTTTATTTTGTTCTCTCTATAAGGAAACTGAATTCAAACTTGGTGGCAGAAAGTTCTATATTATAGAGTCTGTCAGACTCAAGTTTATAAAAAAATATAGTTTAATGCGTTTAATATATCTTAAATATAGGTGTTTAAAGTCCCAGCTACGTAGCCTTTATAGCTTTTGAAAAAAGGGCACATATGTTTAGGAAAGTGTAATTTGGAGATAATTTAATCTGAATTGAAATTTGCTTGAGATATAACCCGTTTTTATAAATTATACAGAATTACACATTATCTGCACTCTGTGTGGTATCCTACTTTGGTATAGGCTCGAGACCAGAAATAATGTTTAGATACAAGTTATGTATAGCGATTCCAATAAAAAGAATTGTAAACCAGACTTTAAATATACGAACACTTCTTATAAGATTCTTTTAGTAATTTCAAATTACTTCTTCCCCTCATAAACGTATTGTGGAATTAATTTTAAGCAAAATTAGAAAATATAAATTGTTATAATTTTACTCTCCATTGTCCTTTAAACTGGAAACAATATATCCGCCACTTCTGTAATTTCTCAAACCAGCACCCATCCAGTAGATGTGTAAATATTTTTACTTTCTCTACTACGTATAGTAAGTAGGGGAAGTATTGTATTCCACCCAAAAATTCGATACCGTGATTTCACCGGAAATACATGTTTTGAGACTACCTGAATCCAAAAAAAGCATTTTTAGAAACATGTCCGTGTGTGTGTGTGTGTGTGTGTGTGTGTGTGTGTCTGTATGTCTATCTGTGTGTGTCTGTGAACAGCATAACTCAGAAACGAACAGTCGGATAAACACCAAACTTGGTATTTAGGTTCAGTATCTTCCAAAGATGCGACACAAAGGTTTTCAAGAAAATCTCCCACTCCAGACTACCCTTTACATGGAACATTTTTCGAAAATTTTAATTTTCTCAAAAATGGCTCTAACGATTTTGATTAAAATATCATATATTTAAGATACTTTTATGACAAATAAAATGTATATCTTAATTTTATGGGAATGTCTCCAAAAGTATTCTTCATTGTGAACGACTTTTGCATAACTGGTAAACCATAAGAGATAGAAAAAATGTTACTACACAACAAATGTAGATCGCGTTAAAATACACAATTTATGTCATATACGTTTTTTTTTTTGTTGAGTGAACCGTTTTCGAGATATTGCTTGTTATTCCCTTAAATTTTCTAATACTTTTTCTCAAATTCGTTATTCAGTTTTTTATGTCCTTGACATGCAAAGAGAATGGAATGTGCCATATAGCAACCAGCTCTTAAAAGATTTGACTATCGCTTAAAACCTACCATATTCCCCTTGCATCCACAAGAAAATTAGCAATAAGATTGACATCTCGATTAACATGAAGCATATGGGGAATAAGCGTTTGTAAAAATAGTTTGTACAAGAGTAGAGAAAGCCATGTGAATGTAGCACATCAGATATTTTATTTATTGTATAGTTGAGATTCCAGAAAGAAAAATGTCTCATACTTGAGCATATGCAATTAACCGATACTGGCATAGAAATTCACTTTATTGGGTTTCCTCATGTTGAAAAGTGCATGCTATTACCAAAGGATACGTTTTCCAAAAAGTGGACATCTAGTGTTAAAAGATGCAAGCTCGGAATGAAGCTCAAAGCCGTGTTTAAGAGAAGTGAGCCGGAAATTAGGAGAAAAAAATGAAGGTAGTTGTGAATCCCATGAAGTAAGAAGACAAACAAAAGACTGCAGGCATCAAAGCCAGTTACATTTCTAAGAATAAATTACATCCGCTTAAAGGGCATAATAAAAATTAGTAAGGTCAATCTCAGACAAGAAATTTTTAGCTCCTCTTCCCCTAGGGCTACGCTTGTCAAAAAAAGAACGCAAGAAGCTTGTAATCTTCCGAAGTTTTCTTTAATGAAAAAGTGATTATTACAAGGTCCGCGAAGTTCACAAAGAATCTTTTGTTCGTTCCGGAAGAGAGGTCTGGCAGCAGTAAGGTTAATCCTCCACTGTCCTCAATCCTCTCTCAAAAAAACGTTGAAGCATCCCATATTGTGTTGCACAATCGGAACATGAAATTTGGATTCAACACTCGCTCTTCCAAATATTCGCGTATTGATCTTCGGCAACAATATGAAACTTAGCAAAACCTATTCAGTTTCCATATGATGTCAGCGAGTGCAGTCGTATGATGTTCTCTATCCTTTACATTTCGTAGACATTCTATAGGTTATTCATATACGGCTTGGGAACAAGTAGAAGTGAAAGTCCAAGACTTGGTTTTCAGAAAACGAATCTCCAATTTGATTTAAATGTTTTTAAAACTACATTTATAAGGTTTAAAAAGGGATATTAAACTTTTTTCTTCATACTCGTACTATTTGTGTCACATAATCTATTACATTTCATGAAGCTATAGTCCGTGTCTTTATACAAAAGAAATCTGATGTGCTACACTCACATGACTTTCTCTACTCTTGTACGAACTATTTTTACAAACGTTTATTCTCCATATGCTTCATGTTAATCGAGATATCGAGATGTCAATCTTATTGCTAATTTTCTTGTAGATGCAAGGGGAACATGGTAGGTTATAAGCGATAGTCAAATCTTTTAAGCGCTGGTTGCTATGTGGCGCATTCTATTCTGTTTGCATATCCAGGACATAAAAAATTGAATAACGAATTTGAGAAAGAGTGTAAGTATTGGAAAATTTAAGGAAATAATAAGCAATATCTCGAAAATGGTTCACTCAACTAAAAAATGTATATGACATAAATTGTGTATTTTAACGCGATCTACATTTTTTGTGTAGTAAAATTTTGTCTATCTCTTATGGTTTACCAGTTATGCAAAAGTCGTTCACAATAAAGAATACTTTTGGAGACATTCCCAGGAAATTCAAGATATACATTTTATTTGTCATAAAAATATCTTAAACATATGATATTTTAATCAAAATCGTTAGAGCCATTTTTGAGAAAATTAAAATTTTCGAAAAATCTTCCACGTAAAGGGTACTCTGGGATGGGGGGATTTTCTTGAAAACCTTCGTGTCGCACCCTTGGAAGATACTGAACCCAAATACCAAGTTTGGTGTTTATCCGACTGTTCGTTTCTGAGTTATGCTGTTCACAGACACACACATAGACACACAGACACACAGACAGACAGACACACACACAGACACACAGACACACACACGGACATGTTTCCAAAAATGCTTTTTTTGGATTCAGGGGGTCTCAAAACATGTATTTCCGGTGAAATCTCGATATCGAAATTTTGGGTGGAATACAATACTTCCCCTACTTACTATACGTAGTAGAGAAAGCAATAAAAATTAATTTACTAAAAATAAACAAGTGAAATAACCAACGGCTTAACATTACTGAAGGAGGAGGAAATTTGTTTTTTCACATAATACATACCAGGACAAACATCATGATAGCAGAATGTCATGAATAGCAAACTTTGGAATACTTTTTACTTTCTCTACTACGTATAGTAAGCAGGGGAAGTATTGCATTCTACCCAAAAATTCGATACCGAGATTTCACCGGAAATATATGTTTTGAGACCCACTGAATCCAAAAAAAGCATTTTTGGAAACATGTCCGTGTGTGTGTGTCTGTGTGTGTGTGTGTGTCTGTGAACAGCATAACTCAAAAACGAACAGTCGGATAAACACCAAACTTGGTATTTAGGTTCAGTATCTTTCAGAGATGCGACACGAAGGTTTTCAAGAAAATCCCCCAACCCCAGACTACCCTTTACATGGAACTTTTTTCGAAAATTTTAATTTTCTCAAAAATGGCTCTAACGATTTTGATGAAAATATCATATGTTTAAGATAATGTCATGAGAAATGAAATGTATATCTCGAATTTTCTGGGAATGTCTCCAAAAGTATTCTTCATTGTGAACGACTTTTGCATAACTGGTAAACCGTAAGAGATAGACAGACTTTTACTACACAAAAAATGTAGATCGCGTTAAAATACACAACTTATGTCATATACATTTCTTTTGTTGTGTGAACCGTTTTCGAGATATTGCTTGTTATTTCCTTAAATATTTCAATACTTATACTTTTTCTCAAATTCGTTATTCAGTTTTTTTTATGTCCTGGACATGCAAAGAGAATGAAATGCGCCACATAGCAACCAGCGTTAAAATATTTGACTATCGCTTATAACCTACCATATTCCCCTTGCATCTACAAGAAAATTACCAATAAGATTGACATCTCGATATCTCGATTAACATGAAGCATATGGAGAATAGGCGTTTGTAAAAATAGATTGTACAAGAGTAGAGAAAGTCATGTGAGTGTAACACATCAGATTTTTTTATTTCACTGTGCTATTTTTGAAAGTAGTTATCTCTTGGTCGGAAACTGTGGTACAGAAAACCTTATTTGGAGATTTTATTAAATAATATTGTTACATTAATTTTTATTTAAACGTTTGTGGTTTACTTAAGTATTTTAGAAGTTTAATCAATTATAAATGGTGCAATTTTTATCTACCTCACAAGGTTATATCTATGAATATCAATACGGAAATATTATAGTACTGTAATTGAATTTTTTTATAAAAAAGGTAGCTGGTATCATCTAGGTTAAACATTTGAGAGTGAATGAGTCACAAGTGAATGTTATGATATAGCTATTATCCTAGTGTAACTCAAGATAAAAATGATTTGGAAAACATATTATGTTGAATAAGAATTTATTTTATGGTTTGTCAGTTATTTATTGTTTTCTAACACATGGCGCTCTAATACCAACAGTCAAAGTTCTCTCTCCCTTTCTCACCCTCTCTATATTTCCCTCTTTTACTCCCAGTCTCTCTTTCTTCCTTTCTTCCTTCCTTCCTTTACTCGTTGTCTTTCCCTCTCCCAATCTCGCCTATTTCTCCCCGTGACCCTCAAACCACCCTAGTCTTTCTCTATCCATATTCCTAATGTTTGTTGTTCGATAGGAACTTTTATACTGTTTCCCGTAGTAATAGAAAAACTAGTAAGAGTCAGTACTATACGTCTAAGTGGAGCAAATACACCAAATATATTCCAAATGTTCACTAGAACGAAAAAAGAAAATATCAAATTTGGAAAAAATTACGCATGTAAACTCAAGAATTCGATATTTCGAAAGGTTCACCCGCGGGTTCAAATTCGGCGGAGGTCGATGGATTTTTTCGGGCGTAAAAATCCTTAGCATGGCTTCTTTCGGAACGAAAGTAAAGCCAGTGGTCCCGTGTCGTAGATTTACGGCACGTAAAAGAACCTCAAGTCAGATAAAGAGGCCTTGAGCAAAATTACCAGTCTTTCACACCCAAAATAGAATGGGACACTAGGGACCATACTAGTTAAAGAGCGTCCATAAATAAAACTCAATTTATTTTTTTTCCTGCCATATTACAGATTCCATCATACTTTTGGGTATATAATTATGGAGTACCATAATATTCTGAGTAATTTTTAAATAAAAATCTAACACATACAATGCACATATTTAAACAAACCTTTGAAAATTCTAAGTATGCCAATAAATAAATACCAGTTATTTATTTACTAAAAGTAAAACTTATCGCAAAGATTTTGGTTGTTTTATGTATATACCTTATACACTACATTATCAAAAGTATCCGAACACCCCTAAAAACATACTTTTTATCTTAGGTGCATTGTGATGCCACCTACTGCCTGGTACTCATTATCCGCGACCTCAGTAGTCATTAGACATCGTGAATCAGCAGAATGGGACGCTCCGTGGAACTCGCGGACTTCGGACGTGGTCAGGTGATAGGTGATTGGGTGTCACTTGTGTCAGAAGTCTGTACGCGAGATTTCCACACTCCTAAACATCCCTAGGTCCACTGTTTCTAATGTGATAGTGAAGTGCAAATGTGAAGGGACGTGTACAGCACAAAAGCGACCTCTTCTGTTGACTGACAGAGACCGCCGACATTTGAAGAGGGTCGTAAAGAGTAATAGGCAGACATATATCCAGACCATCACACAGGAATTACAAACTGCATCAGGATCCACTCCATGTACTATGACAGTTAGGCGTGAGGTGAGAAACCTTGGATTCCATGGTCGAGCGGCAGCTCATAAGCCACACATCACGCAGGAAAATGCCAAACAACACCTCGCTTGGTGTAAGGAACGTCAACATTAGACGATTCAACAGTGGAAAAACGTTGTGTGGAGTGACGAATCACGGTACACAATGTGACGATCCAATGGTAGGGTGTGGGTATGGGAATGCCCAATGAACGTCATCTGCCAGCGTGTGTAGTGCCAAAAGTGAAATTCGGAGGTGGTAGTGTTATGGTGTGATCGTGTTTTTCCCGGAGGGGGCTTTCACTCCTTGTTTTGCGTGGCACGATCACAGCGCAGACCTACATTGATATTTTAAGCACCTTCGTGCTTCCCACTTTGAAGAGCAATTCGGGGATGACGATTGTATCTTTCAACGCGGTCGAGCACCTGTTCATACTGCACGGGCTGTGGCGGAGTGGTTACACGACAATAACATCCCTGCACAGAGTCCTGACTTGAATCCTATAGAACACCTTTGGGATGTTTTGGAACGCCAACTTCGTGCCAGGCCTCACCGAACTACATCGATACCTCTCCTCGGTTCCACACTCCGTGAGGAATGGGCTGCCATTCCCCAAGAAACCTTCCAGCACCTGATTGAAGGTATGCCTGAGTGAAGGCTGCCATTAAGGCTAAGGGTGGACCAAGACCATATTGACTTCCAGAATTACCGATGGAGGGCACCACGAACTTGTACGTCATTTTCAGTCAGGTATACGGATAGTTTTGAGCACGTAGTTTGTGTTGATTAATTATATATGACATTGTAATAGAGTCCCTAAAGTCCTCCCGGGGGTTTAGGACTTCCATGTGCATACGTGGTATCAGGGATTTACCATGGTGAACGAATAAATAAAAACCATATTACTTTCTCTGCCAATTACCTATTGCTGAACGAGAAAGTATAAGAAAAACTCCATGTGTGAGAGAAAATGAGAGGGAGGGAGGAAACAACAGGATAACACAGAAGACAAATATCAAACTGATGTTCGAGGCCAATAACATTTAGGAATGACAGGCGAAAACCTTCAACAAAACATCTACACCGGTGGATTAGATTAAAACGTGGTTATTTTTGTTTTAGTTTCTCAGAAGGGTTCCAAATGGTTCTGATTAAAATAACATATTTGAGGTATTGACTTGACTACAATGATTATATTGTATATTCTATAAATAGCTTGCGAGATCGTTTCAAATCGAATGTACTTTGTATCATTCTGTGCAACCATGAGGTAGAAAAGGTTACTACAGAAGTAATGCACAGCCCTTAAAATTATACGCGTGTTAAAGAAAAAGTACTCCATATTTTGAGAGGTGGCAATATGGGCCAAAACTGCGAATAAGTCCAGTAAACATGAGCTCTAAAATGCGTACCTTAAGAACTACGAGCACTAGCTATGAGCTATGTTTACGTAACCCTACCATGTTCCTATGTATTCAATTATTATTTCATTTACATCTCTTCTCTAATGTGGAATAAATTATTCTTCAACACAAGTCGTGTGTTGGCCAAAGTTCGAAAGGTAGAATCAGACAACTGAAAATTTTAATGCCATAGCTGGGATTTAAACCACGGATCTACCGATTTCCATCCAGTTGCTCTAACCACTGAGCTACCATGGAAATATGCCCGTACGTCATTAAATTCACCAACAGATTCGCATATTTTGAGGTAAACCACAAGGAGATTTTTCAGTTCTGAATCTATCTTTCCAACCTGTCCAACATACGACTTGTGTGGAAGAACAATTAATTCCATTAATTGACCGAATAGTGGTCGAAACTATGAAGCCCGGGACTTAAAGTACTTACAACATTGTAAGTCGCCATTGGGGTATGTCATCTCAATACAAGTTGAGATCTCCTTGTGGTTTACCGGGAAGTATGTGAATCAGTTGGGAAAGCTACTGTCGTACCGGCATGTTGCCACGGTAGCTCAGTTGTTAGAGCAATTTGACGGAATCTGGGAGATCCTGGTTCAAATCTCCCCGATGGCATTGAATTTTTCAGTCGTCTGATTCTACCTCTCCTTTAATGTCTTAGTTCCTTTCTTATCCAAGAGTTTGTAACCTGACACATATCTCGAAAATGTAATCTCGGCAACGTCCATCTTTTTTTTTCTTTTTTTTTTTTTGAGAGGAGGTCAGCACCCAACTTTAGCAATCTCAATGCTGGAATAGCCAACACATAGTTGCTTTATTGCAATTTTTAAAAGTCATTTTATTATACCACATATTATTTGGAATTTATTTAACTTATTTTATCTGTTATTAATATGTGGCAGTATATCAAGAAAGTTAAAATCACTTTGTTGTTCAATAATTTTACTGTTTATGCAGATTTTAGGTCTTCTATGGTTTACGTTAATATGTGGCAGTATATCAAAGATAGTTAAAATCATTTTGTTGTTGAATAATTTTATTGTTTGTGCAGATTTTAGGTCTTCTATGGTTTACGTTAATATGGGACAGGATATCAAGATAGTTAAAATCACTTTGTTGTTGAATAATTTTATTGTTTGTGCAGATATTAGGTCTTCTATGGTTTACGTTAATATGGGACAGGATATCAAGATAGTTAAAATCACTTTGTTGTTGAATAATTTTATTGTTTGTGCAGATTTTAGGTCTTCTATGGTTTACGTTAATATGGGACAGGATATCAAGATAGTTAAAATCACTTTGTTGTTGAATAATTTTATTGTTTGTGCAGATTTTAGATCTTCTATGGTTTACGTTAATATGGGACAGGATATCAAGATAGTTAAAATCATTTTGTTGTTGAATAATTTTATTGTTTGTGCAGATATTAGGTCTTCTATGGTTTACTCCTCTAAAAGCCATTGTTTATTATATTTATTTTCTTAAATTATAATTTTATTTAAGCTCTTTTCTGATTCTTTGGCCAAATGAAACTGTCACAAAACGCCTGTAGTAAAATGATTAGTTTCTTTTAAAACATCCGAAACATATCCAGGCACAAGGCTACAGAGAGGCATTACATTTGGTTTTCTTAAACCTATTCAACCAAATAGTAACCCTTAAATGAATTGGTGGAATACAAACCGTTATGTGTGTGTCAACCTTCTGCCCTTCAACCCGGCCTTCGGGTTCCTATTTCTTCATGATGTAACCTGCCGGCTAGTAGTATTGCCCCTTTGAAAATCAGTGATTAGGCATCCCATTCACACTCACTGCAGGCAGCTCTTTAATTAGTATATAAGTTGTAAAGTTGGCTCGGATGGATGGATGAGGAGAGAGAGAGAGAGGAGTGACTATATTGATTAACATTTTAGTGGCATTAGCAGTTTTTTATTTTCTTTGCATTCTTACATTTTCATATGCTGAAGTTCACAATATGTGTGAAACATTTTGAAAATTTGCATTCCTTTTCTTTAGCTAGAGTTCGTTACTAAAAATGCTGACAGCTGAATGCTGTTTCCGTAAGTTGGTGTAATGTGTCGGTAATTACACGCAATTTTAAATAATCCTTTTGAAATATTTGTAGTAAACAATGAAATCCTAATAGAAGTGTCACTTTCTACATGATTTTGAAAGAGACATATAAAGGACACATGTGAATTTTATAATAAGTGGAGAAGGTCCTTGATAACTGCACATCAGATATTTTGTGTATAGTTTAATTCCACTTATATAATCTGGATCTATAGAGAAGATGAGCTATGATGGCGGGGAAAAAGTTATATATGCCAAAGGTAAAATAAAGCGAGAAAGAAAAGGGAAAAGGAGCAGACCGTAGAAAATAAATTAAATGGAGTTTTATTTATGGACGCTCTTTGACTACTATGGCCCATAGCTTCCCAATTTATATTGGGCGTGAAAGACCGGGGATTTTACTCAGAGGCCTCTTTATCAGGATTGAGGTTCTTTTACGTGCCGTAAATCTACTACACGGAACCACCGGCTTTACTTCCCTTCCGAAGGAAGCTATGCCAAGGATTTTTACGCCCGAAAAAATGCATGGCCCTCCGCCGAGTTTGGACATGCAATCTCGGGGTGCAGACCGTAGAGTTTTAAAAAATAAAATATAAACGCCATCAAACCACATTTATTTGCAACCAAAACCAGTTTTTGTGCCTTTCAAAGTTTTTATTTGATTACATGTTCATACATAAATTGACTCAAACCAGTGGTAAAGTATTTCAATTAGGTGGTTATTCTGATTCGGATGCTTGCTGTGCTACCACAAAGTCACCGGTAAAATACAGCTGAAGTAAGAAAACTAAATCCGGATGGCTTGGCCCGGCTTCGGTAGGTTGTCGAGGAACACGTTTAGTTTCAATTAAAAAGAAAGTATATTAAGGTTTTATTTTTTGTTTTAAGCTGTGTTAATATCAATCAGTTTAAGGAAACTGCTGAAATATTTAGCAGTAAAAACACATCTATTAAATGTGGTGTTGCACTTTAAAGGGTTGGTAATGAGTTGTTTTCTCAAAATGAAAAAAGTATAACTAGTTTATATCTTCACAATGACACAATAATCATATTTCTTCCATATTATGTTTTATCAACAGAAATTTTATAAATCATCACGCTGCACATCTATGAACTCTGAAATAATCTGCTCTTTCTTGTGTGGTGCTTCTGTGGACATGTATCTAGTTGTTCAGCCTTATAGGAACCTGTTCTTATCTTCCGGCCAAATTTACAATATTTAAAACATTTGCGTTTTTTTCAGTTTTTATGGAACTGCAATGCAGTCTTTTGCGCCCAGGTGCGTCTTCAACAGTGTCAGATGGGCATGACTGGGTGGAGACACATATGGGAGATGCTCTCAGCTTTCAAACTGGCCGAAGCTCTTATCGGGAGTCTAGTAGAAGCTTCCTGAGTTCCCTTTCCCCCACTACAGAACCACCTCGAGGGCAAGTGCTTGTATAAAAGTAAACAACAGTCGCCGCAACAACGCTATTATTAGGTTACGTCCAGTGTTGCCTGCTTTCCATCAGCCAGTTCTGTCCTGTGTTCGACGTATTAGTGAGCAATCGGAAGAGAGTAAGACTAGAAGGCGAATACTAATACAGTGCGCTTGAGTGAGCGTACGGAAGAGAGAAGCTGTAAGGCGAATACTGGTGTACGGCACGTGAGCGAGCGGCCGGAAGATAGAGGAGGCTGATTGCGCCGTCGTAAATTGAAGTTCTGTGGGAGAGGAAAAGCTGAAAGGTAACAGAGGAAAAGTGCATGAAATCATAATACTAAGTTTTCTGACTGTGTGCAGGTTTATACCACATGGGCAAACTCAAATGTTCATTTCAAATGCAAATTGCAATTTCCAATACGGATTCAGCTGCTGGAGCTGTATTTTACGCCCAATGCTGTGTCTCTTGTTTTTTATGGCAAATATAAAATATTTTCGACCTCTAACACCATTGGGAAGTACGAAGAGTTATACCGCTTCCCATTAATATGAGATTTATTTTCTCCTGCTATTGTTTTACTGATGAATTCTTATACTAACATAACGTGCAAGAGCTGATAGTTAATCTGAAAAAAAGTTTAAAACTAAAAAGCCCCCACCGGATTAAACTTTTCTACGTAACTGAGCCGAACCGATATTCGAATTTGGCCATGCGGATCATAATCGTGCTGGTTCAAACCCGGCGGAGGGCGATGGATTTTTTTGAAGGGACGTAAACTCCTTAGCATGGTTTCCTTCGGAAGGGAAATAAAGCTGGTGGTCCCGTGTTGCAATGGATCAATTTTAAAATTGGCAACGAATTACTTTTCAAAGAATAATATAAATAAAATGAAACAGTAAAACGTAAAACCAAGATTTACGACACGTAAAAGTACCTCAAGCCTGATAAAGAGGCCTCTGAGCAAAATTGCCGGTCTTTCACGCCCAATATATAATGGGACGCTAAGTTCATGGCAGTTAAAGAGCGTCCATAAATAAAACTATACGCGCATTCCAACTAAGTCGCGGCGGTCACTTAACTGATGTTCTCTTCCACACGTAATAACATTAATTATGTTCCAAAAATAAAAAGGAAATAAATCTCTATCATTTATAGAACGTGTTTTATTTAAGTTCAAAGATAGGACACTCTTGTTGAAAAACCCTTTACATTTCCTTGACATGTTCTATGTTCACAAGCCTTTATGGCTACTAGTGAACTCACGGAATGAAATCCAATCTAATCTAATCTTTTTTTTTAATTTGGATCATATTCCACCAATTACACCACGGGAGAACTCAGCAGGTGACGCTTAAACGGCACCATTATCCAACATTCTCTTAATTCCACGTTCGGAAAATGAGTATTCTTCTTGATCCAGGGAATAAAGACAAAACACTATTCATTGGCAATTTACAAACAGTTGAAGATAAACTGCACGCTTACTTTGTATTAATAGTTAGCTGCCTGAATTTTGTGTACTCGTTGCGAAAAACGTTCACACACATGTACCGTGGTATTTGGGATCGAAACCTTTGACCTCACTTTATAAGGACATTGTTTCAAAAGTGTTTTGTTACCCGTTTCTTGTACCCTTTAACCATGTAAAGTAGAAGCCTCCTCTGAAACCTCTCATTAATTATAAGTACACGTCCTTGCTGTAGACGTTCCTCTTAACTGGAGACTGCTACACTCCTTCAGAAACTATGCGACAATATCAAGGTAAAAAGCCAGATGGTGCCCTTTTTCATTAGAATAATGCACCCTCTCAGCCAACTATTGACGCTTTTTTATCATAAAAGGCTGCAGGTTGATTTAACATCTCCCAAGATATTTCGCTACTCTTACATGCGTTTAGCTAGATGACCTTAATTGGTTCATTGAACAATTTGAGGATATACTTTGAGAAGGTTGTTTATTTTAGGAGTTGTATTTCGACTGTTGGGGAACCGAACTTGTAGTAGTTGCAACCGCACGTATGGTTAACAGTTTCCAGTAGCCTTCGCCCCATGTTTAACAATCAACTTTGCCTCAGCTGCGTCAGTATTAATTTGTAGAAACATGTATCTCTGAACAAGGTGTAGTGAGGCTGAAAAATGTAGGCTTATACAAATTATAATTTTTACTTCACTCCTTTTTATTTATCTTTTACACAATTAAATAACACTTCACTGATATATAGAGAGCTGTGAGATTATTTATTAATTACCTTTTTAATACGTAAACTTTATATTCTCGCCGCAATGAATTTTTAATCTCACACTGAATACGTATTAAACTTCTCTAGGACGCGTCTCGCGTCCGATTAGGAACGCTGTTTGCTAGAAACTGACTTCTGAATTTGTACAATTTGCTCTATTCCAGTTTCTGTTTGGCTAATTATACTTCAATAGAATACTTTTATTTAACTTAAGCTTTTTTCTGGTTGTTGATTGGCTATTTATAAACTGTCTCAAAAATTGCGTTATTCTTGCTGCAAGAATTACCAGTAGCATTATTAAACTTTCCAGTTCATTATTGCCTCAAGGTTACCTCATTATTAGCAACTTTTGACCTATTATTCTCACAGCTCCTATTATTAAATTACGTAATACATTCCCATAACATTATTGAATGTGTACATAATAATATAAACATTAATACAATGACTGTTACATGCATTTTATATATTATATTATACACATTTTACTTTAAGGTGGGCTGTTATTATATTTTATATTATATAATTTGACTGAAATCACTTAAGTGTTAAAAATACCGTCTCAAGTTTAAAAATATCGTTTTCAATTCCTACCACTAAGAAAGATTAAACAGTAAGTACTTTCCGTTAGTTCATTTTTAACAGTCGAGCATCTCTCTTCTTAAATAACCTTGCTACTTCTGAGACTATCTGATTCGTGTTTAACCAGTGATGCCAAATCTTACTGAGAGAAGGTATAAAGGGAGTTTCGCTTCCCAATATTTCCATTCATGCTGCCAAGGACTGAAACTTGATTGGTTTATCTTATCAGTGTCTTCAAATATAGTAGGTGGAGTGAACTATGGACTTTGAAACTTGGCTTTTAAAAGCACAGATTCGGCTTCACTGCTTTCAACATTTTAATTCCCCATACAATGATCAGATGTTTAAAGGCCTCACGAATGTTTACATATGGTCACTTATGATTATAAATTGAAGTAGATATACCTCGACATATCATTCTTGCTGTAATTTTGTGGTTAGGAGTTCATTCTAAATCCGTCATTTTTTGGGAGAAGCTATCTTTACACGTTTGTATATGTATGATTATATCCTTGTATTTCCTTCAAAAGCAGAGAAACAACAAGTAAAATCTGATGTGTAACATTCACATGGCATTCCCTACCACTATAGTTTATTAGTGGGTATACAGACTCTTCTTATTAAAGTTTATATTTCTATATAATACATTTTAATCAAAATAAACCTTTGGAGGAATAGCTATATTACACATTTCGTCATAAACAGAAAGGTAACAGCGATAGTCAAATGTTTAAGAACTGGACGCTATATGCTAGCCTTAAAATTCTATAATGTTTTCATGCAATAGTGAGAAACAACTGAATGTTGACGGGACTGGAATGAACAAGTAATGAAGAACTCGAAGCATTAATAACTATATCTCAAAAAGCCTTATGTCAAAAAAAGAAACTTGTATAATATATATAGTGTGTTTTATAGAGATCTACTTCTTTATGTAGTACGTTTTCGTCTATCGCTTAACCTTTACCGTTTTACAAGATTATACAAAGTTCCTTCCGAATGAAGAGTACTTCATAGGCTATTCCCAGAAAATTCAAGATATGGGTTTTATTCGTCATGTAAATATTTTTAAAATCCGAGACAGTATTTTTAACACTTGAATAATTTCAGTTAAATGATATAATATGTAAATTCAATAACAGCCTACCTTGAAGCAATATGTATGTAATAATTTATAAAATGTATGTAACAGTCATTGCATATGCTTATATTATTGTAAACATGTTCAATAATTGTATGTGAATGCATTAGGTAATTTAATAATGTAAGGGCTGTGAGAATAGTAAGTTTAAAGTTGCTAACAATGAGGTAACAATGAAGTAACCTTGGGGAAATAATGAGTTTGAGAGTTTAAATGTTACTAGTCATGATTAGAGCAACGATAATGTAAATTTTTTGACAGTTTAAAAATAGCCAATCAACAGTCAGAAAAAGCTTTAATTAAATGCAGGTATTCTATTGCACTAGGATTAGCCAACCAGAGACTTGAAATAAAGATGTTTACGGGTTTGAACGGTTGAAATATGTTCAGTTGCCTGCAGACCTTGGTAGTAACTGGATGGAAGATGTGTTCTCTAAAGAAATATTACGTATTCGTGTGAAACGAAAATTATGTATACGCGTTAACAAAGTGCAAGTATTAAATATAAAGAATCTCACAGCTCTTGATATCAGTGTAGTGCTATTTAATTTGTGTCAAGGATAAATAAAAAGAAGTGAATTTAAACTTAAAATCTGTGTAAGCCTACATTCTTGTCGCACCACGCCCTGTCTAAGAGAAACGTGTTTGTAAAGTAATACTGACACAGCCGAGGCAAACATTAAACATAAATAGTTAAAGAAGCACTTTAATAGCAAAGTTAATATATTATTTTTAAACTTGGAGTGTAACAACAAAAATACATCTTCAAATCGGCTTCTCATACGTAGCAGCATATTACGTAACAATCTTCTTCAAATTGACGTCCATACGTGACCCTAAAATAAATAAACTCCTAAAGACAATATCTTCTTCATATTTGATATTTTAATGAAAATCGTTGGAGCAATTTTAATAAATGAAAAAATTTAAAAATTATTGCATGTAAGGAGTAGATTGAGGTGGGGGTATTTTCTTGAAAATCTTTGTTTCGCATTTTTGGAAGGTACTAAATATAAATACCCGCTTAGCATTTATCCTATTTTTTCGTTTTTGAGTTATGCTGTTCACAGACACACACAAACACACACAATCACACACGCGGGCCTTTTTCTAATTTTTTTTTCAAAATATGTATTTCCGGTGAAATCTCGACATCAAATTTTTGGGTGGAATGCAATACCTTCTTTACCTATTATGTACGTGGTAGAGAAAGTAAAAATATATATTGCACAGCACTGAGCGAAGTTTTGATAACTACAGAGTTCGGATCTTAGTACAATGTTCCGCAGTTTAAATGGTAGGGATTGTTGACGCATGTTTGTTGCGAGTGGCTTCTAACATGGTAGGAAGAACGCTAAAGAGTATTTGTTAATGATTTATACAAATTTATTTGAAATGTTTGTTACAGATTAGTTTAACTAATCGTAATAGTAAATTAACTCTCGTGATCCTAGCTACTAAGTTATCAAACAAAATAATTTTCAGAAACAAAAATCTAATCATATATAAAATGTACAATATGACGAAAATTTTAAAACTTTAAACGTTTTATATCTTTCCTGGAATAGAGAATATTATGTTTCCAGAAATCAATAATAAATTATTCAAACCAAAATGTCAATAAAAAGCTCCTTTACACCCCTTCGTTCACCTCGAATATACATTCACAATTTGAAAGGAAGTTAAAAAAATTGCATTATGAGAAACATTTTAAAATAGCAAAAATATAACAAAACAAGAATAAGCCTACGTGGTCTTAGCATTCTAAGTTCCAAATTCCAAGATCCCGGATTCGATTCCCGGCTGGAAGTTGGAAAGTTTACTTTAGTCTGGATTATTCCCTCTCCTCCCTAGAGTCTTTAAGTATGAATGGTAGTGGAAATTTAATGGAATAACCAAAAGTAATAGCAGCCCAAACATTAACATCACTGTAAAGCGAGCGAATACCGTTGCCGATGAACAATTGTTCCTATGCTAAAAAACCACCGACAAGACCCGAGATGCTAAAGAACAAAGCAAACAGTAAGGGAAAATTAACTTCTAAAGCTTCATGCTCCTTTGTACGCACCTATGCTCGGAAATTTAACGTCACGATTTAATGGCCAGAAGAACAAAACCGCAATTCACTCCGGATTCAACAATGTATAATAATTTTGTACGTAACGCGTTAAGAAAAATTTTGAAATTGTGTCCAAAACTTAGTATGGAGTACCTTTAATAGTGGTTGCGCAGATAGTCACCCACATAAAGACGAAAGATGAAAAATGGAAGTGGTTTTAATATAACTATGTGTGCCGCACGCGCTGCTTTCAAGGGCAAACATGAATTCTATAGTTAATTCTTCTAATTTGATTCGGTTGAATTTCCCAAAGATCCCGACTCTCTTTCCCATATGAAATTTGAAAATTATAATTAAGCTCTCGAGTAACAAGGATTCATCAGAGAAGTTAAAAAGCAACAGTTGCATTTACTAGGACTACTTCACGAATAAAATAAACTAATAAGGCCCATAAAATATTTCAAATGATTAACCCCAAAACACTGGTCACTGCACCTTGATTTTACACATGCCAACTGAGGCAGCATTTTTAACACTTAAATGATTTCAGTATAATTATATAATATATAAATTCAATAACAACCCGACTTAAAGCAATATGTGTATAAGTAACATATAAAATGTATGTAACAGTCATTGTATTAATGTTTATATTATTTTATACATGTATAATAACTTTATGTGAATGTATTATGTAATTTAATAATGTAGGAGCTGTGAGAATATAGGTCACAAGTTGATAAAAATGAGGTAACAATGAGGTAACCTTGAGGCAATAATGAATTGGAAAGTTTAATAATGCTACTGCTAATTCTTGGAAACAATAATGTAATGTTTTAAAACAGTTTATAAATAGACAATCGACAAATAGAAAGGCTAAAAGTTAAATAAAAGTATTCTATTGGAGTAGGATTTGCTAATCAGAGACTTGAAATAGAAAAATTTACAAATTCAGGCGGCAGAAGTCAGTTGCTAGTAGACAGCGTTTCTAACTGGACGCGAGACGCGTCCTCGAGAAGTTTAATACGTATCCAGTTGAGACGAAAGCTCGGCGAGAATATTATAAAGTTTACGTGTTAATAGGTGCAAGTAATTAATAAATAGTCTCACACCTCTCTATATCAGTGAAGTGTTATTTAATCATGTGAAGGATTAATAAAAGGAGTGTGTGGCAGTAATTTGTATCACAATAATGTAAATGCCAGAGTGATTGTAGTGTAAATAAGCATTATTGTATGACATTGATTTGAGATGCTTGTTAATTATAAACATTGTTAGGAAATAAGTTTACACGGCCTCACTGAAACTGACAATAGGAGCGGATAACAATGTGCGAGGGGGTGAGTTGAATATTAATTAGAAGAGACAAGCAAATGACGTCAGATTGGCGCGCTTTTCTTAGAAATAGCGGGAATATTTTCCCTAGAGCATATGTGTTCGTAATTTTTGATTGGATATAAAAATAGACGCTAATGTTGGCGCGTTTTATTAACCAATAGCAGCTCGGTTATAATCTTTAGGCATATCGGGATGTGGGAGTATAAAAAGCTAAAGTCAAGGCAGATTTCGTCAGTCCAACAGAAACATTTGTGCATTACACGTCGCGCAGTCCAACAGAAGCATTCACGCGTTATACGTCGCACAGTTAGTTCATCAGAATCGTTCGCGGGTTACACGTCGCGTAGTTCAACGGAAGCATACATAAAGTACACGTCGCAATTCTACAAAATCTCTCGCGTCTTAAAGTTTGTTATAAATGTGAAACGCGAATCAATAATGTGCAGTAAATAAGTGATTATAGTGATATTAGAAAATATAACAGTTTCAGTTTGGCGTGTATCACGAATCAATATGTGAACTTAATTGTGACGGTAATAAAAGTGTAAAAACAAATTCTTTTATCAGTGTTATCTTTGAAAAACAAAATCCTTCCGCTTACACACCCTGTTTAAGAGATTTGCTCGACTGAATAATAATAATAATAATAATAATAGCTAGCCGGAGCACAATGAACCCAAAATGCAAAATAATAAAACAGTAACAGGCGCCCAGCAATAAGATAACACGAAGTGACCGCGACAAATTGGCTTCCATATGTGGTGCAGATGAACATGAAGCATCTTCCAACTACCAACTAATAACCTATAAATAATCCACTTCAAATTGGCACCCAGAACGTGGGGCGAATTAACCAGGAAGGAGCGAAAATAACCAGGAAGGGGCGAAGGAACCAGGACGTGGAGCGAATGGAGCAGTGAAATGACCTACAAGACGCAGCTTCTAGAAACAACTACAAGAACGACCTACGACGCGGATGAGTGGACATCGTAATTATAAGAATAGAAGGCAACAGGGGAATTCAACCACAACACCAAAACAGCGAGACGACGCAGATTCATCGTAGTACGTCGCAGAGGCGACATATACATCTAGGAGAGAGGGGCAGGAAGCTGGACATCAAAGCAACATCAACAGACAGCATCACAAAGATTAGAATATTGTAATTTTTTTTTATCCTAAAAAAATTGTGAGAAGTTAAATGTTCTTAAGGAGTGGTAGGATTAAGAAAACAATGTTTACTAATAATACTGAAGAAACCATTATGGAGGGAGATAATGTAATAGTTAGCTGTAATTCAATACAGGCTACAGAAAATAGCTCAAACAATGTAGGATTTGAGGGAGGAAATGTTAGTGAAGAAAGTCAGAATAGAATAGCAGGAAATGTTAATTTTGATGCTGGTATGATGATGGAAATGATGAGAAATTTTGGTGAAACATTAAATAAGAGTATTACAGACCAATTAGAAAGTAATTGGCAATTGAGGAAAGATATTGGTAAGAATATTGAGAAATTAGAGCAAAAATCAGATCAATTAAGGGAAGATATTGGTAAGACTAATGAGAAATTAGAAAAGCTAACTCAGAATAATGAGAAATTAGAACAAAAACTAACTCAGAATATGGAAAAGAATAATAGAGAATTAAGGGAATATATTGGTAAGAGCTTAGAACAAAACAGGGAAGAAATTGAAAAGAAATTTATGGAGCTAGATGGTAGTATGATAAGAATGGGAAATGAAAATCAGGAAATGATAGCAAATGAGATAGGGAAAGTTTCGAAAAATATGTCAGACATGAGCAGGGAAATATCTAACCAAAAAAGTGAGGTTGATACCAAGTTTGAACATGTTAGTGTAAAATGTACAGAGTTAGGAAGTCGAATGAGTAGCATTTCAAGTGAGCTAACAGAAGTGAATGCAGATTTAATTCAGGTGCAAGTTAATTTCAGAGGGGAGATATCTGAAATACAGAAGGAGTTAGAAACACAAAGAAATAAATTGTCTGAAGAAGTTAAAGTTTTGTCTATAGATTTGAATCAAAAACTAACTTCTGAAATTAATAAGCACCAAGCTGTTCAAAATGAGAATAATAAAAAAATGGAATAAACAATAGAAAGTCTGCAAGGTACTGTAAATAGGTTAGAATTGAATTCAAGGGTCAATATATGTGATGTTAATGTATCTGATGTACAGAATAATGATAGAGGTAGTTCCTCAGGTATGACTAAAAATTGAGTGATGCGGTGGCTTCATCTATAGCTCATGCTGAAACTCAGAGTGCACAAGTAACACTAGAGAATTTAAATATGGGAGTAGGGGATTTGCAAAACTATAATCATATCTTAAGTGATTTTCCGTTTCCAAAATTTAATGAAAAATCCAGTCCAGTACAGTTTATTGCAGACTTGTCAGAATATTTTCAAATTAAAAAGATACCGGAAGCATTGAAAATGATAGTTGTCAAAAGATGTTTGGACCAGAAACTTTAGATTGGTTACAAATGGTATCAGGGGGTGAAATTTCATATGAATCCTTTAAGAGGCTATTCGTGAACAGATTTTGGAATGTTACGGTACAGCACAGAATACGGGCAATGCTTAGTCATGGTCAATTTGATCCACGAGAGGGAATATCAATGACTGATTACTTACTGAAACATACAAGTCAGGTTAGGAACTTGTCACCTCCAATCAATGAGGAAGATTTTGTGAGTTTGCTCACAAGGCATTATCCTTTAAGGATACAAAATTATTTATTAATTGCAAAACCACGCAGTATCTATGAGTTGACAGAATTAATGACAGCTTTGGAACAACAGGGAGAAGATGTATCTCGGGAATGCGAGCATAGATTTCTAGATGTGCGAGATAGACGAAATTACCAAGGTAGTTATTATCACCAAAGTAGAGGACAAGACAGACGTCATGAGAATAATACCAGACAACGGTACCAATCATACGTTCCAAAATTTGAAAGACCGAGGATAGATGGGAGACCAGGTCGACAGGAACAAATAAATTACGTCAGGACAGAAAGATTGCCGGAAAGAGGGCCAAATCACGGAAGGCGGTACATTAGACAAAGGGGGAATTTAACTCACTGAAGGGAAAACACTAACCGGGAAAGATCCGAGGAACGGCAATAAAATTACGTACCAAGAGGACATAATTTCAGAAATCGAGGATTTCGAACTCGAGGAAGGGGAACTCAAAACAATGGTAGCGAAAATGAGATAGATTTAGCGCCGGTTAGGAATGGCAGTCCCATACATGATCATGGAAGTAACCAGGAAAACTGTCAATAGACTCCTGTGCAGTAGGCTCTCAGGACGTCTTTAATAATTCAGTATCCATTACCAATACAAACAATATAGCTACACACACTCTGTAAGAAGATAGCAGCAACCAAAGATAAAGAGGAAACCTTCGAGTCACCTCATGTTATGATAGAAATCGCGAAGAAAGAGATCATTGCAACTATAGATTCCGGTTCGTCAGCTTCAATTTGTTCGCAGAAATTTTATATAAATTTGATAAATGAAGGTAACAAAATTATGGCTCTCCCACTAGTAATTTAGTTTGTCGTGTTGCAATTGGAAGAATGACACAAGTCATAAAAACACAAGCTCTACTTAACATACTTATCGGCGGAGAAGATTTTGAGGTTATGTTTTTAATTGTAAACCATCTGATTTGTGACATAATCTTAGAATGTGACTTCTTGCATGAATATGAAGCACGTATAGATTTTAAACATGAAGAGTTAAAAATGACAAAAGACAATAGAGAAATAAAGGTACCATTTATAAAAGAGAAAGTTACTGTGATTGAGATGACAAAGGATGAGAAAAATCTTTGTGACCAAGAGTTTTTTGTGCAAATAACAGAAACCGATAGAAATAGTCAGATAAAGCAGGTAGCCACAAAATATGAAGGGAATACCACACCATATTTTCAACAGCTAGTAGAAATACCAGAGAAAGTAGAGAAATTTACAACCCGAACAACAGACGACCGTGCGAGCGAGACAGACAACTAGGAAGAGAAGAGAAATGAGGAAATACTACACAAATGTGAAGAAGCTTATAACATTACGAAAACACAAAAACAAATCCTTCATGATGTTTTGATGAACAATAGTTCAGTATTTAGTAATATCCCAGGCAGATGTAACGTATATCAGCATACATTTCAGGTAGAGGCATAAGTATGACAATTTACCTATAAGTCTTAGGGACAAAGCTAGAAAACTGATAAATAGCATGTTAGAAAATGGGGTTATTGAGCAAAGTAATTCTCAGTATATAAATCCAATTTGTTGGAGTATTAAACGAGATGGTAGTTTGAGATTAACATTAGATGGTAGATATGTCAACCAATATATGAAGCCAGATCATTTTCAAAGTGAAGGAATCGAACAACTAATTACGAAACTTTCAAGAGGGAGATTTTTGACATCCATTAACCTCACTGCGTCATATTGGCAAGTAGAATTAGATCCACAAGTGCGTGATTACACTTCACTTCAATACTCGAGGATCCAGTATCGTTTTTGTGTAAATCCTTTTGGTTTAAAAAAACTCAGGAAGTGGATTTTTGAGAGCCATTCACAGTATTTTTGGAAATTCTGCAGATGACTTTTTAATAAAGTATATTGACGATTTCCTCATCATTAGTCAAACATTTGAGGAACATATGAATAATATACATTACGTGTTAAATAAACTGCAACAACATGGTATGACTGTAAACATACTAAAATCAAAATTTTGTGTCAAGGAAATAAATTTTCTAGGTTATGTAGTGGATGAACGGGGTATAAGACCCTACCAGAAGAGAATTGAAGCAATAATGAAAATTCCGCCACCAAAGAACGTAAAGCAAATTAGACGTCTCTTAGGGGTATTGAACTTTCAGAGTAAGTTCGTACCAAGGTATTCAGCTGAAATAGAACCACTGCGGCAGCTACTCCTAAAGAATATTAAGTGGAGATGGACAGAGGATCATCAAAAATGTTTTGAGAGAGTAAAAGAACTCTTTGCTAAGTCCATATTGCTCGAGAGGCCCAGAGAAAATTTGAAATACGAGATTTATGTCGACGCATCAATGCAAGGATTCGCCGGAGTTTTAGGACAGCGAGACATCAACAATGAGTTTCACGTCATTAGTACAGCTTCTAGAGGACTTACAAACATTGAGCGGAATTCTTCGGTGACTCAAATAGAAATTGGAGCACTCTATTTTTCATTAATTTGAATCAAGACCTATATTTATCAGCAAAAGGTGAAAGTATATTCAGATCACATCAGCTTAACTTTCATCCAACGGTGTAGATTATGTAGTGGAAAACTTGCTAGATACATTCACGCATATATCTGCATTTGATATTGAAATTATACACAATCCTGGCAAGAATAATACCTTCAGTGATTTGCTATCGAGATTAAACTACAACCCACAAATTCCCGAGAATATTGAAAGGCCTAGAAATGAAGTCAAAATATTGACAATTGAAATTCCTTTAAGTAAAGAAATAATAAGAAAATTGAAAAATATGGGGGAAATTCAAAATGAGGACGCAAAATTATTCGAACTAAAAGAAAATGCACCACTAATTGAAGAGGCAAAGAAAAAAATTGTAGCAATTCGGAATGGAACATTATACAAGAAGCATGGAAGAGAAATGCCTAGTTGGAAGGTAATGGTTCCAAAAAGTATGGAAAAGGAGCTAATTAAGAATTTTCACGAAGGGTTAGCACACTCAGGGACGGACCGGACAACTTCTATGATTTTAGAAAATTTATACATATCCAAATTGCGTCAGAAATTTCGGAAATTTATCTCGTGCTGCAACCTATGTCAGAAGGCAAAGAAAATAAATGCAGCATATGCATTTGAGACTAATTCGGTTATAAGGGATAAGCCGAGGTGCGGAATTAGTATTGATATTCTGGTGTTATGCCTCCAAGTCAATTTGGAAACAAATATATATTTGTCTGTTATGATATATTCAGCAAATATGTAAGAATTTACCCTCTGAGAAAACGTACAAGTTTAGCATGTTTGAATAGACTACTCAAGTCATATGTGATAGAAGAAGGACCAATCCAATCTGTATTGAGCGATAATGCTTCGTACTTCACAGGAAAAAGATTTATGGAGGGACTGAAAGAAAATGGCATTAAACAATATATTTCGTCAAGATACAAACCGAACTCCAACCCAGTGGAGAGGGAAATTAAGGAAATTTCGAATTACTTAAGGGTGCTGTGTCATCGAAAACAAACCCAATGGTATGGATACGTGAATTTCGTTCAGAATCTACTCAATGAAACAGTAAACAATGTGACAGGATACAAACCATGTGAGCTTAAGTTAGGAAAGAAGATAAATACAATATGTAAGAAAATTCCAGAAGCCATTCCAGGTGAGCACTCGATACCACAAACGGAAGAAGAGATGTTCCGACAAGCATTCGAGAGGATGAAGAAAAAGGCCATAAAAAGAAAAATGAAACATGAAGAAAAGAAAAGAAAGGAATGGACGATCAAAATAGGAGATTTAGTTTTGGTTAAAACCAAGAAATTGTCTGATAAAGCAAATAAACTATATTGGCGAATGTTTCTAAAATATCATGGACCATATGAAGTTGTTGAAGTATATGGAACAAATACATATGAATTATGTAACCCAACAACTCGAAAAGCCATTGGAAAGTTCCATATTGAGATGCTGAAACCATACAACAATGAGGATAAAGAAGAAACAAAAGACCAAGATAATGAAAATTAGATTCTGGATAGTTAAAGCTGAACTGCAGAACGAAGTATTGGAATGTAAGAGGGTTATCTATGTATATATGTCATGAGAAAAGTGAAATAAAATTCTGGACAAAAATAAATGTTTAAAGGGGAAAAGAACTTTTTCTTAGTAAACTGTAACAGCATTTATATTAAAGTAAAAATACGTAAATATAATTCAAATAGTATTTTGAATATAAAGTACAAAACAACAAGAAAGGGGTAAAGATAATTAAAACAAATACTTATGTAGCACACAGATAATGTAAAATTGTGCCTAGAATTGAGTGATGTAAATATATTTGTGTAGAGGATGAATATTTTGGTAAATATGTTTAATAATTACAAAATGAACCAGGTTAAAAATCTTGTATGTATAAATTTTTATGTCAACAACCTAAGAAAGTAAACCATTTTGTAACAGTAACTAAATAATTCAGGGTACAGTATTTGCTATAAAAAAATTGTACTGTCAGATGTATGTATATAAACACATTAGACCAGAGCCAGTAAATAGTGGCAAGATAAAGGCAAAATATATGTCGTGTGTTAAATGCGTGTGCAGTGTTAAGTGCAAGTGATATATACCGTCTGTTCCAAGATTCAGCAGACTAAAAACCCAATTATAAAATTTTCAAACAAGTTGTAAATATTTAAAATTATGTTTCTAGTGGGACATATGTGGCAGTAATTTGTATCACAATAATGTAAATGCCAGAGTGATTGTAGTGCGAATAAGCATTGTTGTATGACATTGATTTGAGATGTTTGTTAATTATAAGCATTGTTAGGAAATAAGTTTACACGGCCTCACTGAAACTGACAATAGGAGCGGATAACAATGTGCGAGGGGCTGAGTTGAATATTAATTAGAAGAGACAAGCAAATCACGTCAGATTGGCGCGCTTTTCTTAGAAATAGCGGGAATATTTTCCCTAGAGCATATGTGTTCGTAATTTTTGATTGGATATAAAAATAGACGCTAATGTTGGCGCGTTTTATTAACCAATAGCAGCTCGGTTATAATCTTTAGGCATATCGGGGTGTGGGAGTATAAAAAGCTAAAGTCAGAGGCAGATTTCGTCAGTCCAACAGAAACATTTGTGCATTACACATCGCGCAGTCCAAAAGAAGCATTCACGCGTTATACGTCGCACAGTTAGTTCATCAGAATCGTTCGCGGGTTACACGTCGCGTAGTTCAACGGAAGCATACACAAAGTACACGTCGCAATTCTACAGAATCTCTCGCGTCTTATAGTTTGTTATAAATGTGAAACGCGAATTAATAATGTGCAGTAAATAAGTGATTATAGTGATATTAGAAAATATAACAGTTTCAGTTTGGCGTGTATCACGAATCACCATGGAACTTAATTGTGACGGTAATAAAAGTGTAAAAACAAATTCTTTTATTAGTGTTATCTTTGAGTAACAAAATCCTTTCCGCTTATACACCCTGTTTAAAGATTTGCTCGACTGAATAATAATAATAATAATAATAATAATAATAATAATAATAATAGCTAGGCGGAGCACAATGTTCCCAAAATGCAAAATAATAAAACAATAACAGGCGCCCAGCAATAAGATAACACGAAGTGACCGCGACAAATTGGCTTCCATATGTGGTGCAAATAAACATGAAGCATCTTCCAACTACCAACTAATAACCTATAAATAATCCACTTCAAGTGAAGTAAAAATTATAATTTGTGTAAGCCTACAATCTTTAGTCGGATCACAGCCTGTTAAGAAATACATGTTTTTACAAATTTAATACTGACGCAGCCGAGGCATACCTATATATATATATAATATTTAAAGAAAACATAAAAATACAAAGTTTATTCTTAAACATTGGGGCGAAGGCCTCCGGAAAGTACACTTGGGGCGAAGACCACCTGAAAGTGAACATTGGGGCGAAGATCACCGGAACTTTGTACCATACGTGCAACTACTTCAAGTTCGGCTCCCCAACAACGGAGCTACAATACAACCTACTCCAAATTGACGCCCAACGCGTGGTGCAAATAATGTAACAATATGCTACTCCTCCTAAAATAAACCTCCTTCACAACATACTGATTGAACATAAATGAAACACGTTGATGCGTAATAATGTAATAAATAAATTAATCGTTCTTCCATACTAACATGTGTATAGGACAAGGTTGGAAACGTAGAATCAGAGGACCGAAAAAATTCAAAATTGGGTTATCGCATCCTCTATTTCTACCTGGCCCGATTGAAGCTAAACTATGAAGCCCGGGACTTTCAGCATTGTATATCGCTGTTTGGGGTTTGTAATCTCAAAAAAATTTGAGATCTCCTTGTGGTTTACCGGGAAAACTGCGAATCAGGTAGAGAATTTTATATGCTACCGGCGTGTTGCCATGGTAGATCAATAGTTAGAGAAACCGGACGAAAAGGTGCTTCAAATCTCAGCTATGAAATTGAATTTTTCATTCCTCTGATTCTACTTTTCCAACGTAATAAATCCTTGTAACCTTCGTTTACTTTTCATATGTTAGCTGTTGAATCTGATAAAATATTTGTGCTTTTCTGTATTTGTATTTGCTTTTTCACTGCAAAGGTCTACATTTCTTGTATAGTACGTTTAAGATTTTACAAAATTCCTACCGAATGAAGAGAACTTCAAAGGCTATTCCCAGAAAATTAAATATTTCTATTTTAATGTACTTTTATTTAATATATGGTATTTTAACAACATGGTTCCAACCAGTTTTTAGAAATTCAAAAATTGTCGATGTAAAAGTTAGTTTGTGTTGGGGGGATTTTCTCGAAAATGTTTGTGCTTTGGAAAGTATTGAACTTAAATTACAAGTGTGGTGTTTATCTGATTTTTTGTTTTTGAGTTATGCTGTTTACAGACACACACAGTAAGCGTTTTCTATTTTTTTTATTCAGGGGGATTCAAAACAAGTATTCATGGTAAAATATCGGTATGGGTAGAATGAAATACCTTCTCTACCTACTAGACATGTCTTAGTGAAAGTAAAAAAGAGTGAGAAAATAACAAAAAAGGAAACTTTTCTCTGTATACTCAAAGCATTACTATAAGTTTGGGGTGGAACCCCTCAAACGACCAATACTATTGCATAAAGGAACAAAAATAAGTATTCCCTAATAAACCTTTATATGTATTATGCTTCAAAATGGCTGTTTTATGGACTTAAAATATTTAGAAGCACTAAATTTATAATGATGTTTTATTGATCTTTCCTACATAAATTTTAATTAACTTTTCGCAGTAAGATAAACCCAAAATATGAGATGGTATATGTTTGCCAGAATCTAATTGTATCACAGTAATAGTTTTTAAGTAAAGTGAAAATTTTCTCCCAGGCTACTGCAACAAATTTATAAATTACCATCCATACAAAAACTACTATTAGAGAGTTAATATAAAATTTCAAATAGCTATCTAGGTATACTCCTATTGCTATTCACACATAATATAGCCCACATATATTTTATATTGTGTGGAATGTCCACAAGGAAGGACTTTCTTCTCGTTCAGAAAGTACTAGAGATTTAACTGTGACTGTAAATATAGGCATTACTATGCTTTAGTGATAAATTTATTATTGCTAGAGCCTGAAAATATTTAACTTGCATCCTTGAACGTGTCCTACTGATATGAGATATAAACATCATTTATGTTGCTCATAGATTCACACACACACAAGCCATTTTCTAAAAATGGTTTTGCTTTTCTTTTGGGGGGGATTTAGGGTATTAAAAGCTGTATTTCCAGCAAAATTTCGAAATAGAATATCTGCTCGATTGCAATCCTTCCTCCACCTTAAAAATCGAAACGGTAGCGAAGTAAAACCGTCTACACTTTCTCAGTATCACCCTGTAAGAAAGGTTCTCCGTCTAGGAGTGTTTACAAGCTTGCGTAAAAGAGCAAAACGAAAAACAGGGAATTAGCCCTTTTGCTGTAGGTAATTCAGAACCTGAGCAAAAGTGCTGAATATTTTATGATCCTCTTAGGCAGAGACGTGCATGGATAAAACTTAACACAGCGTGCAGCCTAACCTCTCGGGGCGGATTGCGACTTGGTAAGAAAATGGCTCTAGCGAATAAAATTGTTGCGGTTTTGACTGCGAGAAAAACGGGTACATTAATTCTGTTACCCGGGAAGTCCAATAAGCATTCGGCGTAACAATGGCTATATTTTATAGTACCTTACACGTGATTTAGAACTATGATGACAGCAAATCAATAAATAATCATTCGCGTAATCGCTAATTTTATCCAAAATAGAAGAGCAAGATACAGGATCTTTGTTAAACAAAAATAATAATCTCATTGTTAAGCATATTTTAGCTTATGATCAACTAATCAATCTGGTAGACTGAGATGACCTGCTAATTTCGATTTGATCATCTCTTATGCCAGATTATTCAAAATAATTGGTACAAAAAGAAAATATTGCTGTGATTGCTGTAATTAATTTATTTCACAAACACAGATATAACCTGAAAGACTGACTCTACAAGCTCTCATAGTCATTCACATTTGTGACGCAGCAGATATCTATGCCACACTCCAGTTTTTGACATGCCCGCTTCAACATAGACTGACCAACTGAATTAACTGCGTCAACTATCCGCTGCCTTAGCTGTTGTAAGTCCTGTGCAAACGGGGGTACGTACACCACGTCGTTAATAATGGCCACAAAAGAAAAAAAATATGATATGTTGCAATCGCATAACTTTTTCCACTCTTGTGCAAACTACTTTTACAAACGATTATTCTCCATCTACTTCACGCTAATCGAGATAAACATTTGCAGAAACTATCTTATTGCTAATTTTCTTGTAGGCGCAATGGGAATATAGTGGACTTAGGGCCGGTTTCCCCAAACGCGATTAAAGTCCAGAATAGTAACTCCAGAGTAACATTAACCCGGTAGTTGTTACTCCCGAGTGGCATGTATTCGTTTCACCATGCTTGTGTGGAGGTTAAAGTACTCTCGATTTAGTACTCCAATAATTATACCAGAAAAGTGCCGATCGCGAAGATTCTCATAGTTTATGAGCAATGTTTGCAGCTTTTTTTCGCCATTTTAAGGAATTTAGTGCGAAAAAACGATAGGTTTTAGAGGTTAAATCTACCGAGAAAGAAGTAAACGAAAGCAGTGGTAAGTAGTAATACATGGTAGTAGCTAATATTTTCGAAAAAAGTAACTTAAACTTTCGTTATAATGAATTTATCCTGTTAACTTATATTTTTTGTGCGTTAAGTTTACAGAATCATGTCAGACGAAGGAAAGCGAAAGAGAAGACCAAATTGGCATTCTTCTGAAAAAGTCCTACTGCTTTCTGTGGTAGAAGAATTTAAGTGTGTTGGAGAACAAGAGAACATATGGTTCAACTATGCGCCAGAAGAAGGATACATAGGAAAAGGCTGCAGAAAAATATAATCTGGACCACTATGGGACACAGAATTGCAGTTAATATAAAGGCGGAGTGGGAGCTAATAAAAAAACTGCAACGAAGGATTTAGCTAATAAATGAATAGCTGCAAATAACACAGGCGGTATATTTGTTTTCTTTTTAATATGCAACATGAATATGTAGTGTAAGCTTTTGTTCTATTCTTTCTTCTAATTTGTAGGTGGTGGACCTCCAAGGTCAGATCATAGTGATGATCCATTATTCACCAAAGTGTCGTCCTCCGTGGACTAGTTGCACCATGCTAGCCTCTAGATCCCAAGGTCGCGGGTTCAAATCCGGCGGAGGGCGTAAAAATCCTTGGCACGGCTTCCTTCGGAAGGGAAGTAAAGCCGGTGGTCCCGTGTCGTAGATTTACGGCACGTAAAAGAACCTCAAGACTGATAAAGAGGCCTCTGAGCAAAATTATCGGTCTTTCAAGTCCAATATAGAATGGGACGCTAAGGACCATAGTAGTTAAAGAGCGTCCATAAATAAAACTCAGTTTGCATTTATTCACCGAAGTACTCAGTCTCATTGGTAAAATTCCTCATCTTCATCGCTAGAACTTCCTCAAAAACAATTATCATCAATCTTGCAGCGGTGCAGCTATTGAAAAATGCTAGCTAGCAGTTAGTCTGTACTTTATTCCACAATATTTCGCCGAGTAACGTTACTCTCTGATTTAATCTTGCATACGCAATTTACTCCAGAGTAAGTTGTTTGTGAAACGCTCAAAGGGCTTACTCGCGAGTAAACCACGTTTTACTTGAGAGTAAAAGTTACTCGCGTTTGGTGAAACCGACCCTAAGTAGAGGAAGTATTGTAATCCACATAAAAATACCGATATTTTACCGGAAATACACTTTTGAGACCCCCCTGATTAAAACACATTTTTATTTTAGGGTCCATGTATGTGTATCTGAACAGCATAACCGAAAATCGGTTTAATACGAAACTTCGTAATTTAAGTTCTGCATCTTCCAGGGATGCGACACGAAGATTTTCAGGATAATCCCCCATCCAAAATTACCTTTTACGTGCAATTTTTTTCAAAAATTTTGATTTTCTTAAAATGGCTCTAACCATTTGAATTAAAATAACATATATCTCAGATGTTTTCAGACAAATTAAATGTATTACTTTAATTTTCTTAGAATAGCGCCTCTTAGGTCCTCTTTATTCTCATTGTATACTTGGTAAACCTAACAAATCTTACTACAAATATGGATATCTCTTTAAAGCACACAATTTGTCTTTTTTGTGGAGTGAACTATTTCTTAGATATTCCTTGTTATTGCTTTGAATTTTTACTTGGACTTTTCTCAACTAAGAATTCGTTATTCCTTTTTCTTCTTCTGGTCGTGAAAAAAGCATGCAATTTCAAAGCCACTCACATGGTGACACGCTCTTTAAAATTCTGATTGTTGCTTTAGCTAATGTAGCATACAGGGACATGTGTAAAAGTAAATCAAGGCTTATCTGGATTAACAAGTAGCAGATAGAACAGTCTGTAGAATAGTGAGCAAAGAGAGTTATGTGAGTGCAACACATCAGACTTTTTTCACACGATGATGGTCGGGATTAAATTTACGCGGATTTGCATGTCTGATACTTGGGTTACGCCACTGAAGCCCAGATACGATGCAGATATGTACCCAATTTAGTTTCCGATATCTCAAAGAGAATTTATTATGGCACTGCACGCACCCCAGGCAGAAATTCCTGTAATTGGACCACATCAAAAAGTAAACGAGAACCAAGTTAAAGAGGGGATGTGCAAAACTACAGCATGATTTGGAGCACCTGTGCGATTCAAATTGTTTCCGTCCCAGACATCACATAATTTTCTGTTCGTTTTAGGGAGAGAAGAGGTAAGAAGAGAAAATGCATTTCATTCGGCATTGTTTACCAGCTTCACACTGTTACTGCAATTATGTACCCACCGAAACGCATGCTGTACTTTTATTCCCAAAATTCCAACTCTTGAGTCTGTAAGCGTCAAAGTGAGAACATCCACTACAAAACGCATGTGACGAAGCCTCGAGTTTATCGCTCGGGCTGGGGGTTACGCTTTGTATAACGTAGACATTCGATATTGTTATACACCGGGGATGCGGTCAAAAGGTTTTGCAGCTAAAATATTAAATTTAGTTATCCCGGCATAAACATCGGGGACGTAACAGCAGAGGAAAACGAGAGATACCAGGAACTTGCTGCACGAAACTAAAGCAGGCATGGGATATTCATAACATAACACATAAATTCTCATTTAACTCTGGTTTATTATAAAGTTACCTTGGTACTGTTACATTGTACACAAAAGATACAGACAAACACTGGAGGGAGATGCTCCACACTCACAGGACCACGCAATCCTCAACACAACCATACACTCGGAAGATATACACTGGACTCACGCTATCAGACAAAGAGGCTCGTCCCTCAACTTTCCTTCATGTCATTCTACACAGCAGTAATGTGTCCGACGCGACAAGGCACACACATACGCTACAATATTTTGCCGGATAATGTCTCGTACTTGAAGGTTCTATAAATCAAACCTATACCTTATCGATTCTTTTCTCAGGAGTGAGAAGTGCAAACAATAATGCGACAAACACGCGTTACGGGATCGCGCAGTTTTATCCTCCAGGAATGGCGGGAAGCATTAAAATGACGGCTAATGTCTGCTCCTCCGTGCCATCCCTGGCAGAACGCAAGATAATCGCCTCTGTGGGCGATGCCGCAAGGAGACAAACTCTTGCTCATGTTCTGGTTTTTTGTCCTTATGGAAAATTACTTCGAAACGCCCGCCAGCACAAGATTCGATCTATGATCGCACAGGAACTAAGACCATCTAACTACCAAGTACATGAGGAAGTTCATGGCTTCAGCTAGCAGGACTAAAAGGATTGTTATGGTAGCAATACCTGATATAATGATGCAACTATCGGATTCGAGATGTATAAAGACCAACCTGAAGAAGTAAACTAGAGAAGAAAAAGATGTACAATCCCACAATGCCATTTTTCTTGGATAAATACGTCTCCAAGAAATATAGGTACCCGTAGGACGATCACCAAGTTCTTCCTTGCCTCTTGGAATATGTTTGGCCTGAAGAAGAGCAAAATAAAGGATATTGAAATCACCGCCCTTAGAGGGTCAATAATGCTTCATAATCATTCATTCATTATCTGTTTACCCTCCTCTTATGTAGGACTTACACCCCCAGGACTTACAAGCGGATGCCTGGGGTCAGAGGCCCGTCGAGGAGCAGACACTCATGGATCAGACAGAGCATCCAGGATGGGTGATCAACCCGATGCCTGGTATGGGATGAAGGAAGTAGATGAAACGAAATGTTGGTGAAATGAATGAAAGGAAAGGTGATGATGGAGCAGTTGGTGGAATGAATGGCGGGGGAAACCGGAGAACCCGGAGAAAACCCGCCCAGACGCCGCTTCGTCCACCACAAATCCCACATGCAGGTCCCTGGGATTGAACCCGGGCCGCTTCGGTGGGAGGCGAACGGTCTAACCACTCGGCCACGGAGCCGCCCTTCATAATCATTTGTACACAAATTAATCTACCATATATGATGTATTACAAATTTATTTCTATTATCCTTTTTTCTTCTTATTATTGTATCTCTTCATTATTATTAGCAGTTATTTGTTATCCATTTATATGTTCCTTGTTTTTCTCGTTTAAATGTTATTTTCAAGTATGCTTTGTCCATAGTGGCAGCCTGATATACAGGAAGCAGTATTTAATACACGATTAATAAAAAATCATATTAGCTAGAGTTTACCTAATTCCAGTTTCTAATGAGCATCTGAAAGCGGAGATCCAAATTACTTACCCTTAGTTACTTGTTTTGCACCTTTTCTCCGTATTTATGATTCTTTTTGCACAGCTACATATAAAAATGTTAATGGAAAGCTAAAGGCATTCTAGTCACATGCTATCTTCCCCACCCTTCTTCGCACAAACTGCATCAGCTTCTGCATGCTACAGAATTGGAGTGTCTTGCTTGGAAAAAGTTCCTTTTATATCTAAACGCTATGACGCGCACATTCGCGCCAAAAATTGTAAAGTTTACTCTTATTGGTGTTTTCCATAGCGCTATATGAGAGCACAGACGTTCATTTTCGTGCAGTCACAATACTATCTGGGAATTCCTGTGCATCTCTGTCCTTTTCTCTCATTGGACGTCTCTCTCACTCGCTCATTCACTCATGCGTCACTTTTTTCAGTTCCCTGTGCTGCTGGGTCAGCTTTTGCCTAATCCTGTTTGGAGGCTATTTGGCTGTCTGCTAAAAACGAACTTACTAATCGCTTCAACTGGTTAACATGCTTTCCTGTAAAACATTTTTCACAAATATTCCTTCTTAAATGCATAAGATCATAACATTTTAGCTTACATGACATTTATAATATTTTTATGTGTGTCTGTTCCCCTCTATTTTCATTTTAATATGATATTTAATATGCTATTTATCCATTGCTGGACGATCAGATCTCAGCAAGGGATGTATCACAGGCGCTGAAGAGCCTAAGAAGAGGCAAAGCTCCAAAGTTGGACGGGTTGCCACTAGAAACTTTTAAAGTCGCACTAGGTAAATGAATAATATGAGTACGCTCCAAATATATATTGTTAGATCTGAATATGTTGCTACAGAATAGATTGTTCCGTGGTTAGCCTCCCTGTTGCGACAAGAACATTGTCCACCCCATTCGGACAATTATAGGGGGTTACTCTGTTACCAATTATGGAGAAAGTATAATGCAGAGTATTATACGACAGAAGAAAGTTCTGGGAATCAAAATTTAGCAAACTTTCAATATTTTAAACTAGTTTCAGATAAATCAACGTGCCATAGACGCCGCAATTATTCAAGAAACATTAAGACCGGGCAAATGTTAATTAAGCGATGAAGGCTTCATTGCGCTTTTGTAAATTTTAAGAAGGCATTTATTTAACAATCGGAGTGCGTTGTGGCATAAACTACAACACAATCAGGTAAAATGATTAGAGCACTGCAGGCAATCTATCAAAATGTGGAGTTCTGTATAAGTACGATAAGAACAGTGTGTCCAAGAGCTGTGTAAACTATAGGGGCGCGAGATAAGGATACATTTTATCATCGTTACCATTTAATTTCTTTGTGGATGATGATACTGGTGTGATGCTAGCCGAAAATATTGACGCATTAGTATTGAAAGATTTGCAGATTCCGCACTTTTATATGCAGATGACTTATGTTGTCTTCCCTGACAACTTGAAGTGGATGGTATTTGTTAGCCCCACGTTTGTGCGCCAAGTGGAATATTTGTTGGTAGTTGAAAGATGCTTCATGTTTATCTGCACAACGTATGGGAGCCAATTTGTCGCGGTAACTTCGTGTTATCTATTGCTGGGCGCCTGTTATTGAATTACTACTTTGAATGTTGGGTTCTTTGTCCTCCGGCTAGCTATTATTTCTCGGTCGAGCAAATCTCTTGATCAGGTGTGTAAACGGAAAGGATTTTGTTACTGAAAGATAACACTGATAAAAGAATTTGTTTTTACACTTTTATTACCGTCACACTTTATTCGTTTCACATTATCTTTTGATACACGCCAGACTGAAACTGTTATATTTTCTAATATCACTATAATCACTTATTTGCTGCACATTATTAATTCGCGTATTTCACATTTATAACTAACTTTACGACGCGAGAGATTCTGTAGAATTGCGACGTGTAACTCACGAACGATTCTGATGAACTAAGAGACGTTTAACTTCTGAATGATTCTGTTGGACTCAGCGACGTGTATCGCGTGGATGTTTTTGTTGAACTGGGCAATACTTGCCTCTGGCTTTAGCTTTTTATATTCCTACACCCCGATATGCCTAAAGAGTATAACCGAGCTGCTATTGGTTAATAAAACGCGCCAATATTAGCGTCAATTTTTATATCCAATCAAAAATTACGAAAACATATGCTCTAGGGAAAAAATTCCCGCCATTTCTAAGAAAAGCGCGCCAATCTGACGTCATTTGTTTGCCTCATCTAATTAATAAAAAACTCACCCCCTCGCTCATTGTTACCCGCTCTTATTGTCATTTTCAGTGAGGTCGTGTAAACTTATTTCCTAACAATGCTTATAATTAACAAACATCTCAAATCAATGTCATACAATAATGCTTATTTACACTACAATCACTCTGGCATTTACAATGTTGTGATATAAATTACTGCCACAAACTTGAGAAAGGTGTTGTTTTACGTATGGAAAAGCCGATTTGAAGTGCGTTTGCAAACGCACGTATAGTAAACAGTTTCCGGTAGCCTTCGCCCCAAATGTACTTTCAGGTAGCCTTTGCCCCAAGTTTAAAAAATATTTATGTTTGTAGTTTAACTGTTTCTTTAAATATTTACTTATGTTTGCCTCGGTTGCGTCAGTATTTGTTAGAGACACGTTTCTCTTAGCAGGGTTTTGGTGCGACAAGAATGTAGGCTTATAGATTATAATTTTACTTCACTCCTTTTATTAATACTTGACACGATGTAAATAACACATCACTGATACAGAGAGCAGTGAGATTCTTTTATGAATTACTTGCACTTTTTAACACGTTAACTATTTTACGTCTCACACGAATACGTATTATATTTCTCGAGGACGCATCACGCATCCAGTTATAATCACTGTCGGCAGGCAACTGAACTGATTTCAAGCGCCGAAACTTTGTAAATTTATGTATTTCAAGTCTCTGATTGGCTAATCCTACTCCAATAGAATACCTTCATTTAACTAAAGCTTTTTCTGGTTGTTGATTGGCTATTTTATAAACTGTCACTAAAATTACATTATTGCTTCCAAGAATGTCAAGTAGTATTGTTAAACTCTCAAACTTATTATTGCCTCAAGGTTACCTCATTGTTACCTCATTGTTAGCAACTTTTAACTTATTATTCTCACAGCTCCTACATTATTAAATTTCGTAATATATTCACATAACGTTACTGAACATGTTTACAATAATATAAGCATATGCAATGACTATTACATACATTTTACAAATTATTATATACACATATTGCTTCAAGGCGGGCTTTTATTGAATTTACATATATAATTAGACTGAAATTATTTAAGTGTTAATAATCCTGCCTTAAACTGATGAACTACAACGGGGACTAGATAGACAGACTTAGGATAACTGTAATGAATGGCTACTCACAGTTAATGTGAATAAGTTAAAACTGACTTTCAGAATGGTTCGGTTTATAGTAGAGGGTTGACATGGACATATACAGGACAGACGCTGGACAACGTTAAAAATTTCGTGTACTTAGGGCTAACATTTGCGATAAACGGAAAATGGACGTAACATATCGATATCACGAAACACAAGGCAAGAGTATAAGCAACAACCAAGCTTAGCGCTTAGTTTAGTTTGGTAATTAATCGACTTACTTTTTAGTTATGCTGATCATTAAGAGACGTTTTTCTAAAAACGCTTTCTTTTTAAACAGGAAGGCTCATAACGCGCATTTCGGGTGAAATCTGGGTATAAATTTTTTGAATGGAATGCAATACTTCCTCTAGCTAATATACGTGAGTAGTACATAAAGCAATAATAAATTTTTACAACGAGATTCTTAATTTTGCATTGTATAACACAGCTTAATAACACACATCTTGATACTTCCAAATGTGAATGACGTTGCAGCAAAAGTAAAAGGTTATAAATCCTCTGCACTATCGTTCAAGAAAGTTCGGTTAGCATACAGCCCGCAAGCTGATCTTCTTCGGAATTCAAAGTACGCCATAGGGTAATAACAAAACTGAAAAAGTTAACTGAAAAAACCAAAAAAAATTCTGATGTGTTACACTCACAAGACATTCTCTACTCTTGTACAAACTATTTTTAAAAACTCTTATTCTCCATCTATTTCATATTAATCGATATAAACATTTGCAGAAACGATATTTTGACATGCTAAGATAATTACATTTTACACATAGCGACCAGTTATAAAAATATTTGACTATCGCGTAAGGCGTACTATGTTCTCCTTGTTTTGTATTTGCAACGGCAATATAGAAATACAGTGACCTTTAAGCATCGACATATATCTTAATAGCTGGTTGCTAGGTGCAGCACCATTCTCTTTGCTACAGATTAATATTCTTTGAATATCCAAGACCAAAAATGAATAACAAATTCCCATTTGAGAAAATATGTATTGAAAAATTTAAGGGAATAACAAGCAATATCTCGAAAATGGTTCACTCAACAAAAAAATGTATATGACATAAATTGTGTATTTTGACGTGATTTTTGTGTAGTAAAATTTTGTCTATCTCTCATGGTTTACCAGTTATGCAAAAGTCGTTCACAATGAAGAATACTTTTGGAGACATTCCCAGAAAATTCAAGATATACATTTTATTTGTCATAAAAGTATCTTAAACATATGATATTTTAATCAAAATCGTTAGTCATTTTTGAGAAAATTAAAATTTTCGAAAAATGTTCCATGTAAAGGGTAGTCTGGGGTGGGGAGATTTTCTTGAAAACCTTCGTGTGGCATCTCGGAAGATACTGAACCTAAATACAAAGTTTGGCGTTTATCCGACTGTTCGTTTCTGATTTATGCTGTTCGCAGACACACAGACACACACACGAACATGTTTCCAAAAATGCTTTTTTTGGATTCAGGGGGTCTGAAAACATGTATTTCCGGTGAAATCTCGGCATCGAATTTTTGGGTGGAATACAATACTTCCCCTACTTGCTATACGTAGTAGAGAAAGTAAAAAAATCACACGCAAAACAGAAAGGGCATTATTGAACAGTAACATAACAAACTTTTACTAGGCTTGTTATCACCGTCACTTGATAGTATAAAACACCTGTCAATACCACCTGTTAGTATCCCATGCAAGTATTTAAAACTCCAGCGCGAAATGAAACTGCGACCGCTGGGTCAGAATAATGAACAAGTGTTTGGGTTCTGCTGCTACGCAAACAATGGGAAAGGATCAATGCGATAATAACGAGGATGAAGTGAATTTTATGCAATATTAGCTTACCTTTTATTCCCAGAGCAAGTGACAATTTGAATACAAATCTCGTTATCAACGAATCATCTCCTAAAGAAACAATCAGCGTGGATACCAGCGTTCGGTTGCGAATTGAAATCCCCGATAAAGTATTCACAGCTGCATAAAGAATCTTGCGCAGTGGAATGAATACTCGTTATGACGTGATAAGCAGAACGGGTATAATTTAATCCGATGCCTTATCTATATTAATGAACAGTATACTGTGACTGCGTACAGTGTATCGCAGGTAGGTACACAGTAACACACATTGAAAAAAAATATATAAAATCAAAGATAAAATAGAAGGTAGAGATACTGTGTGGACTGGATTTTATGTGGCACTAAACCCGCTATCTCTCTCCCGTTTCTCTTTTATCCATTCTGCTTACGCCTCCATCTTTATCCTATGACTCTCTCTATCCTAAAATTTCTTCTTATTTCTCTCACTCCCTTTCCACCTTTTTCCCTCCATCACTCTCATCCCTCTCTGTGCAACTTGCATATGATGTGACGTTTTGCAAACTGTTAATGAAGCTGATTTTTCTACGATGATAATAAAATTAAAGCGTATGTAAAAAATTTATCAGCACTAAAAATTGTGCCTCTTTCTTGCGCTTGCAATGCGATCGGACCATACTGTTTCTCGTAGCAAGGAAATTATTCATGTATAATAAAATTTATATGACCCGTAATATATTCCCCGTCCAATATGGAAGAAGATACAAATAAAAAATATTGAAAATATTAATTTTGGGAATTAATGATGAGTTTCTTTCCTTTGAAGTTTTAAAAGTTAATTATACTTATTTTTGGAAATTTTTGTTACAGATATAAATATTCATCCTATGGAAGTTGCATCCTTAGAATTTCAATTTTAGACAAACTTATCCGGTGCCATTATTTTCTAAATGGGACTTTAAGTATAGTATATGTATCTCAAGTTTTACAACAATCGTTTTGGTGTTCTTGCACAAAAAAGTAAATTCACTCACACCACACACACACTCTCTCTCTCTTTCAATCTAAAACTGCTATGTATAGCTTCAGGATAGTCCATTATATAAGCTAATGTCAATTATTTATTCATCAAATTTCAGTTTTGTTATAAATTTATACAAACAAAATCAGTTCATTCTCTCAACGCTATAGTACCATTTTATTATTATTATTTTCCATTACTTTATAGTTTTATGGAGTTATACTATAATTTCGTTGTCCTCCCTTCATTCATAATATGGCAGTAAATCAAAAAGCCATCAGTAAATTGTGAAATAACTATTTTTATCTTAACATTTTCTTTGTAGTGAGCCTTTGGTTGATCCTTCCCATTTCGGCAATTACGACAGTAGCTCTACTACATGCAGATATTTTGGACCCGCAGTCATGTGAGCCTACTGATCGCCCCGTTATAATGAATACTGGTTGGTCGAGTTGTGGGCCAATCACTCGGTGGCAGCCCGAGGGGACTCGGGTGGAAACACCAGAGAAGAGGACTTTCCTAGCAGGTCGAAAAAGCCAGGGCAGTTAGTCGCCGTAAGAGAGGTCTAATTAATATACACGTCTGGGCGACATACGCGGCGCAATCCAATGTTCTGGACTTATCAGAATTTTCGTAATCTACAGATTTTGGCAAGTAATCTTTCAAAATCATTGCTAAAGATTCGTGACGGTAAGCCATAGTGGGTGAACGAAAGTTATTCACATGTAAAAGTAAAGAAAGAATAAGCCATGTTAAGGGAATAATTCATGAGCTAGTTTCAACCGAAACATTAAAGGTATACATTTTAGAATAGAAACAATATTTGAATTTCAACGTTTTTGGGAGGAGCCAACTTTTATATCTAATGTTAAAGGAACAGAATGTTACGAATTGTTGTTGAATTTATACTATATAAAGCGTGTTTATTTGCTTAACTGTTAAATCGTACAAAGTTAAATGGGAAAAGAGGAACTTTGTGCAAGAGAAATCGTAATATCTCAAGTCTTAATTGTCAACTTAGTAAGTTTTGGAAATAAAGGGAGACATATGTTCTAGAACAGCGTGAAATGTAAATATACATTTGCCAAGGTAAAGTCCGATCCACGTCCTCTAGGAAAATCTATTTGTTTAGCTGACCTGTAATTAATCGTTTAGTGGCATGTACCTGTAACTATACGTCAAAGTATACTTACAACGGTCATTTAAAGCAAACAGATTGTAACTACTGACAATAGATTTAACAAAACATCTTACATGACTTATTTAAAGTTTATAAACCTACATACTTTAGTGTTAACGGCAGTAACAGTTCAAGCGTAACGTGAACTGCTTTATTCGTAATATTAAGTTAATGAAATACATTTTTATAAATAATTTCGCCGTAATGGGGAGCCAGAATGGAAAGCAACTGGCAGAAAAGAAAATAATATTCATGTTACCCTTCAACTGGACCGAATATAAATTCTCGTAAACACTCACATGACTTTGCCTGCCAACTGCTGATTTAAGCGCAGAAAACAGCAGTGTACAGAGACTAGCAGCATTGTTGAGATGCTTTCGGAGCAATATTCTAGTTTGTTTTTGGTATGTATGAAGTGCGTGCGTGCCAATGGCGTTTGAAGATGAGAACCCATCGTCGGTAATAAATGTGTTGTTGAAAATATTTATAACAATATTTTGATTTGCATTCATTTGCAGAAAACATAGCGTTTGTAATAAACAAAAGAATACTTACCAGTATTTTTAAATCTGAAAACGAAGGCACCTGGTGGCTATAAAAGGCATTTTAGCACCTCTTGATATTCTTGACTATCCATGCCCATGTGGCTAAGTGAATAAATTTTTCTGTTGGTCCTATCGTTTCTGAATTAAAAATACTTATGTAACGTAAACAATATTGAGAATACTATTTCGAAACCTTGATCAGTCACCATACAAAATATTATTATTATTTGAAATAACAGTAATTGTAATAATAATATACTTAAGCATGTAACATATCCAAATGCTTTATACCACGACAGTGATTTATTACTTCTTATACGGTTATTACATTTAGACTATACATATTTTAAAAAATAGCTCCCTCGTGTTTCAGCACAATATCTGAGCTTTCTCCGCATGTTAAATTTCCTTGTGTGTTTCTTATTTCCTTAATGGATTTTGGATACACCCTTCCGGACTTCAATATATGGTACGGGCTGTGTATCTGCCACTTGACTCTACATTTCTAGTTTCCTGTATATTCCTCCCTTCTTTGCAGAAAAAAAACAAATAAAACAAAATAAAATCAAACAAAAACTAACGTGACCTACTTTAAGAAGGAAAGCTACTATAATCTGAAGTTACAGACGAATACAGATTATAATTGAATGCAGAGTAAAGCCAGCTCCACAATGAAAGCTATATAGACCAAGTTCAAAGCGCTCCTTTCTCAAATGTTTTACTTTTAAGGACACATCCGTAAAATGACACCAATTTTTGAGCATCGCCTATACTTAAGCACCAAACCTCAGATATTTAGCACAGCTGGCCGTAACAGAGGTTCATGCCATTATAAGAATTAATTGTAACTGGCTTCAGATTTCCTTCTTTCCTTTTTTGGGGTAGAAGCTTTCTCTAGATAGGTAAACCAGTTATTGTGTGTATACAAGGGGCTAAAACAAGGGTAACGAAGTCGTCCTCCGTGGTCTGGCACGATGTTTATTACTTCTTCTTTTTCGAATATATAGTTTTACCTTCCTTATAATACCAAGATTTTCATAGAGTGGAACGATAATAATAAAATAATACTCAAATGAACCCAAGGTTCTAAAGAGCTTAACCATGTCCTATCCAAGACTCGAACCCGTGCTCTCCGGATCAATAGGTAGACCTGCAAAGTTTTACACTACGGAGACGAACAATCGATTGTGGTGGAAGCGGACACCGCGATGGCGCGGTGGTTGGTGGTGGTATAGGTTTTAATTTAGTTTTCACTTTCTCTACTGCCTACTTACAGTAAGCAGAGAATATTGCATTCCACCCAAAAATTTGAGGCGAGATTTCACCGAAAATATATGCTTTGAGGCCCCCTGAATCCAAAAAAAGTAATCTTTTGTACAGACAGGTCCGTGTATGCGTGTGTATGTGTGTGTGAACAGCACAACCCAAAAACGAAAATTCATATAAATAATGAAACTCGGTATTTAAGTCCAATATCTTCCAAGAATACGACACGAAGATTTTCAAGAAAATCCCCACGCCAACTACCCTTTACATGGAACATATTTACAACATTTAGATTTTATAAAAAATGGCTCTAATGTTTTGTTTAAAATACCAAGGTTCTAAAGAGCTTAACCATGTCCTAGCCAAGACTCGAACGCGTGCTCTCCGGATCAATAGGTAAACGTGCAAAGTTTTACACTACGGAGGCGAACAATCGATCGTGGTGGAAGTGGATAATCGATGACCGTCGAAGTGGGCAATCGATGGCGCGGTGGTTGGTGGTGGTAGTAGTAGTTTTTAATTTAGTTTTCACTTTCTCTACTGCCGATCGTGGTGGAAGTGGACAATCGATGACCGTCGAAGTGGGCAATCGATGGCGCGGTGGTTGGTGGTGGTAGTAGTTTTTAATTTAGTTTTCACTTTCTCTACTGCCTACTTACAGTAAGCAGAGAATATTGCATTCCACCCAAAAATTTGAGGCGAGATTTCACCGAAAATATATGCTTTGAGGCCCCCTGAATCCAAAAAAGTAATCTTTTTTACAGAAATGTCCGTGTATGCGTGTGTATGTGTGTGTGAACAGCACAACCCAAAAACGAAAATTCATATAAATAATGAAACTCGGTATTTAAGTCCAATATCTTCCAAGAATACGACACGAAGATTTTCAAGAAAATCCCCCACCCCAACTACCCTTTACATGGAACATATTTACAACATTTAGATTTTATAAAAAATGGCTCTAATGTTTTGTTTAAAATACCATATATTAAAGATATTTACATGAAAAATAAAATTTATATCTTGAATTTTCTGGGAATAGCCGTTGAAGACCTCTTCATTCGGATGGAATTTTGTATAATCTTGTGTAACTGGTAAACGCTAAGCGATAGACGAAAACGGACTACACAAAAAATGTAGATCTCTTTAAAACACACAATTTATTTCAAGTAAGTTTTTTTGTGGCATAAGCCATTTCTGAGATATCCATTATTAATGATTCGAATTTTTCAAATTTTGGTCAATCTTCAAGTCCTTACAACATTCAGTTATTTCTTGCGATTGCTGGAAATATCATGGAATTTTAAGGTTAGCATATAGCGTCCAGTTCTTAAACATTTGACTATCGCTGTTCCCTTTGCATCTATAACGAATTGTGTAATGTAGCTGTTTCTGCCAAAATTCTATTTGGATTAAAACGCAGCGGATATAAATATAAGCTTAAGTAAGAATAATTTGTATACCCACTAATAAAAGGAACAGGGTAGAGAAAGTCATGTGAATTTTCAGATCATTTTTTTTCATAAAATGATACAATGTTTCTACCGAACCGAAAACACAAACCTACCATAGCTCAAAGAAGTGACTTTCTAGGTTTTATACTGCGAGTACGTCACTGTTACTATTGGCCCTGTACTTCTCTCGTTACATGGCGATGAAATTGATTCGGACAGAAAGCTACATTAACGACAACAAGCTGGACTGGAGAGGATTGTTGTCTCGCTCTTAACGTTCTGTTTTATTGTTCTGTTACTACTGCTGCTAAAGAAGACCTAATGGTATTGTTCAATCAGTAAATAGAATGCTTTCTTTCGTGCTTTGTCTTCTTTCATTTCAGCGCGGCAATTAGATAAAGCTATCTTACTCATTGTACTTTCAGCTGACTGGGAAAGCACGACCGTCTTTTGTCTGGAAAGTGTAAGCTGCAGTTCTTTTGTTAGTTTTTCTGTTGTGTTGCTTCACATCACGTTTTTCTCCCTCAATTAATGATAATAGTTCAACAACCATACCTATTAAATTACCAACGGCGTATCAGTAGAAACTTTGAACATAAGTAAACAACTCAACTAAATGAAGGAATGATGTATTATTGAGTACAAGTTAGGGAGTTAAGTTAACATTTCGATTTATAAAATTCCATTACTGTAGAGTAGGGCATCTAAACGAACAATTTTATTGTGTTTTAATTCACACCACCCGCAATAAAAATGCTACTCCGAATGACAGAAAAAATCATCTAAAGGAAATTAAACTCGGATAAAATGCCTGAAATGACACAAAAACAAACCATAAATAGCACAAAAACTACTTCCATGGTTTATTCCATAGCGTACTGGTTTACCAACTTAGAAATCTAAGGTTCGATTCCTTACTGGGATGGGTACTCAAATGGAATCAGAATCTGAAAGAGTAAACGGGTGTGTTTCAGTAAAAAGAAGAGGTATGCCGTTTTACGATTTGGTGATTAGGTATTCTAGTATTGGGTTTTGAGTATTTTTTAGACTACTATCCATTATCAGCATATGCACAGAAGAGAAGGAGGAATTACAGAACAACGTTACAGTAGCATCTTACTCTACTGAATACTTGATGCATACAAAATAGTTTTTTTTTAAGGGAGAAGGAAACATAAGATATTACTTTTAGTTTCAGAATAGAGTTATAAAACTACTACCACTGCGCTTTGTATATAATTGAAACAAAATAGCTTATTTATGCTTTAAGCTTCTTTATGATATTTTTTTCACCGCATTAGACACACATAACAATACCTAAAATGAATTGTTATACGAACCAATATTGCAAAGCCCTCTTGACTAAACCTTATGGACTGAATTTGCTTATTTAAAAATTGAGGCAGTATTTTTAACACTTAAATGATTTCAGTCAAATTATATAATATGTAAATTTAATAACAGCTCGCCTTGAAGCAATATGTGTATGTAATAATTTGTAAAATGTATGTAACAGTCATTGCATATGCTTATATTATTGTATACATGTTCAATAATGTTATGTGAATGTATTACGTAATTTAATAATGTAGGAGCTGTGAAAGTATGTTAAAAGTTGTTAACAATGAGGTAACCTTGAGGCAATAATGAGTAAGGAAGTTTAAATGCTACTAGTCATTATTGGAGCAACAACAATATAATTTTAGTGACAGTTTATAAAAATAGCCAATCAACACTCAGAAAAAGCTTTAGTTAAATGAAAGTATTCTTTTGGAGTAGGATTAGCCAATCAGAAACTGAAAAGGAGAAAAATTTACAAGTTTGGGCGGTTGAAATCAGTTCAATTCCTGCAGACAGTGATTGTAACCGGATGCGAGATGCGTCCTCTGAAATTTAATACGTATTCGTGTGAGAAAATAAAATAAGTTTACATCTTAAAAAGTGCAAGTATTAAATAAAAGTATCTGACAGCTCTCTATATCCGTGAAGTGCTATTTAATTTGTGTCAAGGTTTAATAAAAAGGAGTGAATTTAAACTTAAAATCTTTGTCAGCCTACATTCTTGTCGCATCACGCCCTGCCGAGATATCATGTCTCTAACAATAATACTGATGCAGCCGAGGCAAACATAAATAAAATATTTAAAGAAACGGTTTAATTACAGAGTTAATGTATATTTGGGGCGAAGGCTAACGGAAACTGTTTAACATACGTGCGGTAGCAACTACTTCAAGTGTTCGGCGCCCCAACAGTTGAAATATAATACAACTCCTACAATAAAATAAATCTTCTTCAAATTGGCGTCCATACGTGGAGCTAATAAAAAATAATTCTCAAAATCCTGTTACATTCACATGACTTTCTCTAACTATTGTTCAACAAAATATTATTACGAAAGCTTATTCTCCTAACTACTTAATGTTGATGGCAATAAATATTAATAGAAACGGTTTTATTATACATTTTCTTGTAGATAGAAGGGGATTGGGGGAATACAGCTTAAGCGATTGTTAAAACTTTTAAAAGCGGGTGGCTATGCGATGGCTTTGAAATTCTGTTCTCTTTGTATGACCACGAGAAGAAAAAGAATAATGAATTTCTTCTTGAGAAAATTCAAAATTCAAACCAATATCTTGAAATGGTTAGCTCCACAAAAAATTTAATATCACGTAAGTTGTGGTATTTAATGAGATCTGTATGTTTTGTGTAGCATGATATTGTCTATTACGGTTTATCAGTTATACAAAAGTAATACAGAGTGAAGGTACACTTCGCAAGCTACACCCAGAAAATGTAAGATATACATTTTATGGTAATGTTGCTGCAGAGGTTGAAGTGTCATGGCGGACGATGTTACTGTGTAATGCCAGGTACTAACTGTGAAGCAGAGAAAACGCTGCGGCTATACCAAACACGGAAATAGTTGTAGAGTTGCGAAATGTTATACGCTGTGGTAATAGAAAAGTGCGAAACAGTAAATGCAATACAAGTAAATGATTACCGCGAAGTAATCAACAAATTAATGCCTACAGCTAAATAATTACGTGGAGTAGTATAAACAAATGTAATTCAACTAAATTATCTACCGAAAAGCAGTTAGCATATGAAATACAAATCAATAAAATAAAAATAAATGATACTGTAATTATATCCAAGGACACACTTGCATTTTAGTAATGCAATTGTTTACCTTAATAAAGGCTGTTTTGCATTAATGCATCTAAAATGAAAGGAAGATAAGTGTTCTGAAAGACTATGTAGAACCAATGTGGCTTTCTATGGTAGCGGTAGACGGCAACGAACGCCGAAGATGCGGAAAGGAAAAACACCGCGCAGGCAGTTCGGAGTCTTTTAGCTCACTCTGTAGAACGTGTAGCGGAAAACGGTTGCTGAGCGCTATTTGTAGCGGGAAATCGTCGGTCAGTTGCATCTGGAAAGCGTCGATCCTTGGGTTGATGTTATCTGCTGCAGTGTTCTCGTCGGCTGTTGAGTTTTCTATTCCTAACTTTTCGCTATATGTATGTAACTCTGGGTTCTCAGGGTTATCGTGGGTGATGGAAATTAACAATATATTTCATTTCCCTTAATCAGTGTAATTTATTATCAATTTAAATATTTATGGGCGGCTAGCTTTTCCCATTATTCCAATCCCACCACTTTAAATAAATCAGAAGCCTATCTGCGCGCGCACTCACTCCAACCCATATGCACACACACGTGCATCTGTCGCTAAGAGCGTAACGCTTCGTACCGACGAAATTATAGAAGAGAAGAGAGAGTGGATTCTGGGTCATGTTTGCCCTTATATACTTGAGCCTAGTGACGCTCACCTCTGCGTTCCAAAATGTAACGACGTTTCTAATTGGTCCTCAGACCGCGTTACCTTAACATGTATGAGAATACGTTGCTCCAAATTCGTGCGTTTACGCGTCACCCGGGCGCGTCTTGAAGCGGGTTCAATATATCCGTCTCTTTCTTTTCTCTATCTGTCTCTTTCTATTCTCCTGACCGTTACCGGTTCCCTGCTCGTGGGCTTGGTGAAAGGTGTGCTCTACTTAGAATTCTGTTTTACCTGGAATTTTGCTAGCTCCTCCGTTTCTTACAATTTGCTCTGTACAAATGTTGAATGTTTCTTGGTGAATTATCTTCTTACTTTACAATTCTTATTAATGTATAGCATATCCCCTTTCAAACGGGGTGGTAAGGACCACACCAGTTAAAGAGCTCCACAAATAAAACAGAATATAATTGTTTCTCACACCTTACTCCATTTTCGTAATTTGCAAATGTTTTAACTTCGTATGGTTTCCATTTCCATTAACCATCATAGTTTCTACCCAATCCTTATCATGTCTGTCTTTGTCTGGCTTAAAATAAATCTCAAGAAACAAGTTAGAACTAATGAGCAACAGGAAACACGGCAAAGAAAAGTAATCTATCTTAATGCATTCTACTCTCATTCGTGTAAACAAGTAGAGATGGCTAACCATGTAATATGATTTGCGACGCGGCGAGTGGGGGAGAAATGAGTTACCTCAGTGCTGAAATGCAGAGCAGCTATAACATTTATATCACACCCTTCTTCTGAACGTCATGGAAACAAAGCCTAAAACTACTATCGTCTGGAGGGTATTATTTCTATGCGTTTGTCAATGTGAATAATTAGTTTGCTTCGCAAGCATTTGGAAATAATATCAACAATAACAGCAATTGTTATCATTATTATCATTATTATTATAATTATTATTATTATTATTATTATTATTATTATTATTATTATTACAAGGTACCTATGTTGCGGTAGTAGTCAAAACGAATTTTAGAATACATGGTTCTTATGTTAACGTTATTAGTATTATCACGATTACCATTATTAAATGGTACTCAAATAGCAAAGGCATACACAGTGTTACCCTCCGCACATTTTTTAAACAACATAAGTAACTTGTCTATCAAATGATTAGAATTATATAAGATGGGGAGGTAGAAAGGCGGAGTTACATATATCAATGTCGAATTGATATATTGTGACATTTGTAATATTATTGGCATTATTGCGTACGTGACCTGGCGGCCCAGATCGGATATTGTGCAAGAGTAGAGGGGATGGAAAACTGGTTCCTAGTGTAGCGTGCTGACGCCGAGTTTAGCGTGGGTTTTATCAGTCGAGTCGAGGTTCTGCTAGCAACCAGGTGTGTGTGCAGCTTGTCCATGCATACAGCATGGCGTCCCCACCGACAGGCAAGGACGTATTGTAATTCCTTTTTATTATAATAAATGTTTACCATCCAGTTCGGATTAATGTAAATTTCTATAGTAGATAGACCCTTCCCTGATCCACATAATGAATTAGAGATATTGTTAGGAACCTTTAGGTATATTTTCATAATTTCGTTGAGTTATCCCCCGTCGTACCTCGCATAATGTGTGATACAATATTCGATCCGTTCACGGTACCTGTTGCTCTACCCCCATTGAGCTAGAATAAGTAAAGAGGTTACGACAATATGTCGTTCCTATAAGGGCCCTTTTCCCGTTTTCAAGTGTGCCTTCAGCATATCGGCTAATACGCATGGACACAACAACGACAGGAAGCACTTGCGTATCTGCCCAACATCGCTGCATGTTCATGAACACCCTGCTGCAAACTAGAACAATGGTCTATAATGCTCGTATTGGTGGTGTTTTACTGGATAGCGTTGTTCTGAAATTGCTGTTTTTTTAAGATTATTCAAGTGTTAATATAAAAACTATAACGTATACCCTGACAGTCAGAGTGGCGATATACTTGTGATGTGCTTTTTCTTTCATTAGACGATCCATGTTAAAAGTGTTCTTAGCCATCCATTTTTATATGATGATCTTAATTAGTTTCCTACTGTAATGAAACGCTCACCTGCTTTTTGCATTCACTGCCTCCCACGTTGAGGCATTTTAGCTGTCAGCATCGGAGTATTTCTTAGATTGGACTATGAGGCAGTATTTTATATCACAACACTGTGAATGCCACAGTGACTGTAGTGTAAATTAACATTATTGTATGACAATGATTTTAGATGTTTGTTAGCCATAAGCATTGTTAGGAAATAAGTTTACACGGCCTCACTGAAACTGACAATAGAAGGGGGTAACAATGAACCGATGGGGTGTGTTGTTTATCACTAAGAAGAGACAAACAAGTGACGTCAGGGTAGCGTGACTTTCTTTAGAAATGGAAGGAATATCTTCCCTTGAGCATATGTGTTAGTAATTGTGATTGGCTGACAAAACAGACGCTAATGCTGGCGCGAATTTGTTAACCAATAGTAGCTCTATTATAATGTTAGGCATTTAGGGGTGAAGGCGTATATATTCTCGAGCTATAAGCATGTTTCATGCAGTTCTAAAGAATCAATCGCGAGTTACACATCACGCAGTTCTAAGAAATCTCTCGCGAGGTACACGTCACGCAGTTCTAAAGAATCATTCGCGAGGTACACATCACGCAGTTCTATGGAATCATTCACAAGATACACGTCGCTCAATCTTGAAGAATCTATCGTGAAGTGCACATCATTCAATTTGGAAGAATCTCTCGCGTCGTAAAGTTAGTTACAAAATGTGAAGTACGCGGCAAGTAATACAACAGTAATTACATTCGGAAATATAATAGTTTCAGTCAGGCCTGTATAAAGATTAACGATGTGAACTATTAATTAAGTGTGACGGTAATAAAAGTGTGAAAATAAATTCTTTTATCAGTGTTATCTTTTAGTAACAACGCCTTTCCGTTTACACGCCCTACTCAGAGATACTTACTTAACTGAGTAATAATAGCTAGCCGGAGGACAAAGAATCCAAAATTCAAAATAATAAAACAATAACAGGCGCCCAGCAAATAAGATAACACGAACAGATTACCGCGACAACTATAACTGTACTACAGACTTTGTTTTCAGGTAGCTTAATGCGTCTCATTCCTTAGATATATCTGGGTTTATGAGATCCTACATATTCGGATAATTTCTCCTGAATATCCACTATGAACTACATTTAGTTATTTGCATCATAGTTTGAAAGAAATTTGTCACTATTTAAAAGAAAAACAATTTTCTGACATGCAACGTATTTTGTCATTCTTCCATTTTAAATGCGTTCTTTGAAAAGACAAAAGTATATGCATTATATACTTTCTAATGGCATTATATATTATTGCTTTATCCTAGCGTTAACTTTTTTTATCATCACTATAATCATCATATATTTCCTCGGGTAAGATGACCTTCAGATAAGGCGATGTATAAATTTGCATCAAGGTTCCATAGTTTAAGCATATATGTGCTATAAGACGGTCCCCAAACTATCAAAAGCCTGTGAATTTAGTTCAAACAACTTCCACTATAAGTGTAATCAGCACAAAACTTGTAAAGTGTGGGCCTAATCATGAAACCAACGAAAAGAAGGAAATATGAAGCAAGTATCAAGTTAAAAATCATAAAATATGCTAAAGAATCGAACATCCGTGCTGCAGCAAGGGCTTTCGACATAAGTGAAGATGGTAGGTGATTGGAGGAAGAATGATGATGCTATTAAAGAATTCCAATGAAAAATATTCCATGAGGAGAGGAATAACCTGCTGGCCAGATTTAGAAAATAGCCTCGCAGGATAGGTACCAGAGGAGAGGCAGAATTATTATATTGTTATAAGAAATATGATCAGACCTTATGCATTAAAGTGGGCACAAGCCAATCGAGATCAAGACAAGGCATTTAAAGCAACAGTGGACTTGTGCAATCCTTTCAAGGCATAAAACAAATATTGTGCAGAAATTACTAGATTTGGACCATAAAGTCGTGAGTTTTCACAATTTTACTATTGGTATGTAGCAAAAATACAATTTTCCATTATCTAATACTCGAAAAATAGATGAAACACCGATGAACTTTGACATGATAAGCAATAGAACTGTGGAAGCATAAAAATGTTCAAGTCAGAAGTTCAGGCCATGAAAATACCAGATTTACAGTAGTATTAACATGCATGCAGATCGAAATAAGTTAAAACCGATCGTCATTTTTAAGAGGAAAAGTACTCCTAAAATAAAATTCTCGCCAGGGATGAAAAGGGGTGGATGGACGAGAATGTTATAGAATTATGGATGGAAAATATTGGCAGAGGCAACCAGAGGCGAAATCAGCACTGTTGGTATAGGATATGTTTCGCAATGAGAAGACTAAAAATCGGTTAAAACAATACTAAGATTACTGTTATGCCGGGTGGTTTAACATCGATGCTACAATAGACCATTCAAAGATCACATGCGTGAATAACAAAATAACTAAATGATGAGTGGCGAAATGTCGTGTACGAAAGGTGGAGCTATGCGGGCTGCGTCACCTGATGTGCTATGTGATTTCGTGATTAAATAATGGGAAAAGGTGAAGGTGGAAAAGCTATCAAATAATGCTATCGATGCCACTGAGGATGATGATGACGAAGCGGAAATGACGAGCTTCTCAACAACGAAAGTGAGGATTGCTTGAGGAGCTGTTTGCCTTAGATGGGGAATGTAAGGATTTTGGAGGATTTTAAATACACAGGTGAGTGATTTGTTTTATTTTATAGTGCTTTTAATTTTATTAATGTCAATCTATTTTTTGTATCTGTCCTATAAGATGATCCCAGATTCCAAGGCTATTTTTTATGATTCAACTATCGTCTTATCTGCAGAAATATACGATGTGTCTCCAACAATTGAATGTTTTATTTCGCTCATTCCTGGACAAATTTGGTAACTACCTGCTGTGATCGTACACCTGGAGCCTATGCACGGACTCAGTAACAGCAAGACATAAACGATGCAACTGCCGAGATGTAGAATTCTGTTCCTAATAAATTTAACCAGGGCGGTGAACTTGCTAGGGGTTGATTCGAGGCTCCTGGAATGGTCCTGCTATAAATCTTCAACCTTTCTAATTCGTCCTACTTCATTGAATTTGGTGGAACTGGATACCATCATCAGGCAGCAAGCTAGGAAGTACCATATGCGAAAGTGAGAGTATTCTAATCCTGTGAATTATTAAACTTTAATCCTATGTTACATGAAGATTAGATATCAATTATAAGATAACATGGGACATTTGATCAACGAACCGCGATTTATATCACAATGGGTGATTTATATCACTATACTACGTATAGTAAGTAGGGGAAGTATTGTATTCCACCCAGAAATTCGATACCGAGATTTCACTGGAAATATAAGTTTTGAGACCCCCTGAATCCAAAAAAAAACATGTTTCGAAACATGTCCGTGTGTGTGTCTGTGTGTGTGTGTGTGTGTGTGTCTGTGAACAGCATAACTCAGAAACGAACAGTCGGATATACACCAAACTTGGTATTTAGGTTCAGTATCTTCCAGAGATGCGACACGAAGATTTTCAAGAAAATCCCCCACACCAGATTACCCTTTACATGGAGCATTTTTTGAAAATGTTAATTTTCTCAAAAATGGCTCTAAAGATTTTGATTAAAATATCGTATGTTTAAGATATTTTCATGACAAATGAAATATATATCTCGAATTTTCTAGGAATGTCTCCAAAAGTAGTCTTCATTGTGAACGACTTTTGCATAGCTGGTAAACCATAAGCGATAGATAAAATTTTACTACAAAAAATGTAGATCGCCTTAAAGTACACAATTTATGTTATATCATTTTTTGTTGTTGAGTGAACGATTTTCGATATATTGCTTGTTATTCCCTTAAATTTTCCAATAATTTTACTTTTTCTCAAATTCGTCATTCAATTCTTTATATCCTGGACATGTAAAGAGAATGGAATACTCCACATAGCAAGCACCTCTTAAAATATTTGACTATCGCTTAAAGCCTACCAATTCCCCTTGCATCTAAAAGAAAATTAGCAATAAGATTGACATCTCGATATCTCGATTAACATGAAGCATATGGCGAATAAGCGTTTGTAAAAATAGTTTGCACAAGATTAGAGAAAGTCATGTGAGTGTAACACATCAGATGTTTTCACCTACGTTCATTTGTTTTACTCCCAGCATAGCACTTCGATTGAGTTAAGGAGCGAGCAAAGGTATTAGCGTGTATTGGTAGTTCGTATGCTGGAAGCTCAAATATTTAATTATTAAAAGACAAAGGTAAAGATAAACCCATGTTATTCTTTTTGGATCATCACTTGGAGGTAGGATTGTCTTCCTAGGACTCGCAATAGTGAGCTAACCCGTGAGTGATTTCCCCACTTCTGATTTTCGACTATCTTGGACAAGTTGTGGTTAATATAGTTTTTTTTCATTTTACATACCTATCCAGTTCTACTACAACTGTAACTAATGTGTTTTTCAGAAACATGAAATTCCTAAATCACTACAACAAAATACGATGTAGTAATCGCAACTTATCCTATTGCAATTACCTCACTGAATACGCATGCTAAAACTTGATAGTTTCCATTCAGTTATTTCATTTCGCATTTAAATTTATGTTTGCTTTGATAAGATAATTATTTCTAGGCCGCCAGTTAAGCTCAGTTAAACTACCGGAAATCTATATTGATTGATAACCCATACTGACAGCATGATAAACAATAAAACAGCAAAATTCCAATACACAGATGTACAATAAAGTTAATTATAGCTGATAACCGTACACCTAAGTTGATTATTCCTCTTTTTACATAGTTTAGTGTAAACATTCCCTCGTGTTAATTTATTGAAAATTAATATAAACCGCGTGCAACTGTTTCAAAAGTTAATATGGCAGATTCGTGACTATTAAACTATAAATTGTATAAATGAGGAACGAGGAATGCTCCCCAACCATCTGAGATTTATGAGAGTTACTAGCTTTCTGTGAGCAACATTAGAAAGACTAGGAGCAGGGGGTACAGGAGATTCATTGTTACACCTGTGGGGAAGCACTATATGAATCAGCTATCTCTTGCTAAGACCCATTAAAACTGCACATTACCACTAATTAGTCATCATTTCCCCTTTGTGGAGCATTGATTTTCTCTGCAGGTACATTTTCTGCAATATCCTCATTTATTCCTGCATCTAGCCAGCACTAGTAATTAAGTAGAACCTCTACTAATTAAATAACACATGATCTAGCTTCGCCTATTTGCTGCTATAGAAATATTTCCGTGATCTAGTCTACTATAGAATTGAGATCACTAAATTCAATACTATGTACGAGTCAAATCCGGCGACCACCAATCGCGTAATTCAAGATAGTCATATCTTAATAGTGTAATAACGTAGCTGCTTGATATAATGGGGGGAAAGTAAATTCCATTAGTCCTGTTTTGTTTGGAGGACGTTATGAAGGTTATGGTCAATTTATTTTTTTTAAGCGGGAACCTACATTTTGATGTTGCTTTCTCATTAGAAAATGGTTTATAAACAACTGTTTATTCTGTGATGAGGAATAAGGAAACAAAAGAAAAAATTTTGATCTCCAATTACGAAACGAACCTTCACCCTCAAATGACCATCCATGGATGGTCCAACCATTCATTGCACTCCTCGTACACAGCCATTCAGAATTTTCGTTGTTATTAACATCAGTATAAGTATAATTCCAAAGTACTATATACAAATGTTGTTTAGTTTTTTTCATGAAAATGGAGGAAACAACATAAGAAGGTAGGTTCCATTTAAAAAAAATAATTGCCCCTAAAATGACAATCACAACGTCCTCCAAAACAAAACACAATAGTGGCATTTACTTTCCCCCATAGTATGAAGCAACTTTTATTAAAGACACTTCTTTCTACAACGTTTAGCTTTGGAGATATTGTATAGTCTCAACTTAAATGGTCCATCCTGTATATGTCAAGTTCCGGAGCATAAACATAAAGTTATTCTTAGTATCCCAAGAAATGGTAGTGTATCTTTCCCGGTACACCCTTTTCTCAACATCCGAGGATTCCTAATAGCGGTATTCCTTACTTTCAGTTTTTCAGTTTTAGTCTCGGGATCGAAATTGTTAAATCCAAGTTTATTTCACTGGAACAAGCCATTTTTGGTTTAAGGAAACATTTTGGATCCCAAAACTGCAAGCTTATATTTCAAGAGATGATTTTATAATGCTGTGTAGTTGGTCTTACACTGCCTTGTTTAAATTATGTAAGTGCCCTCTCTGAAACGTAACATCTAGGCAAGATACTTAAGTGATGTATACGCGCTGTCCTGTCCCTGTGTTTACAATTAAATATCTTCCACTTCCACTACGTCGTAACAGTTCGGGGTCGAGCCAGAGCCCTGCCAACCCGACACCCGTTCTCACGTTCCATTTACGCACGGCAGAAATGGACAATTATCCAACCGGTATGGGAGGTGATGTGGCCAACGCTTTCTCCAGCCGAAAAGTTGGCTTTCATGGCCGGTATCGCTGCCTATCGCAGCTCCTCAATTTCCCCTCGATGCTGAGTGGGCAACGTTCTTCTATCCGGGACTTAAAATACGCAGCCCAAAGGTGGGATCGAACCCGGATGCATTCTGTGGCCTGGAACCAAAATTCCAGCTCCAGCCTAATCGCCACAGTGCAAGACATTAAATCGCTTGTGAAGTACAAAATCAGATATTCTTATTTTCAGTTGCTCCAAAATGCATTTGTGTCTCTAGAATTTTTACATAGTGCATGGTAACGTGGACATTTATGTATAACTAGTTAGAGTTGGAATACGTATAGCCATATAAAATTGATTTCGATTCCTTCTCGTCATTGAATATTTTCCGTTTTCATTCCTAATGAAACTTTAGAACACAGGTTCTCAAATGCAATTGTGTAACTTTAACCGAATGTAAAGATTCCGGTGTGTACATTGAAAAACTTTACGAACACTTTTTATATTTATGATGTAGAATATTAAAAAATCCGATAAGTTTGACAACAAAACGTTTTTCATTGGTAGGTGAGAAAGCTAACACTTAATACATAAAGTACGGTCCACAGCGGAGTAGAATGAACGATCTGTATCCGATGAGGCAGCGAATATTTTACTGCATTACGGGGACATGTTAATGCTGCTAGTAAATTAATAACACGATTTAAACCATTTAGCCTTGCTCTTTCCATCTTATTCTGGGTCGATCTTGGCTTCTCTGTTCTTCTGTTAGATAGGAATATGCCGCAAGGTAAATAGATACAGCAGTTAGAACTACTGGATATAAAATATTTGCGTGATTATTAAAATATTTAGTAAAACTAAATAAAATATTATTTTTGTTTAACATTTTAAGAAAACATAATAAAATTAATGGTTTTGTGTACGGATTTAATTATTGTATTTTTGTGCTAACATTCAATATTAAAAGGAAAACGATGTACCACGAGTGGAAACGGTACAAATGAATGCGTATACTAAGCGGCGATGATACGACAGAAGTCTGAGGCGAGTGTGTGGCCAGTTATTCAGACCGCTGTTGCGACGTAACTACAGTATTAAATTACGATTTGTGAAAAACAAAAATGCTAAATTGTGGTGAGTCGAGGTGCTTAAGTAAAAAAGCGAGGATAACAAAAATGAAGAGCATTTGTTGTTCTAACACATACTTAAAAAATACTTGCCTTAATCCTAGCATAATTATGAATAGACAAGAAAACTAAGGTTCCCATCTTCCAGGCACAAAATAATCCAAATACTCCGAAATAATCATTATAGTTACATCTGCACCAGTTAAAAGTAAGTTTCTTCCTTCCCATCCTCCCTTCCTTCCTTGATTTCTCTCTCTGTCATCGTTTAACGTACCACTAACAACTCAGGTTCCTGAGAGGCGATGAACGAAACCAGTAGAATTATGTTCAACGGATTAAAGGATCTGAGATTTAAGATTTGTTCCATGATAGGGATAAACCTCTAAGTTTTATCCAGGTAACTCCCTCCAAGCACCTGAAATACGCTACGCGCCCAATAATAGCTGATAATCTTCTTTGGTTAAGTTAATTACGCATAGATTCACTGGTGCTTTAGGTTCGCAAATGGATTGTAGCTCTTGTGTTAAATGTATCTGTTGGCCATAGCATGAAGACCTATTTTCTTTGTCTGTTGAAGTCTGCTCATAATTGTTAGCTATACTTAGTCAAGCTAGAATAATGAAATTTTCCAGTTAATGTGGCTGGAGTGACTGGCGATTAATTCCTGTGCCCTGTCATTTCAATCCTATAAAAGGAAAGAAGAAATATTAAAATTTACGGAAGTAGAGAACTGGTAAATAATAAACATGAATATGGACTTTCAGATTATCTTAACGTTATAAGGGCGCTGCAGTAAAACATCTTCAATGTTTAGAACTGAATGCCACAACACGGATCGTTGATCTTCAGTGTTCTAAGCTAAGCTTCTTGGATACCTTCTGGAGAAATTCCTAAAAATATTGGGTTAAAGTGTGCCCGTATTCATTAATGCTTCAAGGGTTACTTTAAGCTGCCTCACTTTTCATCTAACATTAGAACGCGATACGATTAAATCGATTTAAACTTCCAACGCCATGATAACTAGACACCATTCACAAGAAGTTTTCCAGGAAAGCTAGAATCGAAATTTTAAATTTTCTCTCAACTAGTGGAGATAAAAACAGCTGCAATCCCCTACATGAAAATGCAGTGTTGCTAACGACCTCACTTCTGATCTGCATTATTCTATGTCACACACCAACTTTTCGCAACTTTCCCTGTGACCATTAAACGGAGGAATAGAAAGCAACTAGTATGATCTTTCCTATTGTATGTTCTGCATGCCCTTCAGCGAACAACGCTTTCAACTGCTGATGAAGGTGACGCCAACACTCCCGGACTTATTCTCTAGGAATTCTACACCTCATTAGGAAGAAACATAGCATTCTAAGTAATCCAAACAAATGGCAACGTTTACCAAGTAGTTTCGATTCAATAAATATTTATTAAGCTCCCTTCTAGCTTGGTATAAAAATAGCTGACACCTTCCTATCTTCTGTGAGAAAGTGAGTGTCAAAGTACACTGCTGTAAAACAATATATTGAGGCAGTATTTTTAACACTTGAATGATTTTAGTCAAATTATGTAATATAAAATATAATAACAGCCCGCCTTAAAACAATCTGTCTTAGTAAACATATATAAAAAGTGTATATTACAGTTATTGTATATGTTTATATTATTGTATACATGTGTAACAATGTTATGTGAATGTATTACGTAATTTAATAACGTAGGAGCTGTGAGAATAATAGGTTAAAAGTTGCTAACAATGAGGTAACAATGAGGCAACCTTGAGACAATAATGAGTAAGAATGTTTAATAATACTACTATTCGTTCTTGGAGCAACAACAATGTAATTTTTGTGACAGTTTATAAAATAGCCAATAAACAACCAGAAAAAAGCTTAAGTTAAATAAAGGTATTTATTGGAGTAGAATCAGCCCATCAGAGACTTGAAATACAGCAATTTACAATAGTTTACGTGTTTAAAAAGTGCAAGTAATTAACAAAAGAATCTCACAGTTCTCTATATCAGTGAAGTGTTATTTAAATGGTGTCAAACGTTAATAAATGGAGTAAAGAAAAACTTATAATCTGTGTAAGCCTACATTCTTCAGTCGCACCACGTCCCTGCAAAGAGAAACATGTCTCTAACAATAATACCGACGCAGCCGAGGCAAACATAAATATATAATATTTAAAGAAAGAGTAAAAATACAAAGTTAATATTTTTAAACTTGGGCGAAGACTACCGGAAAATTTTTTCCATACGTGAGGTTGCAAATATTTCAAGTTCGGCTCCCCAACAGTCGAAATATAATACATCTTCAAACTGAGTTTCCATAAGTGAAGCAAACAAAACTTCTTCAATCTGAGCTATATAAATAAGGAACTCTTCTGTGACGAATGCACTTGTCATTTGGTAGAGATCATCTGTTTATCATAAGTACACAGAGCTTTGCATATCAAATTTGCGAGTGGGCAAAGTAAAAACGTTAACACGTATAAAATAATGAACCAAAGGCTTAAAGTAGGAGACTGTAATTTTCAATAAGCGCATATTGGTAACAGTGCACATATTCTTTTATTATATCTTCTTCTACTTCTACTTCACGGTTTTAGGCCGTTTAGTCTGTTCCGGCTCCAAACTCTTGTTGTGTCCATCTCTTTTTTTGGTTGCCCTGTGTTTCTGCATCCTTGGGGTCTGTAGTTATATGTTACTCGGGGTATCCTATTTAATGACATTCTTTCTAAGTGTTGTTTCCAGTCAGTTCTATATTCTGTTATTACTTTATTTAACGCTTTTATTTTTAACTTTTGCCTTATTTCGTTCTTTGGCTCTTTATCCTGTCTTGTGTATCCTGCTATAGGACTGAGAAATTTCATTTCAGCTGCCTTCCTTCTTTTGTTTTCTGCTGTCACTGTCCCCACTTTCCACTGTGGGGATGGCCATTGTTTTATACAATTTTATGAATATTTTCTAATTTTATTATTTTAGTGTTCTCTTTAAGGTTCCCGTTATGTAATTGAATTTATTTAGCTTTTTATTAACGTATATTTCAGACCCATATGTTATTTCACATCCTATAAAATTAAATTTTGACACTTGTTCTATACTTTTATTTTCTACAATTATTTTATACCGAACCTTTAAATTCCATTGCTTTTTTGATACTAAATTTAGTTTGTATGTCATACTTTGAAGTTTTATTATACATTACGAACTGAATTACCTTACTCATATCTAATGCAATTGAAATATTCATATTGCAGTGGCTAAAAGTTCAAAATCTCTTTATCTTTTAGATAGGAGCCTAGTCTACTTCTATTATTGCGTTGTCAACATTTAAGTATTAATTTTTACGAAAACAACCAGTCTTCTAAAACCTATCGAACACAAAATAAACATCGCCTAAACTTATACATCGGATACTCAAACAAACCATTTTTCATCATTTAAAACCGTAAGCCAAATCTAACGGCGTGATTCCTCAGGACCATTGGTAAACGAAGGAAATGAATGGCTGACTGCAACGTGTTTTACAATAACGTACAACATGCATTTCCCTTGTCCTCTAAGCCTTCCATGATCATTAACTTCGCCCTTGTTTAATCAATCCTTTACTTCTCAGCGAGTTCCTGTGTATGCATCGGAATCAAGATAGACCTCTCTTTAGACGTCCCCCCCAGCCCCCAGTTGTATGCTACTGTTTTAGACGCCTCCTTCTCATTTTAAGACAATTATTGATCACAAAATGCAAATTGTAATTCATTATCACGCTGGGTTACATAGAGAAAAAATTTAAATTCAATTGTATTTTATTTATGGATGCTCTATTACTGCTGTGGACCTGAGCGTCCCATTTTATATTGGGCGTGAAAGACTGGTAATTTAGCTTAGAGAACTCTTTATCAGGCTTGAGGTTCTTTTACGTGCCGTAAATCTAACGACACGAGACCACCGGCTTCCCTACCGAAGGAAGACATGCTAAGGACTTTTACGACATAGAGAGATAGAGAGAGAGAGAGAGAGAGAGAGAGAGAGACAGAAGGAACTTATATTCCTAATGGTATTCTCTTAACACTGTACTTAGAAATCCGTAAAGTACTCTAATGTTACCCACAAATAGGATCAAGCATAGATATGTGCCTTATAAATCTTTAATTAAAAGAAATATTCGTACTTTTTGGCTTGCTTGCTTTTTCCACCCATTATAAATCTCTTTTCCATGATTCTAATGCTGAATTCAAATATATAATCATAATTTTCCATCAGGCATAGCTTGCCTGTGGCAGCTACATTTCAAAATCGGAGTTTAGTATTCTCTTTGGCCTGTCAGACGATTCAACTTATATTTAGCGGTTTTATTCAAGATATATTTACATAAATGATATGGTATATTAAACAAAAGCACGAAAATGCAACATTGTGCAGGAATATTAATGTTTCGACTTAACCTCATGTTAACATGTGTTAATTTTTCGACCTCATCTGGCATTATGTTGCGTCACAGTAGTTAGTATTGAACTGGACGTGAGCCTTTTGGCATGATATTCACTAGTGAAGTATTTCCTTATTTTTTATTTAGACGCGTATTGTGTATAGCGTAGTGTAGTGTTTTAGTTTTACATTACGCCAAGTATGTATCTAAATCTGCAGATGATTTCTGCTACATTTGCGGTGAACTGACCTTCAAGTGAAAAACTGTTATCAACTTTACTTTGGCTGTCAAGCTGGTGATTATGATAAGAGCTGGGCCCCGAATATATGCGTGACTAGACGAGTAAACGGAGGGACACCTAGCACTGCGTTCCTCAAGGGATCTATTGTGCATACACTCCCGGGAAGAACTAAAGAGGTGAACGAACCACAGAAGACACACGGGTCGCAGAGCGAAGGCGGCGCAAGTGGACAGAGACAGGCATGACCACCCGGCCACGGGAGAGTCGCTCGAAGACGTCCCTCCAGTGGGACGGGCAAACATTTCCAAAGCGCAAGCCTCTGCGCCATCTGCCCGACACCGACCGAACTACAGCCCCGAAGGGTAATGAAACGAGAGGAAATGGGGGGAGAATCGTGGTAGAATACACCACTCCAGCACTCGCCTTTGTCAACTAGGGAAAACCACAAAAATAAGCCCATGTCAAAGTAGGGGGCGATCGGGAATCGGGCGCGGCACCTCCCGAATGGAGCCCTCTAATTCGGCGAGTACATGTTATAATTCATGTATTTGGCTGCTCACTGGGTGGAAAACTGATACACGTCATACCCATTTGCAATTTCCACGATTTGGAGGACCCTAAAAATCACTTAAACGATTTTTACATCCTCTACTACGTAGGAGAAGTAATGTATTCCACCCAAAAATTCGATACCGCGATTTCACTGGAAATATATGTAGACCTCTGAATCCAAATAAAAAGCATTTTTGGAAACACGTGCGTCTGTGTGTGTGTGTGTGTGTGTGTGTGTGTGTGCGTGAGTGTGCCTGTGTGTGTCTGTGAACATCATAACTCAGAAACGAACAGTCGGATAAACACCAAACTCGGTATTTAGATTCAGTATCTTCCAGAGATGCGACACCAAGTTTTTCAAGAAAATCCCCCAACCCAGATTATCCTTTACATGGAACATTTTTCGAAAATTTTAATTTTCTCAAAAATGGCTCTAACGATTTTTATTAAGATATTATATGTTTAAGATATTTTCATGACAAATAAAATGTATACTTTGAATTTTCTTGGAATGTCTTCAAAAGTATTCTTCATTGTGAACGACTTTTGCATATCTGGTAAACCTTAAGAGATAGACAAAATTTTACTACGCAAAAAATGTAGACCGCGTTAAAATAAACAATTTATGTGATATACACTTTTTTTGTTGAGTGAACCGTTTTCGAGATATTGCTTGTTATTCCCTTAAGGTTTTCAATACTTACTTTCTCAAATGGGAAATCCTTATTCATTTTTTTGTCTTGGATATGCAAAGAGCATTAATCTGTGGCAAAGAGAATGCTGCTGCACCTAGCAACCAGCTATTAAGAGATATGTATGTGCTTAAAGGCCTCTGTATTTCTATATTGCCCTTGCAAATACAAAACAAGGGTAACATAGTAAGCCTTAAGCGATAGTGGCCGCTGTGTGTAAAATGTAATTCTCTTTGCATGTCAAAAGATCGTTTCTGCAAACGTTTATCTCGATTAATATGAAATAGATGGAGAATAAGAGGTTGTAAAAATAGTTTGTACAAGAGTAAAGAAAGTCATGTGAGTGTAACATATCAGATTTTTATTTTTGTTTAATAAACATTAAGGGAATCACATCTAAAACAACATATACAGTTAAGTATGCGAAATTTCCATTCGCTATGAGGCCTTTCTTACACACTAAACAGTACCCTGTACACTGTGTATGCAGATATTAGGCATGAGATTAAGTTATTCTGATTCTGAGATGAAACTGCAAAAAGATGTTAGAAAAAGTATACCCCCGCCGCTATAACGTTGCACTTGACAGCTAGCGTTTAAGTTGGTACACTCGCGAAAAAACAGATGAAAAGCTTCAACCGTTTGACTTCCTAAGCCAATCACAAGGCAGCATTCCGGATGGTCGATGACAAAGCGGAACCGGATCTAGATTCGGCTCTGTTGCCGGATGTAACTATTCCCAACCACGTGCTTCAGTTTGTGAATCTCTAGCAGAGCGTCGAGTTGTTCTTTGCAAGCTACACATTGTTCATTGTTATTTGTTATTTAGATTTGTGGTTATTGTTTGATAGTTTTGTTATTGTTCGTATCTATTTTATATATATTTCATTCATATTATTTATTTAAACAAAACTTAAGTGCGACAATGTCGGAAAAACGACGCCGATCGCCAAGTGATGATTCACGAAGTGAAAATCCTTTGCGCCGAGGTGTGCCACTTAATAGTCAGGCATTGGAACTATTAAGGAGAACTCGGGAGTTCTTTGAACAGGAAAAGGAGTACGTGAAGCTTCACGGAAATCCCTCTATTCCTGCTGATAAAGCCGTACAACGAACTGCAGCAGCTCTTGATTTAAGCACGAGAACTGTTGTTCACAAAGGAGTGAAACTAAAAGAGAAAGAGGACAAAATTCCTGAACCATCTGGAACACAACAGGTATTTCTATCAACTCCAGGGAAGAAAAAATAAAGAAGCCTCGTCCAGTCACAAATATTGATGCTTTCCAATTAGACGCCATACGTAGACACATTTATGCCTATTATCATAGAAAGGAGTATCCGACCATACCAAAGCTGCTTATATCGCTTATTTTCAATTAACAATAATAATACGAAATAGTTATTATTCAGTGACGTTCGCTACTTACGTACACTTTTTGTATGCGGCTTAGACACGATAGAAATGAGAACAATCAGCTGTTGTTGTTTACTAGCCACTCTGGCAACGTCGCAACCACGATGTAGCCAACCTTACGCGAAGCCACATGAACTGTCAAGTGCAACGTTATAGCGGCGGAGGTATAGTTATAGTAGCTATCATAGTTATTTCAAACGCTATCTCTGTGCAGAAAATGGTATTGTTTTTTGTAATAATATTTGTTCTGTATTGGAGACCCATGAGTATCAACATCGTGACTGTTCATACTCTTCTGAAGTTAGCTTGAAGGCTGTGCTGCTACATATTGGCAATTACCTTCCGTCAATACCTGCAGTGCATGTCGCTGATATGAGAGACATATGAAAATATGAAAAACTAGTGTTGGAGAAAATCCAATATGAAAAATATAATTGGAATATCTGTGGTGATTTGAAGGTCTTTGTATTATTTTTTGATTTGCAACTTGGGTACAAGAAAATATTGCTGCTTTTTGTGTGAATGCGACAGCAGGGTTAAGAATAACCACTACGTTAGAAAAATTTGACCTCAATATGAATCTCTTATCCTAGGGAAAAAATATGTGTGACATGTCCCTTTAGTGAATCCTGTAAGAATATAGTTTCTTCCATTGCATATTAAATGAGGAGTATTGAAAAATTTCATTCAACCAATGAATAAAAACTGTGACGGATTCTTGTACTTGAAAAAGGGACTTTTATATCGCCACAGGTACGACCATTTCAACATTTGGTGGATTACTAAATCCACTGGAAAAAGCAGCATGGCAGTCTTGGAAATCATAAAGCAGGAAAATATGGTGATATAGTGATGATCTTCTGAGTTCACATAAAGATATATATGCAACGTGTCTTTAAAAATGCACTTCTTGGATTCTCATAGGCTTCTTCCCGGAAAATATTGTAGCAGTCAGAAATGATCACGGCGAACTTTTTCTACAACAAATTTCTATAATGGAAAACAGGTACCAAAGCAAATGGATTTTTAACATGCTGGCTGCGTATATTTGGACAAAGAAGAGAGATGTTCCAGATGTAAAATATGCCCGAAAATCACCATCAACCACTATCTGGTAAGCTAAACAGAAGAGTATATCATTTGGAGTTAGATGCCAGTTACTAATTTTATAAAGCTTTAAAAAGAGTATCAGAAAAATATTATGTGTTCACTCACATGACTTTCTCTACTCTTGTACAAACTATTTTTTACAAAATATTACTCTCCACCTATTTTATATTAATCTAGATAAAAATATGCAGAAACGATCTTTTGACATGCAAAGAGAATTACATTTCACACATAGCGACCAGTTCTAAAAATATTTGACTATCGCTTAAGGCGTACTATTTTCCCCTTGTTTTGTATTTGTAAGGACAATATAGAAATACAGTAGCCCTTAAGCATAGACATATCTATTAATAGCTGGTTACTAGGTGCAGCATTGCCACAGATTAATACTCTTTGCATATCCAAGACAAAAAATGAATAACGAATTCCCATTTGAGAAAATAAATATTGAAAAATTTAAGGGAATAAAAAGCAATATCTCGAAAATGGTTCACCCAACAAAAAAAAGTATACGACATAAATTGTGTATTTTAACGCGATCTACATTTTTTGTGTAGTAAAATGTTTTCTATCGCTTATGGTTTACCAGTTATGCAAAAGTCGTTCACAATGAAGAATACTTTTGGAGTCATTCACAGAACATTCAAGATATGAATTTTATTTGTCATGAAAATATCTTAAACTTATGATATTTTAATCAAAATCTTTGGAGCCATTTTTGAGAAAATTAAAATTTTCGAAATATGTTCCATGCAAAGGGTAATCTGTGGTGGGGGATTTTCTTGAAAACCTTCGTGTCGCATCTCTGGAAGATACTGAACCTAAATACCAAGTTTGGTGTTACCCGACTGTTCATTTCTGAGTTATGCTGTTCACAGACAGACACACACACGTACATGTTTCCAGAAATGCTTTTTTTGGATTCAGGGGGTGTCAAAACATATATTTCCGGTGAAATCTCGGTATGGAATTTTTGGGTGGAATACAATATTTCGCCTACTTACTATGCGTAGTAGAGTAGTAAAACTCGTTTTATAATACAGTTACATTTGTTTTTGTGAAAGAAGGAAAAGTTAAACTTGGTCGACCAGTGTTATGTTTGTGAAGATAGCAAATACCTTATCTTTCAAATAGTTTCCTATAGAATATAGTAGACCTGTAGACGTTGTGTATGGAATAAACATTGTCAGTTTGAGCTTAAACCTTTTCCCTGAAATTCTAAAACATCGAGTCAAACAGTCCTTTCTAATGAAAAAAAGCATTCGATAGACAAGGTGCTCTGGATTGAATTACATACTGCCCCAGCCTGAGAGACGTCCAATTTTGCAACTTTTACATTTGCGAGAACTACCACCGAATAATCTACCATGCGGATCCAATTTCAAAAATCAGCGGAGAATACAGTGGCTGAGAAGTGTCACTGGAGAAAGGATTGTTAGAGATACGCCCGTGCACAAAATGGATGTTGTACTGTCAAGCCATACGAAAATGTTAAAGGAAAACGAAACACAAAAGTCATGTTGCTGCCTAAATGAAGGACATGTCTGTAAAATGACTGGTAAAATTATTCCACATACCGCCGTGCTAGTATCACTAGTAAGCCAAATATGATCTGCACCACACGTCATCATGGCATGCCGTTTAGAGGAATTACAACGCAATCACTGCAGTAATATGTATTCATCATCATTTGTTCTTGCTAGTATTTCAAGTTCAAGAGTGCCGTATTTTTTGTTGGTGTTTTTGATAATGGTGTTGCAGAGTCCTTTAGTATTAAAAAAATCTAATGTGTTACACTCACATGACTTTCTCTACTCTTGTACAAACTATTTTTACAAACGTTTGTTCTCCATCTACTTCATGTTAATCTTGATAAACGTTTGTAGACTCTACCTTATTGCTAATTTTCTTGTAGATGCAAGGAGAATATGATAAGCTTTAAGCCATAGCCAAATCTTTTATAAGCTGGTTGCTATGTGGAGCATGGCATTCTCTTTGTATGTCTAGGACATAAAATAATAAAGCATTTTTGGAAACATACCGTGTGTACACTACGTGATCAAAAGTATCCGGACACCTGGCTGAAAATGACGTACAAGTTCGTGGCGCCCTACATCGGTAATGCTGGAAGTCAATATGAGGACCACCCTTAACCTTGATGACAGCGTTCACTCTCTCAGGAATTCTTTCAATCAGGTGCTGGAAGGTTTCTTGGGGAATGGCAGCCCATTCTTCACGGAGTGCGGAACTGAGGAGAGATACCGATGTAGATTGATGAGGCCTGGTACGAAGTCAGGACTCTGTGCGGGCCAGTCCATTACAGGGATTTTATTGACGTATAATCACTCCGCCATAACCCGTGCAGTATGAACAGGTGCTCGATCGTGTTGAAAGATGCAATCGCCATCCCCAAATTACTCTTCAACAGTGGGAAGGAAGAAGGTGCTTAAAATATCAATATAGGTCCGCGCTGTGATCTTGCTACATAAAAGAACAAGAGGTGCAAGCCCCCTCCAGGAAAAACACGAGCACACCATAACACCACCACCACCACCACCACCACCACCACCACCACTTCCGAATTTCACTACACACACTGGCAGATGACGTTCACCGGGCATTCGCCATACCCACACCCTGCCATCGGATCGCCACATTGTGTACCGTGATTTCGTCACTCCACACAACGTTTTGCCACTGTTCAATCTTGTAATGTTGATGCTCCTTCCACCAAGCGAGGCGTCGTTTGGCATTTTCCTGCGTGATGTGTGGCTTATGAGCAGCCGCTCGACCATGAAATCCAAGGTTTCTCATCTCACACCTAACTGTCATAGTACTTGGAGTGGATCCTGATGCAGTTAGGAATTCCTGTGTAATGGTATGGATAGATGTCTGCCTATTACTCTTTACAACCCTCTTCAAATGTTGGCGGTCTCTGTCAGTCAACAGACGAGGTCGGCCTGTACGCTTTTGTGCTGTACATGTCCCTTCACGTTTCCACTTCATTATCGCATCAGAAATAGTGGACCTACGGATCATTAGGAGTGTGGAAATTCGCGTAGTCTTCTGACACAAGTGACACCCAATCACCTGACCACGTTCGAAGTCCGTGAGTTCCACGGAGCGTCCCATTCTGTTGTTTCACGATGTCTAATGACTACTGAGGTCGCGGATAATGAGTATTAGGCAGTAGGTGGCAACACAATGCACCTAAGATGAAAAACGTATGTTTGTGGGTGTGTCCGGATACTTTTGAATCACATAGTGTATATCTTGTGTGTCTGTGCGTGTGTCTGTCTGTCAACAGCATAGCTTAAAAACGAAAAGTTGGAGAAATACCAAGCTTGGTATTTAGGTTCAATATGTTTCAGGGATGCGACATGAACGTTTTCAAGAAAATCCCCCCACCCCAACTGCCCCTTACATGGAACATTTTTCGAAAACATTTATTTTCTCAAAACGGCTCTAACAATTTTTATTAAAGGATCATATGTTTAAGACATTTTTATGACAAATAAAATGTTAATCTTGAATTTTCTGGGGATGTTCCCAAAAGTCCTCTTCATTCTGAACGACTTTTGCATAGCTGGTAAACCGCAAGAGACAGACAACATTTTACTACATAAAAATGTAGATCTCGTTGAAACACACAATATATGTCATAAACCTTTTTTTATGTAAAATGAACCATTTTCGAGATGTTCCTTGTTATTTCTATGAATTTTCCAATACTTACACACTTTTTCTCAACTGAGAATTCGTTGTTATTTTTTTATGTTCTTGACATGCAAAGCGAATTACATTTTATACATAGCGACCAGTTCTAAAAATACTTGACTATCGCGTAAGGCGTACTATGTCCCCCTTGTTTTGTATTTGAAAGGGCAATATAGAAATACAGTAGCCTTTAAGCATAGACATATCTCTTAATAGCCGGTTGCTATGCGCAACGCCACAGAACTTTGCCACAGATTAATACTCTTTGCATATACAAGACAAAAAAATGAATAACGAATTCCCATTTGAGAAAAAGAATAAGCATTGGAAAATTTAAGGGAATAGCAAGCAATAATTCGAAAATGGTTCACTCAGCAAAAAAAAGTGTATATGACATAAATTGTGTATTTAAACGCGATCTACATTTGTTGTGTAGTAGGAGTTTATCTATCTCTTATGGTTTACCAGTTATGCAAAAGTCGTTCACAATGAAGAATACTTTTAGAGACATTCCCAGAAAATTCAAGATACGCATTTTATTTCACATGAAAGTATCTTAAACATTTGATATTTTAATCAACATCGTTATATCAATTTTTCAGAAAATTAAAATTTTCGAAAAATTTTCCATGTAAAGGGTAATCTGGGGTGGGGAGATTTTTTTGAAAACCTTCGTGTCGCATCTCTGGAAGATACCGAACCTAAATACCAAGTTTGGTGTTGTTTATCCGACTGTTCGTTTCCGTGTTATGACGTTCATAGTCAAGACACACAGACACACACACATGCACATGTTTCAAAAAATGCTTTTTTGGATTCAGAGGGCCTCAAAACATATTTTTTTCGGTGAAATCTCGATACCAAATTTTTGGATGGAATACAATACTTCCAGAATGATATGAAAACCCAGTATAATTAACCGTTTATTGTGGCTGTACAAAAGTATATGAGAACGGTACCGGTGTCATTAAAACATTCAAATGTATTTATCATACAAAATGAACATAAATGGTGAATAGAAATCTTGTAAGTATGACAATTTATTGAAATAAGACGAAACAAATAATTATGGATTAAATGACAAACATTCTTAAAAGATTAAGAGATTTAGCTCACTCAATACTACAGAGTGATTCAAAAGACTCTGAACCGGCTGCGCGGTGTTTTTCATGTCCGCGTCCTTGGCGTTCCTTGCCATCTGCTGCTATCATAGAAAGGCGCGGATGAAACCATACAACATTTATAATGCTACTTTTAAAGGCTTTACTTACCAACTTTAAAAGGGAAATGCTGAAACTGCCCACCGCCGTTGTCCATACATTTTTGGCACCTCTTTTCGGGAACTATCCATCACGCACCGTAGTTCACGTTGAGAAATTTCCTGGCGGATATTTTATTTTAATTCTTCCAGGGTTTGTGGGTTTATCATGTACACTTTATGTTTTAAGTTACTCCGGAGGGGTATTTTATGAACAATATTACCGGTTGCGCGGTGTTTTACCTCTGGGCGTGTGGAAACATGATAAAAACATAACTCACTGCAGCTTTAAACAAAGTTTATATTACACACTCAGCGTGTATTTATTTATGATTCATATGTGTTAACTCGGTCAACTCGCAAAGTGAAAGTACAATTTGCAGAAAGATTTCCAGGTGTAAAAGTTCCAGGCCGTACAACAATCCATGAACTTTACAGTACATTTCAGGCCACAGGAAGTGTTCAGGCTAAGAAATCCATAAGACAGCGTTTGGTTCTTACCGCAGAAACATTAGACGACATCGGCCATGATGGATATTATCCTAAAGAGGTGCCAAAAATGTATGGACAACGACGGTCGCCAGTTTCAGCATCTCCTTTCGTAAAGTTGGTAAGTAAAGCCTTTAAAAGTAGTTTTAAAATGTATGGTTTCATCCGCGACTTTCTATGATAGCGGCAAACGTCAACGAGCGAGAGGACGCGGACAGGAAAAACACGGCGCTGCCGGTTCGGAGTTTTTTGGCTCACTCCGTACATACTTACTGGAAGTTTAGAAAGCTATGACCAGGCATAGGAATTCCTAAGCAGTTGACTTCAACACTCAAACCATTATCACTACAAAATACGGGGACAAAAGCGACCAAGGGTCACTGACAGATAAAATGAGTACTGTCCGCCAACGCCAAAACACTATACGAGGGATGGCGGTGGTTGGTTACCTGTTATGTCCTATGTTATGACATAGTAATAGTTAAACTTTATTTCCTTCCGTTTTGACTTTAATGCCTCATGATTCCTATGCCCGATTGTCACTAATCCTTGAGCTTTTGATGTTTAACTACATCGCATACCACATATAGCGAATTCTTTCAAACAATGGAGAGGGGAATGGCAAGTCACTACTCTGCATCGTACGTACAGCATTGAAAGAAATAAACCATAGTTTAGTAATTCGTACCTTGTCGCTACCTCTATCTAATGCTTTCCTGTCCAACCCTCCATGTTTATCATAGTCTTCGTCTCGGATGTGCTCTAAAGACCATACATTTTTCTCTTAATGGACTTTAACTTAGATCCACAATTTCAATGTAAATAACGAAAATACTGTGGCAATGTATGGTATGACGATTTCTCTCCTAAATTTATAGCAGTCCATGAATCAATCCATGATGTAAACTATTTGCAGCAGAACTGTCTTCTACAGGTTTTAATTTAAGGATTATTGGAAGTGAGTAATTTCCTTTTAGCTCTGCTATTTGTTTTAATGTCCAAAGCATTACGATCTGCAATTCATTTGTGAAAGTTAGGGCGTTTTGTTATATGTACAAATAAATAAGTTACCTTTACCAATTTTCCGTTTTCATGGTTCGAGTAACACACACTTTCCTCAACATTATTCACATTAGGTATAAATCAGCGATGTGCAGATGCTGGGAAACTGGCAGCGGGCCGTTAGGCGAACAGAGGGCATATTGCATTGGTATAGGTGTGTGACGTCACATTCCACTGTGCTCTTAGTTATCATATACAAAATGTAACTCATGTATATCTATATAATTTTCTTTCCAAATTCCTTCCTTGCGTTTTAATTTATTACCTGATTTAAAATAGTTATGTTTCCCTTCCCTTATTAGGAAAGTTATAAAATTAAAAAGTAAGTGATATGTTTTCTATTATAAGACTTAACCATTAGTTTCATTAGTTCAGATAGCAATTACTTATGGTAGTGGTAGAATAAATGAAAAATAACGTTTGAAAGGGTAGCTTGCGTGACCCTACGGTTGTTATTGCCAGCTCGAAGGTCATCGCTACCCTAATGGCTGCTCGTGGGCTGCTCTGAAGTGCCAAACCGGCACATACCTGGTATAAATTCATTACACTTACTCCAATAGAGCCAGCACGTTTTATTGTGTTAACACTGTCTTGGAATCATTGTCAGAGTAGTGTAATTGTTTGAAATCGCACCTTTTTGGTTAAAACTGGAAACATCAGATACCATGTTCACTCACTTCAAAAGCAGATCCGGGCTGATAACCTATCACTTAGTATTAACTGGGGAATGAGAAGTGATTGGCTAATTTCTAGTTCTGCCAGAAAGACAAATTACGATTTTCTCTATTTAAAATCAAGGGGACCTTACTTATCATTTAAAGCATCTCCTAATTTTGCATAAGTATTTTAGAGTTTATCTTGTTTCCTAGCAACTGGGTGATCTGATGACGTCACGCGAGCATTGAAGAAGATACTGTAACGCGATAACCATTGACCTTAGTTTGGTTGGTTGTGGTGTTGCTAATTATTCCTAATGACAGATAACCTAATGTGATGCATGAAATATTCGTTTTTGTGTTTCGTTTCCCTTTAAGCTAACATTTAATTATCATAGAACTACGGTTCGTTTATTCTATACAGCTTATGCCATTCAGTTAGTAGTTTAGAACCTTAAACAGAGGCTTAAAAATCTGCTAACAGAGTACAACATAACAATATTTGAGGTAATACACGATATGAATTAACCGCGTTCTGTTTACACTTGCTGCATGGGATAATAACCATTTGATATCATTAAATGACAGTGCGTATTGAATATTGTATTTTAGAACTAACCTTTTATAGGATTTTCGCTTGAATCTGATATTGCTACGTTAAATATAAATTCACTAGAATAAAATTAATAGTATAACATTTAGGACTTTTAGGCTTGCCAGGAAAAGTTGATATGTATTACATATGCCGCACTTAAGAAATAAGTAGCTCTTTAATAAAGAAACGTGATCCTATTGCACCAGATACTGAACTAAACATCAACAATAGTTGTGTTATAATTATCAACAACGGTGTTAATTTCTTTTCAGTGTATTTAAACTGGAAAATCTCAGTAGCACCATCCATTTGTCTTCGAATACATATTATTTTAGAACCACTAGCTTAGTCGGCTAAAAGGAACCTTGGCTGGGATATCCTACTAGAAAACCCATTTGCATAGTCGTTTCTATGAGTCTGAACCATCGTTGGTAAGCATCGTACGTTATTATTCATTGAGAGCTGAGCGATGAAAGAGTGCGTGCGTACATGTGCTGAATTTATAAACGCTCATATAGAAATTCAAGAAATGCTACACGTTTTTGTGTGGACCGATATTTTAGACATGTACAAAAAACTGCAATAGATCGCTGCATGCGAAAATAGTTTCCTGTAGAATTCTTAGTGAAGACCTCATTTTACCAGCTAGCTGACCCGACGTTGCACGGGACACTTTTTAAACATCAAGTAAATATTAAATTAATTTAGTTTACTTCCTCATATTCTTTACGAAATTATCGCAAAAGTATCTATAATATACAGAGTATTTCAGAAATATTTTTACAAACTTCGGATGTGGGTTATTTACACCACAAGAAGGAAAAAAGTTCATATGAACATATGTCCCATAATCCTTTGTTTTCTCGTTAGGATGTGTTCAACACAGCGGTACACTTACAACACACAAAACTCAATAATAAATACTCGAAATGTCCTCCTCTTGTTTTTATGCATGCCTTTACTCGTCGAATCATGGAATGTCACACCCTGTCAAAACCTCCGGGATGGTGTCGAATGGTTTCGCAGGCTTCCATGACACGTCGATGAAGCGTTTCTGCATCCGGGATAGCTGCTCCATAAACCAATGATTTAAGATGCCCCCAGAGATAAAAATCCACAGGATTGAGGTCGGGGGGAACGTGCAGGCCATGGAACTGTTCCTCCTCTGCTATCCATCGGTCATAGTAAATACCAGTGCATCTTGAACAATGCGACTAAAATGTGCCGAAGCCAGGCACTTATCACATTTATCAGCAAGGCGACGATAAACAGCGACAAAGGTTGGATGACTCGGTTGTCTTCGGTCTGGAAACTCCATCTGATAGAGCTGTGCAGCCTCGCGTCCATTACCATTCGCGCGACCATACATAAAAATCATGTCTGCCTGTTCACGAAATGAATATGCAGCCATGGTGGAACGAAACACGTGCAGTTAACTCAGTATATGTACACAATTGAAACGTTGAAGACAGACTAATGACAAATGACAAACGTAAACAAGTCTCCATAGCAACACTTTGCCATCTACCGTATGTAGTACAATGAGTCAACGCCCTCTATAAATGCATAGAGAAATTAAGTTTTGATGGTGGACCCCGAAGGCCGTTGAACTCACACTTTCATTATGACAGGAATAACGCGAAAACTAAGGATTATGGGACATGTGTTGATATGAACTTTTTTCCTTCTTTTGGTGTGAGGAATCCATACCCGAAGTTTGTAAAAGTATTTCTGAAACACCCGGTATTTATAGGGAACCTCACCTTTATTCTTTATAACTGTAACTTCGTAAAGCCCCAGGATAGCCTAATAAAGAACGTAAAAATCTCTTAATTTTCATGAAAAGTTATATGAAACATAGAGTTTTTTATTTCTAATACTCTTAATCTCCATCTGATAGTCTTCTTAATTCAAAAATGCTGTAGAACCTAATATTTTAGCGATGAAAGAATTAACTGAATGTTTCAGGATTTTGACACAAATCATAGAGGATTTAACTTTAAACCTTCACACCTAACTCATCCTTAGTCCCGTAGTACTTTAATAACGTAAAGGTTCCACAGTTTGTAATTATTATAAACCTTTTACTGAAAAATGTAGGGGAAATTGGTGAAAATTAAGCTCCCCAACTCAAGTCTGCAATTTCGATATTTCGGAAATAGACATAGTCTGTAACCATCGATAAAACAGTCTCTCCAGTTTTTAATGATTATAAATATCGGTTCCGAGATTCTGAACACGACCTTATTTACTTATATACCTACTTATATATCATACACTGCTAATGAATTATACACAGAAAATACGGTAAGACATTCTTACATAAGGATGATTAAAATTGTTTTGCATAAGTATCGCAGACATATCGTAGTGATACAAAGAAGATTCGAGTGTTATTTGTTTTGCTATGTGTTCTGCTTTATCTGTTGCTAAAACCTTGGCAGCTTATGTACCTGTACTGTATTGCTTGTAGTGAAATATGGTATTTGACCGCATTACTTTCTCTGCTAAGTACCTACACTAGGATGTAGGATGTGTTTACCGGAGGGGGTACCTCGCGCACTGGGACCAGCTTGATCTATTGTGACTACACCCCCCGGGAGGCAGGATAAGGTGAAGCAGCCGTAGGAAGTCTCAGGCCCACAGGCAGACAGGCCCACTGAGGCGCGCAGAAGTCCCTAAAATTTCCAGTTTGAACACCCGGCACCAGTAGAGGCGAAGAATCCCGAGAGAGGTTGAAGAAGCGATTCTATCGGGCGGGATAACGCACCCTGGCATTCACGGGGAGAAAGCTTTCCAATGCGCAAGCATCTACGCCATCTGCCCGACACCGTCCGCACCGCAGTACTTGAAAAAACACTGGAAACGTGAAAGTGAGAAATGAAATGAAGTATCTACAGTAAGTAGAGGAAATTTTGTCTTCCATCCAAAATCATTTATCTAGAGATTTCACAAAAATACATATTTTCAGGCCCCCTAAAGCAAAGAAGCATTTTTAGGAAAAAGTCATGTATGTGTGTGAGTGGGTGGGTGTTAAGAGCATAACTCAAAAGTGAAAAGGCGGTTAAATGCAAAACTTGGTATTTAAGTTCAGGACCTTCTAAGAAGGTGGCAGGAAGATTTTGAAGGAAATTCTTTCATACACAACTACCTTTTACATGGAATTTTGGCTCTAGCAATTTAAATTAAAATACCATATATTTCAGCTATTTTCGTGGCAAATAGAATGTATACATTGAATTTCCTGGGAATGCCTGTGAATACCTTCATTTTGAATGAATTTTGTATAATTGATAATCGTAAGAGAGACAAAATATTACTACACCAAAAATGTAGATCTCGTAAAAGCACACACTTTTTCAAATAAAACGTTTGTGGCGTTAACCATTTCCGAATTATTGTTTTGAATTTTCAAATGCTTTATACCTTTCCCAATTAAAATCTCTATTCCTTTCTTTCTTTGTCGTATTCATGCAAAGATAACTGACTTTCAAACCCACCGACCGGCTTTGAAAGGATTTGACTATTGCTTTAGCCTAATGTATTCTTCTAATACCTACAACGCAATGTGTAAATGAGTAATAAAGCCTTACCTGTATTAAGAAGTACACAGAATAAGCTTTTGTAGAAGAGTGAGGAGAGAAATTCATGTGAATGCAACACATCAAATTTATTAAAATATGTATTGTGGATAGAAAACAATTTTCTACTCCATGGCATCCACACAAAATGGCAAATTCGAATTCTGAATTACCTCTCTATATTCTCCTGTGAACCTTTTGCCATTAGATTTGCCATGGAATACATAATGATAGCTGAATACTGTGTTATCTCATCTTCACTGACTCCATGAGCGCAATTATTATTTTTCTACTTAAGCATTTGAAATTAGAAGGTGCTTTACAATTAACGCTCAGAAGTTGGGACCTTGTGTGCCTAAGTGACCTGTATATTTCTCAATAGGAGTTGCAAAATGCAGGAGGCAGAAGCTACCCTTACAACTAAATATTTGAGGCAGTATTTTTAACACTTAAATGATTTTAGTCTAATTATATAATATATAAATTCAATAACAGCCCACCTTAAAGCAATATATGTATGTAACAATATATAAAAAGTGTATATTACAGTCATTGTATATGTTTATATTATTGTATACATGTAATAATTTTATCTGAATGTATTACGTAATTTAATAATGTAGGAACTGTGAGAGTAATAGGTTAAAGTTGCTAACAATGAGGTAACCTTGAGGCAATAATGAGTAAGAAAGTGTAATAATACTACTAGTCGTTCTTGGAGGAAGCAATAATGTAATTTTTGAGACAGTATAAAAATAGCCAATCAACAACCAGAAAAAGCTTAAGTTAAATGAAAGTATTCTATCTAATTCGTCGTGACCAGCTACTTCTCACCAGGCTACGTATCGGACATACTGCAATTACACATTCATATCTCCTTCTAAAATATCATCGGCCTACATGCAAGGACTGTCACTCCATTCTCACATTCAGCATATAGTTGCATAGTGCCCTATCTACGATGTTCATCGGCTTTACCGTTATCGTATCCGCATGTTAGACCGCGAAGCCTGTATTAATTCCTTAGAGGCGGACACGGTGTTCCACCGTTTGGTTTCTTGCAATATTATTGCTATGATGCGTGGCAAACTATTGGCCGCCCTCACCGAGATTGACCCTCATGTCAGCAGTTGGTTTCGCCCACATCCTTTACTGTGGCCAGATTTTCGTGTTTCGCTGGCTGGTAAGCACCTTGCCATAATCTGAACTGTAGCTCCTACTGTAATGAACTACGGCCTTCTTCATTTAAATGCCTACTTAGAATATATCCATTGTAAGAGAGAGAGTTTTCTCATCAATGAGAAAGAAGTTGTGGGATCTACCACATTCCTATCGTTTCGGCTGTAAACTACAAAGGTATATACATGATGTGAAGCTACATCAACAAAAAAGCCAGAAAGAAGATAGCCAAACACAAGGGGAAAGACGTTCTCACTTAAATAAATATTAATGATACTGCCACCTGCGCGAGTGCAAATTCCTCAACAATATATAGTTTGTTTGTGCATGTAAATTGTCAAGGCAGAAAATTCCAAAATAAATAATAAAAAGAAAATACATAATGATATTAAAGAAACTGAAATCAATGTCAATAAACACCACCTACCAATATAGAAGTACTGTCACTAAGCACACGTTGTGTTATCTTTGTTTACGTTTTACCTGCTGCTCCAGTTGACCGCAGGGCATACACGTCCCAAGTTCCGAACTTAACTTATAATTTATTACAGCCAAGAAGAACAGTGCGTTTCAAAAGAGAATGTATTATCATAATTGGTTTAGTGATTTCCTTAACTACCCTATACCTATACACCGATTTCATATACTTATATCATTACTATGTATAACAAATTATAATGATCTTGAAGCATGAGTGTCGTAAATAACGTTACATCTGTAGTCTGTACCGGTTGATATCCCCCTCCTTTATATCTTCTACGAGAAACGTATTCCAGCCTGGTAATCGCAGCGCAAGTGGTGATAGCATGTTCGAGTACGTCTTTTTTATGATCATTGGAGACCTTTGGATAACGTCAACATGCTCCAAGACACCTGGTTGGCTCTTTGGTGATGACAGCAGCATGGACGGTGACAGCAGCACCAACGTTCGGCGGCCTGCCTTGTGGTGTCCCTGGGAAGATAAGGCAGAATTATTGCACAACTAGGGACCAGCGAGGTTAGTTGTTCCCAGGCTATCATCTCTCCGTGGCCAGACGTCTTAAGTGCTACGCACGGCACACTTTCGGACATTTTCTAATTTTTCATACAACATTCTTAGAGCGAGTAATTTTCTAAGTTCAACGTTTATGCTACGATATCCCTCAGTGAGGCCGGGGAATGGAAGATATCTAGGCTCTGGTTCGTCATAAATATCACGCTCTTCTAATGTAAATCTTTAGCGACACAGAAAATTTATATATCTGTAATTAAATTTATTGTTGAAGGAAAATTTGTAGTGAAAAATTTAGAATTGTAATACTGAAATCTGACTATAACGTATAAATTATTAACGGAAAACTTAATGTGAATGTAATTAAAACAATATGTTACTCAAACATTTAAATAATTAATTATCTGTGTTCGTTATTGCTACAAATAATAAAATGCTGTAAAGAACTGCTCTTGTTGGTAAAATTATTCACCATTCCTTGTCACATTATACCTTTAGTCATCCCCGATTTTACGTCCTCTGGGAGAAAGGGGGGCAATTCTACAAGTATAACTATTTGGTTTCTAGCACGCACAATAATTACTGTACCCGATTCTGCCATTTGCAAGTTAAATAATCCAACAAATAAAACAAATGGTGCAAGTATTAATTGTTTACAATTTTGAAATTTGAGTACTGAATTTAGTTCAAATGTAATATTGTATTTTCCACTAACGTAATACAAAACATTTGGATGTTCCACATCTACCAGATAAACCAGCAAAGACGTTCACGCTTTTTGTTCTTACCTTTGTGAATTTGGTGAGAAAATACCTTAATGGAGTACATTCACTCAACGACACACTTGTCCCAAAGGAACTCGCAACTTCCGCTCGGTTGCCCCATTCTCCAAGGGAGGCTGACACTTCAAATCTATTTATTTTCTTTTTTCCATCCACTATACAACTGAGTTCTGAGAAAGAGGAGTGGCTGATAGCCATTTACTGATAGTGGTGTGCTTTGTTTGACCAACTCATCGGTATCGAGGGAGAAAGGTAAGTGGTATTTTCCGTACATGGTTTAGTGGCTTCAGTGTTTGTTATCTATTGACATGATAACGGTCACTTTAATCCTACTTGTTAAACATCAATGGCTGTTCATTCTCTAGCTTAGTTCTCTAGCTTTTCTCCTTTAATCTCAAAACGGTTACTCCCGATGTAAATGTGCCACTCTTTTTAGTTCACCAAGCTGTATATTCCAAATGCTGAACAGAAATGTTGTTACAAGTGTTTTATTATGGTATTATTATAATATTAATTTATGCAACAAGTGGATTATTTTGATTATGGCACGAGTGAAGGTTTGTCATTCGAACAGCAGTGACTGCGTGCAACAATTAATATCTGGAATGTTAAACAAATAAACAAGAAGACAATTTGCACACATTTCCTTCCTGGGAGTGAAGTGGTATATATTTGTGTTGGAAGTTGGAAGATGCTTCATGTTTATCTGCACCACGTATGGAAGCCAATTTGTTGCGGTCACTTCGTGTTATCTTTTGCTGGGCGCCTGTTATTGTATTACTACTTTGAATGTTGGGTTCATTGTCCTCCGGCTAGCTATTATTTCTCGGTCAAGCAAATCTCTTGAACAGGGTGTGTAAACGGAAAGGATTTGTTACTCACAGATAACACTGATAAATGAATTTGTTTTTACACTTTTATTACCGTCACAATTAATTAAGTTCACATATTGACTCTTGATTCACGCCAGACTGAAACTGTTATATTTTCTAATATCACTATAATCACTTATTTACTGCACATTATTAATTCGCGTTTCACATTTATAACAAACTTTAAGACGCCAGAGATTCTGTAGAATTGCGTAACGTGTACTTTATGTATGCTTCCGTTGAACTACCCGACGTATAACTCACGAATACTTATGTTGAACTGATCAACGTATTACACGCGAATGCTTCTGTTGGACTGACGAAATCTGCCTCTGACTTTAGCTTTTTATACTCCCACACCCCGATATGCCTAAAGATTATAACCGAGCTGCTATTGGTTAATAAAACGCGCCAACATTAGCGTCTATTTTTATATCCAATCAAAAATTACGAAAACATATGCTCTAGGGAAAATATTTCCGCTATTTCTAAGAAAAGCGCGCCAATCTGACGTCAATTATTTGTCTCTTCTAATTAATATTCAACTCACCCCCTCGCACATTGTTATCCGCTCCTATTGTCAGTTTCAGTGAGGCCGTGTAAACCTATTTCCTAACAATGTTTATAATTAACAAACATCTCAAATCAATGTCATACAATAATGCTTATTTACAAATCACTCTGGCATTTACATTATTGAGATACAAATTACTGCCACAGGAGAGAAATTAGTAGGTGTTATGGTCTGTAATGTAACCTATTATTTGCATAGAACGGTAAATAATTATAAATTCAACATGTTATTCTATATTTAATAATGTACAAATGCGCTTTCATCTCCGTTACTCAGAGAAACGAATATTACAGAATGTCTTTTTAAGCCACGTCAACTTGAAATTACACCGTATAGCAATTATGTATCTCGTCATTGTTATAAGAAATACGGCAATGCTATTATTGGCACGCGTACACATTATTGAATAGAGTAACACCTGTTGATAATGCTAGGATTTCATAGAATGGTTTACAGTCATATAAATTCCCGGAAAATAAATTTTGTATTCTTTGATACGCGTGATCTGGTAACAAACAAGCAGTGGCGAATAATTTTATTCTATTCTCACTGTTTTATGCAGTATACCAATTAAAAACATTAAATATTTTCACATTGCTATAAACTATGTGAACTTAGGAAAATCTAGGACTTTTATGTCAGTATTTGTACATAATTTCCCTTGCCCCATCTAATGACAAGACATTTTATAATAATCATGTACCCTCGCATTTGCAACTGTTTCGTTCTACATTCCCTAACCGACACGTGCACCAGCTTTGCTGAACACTTTACAAATCCGTACCGGCGCGCGATTTGAAACTGCATGGTTATGTTGCTTGTTTGTTTACATTTTTACTCATGTTACAAAGAGAAAGCAATTGCATGCAGGGTAATCTGGAAAACCATTTTACTGATTCTGATATTATTTTGCCATTGTAAACTGATGCCCTCGACGGACATATGCTTTAAGCCAGCTTCTAATTTCAGTTCCTAAACGACTAAAAGACTAAAAAAGATGCATAAGGTTTGCATTGTGTTCCTTCTAGGAGATATATTAAGCAAATATTTTCCATTTATAACATCTATCGTCATTCTTTACTTTATTTGCTCCGAAATTGCTAAAATATTTTGCTTCATTGCAGCTCCTGAGCTCTACTTTATTATACGGTAAAAATTGAATGATTGCGACTGTGGCCGCCAGAAAGGACTCGTAGCGGGTATTGGGTTGAATAATCTTGCTCTGTGGTAGCATAGCTCACGTGCCTATACAGGTTAACAGGATCTGCAGTTCGGTCTATCATTGACTTGGTATATCAAGAAGTAACTTATGAGTAGCTGTCTATTGATGGTATTTACTGTGTGTAATGACCACTGTGTATACCATATTCAACTCACCCCCTCGCACATTGTTATCCGCTCCTATTGTCAGTTTCAGTGAGGCCGTGTAAACCTATTTCCTAACAATGTTTATAATTAACAAACATCTCAAATCAATGTCATACAATAATGCTTATTTACATACAATCACTCTGGCATTTACATTATTGAGATACAAATTACTGCCACAGGAGAGAAATTAGTAGGTTAATTTGTTTATTGTGTTACGTTTTATCGAACGCAGCCATGAGTTTGAATTTCCATGGAAATTCTGGTCTCATCATTGCTAACAAAGCCACAATTTATGGTTTGCTAAAACAGAAACGTATTGGAACCATGCTAGACAAAAGGAAATATAGACGGCTAACGGTTCTAACACAGGAAAGATTAGACGAAGTGAAGATTGTGGGGTAAAGAAGTGCAACAATGTTGTCGTCCTCCGTGGTCTAGGAGTATCGCGCTAGACTAGTTCCCATTAGGTCGCTCCTAGTCTTATCGTATCCTATTCTACACTCAGTTTCACAGCATAAAAATGCAAAGTTGTAAAAATGAACGCGAAAATAAAACAGTCAATTTTGTTCTGTTCTTGAAAAAAAAAATTAAATGGCGATTAAGTTATTCTTGGATTCACCACTGTCATTTAAAATTATAGAACTGTATTATTAATGCTTAATTTTTCTATTGCTTACCTATAGTAAGTAGAGGGAGTGTTTCCCTTCAGCCAAAAATTCGATATCAATATTTCAGGACAAATATATTTTCTGAGATTACTTGAATTTAAAAAAGGAGCTTAAAAAGACCTGCGAGCCCGTGTATGTATGTGTGTGTCTGTGTATTCGTCTGTGAACAGCGCTAACTCAAAAACGAAAAATCGGTTTAATACCGAACTTGGTATTAAAATTTCAGCGTCTTCATACAATGCGACACGAATATTTAACAAACTCCATCTACTTCAAAATATATAGTTATATAGTTTTCTCAAATATAGTACAACAATTTTAATTTAGATAGCATAAAATGTTTCTGCATCTTGAATTTTCTAGGAAGAGGCTATAAAGTCCTCTTCATTCTGAATAAATTTTGAATAAGCGGTAAACCATAATAGGCAAAAACTTACTACAAAGAAAACGCACAGCTCGTTAAAACAAGCAATTTATGTCAATTGCTTTCTTGTTGCAGTTACCATTTTCGAGATATTCTTTGTTATTAGTTTAAAGTGTCAAATTATTTTTTTTTTTCAGGTGCTAAGCCTCTCTCATTCGTTTTCTTTGTCTCCTCTCATGGTCATGCAAGGAGCGAAATTTCAATAGGCCGCCATCACATTGCGACCCGATTTTTAAACTGTTGCCCATCGCTTCAAATTGCTGTACCCTATTGTACCTACAGCGAAATCTGTAATAAAAGCATTTCTGCAAACGTTTATCTCGATTAACAAGATTCAGATACAAGAATAAGCTTTTGTAGGAGCAGTTGTAGTTGAATGGGTAGAGAAGGTCATATGAATGTAACACATAAGATATTTTAAGTTAAGGTATGAAGAAATATCGATGTTATACATAAAATAGCCGCGACTTATAATTTGAAAAAAGTATAGCATACTGAGCGGGATGGTTCAAGCGGTAACGTCTGTGGCCGGCGGTCCCGAGTTCGATCTCCGAAGACCGCCCACTCTGACCCATGAGTTTCTTCGGTGGTCTTTCGGGGTCGTCAAGTGAATGCTGATATGGTTTCTTTCCGCCCCCGAATTTCCTGTCCTCCATTTCTTTCATTCCTTTCATTCATTCTTCATCCCATTGGTCTCTCTCAGGATCGGAACTGTGAGCGATGGTGTTTCGGTGCAGCGTGGCAAGGGAAAGGATGCTATCTGCGAATTCTTTCCGTCTCCCGTCTTTCGGCTGGCTGCCAGAGTATCCAAACGCCCTTGAGGAGCGTTGGATCTCACTCTGTATGGGGCGGGGTCCCCGGTGAATCTGTCCGTCTACCGGCATGTCTAATTCTGGAAACTTAAGGACCCTGTCATTGCTGTACCGTTCGCACCTGAGGTCCGCCTCCCGGCGTTTCCTCTCGCTCATCCTTCTTCGTGGAGCGTGGGTACAATATCCCCGAATCCGATCCGTTAAGGAAGATGAGATGAGATAAAAGTATAATTTTTCCAAAGCACCATCTGAGATAAAGTAAAACCATGGGGAAAAAGAGATTCCCAAACTACAAATAAGTAACCTAAAGTTAATTCCGACAACAATCAGGTTCATCCAGTACATTAAAATGCTTCAAAACTTCGAAGCAGAATACAAATGAATGCTAAAATGTGCTCGCTATGTCTGCTTATGCATACCAGATATAATATTAGCCGAGGTACGCCAAGTGCGTAATCAAAAGCAAATCACATTATCGTCTACGCGTATACAAGACTACAAAGCGTGAGGTTAAACGAACTTTATCATAACGGAAAGCACAAACGAAACATAACTTAAATATTTTAGACCTTGGTTTCTTTGTAGCCAAAACAAGTGAAGCAAAGAATGCGGCCGGTATGTTTGGAGACGGAATCAGAGTTCTACAGACGTAAAACAAACATTCCCAAAATTATAAAACGGGACTGGATAGGAGAAAACAACACAAAGCCGTCCGTAAAACGCAAAAAAGATTATGTGCATTAAATACTTCACATTTTCAGCGCCTTTTTGCATTTGAGGAGAAGTAAAGCTTATTTAAGCAAAGCCTTAGCTGATTATTACCTGCAACTAATTTCACAGTTATTGTAGAAAAAGCCCAGCTTACTAAAATTACGAAATCTAATCACAAAAGTTATGAAAATAGATAGTTAATTATCTCGAAGCATTTGGAAGATTTGTTAACTTCCTGGCGAGATTGTACCAGTGCACACAGTTGTGGTTACGTCATGCACCAACAATCACTGAGCTGCGGTCAGCAGAACTTGCCTCTGTAGAGATCTTTCCTGTTAATGATTTAGCGCAACAATGAGCTTGATAACGAGCCCAATTAGTTTCCTGGACTTTCCCGATATCGAAGAAATTTTTCACCTCAGCACCCATTTTCTAGGGTCAGAAGTTGCTATCAAAAATCTTAATGTCTTCACGTTATAAATGCGAAGTCTTCACAAAATCAGTAATAACAATACTAGGATTTCTGGACGATCTATACAAACTAAAATATATACATCTGAATTAATACTACATTTATACCAGATGTTACAGATTTCAACCGACAGACTTTCAAGGGGATGCAGAGAACTGTTTGGCGTGCACTTGGGTGTAGTACACTTACGGTCGTTGAGTTCATGGTTGTTTGCAATAGATCAGAATCAATAACGAGTCAGTACACCACTGATAAATTTTCCCTGAATTTCTGCTACTTGCTCTTTACTTTCTCTACTACGTATACTAAGTAGGGGAAGTATTGTATTTCACCCAAAAATTCGATACCGAGAATTTTATCGGAAGTATGTTTTGAGACCCCCTGAATTAAAAAAAATCAATTTTGGAAACATGTCCGTGTGTGTGTGTGTGTGTGTGTGTGTGTGTGTGTGTGCGCGCGCGCGCGTCTGTGAACAGCATAACTCAGAAACGAATAGTCGGATAAACACCAAACTTGGTATTTAGGTTCAGTATCTTCCAGAGATGCGACACGAAGGTTTTCAAGAAAATTCCCCCACCCCAGATTACCCTTTACATGGAAAAGTTTTCAAAAATTTTATTTTCTCAAAAATGGCGCTAACGATTTTGATTAAATTATCATATATTTAAGATATTTTCATGACAAATGAAATTTATATCTCGAATTTTATGGAAATGTCTCCAAAAGTATTCTTCATTGGGAACAACTTTTGCATAACTGGTAAACCATAAGAGATAGACAAAATTTTACTACACGAAAAATGTAGATCGCGTTAAAATACACAATTTATGTCATATAGTTTTTTTGTTGGGTGTACCATTTTTGAGATATTGCTTGTTATTCCCTTAAAGTTTCCAATACTTATACTTTTTCTCAAATTCGTTGTTCATTTTTTTGTCCTGGTAATGCAATGAGCATGGAATACTCCACATAGCAACCACCTCTTAAAATATTTGACTATCGCTTAAAGCCTACCAATTCCCCTTGCATGTACAAGAAATTTAGCAATAAGATTAACATCTCGATATCTCGGTTAACATGAAGCATATGGAGAATAAGCGTTTGTAAAAATAGTTTGTACAAGAGTAGAGAAAGTCATGTGAGAGTAACATATCAGGTTTTTTCAATTGCTTTGTGTTCTAAATGGTAGAGAAAATTTAAAACGTAGATTATTTGCCTAAATAGTTTATATGTTCATATTCATGTTGGAATATGAAGATGCTGAGTCATTATTGAATGTGCTTTTTAAATGATTAAAGAGGCCAGGTTGTCTTATAAGGACACGACATGTATATGATGCTTATTTCGTTAATTTACGTTTTATCAAATAATGGAAATGTGTGTTTTTGAGCAGGAGGCAGGACGTGGTTCATGGACGGTTCCCGCCTTGGGTGCAGAAGAGGGGCTGGTTGAGTGGCCACGGTTTTCCAGGCTGAGGTATATACGATCTTAAGCCCCTTGTACAGGATCAAATGTTTGTCAAATTCAACACTTTACAAGGCCTTTCAAGAGTTGTCACAACTTTACAACTTTTCTTGTCAAATTTATTCCAATACTTTTAAACTCTTTGAAAGACTTTAAAGCAAATAAGGACATGCTCTAAACGATCAAAGATTTGACAATAATATGATGGCTATAGCCAATGAAATGCCAGTATTCACAGTGCGTTATGAAATCTGCAGCATGGCTGAAAGCACAAAGGAAACAAAAATGGCTACCCGGCCAAGGTATGTCGTATGCGAACTGATTAGGTTATACATAAGCTGGTCATGTCTGTACATCAAGGGCTCCGTAGATTACCACAAGGTGGAGCAGATGAAGGCATATGAAGAAATAATTACCAGGCAGATTTCCGAACTAAGTATACATTAACGCAATGTTATATAGTGTGGTTAATCTATCAGTTGCTGTTATATCCATTGTATTCCACAGTCGTAATGTGATTTCATTGGATATAACACGTGAAAGTGCTACACAATACAGTAAAGAACAGTATTTCATTGCAAACTGCTATACCGTGACGCAAAAAGTAAATTGCTTGCATAAATTGCGTGATAGATTATTTATTAATGTGTTCTGAAGGGTTTCAGTTTGAAAAAAGACTTGTAAATACACATTTGTGGTATTGTCCAACCTTGTCCTATATTGAAAATTGTTTGACAATTTTTCTTGTAAACTTTTGAATTGAAAAAAAAGGTTTGATCGTGTACAAGGGGCTTAAGCCTGCGCCATGCATATTTACACTATGCCATGCGGACGAGCGGCTGTGTGCCATACTATCCGTACGAACGCTTTTAGGGCGGTTAAAACTACATCCAGATTGGTGTAGCAATGCTAGATGGTGTTGCATAGAGTCTGTACCAGTTGTCCGGTTACACCTCTTTAGGTTCACTGGACACGCTGGATTAGAGTAAAAGAATTGGCAGACACTCTTGCATAAAGGGGATCGGGGCTCGATTTTATTGGACCTGAGTCCTTCTGCGGGTGTCGATTAGAACTGCATTGAGATAGCCCAGCTTACGACGAGGGCTCATCTTAAAATATGGAGTAAGTAGATCACTGCTAGGAAGGCCCATGCTTATATATTAGGGTCTGACCGGAAAGTGGGCGCGTTTTTAACCAGATCTACCTCAGAGGAGTTGTGGGCCATCTTACGGCCCACAACACTTTGCGCAGAACATTTATACATAGGTATGTATCCTTAGGGTTCCTCTTTTTGGAACCTGAGAAAATAAGAAGTGCAGATATCAAGGATTTGATCCGTTTCAAATGGACCATCGAACTTCAGTAATGCCTAGAATATTAGGCACAAAGGACTCCAAGAGCCTACGTGTAGGCCTTTATAAGATACCACTCAGTGATCACCATCATCATCTCTTATGCAAATACGTGCTGATATATTTCCTGCATATATTGTTAGCAATATACATAATCTGAAGAGAAAGTTTTGCTTTTAGTATTACGCGCAAACCCATTCCCCGATAATTCTAATTAACATCTGAGAAAAGTATTCCTCTAGTTGGTTAAACTGTGTATTAATTGTGGTACGACAGCCCTTGTGTGCTAGTATATAAAGGATGCCGATCTCACGCCTATATGCGCATGGCAGAAGTGAACGATCATCCAGGCGAAATGGCGATATGATGTATTCAGCACCATGCTTCCCCAACCGTAATATTGGTTTTGTAACCTACAGCTCTTCAAAAGCATCCTGATGCTGAATGGGCATTGATTATATACATGTCCGAAAAATGCGTACCCCAGGGTGGGCTCGCAACGCCTCACTCCAACTCACTACGCCATGGCACAGGGTGATTAGATGATATGTCATAGATAAGCTTTTAAATTGATGGGTTGAAGAAAATCTTTATATTTACCAGTTCAGCCTTTTCGTTGGGTGAAAATTGGGTGTTTATTTATTTAATAACTGTCTTCAAAGAAAAGATAAACAAGTAAATTATGTTCTACACCAAGGGTGGCAAAAACAACTTCCTTCCGCGAGTCACCAAATATGCAACACGCACTGCAACACTCAGCAGCATGTGAAAATCAAACGGACGGTTGCAGAGAGGGAACGTGCGCCTGCGAGTCACGTTTTCGCCACCTCTGTTCTACACTATCTAAAAGTTACTCGACATCTGGAGAATTATTTCATCCTAAAGTTACTTATAGGTTATGTAGTATCTCCAGAATTTAAAGTATTATCGGAAGATGAGGATTAAGGAGACCGGGTACATAACATGAACTATTTCATTGCAGATGCATTAATATCAGGAAATTTTTTTCCATTAATATGAATATCACGTGGCTTTGAAACTGAAATTATGAGGGATAAAGGAGAAAATGAAGCATAAAATATGTCTTCTCCAACACTGTGTAGTAGTTTTAAAAACGTAGGTCAATGATAAAATTAAATCGTCATTCGAAATTTAAAAAGCCAACCATGCAATTCGTAAAACTTAGTTCTTTATTTGGAATTGTCTTGCTTCTCATGGACTGTAGTCGTAACGTATAGTAGGAAGTGCAATCCTCAAGCTAAATTAAAGCATAAAAAACTAAAGTGCAAAATGTTGTCATTTTGGTCACATTTGGTTGTCGTATAATCTTAAAAGCCACTGGATGAGTTCCCTATGTGTTTTACGTTCTCTACCATGTACATAGTAGACATAGAAGGGATTGCATTGTACCCAAAATACGATACCGAAATTTCACCGGAAGGACGTGTTTTGAGGCTCCCTGAATAAAAAAAATATATGCTTAGAAAAATGTCCGTGTATGTGCTGGAAACAGCAACTCAAGAACGAGATATATACCAATTCAGTACCTTCCAAAGATACGACACGAAGATTTTCAAGAAAATCCCCTCAACCCAAACTTTCCTTTACATGGATTTCTTTTATTTTCTAAAAAATGGCTAACGAGTCTGATTAAAATATTATATATTAAATACATTTACATGACAAATAAAATGTATATCTTGAATTTTCTGGGTATAGTCTGTAAATCCTTTTCATTTAGAAGGAATGTTGTATAATGTTTTATAAATAAACGTCAAATGACACGCGATATCGTACTACACAGAAATACACATTTTAAAATACACAATTTATTTCAATACTTTTGTGGCAAACAGCTATTTTCCAAGAAATCCGTTATTAAAGGTTGAAATTGTTCAATCCTTAAGCCATTTTTTAAAGCCCGTCGATTCTCAGTTGTTCCTCGCGATGTTTCGGAAAGAGTATGGAATTATAAGGCCAGCGTATAGCGTCAAGTTCTTAAACACTTGACTATCGCTATTCCCTTTATGTACAGTACTAACGTTTTATGGCGAGGCCACGGACCGCGTATATGCGTGCTTCGTAAACTATTGGACTGGGGGTTATATTGTTTCTAATTCTGAAGAAAGTATAGTTGTATTGTAGTTTTCACCACGCTTTGGGCGTCAATTTGAAGAAGTTTATTCATTAGCTCCACGTATGGACGCCAGTTTGAAGAAGATGGTTTGTTACGTTAATTTTTGCCACGCTTAGGGCGTCAATTTGTAGTAGTTTGTATTGGAGGAGTTGCATTATATTTCAACTGTTGGGGAGCCGAACTTGTAGTAGTTGCAACCACATGTATGGTAAACAGTTTCCGGTAGCCTTCGCCCCAAATGTACTTTCAGGTGGCCTTTGCCCCAAATTTAAAAAAATATTAAGTTTGTAATTTGACTGTTTCTTTAAATATTATATAAGTATGTTTGGCTCGGCTGCCTCAGTATTATTGTTAGAGTCACGTATCTCTTGGCAGGGTTGTGATACGATAAGAATGTAGGCTTACACAGATTATAATTTTATTTCACTCCTTTTATTAATGCTTGACGCAATTTAAATAACACTTCACTGATATAGAGAGCTGTGAGATTCTGTTTATTAATTAATTACACTTTTTAACACGTAAACTTATTTTTCGTCTAACACGAATGCGTATTAAATCTCTGGAGGACACCTTTTGCGTCTAGCTAGGAACACTGTTTGCAGGCAAATGAACGGATTTCAACCTCCTAAACTTGTAAATTTCTGCATTTCAAATCTCTGATTGGCTATTCCTAATCCAATATAATACCTTCTTTTAACTAAAGCTTTTTCTGGTTGTTGGTTGGCTATTTTATAAACTGTCACTTAAATTACATTATTGTTACTCCAATAATCAGAAGTAGTATTACTTAAACTCTCAAACTCATTATTGCCTCAAGGTTACCTCATTGTTACCTCATTGTTAGCAACTTTTAACTTATTATTCTCACAGCTCTTACATTATTAAATTACGTAATAATATAAGCATATGAAATGTCTGTTGCATACACTTTACAAATTATTAAATACACATATTGCTTCAAGGCGGGCTGTTTTTGAATTTACATATTATATAATTTGACTGAAATCATTTAAGTATTAAAAATACTGCCTCAACTTCCGTGTTACATACGACTGATAATGAGTAGTAATCTTGTTATAAGCGGTGTCCATCTGCGTGAAGACATTCCTGACGTCTTGGAATATAATTTCTTTTCACAGCATAAGTTCAACATTTCGTTAGCAATCCCGTTCTCCTAAACTTATTAACTAGACATCTAATAGTTCCTCTACTTGGAACTGAAATAGTAGGAAATCTCTCCTGAAATTGTCTACATACATGTCTACATGATTCGGGTTTTAGTATGTATAGTACATAAAAATATAATTGTTCAAGCATGAATTTGTCGGCAGGCATTGCAGTGGACCAGTAATAAGATATTAATACTCTTAGGTAAATCACACTTAACACAGATGAATAAACTTTCACCTTTGAGATGCACAATGCCAACTATTTACAGCACGAACACAGCAGCAAATGAAACACAGCTGATAGATGTAACCTTGAACGCGTCATGCGCCGCCAGTTGCGCATAGCAAAAGTACCGAGGTCACTGCAGCATAGCCTCCTATGCACAAAGCCGGTCTGTGGCTCACCTTAAAACGCCCGCACAGTATAATGAAATGTGAAATGCAGCTATTTTCTGAAATATTTATCTCGATTAAAGTGAAGTGGATAGAAAAATAAACCTTCGCAAGAATAATTTCAATACCCACTAATAAGTGATAGAGGGTAGAGAAAGTCATGTGAATGTAACACATCAGATTTTTCTCATTGCCATTTCTAAATGCGACCTCTTTGCCTTGATCGTGATATCAACTTTAAAGCTCCATCAAACCTGGAAAGGGGCACTTGCAATTTACAAATGCTATCACAACATTATGAAATGAGTAAAAACATGCGTGACGCTCTAATGGAGTAAACTGATGAGCAAATTAAGTTGGGCAAATATTAAACAGCAGCACCATTTTCAGCCGAGTGATTATAACGATTACACAGCTTTTAATCTGCAGTTTATTAACATCGATAAACAAAACAGCAATGCAAGAGGGAGAGGGTAAGTGCCTGGGATGTGAGCATTATCACTCACATTTACCTTTCTGACAACGAATATAATAGTTGCTTTTTAGCTTTAAGTCTCTGATGTGTATCTTTGTAGTTCTAACAGAAGTGCGGCATAATACTATAATTTCCATTAATAGAATAAATGAAACTACAGTTCGTATGTGTTCGGAAGTATTTTGATGCAACAGTATGAATGGCGCCTATGGAATTGCATCCCTTTTAAGCCGACAGGGTTTTAGGAGAAAGGGAAATTGCTTTCCGCTGATACCCCAACGTTTCCGCAGTTACCTCCGTCTCGCTCAAGAGTACATCATCTGTATTCTTAATACGTCCATAATACAAAATAGTCACATTGTAGGCGGAAATAATAAGACATCAGGAACTGCTTCTTAGCAGTTCTTACCCCAAATTTTACAGTATACAAGAAATTCTTTATGATTTAGTTTTTATTAAGCTTAACATAAAAAAAATCTGATGTGTTACACCCACATGACTTTCTCTACTCTTGTGCAATCTACTTTTAGAAACGCTTATTCTCTATACGCTTCATGTTAATCGAGATATCGAGATGTTAATCTTATTGCCAATTTTCTTGTAGATGCAAAGGGAATTGGTAGGCTTTAAGCGACAGTCAAATATGTTAAGAGCTGGTTGCTATGTGGAGTATTCCATTCTCTTTGCATTACCAGACAAAAAAAAATCTGATGTGTTACACTCACATTACTTTCTCTACTCTTGTACAAACTACTTTTACAAACGCTTATTCTCCATATGCTTCATGTTAATCGAGATATCGAGATGTCAATCTTATTGCTAATTTTCTTGTAGATGCAAGGGGGAACATGGTAGGTTTTAAGCGATAGTCAAATATTTAAGCGCTGGTTGCTATGTGGCGCATTCCATTCTCTTTGCATGTCCAGGACAAAAAAATGAATAACGAATTTGAGAAAAAGTATAAGTATTGGAAAATTTAAGGGAATAACAAGCAATATCTCGAAAACGGTTCACTCAACAAACAACTATATATGACATAAATTGTGTATTGTAACGCGATCTACATTTTTTGTGCAGTAAAATTTTGTCTATCTCTTATGGTTTACCAGTTATGCAAAAGTCGTTCAGAATGAAGAACACTTTTGGAGACATTCCCAGAAAATTCGAGATATACATTTCATTTGTCATGAATACACCTTAAACATATGATATTTTAATCAAAATCGTTAGAGCCATTTTTGAGAAAATTAAAATTTTCGAAAAATGTTCCATGTAAAGGGTAGTCTGATGTGGGGGGATTTTCTTGAAAACCTTCGTGTCGCATCTCTGGAAGATACTGAACCTAAATACCAAGTTTGCTGTTTATCCGACTGTTCGTTTCTGAGTTATGCTGTTCACAGACACACAGACACACACACACACAGACACACACACACACACAGACACACACACACACACAGACACACACACGGACATGTTTCCAAAAATGCTTTTTTTGGATTCAGGGAGTCTCAAAACATTTATTTCCGGTGAAATCTCGGTATCGAATTTTTGGGTCGAATGCAATACTTCCCCTACTTACTATACGTAGTAGAGAAAGTAATAAATGACGAATTTCCATTTGAGAAAAAGTATAAGCATTGGAAAATTTAAGGGAATAACAACAATATCTCGAAAATGGTTCACTCAACAAAAAAATGTATGTGACATAATTTGTGTATTTTAACGCGATCTACATTTTTGTGTAGTAAAATTTTGTCTATCTCTTATGGTTTACCAGTTATGCAAAAGTTGTTTACAATGAAGTATACTTTTATAGACATTCCCAGAAAATTCAAGATATACATTTTATTCGTCATGAAAATATATTAAACATATGATATTTTAATTAAAATCGTTAGAGCCATTTTTGAGAAAATTAAAATTTTCGAAAAATGTTCCATGTAAAGGGTAATCTGCGGTGGGGAGATTTTCTTGAAAACCTTCGTGTCGCATGTCTGGAAGATACTGAACCTAAATACCAAGTTTGGTGTTTATGCGACTGTTCGTTTCTGAGTTATGCTGTTCACGGACACACACACACACGGAAATGTTTCCAAAAATCCTTTTTTTGGATTCAGGGGTCTCAAAACATGTATTTCCGGTGAAATCTCGGTATCGAATTTTTGGGTGGAATACAATACTTCCCCTACTTGCTATACGTAGTAGAGAAAGTAAAAACAGTTAAAAACAGGGAAGTATCCTATCTTTAATATACATATAGACGACGTTTCACAAGAATGCAAAATTATGGTTCATAAGAGAATTAAAGAATGACAAAGTACAGCATTGAAAGCTCTTCTGCTTGTAGACGATGTAGTTTTAATTTTTTATAGGGAGGAGAGACTGCAGGGAGCTGTAGCGGGCTGGGTTTAGCGCTTCATATATACTAGACACGTAATATCTCTCCTAGTCGTGAGCTGTGAACCTGTTCCTAGGTATCTGTAGGTGTCTCAAATATTGTGAGTGAAGGCAATTGATAAGCTCAACTTCTTTAACAATTTAATTTATCATGGCACAGTAAATTATCGAAGCGGTTAGCAATTGTTCCTCTTTGAATATTAATGAAGCAATCTATAAGCTATATTATACATCTACCCGCTATTTTTAATGTTTCACTGGATTTAACTATCAATGTCACACGCCATCTCCCTCCATCCACACGCGTTATAGCACCTGGCATCAAATAGCTCACATGATAGGATACGCAAGAGTGTCGAAATCTGGAACGAAGATTTCTTTTACACTCCGCCATCATGGCGCTAACCTTCGCGCCCCTTTATCTAATCTTTATTTCGATTGATTATTTACTTGACAGCTATGAGAAAGAAGGAGTTCACTTTTAGAAGTCAAGCTTCTGTCTGACTCCTTTAGCAAAACTCACTGTCTCTTTTTCACTCACAATTCTTGCTTCTCTTTCTAATGGCCTACTTCTTATCCAACTTCCTTGACTTTCCAGGAATTTGTCCTCTATCTCCGTCCGTGTTTCTCTTCGGACCTATCTGTCAGCTCGTCGCAATTTGACCTAATACTATGTCCTGCTACTAGCTCGCTTCCTAAGCTCATTACAATATTTCTTGCGTATGCATGCATTTTATGGTACACGTCCCGTTACAATGTGCTTACTATATTATTACACATTCCTATCTTTATTATTGATTTATGATACACGTAATTTAGCTCTGCCGAATGTATATTCCCCTACAGAGCAATATATATGTTAAATAAAATTATAAGGAATACAATATAAAATCTCTAGGATTATAACAAACGAAGTGATATTCCCAGTAATATATCAAAGGTATTACAAGAAACATCACTATCAAACTTACAGTATCTAAACTCTATACAATTTGTGAAACAAGCTTTAAAGTGAGACAAGAAATATAACTAAGATTCTACACAGTCATTGCAGTATCAATACTACAAAATGGAAGTGAAGCTTTGACTGTCAAGGAGAAAGATAAAAGTAAAATACAAGAATCTGAAATAAGATTTTAATGTCCAGTCAAAGGCTGTACAAGAAAATAACATATTAGAAATCAGCTAATTACAAAAGAATTGAAAGCTAACCACGTTTAGAGCAAATAGGAGATCATCATCATCGCCACCATCCACTACAAGGTGAGCCGCTACCGGTCGGTTCCGTCTCGGAGGTCTTCCAATATTTCGTTTTCCTTACGACCTATAATACTCATAAAGGGAACCATTTTTGGTTTTCTTACAAATCATCTATTTAAGTCAGTTGTACGTATCTACTCACATTATTCACACTGATAGTTAAAAATAGAGGATTATACAGAAAAATCTATCGGAAGTAAATAAACTATAATATAGACCAAGAGGACAGAGATAGGATCGACGACCTAAACAAAGATAGGTTCAACAGATATGAGACCTTAGCAGACGAAAACTGAATATTAATAAGAAGAAAATAACAATAACGATAGTAATAGTAATAATAATAATAACAAATAGAAGAAGAAGAGCATTCACCCAATATTTACATTGCTTTCAAGAAAAGCACTCCTATCCCTGCTACCTTTGTCATCTTCTTTTAGACAACACTTTCTAATGCGTACAGTGTGACAAGTAAATAATTTATTTCTTTACTTATTTTTGAGCATAACAGGTACAAGCCCAATTACAATGTTAATTATAAAATACAGTCACTTATAATAATACATATATTGTACAAAAGACTAGTTCTGAATTTTCCCATCATCTACTGCGTCCTGTTAAGTGAGAGATAATCCTACTAATACCGCTGAAGTCTTCCAAGCTCTCTCCTTACTCTTGGTACATTGTGCTTTTTATTTCATCTGAAATCCTTCCTACAGATATTCTCCAGTTAGCTTACAACGCTGTATGTATTATTAATATTAAGCTTCTCTTTTATTTTGTAACTTCCATTCGGCAACGCAGTCAGCAACGTCCCTTAAAACATTAATCGAAGTTTCTATATCTTCTCCAATTCATCTACTGCCTAATTCTCAGCGTCATATGTTAAAACAATTGCAATATTTGCTGTGAGATATTTGGACTAAGATGAACTGAAATTCAATAGTTAACGGGAAAAAATCAACAGGGAAATAATGGAGAAACTATATATCGAAAAGATGGAGGATATATAATAGGGGCATATGAATAAAAAAAACTAATTAGGCATATTTAGTTAATACGCGTGTCATGGAATGAAGAAAAATACTTATTTATGTAATGGTATATTTCTGAACGGTGAACGCCCTGAGGACTGCACAAACACAGCGATTCTTTCATAATAAGGACAATAAGGTCAAGAAATGCAATGATATCAGGACTGTTAGCCTAATACTTTATTAGTTCAAGGTTCCATTAAAAATACTGGATCAACAACTACATTCTAAGACAGAAAACCAATAATAAGATCAGTACATCTTCAGGAAAACTCAAGACATGAAGGGTACAACTCGGCTGTTTACTATAAAAGTAAAGTTGTGGAGCGTTAGGTCTGGAAAAGGCAGTTTGCAGTATCCTACAAGAAACTGATGTTTCTTTAAATAGTATATATTTATGTTTGCCTCGGCTGCGTCAGTATTACTGTTAGAGAAATGGTGGGGTTGTGGTGCGACTAAAAATGTAGGCTTACACAGATTATAATTTTACTTCACTCTTTTTATTAATACCTGATACGATTTAAATAACACTTCACTGATATAGAGAGCTGTGAGATTCTTTTATGAATTACTTGCACTTTTTAACACGTAAACTATTTTTCGTCTCACACGAATACGTATTAAATCTCTCGAGGATGTGTCTCGCGTCCGGTTAGGCAACTGAACAGATTTCAACCACCTAAACTTGTCAATTTCTGTGTTTCAAGTGTCTGATTGGCTATTTTTATAAACTGTCACTAAAATTACATTATTGCTTCCAAGAATCACAAGTAGTATTCTTAAACTTTCAAATTCATTATTGCCTTAAGGTTACCTCATTATTACCATATTGTTACCAGCTTTTAACCTATTATTCTTACAGCTCCTACATTATTAAATTACGTAATATATTCACATAACATTATTACACATGGATACAATAATATAAGCATATGCAATGACTGTTAAATACATTTTACAAATTATTACATACACATATTGCTTCAAGGCGGGCTGTTATTGAATTTACATATTATATACTTAGCCTGAAATTATTTTAGTGTTAAAATACTGCCTCAACTGATATTAAATGGAGAGAAAAGCCTTCTGAATACTCTCTATACGAAGTAATACATCAGAGTCTGGATAGTGGGAGGAAAGAATAGGGAAGGCCGTACGAAAGATATCACACAATCGCTTATCATCTTCTTGTGGAAATTTATAACATAATTATTCATTGCCTTCAGATCAAGAAAGGGCTGGTAGGAGAAACAAAAAGAAAAATCATATGATTTGCCAATGATATTGTAACGTATAGGGATTATTAAATGTGGCATATTGTTTCCGTTGTTACTTATGAAATGGGAAGAATACTAAGAAGAGAATACATAAAATTCGATTAGGAAAGCTCATATGATGCTTCCTATGCAAATGACCCCTTGGTGAAGGTATCAATTTGTAGATGGTGAGGACAAAGACTGCGGTATGACTGACTGTGATTGTTGGCATAAATAAGTAAGAACGCGGTCAACAACGCGAACACTTATATTTTTTCATTCTAAGGTAGACAGTCGTGTCGCAAGGCATATGATCCTAGCTCTTGATAGCATATAATCTAGCTTGTTTTGCTTGCTCTGCTAGTTTTTTTATTCATTTGTTCTCCTAACCTGTTTTCTGTTTGCATTAGAATTCTTACTAGCACTGCTTCTAGAGATGGTGCTACTTGGTTTGTTTCTGAACTAGCTATTGTGTTCTTCTCTTCCCTAGTTTGATTTTTCTGGAGCTACCTCTAACCTCGTTTCTGTTGTACTTTCTTATTTGTCTACTTCTCTCTCATTATTAACACTTCTAATTTCTATGTTATATACATTTGCTGTGATAACATGCAAACTGTTTGTCATTTGTCCTGATACATCTCTGCTATTTTCTACCCTATCAACTGCTTGATTTTCTACATTTTCCTTATCTGTATTGTCACACATAACTATATAATTAATGTCTGCAATCTCTACTGAGTTTCTACTATTCTGCGATAACTAACTTCTTAATATCCTACCACTTCTTAATAACATCATTTGTTATAGCATACATATATTATTAAAGTTTGTCACAGACTTTATTGTTGATCCTCTGTTGCTGTTGTTGTGATGAGATGATCCATTCGCTGATTTTCGTGGTGCTGTTTGTCCCTCGCTCCTTTATAAAGATGTTTGCTTTGTAGTCTTCTCCGCATTGCCCCACGCTGGGTGCCACTATATAACGGTTCCCTTGGTTAGGCCCCACTACGTTGATGATGATGATTATGGATGCTGTATTACGTACCTGTAGGTCGTCTTGATGCCCGTACGCTCGTGACGTATCCCTACGTTCTCTGGACTGGAATCTGATGATCATATATCTATATTCTTGTGTGTGTACGTTAGTATGTTGTAATTATTGGTTTATAATTATGCCACGGTTGCTGTATTGGTGTCAGAGAACACTTGTGTCTTGTCAGGGTTGGGTATAGAGAATATTATCATATACTTGCACACACGTATTCTGTTTAATTATTTCACTTTTATTTTAGATAAACCACATATGACATTCAAAGTTCACTATTAACTTTGTATTTTTAAACTATAACTGTTCCACTTTAAATGCGTAGTTTTAGCGTCTAGTTAGAGACGAGCTGATACACTACCTTCCTGCTTGAACACTGACAAGCTTCTGTTAGCGTTCCTTCCAACCGTTCCAATACATCCAATAACAGTTTATGTTACATATATATGTTTACAGACTTCCATTATCTTAATTATGAATCCAAGGTTCATTACCTGCTTACGTAGATACTACTGCATTTCTCGTAATTTTATAATACTGGTTATATAGCTAACAATGGCCTTTCCCCCCTCATATTTTATGTTATATGTTATAACGTTATATACTTGTTCTCTACCATGTGTACATTATAAATATATGTGCTTTAACATCCTCTTAATTATTATACGTACAATATTAACAAAGAAAATACATAACACGTAAAACTTAAAACAAAAATATTCAAGAAGGAAATTATTAATGGATTGATGCTGAGAAGCTGTGAATTACGAGAGATATCTCATTACATTAATGAGTTATTGTATTAGTTTGTCCGTGGCTAGCAATGTATGTTGCTTCACATATTATGATAAACGTCTTAGGCAGAACGATGATTAATGTATATCTTAAACAAAGTAAACTTATTATAAAAGTAAATGCTTTAAATTTCAGACGTCAGTTGATACTTTCCTTTTGTATTATGCTTTCATTTTCACAAATACCGCTTGGTTGCAGCAAATAAAATTGAGTAAGCGCAGAGTTAATTTTAAACTTGCTCTACAGTTCAGCTTGCCACTTCGAGACCGCTGCATCCGTGTATACATTACAAAGAGCAAGGTGTCATGGGGAACCCGTGTCGAATAGCTAAATTAATTACTTCTGTTTTAGAACTTCTGTTTAATTCTTTATTACTGATGTCGACGTTGTCGTAAGCGCTCCCTACCCTTTATTCACTTGAGATGGATGGTCTTTATCACCCCTACACAAAGTGTTCTCCAAATAAAGATATTGTGCATTTTAATTCTATAGTATTTTGTTTCCTGTTCTGTTCTTTTATGTAAAACTGTATTCTATTAGATGAGGCAGTATTTTCAACATTTAAATAATTTCAGTCTAATTATATAAATTCAATAACAGCCCGCCTTAAAGCAATGTGTGTATGTAACAATATATAAAAATGTATATTACAGTCATTGTATATATTTATATTATTGTATCCATGTGTAATAATGCTATGTGAATGCATTACGTAATTTAATAATGTAGGAGCTGTAACAATAATAGGTTAAAGTTGCTAACAATTGGGTAACAATGTGGTAACCTTGAGGCAATAATGAATTTTTAAAGTTTAAATGCCACTAGTCATTATTGGAGCAACGACAATGTAAATTTTGAGACAGTTTAAAAATAGCCAGTCAACAACAAGAAAAAGCTTTAGTTAAATGAAGGTATTCTATTGGATTAAGATTAGCCAATCAGAAACTGAAAAGGAAAAAAAATTACAAATTCAGAAGTCAGTTGGTTGCAGACAACGTTACCAACCAGACGCAAAAATTGTCCTCAAGAAATTTAATACGTATTCGTGAGAGACGAAAAATAAGTTTACGTGTTAAAAAGTGTAATTAATTAATAAAAAGAATCTCACAGCTCTCTATATCAGTGAAGTGTTATTTAAATCGTATCAAGCATTAATAAAAGGAGTGAAGTAAAATTATAATCTCTGCAAGCCTACATTCTTAGTCACACCACAACCCTGCTAAGAGAAACGTGTCTCTAACAATAATACTGACCCAGCCGAGGCAAACATAAATATATAATATTTAAAGAAACAGTCAAATTACAAAGTTAATATTTTTTCTAAACTTGGGGCAAAGGCCACCGGATAGTACATTTGGGGCGAAGGCTACTGGAAACTATTTACCATACGTGCGGTTGCAACTACTTCAAGTGTTCGGCTCCCCAACAGTTGAACTATAATTCAACTCCTTCATTGCAACCTACTTCAAATTGATGCCCAAAGTGTGGTGCAAACTCCTACAACAAAATAACTTCTTCATAGACAATAAAGACAAATTCAGTATATACGTATGTAAAGGTTGGTTTTAATGGCATAAGTGATTTTACTTTAATCCACAAAATTATCTAAACGGAGTAGGTAGTTTTTAGTTTAGGGGCTTGCATATTACCAATCCCGAACATACTAAATGTCTTTTCCAGTTGCTAAAGTAAATACTTGCTCAATATGAACATTCCAGACCTCAAAAGTACCTGAAGGGACTTATATAAGCATAACTGAACAACCTGATAGTGCAGTAATATTAAGAAGTTGTTCAGTTTATTTCATTGTGTTTGAGATGATAAACGTGCAATTCTCTGTAATTGTACTATATGTAACATTAACGGATATTGTGTTGCTATGGGTAGATGGAAATTCTTATGATTGGTGTATTTATGAAGAAACTTTGAAAGGAAACCTCGGTGAAAATAAAATGTACTTGGCCTTCAATGCAAGCCAATCAGGGGCTCAAAAGTTCGTCAAATATAATTTAAATATAGGAACATAGTAATCAAATAATTCCAGGAACTACAGGATAAGGTTCATCAGTTAATATGTCTAACCGTTAGAGAAAATTAATGAGCAACAGGCATTCGCTAACGCTGTTTAATAGCGCCCTATTATTTTCAAGGCATGTGATAAACAGGAAAACGCACATTTTTCTGGTCGTGTGATTTAATGGCTGAGTGATCAAACACAGTGTCCAATAATTAGAACTATCTTAGTTCGATTCTTCGTTATACCTTAATCTTTTACAAGTAAATTTGATATTTAATATACGGAAATACTATATATTTTAATGCGTTAGATACATTTTAATTCATTCAGGCTTAGACATAAAATTATAAATTAATCCTGCTCGCTTTCAAATTAAATGTCTCAAAAATCCGGGCAGTATTAAAAATGAATATTAAATTAAGCTATATTTTCGATTCGGTTTTAAAACTATAAATACAAAGAAGAGTAATAAATATTCGCCTATCTGAAAACAAAAGTAAGAAATATTTTAACCTCAGTAGTTCATACTGTAAGACACGTATTTATAACCCCTCGCTTTTGACGAATTCGGTATTCCAGAATTCGACATGACTGTTGATGACAGATTGAAGCTAAAGCATCACGCGCATAGACACCAGTGTGAATCAATGTAAAACACATTGTGTAGTTTACATTCAATTTTCAACCTACGTTTGCACGTGGAAGTACTCGTGGTTCAAATCCAAACTAGACTCATTTCCGAAGCAAGGGGGTTGCGCAGCATGATAAATGTTCGAGATTATAGTCATGTGCTAGCTATTCAGTCACCAGTGGTCTGTTTTAGAGTGTGTTTGGGTAATATTTCTTGCTATTTAAACAGTGAACTTGATAACTTTGAGCTGTAAAGCGACTGCATAGTACGGACCCCTTCGGGGTTCTAACTCTGAAGGCGAATCCATCACGAAGTAGGCAAGATTTGTATTACTTAGTGCATTATCGTTTAACAATAAAATAATGTGTGGTATGGTTGGCGCAAAACCGGCAGCTGCTTGCGATTATCCTCCCTTACCTCCTTCCAGTTATCTGCGTTGTAACTGGCATTTACCGCCTGCGTTCCTGACGGACACTATACTGATGAGAATCCTGAAACGTTCTAGAATCCAATGTATTTTCATTCAAAGCAAGCACTTTAGGATACTGTATCTTTGAAAAGCTTTATTCGCAATGCCCATTAATATCACTTTTGTCACGATTATAATAAATATATAATATATACATGCGACATATTAAAATAACCTTAACAAAATCGCCTGTAGTTATGTTTCTTTCATATTATTAACTCGCTGCCATGGTTGTTCACTTCCATGTGCAAATCTTCTCTTGTTAACTTTGACCTAGGTTTACTAGTGAGTGTTCTCCGTTTTGCGACTCAAGTTAAAGATTCAGTAGCCAATGACAGATGGCAGAAGCTGCCACAAAATTACATTTTTAGTTTTTCGTGTGGTCTTATAGATTGGAATTTCCTCCGAGGTTTTATATAATCATTGTAGGCGCAATATTTAATATATTTCTTAAAATTTCAGTTCATCCATTTTGCCATTTTGTAATCCGAATTTCTACATCACTTCATAGAAAGCATAAATTTATTTATTTAGGGGAAACTTTGCTCTATAAGCTAGAACCGCTTCTATAAATACGGCGGCTTCCGCATGTTCAAGCAATGTGATTTCTGCTTCCTAAATACAGTGTTATTCAAATAGAAAGAGCAGATTTCAAACACTAATTTCTAATGAACGACAATACATAGCGACATATATGATAAATCACTGGATAGAGAAAATTTCAAAGCTTTAAGTCACACCTATTAGTTCCATTCAGTGGAAGGTGTTGTTTGTTAACAAGAAAATAGCGACACCTCAAAAGGTCGTTTTGCGTGCTGCAGTATGTAAAGAGTGAATCCATTGTTTCAATGCATTTCGTCGCAAGTTCAATAAAGAGTCGCCTCGTCTTTACAGATTTACAATTCGTACAAGAAATTCCTAGATGGTTTCATATGCAAAAGAAAAAGCACGGCCGTCCTCGCATAACAAATAGAGCTCATGTTCTCTCATGCTCATGCTTCTACCTTACCAAATGCTCATGTTGAATCCATAAAATAAAGCTTTGAACTTTCCTCTCTAGTACGTATAGTACTCGTAAGTAAGGGAAGTATTGCATTCCACCTAAAAATTCAATATCGATATTTCACCGGAAATACATGTTTTTAAGACGCCCTGAATCCAAATAAAGCATTTTTGAAAACATGTCAGTGTGTCTGTGTGTGAACAGCACAACTCAAAAATGAAACGTCTAAATCCAATCTTGCAACACGAAGATTTTCAAGAAAATCCCTACCCCCAATTACTCTTTACATGCAACATTTTTCCAAAATCTTGATTTTATACAAAATGTCTTTACGAATTTATTAATATATATATATATACGAAAGATATTTACATGACAGATAAAACGTTTATCTTGAGTTTTCTGGGAATAACCTATGAAGTCCCCTTCATTCGGAAGGAATTTTTATCATCTTGTATTACTTGTAAACGTTAAGGATAGACGAAAATGCAGCACAAAAATTGTAGATCTTTTTAAAGCACACAGTTTGGTTAAAATGAGCTTTATGTGGCATGAGCAATTTCTGTGATATCCGTTATTGAAGGTTCGAATTGTTTATTACTTGTCATTATTTTTAACTGCCTTCGATTTTGAGTTGTTTCTCCGAGTGCATGGACACAGTATGAAATTTTAAGGCTTGTACGAGAGGTACTATTTATATTTTAAGCCTTGAATGTTGTAGGTGCGATCTGACGTTTCCAATGAAAAGTTTGAGATTTTTGATCATAATCTACTTCAAAACATTTTGTCAATTGAGCATGATTTATTTTGTTTACACTAACTTGAAAATTGTGTGTCAACAAAAACATGGAATTAACTCACGAAAATCTTCGTGCAGTGATTTATTAGGACTTTCGACGTGGATTATCAAGACAAGAGTGCATCGATCAACTAACTTCCACATTTGGAGACGAAGCTCCATTCTTTGCCACTGGGAAACGGCTGGTATAACGAATTTAATCGTGGCTGCCGTTCGCTCAATGATTATGTTCGTGAAGGTCGTTCAAAATCAGTTGTTGTGCCAGAAAACATTGAAGCTGTGCAAAACCTAATAATGAAAGATCGCCATGCGACGTATTGTAAGATTAAGGCAACCCTAGGCATTAGTTCCACCAGCATATATAAAATATTGCATGATTATACAGCCGTAAAAAGGTTTGCTCTCATTGGATACCACATAATTTGACGCAATCTCAAAAAGATGCTCGTGTCGATTGGTGTACACAAATGCTCAAGAAATACAATGGCGGTGCCTCAAAAGACATATATAAGATTTTAACAGGTGACGAATCATGGATCTATGCATATGAGCTGGAACGTAAACAGCAGTCGATTGTATGGGTGCTTCAAGATGAAGCAAATCCAACAAAAGTTGTTCGCACTCGAAGCACTTCGAAGCAAATGGTCGCCTGCTTTTTCAGCAAAACAGTGCCTTTAGAGGAACGTACACTGGTCAATGCCGAATGGTACACAACCATTTGTTTGCCGGAAGTCTTCGGTGAAGTAAGGAAAGCCAACAAGAACCGTAGGATCGTTCTTCATCAAGACAATGCAGCACACACACACACACACACACACACACACACACACACACACACACACACCTCGTCTAACAACAGAGTATTTGAAGGCTCAAAATATCGAATTGATGGATCATCTGCTATACAGTCCTGATTTGGCACCGAATGACTTCTTTTTGTTCCCGAATATCAAGAATAAATTGCGTGGACAACGATTTCGTTGTCAGAAGAAGCCGTTGATGCCTTCAAAAACCATGTTTTGGAGGTGTCTCAAGCTCGTATATAGCGTGCAGTTCTTAAAAATTTGACTATCACTGTTCTCTTTGTATTTATAAATGTGTAATTTAACTAATGTTGCAAAGGTTTATTTGGCTTAAAAGTAGTAGATAGCAAAATAAGCTTTAGTAAGAATACTTCGTATACCCACTAATAAAGATAGAGGGTAGAGAAAGTCATGTAAATTTATCACATTAGATTTTTACTCTGAGCAGTGGTTTCTTTGAATAAAATTTCATTGTATAAATTATCCGGTTTGTCTAGAACTACCGAAAATAGCTAAATGCAACTCAGATGTGATAAAAACAATACAATACGTGTCTACTTTAGTGTTAATAATCTGTTGGCTATGTTTTAAAACTTAATTGCTTATAATTCTAATAACACAGTTATTTAACCAAGACAAAATATCTTCTTTAATAAACCACGTTATTGCTAAAAGCAGATCAGTTAATTTCGAATCTGTAGATCTTGTAAAAACTTCAGTCCGACATATTAAACAGTTTATGATATATTGGGTTATGACGTTAAACTTTAACATTGGCGGGAATGGGCATGTAGTCTCCCGTTAGGTAAATGAGCATTTAACAACAAACCTTTATACTATAAGGACATTTTCCTTTCAAGGTCTCTCATTATCAAAAAAAACCATAAGTGCATGTTACAGATATCTTCTCTGTACTACATAAATACAAAGTTGCATGAAACACTTACCAGTACAATAGATGTTGCAGTCAGAGGTCGGCATTTGTTTCGCATTTCACGCCCATAACCGCGAATGCAGTAAGATGTGCTGCTCAGACCGGAGACGACGGGATAAGTCACGAAGTGTACCGATCGAGACTTGCACCTGCGGAAACAGAGATAGCTCCGTAATGGCATTTTATAAAATAACCGACGTGTAATATCGACGTTTATTAGGTAATAGATACAGTTTAAAATATACTCAAATACTTCTATAATAATCATACATAGGAATATTCTAGCATTAAAGGCAGAACGGAAGGAAAACGACTTGAACTGGTACTAGACCATAGGTGGGGATATCACCCCGTCCCTTGTACAAACTTGGCGTTTTAGACACCATCTATCAGTGACCCTTTATAGGTGTTGTCAGCATTCTTTCTAGTGATAATGGTTCGAGTGTTGATAACCTGAAGCCAACTGCTTAGGAATTCCATGCCTAATAATAATAATAATAATAATAATAATAATAATAATAATAATAATATGCCCATAGTAAATGTTTACTCTAAAATATATGAGCAAATGTTTTCGTTTAACGGTAAATGCAATATCACACTAGCTGCGCTGTCCGACACTGCATTTTAGCATTACTCGAATGACTAATTTCGTTTACCTCCCCCAATTCTTTATGGAATTATTATACAGTGAGCTTTAAGATTTTATGGGAATCCATTTTCCCCATATAATCAAAATTTCGTACAAACCCGATTACTCTAACAAGGGATAAAAAAAATCTGATATTCACCCCAAAAGCGTGGAAACGTCTGACTTCATTAAACTCCCCTTAAGAGGCTTCCAAGTTCTTGGAATGCTGCATAGACTATAAGTTCTCTTTGGCTGTGGAACAATCATTGATAGGATTAGTTAACTAACTTGTTAGATGATTACTGTAATAAAACTTTAAACCTCTGCGCCTTTTCTTGGTCCCATAGTTATTTAATAACATAAAAGGTACATAGTTTTTAGATACTGCATAAATCCTTAACATATATTACGAAATAGAGATGAATCTGGTGAACATGTAGATTGTTTACTCCACGGCCAGCAACTAAGCGTCTTTGGAAAAGATATTGTTTGCGACCAACGAGAAAAGCAGTCTTCTTAGTTTTTCTTAGTTGTTAATTAAAAAACAAATCCGTTTACGGATTTCTGATCCTATAAATTTTCTCTGTTTATACAATTATTTGGCATGCCTTTGTAACAAAGTTGATTACACCATAAAGTAGAAAGGAAATAAAGAAAAACTTTCTTAATGAGAGCTATTAAAAAATTTTGGAATTGGTATAGCATGCGAATAATAGCTTTACAAACGGATTTCATTTTTTTTTTGCTGTGTCTCAATTGTTAAATCGTGACGATCTACATACATGGAATGAAATGTGCGTGGCAATTGTCTTATTTTACATGTATATTCTTTGGAATAACAACTGTGTTTATACTACAGGTATTCTCAACTAAAAGTCAACGCTTTGGAACTCCGATGTGGTCGTATTCAAGTACAAAGGTCTTGTAAATCCTTTTTAATATTTAGTAATTAATGGAATGAATTAGGGCCATATCCGTCAGAGACAGGGATTTTCAGTGGTGAAAGAACTATCAAAATTGGTTAAGTGGTTTTTAAGATTGCCCTGTACACACACACACACACACACACACACACACACACACACACACACACACACACACACACTCACCCAAACATAAAAATGTTCTCTCTTTAGCAAGGTTACGACAATACATGCTTCGATCATTTCTAATAAACTAAGCAGATTAGCAACCATTTATCTACAGGCTGTCAACGATTTTGAGGGCTGTATTCCACAAACTGGAGACCAAAATACTGGAGAAAAAAATTACTAAGGAAAGAGGTCTTACGTGCTAGCTGTAAAACTTTATCCATTCAAAGTTGTAAATTTCCATTCACACTGGCGCCGCCAGTTTCCCGGCCTGCCACTGTTTTCACTCAGACGTAACGGTCGGCCTCAGGAAATTTAGAACACCTCAAAAACCTACACTTGCAAGTTACATGGAGTTCATGAATGTTGCTGAAGAACTCTCCAGTGAATAAGAATATGTAAGAGATCGTTCTGTATCCAGTACATCGTGGAAGAATGAATATGGAAGATCATGGAATATTCACAGGTTTAATAAGAGAAGGCACCTTGATGCAGAAATATTGAAGTGGAAGAAAACGCCCTTACCTACATGCAGCATTCCATATTTCTAGCTGTTTTTTAAGTTACGTAACGAAATAAAATATTTTAAACTGCTTTGGTTTTAAATGAAACATAATAATATTAGTCCATACTATCAATAGTGTTTCTTTTTAGAGAGAAGTAATATGATTAAATCAGACATCCGAATTCCCAGAGCTCTTCCTAATGCTACTGTAATTGATCACAGCTCAATTCTTCACTGTCTGCTCAGAATGAGCCAGAAATACGTTAGTGGACATTCATTTGAAGAATCGTCAACAAAGGGATTTCAAAGCCAAGGGAACAAACTTTTATCATTATGATTATCAGGAAGCGGAGGAGGATTTCGGCATTTAAGCGCACATGAAGACCTATTGTTATTCTGGAAAACTCCAGGAGAAAGGGGTGACCAGATCCGGAGTGGTAGTCTCCGATACAGGCGGGGTGCCTCACGTCTCCAGGTATTACACGCTGAGCTTTTCGTCTTGGCGCGCTTATACGTATGCGCAGTAGCTGGACAAGTCCATTTATCTTCTTGGAGGGGTGTTGAGTCAGTAGCAGGCGCGTACACAACGTGAGATAAGGTGACATCACCAGGCGTTCCGAGTCACGCAAGTGGAACACTGCCAGCCGTTCTCCACCACCCTAAAATACCTTCTCCTCCTCTGGGTTTCTGCCATTCACATGTACATACTGACGTCGACGGGACCATCTCTTCCACAGGCTGTCTCTCCGAGGGCTCGTCCCACATCCAACGCTAAGACAGTTTCATAAAACTAGGATGTAGGATGTGTTTACAGGAGGGGGCACAGTTCGTGCTCTGCGACCATTTAATTTATTGCAGCTACACCCTCCGGAAGGTAGGGATGCGGTGAAGGAGCCGTACGAGATCTCAGGACCGTAGGCAGGCAGTCTCACAGAGACGCGCAGATGTCCCTAATATTTCCAGTTTGAACATCATCGATGCACCAGTGGTGAGGAATCGCAAGGAGACGACGCAGCGATTCTAACAGCGGGACAGCCCCTTCTGGCATTCACGGGGAGAAATCTTTCCAACGCGCATGCATCCAAGTCGTCTGTTTGTCACTGCCAGCACCGCAGGACCCGAAAGTACACCTAAAACGTGAAATTAACATGAAATGAGAGGAAATGGGTGAAAGCAGAAATCGTGGAAGAATTTGCCTTCGCGACCAGGGCAAAACCAACAACAAAACTCATGATCAGAGTGAGCGGACACCAGGAAACAAACTCGGGATCTCCCGAATGCGAGCCATCCCGCTAATTCATAAAGCTAACCCCATCACATAAGCCTGGCCCAGGGGGCAGGAAAATTCGCGGCTCTCAATATTCGCCTACCAAACGGAGAACCTACGAAAAGCCTCAAGGGGTGAGTGGACGGCCAAACGGCCTATTATTATTATTATTATTATTATTATTATTATTATTATTATTATTATTATTATTATTATTATTATTATTATTATTATTATTATTATTATTAATATTATTATTATTGATGATGATGATGATGCCTAAACAAGTAATGCTTCATACAAAAAGTAATACATAAGCATCTGCATCACCACAAAGCAGGTATAAATGGGAGTTGTACGCTCCGTGTTCACATATTTAAAGATGAGTAGAATAAATATTTGAGGTAATTGTGTTTTAATTTTACCTGCTAAATCCTCAGACACCATTTATTGCAATCCTGTAAGTTTTAGCCCCTTATTGTTTATGCAATATTGTGTTTAGTTATAGATTTCTCAAAAAACAATGAAGCCAGTTTTATAAAAACAGCAGTTATTGATGAGAAAAATTAAATTAAGAAATGATAAGGTACCGAAATAATTACAATAAATACTTTCCGTATATTAAATCAAGGCATAGTGTAGTAAGCCTGAGTTGAAAAATTTCTCCGAAAAGTAGAAATTAATTTGCAAGCCATGTTAAGCAAAGTCATTAGCAACAGCGAGAAGCGAACGCGTTAGGCATAACGATTCCCAGAATGCAGTTAAGTTATAAGCTCAGTACATTTGCAAAATCATGTAGGTCAATTCTGTAAATTGTATAAGTGAAATAAACATCTCAGAGTTCAGGAATGTATATATTAGCAACAAGGTAAGAGACGCATATGTATAGATTTTAATATTGGACCAAGAAGCAACGGTGGTAAAGGTAGCGATTGGCAGGTGGATCATAAATTAAGTAAAGTTCGTGTATTCTAAATCAGACATACACTCACTTGATGCTTATGCAGTTAATTATATGACTTACTCGTGTTGTTTTAAGCGCCCAGTGATGCGCTTGTGTGATTAAGGTTTGTTGACTGTTGCGAGGGACCTTCTGGTAAGTATTTTAGCGGCTCAATACAGTTTATGTTTCTAATTTCATTATTGCAGATACATTTATTTTAAGCTGCAAAATTGATATTGCAGAAGTTAGCGGGGATAGACAATAATTCAACTGTTATAGTGCTAAGACCCATAATCAATTTCATTCTTTATCATCAAATGGTTGGCAATTCGCTTCAATAGCTCAGGTCTTAGATCACAAAACTTCTCAGTCAATTTAAACTGCTGTAATCCTTTCAAAACATGCCCACGCAAGAAAAGAATCTCATAGGCAACCACTGTAACAGTCTACAGCACAATCAATAGCAGATTTGAAGCAAAGGGTACGGCTTCAAAAATGAGACCATCCCTCGGCTTCAAAAACGGCGACCATCGCGGGGCTGACAACTGCTTCAATCTGTACGATTTTCTTAAACGTTCCTAATGGTGACACTGAGTCACTGCAACCTGTGATAATTTGTTTTCAGATATGGTTGGTAATTTTTGAATCTGAAAATTGGTAATAAAATGTAATAGAAGCTAATAAGCTGTACTTTTGGTGTTACTGGTTTATCTAAGCAAGCACGAAGGTGTACATTTTACATAACATAAAAAAGGTAAAGAGTACTTTTTCAATTCAGCCCAAAAAAAGGAAGGAAGAAGGAAATAAATACATATTTTAAATAAAATTGGCGTTATTTCTGTTTTTAAAACAGTTATACCTAAATGTTACATAAATAATCAAATATTTGCGAGCCTAATGTTCTAACAAAACGATTCTAATTATCTTATGTTCTTAATATCACCTTAAGTATAGTACAGCTGTAATTTAGATTTAAGATGTGCAATAACGGTACTGCTCAAGCATCCATTCAATCTTGGGCACACTGTTTCCAGAGAGGAATGAATAATGAACTAAAAGCGGGTGACGTGCGAGGAGAGTATCGTCACGTCGAAAGCAAAATGGGATCTGATTAACTAACTTGTTACGCATTCGCCATGTATACATGCTCAGAATGTTGCATATCGGGCATACAGTATTATGGAGGTAAGATCGTGCAAAAAAGTTGAAACATTTGGTGCCAAAGTTCATTATCATCATAGCATAGGCAATTAAGTGCCTGTTTCGCCTACAGGGTCCTCCAGCAATCGTTTTCTGGGTCTGTCCACGGATATTCTTTCTTCAGGATTATAGTTCATTATTTGTTTTGAATATTGTGTTAGGCATTCTTTCGACCTACTCTTTCCACTGTTGTTTAACATCCTTTAATCTATTGCTCAAATTGAAAATTCCTAGCTCTTCTTTTATACTATCATTTGTTGTATAATCTTGTTTTCGTGCTTCTCTTTATGTCCCTTAAAAATCTCATTTTTAAAACCTGCATTTCACTTTTCTGTTTTTTAATGTCCAGACTTCATGTTAGCACAGGTTCAGCCATAACTCCATAAAACTTCAGTTTTGTGTCTTTGGTTATTTTGTTTCTAAATATTCGACTATTTTTTTCACACATTCTTCTGCATATAATATTGCCTACATCATATTCTCCATTTCCCCCAATATCACTTCCTAAACAATTTAGTGGTTCATCTGTTCTCTACGACGGTTATTAATTATTCCTTTTGTTCTAATTGGATTTTTCCCTATGAATGCCATTACTTTTGCTTTTATAGTGGAGATTTTCACATTGTATTGTTCACAGACTTTAGTAATTGCAAAAACATATTTTTTATGTCGGACATTTTATTTTGGATAACAATTAAATAATTTGAAAATATCAACGTGATATTTTAAAACACATTCACTAGTTCCTTCCATTTACTCACTAGATCGTCAATATAAACATTAAAAGCGTAGGTGATGTGGTACATCCTTGTCCAACAACTAAATTAATGATTTAGTTTTACCATCATTTCTCACATTTATATTTTTTAGTAGTACAACCATTATATTATTGTTCTAAGGTGTTGTGAATTTTCGATATTCTTTTTTTCGATTAACCTTATCAAAGGCTCTCTCGAAGTCGATAACAGGCATATGTGTCTCTTTATTAAATTCCGTGTGTTTTTCAATGATCTGTTTAACGATGAAATACAATCTTCCTCTTCTAAACAATTCTTTTATCCAAGATAAAATCCACTGCTATATTTCGTAGTCTTCTGTTTATTACTTTCTCTACTACGTAGAAGTATTGTATTCCACCCAAAAATTCGATACCGAGATTTCACCGGAAATACATGTTTTAAGACCCCCTGAATCAAAAGGAGCATTCTTAGAAACATGTCCGTGTGTGTATCTGTGTGTCTGTGTGTGTGTGTGTGTCTGGTGTGTCTGTGTGTGTCTGTGTCTGTGTGTGTGTGTGTGTGTGTGTCTGTGTGTGTGTGTCTGTGTGTGTGTCTGTCTGTGAACAGTATAACTCAGAAGCGAACAGTCGGATAAACACCAAACTTGGTGTTTAGGTTCAGTATCTTCCAGAGATGCGACACGGAGGTTTTCAAGCAAATCCCTCCACGTCAGATTACCCTTTACATGGAACATTTTTCGAAAATTTTAATTTTGTAAAAAATGGCTCTTAACTATTTTGATTAAAATATCATATCTTTAAGATATTTTCATGACAAATGAAATGTATATCTCGAATTTTCTGGGAATATCTCTAAAAGTATTCTTCATTGCGAACGACTTTTGCATAACTGGTAAACCATAAGAGATAGACAAAATTTTACTACACAAGAACTGTAGATCGCATTTAATTTCACAATTTATGATATATACTTTTTTTTTGTTGAGTGAACCATTTTAGAGATATTGCTTGTTATTCCCTTAAATTTTCCAATACTTATGCTTTTTCTCAAATTCGTTATTCATTTTTTTTATTTCCTGGGCATGCAATGAGAATGGAATGCGCCACATAGCAACCAGGGCTTAAAAGATTTGACTATCGCTTATAACCTACCATATTCCCCTTGCATCTACAAGAAAATTAGCAATAAGATTGACATCTCGATATCTCGATTAACATGAAGCATATGGAGAATAAGCGTTTGTAAAAATAGCTTGTACAAGAGTACAGAAAGTCATGTGAGTGTAACACCTCAGATATTTTTCTTGCAAATCTTTTATAGGCAGTACCAAGTAAGAATATAGTAAGTAAAAGTTAAAGCTTGCATTTAATACTTGTGTAATCCGTTGTTTTTTGTATACAGGAGGCGGTCATTACTTGAACCACTCGCTCCGAGCTCCGAGTTGATAGTTAAAGCGAGTACCGGGGAGCTTTGGTTGTTTGTTTACTCCAGAAGATTTGGCAAGGACTTGGTCATTTCAGAATTGGCAAAGCTTTCTACTTTTGCTGTTAGGGTATTATAAAACTTGGCCACCCATGCGGAGCTTTACGTTTCAGTTACTGTGAACCAACAAATAATCTGATTATGACTCAAACTTTGAACATAACTTGAGAACCTCTTCTAATTATACTGGCAAAGTACTAGATATAGTTACATTATCCTATCCTTTCCTTTCGCGCCGCGGCGAACGCAGTCGAGGAAGCTGTTTCAATGTGTTGCCATAGCGTAGAGACGTAGAGCAACGGCTATACACTAGGACTATTTTCTTTCTTTATTTATTCCTCTGTTAGTTTAAGTTGTCTAAAGGCAACACATTGTATGTTGTGCTACTCGTATATGTTTATTTTATTTTTCTTGTCCCTTATTTTGTTAAGAGCCTTATTTTGGAAATATTCTTACTCGCAAATACTTTTAATCCTAAACGTAAACAACTATGTTTCAGTTAATTAGATTTAGTTATATAAAACAAAATATATCAAATAAAAGGTGGGGATATAACACAACATGGAAAATTGCGACTTTAGTACGACACTAACCACGAGGAGAGAAAATGATTTGTGTTACATTCATATAAATCTCTCTACCCATTATTGTTTATTACTTTCTCTACTACGTATACTAAGTAGGGGAAGTATTGTATTCCACCCAAAACTTCGATGCCGAGATTTCATCGGAAATACATGTTTTGAGACCCCTGAATGCAAAAAAGCATTCTTGGAAACATGTCCGTGTGTGTGTCTGTGAACAGCATAACTCAGAAACGAACAGTCGCATAAACACCAAACTTAGTATTTAGGTATCGTACCTTCCAATGATGCGACACGAAGGTTTTCAAGAAAATCCCCCTACCCCAGACTACCATTTACATGGAACATTTTTCAAAAGTTTTAATTTTCTCAAAAATGGCTCTAACGATGTTGATTAAAATATCATATGTTTAAGATATTTTCATGACAAATGAAATGTATATATCGAATTTTCTGGGTATGTCTCCAAAAACATTCTTCATTGTGAACGACTTTTGCATGACCGGTAAAGCATAAGAGATAGACAAGATTTTACTACACAAAAATGTAGATCGCGTTAAAATACACAATTTATGTCATATACATTTTGTTTTGTTGAGTGAACCATTTTCGAGATATTGCTTGTTATTCCCTTAAATTTTCCAACACTTATACTTTTTCTCAAACTCGTTATTCATTTTTTTGTCCTGGTGATGCAAAGAGAATGGAATACTCCACATAGCAACCAGCTCCTAAAATATTTGACTATAACTTAAAGCCTACCAATTCCCCTTGCATCTACAGAAAATTAGCAATAAGATTAACATCTCGATATCTCATTAAAATGAAGCATATGGAGAATAAGAATGTAAAAATAGTTTGTGCAAGAGTAGAGAAGGTCATGTGAGTGTAACACTTCAGATTTTTTATATAGCTTCTACAAAATATTCTTTCCTTGTTCCAAAATATTCTAACTTTATTTTTCTATTTGCTTTATATTCATCGAGATAAACCTTTGCAGAAGCATTTCGTTATACATTTCGTTTTAGATACACGGGGAATAGAGAAAGCATAGATATTTAAAGGCGGGGCGCCATATGTGGTCCTTAAATTTGTATACTCTTTCTAGGACATCGCGAATAGCACTTTAAAGAAATAAATTGCTGAAAAATTCAAACCAACAATAACGAATATCTCGGAAATGGCTGATGTCATAGAAAAAGTTATGTAGTCCAAGAATCGCAACAGTTATAGTGCCACAAATGTAACTTTAATTAGAGAATTCAACAAAATAAATAGAATTTTTAATGGGAAGGTTACAATTGCTGGTATCCCCATGTAAGCGTGTCACAGACATCGGTGTTGGTGTTTCAGCACCGCTGTCTGACCCCTTTCCTTACACATCTATTCTATAGATAACACACATTATGCGATTAAATTCGGCACAATTATTTAATGCTTGCAAAGATTTATTGTGCATATTTCTTTTGATACCTCATAGGACAAATATCATAGGCTCTTCCCACTCTTTAAAAGCAAATAGCCAATATCTCGAGTGTGCACTCCTCCATTAAGCTGAAACGAAGACTCGGCCAAAAAAGGAACACCAATTTTCTAATTAAATCTGTTGCATCAGGAAAGAGAACATTGTAATGTGACCCTATGCTCCTAGATCGCCTGGTTGCAAACAATTATAACATTCTGTCCAAGAAGAGGTATTACTCCCTGTTAGTTAAGTCAAGCTTATAGGAAACGTAAAATACATATTTAATATTTACTACAAACTTTGTCTCGTTTCATTTCCTTCTTTTATTAAATGAAGTAACGCTAGATTCCTATTGCTAAATTTTTATCGCCAAATGCTGCGTAAAAACGAGCTGAACTTTGGATCGATTACCCCAAAAAATCGATAACTTTAGCAAGATTTAGAGAAAAGGTTTAATGTTCCTTAATGTTTAAGACCTTTGTTATCAAAAGTGGATTTTTAAGCATAAAAGCTGCAGTACACAGATAGGGAGACAAATGAGGATATTTTACGTATAGCAGTCTAAAAATCAGATAATATATTTCCCTAGCTACAAATCAGAAGCAGTATATTTTAACGAATATCAAAGCTACTGCAATTTTCCAAAGCTCCGCTTTATTTAATAAGGTTCAGTGATACACGGAAGAAAAAATTGCCGTTCTTTTTCAATTATAGACTCCGCAAAGAGCAAAAACAGCTATAGGTCAACAACAATAAATTCACAGCACCGACATATCATGCCAGAGTCATGAGAAGATAAGAAACCATAAATCGTGAGTGCAGACGGCTTGGAGCTTATGAAATACGATGTTGCTCCAGAGAATACCCTCCAGAGAGCCGTTGGACTAAAATATACATCTAAAATTATTTCTGCGGGTGGAGAAAGCATTAGCACAATCTGACGGTAGACTTCAAGACAGACACTGATTCGTCTCAAGTTGAAGAACATCACCTTAGACACGATCTATCAACTGCATACTATGATGCTTGAAGAGAAAAAGATCTGGAAGTGAATTCTGAGCTTTTATGTAAACTACTACGTATGGAAACTAACTTTCTCAAGTGATATCAGGTAAATCTGATAAAGCCATACTGTACCTGCATGAAAGGCAGCCCCCGTGAACATCTGAAGGAGGAAGGTTCCCATATGCAAGCTAATGATATAAACTAATGTTAACAACAGAAGTCAAAAAATCAGTAATAAATGACAAAGAAAATTAACAAACGAAATTATTTAACAGGCAGGGCCCGTGGCTCGCATTCAAAAGATTAGTACTAGCCATCTGTCATTACTTTGTGGGTGGAGGGGTGGGGGCTCTCTTAGACGCTAGGTATATACCTGATTAGATATTATCGTAGGCTTTCACGGCCGGTTTTATTTGTAAAATATAAAATCTTTTCCGGTCTTGTAGGCCATGTTTGAGTAATAACATTAATTTAACTTGACGTTAACTGTTAATGAGGACGTTGAGAACGAGGGCAGTTATCGATGAATCGTCAAGTTTTAATAATTTTATTGCTCGAATACGGCCTACAAGACCAGAAAAAGTGTTATGTTTTACTACCTGATTGGATATTTAGTACCTCTACCCAAATTAATACACAAATAAAGTGGAGTATGCAGGAAGGTGACTACTCAACTAAGGTCATCAAGATAGAAGTACTGAAGTAGATGGTACAAGAAGCAACTACTAGCTATATCTATCTCTGAAAACTGGGAGCCAAACGTGGTTCACAGATGACTCCCGGATGGGAGATAGGCGGAGATTGGGGCATGTGTCGCGAAAAAACAGTGAGATGGTATACTAGTGTTTTCCAGACTGAGATATGCAAACCTAACCTGTGCATAAAATTACATGAATATGCCAAGCAAACGAGAAGGAGTGAATATTTGATCGGATAGCCAGGCATCCAGGTTAAAACCACATTCAAATTGTTACGGAAATGTCAAAAATGCTGGATAGACTCTGTGCCAGCGGTCGTGACTATTGTTTGGGTTCCTGGGCATGCTGGCGTTACAGGCAATGGAATGGCAGACACGTTCACAAAGAGGGCTTGGTCTTAATTTCATAGGACCTGGGCCCTTTTGTGGAGTGTCTCCCAGAAGTATCAAGTATGAGATAATTCAACTAACAAGTAGGACTCATCTTGAATATTAGAATAGACAAACTACTTGGCAAGCCCTGGAATTAATTTCGGGCCCAAGCGGTAAGTAGAGTAAGAAACTTTTGAATTTAATTAAATTAAACCCAAAACATTGTCGGTTATCTTAGAAACGCATTGTGTACTCGTAGATATTATACTAATGGGACTTATACAGCACCCTTACCGAGCAAGATGGCTCAGGTGGTAACGTCTGTGGCCCGCATTCGGGGGATCGTGGGTTCAATTCTCGCGGCCGACCATCCTGACTCATGATTTCTTTTTGGGTTTCCTTAGGTCGGTAGGCGAATGCTGGGAAGGTTCATTACATCCCGAATTTTCTGTCCCTCCATTTCACCTACTCGTAAATTCTCATTTCACTTCACGTTTTATCTGCTTGGTCTGTTTCAGGATTGAGAATGTCTGCGGGGGTCTCGGCGTTGCGAGGCGGAGGAAAAGGATGCTCTATGTAATCCTTCGGTCTCCGTAATGGGAGCAGTCTCCAGTCCCGGTTCCCCCAGGAGATGCGTAAGCCCGCAGGGGCGGAGGGGTTGCACCAAGTGTCATCCGGGGAGCTTCAATCTGTAAAAGATAGGGATCCCGATCTCTGAGTGCAGTGCAAAGTGGTGGCAGTCCAGGTGAAATATGAGAAAGGGAACTTCTCCAAAAGGTGGTAAGTCTGCTAGGCCTATTTCTATTATAAATCTGAGGAATGTCACACTCCTCAGGGGTTCAGCAATCTTGTTTCTATACTGCATAAGCAGAAACCTAAATTTATTGATTGGCTGCTACTCCAACGCCCAACATAGGGCTTGGGATAGCACGAACAACAACGAATTTTTAACAAAACGGATCTTGAGCTCTTGAATCAAGGGACAGTCTTTGAGAACCATCAAAGAAAGAAGGTCCTAGACTTTATTCCATCCTTCGGGATCATAGCGGATGTGAAGGACTGGAGGATTAGTATAAAACCTTCCTTATCCGAACACAGACATATCCGCTTTGATCTTGAGGGAAAAGGAAAGAGCCGCATGTACAGGAAAACTATAAGGACCAATGGGGATCGTTTGAGGGGAATTGAAGTTAGGGCAGACTGAACGGCATATCACGATAAGGAATGCGAAGGACCTGGAGTTGTTCTTGAAAATTTTTACGAACACCTTGTCCTCTGCTTCCAAGGTCTCCTCATACATGAGACACAGCCAAGAGCTAAACTTAGATGGAATTTGTTTCTAAGGTCCATCAACATAAAGATATGTAGGCTTTACAATGCGTATAAAGCAATAAATGTAACGTAACTTGGAATTCTTATAAAGAATCTCAGAGAGTAAAAAAGAGAGATCACGAAGGCCACCAAGGAATCTTTGAGGCACTTCTATAATAGTATTAAAACAGTCGGGTTCTGCTCAATTACAGAAATTGCTGGTCTCTTTATTCAGATCTCTTCTGGAGCAAAGACGCTATTGGAAGGGGAGACCTTGAGGCTGTTAGATGAAACCACTTCCTAGGATACCCTATATGAATCAAGAACCAACCACAGTTGGGAAACGCATGCCTTCGCGGGAAGGCTCGAAAGTGGCCTCCGAGAATGTAATCTTTAAAATCTCAAATAGGCCATCTATAAAAGGACGGATGAGGATAACGTCTTCCCGGCTCTTCTCCAGGAGGGCTGGGAAATCGTTTCTTGCCCTGGCGAGGATTTTAAAGGCTTATCTTACCATGAGGTATGTTTTTCGTCTCTGGTGGCAGGCCTAATTGGTGCTTATACCTACGCCGGGAAGACAATCCTATTATGGGAACTAAGTCAAATGGCCGGTAGATATACACTTCAAGCACATTTCTGTGCTCCGCCAGAACGTAGTAAGACTAAAGAGAACTGGCCATGGCCGTCTTCCTGGACTGCGAGAGAATCTTTAATTATATGACTTTAGGAACCATTAGGAAAAATGTGGCGAGTGGAAAGGTAGGTCATGTTGTCACGTTATGATCTCCTTGGAAGCCTGTTAGCTATGGTGGCTTTGGGGATGAGAACAGATTCAACAGGGTGGAAATATATTATCAGGGTCATACCAACGATATTTACCTGTAGCAAGTGTAAAATTCCATAGTACAGTTTCGGAATTATAATGGGCTCCTTACATGCTCTAGTGGAATGGTGTAAGGAACCAAGGCTTGTCCGTAAATCCAAATAACACTAAAATAATGATCTTCAAGAGGAGGTGGGAGGAGGCTATCTGGGCTAGTACAGTGCTCAGTTTGGGAAAAATTGAAACTATCTGGTTCAGTTGGGTACCTAGAAATGTTTGGGCCGAGCTAAAAAAAACATTTGTAATTTAAAGTAAAGAACGCCCACGACGCTTTGTCGACCTGTAGGAAAGACATTGTGCTAAGGTTGGGCCTCTGAACAGTGTGGTCAGATGGCTCTATACCGCGGCAATAAGGCCCTCTGTGTCCTATGGGGTGTTGGCTTAGTGGTCTGCCTTCTCGGTTAGGGCAGTGCTAAGCAAATTTCGTATCAAAGATTGTCATGTTTGATGACAATTGTCATGTAGCGGAGCAAACTAACTCACAGTCTGCCTTAAAGGATTTGGTAGATTTTCCAGCTATGAATTTGTTTGTAAAGGAGGTTGCAAGGGTAAGTGCACACCGTCTCCAAGGGATATTTCCTTGTTTTGAACAGACTCCAGGTGGCGTGTCCCATTACTCTAATGGGAGTTTGAGATGTATGCAATCTTAGCCTGTGTAATTCACATTTTAAATTTTCCTACAAGGTGGGCGGAGGCGAATATCTGCTCAGACTCCCTGGTTACTTTACAAACCCTTATAGGGGTTAATACTATATCCAAATATGGTGGGCAGACTCTGTGCCAGCTCCCGATCACTCTTGTTTGGATTCCTGCACATGCTGGTATTAGACGTAATGAGATGGCAGACACACTTACTAAGAGGGTCGCGGGGTTTAATTTGCGGACCCCAGCTCTTCTGTGGCGTGTCTCCCAGAAGTATTAACTTATCTTACTGGTAGGATGCATCTTGAGTTATAAAACAAACAAACTACCGCCAGGCAAGCCCATGAATTTATTATAGGGGCAGGCGGTAAATAAGGCAAGATTATTTTGAATCTAACTAGAGCTAAGCACATATGTTTGTTAGCTATCTTACAGTTCACTTTGTGCAGACACTTATACATAATGCGACTTACTCATGACCCTTTATATAGGAAAAGAGGGAGGTAATGCAAAAATTTCCCAGCTTATACGAAGCGAAGGATTTGCTATGCATGGCTATGTATCCTTAGGTTCCTTTTTCTTGGAACCTGAGCACATAGGAAGGGCAGATAACAAACATGTGGTCCATTTTATCGGAACCATTGCATTTGATTAAATGCCCAGGATAAGAGGCACAAAGGGCTCTAAGATCCTAAGTGCGAGCTCTTAAAACAGTCCACACAAAATTTTATAAATGCCTTTAGATTTATTTACAAGTGTAAACTGTTTGGTAATAAAATCGCTATTACTAAATACATGGAATCTTTCGAATGAAACGCTCAGCTAATTGGCGGTTACAAACACTTCATTTGCGAGTGTATTTAAGGAGGATACATAGAATACGTAAACGAAGATACGAATATTGCAATATTGACTCAAACTAGCGACCAGTGTTTTCCTACTGAATATAAACTACGCGTTGTATAAAATTAAAAAGAGAGGCATCGAGTCATTACACGAATTTATGTTAGCCTCCATGGTCTAAGGTAGCTAGCCGTTAGTTCGAGGTCGAGCGTCAGAGGGCGATGGATTTTTCGGGCGTAAAAAGAACCTCAAGGCGTGATAAAAAAGGCCACCGAGTAAAATTTCCGTCTTTTACGCCCTATATAATAGCACACTAAGAACCATAGTAGTTAAAAAGCTCCATAAATACAATTCAATTAAGTTAAGTTTTAGATGGAATATTGTAATAGCATACCATTAACACGTCTGTCCATATATCCATTTATACGTCACATATTGAATAAATACTTACTAACATTTGGGGGGAACATTATGTAACTCCACAATCCCTAATGACCGGTGGTGTTACCTGAACTGCATTCACAAGCTGATTCTCTGTACAGTATTAGTTTCCTGAATATAGCTAGCTTCTTATCTCTTGCTATTTCGCTTTCGTACTTGGGTCCCTGTAACTAACATTTGCACGTTTCTATTACCTCATCTTTCAGTTCTAAAGCGATTCTTTCAGAGTGTTTCATTTGCAGAAGCATTAGAGTATTATGTGAGTTGGGAGAAGGGGATTATAATCATGAAGTGCTGAAAATAGACCAAAGACCAGCAAGTTAAGCCAATTTCCAGAAATTGCCAGCCGCTCCATTTTCCCTTTACGAACAATTGACTCGAAGGTTGAACGATTTGAGACGGAACTGCAGCATGTGTATGTGTGAATGTGTAGCGTTGAAGCCCCAGATAGTAATGAGGTCTATATGCACTGTGAGAGGCTCTAGTCTAAGAGAAAAGAGGAACGTTTTAATTTTTGCCATCTCTACCCTTTGAGAATGTAGTTGTGTTGTATTTCAAATGTTGGGGAGCCGAACTTGAAGTAGTTGCAACCGCACGTATGGTGAAAAGTTTCCTGTAGCCTTCGCCCAAAATATGTACTTTTCACTGGCCTTTGTCCCAAGTTTAAAAATATTAACTTTGTAATTTTGACTGTTTCTTTGAATATTATATTTATGTTTGCCTCGGCTGCGTCAATATTTATTTTTAGAGACATGAATGTCTTAGCAGGGAGTGATGCGACTGAAAAATATAGTCTTACACAGATTTTAATTTTTAACTCACTCCTTTTTATTAATTCTTGACACGATTTAAATAACACTTCACTGATATAGAGAGCTGTAAGAATCTTTTATTAAATACTTGCACTTTTTAACACGTAAGCTATTTTCGTCTCACACGAAAACGTATTAAATTTCTCGAGGACGTATCTCGCGTCCTGTTAGGAACACTGTCTACAGCCAACGCGTCCAGTTATGAGCGCTGTCTACAAGCAACTGAATTGATTTCTACCGCTTAAATTTGTAAATTAATTTCTTTATTTCAAGTCTCTGATTGGCTATTCCTAATCCAATAGAGTACTTTTATTTAACTTAAGCTTTTTTCTGGTTGTTGATTGGCTATTTTATAAACTGTCACTAAAATTACATTATTGCTTCCAAGAATTACAAGTAGTATTGTTAAACTTTCAAATTCATTATTGCCTCAGGGTTACGTCATTGGTAGCAACTTTTAACCTATTATTCTCACGCTCCTACATTATTAAATTACGTAATACATTCACATAACATTATTGAGCATGTATACAATAATACGAACATATACAATGACTGTTACATACATTTTACAAATTACTACACACAATATTGCTTTAAGGCGGGCTATTATTAAATTTACGTATTATATAATTAGACCGAAATTATTTAAGTGTTATAAATACTGCCTCACCTTTATTTGCTTAGAGAAAATTTTGCATCATTCCATTCAAACGTTTAAACTGGAATAACAATGACATAGGTAATTGAGGACTAGAAGCCACCTGAATAAGAAATAAGTCCACTTTTGCTCTCTCTCTCTCAATCTCTCTCTCTCTCTTTCAAGCGTGCGTGTGTGTGTTTGTGTGTGTGTATGTGTGTGTGTGTGTGTTTTGTCTGTATATATACGTGCGCAAGACTGCAAAACTGAGTGACACAAATCTGTATTATTATTATAAGAGCGACAAAAGATGCACTTAAGGTTGTTCGGAGGTGATTTTTATTTGGTGAACAACTATCTGTCAAGGATAGTGGATCTGCGGAAAGAATCAACTATCGTCGTGGTGTATATGCATCGCAGACGTAAACAACCAATAACCTGGTACAGCTGATTGTGCCTATGACGTCTTGTCCTCTCATAGTGGCGCCCTGGTCATGCAGGACTCCACTCGGCTTGGCTGTTACTTGTGTGTTTTCAAACAAAGCGATAAGGTATGAAATATAGATAAGGGAATACTAATTTACATTTTAAAATTTGAATGAGGTAAGAAAAGTACAGAAAGGTTTTATATAGAGCTCTATATAATATCTCGAAATGGAGATACACACACACACACACACACACACACACACACATATATATATATATATATATATATATATATATATATATAGCATTTTATTCTTGTATACTTTCTCTACGACGTATAAACTGGAATACTTAACATAGCAACAAGCTCTTAAAAGATTTTAGTATCACTTAAAGCCTACCCATATTACCCTTGTAACTACAAAAAAAATCTGATGTGTTACACTCACATGACTTTCTCTACTCTTGTACAATCTATTTTTACAAACGCCTATTCTCCATATGCTTCATATCAATCGAGATATCGAGATGTCAATCTTAGTTGTAATTTTCTTGTAGATGCAAGGGGAATATGGTAGCTTTTAAGCGATAGTCAAATATTTTATCGCTGGTTGCTATGTGGCGCATTGCATTCTGTTTGCATGTCCAGGACATAAAAAAATGAATAACGAATTTGAGAAAAAGTATAAGTATTGGAAAATTTAAGGAAATAACCAGCAATATCTCGAAAACGGTTCACTCAACAAAACAAATGTATATGACATAAGTTGTGTATTTTAACGCGATCTACATTTTTGTGTAGTAAAATTTTGTCTATTTCTTATGGTTTACCAGTTATGCAAAAGTCGTTCATAATGAAGAATACTTTTGGAGACATTCCCAGAAATTTCGAGATATACATTTCACTTCTCATGACATTATCTTAAACATATGATATTTTCATCAAAATCGTTGGAGCCATTTTTGAGAAAATTAAAACTTTCGAAAAATGTTCCATGTAAAGGGTAGTCTGGGGTGGGGGGATTTTCTTGAAAATCTTCGTGTCGCATCTCTGGAAGATACTGAACGTAAATACCAAGTTTGGTGTTTATCCGACTGTTAGTTTTTGAGTTATGCTGTTCACAGTCACACACACACACAGACACACACACGGACATGTTTCCAAAAATGCTTTTTTTGGATTCAGGAGGTCTCAAAACATGTATTTCCGGTGAAATCTCGGTATCGAATTTTTGGGTGGAATGCAATACTTCCCCTACTTACTATACGTAGTAGAGAAAGTAAAAATAGCAATAAGATTAACATTTCCATATCTTGATTAATATGAATTATATGGAGAATAAGCGTTTGTAAAAATAGTTTGTACAACAGCAGAGAAAGGCATGTAAGTGCAACACAAGTTTTTTTGCTTTCTCTACTACGTATAGGAAGTAGGGGAAGTAAAGCATTCCACCCAAAAATTCGATATCGAGGTTTCATCGAATATACATGTTTTGAGACGCCCTGAATCCAAAAAAGCACTTTTAGAAAAAGGTCGGTGTTTGTGTCTGAGTCTGTGAATAGTATAACTCAAAAACAAAGTCGGATAAGTACCAAACTTGGTATTTAGGTTCAGTATCTTTCAAAGATGCGACACGAAGATTTTCGGAAAATTCTCCACCCCAGACTACCTTTGCATGGAACATTTTTTGAAAATGTTAACTTTCTCAAAACTGGCTCTAAAATTTTGATTAAAATATCATATGTTTAACATATTTTCATGACAAATGAAATGTATCTCTTAAATTTTTTGGGAATGTCTCCAAAAGTCATTTTCATTCTGAACGAATTTTGCACAACTGGTAAACCGTAAGAGACAAGACAAAATTTTACAACACAACAAATGTAGATCTCGTTAAAACATACAGTTTATGTCATACTTTTTTTGTCAAGTGAAGCATTTCAGAGATATTCCTTGTTATTTGTTTGAATTTTCCAATATTTATACTTTTTTTTCAAATGGGAATTTGTTACTATATTTTTTATGTCCTGAACATGCAAAGAGAATGGAACGCTCCACATAGCAACCAGCTCCTAAACGATTTGACTGTCGCTTAAAGCCCACCACATTCCCCTTGAACCTTCAAGAAAATTAGCAATACTACAGTTGCTGCAAATGTTCATATCGATTAACATAAAGTAGATGGAGAACAAGCGTTTGTTAAAATAGTTTTTACAGGAGTAGAGAAACTCATGTGAGGGTAACATCAGATTTTTTCCAACTGTTACCATGTCGATATTATTTTAGCTTCAATATTTCAAAACTTTAAAGCACTAGCATCCCTCGATGACATAGTAATGGCCTCGAAACGTCGAAATTCCAGTAATTTTGAAGTGTCAAAAGTCACCACTCCTACGATATAAGTTTGTTTTATTAATTTATAACACAACTAAATTATCCGTCTTATAGTGTGTGTATGTGTGTGAGTAGCTTTGCTAACGGATATGTGACGTATTAGATTTAGTTGCAGAATCTACACATTTTTTTGTAATTTTACCATATGACTAACTACAATAGTCATATTGGCGGCTTTGATCTTTTGAAACATCTGCTTACTTTTATGCTAACGTTAATTTTATAACAAACAGGACACAAGCAATCTTATATCTCTTCCCTCCAGAATCCATGAAGAGGAACGAATAAAAAAATATTTTAAAAGCTCTACACCCCTAACCACAATAATAGTAATAAGCGTATACAGTATCATGGTCTTCACACTATTAATTCATATGTGTACTTTTTTAAAACTAATATAGGATGATGGTAGACCTGACGTTGCTACGCAGGAAAAACGAGATTGAACCCATTCCTCTTGGGTTTGCCTCCCGTTTAAGAAGCTTCTGTCCTAATAACGCTGTATCGCCTTCAAGACCGACTACCCCAACACACGAAGTTAGGGGCACAAAGGAGGAGAATGACATCGAATGTCAAAAAATATCATGCCTGGTCTAAGGCCATATATGGCAATCACGACTCGCTTACGGGTACAACGATGTTTACATTGCATACATCCAATTTCGAACTAAAAATTCCCTCTCTCCGCCAGCAAATCAAATCATACAGTTATGGGCAGGCCTGCATGAGGTTTTACAGAAAGCTAAATCAATATGTGCTGTATAGTGTATAGCTAATAAGATTCCTGTTATAATTTGAATTCCTAAACATAAACCTAATAGGGTTATCATTAGGTTAGAAATACTGAAATGAGCGGTATTTAATGAAGAGTAACTTGATAACCAATAACGTCCCATCGAAATGCCTGCAAAACTCGTCTCTAAATGAATTTGACAATTCTATATTCCCATAAAAATACTCAGGCACGACATTGCACCGGAATTAAACAGGACAATTGAAACGGCAACTCTAGGCCGAGCCCGAGCTATGGAATTATTAATAATTTGGGTAATTACTTTTTAGTGAAATTAAATTATGCTACGTACAACTATTTTTCCTTTTACTGCCTGTGCAGCTTAAGAAGGGTATTTTAATGATATGTTTGTAATTAGGTTACTAATATTAGAGGAGTAATAAATTTTTTAATATAAATAATTTAAGCGCTATGCTAAAATACTGTCCACCACGAGATATGTTAGATGCAGGAAAAGTGTCTCCGAAGGCAACAAGCGAGTTTTACGATGTCTCTCTGGTAATAAAAGTATTGTTCGTACAGCGAGGGTGTAGAGCCATTGTCCTTTTGTACGGTAATTCGCCGTGACCGGAGTGAGTGAGACAACAATCTTAACGACAAAATTAGGGAAAGCCGCGATTTCACGTTAAAATTGAGCAAGAGGGGGTGGAATAGGACCAATGAGATCAAAGTAAATCAATATGAAATAGTGAGACGCTTTGAGGGGCGCGAAAAATGTACCAATAGGTTATTAAGTAGCCGAAGAAGCCCGCGAACATAAATAGATCTGCTAAGAACAAAGATCGGGGAGTTGCTTCGAAATTACAGCCAGGGAATGATGCTGCCGAATACTTAAGAGATGTCGCGCCAAAAGTTAGTGAATTAAGACAGGCTTCACTACTCACATAAGAATCGCTACAAGTAAAGAGATTGTTAAATATATAAACTTCCCGTCATATCAGTGCCGTGTTTCAATAGCAGTGGACAGTGTTTTAACGGCGACAATATCAGTGTTGTGAACTACCAGAAGTAATGAAATAAAGAAAACAGTGGTGTCGTCTTTTTGTAACGGAAGCACGTCTATTTCTCTCCGTTACCACACCCGAGATCTACGTTTCCTTTACCGAGGAAAAGTCCCTGCTCTTACACATTTCAGTAATTACTACAGGTAGCCGAGGATAGAAATGCAGAGAATCAGCCCACGTCGAACATCCGGAGTCTACGTGGAGGCTGCAGAAAGGTAAGCCGCGAGCTACGGGCATTACAAACCGGAACAACTTCGGATAGGAGGTGGTACTGCCGCACAATGCAGACCACAAAGAGATAATTAGAAAATCAAAAAGCATTAGTTTCTAAATATGTATGTATCAGATATCTCTTGAATGACGCTACTTGCAGCCCGCCTTTCCCATGTATTACAGTAGTGGCGGACCGCCTCGTCGGTTCTTTCTTAGATAATCCTAAAGATGTGAAAGAATATGACATCTTACGTTTCTTGTAAAAGCTGTTCGAAATGATCCTCCTATACGTCAAGACTAAACAGGTCTGCCACCTTTTGAATACATTCTTGAACACTCGACGAATTACAGCCAAATGTCAGTAATAGTACACCGGATACTATTTTCAAATTTGTCGAGTATATAGCAACTTATTTCATAAACTTCATCTTCAAGCATTCCCCGCAGATAATAGTTACATGGACTTACATCTCGAGATGGAACAAACCAGTAAATTATTCTGTCATTAAATCAGGTTGTAACCAAGGCAGCATTTTTCTTGGATTTCCTTCCATAAGAGCTCCCAACGCGCCTAAATCTCCTCGATTAGAACTGTTGCCTTGTTTATTAATCCCTTTACTATCTATAGTTAGTTCTATAGTAATTACAGTATTTCCTTCAACCCAAAAATTCAATAGGAAGACATCGTCAGAAATACATCTTTTTTAATTCCCTGAATAGAAACAACATTTCAGAAAAAGGTCCATATGTGTGAACAACATAATTTAACAACAAAAACTCTATTAAATGCATTTGATACAGTATTTTCCAAGGAAGGCAACACCAAAATTTTTAAGAACGCCCTTGCACAGAAAAACTTTGCGTACCGTTTATTTCCTCAAAAATGACTCCGACGATTTTGATTAAAATGCCATCAGATATTCGCATGACAAATGAAATTGTATCTTTAATTTTTTAAGAATAGCCTGTAAAGTTATCTTCATTCCAAATGACTAATTGTATAATTGGTAAACCGTAAAAGATAGGCAAATCCTTACTTCACAAAAATGTTGAACACCTTAAAGCACAGATGTTATGTCACAAATCCTTTCTGTGGAGTTAACTGTTTCCAAGATAATTCATGTTATTTATCTGCATTTTCAAATACGCATTTCTCAATGGGAAAGTCGCTAGTAGCTTTTTATTGTGGTCGTGCAAAGACCATGGAATTTCAAAGCCATCGCATAGCGATTTGTTTTTAAAATTCTGGCTATCGCTTTAGTCTACGTATCCTTCTTATACCTACAATGAAATGTGTAAACGTATAATAAAAGTTTATCTTGGTTAACAAGTGGATAAAGAATAAACTTTTATAAGGAGATAATTGTTCTTTCACACAAGCCGTGTGTTGGACAGGGTTGGAAAGGTAGAATCAGATGACTGAAAAATTCAATGCCATAGCCGGGATTTGAACCACGGATCTCCCGGTCTCCGTCCGGTTGCTCTAACCACTGAGCTACCATGGCAACATGCCGACACGACATTAAATTCTCCAGCTGATTCGCATTTTTCCCGGTGAACCACAAGGAGATCTCAAATTGTATTGAGATGCCATACCCCAATGGCGACTTACATTTATGTAAGTACTTTAAGTTCCGGGCTTTATAGTTGCAACCACTATTAGGTCAATTAATGAAATTAATTGTTCTTTCACACAAGCCGTGTGTTGGACAGGGTTGGAAAGGTAGAATCAGATGACTGAAAAATTCAATGCCATAGCCGGGATTTGAACCACGGATCTCCCGGTCTCCGTCCGGTTGCTCTAACCACTGAGCTACCATGGCAACATGCCGACACGACATTAAATTCTCCAGCTGATTCGCATTTTTCCCGGTGAACCACAAGGAGATCTCAAATTGTATTGAGATGCCATACCCCAATGGCGACTTACATTTATGTAAGTACTTTAAGTTCCGGGCTTTATAGTTGCAACCACTATTAGGTCAATTAATGGAATTAATTGTTCTTTCACACAAGCCGTGTGTTGGACAGGGTTGGAAAGGTAGAATCAGATGACTGAAAAATTCAATGCCATAGCCGGGATTTGAACCACGGATCTCCCGGTCTCCGTCCGGTTGCTCTAACCACTGAGCTACCATGGCAACATGCCGACACGACATTAAATTCTCCAGCTGATTCGCATTTTTCCCGGTGAACCACAAGGAGATCTCAAATTGTATTGAGATGCCATACCCCAATGGCGACTTACATTTATGTAAGTACTTTAAGTTCCGGGCTTTATAGTTGCAACCACTATTAGGTCAATTAATGGAATTAATTGTTCTTTCACACAAGCCGTGTGTTGGACAGGGTTGGAAAGGTAGAATCAGATGACTGAAAAATTCAATGCCATAGCCGGGATTTGAACCACGGATCTCCCGGTCTCCGTCCGGTTGCTCTAACCACTGAGCTACCATGGCAACATGCCGACACGACATTAAATTCTCCAGCTGATTCGCATTTTTCCCGGTGAACCACAAGGAGATCTCAAATTGTATTGAGATGCCATACCCCAATGGCGACTTACATTTATGTAAGTACTTTAAGTTCCGGGCTTTATAGTTGCAACCACTATTAGGTCAATTAATGGAATTAATTGTTCTTTCACACAAGCCGTGTGTTGGACAGGGTTGGAAAGGTAGAATCAGATGACTGAAAAATTCAATGCCATAGCCGGGATTTGAACCACGGATCTCCCGGTCTCCGTCCGGTTGCTCTAACCACTGAGCTACCATGGCAACATGCCGACACGACATTAAATTCTCCAGCTGATTCGCATTTTTCCCGGTGAACCACAAGGAGATCTCAAATTGTATTGAGATGCCATACCCCAATGGCGACTTACATTTATGTAAGTACTTTAAGTTCCGGGCTTTATAGTTGCAACCACTATTAGGTCAATTAATGAAATTAATTGTTCTTTCACACAAGCCGTGTGTTGGACAGGGTTGGAAAGGTAGAATCAGATGACTGAAAAATTCAATGCCATAGCCGGGATTTGAACCACGGATCTCCCGGTCTCCGTCCGGTTGCTCTAACCACTGAGCTACCATGGCAACATGCCGACACGACATTAAATTCTCCAGCTGATTCGCATTTTTCCCGGTGAACCACAAGGAGATCTCAAATTGTATTGAGATGCCATACCCCAATGGCGACTTACATTTATGTAAGTACTTTAAGTTCCGGGCTTTATAGTTGCAACCACTATTAGGTCAATTAATGGAATTAATTGTTCTTTCACACAAGCCGTGTGTTGGACAGGGTTGGAAAGGTAGAATCAGATGACTGAAAAATTCAATGCCATAGCCGGGATTTGAACCACGGATCTCCCGGTCTCCGTCCGGTTGCTCTAACCACTGAGCTACCATGGCAACATGCCGACACGACATTAAATTCTCCAGCTGATTCGCATTTTTCCCGGTGAACCACAAGGAGATCTCAAATTGTATTGAGATGCCATACCCCAATGGCGACTTACATTTATGTAAGTACTTTAAGTTCCGGGCTTTATAGTTGCAACCACTATTAGGTCAATTAATGGAATTAATTGTTCTTTCACACAAGCCGTGTGTTGGACAGGGTTGGAAAGGTAGAATCAGATGACTGAAAAATTCAATGCCATAGCCGGGATTTGAACCACGGATCTCCCGGTCTCCGTCCGGTTGCTCTAACCACTGAGCTACCATGGCAACATGCCGACACGACATTAAATTCTCCAGCTGATTCGCATTTTTCCCGGTGAACCACAAGGAGATCTCAAATTGTATTGAGATGCCATACCCCAATGGCGACTTACATTTATGTAAGTACTTTAAGTTCCGGGCTTTATAGTTGCAACCACTATTAGGTCAATTAATGGAATTAATTGTTCTTTCACACAAGCCGTGTGTTGGACAGGGTTGGAAAGGTAGAATCAGATGACTGAAAAATTCAATGCCATAGCCGGGATTTGAACCACGGATCTCCCGGTCTCCGTCCGGTTGCTCTAACCACTGAGCTACCATGGCAACATGCCGACACGACATTAAATTCTCCAGCTGATTCGCATTTTTCCCGGTGAACCACAAGGAGATCTCAAATTGTATTGAGATGCCATACCCCAATGGCGACTTACATTTATGTAAGTACTTTAAGTTCCGGGCTTTATAGTTGCAACCACTATTAGGTCAATTAATGAAATTAATTGTTCTTTCACACAAGCCGTGTGTTGGACAGGGTTGGAAAGGTAGAATCAGATGACTGAAAAATTCAATGCCATAGCCGGGATTTGAACCACGGATCTCCCGGTCTCCGTCCGGTTGCTCTAACCACTGAGCTACCATGGCAACATGCCGACACGACATTAAATTCTCCAGCTGATTCGCATTTTTCCCGGTGAACCACAAGGAGATCTCAAATTGTATTGAGATGCCATACCCCAATGGCGACTTACATTTATGTAAGTACTTTAAGTTCCGGGCTTTATAGTTGCAACCACTATTAGGTCAATTAATGGAATTAATTGTTCTTTCACACAAGCCGTGTGTTGGACAGGGTTGGAAAGGTAGAATCAGATGACTGAAAAATTCAATGCCATAGCCGGGATTTGAACCACGGATCTCCCGGTCTCCGTCCGGTTGCTCTAACCACTGAGCTACCATGGCAACATGCCGACACGACATTAATTGACCTAATAGTGGTTGCAACTATAAAGCCCGGAACTTAAAGTACTTACATAAATGTAAGTCGCCATTGGGGTATGGCATCTCAATACAATTTGAGATCTCCTTGTGGTTCACCGGGAAAAATGCGAATCAGCTGGAGAATTTAATGTCGTGTCGGCATGTTGCCATGGTAGCTCAGTGGTTAGAGCAACCGGACGGAGACCGGGAGATCCGTGGTTCAAATCCCGGCTATGGCATTGAATTTTTCAGTCATCTGATTCTACCTTTTTATAAGGAGAGTTTGTAAAATGTAATTGGAGAAAGTCATGTGAATGTAATCAGATTTGTTCATTTATTTTGTCTAACACGATTCTAGTATGTTTAACATTTTCTAACACTCTGGATTTGTCAGGAACTGCGACAACAGGAATGTTCTTAACAATTCAAGCTAACAGTCCACGTATGTCTCCATTTGAGCAAAGCACAACACAATAAACACACGTTGTTCTGTAGTATACACATAGTAACACAGGTGCACACAGTACACACAGTCATCAGATAGCTACACATAACGTACCTGCCTAAACTATATTCACTCTTAGGTTGATCCGCGGCAAAACAAACCCACGTGGTCAGTGCACCGTGGTACAACACGGTAGCAATTTACCAAGGAAAGTAGTCCCATGCTAATCTCTGAATTTTAGAATGAATTTATCCCTAAATAGTATAATACTCTATACAAATACCTCAGGCTTTATTTAACGCTGATTTATACCGTAAAACAGAGCTACAAGTCCCACGACGCAATTCACCTGACATCCGGGTAGTCGCAGAATATTGTTTACAGCTAGAAACCAGCAGTTGCGTTTAGTATCATGGCGGACGGTGAATTTGCTCTTGTGTTTTCATCGAACTACGTAAAGCATTAGCCGCCCAAACCATTGACTAGTGGTGAAAAAGCAATAGTGTTGAATCTTTATTATAAGTTATGTGAGAAATAGGCAAGACTTTCCGCGAAAGAAGTGGTGAAATTAACTTCTGAGTTCACCGGTGTTTCAAGTACAAGTATAAATAGTGCTTGTGCAGAAAAATCTGAAACGAGAAAAGTGGTTACATCCGGAAAAAAAGAAAGCATATGAAATACGCGATGCAAGAATGTAAGAATTCGCGTAGAGTGCACAATTTCTTTTTTAAACTGAGCCGCCAACAGTTAATAAAGTGCCGCTTCCAGAGAGCGAATAAATTAGGTTATCGCATACCTGTTAATTTATTTTTCGCTCATTTGTTTCAGAATTAACTATTATTATATGTGCAAATGTTTATTTTGTTGCAACTATCCATCTTATCACCTTTAACCCTTAACAGAATATGCTAGTCACCGTTTCAGTTGTCGAAATAAGGACACTGTTTTTTTTTTGCACTACGTGCCGCTTGTACTCGCTACATGGTCTGAAAGTGTGACAGTATATCTAGAGCGAATGGCGGAAGGATACGTTATAGCGGTGCATTGGTCACTTGGGGTTTGTTTTGACGTGGATCAACCTAAGAGTGAATAGAGTGTAGGCGCATGAGGTAGATTACCGCAGCGTGAGGTTTTTCAGTCTGCCAGTCGGGGCATTTGGGTAAACTTCCTACTTAAACTTACTATTAAATGTAGATCTCAAAATATATAATGTACATAGTGTTCCCATAACATCCAGCATATGAACATATTAGTTATTTGGTGCGGTTTAGTTGTCATCTTCCGTCAACACAGACACATGTACAAACTGTGAGCACCTTAGATCCCAAAATTCAGACGTTGCTTATTTGTTGCCGAGGTGAGCGAGTCATGGGGCGAGTGTAAACGATTTTTACTTTCTCTACTACGTATAGTAAGTAGGGGAAGTATTGCATTCCACCCAAAAATTCGATACCGAGATTTCACCGGAAATACATGTTTTGAGACCTCCTGAATCCAAAAAAAGCATTTTTGGAAACATGTCCGTGTGTGTGTCTGTGTGTCTGTGAACAGCATAACTCAAAAACGAACAGTCGGATAGGCACCAAACTTAATACTTAGCTTCAGTATCTTCCAGAGATGCGACACGAAGGTTTTCAAGAAAATCCCCCCACCCCAGACTACCCTTTACATGGAAGATTTTTCGAAAATTTTAATTTTCTCAAAAATGGCTCTAACGATTTTGATGAAAATATCATATATTTAAGATAATGTCATGAGAAATGAAATGTATATCTCGAATTTTCTGGGAATGTCTCCAAAAGTATTCTTCATTGTGAACGACTTGTGCATAACTGGTAAACCATAAGAGATAGACAAAATTTTACTACACAAAAAATGTAGATCGCGTTAAAATACACAACTTATGTCATATACATTTCTTTTGTTGAGTGAACCGTTTTTGAGATATTGCTTGTTATTTCCTTAAATTTTCCAATACTTATACTTTTTCTCAAATTCGTTATTCATTTTTTTATGTCCTGGACATGCAAAGAGAATGGAATGCGCCACATAGCAACCAGCGTTAAAATATTTGACTATCGCTTAAAAGCTACCATATTTCCCTTGCATCTACAAGAAAATTACCAATAAGATTGACATCTCGATATCTCGATTAACATGAAGTATATGGAGAATAAGCGTTTGTAAAATTAGATTGTACAAGAGTAGAGAAAGTCATGTGAGTGTAACACATCAGATTTTTTATCTTGCTTTACAGCAAAAGAGTAGCTTGTTTCGGGCGAAATCTTCCGAGACTTGTTGGTGCCTGGAGGTTTTTTTCCCTTCAATATCCTTTAATTGCCTAACATTAATTGTAACAGTGGTACCAGTTCTGTTTAAGTTCTGTTCGAATTAAGATTCTTAAAGATGTTCCTAATATTCTTGCCCATGCACCAAAAATAAAATATAATGTTCCAATATGTTTATGGTTGTTGAGAATAATCATCGTTGCAATGAACGATGAGGTAAAATGGCTGACATTAGGTGATGCAGGTTTGTTTTAATCCTAAATCAACATTAAATTCAGCTAAACTCTTTTACATTTACTGGTGTTCGTGTACATCACCTCTTCACGAGTTAAGAGTTTTATTCTGTTCCGGCCTTAAGTCTGTTTTACTTGCATTTTAGAGTGTATTAATTATTACAGAGCCGTTCCGTATTATAGTTAAAAAGGATATTAACATTTGAAAGAAAAGCCAAAGTTTTAAATAGCTGAACGAGGCACTTGATTAACTCGATAAACGTATACGGTAATACGGGTCTGTGACTGTGACTTTTTGGAGGTGTGAGGGGCCTGCATGGAATTTACTTTGCCTTAATAAATTCTCATTATTAAGATTCAGCTTTGTCCCTCCCTTCAAAATCCATTTCTAGGATAACGTCTGCGAAATTTGGAGTGCAGAGGCCGGAAGTATGCCGGTAAAGGTAAAGTTACTGACAAACGAAGGGGTCTCCGAAACATAGTCAGAACCCGCACTAGGCCACCGAACCCTCTGTGCTTCTACTGTGACTCTCAGGAGGGAGGAATGAAGGGATAGACCTGAAGGGTGATCAGATCCGTATGATGATGGGCGCAATCACGAACGGATCCCTGATTTTCCCAGATTGAGTGCCTCCAACGCCACCCATGCCCACCCATTGGCTTCGGGAGATCGCTGAAGGAGCGCCTGCCCAAAAGCGCCCAGAGGCGGGTACCCAATACAGCAGCCCCTGGACGACTTTAGGAGAAAGAACTCTCTCAGTGCGCACAGCCGCCGACCAGCCGCAACCCGCCAAACATGTCTTATGACCCAGAAACACATAAGGAAGATGATGTGGACAGGGAATGAGGGACAGGATAGTCGTGGTAGATGATGAACCACTCGTCAGACTGGGCGGTCACATGGAATAAAACCCGGGACCTCCCAAATGCGAGCGCACATGTTACCGCTCGATGAATGTGTATCAGAGTAAAGGTTGACGAATGGTTTTATTGCCGTCTGCAGCCTTAACTGTGTATTTTTCAAACATGGTAAAAGACGTATCACAGAGGGGCACCACACACAGGCCAGACGCCCCTTTGTGCTTCCGATGTGACACCTGGAAGGGAAGGGTGAGGGGAAGGCGACAGATTCAGATGCTAACGGGCGCAAGCGTGGACGTCCTTAACGTTTCTAGATAGAATGCATTTGAAGTCGCACGGTTCCTGCCCACAACCCACCGACCTCCAGGGAACAGAGGTCACTCGGAGGAGAGACCTAAGTGAGCAGTACCGCAGCGACGCCAAGCAACACACCTTTACAGAGCGTAAGCCACCGTCCAACCGCAACCTGCCGAACACCGTCGCCTGGTCTTACAACCCTGATACAGGTAACGAGAACGATGAGGGGTACAGGAAATGAGGAGCAGGAAAGTTGTGGTACAAAATGAACCACCCCAGCATTCGCCTGTGACCCGGAGAAACTACGAAAACCTATGGGCCAGAATGGGCACCTTCGGAGATCAATCCAGGGACATTCAGAATGCGGTCCACAGACGTAGCCTCCTGAATCATCCCGCTGGGGTTTCTAAAACATGCTATTTGCTGCTCTGTGTTTAGATTTGTACAGGAAGGTCTCTTTTATGTAAAAAGAGCTAAGTAACACGGACTGTCTGAGTCGTCTAAGCCTGCTTCGGATATTCTTACTGAAGCTATAGGGATGCATAAATTTACTTGTTATATCAACAGCTCAATAAATCCTGAAGAAGGTTTAGGTTTGTTGTATTGTTATTTGCTCCACGTTTTGGGAGCCAATTTGAGAAACGTTAATTTTAGGAGGAGTATTGTATTTCGACTGTTGGGGAGCCGAACTTGAAGTAGTTGCAACCTCACGCATGATAAAAAGTTTCCGGTAGCCTTCGCCCCAAGTTTAAAAATATTAACTTTGTATTTTTACTGTTTCTTTAAATATTATATATTTGTGTTTCCCTCGGCTGCGTCAGTATTATTGTTACAGACATATTTCTCTTTGCAGGGTTGTGGTGAAGAATGTAGGTTTACACAGATTTTAAGTTTTTCTTCACTCCATTTATTAATGATTGACACGATTTGAATAACACGTCACTGATATATATATCAGTGAGAGAAAGAGAGAGAGAGATGGAGAGAGAGCTGTGAGATTCTTTGATTAATTACTTGCACTTTTTAAACACGTAAACGATTTTCTCACACAAAATAAGTATTAAATTTCTCGAGGACACATCTCGCGTCTGATTAGTAACCCTGTCTGCTAGCAACGCGTCCAGTTATGAGCACTGTCTACAAGCAACTGACGTGATCTCAATAGCGTAAATTTGTAAATTTCTGTATTTCAAGTCTTTGGTTGGCTATTCCTTATCCAATAAAATACTTTTATTTAACTTAAGCATTTTCTGGTTGTTGATTGGCTATTTTGTAAACTGTCACAAAAATTACTTTATTGTTGCTCCAAGAATGACTAGTAGTATTATTAAACTTTCTTACTCATTATCGTCTCAAGGTTACCTCATTGTTAGCAACTTTTAACCTATTATTCTCACAGCTCCTACATTATTAAATTACGTAATACATTCACATAACATTATTACGCATGTATACAATAATATAAACATTTACAATGACTGTAATATACAGTTTTTATATATTGTTACACACACATATTACTTTAAGTCGGACTGTTACTGAATTTATATATTATATAATTAGACTGAAATCATTTACGTGTTAAAAATACTGCCTCAATCCTTACGAAACAATTAATAGAACTCTTATACTCAGTATGCTATGCCATTCACTTCCGAGGCGGATGAATTTTTCAGCATTTCTAAAAGAGGTTTTCTAGCCCAGCAAGGTTTATGCGTTTAATTAAGAAGAGCTGTACCAACACACAGCAAATTGCTGAACAGTGTAAACACAAAGCTTCCCACATGGCTCACTAAAGCACTGATCAAGAAAGAGCTATTGATTGGGTTACGTGTTGGGGTTACCGTGATTGATCGAGGTCACAATTCTCCACCATTGCTGTGTTTTATCCCTGAATTACTGGTGAAAATAACGTCAGACAAACCACATGTTCATTTGATGTTAGCTCCCAACAGTGATATTCGTAAGATTGCATACAAAAATGCTAGTAAAACAATTAAATAAAATAAAAGGGAGATAAAACGTTCAGTAGAACAAGAAGATAAAGAAATAAAACACGTGAAGGAATCGTAATAAGAGGAAACTATTAAAAGAGAATAAATATTAAATTCTAGAGTGCTTTCAAACTGTGGCCAATGTATAGATGCACGCACGCCGGCCGCAGTTCGTACTCCCGCCGAAACAGTTATAACGTCCGCGCAACCGCTGCACGTTCTCATAGTTAATATTACAATGACAATGAGCACATAACTTGCTATAAGAGATGTTGGAAATGTTCTCCTCATCTATCCACATAATTCTGGCATTTTATCAGGAAATTTTCATTCACACCCGAGAGTTCAATATCCAAAATTGAGTATTACTCGCGTGATGCTTTCTTTTACTTCTTCCAATATACGGGGTTTGTTGCACACACTTTATTTTACAGAGTGATTACTAGAATCGGCAAAATCTCTGTAATTGGACTTTGGGAAATTATAGAGTAATTGACTCACGCTAACAAATATGGAATACAGATGATGATGATGATGATGATATGCGGTTTAAGGGCGCTAAACTGCTACGGTCATCAGCGCCCTTACAATGTATAAAAGATAAGGTCAAAATATAAAACAGGTAAAAGAACCGCATAGTTAAAAACGGGATACACACCCGCGATGTTCAAAAAGCTAAAACTAACAATAATAGAACAATAACAAAATAACAATAACAACAATAATAACAATAACAATAACAATAATAACAAGAACAACAATACAAAGTTCTGAAAAACCAACACACTAAAAGCATAGGCAATAAAAGATTAAAACGTGTCAGGAACTGTAGAATGCGAGGGACGTGAGCGCCATATGTCCACTGGGGATAAGAGTTCCCATAAAAACAGACAGAATAATAGTACTAAGCTAACAGACGCCCAACGCATTAAATGCGCAGATTAAAATCACTGTCATGAATAAAACGTAAAACACATTCTACAGCACGCGTGTCGTCTGCCAAAACGTTGGCTAGGCCAACAGGCAGACCCACACGAGCACGCAATGCAGCTAAAACCTGACACTCTGTTAAAATGTGACGCACCGTTAAGGGCACGTCACACTGCCCACAGAGTGGTGCGGGGTCACCACTGAGCAAATACCTATGACTAAAAACACAATGTCCAATCCGTAGACGAGCTAAAATTACCTCTTGCCGACGACTGGAATACAGAGAAACCTGATTTTACACACGAGATTTCCTAGCATAATGCACAAATTGGTGTGGAGTAAATGCATACAGAATAATAGAACTTATATTATTTTAACAAATAACAGACACAGCGGAGTACAGGAATGACAGACTATTTTTGTCAGCTGAATGGCGTTAAATTTGTCTGGATTTCTCCACCAATATTGTGCTTTCCCGCATACAGCCGATGAGTCATTATTTAATTCCAGAAAGTTTTGAAGATAGAGTAATTAGTAAAGAGTTGTGGCCCTCACAATTCCCTGATTTAACCGCGTATGATTCTTAATTATGGGGAACTTGAAAATTAAGCTGTATGCAACACACACCATACATAAGAACTAAAAAGTAACATCAGAAATTCATTAAATATCGTATACTGAACTCTCCAGGTGAATGAAAATTTCCTAAGATGATGCTAGAAATATGAGGACAGAGAAGTAAAACATTTACAATATCTCTTGTCATAAGTTTTGTACTTATTTATATTATAATTGTAACTGTAGATATATGAGAGGTGAGGCGATATTATCTGTTTCGACAGGAGTCCGAGGTGTTTCGGCCGGCGCACTAGCCGCTGTACGGTGGCCACAGTGGGAAGGAAAAGCACTCTGTAGTATATTATATTTTATGTGTATTAAGGAAAGCAAGTGTGTATGGCTAGGGTGTGCAGACACAAGCAGCCTCAGATAGTTGAGAACAAAAAGACTGAGTGCAAGGAAAAGCTTAAAATTGAGTCACAGTCGAGTGGTCATAAAATGCAATCGAGTAAATATAATGTGATAATTGGATATGGAAAATGACCAGACTTGCTAAAATGCAAGAACCAATAAAAAGAATTAAAACCACGTGACTAGGAAGAAAACTAAGGAACTAGAAACGAGGCCTGAAATAGATAATTTATCTAGCATATGAGCTCGTTCGGACGGTGTTCACATCGTCACTTTGGTGTATTCTCCTGACGACGTATGTAATTCAGCTGGAGAATGTGCCTTAGACAAATTATAAAATTAGCTAAAATGGTCTGGGAAACGGTTAAAATAAGGCTAATAATACTGAAATATCATTAAGCTGAGTGAATTAGAAGCAACGTTAATAATTTTATTTGGGCGTAGGATTTGGAAAACGCCAGGGAGAAAGGAAATAACTGTTCTTAGTGTGTAAAAATATAAAAAGCAGTTGAGCAAATCAACAATCCACACATCCTGAGAAGATAACTCTCGTTTCGGAAAAAAACGAAATCCTGAGGAGCTATCTGCATTACAAAGCCAGCCGAGTACATAAAACGTTTGGCCTTCCAAACTCCCTCCATAAAACCAAAGGGCAAACTTTCCTACATCACAACTTAAGGAAACTAAGAATATTATAAATCGTTGGTCCTACACTCCAGGATGCTCTGGAGACTTTAAAAGAAGAATGTACAGGTGAAATACCATGAACATTCGTCTTGACTGGACGTCGTGTGCAGATATCCTTCCAACAGGACAAATCTTCCAACTCTATTTGCTTAGCTTGTGTGCCATATAGTCACACATGCGTATTTAATCACCTATTAGCAAGAGATTGCAATACAAATTATAAATTTAAGTGCTGCCTCTGGACTGTATAAACTAGTAAACCTAGTTTTCAGTGTTAGAATTTTAGTAGCAAATCAAACGTTTTATAATTAGCAATCGTATCCAACAGCAACATGTCCAGTTTGTGGCCTAGACTACATTAATTTTGTACAGCCTCTGGAACAACAGTAACTGATTTTGCTTTTTAAAATATTCCGCAATAGTGTATAAATATAAATTATATTGGGTCGCATTTGCTGCATCATTGCATCATCTCCTTCACAAATAAACAAATTTCTCTTTGAGGCAGTATTTTTAACACTTAAATAATTTCAATCTAATTATATAATATGTAAATTCAATAACAGTCCGCCTTTAGGTAATATGTGCATGTCATAATTTGTAAAATGTATGTAACAGTCATTGCATATGCTTATATTATTGTATCCATGTGTAATAATGTTATGTGAATATATTAGGTACTTTAATAATGTAGGAGCTGTGAGAATAATAAGTTAAAATTTGCTAATAATGAGGTAAACTTGAGTCAATAATGTGTAAGAAAGTTTAACACTACTACTTGTGATTCTTGGAGTAACAATAATGTAATTTTAGTGACAGTTTATAAAATAGCCAATCAACAACCAGAAAAAGCTTTAGTTAAATGAAGGTATTCTATTGGATTAGGATTAACCAATCAGAAACTGAAAAGGAGACAATTTTACAAGTTTAGAGTTCAGTTGCCTCCAGAAAGCGTTACTAACCAGACGCAAAAAGTGTCTTCAAGAAATATAATATGTATTCGTGTGAAACGAAAAGTAATTTTACATGTTAAAAAAATTTAATTAATTAATAAAAAGAATCTCACAGCTTTCTATATCAGTGAAGTGTTATATAAATCGTGTCAAGCAGTAATAAAAGGAGTGAAGTAAAATTATAATCTGTGTAAGCCTACATTCTTGTTGCATCACAACCCTGCCAAGATATCCATGTCTCTAAAATAAATACTGATGCAGCCGAGGCAAACATAAATATATAATATTTAAAGAAACAGTCAAATTACAAAGTTAACATCTTTTTTAAAACTTGGAACAAAGGCCACCTGAAAGTAAATTTGGGGCCGAGGCTACCGGAAACTGTTTACTATACGTGCGGCTGCAATTACTACAAGTTCGGCTCCCCAACAGTTGAAACATGATACATCATCTTCAAACTCTTTCCATACGTGAAGAAACGAACCTTCTTCAACTTCCGTTATGGTATAATCTATACTATCTTATTTCGCGAAGTACTTTATAAGACTAGTAATAATTTACGAAAGCTGATATTCCAAAAGGCACAGTCATTTCCACCTTCGAGTTACAAAATTAGAGGTTACTACAAACACATCACGTTACAGATCATGCTCTCCATTTTATCTGTTTTTGAACCTATAAAGTATTTTGCTTCAAAAGCAAATGCATTGTTTTGATTTGTAGAGGGGAAACTGCTTTTACTTTGTAGTTAACTTTTGCTGTAATAGTTAATATTTAAGACGTGCAGTTTTTAAATGGGATTTATCTGAAGTTAACATAAAATTTCGGGCTCAAATATGAGATTCAGATTATCCTTTGATGTACACAACTTTTAAGCCTCTGTTCTGCGTTTCTAAGTTTTTTGGTTTTTAAAAAATCTTTAGAAGACTGCAAACTGAACAACTACCAATAATGTGAAGTTGTGACCAAAACTTCATATTAGCAGAAAAGTAGTAAACGAACATCAGTTAACCAAGTTAATTGAAATACTAAAAATATCAAGTTTATTTTAGAAGCGTTAAACGAGGTGGCCACAAAAAATGTGTAATCTGAAGTTTTTTTGACACCATGGTCTGTTCCAGATACGAATGGAATGGGATGTTTATCGTAGGAATCTCGGTACCGATCCAGCGAATGCGGATATTGTACCTACGCCCCATGAGGGGATGCACCTGAGAGGGAGAGATGAGGTGAGAGGAGGCAGCGGGCGGCCGGAACCACGAGTGACGGCACAGCAATGGTAGGTCCCTACAGTTTCCGGATATAGACACTCCGGCATCGATCAGGCAGACCGGGAATCCCACCCCACATAGGGTCTAACGTCCCCCGTGGGGCCGGTCCTTATACTTTGGCAACAAGCCGAAGGCCGAGGGATGGAGAAGGTTCTCTGCCACGCTGCACCGAAATACCATCGCGACACTTCCAACTCGTTAATAGACTAAACGGGGTGAAGGTGGGTGTAATGATTAACAGAATGAATTGGAGGGTGAGGAAATTCGGGGGATGAAAGAAACAACTCCAGTATTTGCCTGACGACCCGGGAAAGCTCCCTAAAAACCTTTGGATCAGGATATGAAACTGACTACGCTTCATCAGAACCCACATCCGTTGAATTTTTCCTATTTCAATATACGAAACAGTAGGCTTATCAGACACAACTTAAATTTATACATGATATTTTTAAAATCCATGACATCTCATATGCAGTATTTTAAAGCTGTTTCTTGTTTGCTATTATTTCCCATTAGACTAATGTTTTATAAACTGACACCGCGACATATTTTACAGCACTGCATACCTGCCAAATGTTTTGAAAATGTATTTTCTTTGACTTGTTCTATATTACTCTTCTCTGTAGGTTATAAGGATAGCTTCACAGTCGAAAGACGTGTAGTGTCACATGCTTTTGCGCTGCAGTCCTGTTGTTAAGCTGATGACGAGAGAGGATGTGTTCCAAGAGAGATGCAACAGCATCCTTAAAGGGAATGGAACGCAAGGCGATGCTTTTGTGGATGTATAGCACGCTCATTAACCACCTCGTGGCTTTCTCGAGACAAGCACTGAAGCGAAAATCTCAACATGAATGCCGTGACAGTAAATCTCGTAGCCTTGTAGCCAAGATATCACGTAAGCCTCTCAAGCCAAACTTCCTCCATGCCATGCGAGAAAAGGTCAAATGAGCTTGTGTAGGTGGAGGAGTGGAGTACACCATGCCATGCCACATATGGTTTATTACCTATAACAGTCGGCGTAATTAATTTATTTTGCAGAAAGATGTCACGTATATTTGCCAAAAAATTTACTTTTATACAAAGGTGACTCATGTCACCTGTCATTTCTGTTGCATCTTTGGCCAAAAAAGCTTGTTTCAATTTTCGTGGAATGTTATAACTACTTGTTCCTCTAGCTCATTTGATTAAAGAAATGAACATTATTGCACTGGCCAGGATTTGTTTCCAAACAGAGTTTGGAACATATGTTCAGAACTTGTATACTGCTTGTCAAGTTTATATTAAGGCAACTCAGTGCTGAAACCTAAAACTTCCATAATTATTAACCGATTGATTTGAAATGTTAACCATTTGGCTACTACAAAGGTGTTGCTGCTCAAAATAGTTAGTCATTATTCATTTTTATAAGCTATGTTTAACTGTGCATAGACTAAAATACTGCTAAGGCTTTAAATAGGGCTTTTTACTTTCTCTTTCACGTACTTTAGTAAGTAGAAGTAGTATTATATTCTACACAAAACTTCGATGACGTGATTTCGCAAGAAATACATACTTTGATGCCCCCTAAACCCAAAAAGGCATTTTTAGAAAATGGGCCATGATTGTGTGTGTGTGTGTGTGTGTGTCCGAGAGTACCATAATTAAAAAACGAGTAATCGGTCAAATGCAAAACTTGCTATTTAAGTTCAGGATATTCCATGGATATGCCACAAACATTTTGAAGAAAATGCCCAAACCAAACTATCCATTTTTTATTTATTCCATAGATTAAACCCAGTTTTGCAACTTGTATATTAGCTTTGTAATTTTATAGTTTAAAAACGATTAAAATAGTATCATTATTTACATTTTACAGTGTTCGATGGATGTGGTGAGTAAAGTTTACACAATACTTATAAAATCTTCTTCAAAACATTTTAAGCAATGGTTTTATAAATTCTACATTACAAAGGTTTGAATGAAGTTTCAAACAATATCTTCTGTACATGTACCGAGGTCAATTAAAGAGTAAACTTTCTATCGTTTCATCATTTCCGCAAGGGAAGCCGAGATCCTTTTCTATGATAATATTAAATCGTTCAAATTTTGTCGCAGTTCTCGATATCTTGTGTTATCTTATTTTTGGGCACATGTTGTTTAATTATTTGTTTTAAATTTGGGTTCTTTGTCCTCCAGGAAGCTATTATAACTCAGCCGAGCACGTGTATCTAAGCAGGGTGTGTAAACGGAAAGGAGTTGTTACTAAAAGATAACACTGATAAAAAAATTGAATCTAGACTTTTATAGCCATCACGCTTAATTAATAATTGACATATTTAATCTTTATACACGCCTGACTGAAACTGTGATATTTATGAATGTACCTACAGTAGTTTTAGTAGTCGCGCACCAATTACTTTACATTTTTGTAAGCAACTCTGCGACGTGCACCTCGTGAGAGATTCTTCAGAACTGTGCGACACTTCCTTATGGCTCGAGAATATATACTCCTTCACCTCGAATTGTCTAAACATTATAATATAGTTGCTATTGGTTACCAAATTACACCTACTTCAGTATCTGTTTTGGTCAGCCAATCACTACTACTAACATATATGCTCTAGGGAGGATATTCCCTCCATTTCTAAAAACGGCACGCTGCCCTGACGTCAATTTCGACTTTCTCTTCTTAGTAACAAACAACTCACCCCCTCGGTTTATTGTTACCCACTTCTATTGTCAGTTTCAGTTAGGCCGTGCAAACTTATTTCCTAACAATACTTATAGCTAACAAACACCTAAAATTATGTACATACAATAATATTAATTTACACTACAATCACTCTGGCATTCACAGCATGTTATGATATAAAATATTGGCTCAATTTGCAGTGACCAGAAACAAATTGTGTCAGTATAAAATCAGGGAACAAAACCTTACATTTTAGGCGACCCTATACATCAGGGAAAAATAGTTTACTAATGAGCCATTATTGCTATTTATCCACTTTAAATTCCGTGTATTTATCATATGTATTTTGTACTCTGACATTCCCTTGATAATACTGAGCATTCGTTGTAGGCATAATTGTTATTACTGGAAGCTACTTCATTTTCTTTCCTTACAAGAAACCTTTTCCGATTTTTTTTTTGTTTTCTCATAAATAGCTCAAACAGTTTTGATTTAAAATACCATAAGCTTAAGTTATTTTCATGACAAATAAAATCTATACCTTGAACCTGTGATAGCCTGTAAAATCTTCTTCATTCTGAATGATCTTTCTATAAAAAGTAAACCCAGAGTTTGTCATATATATTGGCATTGTCGTCCTCCGTGATGTAGTAATTACCATGTTAGCCTCTAGTTCTCGAGGTCGCTGGTTCAAACCCGGCGGAGGGTGATGGATTTTTTCGAGCGTAAAAATCCTTAGCATGGGTTCCTTCGGAACGGAAGTAAAGCCGGTGGTCCCGTGTCGTAGATTTACGGCACGTAAAAGAACCTCAAGCCTGATAGAGGCCTCTGAGCAAAACTACCGACCGGTCTCTCATGCCCAATATAGAATGTGACGCTAAGGACCGCAGCAGTTAAAGAGCGTCCATAAATAAAACTCAATTTAATTTAAATTAGCGTTAACCATTTCCGAGATAATTCATTCTCTGTTATTAATTTGAATTTTCAAATACTTATATTCCTGTCAACTGCAAATCTTCACACTTTTTACATTCTCTACTATGTACTTACAGTAACTAGAGGAAGTGATGTATTCCAACGGAGTGAGATGGTAATGCAGTAAGTGCGAGGCTGAGTAACGCCAACAGCACAATGCGAAAATGCGAATACTGTTCCTCACTCAGAGTGACAACGTTATCATATAATTAAATTTGAAAAATGTAAAATGTAATAATTAGGAAGTATAAGCAAGAAGAGTTGTAAATAAGAAGATTTTGTCTCCAAGAAATCATTGGAGAGATGAATCGCTCATAAATGTTTATTATATTTCTTAAGCTTTAAGCTATTCTAACTGTAATATTATGGTTTGACTATACACAATGAGTATGAGTTTCTCACGTGGAAAGGCAATATTACTTATTGAGCTTGTCAAAAGTTAATGGTTCTTCTTAGAGATAGCAGAACATTGATTGGGTACCTAAGAAGTGTAGATCAGTTTGCCAATTTGATGCTTCACCGAACGATTGAAAGAATCCATGTTGGAAAAGAGTATGGAGACACACCACGTGGACTCTTCATTGTACGTGGAGAAAATGTTCTTTTGGGAGAAACAGATCGAGAGAAGGAAGGCCACCTCCCATTGACACAAGTTACTGTGGATGGTAACCTAGACGTACAGCGACGGGAGCCAAACAAGAGAGGGAGCGCTTGCTTGCTAAACCTCTAAAAGGACGTGGACTTGTCTATATACTGGATCTCAGCCATGGTGATATGTTCTGATATGCTTTTTAGTTTTTTATGCAGAGCAAATAAACCTTTGTTTCCTGTTTTATAATGATATTGTAAATATACTTCGGTAAATATTATGATGACAGCTTGTCAAAGTAAATTTAGCAGTGTAATTTCAAAATCATGGTAAATCTAATATGCATTAGAGATGTTATACCTGAAAGGTGATTGTTTTCTTGTATAACTCTAAGCTGCTTTAAATCTTTTCTTTACCTAACTATAAAGGGACTTAAGCATTTGCTATTCTGATTTATGCTAATGTTCAAAACAAAATACACTGCCGTTTGTGAAAATTGCAACACCAAGAAGGAAATACATGAATTCAATGAATTTAATACCACAGGTTAGGTACATGACAAGTAAGAAATGATAAACTTTTCAAGTCTGTACATGACCTTTGAGTCTTAATATTCAGTATTTGGTGTGGACTCCATGCGCTGCAATTAGAGCTGCTATACGCCATGGCATTAGATCAAAAAGATTCTGAATAATTTCCTGGGGGATTTCCCTCCCGCAGTTTGTATTCGAGCCCACAAATCCATGACACTGGTTACTGTAGGATCGTGACGCACCAGGTGTCGACCAACCATATCCCAGACATGTTAGATGGGCGACATGTCAGGCAAACATGCAGGCCAGGTAAGCAATGGTACCCGTCGCTGTTCGAAGAAGGCTTGAACATTACTCGCAGTTGTGGCTGGACATTGTCCTGTTGAAATGTGGCCTGTGGAGATGCCTGAAACAGGGGAGTACCTCAGGCTTTACAACCACCGTTAGGTACCGGTTGCTGTTCAAAGTGCCCTCAATTCGTAGGAGACGAGATCGGTTGTTGTAACCAATAGTGCCCCAAAGCATCACACCTGGTGTTTGTCCGCTATGCCGCTCAACAATGCACCCTCCAGTTTGAGTTCACCACGGTACCCCGGACACGTTGAAGCGGGACTCGTCCGAAAAGACTACATTCTGCCACTCCGCACCCCAATGACTGTGTTCACGTGCCCATTGCATTCGGAGGAGTTTGTGGTTTTTGGACAATGGAAGCCGACGTATTGGTATGCATGTAACTAGTCCAACCTGCAGCAGACGGCGACGAACCGTTGAAGCAGAAAAGTTCACAACTATTGCAGTGCTCCATCGTCGAGCCAACACTGTGGGTGAATCTGTACGATCCGTAATGGCCATGCGGACAAGATGACGGTCATCCTGTGCTGTGGTCATGTTCCGTGGTCCAGTACCCGCTCTTCGCTACGTATGACCCTCATCTATCCACTGCTTCCACACACGCATCTTTGTCGTAGCAGCATGCCCTGTACGAGCGAAATGTCACGGTATGACAAACCCGCTTCCCGGAGACAGATCATTTTGTCCCGTTCGAACTGACTCACATACCGATATGGCTCCCTTTGATCTGGACGAGGCATACTGGCACTTACTTTATTGTTACCACCTTGTTTGACAACTCTGCACTGACTACACTGGGAGCAACACTGATTTTATTGGACCGACACGAGAGGGCTGCTCTGCTCGGCCTACGTGTATCCCATCTCTCTGAAAACCTTATCACTTATTGTTTGCACACTCTTCTACACTTCCACCAAGTTTGGAGCTACTCGGGAAATTCTTCCTTGGTGTTGCAATTTTCACAAACAGCAATTTTCACAAAAGTTTATTTAAACGAATGGCTCACATTTGGGAGGTCCTGGGTTCGACTCCTGCTGCCGGCCACTCTGACTATGGCTTTTTAGTGGTTTTCCATGGTTGGGACGAATTTCCTATTATTTTGCTTTCCTTTTCATGTTTCAGGTAGGCTTAGAGGCCGTGAGGAGTCGGACAGGTATGGCGTAGATTCTTTGGAAAGTTCTTTTCGGCTCTGCCAGATAGCAGCCTCTCTGAACCACCTCCGTTTGGTCGAATTCTCTCCGGCTCCGCCAGAGGGAAGCCGCTGAGACCGAATCATCAAGTTTGCAATCGTCCCCGTGGTCGGTCTGCTTGCGGTCTATAGCCTCCTACAGTTCTTCACCTCATCCGTTCCTCCTGAAGGTGATGATTACAAAAGATCCGCTTTGGGACGGAGTGCGGGTGTCCCCTCCGCTCTTGGTCATAATACCGAAATTTCACCGGAAATGTGTTGAGGTCTCCCTGAATCCAATAAGTATTTTTAGAAAAAGGTCGTATGTGTTGTCTGTGAACAACATAAGTATTTCAGTTCAGCATCTTCCAAGAATTCACCACGAAGATTTTCAAGAAAATCCCTTCACCAAACTAACCATTAGATCACAAATATTTCGAAAAATTTTATTTTCTTAAGATTGGCTCTAACTATTTTGATCAATGTATCATTTATTAAGATATTTTCATGAAGAATGAAAAAAGTACATCTTGTTAGAGCACACAATTATTCATTTATTTAGTTAATTTTCTAAAGTGTAAAATCGCTATTTTTTCCCTTGTGGCTACGAAAGGGAGAGGAATTTTAGAGCCATCATAGAGTGACCTGCTCTTAAAATTTTATATCGCTTAAGCCTACTGTATTCCCCTAGATCCCCTTGGATCTTTAAAAATTATGTAATTAAACCACGGCTGCAAATGTTCATCTCGATTAATATCATGTAGATAGATGAGTAAGGTTTGGTAAGAATAGTTTTGAAGAATTGGTAGATAAATTCATATGTGTGTAATACATCAGAAGTTTTTTAATTTTTTTTCTACCACGTACATAGTAGATAGAGAAGGCATCCCATTCCACCCAAAAATTGGGAACCGAGATTTAAACGGAAATGCATTTTTAAGCGACCCTCTGAATTAAAAAAGCAGTTTTAAAAAAAGGCTCTTAGGTGGGTGTGTGCCTGTGAACAACATAACTTAAAAACAAACTCCGATTTTTTCAAGAAAATTACCCCACCAAAAACTATCCTTTATATGATACTTAATGAATTATTCGATTTTTTAAAAAATAGCTCTAATTATTTTGATTAAAACAGCACTTGTTTAGGATATTAAATAATAAAATTTATATCTTGAATATTCTGGGAATAGCTTGTGAAGTCTTCATTTCGAACGAATTTTTGTGCAATTTTGTATAGCTGGTAAACCATAAGCCATAGATTAAAACGTACTACACAAAAATGTGGACTCCTTTGAAATACACAATTCATCTCAAATAACTTTTTGTGTTATAAGACACAGATATCCATTATTAATAGTTCGAATTGTTCAACACTTTAGAATTCTTTTAAAGTCCTGTGGATATTCATTTGTATGTATGTAAGTTGTATGTAAAGCTTAAAGCCAGTATAGAGCGTCTAGTTCTTAAACATTTGATTATCCGTATTCCCTTTCTAACCTAACGAAATGGGTGTTCAAATGTTTATCTTGATTAACATGAAGTAGATAGAAAAATGAACTTTCATAAGAACAGCTTGTACACCCAGTAATAAGTGATAGAGGGTAGAGAAAGTCAGTGAATGTAATACCAGATTTATGTTTCTTTTCTTTTCGTAATAATGCAAATAGAACAGAATTTCTCAGCCATTACATAGCGGCCGACTTTGAAAGTTTTGACTATCGCTTAATTCCTGTATTCTTCTTATACTGAAGTAGGTGTTTTGCTTCAAGTATGCTTCACATTAGACCGCTCGCCTCTCACAGAGGTGGCCCGAGTTCAATCCCAGTGACCCGCATGTGAGTTTTGTGGTGGACAAAGCGGCGTCTGGGCGGGATTCCCCCGGGTTAACCGGTTTTCCCCGCCATTCATTCCATCAACTGCTCCATCATCATCTTTCCTTTCATCCATTTCACCACCATTTCGTTTTATCTACTTCCTTCCTCCCATACCAGGCATCGGGCTGATCACCCATCCTGGATATTCTGTCTGATCCATTATTGTCTGCTCCTCGACGGGCCTCTGACCCCAGGCATCCACCTGTAAGTCCTGGGGGAAGTAAGTCCTACATATGAGGAGGTTAAACAGATAAAGAAGAAGACATGGATGTCTTGGCAGGGTTGTGGTGCGACTTAAGAATGTAAGCTTACACAGATTATAATTTTACTTCACTCCTTTTTATTTAATGGTTGACGCGATTTAAATAACACTTCACTGATATAGAGCTGTGAGATTCTTTTATTAATTTCTTGCACTTATTAACACGTAAATTATTTTTCATCTCACACGAATACATATTAAATCTCTCGAGGATGTGTCTCGCGTCCGGTTACAAACACTGTCTACAGGCAACTGAACAGATTTCAATCGCCTAAATTTCTGTATTTCAAGTCTGTGATTGGCTATTCCTAATCCAATAGAATACCTTCATTTAACTAAAGCTTTTTCTGGTTGTTGATTGGCTATTTTTAAACTGTCTCAAAATCTACTTTATTGCTTCCAATAATCACAAGTAACATTATTAAACTCTCAAACTCATTATCGCCTCAAGGTTACCTCATTGAAACCTCATTGTTAGCAACGTTTGACCTATTTCTTACAGCTCCTACATTATTAAATTAAGTGCTATATTCACATAACATTATTACACATGGATACAATAATATAAGCATATGAAATGACTGTTACATACATTTTACAAATTACTACACACACACATATTGCTTCACGGCGGGCTGTTATTGAATTTACATATTGTATAATTAGACTGAAATCATTTTAGTGTTAAAAACACTGCCTCAATAATTATAAGGAAATGTAAATGGATAATGAAGATTTAACTGTAAATACAATAAGCTTTCGTCAGAATATTTTGTAGATGAGTGAGTAGAGAAAGTAATTTGAATACAACACATCAGATTTTTTTCATATTGTTTTATAAATGTCCCTGATTCAGGAAAATATTTATCAAATTTTCTCTTCGTCTACTATTAACATACTATTATCTTAAAATAATTCACATATTTAAGAAAACAGCTGTTTAGAACTCTTAACGTGCGCGCTGGTGAAATGTTTTTGGGTATTTGAATAGTACGTAAATTTGTATCCGAGTTTCTTGAATGAAGTGACAGCGTTGCAGATGTTCATCAATAAGGCTCGGATTTTTAGGTGCCAAAAACTTGAGAAATATTTATTTTTCATGTGCTGAAAATATAAAAAGTATGTGTTTAAAATTAAAATCTTTGGTAGCATCTGAATGCTCAGTTAATACAGATGAACCTGGTACTCACCAGACATTGTCAATTTCGAATGATTGACGATTGTCCCACAGATGTTATTTGAATTTAGAAAATGACCGCTCCACGTCACAAGAAGTAAGTCTGGCATAATTACGGCATGGAACGTCACTCACACTCACATTGTCTTTATGTTGCACATTCAACACATTTGAAATTTGGCACATTATGTTAAATACGCTACTATTTTCATACACTTCCTTGCATTTTCTTTGTACATTTTGTGTTGCAGGACCAGAACAAATATTCAGTTTTTTCTCCACATACTAAACCACTTTAACTGCTTCTCTCAAAAGAATTCCTACTAATTCAAGTTTCCTTATGGAATCACAAAGAAAACCCAGGTTTGCGGAAATGTATGTCAAGACTTTTCTTAATACTATGTCACTTAACAGTTCTTGAAGAATTTTAACTTAACTACCATATTTATTATTTAACTTATTTAAGACAGCAACAAAACGGGAGTATGGGAATTACCTACCCAATCCTAACTATTGGGTGACGATGGTCATATATAGATAGTATATTTTATTGTGACGACTGCCTTCCTGCTTGAAGAAGCAGGATGTTTATATTTTCATTCATCTGGAGGGATACTACGAGGGCTGCCCCAGAAGTATCCCAACTAACAAAGAAAACACAAAACTTTTGGGAAAAAACACATTTATTTCTCTATATAGCCTTCTTTCAGCTCGATACACTTTTCCCAGCGGTGTACAATAGCTTTGATACCCTGTTTAAACTGAGAACCATCGAGTTCTGCAAAATAGCCCTCAACTCCAGACTCCAGCTCTTCATGTTGGCAAACCTTTTAGCACCAAGCTATTTCTTCAGCTTTGAAATAGAAAATAATCAGAGGGGACTAAATCTGGCGAATAGGGTGCATGAGGAAGCAATTCGAACTTTAACTCATTGATTTTGGCTATGGAAGTGTGAACTGGTGTATTGTCTTGATGAAACGAAAGTTTCTTTTCCACTAAATGCGGCCATTTTTGCTTGATTTCATCATTCATATGCTGCAATAAATTTGCATAATACTCGCCATTGATTGCTTTTCAATGAAAACTACACCACAAACGTTCCAAAAAACGGACGCCATGACCTTGCCTGCAAATGGAACTTTATCACCTTCTTTGGAGCCGATTCTCCCTTTCAATCCACTGTTTTGACTGTTCATTCGTCTCAGGAAGTGATGGACCCATGTATCATCCATAGTTATGAATCGACACAAAAACATGGCTTTATTGCAGCGAAACATCGCCAAACACTCGACTGAAACATCTTCACGATGCTGTTTTTGTTCCATTGTGAGAAAACGCGGCACCCATCTTGCGCATAGCTTTTTCATGTCTAAATTTTCAGTCAGTATTCGATGTACAGTAATTTTTGAAATGCCTACGATGTCCGCTAGCTCGCGTACTCAGTCGAGAATCATCTAATACCATTTTGTGGATTTTCCTCACAATTTCTGGCGTCATCACTTCATTTGGTCGACCACTGCGATGTTCGTCTTGGCAGCTCCAACGGCCTCGCTTAAAAACTGCCACCCAATGTTTTACTGTTGTAAACGAAGGAGCAGACTCCCCCAGAGTAGAATCTAGCTGAGCTTTAATATTAATTGGACTAAGACCTTTCAAATGAAAGTATTGTATCACATAACGATGGCCAGTTTTATCCATGTTTACAAATTTGCTGAGAGCGTTCACTATTGATGGCTGCCAAACAATTACTAAAGGACGTGGCATCATCAAACTTCAGACTTAAGCCTTATAAGGTTGGTACTTTCTACCACAGTCATTTCTTTGAAACAACCACCACTATCTATACATCAGGTCGGGTACTTCTGGGCTGCCCTCGTATAGCTGACATATCAATTCTAGCGCTTCTTAATTACAAATTGCGACATCTGGCCTACGTAGTTGAACATTAAATTATTCTTAAAAAAGGATTATTTTATGTAATTTTTATGCGCTTTATACAAATATCCGAAAATATTTATTTACATAAACATAGAAAATATGTTTTATGTCAAATAAAATCTAAAATATATGCTTCGTTATGAATATCCAGAACATTAAAAGCAGGTTCAGGTTTATATTACGGCGGAAACTAAATATGTATTTACCTAAGAATCCGAGGCCTATTTATAACACAAGTTAATCTCATGTGATATGATGCATTTACGATACTTTGCTTGTATTAATACAACGTTTTGACTTTAATTAAAAGAACACACGAAATACCAGGATGCTTTTCAGCTACTTTCAATACTATATCGACACCTATTCTGATTCTTTGGTCATTCCGAGATCTATATTTTAAAGTTTTAATAAGAAGTGCAGCTTGATGAGAATTAAATGGAATATTCTCTAAAGACATTTTTAATATTATGCGCCCTTCATACATGCAATATAACCCTAAATTACGAAAATCTGTGTTACATAATTACACAATTTAACTTTATGGACACAATAATTTGCTCATAGTACTCCCAGAAACACAAATATTTGCGTTTTTATATCTGGAAAACACTTGGGCATTGTTGTTTAGTTTGTAAGATTTGTGAATATATGGTTTCCGTATAAAAAATCTAGGAAAAAGTAAGAAAATAATATAACCACCAACCTTTTTGGTACACAATGGTTCACCAAACACGGTCACCAAATGATGCGAGCCAAAATTGTCTTCGTTTTATTCACCCGCAGCAAACGTAGACAACATAGGTGGCCTTTGATGCCGAGTAGACACCACGTGTTTGTGTCTACTCTATTGTAGACTTCCCTCCTGTAGTATAAGTGTTACGTAGGAACTCGTCTAGGTTCCCAGCCCTATTTACAATAAAACTGCTTAACTTCCAAGAGTGAAAATAGGACGGACCGATTGGCAGAAATTTTTTCCCTAGATTAGGTATATAGAGTTATGGTTGTGGCTGATCGCATCCTTCAGCACCTTTTTCTGCTTCTAAATAGTTTGGTAACAACCAAACAAAGTTTTAAAGATCGTATAAAAAGGGATAAAGGATGAGAACATGCACCAGCCGGTGCCAAGGGCTTATTTTTGTGCTACCGAAAAAGTGCGAGAGCAGTTCTAAAAGCATTTGTCTTCAGGATAGATAAAGTTCAGTCTTTTGGGTAGGAATTGGTAACAAATGAATCAAATATTCAAATTTCCTGGTTATAGCTCCTTCGGCCAAATATCTCTCAATTCTCGGCGCAGAAATCAGAAATATATTGTGTTGTGAAATTTTAATAGTAATATGTTATTTTGGAAGTGGTTGTTTAAGAAATTTTATGTGTTTTATATGTTTTCCTTTAGGTCAAAATAAATATGATGCAATTAAAATTGTAATTCTATTAATAATTCAAAATCTCGGTATTATAATATAACTGTCATAACAATTTCTTTCATTGTGCACGATAACCGTATACAACATTTCAACATGACTATTTCCAGCAGAATTTTACTGAAGCAGTCGGAGAAAGGGGCGAAAACAATGTTTTACAAGTTTTGGTGTGTCCTGAGCTACTACACATTCAACATATAGGTAGAGAGCAAGTATTGAAATACCTAATTTGACATCTTAACACAAACACAGAGCGGTCGTTTTATGGCCCGGCCCGGGTCGACTGCATATATGTGCTCCGCACGCTGTCTGCTACATACTCATGAGTAGATCTTGGATATTTAGGCCCTTAAAACCAGTTAATGGGCTCTAAAATTATCAAAACACAGTTTCCATATATAAAAGATTGGATTTTCTGTATCTAAAATGTATTTTCACTTTCTATAGTCATAAGTTTTTAAAATATAGTTAATTGCTGAGCATTAAAAATAATACAGCAACACAAACAGAAAAGTTCTTAAATTATTATAGCTAGAAATATTTTGCTATGTCTTTAATTATGAATACATCGTCGCTAATATATGAGCTTATAAAGTCGAAAAAAGGTACTCTCAAAGCCTATTCATTTAATCATAGTGGAAATGCACCAAAGGCTACACATATATCAGTTACCTAAAAGCTCTCCCTTATGCAAAACACAATATCCCGTTAAGAATAGCAATGTAAAAAAGGTGTTTGAAATAATATAGAAACAACAGAGAAATTATGGAGAAATATGTGCATACTAACAATTAATGAGAGAGACGAGAGTCACGAGATGAAGGGAAATAGTAACGGACACTTCTTGCTCTTTGGAAGGGATTTCTGCCGTACTGCAATCACTGACCAATGACGGTGTTAAATGACCTTGGATCTGAAATTAATTAATAATAAGCAAACAAAAAACTAGAAACAACTGTAATCAGTAAAGATTAGAATTAAAACATTACTTAATAACGCTACAAAACCTTCGATATTGATGATAACCACCACCACCACCACCACCACCACCACCACCACCACCAGTGTGGTGTTATGCTATGCTCGGTTTTTGCAACTGCTGATTTAACAGCACTGGCAATAGCGTGTCGTTTCAGATTTTGTATTAAAACAGGAGGCCGCACGTTTGACTAGTTTTGTGAAAGATTACACGGTTAAATGGTTCTGAAGCACGAGTGTTATAACAAGTGCTGTAATTCTATAATCTATTCATTTTTTTCTGGATTATGTCACAGGAAATCTGTCTCGTGTTATCTTATTTGCTGGGCGCCTGTTATTGTTTTATTATTTTAAATTTGGGTTCCTTGTCCTCCGGCTAGCTATTATTACTCAGTCAAGCAAATGTCTCTGAGCAGGGCATGTAAACGGAAAGGAGTTGTTGCTAGAAGATAACACTAATAAAATAATTTGTTTCTACACTTTTATTGCCGTAACACTTAGGTAATTAATAATTCACATATTTAATCTTTATACACGCCTGACTGAAACTGTAATATTTCCTAATATAACTACAGTGTTTTATTTGCCGCGTACCAATTACTTCACGCACTTCACATTTTATAACTAACTTTGCGACGTGTACCTCGCGAATAACTTTTCAAGACAGCGCGAAACTTGCTTATGGCTCGAGAATCTATACTCCTTCACCTCGAATTACCTAAACATTATAATAGATCTGCTATTGGTTACCAAATCGCGCCAATATTAGCGTCTGTTTTATCAGCCAATCACTACTACTAACATACATACTCTAGGGAAAATATTCCCTCCATTTCTAAAGAAAGACCCGCTACCCTGACGTCATTCGTTTGTCTCTTCTCAGTGATAAACAACTCACCCCCTCGTTTTATTGTTACCCACTTTCATTGTCAGTTTCAGTGAGGTCGTGTAAACGTATTTCCTAACAATGTTTATGGCTAACAAACATCTAAAATCCTGTGCATACAATAATATTAATTTACACTACAGTCACTCTGGCATTCATAGCATGTTATAATATAAAATACTGCCTGCCTCAATTAGTCATTCGACAATTAATTCTAGACAAATGATATCTTTACAAAATAAAAAAGTTGATTTGTCTATTCTATTACTTCTACAAGTTTTGGGTGTTGAATTTAGCTACACTCGGCATAAAACTACATATAAACAAAGGTAAGTTCACAGGTTACTTAACCAAAACTGTGTAGTACCTCTAAATATTTTACTAAAATATTGAAATGTTTAATGGTATGAAAAAATAAAAGATTTATAAAATGTTTCTATGCAAAGGGTTAGGAGTGACTTCAATTCCTTGATAATCTTTGTATTCCGACATTAGAATATGGCTTAAAAACAAAATGAGATTCTGTCAAATTTTCTTTTCTGAACAGCTCTTTCCCTCTTTTACACACGCACACACAATACCTTTTTCTGTTTTTCTCTGGCCTCATAACTTGCAGTTCCAGTGAATTCTGTATATTGAATTACCATATGGAGTGCATTACTTTGCCTATCTTAGGTGAGCGGCAGAAAATAAACATGCTTATCTTACAATATCTAAGAATTGGACAATACTTTTGTGAAAATACCGCTCAGCAACAACTGCAGATAGGTGTTTATCGAAGGGGAAACCTCGTCGCTGCGGCCAGCTTGATCTATTGTGCCTACAACCCCCGGGAGGTAGGGATAAGATGAAGGAGTATAGGAGATTTCAGGTCCCTAATGTTTCCAGTTTGAACACCCGTGCACCAGTAGAGTCAAAGAATCCCGAGAGAGGGCAATAAAGCGACCCTAACAGAAGAAACAACGCACCTTGGCGTTCACGGGAGAAATTTATCCACTGCGCAAGCAACTACACCATTTGCTTGACACAATCAGCACCGTAGGACCAGAAGACATACCTGAAACGTGAAAGGGAGAAATGAAATGAGAGGAAAGGAGAAATCGTGGTAGAATACACCGCCCCGGCATTCGCCTACGCGACCAGGGGAAAACCACAAAAAATCCCATGATCAGAGTGGGCGGTGGGCGGAATCGAACATGGGACCTTCCGAATGCGGGCCATAGACGTTGCCGTCTTAGCCATCACGCTTAGTGATGGTATGTAGTTGGCACAACAAATTCTCAAATACCTACGATACCTAAGATATAATAGGAGAATGGCATGCTAACATAGCCATTGATTTTATAGCAGCATTAGTATTGTGGTGGTGGAGGTTGAGGGAGGGAATGTGGTGCATAACTTGGAAAAAGGTTAAGATGGCCCCGGGTTCGATTTCCGGCCAGAGGGTTGGGAGGGTCATTCCCTAGTCTCCATAGAGTATGGAAGTGTATATGTGAGGGTGAATATACTTGTGAAAATAAGTTAAAAACGACGAAAACCCACAGTAACCTAACCTAAAAGTACAAATAGTAAAAGCACTATCAAATATTTGAGTCAAAGCCATATGACCATAGCATAAAAATAAGAAAAGAGTATTTAGGGGTTGAAATTCATCACAAGCAAGTACTTCCATTTTAATACATTCCTCCAGTACAATAAAGAGCAAAAATGATTTCACGAGATCAAAAGATTGGTTTTCCACCACGAAGCTACCATAACCGCAGGAAAAATCAGGAATGGCATGGTTTAGACTGGGGGCTGGAGGGCACAGGAAATGACTGACGATTCTGGCAGGAGAATCTGCCCATTCTGTGATTTGGATGAGGAATGGGTGCATATTTTGGCGGAATGTGCACAGTGGGAGAACCAGCGAACGATTTAACTGAAAGAAAAATTCTTAAGTCCCTCCAGAAAGAGTTTGGCGTATTGGGATCTACTGGCTGACCAGAGGAACTGGCAAAACATGGGCAATTTTTTGGCTAAAGTGCGCGAAGCTAGATCAAATTTGTTCAGTTAGACAAAGGTAATTTATCTCCATTTCCCATTTTCTTGTTCCATTTTGTTGTGTTTTCTTTCTCTGTTGTTTATTTTGTCACCCTACTGTTTCTTAAATTAATCATGTACATTCAATGACCCATGCACTAAATACTTGTGAAATAACTTCAATAATTTCAAACCAATAAAGATACCTTATCTATCTATCTACTAACATCTGACCCCTCGTGTTTTTTTAGGCGACTGACGCGAGGTCCACCTTCAAAAAGAACAACAAGAAACGTAGAAACTTCGTTACGACTAGGTACTGGGAAGGAGAGTGAAAGCTGGCTAATTCGTTGGTACGGGGGAACAGAAGAAAGGTGGCATTAGAAGAGGCAGGGATTATTCCAGATATCAATATCAATTGAAACTGATGCGCTCCTATGTTGCAAGATTGCTTTGTACGTAACTGTAAACGCGTGCCAGATGTTTGAAGAACAAACATAAGATAGGTATTCATTATTGTGCTTACGTGAAATTGGAAGTCTAGGATGTAGTGTAATATCAAGTTTGCTGATTATTATTACATCGACAAGCGAATCACTATAGTAGTCATGGAGATATTAATAATTCGTGAGGTTAAAGCCCAAGTGTGTGGACAGATTTAACCTAATAACCACTTTATTGATCCCTTGCAAGAGCAGTGCTCCGCTCCAAATCCAGTGTCTTAGTTATACTTATTTTCCAAGACAGTGAAAATGTTTGGCTGTTCTAATTGGCTTGTACCATTTAACACCCGAATAAGACTTTTTTTCTATACTTCAGATGATTACATTCCTCGTTGTAGGACTTATATCCCCAAGGACTTAGAAGCCTGTCGAGAAGCAAGCAAACTATGGATCATAGCATATCCAGTACGGGTGATCAGCTTTGTTTGGCGGAGAAATTGAAATTAAAATCCAGTTTTATTTATGGACGCTCTTTAACTGCCGTGGTCTTTAGCATCCCATCCTATATTGGGCGTGAAATAATGGATTGAGGTTCTTTTATGTGCCGTAAATCTACGTCACGGGACCACCGGTTTAATTTCCCTTCCGAAGGAAGACATGCTAAGGATTTTTACGCCCGAAAAAATCTATCGCCCCCGCCAGGTTTGAACCCGTGACCTCGGAAATTAAAGGCTAGTATGGTAACCACTACACCACGGAGGACGACGTTTGACAGAGAATAAGGAAATGGAATGTAGTGATCAAAGGGATGCTAGGAAAATTCGCGGATGAAAGTGACGAAGAAAACCGCGAGAACACCTTCGGTCAGATTGATCGACCCCAGAACCTCCCGAATGAGGGCCACAGACGTTACCGCCTGAGCCATCCCATTCGGTTTTCTAATCTATAGGTATACACAAAAGTTGTATTATCCGATATATTTTAATACTGTTAAGTGCCTGTCAAAGCTTAAATTATCCATAAATATCAGAAATCGTAATTTTAATCGATTAACAGAAGTTATCGGTTTATATGACCCGTAGCAGTATTGAGTGCAATAGCCTTGATCTGAGGTAACCTAGCTCACGAACGGGTTACTGCATTTACGGTTGAGTATAACGTTGTTTGGCAAGGTGTATGCTGGGTGTAATGTTATGTGAACCTGTCTGGTGGCTTCTTGTAGTTATAAACCGTGTGTAGTTATGATGTATATTACAGAACGGCATGTTTTGCCTCATTAGAGTCATGTGTAGACTCTCAGTTTGAATTTATGCAGAAATTCCCTTCGTCATCGTTGCTTGGAAATCCACAATTTATAGGTTACGCAAAAACGCAAGTGAGGGTTTTGCGAGTGTAAATTTGTCAATTTTGTTATTAGCATAAACATATTAAATACGTTTCGTTAAAAAATGTTGTATGGATTCTGTAACTCCCACACTTTTCTGTTCTCTATAATTAGCTTGTTAAGGAATGTTATATTGCGCAAAGCCTTACTCTTAGACAATCGCTTGCTGAGAAAATTCTGATTTCCGCACTGCAAAGAAATTACAGCCAAGTAAGTCAAGGTCGACCGCAATTATATCTTAAGTTTTATCACGACGGGGATCCATTTTAACGTGTTTAATGTGTTTACTGTCTAATATACAAAATATGTGGCATTCCGTGCCAACTTGCATAAAGTGTCTCTTTTTCAAAGAATTTAAACAGCACACACGTCGGAAATGAAGGAAAAGGGAAGGAATAAAAATGTTACGCTCAGTAAACCGCCGTCAAATATTTAATGGCTTTCCTTAAATAGTGCAGCTTTCGTGACTCGTATAAAACCTTTAAGGGTTTCGGAAGCGTCGTAACTAGAAACATTGATCTGGTTAACTCCTGCGTAACTACATCAGTTTCAAAGCTCTAATACAAAATGGATTTTTCTATAGAAGTTTTAAGTATTCATTTAAATAGTCATTTAAAATATCAATTGAGTACTTAAAATTCACCTGCATGTAAAATCTCACTGATTTACATTTTCCTACCCCTATTTCTCTCCCCTTCTCTTTCACTCTCTCTCCCTCTCTCTCAAAATACTTAAGTCACATTAAAACTCATAAGCAATTTTTTTCATAAATGAGAAATTTATTTTGCAAAAAATATACCTTATTTATAGAATTATATTTAGCTTTACACACAATCTCCATGTTTGAATGAATCACGTTCCAGCACTGCGAAAATAATGTTGCATTGCTTTCTTGATGTTTTCCATTGGTTTCGCATGCCTTCCTTCTCAGCAACAAAAGATGAAAGCTAAAGGGTGCCAAGTGAAGGCTATAGGCGGGATGTGGAAGAACGTCCCTTCCCATTTTCCAGATTACCTGCATACATAATGGTCCAGAGACCTAAAAACCGGATAATGGATAGCAAGCACCTGACCTGTTTTGTTTGAATTTACTGTTCTATAAGCTTAAATGATTACATGTAAGTAGGTGTGACAAAACATTTCAGGCACTTTTTTTTAATTTCTATTAGTTTTAATTTTACAGGCACTTATGCCGCTGAGATTGCTCTTTCCATAAATTCCTACTCTTTTGGAATCATGAAACAAAACTTTCTCGTTTTGGCTCCTTTTATCGAAAAGGAGTCCAAGAGGCGAGACACAAGCATTTGATGGAGTACCGAGAGAATCATTCTCGGAAATGATCAAGATAGGACATCATAAGAGACGTGCTTCTCCGACTATTGGTCTCATGCGACCCAAAAATGTCCACCCTCAGATAGCCAATGTACCAGAAACATAAGAGAGAAATTATCTTTATCTGTCCTTAGTCTTATTAAAGTGGTACAGCAACTACGTTAGATGATGCTAATGAGTGAATATCAAGTTTAAATACAAAACATAAATAAAAATTTCATTATCTATGGTACCACTGCTTTTTGTTCATTGCTAGACTTATGTTGTAGAATTCCTTCTGATTGAAGAGGGCTGTTTCCAGAAAGTTCAAGATACACATTTCATTTGCTATGTAAGTATCTTAAACATATTTTAATCAAAATCGTTAGCTATTTTTGAGAAAGAACAGAATTTCGAAAAATTCTCCATTTAAAGGGTATTTTGAGGTCGGGATTGTTTTTAATCTTCGTGTTACATCTTTGGAAGACACTGAACTTATTAAATGTCATGTTTGGTGTTTATCAGACATTTCGTTTTCGGATTATGCTATTCAGACACACAAACACACGCACGCACAGAAACAAACTTGTAAAAATGATTTGTATATTCAAAGGCCTCAAAATATGAATTTCCGGTGAAATATCCACAACACAGTACTTTATCTATTTTAGGTAACAGAGAAAGTAAAAATAAACCATAAAATAAGATCGTATATATAAGAACCTTCATTTCACCACTACCTGAACTTTATATCAATAATTATTTGCAATTAATTTGTAACTAAATTATAAAAGAAAGCACAAAACTTCTAGTCGGTCAGCTATAACTATGACTGGGAGAGAGTTCCTCCACAAGCTCAGGGCAAACAGTATTTGTGTTTATCAGTTAAGTTCCAGAAGTTGCATGAGACGGAAGTTTGCCGCTCATTAAAGGAGGACTTATTTAAAAATTGACATGTCTATTTCATTTAATATTACCTACAAAATCTTGGGTTGTGTGCATAATAACGTTGAAAACCGGAACAATATACGGCTTACCGTTCAGGATCTTAGGGGTATTTTCCACACCGGCAGCTCACTGTGAAGTGGTCGAGCGGCTACTATTCTTGATGCATGTATCACCTGCCGGTGCAGCTGATCAGTCATAGCATTAAGTTTCAACGGGAATGTGTAGTCACTGCAGCACCTTGAATATTTTTATCATTTCACGAGCAATTTGATGCCATACATCAAATTCATGATGGTGTATATGCGGAAATTTCTGTTTCATAAAAGCTTTAATATCCGTGTGTCTGTCAGAAACAATTTTATGGGCGGGTTTTCATTCGTAGAAGTCAGTATATTTTTTCAAGCAACTCTTTCTCCGTATCATCACTTACAGCTCCTCTCTGTACAATAATGAAGTCTAGTATTTTATTTGTTGTCATATTCATAATAGAACATGTCACATATTTAGTAGAAAATCCTGGCCTGTCGTACTGTCCATCCGCACATAAACATAAATTTGAATCATTCATGGCAATTGCAAATTACTTTCTTTTTCTTTTAACCAACCTTTGTACAGAATGGAAAACAACGTTTTAAAAGCTTCATAAAAATATGCTTCAGGTAAAAATAATAGTTTTATTGCTTTGGAGAATACCAAGAACCCGTTAAATGTCATTCCGCATAGATGCATGCCTGAATCTATGCGCACATTACTTTTCAGGCTTCCACTTTCGCCTCCAGAGCACCACCCATAAGTTTGACCGTGCACACCATGAGTTATAATTTCCATTAATAGCCTCGTGTGTAAGATTTAGGTTTTCTTTCACAGAAGGTGCACCATATGTGTTACAAATTACTCAATAGCGCAAGAAAAGCATTTACACATACAAACACAAAAGAATATCTTCTGGACTTGCCTACATTTTCTTCTCCATCGTCACTGGATTCCCTCAAATACTCTTTTTTTATTTCCCTTGGTTACCCAGTTTATGAGTACTGTGTTTTACTCTTTACTTTGCCGCTCATTACCGCAATTACACATACAACACACACAAATATCAAACCCGCGATCCTCAGCTTGGCAGAGCGCCGAAGCTACACGCTCCAGCGAACGGCTACGAGGGCCGGCAAATATTCGCTAGGTTTGCAATCTTCATCATTTATAGCTGAAGATTCTCGCCAGTAGAACTTGGCCTCTTATCGCACTAAACGTTTCAGTTCCCAACTCGCACGGTATTTCATCATTGATCTTCAACTCAAAAATACTGTAGCTTCAGTTTCACCAGAGAATTGCTTACTGAATTATCGTCTAGGTGTAGCACTTCCTTTGTTTTAAAATTTGAGTTTCTTTCTTTCTTTCTTTTATGTTTTTCTTCTAATCCCACTAAAAATTTCGATTCAGTTTAGGTCTTTTGAATGTCGCGTTCTCCACTATTTTTATAACATGCGACTCATTAAAATCAGTTTTTTTAAATGAATTCCACATACTCTATCACTTTTGGTTGGCATAAAGGTTTTGCGCTTCAGAGCGGCAACTCATTTTTTCATACATATCGACTCTTATCTCTATAAGGAATGAGTAAGAACCAACATTTCTGTTTACGCTGGAATTATCTGCATTCTTCATCTAATACCTAACAGGACACTAGGAATAAAAAATGTCCTACAATGACAAATAACAACAAGAATAAAATGCAACGCACGGCTAACTAATGCAAGTGACATGAGTAGTGTGGCGCGACCCTAGCCTGATGACGTTACCGCGAGGTGAGTATTAAACATAAAAATGCTTCCAGAATGAAATCGAGAAGTTCAGAACAACGCGGATTTCAACAATGTGCTCGGAATTGTTTATATTTTATTGTTGGAAGTCTTTAAAAATTTAGTTCAGTCCTCCTTTAAGCATAAAACTACGTTATGTATTGTGATAAGTTGTCCATTATGGTTGAGTATGCCATACAATAACGTATGTTTGTGTTATGCATGTGAATTATTTTTCTGCAAGAAAAAGTGTCTGAGAAAGTTCCTTCCAAACTTTCTAAACTTTACAACCCACGAATTAAAATCAAGCATACAGCCTCGCTTTTTTAACAACAAACAACCTCAATAACACCGGAGAACAAGAAATTCGACTTAATTAAGACATTTTCAGGAGATACAATGAACATGTTTGCAATCGAGGTAGTAGTTTTCAACACCTATCGTAACACAGGTATGACAAACGCTTATTTTTTGTGATTTCGGTTACTTTTCCCGTGATTTACCGGTTGTTTATATGTCATCAGGATGTTGGGCTCGGCAATCGTCGCCCATTCCGAGGTCACTTGCTGCACAGTCGATGTTGTCTTTTAACTACTAGTATAAATTCACTGTACATTTAGTAACACAAAAGTAATATAACTTATACACAAAAGAATCTTGTTTATCCGATCATCGCTAGACCAGATTTCTGGTTCATCCGATTAATTTCTGTTTATTTTATCGCTGTTTATATGTCTCTTTTGATAAATACACATGAATGTATACGGTTGTAATGCTGACAACGCAGGTAGCGCAGAGTTCGAAACATCAAGGTTTGTATTCATTTAACAGTTTGCTTCCGGATTATAGGACTTTCGTTAACCAGGACTATCTCCGGTCCACCTAGTCCGGATAAACGAGGTTCTTGCGTAGTATCTTTACTTTCTCATTCCACCCAAAAATTCTATACCAAGATTTCATTGAAAATACCTGTTTTGAGGCCTCCTGAATTCAGTAAAAGAAATTTTAAAAAAATGGTCCCTATGTGTGTATGAGTGTATCCGCGTGTCTGTGAACAAAATAACTCAATAACGAAAAGTCTATTAAATACAAACATAGAATTTAAAGCTCAACTTCCTTTAACAAAGCGACACAAAGATTTCAAGAAAATCTCCACTACAAACTAGCCTGTATATGAAAAAAAATTTCGTTATTTTTTTTCTCAAAAATGGCTTAAACGATTTAGAATAAAATACCATGTGTTTAATATATTTGTATAACAACCAAAATGTATACCTTTGTATAATTGGTAAATATGGACAAAATCTCACTACACAAAAAATGTAGATCCCGTTAAAGCACAAAATTCCTTTTTCTGGAGTTAACCATTTTAGAGATATCTCTTGTTATTGGTTTGCTCTTCTCAAGTGGAATTTCACTACTTTTTTTCTTTTTTTTCTCGTGGTCATGTAAAGAGAACGAAATTTCAGTAATCACATAGCCGCCCGCCCTTAAAACATTTTACTTCCTCTTAGACCTACTGAAATCTCATATGCAATAAAACCTTTTCCGCAAATGTTTATCTCGATTAATATAAGTTAGGTATATAAAGCTTTTATAAGAATAGTTTATTCAAGAATTGATTGAAGAAGTCAAATGAATGTAACACATCAGGTTATTTTTAGAGTAAAATCATGGTCATTGTAAGTTTCTAGATTCAAATCGCCTTCCATGTTTTAATAGCGATATCCAATAATAGCACAACACAAAGCGCGCGTGTTGGTACTTCACGGGATGAGCGATGCGCTTTGAAGCTGCATTTCATCTCTTATTCATTCATTCATTCATTCATTAATTATCTGTTTACCCTCCTCTTATGTAGGATTTACACCCCCCCCAGGACTTACAAGCGGGTGCCTGGGGTCAGAGGCCCGTCGAGGAGCAGACACTCATGGATCAGACAGAGCTCCAGGATGGGTGTTCATCTCTTACCTTGAGGTTAAAATAGCTTTGCTTTACAAATGCTTTCGAAATTACCGAGTTATCGCTGTTATTATCTCAATATACAGTGTGGAAAGCCATGGCAGTATTGCCAACAATATATTATGAGCTTTTTCTGATAATTTTATGATTAAAGTCAGATTGATGCGTGAGTAAAGTTAAGCTCCATATTGTTACAGACTGATAGAGCTGCCATTTTGTATCATGGGTTGGGAATTAAAGTATTACACCTTGTATCTTAACCCCAATTTTTTATAGATAACGCTTTTTAATTTATAGTGCATTCTGACTTTACGGGGAGCAGCGTAAACACATTATCACCACAACAAAACGTTTTACAAAATAAACTAATTTATGAGGTGTGATCAAAAAGTCTCCGAAATGACGTCATAAATACTACACAACAGTTTGTTTTGTCTAATCTGCACTGTCACTCTCGAAGTAGTCTCCTTGGGAGTTGATACACTTGTCCCAGCGCTTCTGCCACTACTGGAAGCACCTCTGGAAGTCCTCTTCTTTCAACATGTTCAGAGCCTTCTGCGATTCGCAATGGATGACGCCAATTTCCTCAAAACGGTGTTCTCGTAGTCGTATTTTAATTCGCGGGAAAAGAAAATAATTTCACTGGTGCCAAATCTGGAGAATAGGTGGGATTGGGAACAGTATTCATCCTATTTTTATCCAAAAATTGGCGAACAGAAAGGTCTTTGTGCGCGGCGCATTGTCATGATGCAGGAATCAGTCACCACTTCTCCATTTCTCCGGCCGTTTGCGTTGCACATTCTCCTTTAATCTTTGCAGCACTTGTTTGTAGAACATTTTATTCACTGTTTGACCCTGTGGCACAAATTCCTTATGTACAACGCCTTTAATGTCAAAAACACAATGATCATTGACTTCACTTTGGATCGAACTTGTCTGCCCTTTTTCGGGCATGGAGATGAACGACTCTTCCATTGTGAACATTTTTGCTTCGTTTCTGGATCGTGCCCATAAATCCATGTTTAATCACCAGTAATAGTTTTCTCCATAAACTGTGGGTTATTTTGTAGTTGTTCTTTAAGATCTGTGCAGGCAATCACACCGCTTTCCCTTTGGTCATTTGAAAACAGGCGGGGCACGAACTTGGTGGCAATTCTTCACATGTCCAAATTATGTATCAAAATGCTTTGAAAACTTCTAAAGGAGAGTCTTAATGAGCCAAAAAGTCATCTTATTGTAATGCGCCTATCATTTAAGACCATTTATCTCACCTGATTGACATTTTGATCAGTTTTGCTGGAACAGGATCTCCCCGAACGATCTGCATCTTAAACTGATGTCACACCACATTTAAATTTCGAAAACCAATCAAAAGCATGAGTTTTGCCCACAGCGTCCTCCCCATAAGCTGTTCTTAACATTTCATAGGCTTCTGTTGCAATTTTACCGAGTTTAAAGCAAAATTTCATGTTCGCTCTTTGTTCTTCGTAATCTGGCATTTTTGCTACGCGGAAAAATCGCAGCACAGGCAAAACACGTGTTCATTTCAGAGCGTCTACCTCGTCACTGCATGGTTATAAGAAGTCACGTGACCTCTCATTCTTATCGGGAAGCAACGCTGCATGTACAGACTGGGTAAGAATTAAAGAAATCTCAGCGTCAGTATTCTTGTGAAGTCATTCCGGAAACTTTTTGATCACACCTCGTACATACAAAATAAATAAATACTGGAACAATTTGAAACCAGCATCACACAGTCATTTATAGGACCAAATTTCAGGATCATTAATAGTGATGCTTTTAAACATAAAGGGGTTCTTAAAGTTTAGGTACAGATTTATACACCCTTAAATGAAGAAATATATCCGAAGCATACATAATCAACAATAACATAATGGTATTTTCTGTTTCTTTCCATATGTGATGGCGCATTTTTATTCCCATAGTAATGATAATAGGCATTATGATGAATACAATTATTACATCCAATAAACCGAACGGGATGGCTCAGGCGGTAATATCTGTGGCCCGCATTCGGGAGGTCTTGGGTTCGTTTGCCGCATCGATCTTCCTGATCATGAGTTTTTTCGGGGATTTCCCCGGATCGCTAGGTAATGATGAGAAGGTTCATTACATACCCCGAATTTCCTGTCCTTCCATGTTACCTCCATTCTAAGTTCACATCATCTATTTTGTCGGTTCCAGGGCTGAAAGTGTCGACAGGAGTCTCTGCGTTTTATGGTAGGGGAAAAGGATGTTCTATATAACCTTCGTCCCCGGAATGGGGGGGATCTCCGAGACGCGGGTCCTCCAGAGGGTTGTGCAAGCCTGTAAGGGAGAAGGGAGCCGGTTGTACTAGCCACCAACCGGGGAGTTTCAATCTGTAAAAGGTAGGGACCCTGGCTCTGCCTTGCAGTGCCTCCTCTGTCTCGCCTCACCTCAATCTCCACCGTCATGAGCTTAGGCAAAAAGATCTTGTAGGTCGAGGTGTTAAGTTCCCTTCCGCTCCTACTCCTACTGCATCCAATAAAGTGCGAATACTAATAACAGCAATAAGCTATTTAGTCCGATAAATAGAATTAATAAACAGGCACACTCTTATCGGCTTATTATTTTATTTACGTTTATATAATTAATTCACTTTTGGCACAGTTGATGTTCAAGTTCATTTTCACTTTATCGTTCATTAGTTTCCTACTTTATTTTAAGACAATAAATCCTCATTTTACCTACTTTCTACATAACATTTTCTCTTCCCTATCCGAAGAGAACTCGTTCACAGGCAAACAATTACAGGCATTCACACATTTGCAGTACCTATTTTGCCATACAGCTGTAATGATTATAGAACTAATTCTCATATCATATGCATATATTCTGTTTTCTGATTTACTAACTAACGGTAATGCTGAAATCGTGTTATATATGCTAATTTATTATTATTATTTTTATTATTACTATTATTATTATTATATTACCGAGCGAGATGGCGTGGTGTGCGAGGCTCGCATATCCCGGGTTCCAATCACGCTTTGCCGCCATCATGAATAGTTTTTCTTTCGTAGTTTTCCCAGGTCGGTATGCAAATGATGCGGTGGTTTCTCCTGTACCACGAATTTCCTATCCATCATTTTCTGTCCACATCATTTCCTTGCATCTGTTTCACATTCATATATTTCAAGGTTGCAGGAACAAGCGACGGCCTTTGAGGCTTGGCGACGGGACAGTGGTGTTTGAGCGTTCAGATGGCCGGGTGGTGCGCCTCCCAGGGGTTTGCCCGTTCCCGGGAACCCCCGGGTTAAATATGGCGCACGCAAGCACACGCTGGAATCGTTGGGGACCCCGTGTATGCTAGCGTGCACCTTTACCCGGATCAGGTCGCCCTCGTATCTTCCTTTCTTTCCTTCCTCCCAGAGGTCACGACACGATGGTCGTATTGAGGTGGTCTAAGTGCGGTGCTGCAGTCTGACTATCCCATCACATTTTATTATTATTATTATTATTATTAGTATTATTAGTATTATTATTACTATTATTGTTGTTGTTATTATTAGTATTAGTATTATTATTACTATTATTGTTGTTGTTATTATTAGTATTAGTATTATTATTATTATTATTATTATTATTATTATTATTATTATTATTATTATCGTATTTAAATAAATAGCAACGCACATTAAGGCACATTCATATTTATAGGGGAAACTTTGTACATTCACAGAAACCTTTAGATTAATAAAAATTTGTCCATTTCAGCCGGTAATCAAACCTGGTATCCCTCGCAAAGCGGTAAGTGTTTTATCGACTTCGGAGCCAATTACATGCATTTAATGACAATTTTAATGTTGCTTTGAACACAATTCACAAGGGTCATTAGCAGCGACTTCTACATTGAACTGTCCTACCGTCCAGCAAAATAATATAGCATAGGACATTCCTATTGGTGCTATATCCTACGAAATTTTCCAAGTAAGCACCCCTCGGAAAAGAGCGAAATATTCGCTCAGGAAAATAGAAGTGAAGCGCCGCACAATAACCATTATGCACCAGTTACCTTCCCTGAAGATGGTTATCGCATCAGCTATCAGCCATTAAGGAATGGGGACAAGCGAACCTTTTAACCAGCTGGTCACGTAGTGGCTATTAAGACCAGTTGGAAAACGTAGAAAAACCATGGCATTCTACAATGGCTGCAAAGGTATCACGCTTTGAGATAAACAAGACATTAATTGATGCATAAACCCGGGTTAAATGCAGGTCAACATAGTATTCATGTTTACGTCTCTGTTAAACCGGCAACGTTCTTTTATTGCTCTTCAAAGGCTATTCTCGTCTTACTCTGGCATTGTGACCTTCCTCACCTAGACCTAGTTAAGTTATGCCCATCAACACTAGTAAGTGAAAAAAGGAGATAAAGCGAGTAAGGGTTAGGCTACACATATTGTTTTATAAATCTAATACTCGTACTACGATATAATCCGTGCACATTCCTTGGGCTGAATAGATCCTATTGCCCTGAACTCACCTCTAGGACGAGTACTGTATGCGGAAGGTGAACGTTAGAAATATGCGGTTTTGAGGTTGTAATACACTATGTGATCAAAATTATCCGGACACCCCACAAACATACGTTTTTTTCATCTTAGGTGCATTGTGCTGCCACCTACTGCCTGGTACTCATTATCAGCGACCTCAGTAGTCATTAGGCATCGCGAAACAGCTGAATGGGACGCTCCGTGGAACTCACAGACTTCGAACGTGGTCAGGTGATTGGGTGTCGCTTGTGTCAGAAGTCTGTACGAGAGATTTCCACACTCCTAAACATCCCTAGGTCCACTGCTTCTGATGTGATAGTGAAGTGGAAACGTGAAGGGACATGTACAGCACAAAAGCGTACAGGCCAAGCTCGTCTGTTGACTGACAGATACCGCCGACATTTGAAGATGGTCGTAAGGAGTAATAGGCAGACATCTATCCAAACCATCACACAGGAATTCAAAACTGTATCAGAATCCACTCCAAGTACTATGACAGTTATGCGCGAGGTGAGAAACCTTGGATTCCATGGTTGAGCGGCTGCTCATAAGCCACACACCACGCAGGAAAATGCCAAACGACGCCTCGCTTTGTGTAAGGAGCGTCAAAATTACACAATTGAACAGTGGCAAAACGTTGTGTGGAGTGACGAATCACGGTACACAATGTGGTGATCCGATGGCAGGGTGTGGGTATGGCGAATGCCCGGCGAACGCCATCTGCCAGCGTGTGTAGTGCCAACAGTGAAATTCGGAGGTTGTGGTGTTATGGTATGGTCGTGTTTTTCCTGGAGGGGGCTTGCACCCCTTGTTGTTTTGCGTGACACGATCACAGCGCAGACCTACATTGATATTTTAAGCACCTTCTTGCTTCCCACTGTTGAGGAGCAACTCGGGGATGGCGATTGCATCTTTCAACACGATCGAGCACCTCTTTATACTGCACGGGCTGTGGCGAATTTGTTACACGACAATAACATCCCTTTAATGGACTGGCCTGCACAGAGTCCTGATTTGAATCCTATAGAACACCTTTGGGATGTTTTGGAACGCCGACTTCGTGCCAGGCCTCACCGACCTACATCGATACCTCTCCTCAGTTTCGCGCTCCGTGAAGAATGGGCTGCCGTTCCGCAAGAAACCTTCCAGCATCTGATTGAAAGTATGCATGCGAGAATGAACGCTGTCATCAAGGCTAAGGGTGGACCAACACCATATTGACTTCTAGGATTCCCGATGGAGGGCGCCCACGAACTTGTACGTAATTTTCAGCCCGGTGTCCGGATACTTTAGATCACGTAGTGTATATGTTATTAAAGTAGACTCAAACCTCCACCCCATTCAACCACGTCCGGCTTTGCAGTCCTGAAGCAACTGAAATGAGGGACAGAAAAAGGCATCCTAGGTTCCCCCAGTGATCAGGGAAAACCATGCACAAACCCTGGCCAGGGTGATTAGCAGGCCTCGGTGCAGGATTCCGAGACGCATGAAGTTAGGAGCACACGAACCACTGTGTTGTTTAGTTCGAGTGGGATGGCAGATAAAGCGTGCAGGCAGCCCTTGCCTCAACATGTAAACATCTAGTCACAGTAGGGCACAAAATAAACGTCACATTTTCCCTTGCGTATCGGGTACGGAAACTAGTTGCCTAACATAACAGTTTTGCATGATTGTACCTGTTTTAACCTTCTGAAATAGCTATTTTTCACGACAGAAAACAAAGTGAAAACAATATACATATCACAAAATAGATTTCTTCACAACTTCATTGCACCATATACATAAATATTTAAAATAAATAAATATATAAATACATGAAGTGATAACCCAAATAATGCAAATGAATACAACACACTCTTTTACATGTAATTACAGCGAATTACAAGGTGCATTCGCAATGTATGAAATAAAAACTCTATTTTCACTTAAAATGAGTTTATAGCTATAAAAGCTTCGTTTCTTCGTCACATGACGTGACAGGTGCATAACGAAAGAATGGGATATCGCACCAATAAACTTTGTGGATTCGTATTCATTGTTTGAATCCAATAAAACGTCCTTAATTGCTCACATATCTGCAAATCCAAAGGGACATTTTTAATTTGGCGTTCACACTTGCAATAACAGAGTCTGATTTTGACTCATTCAGTTTTTGAAGCAGTGCAATTACGAACCCATATATTTTTCTTGAAACGCTTTAATATATTTATTTACGATCTCCTTGAAATGGATATTGGCATGTACTAACATGTTACACAAATCTCGATCAAATTCTTTCTGAGTTTTTATTTTGATCGAGATGTTGAAGACCTTTGTAGATTGTTGAATTTAACAGTTTTCGTGTGTATTTTGTTATTGCAGTGTTTTTTAGAAAAATTCAGATCTGTCTGTCAAGATGTATTTTTTGCGGCGTTTGCAATATGCAGTGAGGAAATGTTCCTCCAAACTTCTCTATAAGTGCATCCCGAAGGGAACGCTTGGTACACGTATTCGACATGTTTCAAAGTACTGTGGAGTTTAAATAAGAGCAATTAACACTAACAAAACATGAATGAATATATAAATACCATGAAGCTATAGTTCTTTGCTCACTGGATCTCGAATAGTTAAGGGGACTGCATCAACCAAGGCCAAGCAGCAATATGAATGTCCACAGTAACCTTCGCTAGACAACTACCTGTAGGTTGGAAGTGCTGCCTAACCACCCACCGGGCTAGGACATCAACTCAACCCCGGTCGCTTCCAACTTCAATCTGCTAATTCATAACCCAAAACCGAGGCCTGGTGATTAGTCACTTTGAGTGAATCCGGTAGCTTCAGAAAGCCAGCCTGAGAAATATCGTTCGTTTATAATCGTTTTTCGAATGCCTTAACATGTTAGATCTACTTTGAAACTAATCATTTATTAAACCTTGATATAGAAAGCGTGTTCCGTTCGCTTATGTAATGTTCCGAGGATGCAAGAATACAAATTGCTGTTTATTAATATCTTTATTTCTTGTTTCTTTTTAGTTTCTCTACTACGTACAGTTAGTAGGGAAAGTATTGTATTCCACCCAAAATTTCGTTGTCGAGATTTCACCGGAAATATATGTTTTGATGCCCCTGAATCCAAAAAAATCTGGTGTGTTACACTCGCATGACTTTCTCTAATCTTATACAAACTATTTTTACAAATTTTTATTCTCCATATATTTCCAAATACTCCATATGTTAATCGATATATCTAGATGTTAACCTTATTGCTAATTTTCTTGTAAGTGCAAGGGGAATATGGTAGGCTTTAAGGGATAATCAAATCTTTTAAGAGCTGTTTGTTATGTGGAGCATTCCATTCTCTTTGTATGTCCAGGACATAAAAAAACGAATAAGGAATTGAGAAAAAGTATTAATATTGGAATATTCAAAGAAATAACAAGGAAATATCTGGAAATTGTTCACTCTACAAAAAGTGTGTGTGGTACAAATTGTGTGTTTTAACGGGATCTGCATTTTTTGTGTACAAAAATGTTCTCTATTACGGTTTACCAGTTATACAAAAGCCATTCACAATTAAGAGGGCTGTTTGGAACATTCCTATAAAGTTCAAGATATACATTTCATTTGTCATGAAAATATATTAAACATATGATATTCTAATCAAAATCGTTAGAGCCATTTTTGAGAAATTCAAAGTTTTCGGAAAATGTTCCATGTAAAGGGCTGTCTGGGCTGGGAGATTTTGTTGAAGATCCTCGTGCCGCATCTTTAAAGGATAATGAACCTAAATACCAAGTTTAGTATTTATCCGAGTTTTCGTTTTTGAGTTATGCTATTCATAGACACACACGGACCTTTTTTCTAACAGTGCTTTCTTTGGATTCGGGAGGCCTCAAAACTTATATTTACGATGAAATTTCGGTATCGAATTTTTGGGTGAAATGCATAGCTTCCCCTATTGACTATATTAGTAGAGAAAGCAAAAAGCATCTTCAGAAAAGGGTCCGCGCGTGTGTGGTCTGTAAACAGCATAACTCAAAAACGAAAAGTCGGATAAGTACCAAACTTGGTATTTATGTTTAGTATCTTCCAAGGATGGGACACAAAGATTTTCAAGAAAACCCCAACTCCCAACTACCCCTTACATGGAGCATTTTATACGGATAGATTTTGATTAAAATACCATATATGAAATATACTTACATGACAAATAAAATGCATATCTTGAGTTTTCTGGGAATAGCCTTGAAGTGCTCTTCATTTGGAAGGAATTCTGCATAATCCTCTATAACTGGTAAACGTTAAACAACAGACGAAAACGTACTACAAAGTAAATGTATATCTCTTTAAAACACACAATTTATTTAAAATAAACATTTTTGTGACAAACCAATTCTGAGATATGCGTTATTGATGGTTGGAATTGCTCATTTCTTGGTCATTCTTTAAGTTGTAACATTCAGTTGTTTTCGCGATTGCATAGAAACACTATGGGATTTTAAGCCAGACATAGTGTGCACTTTAAACTTTTATTATCACTGTTCTTTTTGTATCTGTAATGTAGGTATTTCTTCAGAGGTTTATTTGGATTAAAGCGTAGTGGATATACAAATGAGTTTTTGTGAGAATGGTTTGTATACTCACTAATAAATGATGGAAGGTAGAGAAAGTCATGTGAATGTATCACATATATTTTTCTCCTTTCCTTTAATGTGTGTAAGGCTTACACCCCCTAGTACTTACAATCATGCCTAAGGTCAGAGGCCTGTCGAGGAGCAGACGAACTGGAATCAGAGAATGAAGAACTCGGAACGAGGGATCGGTCCGTAGTCAGGTATGAGAGTAACGACCGTGTGCACCATTCTTGATCAAGATTTTACCGTGGTAAAATATGGACTTCACATCGGTGAACGGTTATTTGTGGTGCATCTATGCCGGTAAAAGTTTATCGAGGATTTTACCGCGGTTAAATCTGACCGGCCATGAACGGCCGGTTTTCGTCGATTATTTCCAACTTTACTTGTGCTGAAACGTTAAAATGGCGGAGCGGAATAGGTTAGAATTTCCAAAGAACAGATACAATCCATTTTCACCAATGAATACATCCTGATAAAGTAACTTAATGTACTTTGTAATTTTTAATGCTTTAAGATATATTTGTGCGACAGCTACCTTAAATATCCTGACCCAAGACGTAACGAAAATCCACACAATCACGGCGTTACGTATCAGAATTATATGAGTTGAAGCATAGTTGTAAGAACAGGGCAGAAATAAGGGATTAATGAATGGATTTAGTACAATTAGTACATTTTCAAGAATATTGTGTACTTTAATTGCACAGATATAGGAATCCGGTAACCTGAAGAGGTCAGTGCTGAAGTCTATTATTTGAAGTCGTCACGGTAGTGTCGGGGTAGTTTGTACACCTCCTATTCCAGTGGTTCCTGGTTCAAGCCTTGTTTGGGAATAATATAAATTTTTATTTCTATTTTCTGCCTGCCTTTCAGTCAGTGAATAACTTTGCTAACTGGAATTTAGTCAGTATGGAAAGAAATATAAAAAAAGTCTGTGCGGACCGGGCTCAATCCCAAGGACCTGCATGTGGAACTTGTGGTGGACGAAGCGGCGTCTGGGCGGGTTTTCTCCGGGTTCTCCGCTTTCCCCCGCCATTCATTCCACCAACTGCTCCATCATCACCTTTCCTTTCATCCATTTCAACAACATTTCGCTTCATCCACTTCCTTCATCCCATACCAGGCATCGGGCTGATCACCCATCCTGGATGTTCTGTCTGATCCATGAGTGTCTGCTCCTCGACGGGCCTCTGACCCCAGGCACCCGCCTGTAAGTCCTGCATAAGAGGAGGGTAAACAGATAATGAATGAATGTAAGACCAACTTTTCCCACGTGTCCATCTTAAAGTTATTGCTTCTATCTCTGTGCTTTCTATCTTTTCTTAAGAATTGCACATTAAATTTAATGACATAACAGAGAAACTTTGGTCTGCTTTTGCTTTCCTCCATTGCACGCTGAATTATACGCATGCGCTTCAACAAAGAGGTAGAACAAGTGAAAAACAGACGACATGATGTACATCCGGGTGCGTTCAGTAGCGTTTACCTGCAATGAACGGTGCGGTCAGCCAAGGTGAGCGCCTGCCAGGTAACCACGGTCACCTAAACTGCGGTGAACATTGATGCACCGCTGTGTGATGTTTACCGCAGTAAGCTGAAGGTTCCTGAAGGGTTGGTTTAACGAGAATGGTGCACACGGCCATGAAGGAAGAAAATGATACGAAATGAAGGCTAAATGAATGAAAGGAAAGATGAGGATGGAGTAATTGGTGTAAACTGGGGGGGGCAGGATGACAAGAAAACCCGCCCAAACGCCTCTTCGTCTATCACAAATCTTACATACGGTCCCTTGGATCGAACCTTGTTGAGCAGTGAGCGGTCACACCACTCGTCCATGGCGCCGCTCTACCTAACTCTTACGAACATAAATAAAGTCTTTACTTGGAAACTTATTATGTTACTGTTTAAGTAATTATACTTCAAATAAACCCGAGAATATGTTTCCAACTGTCTCTTAAATACATTTGAAATTCCGTAAATTTGATTAGGCAAGCAATCAGCAGTCATCCGATACACAGTCTGTATAGATTACTGCTTCGTCTGCATCCTCTGCAAATGTAATTTTTTGCTACAATGCAAAGACGTGAAAAGCGGTGTATTAATAAAGCAAAGAGAATTTCCCCTCCCTTCCTCCTCTTCCATCCGTCCCATTAAGTGCTTTGTTCATTCACTTTTTAAAGAAAGTAATTTCGCTGCAAGAAAAAAGCGAAAATAGAAGTCTGTGTGCGTGGTGGAGGAATAAGAATGAGAGGATTTTATTACTAGAGGAATGCGCTTCTTTCTGCTTTAGATGGAGTAAGATTACCTCATCAGTTTAATACCAAAACAAACAACATGACAGCCTTGCAGATGAAAGGAGATTTTTATAGTTTTGTCAGCAGTAATGCAGATCCATAATATGTGGAAATGTAGACGAAAACAGTATTCGTAGTATAAGAGACAAACTTTAAAAGAGAGATAGTCCACTTCCATCTGGACTACGGGGGGGGGGGGTGTGAACGGTGTACACAAAAATGCACATATAAACATAATGTCAATTTTCCTAGCATTCATCCTTTGTATGGTGTACATTGTAACTGAGAGGATAAATTTGAGGCAGTATATTCAACACTTAAATGATATCAGTCTAATTACATAATATAAAAAATAATAACAGCCCGACTTAAAGCAATATATGCATCTAATAACATATAAAGTGTATGTAACAGTCATTGTATTATTTTTATATTATGTACATGTATAATAATGTTATGTGAATGTATTACGTAGTTTAACAATGTAGGAGCTGTGAGAATAGAAGTAAGCTGCTTTCCGTAGCAAACAGAATTACAAAGTAAAAGCCGAAAGTTGCTTCCAATGAGGTACCTTGAGACAACAATAAATTAGAAAGTTTAATAAACGCTAGTAATAATTCTTGGAACAATAATAATGCAATATTTAAAACACTTTATAAATAGCCAATCAAAAACTAGAAAGACTTTAAGTTAAATAAAAGTATACTATTGCAGTAGAATTAGCCAATCAGAGAACTTGAAATAGAGGATTTGTACAAAATCAGGAGGTAGACGCTACAAGATTGTGTATCCGAGCAGTTCGGTACGGATTCAGTGTGAGACATAAAAAATTCATTGCGGTGAGAATAATATAAACTTTTCGTGTTAAAAAGTACAATTAACAATTATCTCACAACTCTATAGTAGGATACATCAGTGAAGTGTTATTTAATCTGTGAAGGATTAATAAACAAATACAATACAATTATAATTTGTGTAAGCCTTGTTCTTTAGCCGTACCAGTCCTGCTAAGAGATACGTGCTTTCCAAATTACTAATGACGCAGCCGAGGTATACATACATATATAATAATTAAACATGAAAATAAAAAGTTGGTTCTTAAACGTGGGGCGAAGGCCAACGGAAAATTAAATGTGGGGCGAAGGCCACCGGAAAGTTTGTATCGTACGTGGGACGAACACTCCAAGAAACATATCTCCCGCAATACGTAGCGCAACCACAACAATTAAACAACTTCAAGCAGTGGGGATACAACTACTTCAAATTTTAACTGATTAAATTAATTTACAGCTTACGCGCACAATAGTTCTTGTTTCTTGCTTCTACAGAAAAGTCCTCCAAATCGCCACTTTGAGCTCTGCATCATCGACTGCCTTATCTCTGTAACGGAGGAGACTCGGCACCGATTCAGAAGGGATATTGTACTTACGTCCCATGAGGGGGCGTAACCGGGAGGAAGGATGAGGCGCGAGGACACGCCAGGGGGCCGGATTCAGGAGCGACGGTACAGCAATGATAGGATCCGTAAATTTCAAGAGGTAGACAACCCATACCTCCACCCCGGTAACCAGTCGAAATCCGAGCGACAAAGAGAATTCACAGAGAGCATCCTATCCCGCTACCACGCGAACCGAAACACCATCGCCGACACTTCGACCCTAAAAGAGACCAACGGGATGAAGAATGAATGAAATGATGAATGGAATGAAACGGAAAGGAAATTCGGGGACTGAAAGAAACCACTGCATTATTCACCCGACGACCCGGCAACACCCTTCGATAAAACCTATAGGTCAGATTGGACCGTCACCGGAATCGAACCCGGATCATCCCGAATGCGAAACAGACATCATATCTCGTGTAAATATTCTCGCTCACTCTCCGAAGCTCAGCAGCAGGATCTTGTGATTTCTTGCACAATGTTTTCTCTAAATTCCTGAAGTGTGCGACGATTGGAACAATACACTTTGTCTTTTAAAGAACCACATAAAAAATCACAACTCGTTAGGTCAAGAGAACGAGGGGGCCACAAATCAACACGAATTATTCTGTCATCAAACACCTCTCTTATTGCACGTAATGATTCGGCAGCCGTATGTGCTGTAGCAGAATCTTGCTGGAATCAATCATAGATTTTTCTTCTTCTGTCAAGCAATTGCAAAATGGCCTCAAAATTAATCTCTGATAACGCTCTGCATTTATTGTTTCATCAAAGAATATGGACCCTATTATTCTTCTAGCACTTATCGCACATCACAGTCCAATTTTCTGATCATAATGAGGCGTTTCATCACAAAAATTCCTGCTTCGGAGAGTGAGCGAGAATATTTACACGAGATATGCTGCCTGTTTGAGAGCAGAAGATCAACATTTCCAGCATCTATTATAAGGTAAGGATTCTAGTTCGCCTCTGCCGGCGTAATTTCCCCGGCGACTGCCGGCTGTCTCGCGCAGTAGACAGAGGCCGCGAGTGGGTTCGAATATAGTTTAACTACCCTATATGTGTTATTTTCTTTTTAATCATAACGTAGTAATCACAAAACTTGTAATTGATTTATACGTGTTTTAAAGACAATTAAATTCTAACCTGCGGTTATATTGTAATCGCATGGAGGATAAAAACTTAAACACAGTATATATGAGTATGTACTGATTAAACAATTACGCATTCACCAAGAACGTGGCAGTCCTGTTTAATCCCCTTCAGCATATTCAGTCTCCTGTGAATGATAATAGAGATTAAGAAGAATATGTTCAAAACCCCAAAGCTTCTTGCTCCAGCTACATTTGAATAAGAAATATGATCATTACCCAACATAAGGATTTCGCAGGTACCAGTTTCTTTACTAATACAATAGTCTGTGCTGTTTTCAAAACTTTCCTTCGTGCCAATCGGATCTGCTAATTTTCATCCATGTTTGTGTGACAAACGAAAGCGCAGCGAACATTCTTGATTGTAGATCAATAACATGGGTTTGAGAATATTATTACAATGTTGCTAGTTCACATCAATATTATTTAACATAAAGAAATCACAGATATGTCGGTCCATTGTTTTGAACATTCGGAAAAAAATGTCTGTCCAACGGTTTAACTCAAAAGCTGGTTTTGATGGCATGATTAGCACTTTTAACTTTTAAGATTCATAGTTATTTAATAAAAGTGCTTGTATTGAGAAGATGGTTTGTTGTTGCTACGTATGGAAAGTCAGATTGAAGATGATGTATTATTGTATTTCAACCGTTGTTTGCCCCACGTTTTGGGCGTCCATTTGAAGTAGTTTGTTTTGAAGGAGTTGTATTATATTTCAACTGTTGGGGAGCCGAACTTGTAGTAGTTGCAACCGCACGTATAGTAAACAGTTTCTGGTGGCCTTCGCCCCAAATGTACTTTCAAGTGGCCTTTGCCCCAGTTTAAAGAAATATTAATTTTGTAATTTGACTATTTCTGTAAATATTATATATCCATGTTTGCCTCTGCTGCATCAGTATTATTATTATTATTATTATTATTATTATTATTATTATTATTATTATTATTATTATTATTAGAGACACGTTTCTCTTAGCAGGGTTGTGGTGCGACAAAAATGTAGGCTTACATAGATTATAATTTTACTTCACTCCTTTTTATTAATGCTCGACACGATTTAAATAACACTTCACTGATAGAGAGAGAGCTGTGAGATGTTTGTATTAAATAATTGCACTTTTTAATACGTAAACTATTTTTGTCTCGCACAAAATACGTATTAAATCTCTCGAGGACGCATCTCGCACCCAGTTACAAACACCGTATGCAGGCAACTGAATTGATTTCAACCACCTAAACATGTAAATTTCTGTATTTCAAGTCTGTGATTGGCTATCCGTAATCCAATAGAATACCTTCATTAACTAAAGCTTTTTCTGGTTGTTGATTGGCTATTGTTAAACTGTCTGAAAATTTACATTATTGCTGTTCCAATAATGACTAGTAGCATTATTAAACTTTCTTACTCATTATTGCCTCAAGGTTACCTCATTGTTAGCAACTTTTAACCTATTATTCTCACAGCTCCTACATTATTAAATTACGTAATATGGTCTCATAACATTATTACACATGGATACAATAATACAAGCATGTGTAATGACTGTTACATACATATTACAAATTATTACATACACATATTGCTTCAAAGCGGGCTGTTATTGAATTTACATATTATATAATTAGACTGAAATTATTTAAGTGTTAAAAATACTGCCTCAGTATTAAATTATTATCTTTTTGCTGCACCCAGGAATGCAATAGTAAATAGTTCGATAGATCAGTGCGAGGTAAAATGTTAACACCAGAAATACACGGAAAAGGTAGTTTGTATTTTTCCAGATTTCGACCACTGTACAAGTAAATTAGGGGTTACGTATATACGAGGGGTTACGTATTATTTGTGTATCAGACTAATACATGTACTGGATACTGAAGCATTGTGTCATCTTCTTTAGTTAAAACGGAGAGCTGGAAATTCTTTTCTTTAAAGTGATTATGTAACACATTCACTGTCTTAAGAGGGTTCATTTTTATAGGCAGAAGCTTGCCTTGAAACGACCCATACACAACACACGGAGCCAGGCTCATTGCACTCAAAGCTAGTGCTCTCCCTCTCCCTCGCCCTCGCCCTCGCCCTCGCCCATTCCCCAACACTTGGCGCCAGCAGTTCAAGAGAACTTCACTCCGATTGGACACCGATGATCCCCACCCGCACATCTTTACCATCCTGTAACTCGTGTATAGATGCAGGATAGAACGTAATATTAGAGGATTTTACATAATAAGGTGTGCTCTTTCGGATGGTGTATATATCGGTTTCAATCTTAACATTGATTAATGATCCTTTCTAAGAGCTTGGATTCTTTATATTGATGTGAATAAAAGAGTTCTTTCGTAGAATTCTCTTCTCTGTTATATTACTCATATGTGTTATTGCTTCTTTATCTCTGGTGCTGCTCTTGGTATTTTCGTCAATATCATTGAGGACTCGTTTCTCTGTCAGGCTTCTTGGTCTTCCATTATCAGAAACACATCCTTTAAAAGAGCCTGATTCCATAAGACACTCATGTATTCTTTAGAACGTCTTGTTGTTAGGTAAATGTCTATTAGGAAATCGTTCAGCATCAAACGCTTTGCTTCATTTGAATTGCAATTAGCGCGCCCATACATAGGGTGCATTTATTCCATTTCCAGATTACAATACCCCATTTTAGCCGCTAATTGTAATGTAATTGTACTCAAAATAACAAATTTCAACAAATATCAATAAAAGTTCCAGCTTGTGGCTCGTGTTTGTGAAATTGTTTATTTTGCGGGATAGTTCGTTGGTTGGTCTGACGGCGAGTGTCTGGTTCAGGAGAAGGTTAGAATTTTGCGGGATGCTCAAGGTAGAGAATGGATTGTCGGTTGGTTACGAGACTCTTTTCCCAGGAAATGTGGACAAAAGATGAATAACACTCGAAATTCTTCCTTCACTGGCCCCTTTTAATGTGATAATCCACAATGTTACAATCCCTTCTCGAATACCCCGTTACATAAGACTTGCCTTAACTTGAGGCAGTACTTTTCACACTTAAATGATTTCAGTCTAATGATATAATATATAAATACTATAGCAGCCCGTCTTAAAGAAATATGTGTATGTAACAATATATAAAAGGTGTATATTACAGTCATTTTATATGTTTATATTATTGTATACATGTGTAATAAAGTTATGTGAATGTATTACGTAATTTAATAATATAGGAGCTATGAAAAATAGGTCAAAAGTTGCTAAAAATGAGGTAACAATTAGGTAATCTTGTGGCAATAATGAGTAGAAAGGTTTAATAATGCTACTAGTCTTTCTTGGAAGCAATAATGTAATTTTGGGACAGTTTATAAAATAGTCAATCAACAGCCAGAAGCTTAAGTTAAATGAAAGTATTCTAGTGGAGTAGGAATAGCCAATCGGAGACTTGAAATACAGAAATTTACAAATTTAGGCGGTAGAAATAAAGTCAGTTGCTAGCAGACAGTGTTACTAATCAGACGCGAAACGCGTTCTCGAAAAGTTTAATACGTATTCAGTGTGAGACGAAAATAGTTTATGTGTTAAAAAGTGCAAGTAATTAATAAAAGAATCTCACAGATCTCTGTATCAGTGAAGTATTATTTAAATCGTGTCTAGCATTAATAAAAGGAGTGAAGTAAAATTATAATCTGTGCAAGCCTACATTCTTCAGTCGTACCACTCCCTGCTAAGACATTCATGTCTCTAAAAAACAAACACTGACGCAGCCGAGGCAAACATAAATATATAATATTTAAAGAAACGCTGAAAATTACACAGTTAATATTTGTTTAAACATTTGGGGCAAAGGCCACTAGAAAGTACATTTGGGGGGAAGGCTACCGGAAACTCTTTACCATACGTGTGGTTGCTACTACTTCAAGTTCGGCTCCCTAACAGTCGAAAATAATACATCTTCTTCAAATCGGCTTTCCATACGTGAAGCAACAAACCTTCTTCAAATTGGCTCCCAAAGCGTGGGGCAAATAACAATACAACAAACTAACAACTTCAAATTGGCGCCCAAAACGTGGTGCAAACAACGTAATAATAAATAACCTAACTTCAACGACCCCGTCTACAATTTTGAATCTAAACTCGCATACTTCCCCTTTCCTGTTCCCACTTATCAAGATAAATACTCAAAGCAATTGTTTTAGTGGTTGTGAATTTACTCCCATTTCTGGATACATATTCTCCTAAGGAGTGACGTAACCTCTTGATACTAGATGGCACAAAGTAGGGATGTGATACCGGCCTGAATTTGCTCTCCCGTTCTAGATAATGTTCTAGTCTACTCCCCTTTTCTATTTTAGTCCAACCATTTCTCTAGGCACGTGAGTTTTGTATCTTCTAGTTGGTTATTTTTATAAATTAATTATAATTTTTTTAATAAAGGTTAGTCTTTTCCATCTTACATTATCACATTATTTTCGCCTGATTTGTTTTTTCTGTGCGGATGACTGATTCTGGGGTTTCCCGTCTATTGTACTCCTATCGAGCGGGGTGTTTTCCTACCTTCACGAATTTTAAGGAGCCTAAGTGCTTTCTAATAACCTCCACTGGTTGCTCGTGAAGCATTACTAATTGCTACGGTTTCAACTGGTCTTTGTCCGCTCTGAAATACACGGTTTCATACGTTTTACTTTTATTCATTTTATTTTTATTTAAATTATTTTATTTATTACCTTCAGCTCTTTTCTTAATCTCTGCCGTTATCCTTTTTATTCCCCCCTTTCCTAATCCTTATTAATATTTTTATTCTTCTTTTTAGTATTATTATTTCTTTTCGGGCGGATATTATTGTTTCCTTGTTACTATCACAAACTTTTGTAATATTATACATGCAAAGTTATATGTACCATATTAAAAACTTTGCTTCCATACAATTATCAACATCTACTTGATTTTATTAATATAATCTAGAAATTGTAGCTAGTTCAACAACGAAATTAATACTAAATGCACTTGTGCTATGTACTTGTATCAAATCGTATCATTATGCATCATTCCAAATAATATGGTGTGAGAAACAATCACGTGGCAATTTGTGGCACATCTGTGTTCATAATTACGCGCTTCTAGAGTATCTTTTTACCGAGGTTTTGCAACTGGGCATGTCACAGTCGACCGCACGTGTACTCTTGACTTCGCTTCTTAAAACGGTGTATAAGATCTTATAGTAAACGCCGGAAACTTTATCCTCTTTCAGGAAGGCAAGTGCGTCTATCACGTAAACAATCATAATCCAATTGACACAAGTTAGGATACTGTAATTTTTCCGATTTAATTTCCTAGTCTTTCCAAAGTTGTTTCAGTTAGTGAGAATTTCTTTTCGACACTTTTTCCCTCAGGCTGCACAAATAACATATCAGACTACGAGAAGGCAAAATACCGACCCTAATTACACTAACTTCAAATACATGACTAAATTTATCCTTAACCCCTGTAATATATGAGCAGTGGCAAAGACTTGTTGAAGGATTTGCTATGATTTTGTTGCGTCAGCTCAATAAGAAAAGGTATCAGAATGGAGAGACGAAGTTTTAATACTTGTAGAAAGAACGAATGATATTACAGCTTAAGTGTTTCTTTCCAGTCATCATTTAATTCCTGCTTGCACAAAATCCTATCAATTATACACGATGTGCTAATGGCACACCAATCTAGCAGGTAGGCATTAGCACTGCGATTGGACAACATATTATGGAAGCACGATCATTATTAATATTCTTCTAATTGCATTTGTACAGATATTGATAATTTATTTATTTTACTTATGGTTTATTTGCACATTTATGTATTAGACTTTCATTCACATCATAAGCATTATTAATTTTTCTCTCTCTTGTAGTTTTTGTGAAATATATTTTGCCAGTTTGAAAAGCCTAATAGAGGGGAAAATTCTCTGTTATGTATATATACAATTACGTTTACCTCCAATGTCTAATTTTATTTTTAGCACTCTTGCTCCAGTGAAATTAATTCTGTTTTGTGCACCTGAAATCTACATTCATGTTACTTTTAAGAATATAAATAAATGCCAAATTTTGGATTTAATACAACAACAAAGGCAAATCACGTAATTTTAAAGTTTGTTTTACATTTGAAAGCGGTGTGCTGATGAACAGTTACTATAAATACATTTCTAAAAGATAAGATTTTAATGCAGTAGGACCATAAAATCACCTACATTAACTGAAAATATAAAAAATACTATAAATATAAATAAAAATATAAAGTACTTAAAATTAATTTCGAATGGGCATATGAAACAGATTTGAAGAATTAAAACCCTTGCACTAAGAGCGAAATACCTATCATATCCAAGCCCATTGCAATGAATTGTTAGGTAGTTCTACTTTTCAAATTTAAACTAAGGACTACTAGTGTGAAAGAACAACTAATGTATATATATATATATGTATATATATATGTATATATATATATATATGTATATATATATATGGAGTTTACAACTTATGTATAACCCGTCTAGAAAATAATAATTCTTAACCTGGGAGCTTAGAACTAGACTAGTCCGAATGAGTAGTGGTATTAGATGGGGCAGTAGTTACTACAGCCAGACAGCAGCCGGCAAGTCAGGCACAGTGTAACAGAAATTCACACTAAAGTATTATACGTTTCATTTACTTCATTACAGTAGATATCGAGTGTAGACACATTCATTCCATTTTCAATGCTTTTTCACGCAGCACATGGCGCTGATGAACTAGTTTTCTGTTTTGTTTTGTGCATTAGGTTTTCTTGTGAATTTATAATTAACTCTACTAGTAATTAGAGCGACCAGAAACGTAATCATGGAAACTTCCGTAAGAGTATTTCAAATACTCACTACATGGAAAAATACTCTGTTTTAAGTACAGGTACCCAGCCACAATGAGCAACTCGTCAGCACATAAGAAAAAATATTACTCTTTTTTAGAAGCAAACTTCTGTCCTATGCAACAATCAAAGCTCAATTGCTAAGCACATGTACCGTTTGCCACAAATTTGAGAACGAATCTAGCGGTATGCGCGACAACTGTCGCTCCGCTATCGCTACACAAGTTACATTGTTGAACCTGATTTAGAAGCACTAGCCCGCTTCAGAAGTTTGTGTTTATTACGATTATTTGACCAGTTAGGGCTGCTATTGAATTTCGTTGATAATATATGCCAGTTCGATTACTGCCCTTGCGCTTGCTACCGACATTTTGGGTGTGCTGAAATTCAACAACAACAGTTACAGAGATGCATTTACTGGCATGCTTTAGAAATCCGGCGGAATAAAATTCTAGCACACCATGATTCTGACAATACCAGCTGATAAATAATAATAATCGTAATATATCCCAGCAGCGAAACAGCATTTCGAGACAGTGTGCAACATGAAAACTAGGTCACAGCTATATCATCTCTGATTCAGAACCGGCAATAGAGTTTCTTCATCGATGTATCCATATATTACCATGATCATATATCCTATTTCCTGTTCACCTCTATTTTCCCCCACCTCATTTCTTTCACTTGAATCAAGAATTCGTCACCTTGTTCATTTTCATTTAGTCCATTTCTGCCAACTATAACCATTCTGAAATACACTCGATCAACATTCTATATTCGATATCCTTTAGAGAAAAAATATAATGGTTTGGAGGCTTAATGCTGTTCCATCGTTTTGACAATTCTTTGTATTCGTTTGTGTTGTTACTTAATGACCTTTAGCTTGGTTATTATGTGACGTACCATAATAGCGAACAATAAAATAAGTTGATCATAATTTAACACAACAGATAAAGATTTTAGGCCCTACAGTGCTTAACAGCGATTTTGAATATGCTATTACAGTAAATACAATGTAGAGTGAACAAATTTTAAAGCAGTTTGAGTAATTATAGGACTATTAAGAACCGTTGAAAAATGGGGTACTATGTTGAACTACTTCCCTTATTTATAAAAAGTTGGGCATTCTGTTAAATTTATTTAATTGTTTTGTTTGCACCCTTGGCATTCACGTGGCGATTTCTTACAAGAAATGATAAGATGCTTAACGCTAAAGTTTACAATATGTAGTCTGGTTATTGCTATTGGATTGATGAGTTAACTTATAACCAGAGCTAGGACCTTTAGGACTTGGCTTACAATGTGTCACGCTGTGAGCATAGGAAGGGGACTGTGAGCTAACTCAGTAGTAAATAAGGTCAGCCGTCACAAGGATATACTAACTTGCTAAAATTAAATTAAATTGAGTTTTATTTATAGACGTCCTTTAATTGCTGCGGTCCTTAGCATCCCATTCTATATTGGGCGTGAAAGACCGGTAATTTTGCTTAGAGGCCTCTTTATCAGGCTTGAGGTTCTTTTACATGCCGTAAATCTACGACACGGGACCACCGGATTTATTTCCCTTCCCAAGGAATCCATGTTAACGATTTTTACGCCCAAAAATACCCATCTTCCTCCACGGGGTTTGAACCCGCGACCTCGGGAACTTGAGGCTAGCATAGTAACCACTATACCACGGAGGACGACTAACTTGCTAACAAACTGTTTTAATAATGCAATATGTAAATTACGTAAACAGTATTGAGAATCGTTCCGTAGAACTGGAGGTATAACAAAGTTTAACATTTTACAATAATGTTGACAAAATGAATTTATGCAATACAAATGTATAAGCTTATATGTTCAATGTCTATTCAATTTTCGAATTTATTACAATGTATAGCAACATACATTTTAAACTTTTCTAATTTAAAGCTTCTCCTTCTGCCATTGAAACAATGTTTGTAGTTTGAAAAACTTCTTTCCACATCACACGATGTCACAAAGGCAACATTAAAATGTTGCAGATGATATTGCGTTGTAAGCGCCATTTCATGGTGCCTTAGTAAATGATGCTTAATATTTACATCTTCAAATAGCTTGGATTTTTATCATGGACGGTTACTTTATTCATAACAGGCCCAGCAGCTGCTCTATCAATCTTCTGGGCTAGTTTGTCTACGAGCCCTATGGCATCAGGCATTTTATAACTTGACTTTTCCAAACGTACTATGGTTTTAGACAGGTCTTTAAATTGTTTTAACCAACAGCAAATCTTCATGTGATGTGTTTGAAATGAGGAACTGAGCGGCTGGTACTGCTGAACTATGGTCTTTGTCCAAATCGATAGGAATTTCGGTAACTATATTGAATGAATGATTGATTGATGTATTGTCTACTTCATACTACATGCAATTTATACAATGTTTACAGTACATGGAATTGCGTATTATTTCTCTTCCGCTTATATTTAACATTCTGTTGTATATATAACGGGGAAGTATAATTTTCCACTATTTACGTTTTTGCCTTGTTAATCTTTTTCCGTATTTCCTCCAATTTCCTTCACGTTTCTTTTAACCACTTTAATATAATTTTTCCTAAACATTTTCCTGCTTTCTCCATATATTCATTTGATCTTGTATTAAAAATCTTCCTAACTTTTAGCTCTATTGGTAAATTTTTCAGTTTCTCTAGTATTAAATTCTCTCTTCTTTTATCAGAGTCCTCGCATTCCAGACGCTTCTTCTCGCTGTTAGATCACTTAAATTCATTGCACCTGTCCTCGCCCATGCATACCCCATTCTGGCCTCTTTGTGACAAGCTTCGATGTATCTATCTTTTCCCCATTCCGCTTTTAAGTATCTATAATTTATTAATGATCGTTTTTCCTTGAAACTACTTATAATTTCTTCCTTTTTAATATCCTCCACTCTTGGGTAAATATATTTTAATGATCTACACAATATAGAGTCGCATTTAGCCAGATCGAGTTGTAACAGGCTCAGGAGGTAAAGGAATATTGAGCACCATTTCTTTAAATTCCGTTTTCTGCTTAGAGCTTTCCAAAAATGTATATTTTTTACGTTTGCGATGAAATTACCTACATACTGTTGTAACTGCGGCGAGTTGCCTCGTCTACCCGGTGGAACCCGTGTGTCAGATGTTAGACGCAGCATCTTACGACACGATCTGAAGCTTCTTACCTGCTTTTCTCATGTAACTTGCAGAATCGGTGATAAAAATGAGTACATTATCTGTATAGGGTCTTTCAACAAGAGTGTCCTGTCTTTGAACTTAAATAAAACAAGTTCTATAAATGATAGATATTTATTTCTTGTTTATTTTGGAACATAATTAATGTCACTACGTGTGGAAGAGAACATCAGTTAAGTGGCCGCCGCGACTTCGTTGGGTCGCGCGTATACGGTTGACCCAATTTTCAATAACAATTAGGTCCAACTTCACGAATAACACGCGTGATGTTATTCACAAGATCATTTACAGTTTCTGACTTGTTGGCATAAACTCGAGATTTAACACAACTCCACAAAAAGTAATCCAACGGCGTTAAATCACATGATTTCGGGGGCAATTAACATCACCACCACGGGAAATGATGAAACCTCTGAACTTCTCCTTTAAAAGATCGAGTGTTTCGAGAGCAGTATGACATGCTGGAACCAGATGTTTCTGAGATCCATACCGTCCAATTGAGGCTAAAAATAGTCCCTTATAAGAGCCCGGTATCTTTCTCCATTGGCAGTTAGAGCTTCTCCATCTTCATCTTGGAAAAAATATGGACCAACGATTCCACCATACCAAAATCCACACCACACAGTAACTTTTTGGAGATGAAGTGGTCGTTCTTGAATCTGTATTGGATTGCAATTGCTCCAATAGCGGCAATTTTGTTTGTTAACACAAATATCCATTCAAAAGCGGGCTTCGTCGCTGAAGATGATTTTTCGACAAAAATACGGGGCAGCTTCAAATTGCTCCATAGCCCAGTCAGCGAATACACGGCGTAACCTATGGTCGTTGGGCTTTAGTTCTTGAGTTAACATCATTTTGTAAGCGTAAAACTTTAAGTCCAGATGCAGAATTAGCCAAGTTGCCCCAATTCTTGCGCTCGACGAGCAATTGATTTGTTTCCGTTCTCGCGTACACTCTCACGAACGGCGCCTACGTTTTCTTTGGAGCGCTTACGTCGATTCCGTACAGGTGTTATTTAATCGCTGACAGAACCACTTCTTTCAAATGTATCGATAAAACGCGGAATGGTTCTTTCGCAGGGACGATTATGCTCACCGTAAACTTCACGCGATACACGGAAGGTTTGGCGAGCAGATGATCCATTTTGATAATAAATTTTCACCATTTCTACGCGTTGCTGACTGCTGTAACATTCCATGGCTATTTGCCAATAACAACTGTAACCACATGAAAAAATTACTGCTATAACGCAATAACAACGGCAGCTATCACATGTTAAAGATAGATACTCTTGTTGAAAGACGCTATATTTATTCCTCCTGGGTACAACAGTTACGCTTTTTGAAAGATGTTTGCAAATGTGTTGTGGTTCATCGTTGTAATTAGTTCCGAGCTTAACAAAAATGCTTCGTCTGGTGTGTGTAGCAGAAGTATTCCCACTCCGATATTTGTAACACGCCTACCAACAGCATCTTCGTGTTCGTCAGTAGAAATCCACATTTTATTTTTGCCCATTCGTTTTCGTATTTGAGGTATGATATCATTATGACTTTGTGGTAACTGCCGTTTAAGCAGCGTTGTTTGGGAAGGAGGATTTCGTTTTGTGTATTTTTGTATGAACTGTTTAAAATTTGGATTTTCTACTGTGTACATCGGTATATTTGCAGTACCGTTATTTTACATAAGTCCTGAAGGAACTCGGACTGAGAGGGTGAAGTTAAACATGAACTTGCTTGTACTTCGGCCTGTGTTCTTGTTAAATCCTTTTTAGTGTCGCAGTGCGGTCTCAGACGTTTGCGTTTAGTACCCTTGATTCATACATGGCATAACTTGCACTGAATATTTTTTCCCTTCTGTGTGAACATATATTCCCTTGCTAATTCCTCTTCTAATATGCTTTCACCTGCCTCTGACATTGTCTTCACTTCCAGCGAAACTCTGCCTCCACACAACGCCAGCCTGTCACTAACGGCAGCGTCCAGTGTTTGTACGGCCCTGAGTGTGTTGTTGACGAATGACATAGTAGTGTTATGTCGCGTCTCAACAAACTGGTATTCCTCACGAGGTCCTAGAAGTCCTAGCTATGCTTATAACATACAATAATATATTTTCAAAGCGAAACGAAAAAACCTTTTTGCACATATTGTACACTTTCCAATTGTTTTACCCATAACAACTGACTGTCTCTGTCTTACGACCTCCCGACTAAGTCTTATGACTTAATTCATTATGGAAAGCACATCTTTATTTACAGAAATTTGTAGATAGTCTTCTCATTCATCATTCCAATACGTAAAACACATGGTATTTTAATAGAAATCCTGAGATATATTCTTGGGAAAATAAAAAACAAAAGTTATTTCATTTTAAGTTTCAATTAATGAAGAGTAATTTTTTGTAAATCTTTGCGTTGCGTCGTTAAAAGGTGCCTGATTTTCAGCATAAAGTTTAGAATTTGTTCGAGGTTTCGTTTCTGAATTACATTGCTCATCACAAAATATAAGAAATTCCTGGTGAAATGTCGCTATCGAAATTGTGAGTTGAATGCAAACAATTCTTAGTTTCTTAAGGATATAAATGCTTTGATTAACAATTCCTGTCGTCTCTCTCCGTAATAAGCAGTGTTTCATTGGAACCATATTTTCATGCAATTCAAATTTTAAGGTTATAAATTCATTGATACTTTGTAATGACTAAAGTTATGGACCAACTGATTGAAAATAAGCTCCATTACCATTTACCAAACCAAATAAAAAGCCTTTTAGAAAAAGGTGTATGTGTAAGTGCATGTGTGTATAAATAAAGCGAAATGTTAGATAAACGCTTACCAAAATTGGTATTTAAACCCACCATCTTTTAGGATGCCTACATGAATATTTTACGCCATTCTCCCAAATCCAAACTACCCTTTTCAAAAAAATATTTTCGTTAATTCTTATTTCCTCTAAAATGGATCTATATGTTTTTATAAAAGTATCATATATTAGAGATACTTACATAAATAAAAGTGAATTTTATGTCAATATCCGGTTTCCTGCGTGTCCCAAAGGTACTCTTGCATTATAATTCAACTTCTGTGTGATTCCGAAAAATCGTAATAGATAAATAAAAGCTTAATATATGTAGCACAAATGCAGATTTCACTAAGCAGGATGGCTCAGGTGGTAATATCTGTAGTCCCCATTCGGGATATCCCGGGTTCAAATCCCGTGGGTCGACTAATCTGTTTTTTCCGCGGTTTCCATCAGTCGCTAAGTTAAGTACCGGATTGGTTATTAAATACTACTACCCAGAGGTGCAATTTCAATCTAAAACAATAGTAAAAATCAAAACAGATGGTAGTAGCGAATGCTCTGCCATCTATCCACAGATAATGAAAGCAGGTAGATGGACGGCATCCTGACATCTGCCTGGCACGTTATAGAAGCAAAGATACAGTTGCCTAACACTATGGTCTGTGGAAACGTGACGAAGCATGATGGCATGGTACAGGGATAAGACATAGAAGGCTAACTGTCAACCACAAACTGAACCACGTGGTATCTCCTAGCAGATCCGTAGCTATTTCACCACGTAGTTAAGGCAACGTAAAATAAATAGGTTAAAAATGCAAGGCTCGCTAAAATACACAGTTATTAATTTTAAATAAAATATTTATGACATCAATCATTTTCAAGATAATTATTGATATTAGTATGTATTTTCAGTTGTTTGCATTGTATTATTTTTTGTGTTATGTCACCATTCTTTTGTTTATTGGGATGACGTGTAAAGAGTAAGGAATTTCAAAGCCAACATAACGTCACCTACTTTAACTATACCCTCAGCTATAGAAATTTCGGAGAAATGCCTTTACGAATGTTGATAAGATTGAAGCAATTCATTATAATATTTATATAAAATAAATAATAATGGGTACAGAATGTCGAGTCAATATAAGATGCTTATATTCTCTACCACTTACCAATATCAAGTACAGAAAGTCTTTCCATACAAAAGTTTATATAGAGATTTCAACGGAAATACACATTTGCAGTTCAGTGCATACAAAGGTTTGATGTGATACACTCACATTAATTTCTCAATCCTCTATCTTTATTAATGGGTATACAAACTATTCTTATTGAAGCTTATTTTTCTATCTACTACATTAAATCCAAAAAAAATCTTAGCAGAAATAGCTACATTGCACATTTCGTTATAAATACAAAGAAAACAGCGAAAGTAAATGCTTAAGAACTGGACACTATATACTGGTCTTAAAACTCCACAATGTTTGCACGACTTCGCGAGAAATAAATGAAAATCGATGGCACTTAAGAATGACAAGTATTGAAGAATTCGAACATTTAGGAACGGATATCTCAGAAACGGATTATGCCACAAAAACTTATTTTAAGTAAATTGTGTGTTTTAAACAGCTCTTTATTTTCTGTCTGGTACGTTTCGTCTATTGCTTGAAGTTGAAAAGTTATACAAGATTCTACAAAATTCCTTCCGAGCGAAGACTTTCTATCATATTTCCTAAAATTCAAGACATACATTTTATTTTACATGTAAATATCTTTAATATATGGTAGTTTTATCAAAATCGTTAAGAGGCATTTTTTATAAAATAGAAATTTTAAAAAAATGTTCCATTTAAAGGATAGTTGAGGCGGGGGAATTTTTTACAATCTTCGTGTCGCATCCTTGGAAAACACTAAACTCAAGTACTAAGTTTTGTTATTTATTAGACTTTTCGCTTTTGTGTTATGCTGTTCACAGTCAGACACACAGACAGACAAACAGACTGACAGACACGCACACACACAGACAGACTGTTTCCAAAAATGCTTTAGTTGGATTCAGGGCGCCTCAAAGCACATATTTCCGGTGAAAGCCCGGTATCGAATTTTTGGATGGAATGTAATACTTCCCCTACATTCTTTAAAAGAAGGTCCATGTGTGTGAATATATGAGTGAGACTATGTATGTGTGAGAGAGAGAGGGATCACAGCTCCGAAGCAAAAAGTTGGGTAAATTCTATACAAAATTAACTTTTACACGAAAAATACTTCATAATGTTTTGTTTCTCAAAAACACGATAGTGATAAAAATATGTGTTTAAACTTATTTGCATACCGAGCAAGTTGCCTCGCGTTAACTTGTGAATTTTAGATTCAAGGAATCGCGAGTTCGATTTCCGTCAACCACGTACTTTAATTTAGGATTTTTCTTGGTTTTTCTGGTCGGTAGGTAAATGCTGGGATGGTTTTTTTATCTACCACTATTTTCTTTCCCTCATTTCCCCTTCCCTCTTTCAATTGTGCCTTCAGGTTTTGCGGCATAGGGTTGTCTAGACAGATTCTCGGGTTCACTAGACGGCTGCTGGATTTAATGGGTCGTTCATCGCCCTCGTTGTGGAGCTACAGTAGTGGGACGGGTGTTAGGGACTTCCGCGCGTCTCTGTGACTTGTCTGCCTGGGTCCCGTAGCGTCATGTAGTTCCTACACTTCATCCCTTCCTCCTGCGGGGCTGGTAGTTGCAACTGATCTCCCGCAGGTCGCAGTACGCGAAGTGTCTTCTAGCGTTGTATACCCTATACCCTAAGTTATTTACATGACAAAAGTTTATTTTGAATTTTCCACTAATAGCCTATGAAGTTGACCTAATTCTGATTGAATTTTGATTAATTTGTATAACCGTAAACCAAACTTGAGACAAAAACTTGTTAATAAAAATGCAGACCTCGTTTAAACATCCAATTTATGTCATGTGTAGCTTATTTGCATTATTAAACATTTGGAAGTATTAGTTGCTATTGTGTTGACTTTTCAATTACTTTGTACCTTCTTGAAGTGTTAATTCAGCATTCTTTTTTACTTTCTGTACTATGTATAGTAAGTAGGGGAAGTATTGCATTCCACCCAAAAATTCGATACCGAGGTTTCACCGGAAATACATGTTTTGAGACCTCCTGAATCCAAAAAAAGCATTTTTGGAAACATGTCCGTGTGTGTGTCTGTGTGTGTGTCTGTGTGTGTGTCTGTGTGTGTGTGTGTCTGTGTGTGTGTGTGTGTCTGTGAACAGCATAACTCAAAAACTAACAGTCGGATAAACACCAAACTTGGTATTTACGTTCAGTATCTTCCAGAGATGCGACACAAAGATTTTCAAGAAAATCCCCCCACCCCAGACTACCCTTTACATGGAACATTTTTCGAAAATTTTAATTTTCTCAAAAATGGCTCTAACGATTTTGATGAAAATATCATATGTTTAAGATAATGTCATGAGAAATGAAATGTATATCTCGAAATGTCTGGGAATGTCTCCAAAAGTATTCTTCATTATGAACGACTTTCGCATAACTGGTAAACCATGAGAGATAGACAAAATTTTACTACACAAAAAATGTAGATCGCGTTAAAATACACAACTTATATCATATACATTTTTTTTGTTGAGTGAACCGTTTTCGAGATATTGCTTGTTATTTCCTTAAATTTTCCAATACTTATACTTTTTCTCAAATTCGTTATTCATTTTTTTATGTCCTGGACATGCAAAGAGAATGGAATGCGCCACATAGCAACCAGCGATAAAATATTTGACTATCGCTTAAAAGCTACCATATTCCCCTTGCATCTACAAGAAAATTACAAATAAGATTGACATCTCGATATCTCGATTAACATGAAGCATATGGAGAATAAGCGTTTGTAAAAATATTTTGTACAAGAGTAGAGAAAGTGATGTGAGTGTAACACATCAGATTTTTTCTTTTTAAATACTAATAAGAACTTTCAAAACGAGCATAAATAAACTGTCTGCAAATATGCATAATTATCCTACAATAGGTAGTAATATTTACTTAAGCAAATGTAAACACATTAAAACACAAACAAATATGTGATGTGTTACATTCACATGACTTTCTTACTCTTGTATGAACTAACTTAGCAACGCTTATTCTCCATCTACTTCATGTTAATCGATGTAAAAGTTTGCAGAAACTATCGTATTGGTAATTTTGTTATAGGTGCAAGGGGAATATGGTAGGCTTTAAGCGACAGTCAAATCTTGCTGGTTGTTATGTGGAGCGTTCTATTCTCTTTGCATGTCCAGGACATAAAGAAGAGAGTAACGAATTCCCATTTGGGAAAAAGTATAAATATTGAAAATTCAAACAAACGACAAGTAATATCTCGGAAATGGTTCACTCCACAAAAAAAAAATGTTAATGACAAATTGTGTGCCTTAACGAGATCTACATTTTCTGTTCAGTAAAATTTTGCCTATCGCTTACTGTTTATCAGTTATCAAAATTCATTCAGAATGAATACGACTTCTAGGAGACATTCCCAGAAAATTCAAGATATTAATTTCATTTGCCATAAAACTATCTTAAACATATGATATTTTAGGCAAAATTGTTAGAGCCATTTTTGAGAAAATAAAAATTTTCAAAAAATGTTCCATGTAAAGGGTAGTCTGAGGTGGAGGGATTTTTTTGAAAACCTTCATGTGCATCTTTAAAGGATACTCAACTTATAATACAAAGTTTGGTATTTATCCGACTTCTCATTTATGAGTTATGCTGTTCACAGGCACACAGACATCCACACACACACACACACACACACACACACACACACACACACACGGAGCGTTTTCTAAAAATGCTTTTTTTCGATTTAGCGCACCTCAAAACATGTATTTCCGATAAAATCTCGATATCGAGTTTATGGGTGGAATGCAATACCTCCCCTACTTACTATACGTAATAGAGAAAGTAAAAATCTGAAGTGTTGTCCACTAATTTATTCAATACCTTGCCGAGCATGCTAAGGAACTTATATACCGTACATTTTAAAGAGAGATTCTAATAATATTTAAATAATCCTCTCTTTAACATTGAGTAGTATTATAATATTGAATTTATTTAATACATCTTAACTTTGAGGTTGCTATACGTCTTTTGTAATAAACATCCAACTATAGCAATCTGCCTTCTGACTGGACTTTCGCTTCAGCCTCCCTGATTGACCCACAACGAAATGAATAATGAAGCATTTCTGCAAGCGTTTATTTCGATTTACCTGAGGTAGATAGAAAAGAAGCTTTTGTAGAATTAGTTTGCAGCAAAGTGGGTAGAGAAAGTCACATAAACGTAACACATCCGATGTTTTGAAAATGATTTTAATGATATGAAAAGTATTTTATGTACCCTTGCATATTTTTCATAGACATCTGTTGAACGTATTTACTACACTGCAAAATTAAGAAAGAAAATTCTTTTGCTTTGTTTAGGAATGAGCAAACCGAATGTAAAAGGGGAATGTCATCATGAAGTCAACATATGGGTATTCATAATTGATCTTAATGGTGCAAATATTTCTCTCTACTGAAGCGCCTCGCGAAGTGAACGTCCTAAGGTGGAAATGTCATCTGAGAGCAGGCAGGGCGTGTGGGCGTGTTGTGGGGACATAACCTATCACGGCGGTATTGTTTTAAATAAAGTCTAGCGTGGGAAGTGTACACCAAGCTGTGAGCCACAATATTTAATATTATGATATGACCTTATCGTTACCTAACCAGCGGTAGAAAATATCGTGTACATGTGGAGACCCTTTTGCTGTACATAGTACTCGATTTATTCCATATACTATGGAAAATAAGTTTAGCAACGCTCGTATGACACGAGTGGAATAGCTCAGCCGGCAGTGTCTGAGGATCTCATTCGGAAGGTCTAGGCTTCAATTCCCGCTGGAACGAGCATCCTGCGTTGAGTTTGCTCGTCGTTTTCTCAGATCGGTAAGCGAATGGTGGATAGATTATAGGTTACCAGCAGTTCTTCTCGCCCTCATTTCCTTTCATTTCATACTTAGGGTTACAGGGCTAGGAGCAATGAACAGTAGTGTGCAGCGTATGGGTGGATATTTTTATTACTGTATTTATTTTACGTCGCTTTAACTACATGCCCATATCGAGACGAATCTGTTAGTGGGTAACCCTTAGATTGATATGTGGCGGACAGTTAGCCTTCTAGGTCTCATCCCTGTAGCCACTCGCTTCGTTACGTGTCCACAGAGACCCTAGTGCATAGCAACTGGATCTTCTGCTTCGTGCCGTGCAGATGGTATTAGCATACCCTCCAGTCTACCTGCTTTCATTGTCTGTGGATAGATGGCACAGCATTCGCTATTACAACATATTTTTCATGTTTACTACTGTTTTAGACTTAAGATGGAACTTTGGGTCGTGGTATTAAGTATCCAATCCGGTATTTACCTTAGCGCTAAGGGAAACCAGGAAAAACCCTCAGTAAGATTGGTGAGCCCACGGGATTTGAACCCGGGACCTCCCGAATGTGGACCACAGACGTTAGCGCCGTTTGTGGATATTATTTGAGAATAGAACTGCTTCTTCCCTGACACGAAACCTTCTGTCTGAACTTGTCCATGAGAATGGGGAAAGGCTAGGGATCCCACTGCGCTGCGCCTACTCTAGGCCCCAGTGCTGAAATTCTCCTCCGCTACTCCTCTATGTTCTATAGATAGTAGGAATGAATATAATATGAAACCTGCTATACGAAAGACGTCCTTTTGGTCCGTCTTCGCTCAGTACTAACAGCTCACTTGAGTATTTGAATATACAAAGGCTCAGTGAAATAGGGCTTTAAATGAGACACAAGGTACTCCGGATGGAAGTCCATATGCATAATATTCTCTACTAAATTTGTAAAGTTTTTACCGTGTAGGAAGGTAAGCCTTCTAAGAGTAGCCAACATACAATACGCGGACACTAATCGGCAATAATTTACGACCATTAAAGCATGTCTATATCCAAAATAACGTATACAGTAACATCACACAGTTGTTGTGTGGTTTAGATACATAATTGTGTAATTTTATTAATAAAGCTAAAAGCCTTACCTACAAGCAAACTTTCAAAGTAAATCTCCTGTCTAGTAAAAATCCAGATTACCAGTTAAACCGATTAACTCTAAGGTTCAAAATAGCCTGGTGTAATGGATATTTCGTTCAATGCTACAAAGTGCATAATGGAATCTCATCTAGTGCCCCTTAAATATCCCGCATTTTTACTAGTTTGGCCTAGGATGTGAATAACATATTATTGAATGAAAGTTACAAACGGACGGAGAGAGCTAATATTTGTGGTGTTCTTCTCTGCGCTCTTGGGAAAGAATTAACGTTAAGTAAATACAACTGATGTTATAGTAGAGGTTATAAAGCTATACGTAATCGTAAGTAGTATTTGAATTAAGCTCCACGACTCGGATGTCAAAGCATTAAAGTAAATAAATAAATTAATGTTTATTAAGGGCGAATTTGAATAACCTATCCTCCAAGCTTTATTACTTACGGAGTATTAATTTACGAGACCACAAGGAACTTATGCTGACACACTTCCGAACATTCTGCATTAGTGTGTGAAGCTTCTTTGCATTTGATCAATATTTAATAATTAATGCACAATAACCAATTAATATGATGGAACAAGGAAGTCGCAGAACTATTTGGTTGTCCAAAGAGTAGATGTTTTCCCGTACTATAATCTACAGGCTGCACAGATACCAGGAGCAGCTTGTTCATTTAGTGTAATATAAAACAGTATCCGCATTTTTTCCAGTAATTTTTAATTTTGGATAAATAACCAATACATAAAATTAAAGCAAAATGCAACTAAGTTTTCTTAAAATGTTGCTACTTATAAAATTATAGTGAAATAAATCTTTTGAGCGATACTAACTTTTTCTTACTAAGCTCTATTGCCAAGATTATTTTCGACCATAACCGATTTCTTAAACCAGATGACATATATAAATATTATTACGTGGACTCGGTCCCGTAGTTTATTTGGTTAAAGAATTGAATATCGCTGGTCCGGATTTCATTGTTAGACTGATATTACATAGGTTAAACTCTTTGTGCGGTACTATCATATCCGTAGTAAAGGATGGGATGGGCCCAGGTAAAACAAACTATTATTGGCATGTGCAGAAGTTGACGGAACCTCGGCAGGTGAAGCATTTGTTTTGCATTTATACTGAAATTATACTTGTTTTATTTTCCGTTATTATTTAATTTCAGCTGTGTTAATATAAAACCACCGAAATATATCAATGGAGTTATTGCAGCCCTGTTCTTCTCTGCACGAAACTGATTTTCATGTTGCTGTTATCCATAATGAGGCAGTATTTTATATCATAACATGCTGTGAATGCCAAAGTGATTGTAGTGTAAATTAATATTATTGTATTTACAGGATTTTAGATGTTAGCCATAAGTATTGTTAGGAAATAAGTTTACACGGCCACACTGAAACTGACAATGGAAGTGGGTAACAATAAGCCGAGGGGGTGAGTTGTTTATCACCAAGAGACAAACAAATGACGCCAGGGTAGCGTGCTTTTCTTTAGAAATGGAGGGAATATCTTCCATAGAGTATATATGTTAGTTGTAGTGATTGGCTACAAAGCAGACGCTAATGTTGCCGCGATTTAGTGACCAATAGTAGCTCTATTATAATGTTTAGGCATATCGGGGTGAAGGAGTATATATTCTCGAGCCATAAGCAAGTTTCTTGCAGTCTTGAAAAGTCATTCGCGAGGTGCACGTCGCACAGTTGGTTACAAAATGTGAAGTGCGCGAAGTAACTGGTACGCGGTAAATAAAATGACTGTAGTTACATTCGGAAATATAACAGTTTCAGTCAGGCGTATATAAAGATTAAATATGTGAATTATTAATTAAGTGTGACGGCAATAAAAGTGTAGAAACAAATTATTTTATCAGTGTTATCTTTTAGTAACAACTCCTTTCCGTTTACACGCCTTGCACAGGGACACTTGCTTGACTGAGTAATAATAGCTGGCCGGAGGACAAGGAACCCAAATTTTAAAATAATAAAACGATAACAGGCGCCCAGCAAATAAGATAACACGAGCCGATTACCGCGACAATAAGCACTGCTTGGATAAAGCATTTTTAATTTATGTAGAAGACAATTGTTTCATAAATTCAATCGTTTTCCGATTACCACTGTAAAATTATAGTTCCAAACACCTAAAGTTATAAAGTTCTTGTCTCCACTCAAAGTACTGCCTAGGGTACAAATCTGAATGGGTCAAACAATCTTCCAGAGGTTCACATCCGGGTTATCTCTTCAGTTCTTCGAATGAGTATCATTTCAAACTTCATTCACTTGGTAAGATCAGTTTGGTGGTGAGCTGTTTTTATTTATGGACGCGCTGTTTAGCTACTATGGTCCTTAAGAGTCCCATTCTGTATTGGGCTTGAAAGACTGGAACTTTTTCTCAGAAGCCTCTTTATCAGACTTGAGGTCCTTTTGCGTGCCGTAAATCTATGACACGGGACCACCAGCTTGAGAAGGTTATTGTTTCACGTATGGAAGTGCCGATTTGAAGTAGGAGTTTGTATTGATGGAGTTGTATTATATTTCAACCGTTGGGGAGCCAAACTTGAAGTAGTTGCAACCGCACGTATGGTACCCGGTAGCCTTTGCTCCAATATTTAAAAATATTAACTTCGTAATTTTACTGTTTGTTTAAATATTAAATATTTATGTTTGCCTCGGCTGCGTCAATATTTTTGTTTTAAAGACATGGATGTCTTGGCAGGGTTGTCATGCGACAAGAATGTAGGCTTACAAAGATTATAATTTTACTTCACTCCTTTTATTACTGCTTGACACGATTTAAATAACACTTCACTGATAGAGAAAGCTGTGAGATGTTTTTTGTTAAATACTTGCACTTTTTAACACTTAAAACTTATTTTTCGTCTCACACGAATACGTATTAACTCTCTCGAGGACGCATCTTGCATCCGGTTACAATCACTGTCTGCAGGCAACTGAACTCTAAATTTTTAACATTTTGTCCTTTTCAGTTTCTGATTAGCTAATCCTACTCCAATAGAATACCTTCATTTAACTAAAACTTTTTCTGGTTGTTGATTGGCTATTTTATAAACTGTCAGTAAAATTACATTATTGCATCCAAGATTCAGAAGTAGGTATTGTTAAACTCTCAAACTCATTATTGCCTCAAGGTTACCTCATTGTTACCACATTGTTAGCAACGTTTAATCTATTATTCTCACAGCTCCTACATTATTAAATTACGTAATGCATTCACATAACATTATTAAACATATTTACAATAATATAAGCATATGCAATCACTATTATATACATTTTATAAATTATTACATACACATATTGCTTAAAGGCGGGATGTTATTGAATTTACATATTATATGATTAGACTGAAATTATTTAAGTGTTAAAAATACTGCCTTAAACTTTACCTCCCTTTCGAAGGAAGCCGTGCTAAGGGTTTTTACGCCCTCAAAAAAATCTTATCACCCTCCGTCGGGTTTGAACCCACCAATCCCCTCGAGAACTACAGGCTAGCATGGTACCCCTAATCCACAGAGTACGATTATCAGTTTAGTGGAATCGCTAGGTTATAAATAAAGGCGCCCTTAGAGAATGGACACAATTTACCGCTCTCAAGAAGTAGTTTCCATTAATTTGTACAATTTGATATTAATTGACACGGGTTATAGAAATAATGTTTCCTAAAAAGAAAAGGGGGGCAAAAGTCACGTTACATGAGAGCCAATCCACACCTCGCCACCGCTGTTGATCAGCAGTAACACGCTATAATGACTAATGACTATAATGACTAATTACCAACATGTTTCTAAGCATAGAAACATGATGGTGATTAATCACATACTTTTAAGAAAAGCATCAACACGAATCGTTTTTACTTCTGGCCCACTACTTAACCGAAACACAACCACCACATATGTTCTACAGGTTTACTGAAGTTGAGTTTGCAATATTTGCCCGTTAGTTTACAATGCTTGGTGAAATATTGCTTTTCAAGATGAACTGATGGCTGCCATGCATTTTACAGCAAGGGAAGCATGACAAATATAATTCTCATAGTATCTATACGAGAACGCCTGAGAATTAGGTGACCCTTCGAGCAGTTCGTATTGAAGTTCATCATATATTTTGTGAAAGCTACATATTAGAGAAAGTAAAAATTCAACGCTCAAAATCCGGGCTATGACATTGAGAGATTTAAGTATTATTTAGCTTTCCAACCTTGGTAAACCGTATTAGATGTAAATTAACTGTATATTGTGGTTAAGTAGACGTCCGGAAATTATATTGCAGCACCGCAAACTATCTTTAGGAAACGATATATTTTTATTCACATCCTTAGATGTTGAGAAGGTTTTAAGTTGCTGCTACGTATGGAAAGTCAGTTTGAAGATATGTTATATTTCGACTGTTGGGGAACCGAACTTGAAATTCGTTGCAACCATACGTATAGTAAACAGCTTTCTGGTAGTCTTCGCCCCAAATGTATTTTTACTGTTTCTTTAAATATTATGTATTTATGTTTGCCTCGGCTGCGTCAGTATTTATTTTAGAGACATGGATGTCTTGGCAGGGTTGTGGTGCGACTTAAGAATGTAGGCTTACACAGATTATAATTTTACTTCACTCCTTTTAATTAATGCTTGACACGATTTAAATAACACTTCACTGATATAGACCTGTGAGATTCTTTTATTAATTACTTGCACTTATTAACACGAAAACTATTTTTCGTCTCACGGGAATACGTATTAAATCTCTCGAGGATATGTCTCGCGTCCGATTACAAACACTGCCTGCAGGCAACTGAACTGATTTCAATCGCCTAAGTTTCTGTATTTCAAGTCTCTGATTCGCTATTCATAATCCAATAGAATACCTTCATTTAAGTAAAGCTTTTTCTGGTTGTTGATTGGCTATTTTTAAACAGTCTCAAAATTTACATTACTGCTTCCAAGAATCACAAGTAACATCATTAAACTCTCAAACTCATTATTGCCTCAAGCAACTTTTTACCTATTTCTCAAAGCTCCTACATTATTAAATTCCATAATATATTCACATAACATTATTACACATAGATATAATAATATAAGGATATACAATGACTGTTACCTACATTTTAAAAATGATTACGTACACATATTGCTTCAAGACTGTTATTGAATTTGTATATTATATAATTTGACTAAAATCATTTAAGTGTTAAAAACACAGTCTCAATGTAGACTGAGATGTAGGAACCAGTGTAACAACTTTGGGATATTTTATCACGGTAGCTCACCGGTAAGGCATCAGCATGTAAAGGAGAATATCTGTGGTTCTAATCTCGTCTTTGGCAATGAACCTTTCGAATTTTACTTTTACTTCCAGGGTCAACATGTTTAATGTTCTGAATCAAAATTTTCAAGCAAGAAACCCTGCATTAATCAGTACTAAAGCTTTGGTTTTATCTTGAACAACTTCAAGATAATTATTGTGTTAAACAACAAAAATTATTGTATTAGATCTGGAAAGCAGCCTGGACATTTATACTATAATTTGTTTCATGCACGATTGCAATTTTATCAATATTCTCTAAAGCGATACAAGGGGTAAATCTGCTTTTACTGAATTCGCAGAATCATGAATCATCTTTTTTTATTTATACATCTGTCGTTCCCAACAAGTTCAGAAGAATTCAATACGCGCTACGCACAAGAGCTGAAAAAATGTCGTGGGCGGTTGTGTATAGGCCACATGCATTGAAAGTGACAGCTATAAATTGTGGTGATGCTAGACTTTTCGAACGCTCTGTGCCATTTCTGCTCTGCTGCTATGCTAATGAAGTACCTGCAGCACTGCTTCTTCGGGAAGTTCCATATGAGCAAGTTAATCATGTGTGATGTGTAACAACATGAACACTGCAACGACGTTGGTTATTCCAGTTTGCATTACAGAAACAGGACCGCTGTTCTGGAACGTCTGATAAATTCAGTCGCTACCTCTGCTAGGAGAGTCGGGCTGTTTTAATATTCCGGGTTAGTGTCAATAGAAGTGTAATGTGGTACACTCGCATGACTTTCTCTACCCATTAACGTTTATTTACCTGTAGCTTGAGGCAGTGTTTTTAACACTTAAATGATTTCAGTCAAATTATATAATAAGTAAATTCAATAACAGCCCGCCTTGAAGCAATATGTGTATGTAATAATTTGTAAAATGTATGTAACAATCATTGCATATGCTTATATTATTGCAAACATGTTCAATAATGTTATGCGAATGCATTACGTAATTTAATAACGCAGGAGCTGTGAAAAATAGGTCAAAAGTTGCTAACAAAGAGGTAACAATGGGGTAACCTTGAATCAATAATGAGTAATAAAGTTTAACAGTACTACTTGTGATTCCTGGAGTAACATTAATGTAATTTTAGTGACAGTTTGTAAAAATAGCCAATAACAACCAGAAAAAGCTTTAGTTAAGTGAAAGTGTTCTATTGGAGTAGGATTAGCCAATCAGAGACTTGAAATACAGAAATTTACAAGTTTAGACGGTTGAAATCTATTCAGTTGCCTGCGAAAAGTGTTTGTAACTGGATGCGCGATGCGTCCTCGAGAAATTAGTTACGTATTCATGTGAGACGAAAATAGTATACGTGTTAAAAAGTGCAAGTATTAAATAAAAGAATCTCACAGCTCTCGATATCAGTGAAGTGTTATTTAATTTGTGTCAAGAATTAATAAAAAAGAGTGAATTAAAACTTAAAGTCTGTGTAAACCTACATTCTTGTCGCATCACGCCCTGCCAAGAATTTCATGTCTCTAACAATAATACTGACGCAGCTGAAGCAAACATAAATATATAATATCTAAAGAAACAGTCAAATTACAAAGCTATTATTTTTAAACTTGGGGCAAAGGCCACCTGAAGGTACATTTGGGGCGAAGGCTACCGGAAACTGTTTACCATACGTGCTGTTGCAACTACTATAAGTTCGGCTGCCCAACAGTTGAAATGTAATACAGCATCTACTTCCTTCATCCCATACCAGGCATCAGGCTGATCACCCATCCTGGATGCTCTGTCTGATCCATGAGTGTCTGCTCCTCGACGGGCCTCTGACCCCAGGCATCCGCTTGTAAGTCCTGGGGGTGTAAGTCCTACATAAGATAATTGCCAGAATCCTTTTAGGTTTACCAGAAGTATTCTATACGCGGGCGCAAATTTCCTCTCTTAATATTAGCGTGCATATTATACATACTTTACAAAACGCTATTTATGTAGTGCTGCATTAAAAATGTATAATCCTTATTTTATAAAAAAGACTTGAAAAAAAGTTTAAATCTATGACCGAATTTATTCCTTGATGGCTAAAATATTAGATTTTCAACTAAGGGTGAAAATCCGGATCAAAAGCTCTAAGGGTATGTTATGTTTAGTTTCTCTTAAGTAGGTTGAAAACTCCATTACAACCGTCACACAACTTTCCCCGAGAACTTCTATTTTACAAATGAATCACATAAAATCAATTATATAACATTAAATGAGGATAATGTGGACTTAAATGGTAGTTTACAGAAAACGAAATACATCTATAAACAGTATTCGTTATGCCAATAGCTCAAAGTTACACTACTTTAATCAAAACCATTTAGCCATTTTTAAGAAAACAACAACAAAAATGTTTTGTGTGAATGCAGGAATTCCGTATAAATCCCTACCTTGCATCTTTCAAGACTGTCCGACTTGAATACAGAATTTGATTTTTCTCCTACTATTCGTTTGATCTATGCTAGCCTCTCCCCCCCCCCGTTCCCACTTCTCGATTGCTTTCGTTCTCGCTCTCTCTCTCTCTCTCTCTCCGCCTCTCATTTTTCACTAGAAATTCTTTTTTATATGTATGTTCAGAAGCCTCAAAATACAGATTTCCAGTAAATTTTTACTACGTACAAGGTTTGATCAATAAAGACAGACTGTTTTTTTCACAGATATTTATTAGTCCATTTCAACGTTGACATGATCGTTTTCAAAGTAGTCCACTCCTACTTGAATGCACTTTTCAAGTAGTCCTCGAACTCATGATGCAGGCCATTCTTTGTCAGTGAATCTGAGAGTCACCTCACTTTTCTTCAGTATGCTTCAGTGCTCTCAAATCGAATGCCCCGGAGCTATGCCTTTAGTGATGGGAATAAAAAGAAATCACAGGGGGCAAGATCGGGGATATAAAGCGGATGCGGCACACAGGTAATGTTGAATTTAGCCAAAAATTTCCAGGACTTGATTTGCGACGTGAGGCCACGCGTTGTCGTGATGAAGTCGCCACTCATTCCGATGAAGTTCTGGACGTTTCCTTGCAATGTGCTTCCTCAGTGTAGCCAATACTGACATGTAGTACGCTGCTATAACAGTAGTGTGAGGGGGAATACAATCACAGCAGCAGTGTTGATGTTGACTTCAGTCATAAAAAAAACCGGAACACCAGACCCACCTTGCTTAGCACAGAGGACTGGCCCCTTTGAAGTCCTTGAACCACCTAAACACTGAAGATAATGCATCTTCACCGTATACTTTCTTCAGCTTTTTGAAAGTTCCAGAGGCTGTATGATTTAAACGAAAACAAAATTTGGTTGCACTGTATTGCTCCTCTCGTGTCACCTCCAATTTGTGGTATGCGAAATTCAAGTAGGATCAGCAATATGCAGCATTACTACCAACCTACCGATACGAGAGTGCTGCAGCCCCGCTCTTTTTAAAATATTTAAGGTAGAGACAGGAAACTATCAAGAAAGCTACAGGAAAAAAATTCTGATGTGTTATATTCACATGACTTCTCTACTCTCTACAAACTACTTTTACAAACCTTATTCTTCATATGCTTCATGTTAATCGAGATATAGAGATGTTAATCTTATTGCTAATTTTCGTGTAGATGTAAAGGGAATTGGTAGGCTTTAAGCGATAGTCAAATATTTTAAGAGCTGGTTGCTATGTGGAGTATTCCACTCTCTTTGCATTACCAGGACAAAAAAAATGAATAACGAATTCCCATTTGAGAAAAAGAATAAGTATTGGAAAATTTAAGGGAATAACAAGCAACATCTCGAAAACGGTTCACTCAATAAAAAAAATGCATATGACATGAATTGTGTATTTTAACGGGATCTACATTATTTGTGTAGTAAAATGTTGTCTATTTCTTATGCTTTACCAGTTATGCAAAAGTCGTTCACAATGAATAATACTTTTGGAGACATTCCCAGAAAATTCAAGATATAGATTTTATTTGTCATGAAAGTATCTTAAACATATGTTATTTTAATCAAAATCGTTTGAGCCATTTTTGAGAAAATTAAAATTTTCGAAAAATGTTTCATGTAAAGGGTAATCTGCGGTGGGGGGATTTTTTTGAAAGCCTTCGCGTCGCATCTCTGAAAGATACTGAATCTAAATTCCAAGTTTGGTGTTTATCCGACTGTTTGTTTCTGAGTTATACTGTTCACAGACACACACGGATATGTTTCCAAATGCTTTATTTTGGATTCATGGGGCCTCAAAACATATATTTCCGGTGAAATCTCGGTATCGAATTTTTGGGTGGAATACAATACTTCCCCTGCTTACTATACGTAGTAGAGAAAGTAAAAATTAGTCTCAGTCTTTACTGATCATCCCTCGTATTTTAGGTTGGAGTGCAATACAAAGAATTGCATGAATTAAAAAGAGCGATAAAGCTTGCTGGTAAAAATTAAATCGTGATAACAAGAAACAATGGCAGTCCGATGGCGCTTTTCTGAATGGTATGAAATCTGCATATTCAATCAAATAGCATCGGCCATATTAGATTATCTCAGAACAAAAGTTCTCAACTGAGAAGGGGTAAGTGCTAAAACAAAACAAAACAACCAAAAAACAAAAACAGAAATCGGAATCTGCTTCATTCACACGGTTTCCTCTAACCACTCTTCTACAAACTATTCTTACAAAAAAGCTTTTTCTATCTACTTGTTAATCTAGAGAAACTTTCATTACACATTTCGTTGTAGATATTAGAACGCAGTATGCAAATGCGATAATCAGATTTTTAAAAGGTGAATTACTATGTGATGGCTTTGAAATTCCATGCTGTAGCACGATTACGAAGAAAGAACAAAAAACAAGCAAACAAACAAAACAAACGATAGCGATCTACCACTTGAAAAATGTTAAATATTTGAAAATTCAAATCAAAACCAAAGACTATCTCGGAAATCGTTTAGAAAAGCAAAACATTATTTTACCTAAATTATGTGCTTTAACGAGACCTACATTTTGCCCTACGGTTTACGAATTATACAGAAGTAGACGCTAAACTTAAATTCCAAGTTTGATATTTAACCGACTTTTCTTTTTTGAGCTATGATATTCATAATTAAGATACACTGGCTTTTTCTGAAAATGCTTTTTTTTATTCGGTGGGGCCTCAAAACGTATTTTCAGTGAATATCGATATCGAACTTTTGGGTGGAATGCAATACTTAACCAATGAGAACACTGCTGATAAATATGCTTTGCTTGTCACTTAGGTGCTCAGTGTAGCACAAACTTTCCACTTGAGATGCTTTTGACGCACACTCAAAAATAGAACACAACTGATCCGTCGAATCGAATCACAACTGAACTGATGATTCACAACTCAAAATCGCCCCTGTCGACTTTCAACTGCACTTAACTTCGTTAACTCCTTAACTAACTGAGCTGAACTGAACTGAAAGAAAGCCTCCATATACAGGCTCTACATACAACTCTGATGTTCTAGAAAGGGAACGTACTTGAATTGAAAGAGAATCCTGAAGAGCAGCAAAGCAGCACATAATGGCTGTTGCTCCGCACGACTATTTTTCAAAAGACCGGTCAAGAACCCCAGCCCAGTGCCAGGCCAGGATGCGCTTACAGGCGTCCCGCAGGTAGCTTCGTGAACGCAATTACAATACCTTCTCTAACTATTAGGTTATATGTTAGAGAAAGCAAAAACAATTCATTACAATAGCGTATCATATCTATGTAAAATTAAATTGAGTTTTATTTATGGACCCTCTTTAACTGTTGTAGTTCCCAGCGTCCCATTCTATTATTGGGCGTGAATGACCGGTAATTTTTCTCAGAGGCCTCTTTATCAGGATTGAGGTTCGTTTACGTGCCCTAAATCTACGACACGGGACCACCGGCTTTACTTCCCTTCCGAGGAGGCCATGCTAAAGATTTTTACGCCAGATAAAATCCATCGCCTTCCGCGGTTTGAAGCAGCGACCTCGGGAGCATGGCAATCGCTACACTACGTACGACGACGACGTATTATCTATGTGGCTACAGAGGGTCATTATGTCATATTATCTCAAAATAAGTCAAACTGTTTAAAATATCCTACACAAGTTTCTTGAAAAGTGATGGAAAACAAAACTTAACACTACATCTATACAGAACATAAAATAATAGACATCATAGGAATTCATATTTAATTATTAAACTCATCGGTTGTACTGCATACTGATCTCGGTGAATACAACAGTCATTATAATTTCATGCTTAACGAGCGGCACTCTTACATCCCGAACAACTGGAAGACTCAACCAATAAACACAAACGCTATTTGCCACGAGCTTAAGAACGTACCTAGCGTTAGATGTCGCAAGTGTTGCTCTAGTACAATCTAGATGAATTGTAGAAAAAGGAAAATAAATGTGGTATCACTTAACGAATCAAACTCTTGTATGAAAGGAAATAGTAACAAGATTGCAAAGGGAGCATGTGAGGTGAGACACTTAAACTTAACATAATTATCTTCTAAACCTTACTGAGTTGTGTTTAATATTAAAGAGCACCTAAACACTAAAATCTTCTTCTGTAGGAAATTACGCCATTCAGAAAAAAACAGTATTTTTGAGCCCAGTGTTGTATTCTCTTAAATGGACGAAGAATCATTAGAATGCGGCTACGTATCTCTAGTGCAAATAGTTGAATAATAAATTGCTATGAAACGTTATGCATAATACATAGCTGCATGGTATTTTGGGAATGCAGAAACATTCTGATATTTCTCTCGAAAAAAATTTGCATTAAAGATGTAGCCTTTAAATGCTTAATACGAATTTAGCTATTACTATTTTTCGGCACAAGTAGTGTTATATTTTCAATAGTCGCGCCTTTGTAATTGTGATTTATGTAATTCGGTGTTGACAATGTGCCAATATGAATTCCTGTGAGGACGCTACAATCGGTTGTAGCATAGAAAGATCATGAGGAACGGAGAACGAGTTAGTTGTCAATGGTCTTGAGTTAGGGGGATAACTCAATCCTAAGTTATATCAGGCTTTCAGTGACATGCAGGCGTTTTTACCTAGGTAAGTGCTATGCCATTGTATTTTCGGTTTCATATCGGGTAACTTGGCTTGTTTAGTTGTGTCTGCTGATCGAGTGCAGTGCTGCTTGTTTCGATTCCTGCTCTCCTGTTTGGACACATTAACTTGAACTAATAGGTTAGATGTCATGGGTTTATTGTAAGAGACTTCGTAGATTAATAGGAAAGCGTAAAATTGGGCGTGACATGCCGAGAAGTGCTATTTTAGTGACCACATTACTCGATGTTTAAATTGTGCTCCGAGGGAATGCAATGAACAGGCATAGAAATTTATAAGCACTGAACTATTGTGGCGTATTAGTAGGTATCAGTAGGAATTGTCATGGCAGACACATTATTGCGTCGCATTGGCGACAGCATTGCTAGGGTAATTTAGTATTTCTTTCGGCTTGTATTTGAGCCAGAGTTGGAGAGAGAGGGGGATAGATGCTAGCGTTACTTTCTTTGTGTGTGAGTGTCAGTCTGAGAGTTGGTGTTTAAGATGTAGGTTGCGTGTGTATTAGGCATCTCCCCTAAATCCTTTGTTCCCTTGTGTATGTAATGTAGGGTCACAAATTACTTTATTAATAAACCACAGGTTATGTGAATGATGTGAAATTTGTATTAATTTGTTACAAAACCCCACGCCTGCATAGGAATGTGAACATCAAGGTCCTGTTCCTCTCTCTGTATCTGTGCTACGTTCCCCCATGTGCATGTTGGGGTGATTAAAATTTAGTATTTTGCTGGAAACCTTTCCGCCCTCACCCCAGCATGTAACACTATTATGGATGCTTTTACCCATATTCTGATCTACCGAAATAGAGATGCCTATACCAGGAAACGTTCGGACCATAATATTGGGGAAACGACAAGACCAGTTCAAGGAAAGGACTATCTTCCACCTATTACAAACCAAGATCAGATAACGATTTAATGTTTAAAAGTTTATAATCAAACAGAACATACATATGACAAAATACCTACTTCTGTTTGTTACAAAATGAGCAACATGGTTTCGCGTAGTGAATGGTTAACCTGCATCACAAACTTACAATTGTGATGAATACGGGAAAGGAAAACAAAATTAAAACCATTCTTAAAATATTTGTCCTATTGCTTGGCAACACACCGCTCTCGTAAAGAGAAGTATCTGCCCATAGCACACGCGCTAGTGTATTAAATGACTGCGAGAGGAACTGCCAGTGTCCTTGGATACACTTAACTATTAAAATGCCAACGAAATATTAATGCACTGAAAATAAACAATTTAACATAACACCACCAAAATGCAACAGGCATAGGAATTAACACCTATGATAAAGTGCCCTCAAATTTTGCAAATAACGAGGAATATCTGATCTGAAACGCAAATTATAAATAACCTTGAAATGCTAGTCTACTTTCGAACAAATACACGAGAAGCCCCAGGAAAGATCATGATCAGAAATAGAAACCCTGAAAAATTTACAAGAGTAGTGCTGGTCCATGGGAGAACTCACCGTATTATTGACGTGTGCGTCTCTAGAGCTGAGGTATGCCACCTGTATTCCTCACAGAGCTCGGACAAGCCTCAATCAACTCTCTTGGCATCGCGCCGCGGCAACAATTGGTACCAAATGAGTTTATTTAGGTAAATTTGATATTGATCAATATGCGATCAACACAGCTTAATGCTGTGCCAGGACGGAAGAAATAAGGTTGAACCGTCACTGGACTACAGGCAGGGAGGTTGCAGACCATCCCCCATCCCTCGTACAATCTTTAGACGTTTGCAGACAGCATTCGGGCCGGGCTTTACCTGTCTGCCTGTGACCCTTGGCCTCTGTTGTTTTGTAGTCTTTAGTTTGAGTGTAGATAACTGAAACAACTGCTTAAGCATTTCTGTTGTATATTCGTCGAAAATTAAATTGTGTTCTCAGGGAAGATAATTGCTGTCATTTATATCCGCGCATACTCTACAAATATAGTCTAAGCAACTTGGTTGTATACCATGACCTCGTATACAGTGCAATGTAAGTAGCTAACTAGTGAACATTATCAAGGAAGTCACTATAAATATGTTTCCATGGTATAAATGCATTGCTCATGATTGAATGCCAATTTGATGTTAGGAATGTATTACCTATTGTTAGGAATTACACTCATAGAATTGTATTTATTGTTTGTTGCTCTTTTTGGTATGGAACTCTGATGACATACTTTCCCTTTCGCACCAGGAGAGGGCATCAGTGCAACAATTAGGTAAATAAGGCTGGATCCTTTAAAGGTATAAATGCACTTGGAAAGTTATACTTTAGAACCTTTTCTCTCTACTGCTTTTTGAGCAGCCAATTTTTTTTTTTTTTTTTTTTGTATTTTACCCCAAAACAGCATGATCTTTCTGTTGATGGGAACACACTTGTCAAACGTTTATGTATGAATAATTGTATTGAAATAACAGGCCGTTGCTCTTAATTTCTCGAGCTCAACGCCTATAATGGTATTTAACAAAATTCGGTCGTGTTAGTGCAATCAAACTCTGGATATGAAAGCCTTATTTGTAACAGCAACACTGACTATTTACAGATACCTCATAGATGCCACTCAAACAAAGAGATCTTCTTCTGCACACTTAACATTAATCAGGATAGACATCTGTCTAGAAATGGTTTCAAATTAGACAGTACGAATTGGCTGATAGACAGGAGTGAAAACAAATTCAAATATTAATATCACAAAACCATTTCTATTTGACATGCGCTTATGTGGTCATTTTACAGCATACCGGGTGATAAAAGGGTCAATTATAACGTTTCAGGTATGGTAGAAGTAATCAAGAGAAGCAATGTGATAAAACTCATGTACATCCAGCGTTGTGCCTCCAGGGGCGCTGATGAGGTGGGTGATAGGGGTCTCAGAGCGTGCATCCTCCACTTCTATGTTAGTGACCGTGACGTTACATGTTCATAAAGAGCCTTGCTGTATTCATACGAGCAATATCGTATGTTTGGCAACGAAATGTCAAAAAGTAAGTCTTCATGTTGAACTATTCAATTACGGTAACTTCCATAACGGATAAAACTGTAAACTACAGCGAAAGTTAATATTAAAGCACGGTAGCAAAAAATAGAGGACACCACCACATGAATTGCTCTACTGTAATTAAAGACTTACTGAGGTAATCCAGTAGTAAATAATTAAAACCACCGACTGCAGGTTTGTTGACTGATACCGTAATTATTGCCGGTAAGATAAGAATGATTAAATACAGAAATAATAGTAAGATAAAGAAATAATTGCAATAAATAATTTCTGTATACTAAATCAATGTAGCTATAATGTAATAAGCTTGAGTTGAAATATTTGTTAGGAGAAAAGTCATTAGCGAGTGTGATAACCAAAATCATTAGCGACAGCCGAAGGAGCATAAAGATTCTCGGAAGGCAGTTTATACCTAAGTAGTGTGTTTTCAGGATCACGTAGGCAGTAATTCTGAAAAAGAGACAGGCTCTTAAATTCGAAGATTTAGAGCAACAAGATAAAAAGCTGTTCATAGGCCAATTAGGAAAATCAGAAAGAAAGAGAAAGAGAGTTTTAGAATTTCGTAGAGTAAAAGTCATGTTTTAGATGCGTGAGATAGAATTTTGATGGGGTAGTTCTAAAGTAGGCGGGGCTTAAGTTAACATAAAGCCTTGCAATGTTAATCCGAGACATTTTTGTGCACACAGTCGCGCACACTTCTGTGTATACCTTCGTCACCCTGGATACTTGTGACGACTCGAGTGTTATTTTAAGCACCCAGTCACCCGCTTGTGCGAGAAAAATTTAGCGGCCATCGCGGGGTGTTTCGCCGAAAAGCATTTTAACGGCTTACGGCAAGTTAAGCTACTAGTTTCTTTTATTGCGGAAGCAGTTATTTCAAGCCATAAAATTAATTTTAACAGAAGTTAGCCGGTACAATAAATATAGTTTCGAGTGCTACGCTTCATAATCAGTTTCATTCTTTATCTTCAAACGGTCGGCAACTCGCTTCAATAGCTCAAGTATTAGATCACATTAAATTTCTCAGTCAGCTTAAACTGGTGTTAACCTTTCATACCCTCCCACGCATACACTGACAGAAAGATCTCATGGTATACCACTAGAGCATCTGGCACACAAGACAACAGAACGAGCTACGAGATAACGACATTAGAAGCAGGTAAAGCAAATGACATAAAAATTGTCGCAGCATCGTGGCAACCCTTCATGACATAGTTTTCCGATATGGAAGTTCCCCTTGCAGGATACTTGTTTGTGTCACAACTCTGGTGAGGTCGTTATGTTTACTGTACAGTATAACAACATTACCATTTGTGATAGGTTCTGAATGGCAGGCCTCACGTCCTCTGACCTTTCGTGGAAATATTACGCAAGTACGTAGTGTGTAATGATTGGAACATGCATTTTGGTACATTAAAACATTTTGTTCATCCTGAACCTTCTCTGCAATCCCTTAAATGCTGTAAACTACCTGTTTATCGTAGAGATGTACCCTACAAGACTCCTGTCCGCTCTACTTTATCAATGGCCCTAGGTACAAAACGGTAGATACACTTGAATTTTGTCACTTAAAATAGTTGTTCCTCTCGACATCCACTACCATCCCTGAAACGTTGTAAGGGACTGTTTTGTATCTCTCTGTAGAATAAGTTGGCACCTCATAAGAGGTTTTAACAGGGAATGGAGAGTCATCAATTCCACAAAAGCAAATAAATGAAAAGTAAAAATATAGGCGATAAAAATTTAGCATTGGCTATATCTTTTGTGCACCATCTCATATGATCACAACGTTATGTAAAAATTCAATGAGAAAGAATACTTCAGAAAATTAAATACATGCATTTTAATTCTCATACCAAAACTTAAATTCAAAGCAAACCTGCCAATAATATTTAAGCAAGAAAATATTATATACCTTCCATTTGGGGTATTGTTTGGGGTCGAAGGAATTCCACGTAAATGTTCATCTTGGATCCCTGAAAACTGTCTGTCTTGAAAATTAGAGTATATAGCAAAAAAGTTTGCAAAAGTTCTGAGAATGAAAGTGTTAAAAAACAATAGGCACAGCTACACACAAAATAGTAGTCCTCCAACTTGACGATAAATATCATTCGAGTTGTTTTATAACAGCTTTGCAGAGTATGTTGTCTTACAACACGAGTTACAATTAAATACTATATTAGACCTTAGAGTGGTCCCTGCTTAGTGCTTCAAAGTTTCAATGCAGAACTCTTATGTCACAGATAATCATATGGCGCATACAAGGTACCACTTTAAGAGCTTAATAATTAATATTCAATTTTTAAGCTTATTTAAATGCGTGGAACCAAAACTCATAGTTATTTCGCGATTATTTTATTATCTCTGCTTATATTAGCTCTTCTTCGTTTACTACTTTTCAGGGACTAGACAAGAATATTTGTTCCGGACTCAAAATGCGTCTGACTATCGTTTCCTTGGTTTTTCTGGATATCTTCTCCCTTTAGGACTATAATAAAACTACTTTTCTCGGATTCCTCTGATGACATTCTATGACATGTTGTCCCTATTTATTTCTGTAATTTATATTTTTTTTCTTTTAGAGAAATTATCTCTAACTCTTCCCTAATTTTTTTCGTTTGAGATTTTATCTAAAAAGTACATCCTTTTTACTGATCTTGGGAGTCTCATATGTGTTAGTTAAGTTATTATTATTACTACCTGGCTGAAAGAGACTAAGGGGAAGTAGTCCTTCAGTTCTCTTGAAACAAAAAGTAGAATTACGACTTGATACGAAATAAACTGATGCAGGGAAAGAACGTTCATGAATAAATTGTTTTGTTATCTATCAATACAGAAACATTGCTCAATTTTTAATTTTTGGATGAGGTTATCTACCTGAACGATTACAGGTGGTGTTTATTTGATCTTTTCAGTAGAGAAAAGTGTATTTTTCTGTTACAGTCGTGCAAATTTAGTAAGTACTCGTGGACGCACGGGGTTTCTCCTAAATGACACAACTGACAGCCTACCGCTCCCACGACACCGCTATACGAATCCGCTTATGTAGTAGCGTGAACCTGCCTGTGTTTCTCCCCTTAAATAATGCAAACAAGGGAACAGGTTCGGTTTTCGAACAGGAATTTGTTCTTCATAATTTAAACACAGACTTACCTTAGAACACTGAATAAGACAGCAAAGCCATTCACCCATGTAAGGCCTTGTTTGTCTGCCGCGGGTTCCCTTAAATTTAAGGAAACTCTCCCTGAAATATACATATACTTAGAGACTAACGTGAGTAGCAATATATCCAAAACCTATTTTAAAACAGTAATTTCTTTGAAAATATCGTACGCAATCAAAAGAATATTCGGCCAATTCATGGAATGCTCACAAGGATACTGTAAAACTGTGTAACGTGGTCCCAGAGCGCAACTATGGTCCAAATACACATTCAAACAAAAATAAATCTAATGCAGTTTGGAGGCATCCAGTGCCTGTCAATTGCATTTTGATCAGTTATTATGTTAGTTTCACGACACTAACATTTACCACGTGGAGCTATCATATACTTGCAATAAGATGTCTCAGCTATAGTGCATTATTGATTTAGTATGGGACGTTCCACATGGATCAAAGTTGTCAATATCATATACAACAATTGTCCATTGTTTAATAACAAATGTTTAAAAATGCTTACCCATGCTCATAGGAGACATCCTTGCAATTCGATGTCGTGTGTAGAGGTCTTTCAACATTTTGGAATATATTTGGTTTTGGTTGCCGTCTATTTGGATGCTGAACTTCTTACACATTCGCTCCTCCCGGTAGATATGAAATATATCAACGTACATAGCGAAGGACTGGCACAAATGTGACCGTTAGCTGTCACAACTGCATGAGGAGTGAAGGCAGTCGACATTTTAAACATAACTTATCGGTGTAATACTGGTCAAATGGGACAGAAGGGTATAAAATCACAGTTTGTGCTTAGGTTATTGTACGCATTCCATTACAAAATTTATAAAATCAACAACTATTTAGATTTTAATTTGGTTAAAAACTAGGGAATTCTAAAACTACATTATTATGCAATCAATTTGAAAGCGTTAATGAGAAGGAAAAACAACATGAACAACGCGAAGACTCGAATCCACGTTACTGGTGACTAACGTTTACTCGCCGACGCTTGGTTGAGAGAACCTTCGCGGCTAAACTTAGCTCTCTCTTGCCCGGCGACACACAGGTATCATATCGCTATTTTGCTTCTATGTTTTAACCTTTGAAGAGTGTTTTAGTTCTTTGTTTGGACGTCTATCACGATTATTTGAGTTGTATAAGTTATGTATGCTATTTGAGATGTAAGTGTGGTAGTTTACGCTCTAATTGAAATAAACGTTTATCTCATAATCGTGTATCTTTACTGTACTGTTTTGGATATAGACGTGCTCCTGATTTGCCGTAGCCTATCATGTCTCTATTTAAAAAATTCTGCCATTTTATTTTAATAGTTCTGATACTGAACACATATGGTTGGTCCATTTTATCAGGGGGTTAATCAGTTGAGTAGCTACGTACACTGTAACGTAAAAGTATGTTAAATCTGTTGAAATTCCGGAATGTGCTGTCAGTAAGTGAGTCTTATGTTTTTGAACTGTACTTTGGTGCGTCAGATAGTAAGTTCGTAAGGAAAGAAAATTGACTTAAAGCTCCATTAGAGGTTGAAGGGCTGCCTATCTCAAAATTGGTATAAACAAGGTATCTTTTCAACTTCATAGACTTTTCATTTCCCTGCAGCCGAAATTTTGCCATACACATTCTGGATACCCTCTTCTAATCACGTTAATGCAAGACAGCAATTTTTGAACGTTTTTTCCACGACAGCCTCTCTCTGGTCTAATGTTTTTGGTTAGAACTTGTAGCTGCCTATGCTTCTTTTTTGTCAAATGTGGACCCAGTGTGTTTAAATATTTCTAACAACCTAAAAATCATGATTTTCTAGGAATGGTGACACCAGGGAATTTTGGTGTACATTCAGGCTGACAATCTATAGATATGTGAGTCTGTTCGAGCAAAACTTAAAACCCTGTTCTGTAGCATACATCACCATAATTAAATACTTTAAACAGAAACTTCACATAATGTTACTTCCACTATACACCATTCCAAGCGGTGTTAAGATTCAACTGTGCATGAGCTAGACTACTGCAGAGCGAGATCATCCAACCTGATGCCTACTACGAGTCGGACCTGGCGGTCACTAGTCGCATTATTTGAGAAAAGTTGGGATTTGTTTGCTTTGTAACGCCTACTTGAAAGCTGATGACTTTTGGAACTAGAACGGTCGAAACTGTTATTTAAAAAATATAACCATTTCCTCCGCTTTTCCTTTTCGAGGTCTCTCTCTCAGTACTTTCCTTTGTTTATTAGAAAACCACATTAGTGTACTTTAAGTGAAATCTCGATGTCGATTTCTTTTATCGAAACCTGCATTTCCTCCAGTTTACGTACGAGTAGACAAAGTACAAAACAAACCTTGTTATGTTCAAGTGCATTTCTTCAGTGAATCCATATTTGCGGACTTCAAAGTCTCATACATTCAAACCCTGGAAATAAAAAGCGACAGAATGCCCTTTGCTTGGTATCTAGCTGTTTGAAATAAGGTAATTTTAGCATGTTTGCTTATCCATTCCAGAAGCCGAGGACAAGAGAAATGTATATCAGGCGTGTAATGCCCGCATAATCCGGTGCGAGACGACCGTTTCTGCATATCTGTGGAAGGTATCATTATTCCTATCACGGCAAGCCAGCGTTGTAAAGTATTTAGTTGCGTTAATTACTGTCCCTCTAGGGTAGATTTAGTATGCAATCTAACATTTAGAACCACTAGAACTTACGGTAGAAACGTGTCGTAATAACAAAGGAAGTTCGAAATGCGAAAGAGCTATATACCAAGACTGCTTTATGGCATTGAAGTTGAAATTAGAAGCACCATTGTATAGCTTGCAGGTTCTGAAATGTTAAGTGCTTGCACATGGTATACTCAACATCAAATAACCTGTTAAATACATATAGGAAGGTTATTCAGTGCTGTATGTTAATCATGTTTGTAATAAGCAGAACATTTCATTTTTATCTCTTCAAGTTCCAGGAAAAATAATTGAACTGATATTGTACAGAGAGAAAAATTTTATTTAGGATAATCTCAAAAACCAACGAACCCATTTTGATATTTCTTTCGGATTGAAAATCTCTATTCATGAGCTGCACATCATCTTTTAATTTAAACTCTTTGGAATTATACTTAGGAAGAAATCTTTAACATTCCATTGAGATTACAATAGAATAGAAAATAGGTGTTGTTACTTCACAGAAAATGCATGAAAAATAAGACAAATGCCGCCGATATCACATTCATTATATGTATATATGTGCGTGTGGAGGGGTCAGAATTTGGCAACTAAGAAAACGCAAGACGCAGCAAAGAACATTCTGATATGTTACACTCACATGACTTTCTCTGCTCTTGTACAAACTATTTTTACAAACGCTTATTCTCCATATGCTTCATGTTAATCCAGATGTCAATCTTATTGCTAATTTTCTTGTAGATGCAGGGGAATTGGTAGGCTTTAAGCGATAGTCAAATATTTTAAGAGCTGTTTGCTATGTGGAGGGTTCCATTCTCTTTGCATTACCAGGAAAAAAAAGTAATAACGAATTTGAGAAAGTATAAGAATTGGAAAATTTAAGGGAATAACAAGGAATATCTCGAAAATGGTTCACTCAACAAAATAAATGTATATGACATACATTGTGTATTTTAACGCGATCTACATTTTTTGTGAAGTAAAATTTTGTTTATCTCTTATGGTTTACCAGTTATGCAAAAGTCGTTCACAATGAAAAATACTTTTGGAGACCTTCCCAGAAAATTCGAGATATACATTTCATTTTCCATGAAAATATCTTAAACATATGATATCTTAATCAAAATCGTTAGCGCCATTTTTGAGAAAACTAAAATTTTCGAAAAACGTTCCATGTAAAGGGTAATCTGGGGTGGGGAGATTTTCTTGAAAACCTTCGTGTCGCATTCTGGAAGATACTAAACCTAAATACCAAGCTTGGTGTTGATCCGACTGTTCGTTTCTGAGTTATGCTGTTCACAAGACACACATACGGACGAGTTTCCAAAAATGCTTTTTTTGTATTCAGGGGGACTCAGAATATGTATTTCCGGTGAAATCTCGGTATCGAATGTTTGGGTAGAATACAATACTTCCCCTACTTACTATACATAGTAGAGAAAGTAAAAAGAAAATTGAACCTACTTATAACGCTATGATGCCTATGTGATACCAATCCCAAAATATTTCAATAGCTCTCATCTAAGGGGATTTTGTTTTATTTACTTTGTACTTATGTTGTAATCAAGTTCATTATTAGCTTATGATTGCATAAAGACAGAACACTGCTTACATTAGAATACTATAAACCGATATTTTATAACTAAAAACTCAGGAGATTATTTTCTCAATACAATACGTATGTGTCTTTTAGAGGTTAACTTGTTGGCCTGGGAGTGCGTAATCTTCATATGCACCATATTCATCTCCATTTTTTGTATATGTTAAGGACTCTTATTCTCCATCTACTTCATATTAATCGAAATAAACATTTGCAGAAACGATCTTTTGGCATGCAAAGAGAATTACATTTTACACATAGCCAACTGTTCTAAAAATATTTGACTATCGCTTAAGGCCTACTATGTTCCCCTTGCTTTGTATTTGCAAGGGCAATACAAGCACAGACATATCTCTTAATATCTGGTTGCTATGTGCAGCACCAATCTCTTTGCCGCAGGTTAATACTCTTTGCCTATCCAAGACAAAAAATGAATAACGAATTCCCATTTGAGAAAATAGGTATTGAAAAAATTAAGTGAATAACAAGGAATATCTCGAAAATGGTTCACTCAACAAAACAAATGTATATGACATAAATTGTGTACTTTAACGCCATCTACATTTTTGTGTAGTAACATTTTGTCTATTTCTTATGGTTTACCCGTTATGCAAAAGTCGTTCACAATGAAGAATACTTTTGGAGACATTCCCAGAAAATTAAAGATATACATTTTATTTGTCATTAAAGTATCTTAAACATATGATATTTTAATCAAAATCGTTAGAGCCATTTTTGAGAAAATTGAAATTTACAAAAACATTTCCCTGTAAAGGATAATCTGGTGTGGGGGGATTTTCTTGAAAACCTTCGTGTCGCATCTCTGGAAGATACTGAACCTAAATACCAAGTTTGGTGTTTAGCTGACTGTTCGTTTCTGAGTTATGCTGTTCACAGACACATACGGCCATGGCTCCAAAAATGCTTTTTTTGGATTCAGGGGTCTCAAAACATGTATTTCCAGTGAAATCTCGGTATCGAATTTTTGGGTGGAGTACAATACTTCCCCTGCTTACTGTACGTAGTAGAGAAAGTAAAATTACTCGAACATTCCATCTCATGATTTCTCCACCTCTAAAGGGCACTAGTAAGCTGACAGCATTTCCAGAACTCGGAAGACTGTCGGGAGGGGGAGTTAAGGAGGTCAGATCTTTCGCCAACGTTTCACATCCTGTTTCAAATCCTGTTAGGGATTTTTCGTCGTTATTAGGAATAGTTGGGACTGTACAAAATTACAACAATGAGTGATAAAATTGAGGATTTACCATAAAAATTCTCTAGATCATCTTACAATAATTTTTAAAGAACGGGGAGCGGTAAATAAAATTAATTAAGTCTTCATTCGAGTTTACAAAGCTACTCGGTATTATTACATAAGCAGTGCTTGACATCTCTCACTTCTCTTAGTGAAAGGGGAAAATTCAGATACTCAGCTGTTCTTAGGAGAGCTCATAGGTTAAGGAGGTATTCTGCGAGAAACCTAATATTTGGTAGATTGAAGGGAACCCTACCCTCAAAATGCAAAATGTAAGAATTTTCAGTGGATATGAAAAGATGTATGTAGTTGATACATCTAATGTATATTCCGTAGTGTTTACATTTCAGTTCAGCTTTTTACACTTTGAGATATTAATATTTGAAAAAATCTTGGCTTATTTTGGAAAAGGCACCTCTCCAAATGGTTTTACCGCGAAAATTTGTTAAATATATTATTTCATTTTTATACAAAAAATACAGATATATTTTTTAGAAATAAAATTATCTTTGAATTTCTTTGTTGATCCTTCAAAAATTATACTATAATTTCAAACATATTGGATGAAACTCCACCATGCGAAGTATTTACAATGAAGGAAAATGCTGAAAAATTTTCCTGCCCGAAAAGCGGAATGAAACTCCATACCAAACTTAAATTGATAACAATTTAAATCATGTTAAAGGACACTTAAATCTGAAAGAAGTAATATACATAAATTTATTGTAAACCTACAATGTTTATATATATATATTTCCTCTAATGATAAAATTAATGTGACTTTTCAAGATGTTTTTGTTGTAAAAATGTCTCCAATATACAAGCAAAGACTTCATATAAAATTCGATGAACCTGAAGCCATTTTGGAGGAAATTCGTTTTTTAGGTTTTTGTTCTCTTCAAGATCACAGCACAAATATTTTCCCCATCTCAAGCTACTCCTTACATAGAAACATTTTAGTTAGTTTTATTTTCTCAAACTTTCCTAAAATATCCTATACTTTTTGTGTCTAAAATGCTTCGCATCTTCCACTTTAACTATTTTAATCCCCATCATCTGATCATTTGAATTACTTGAGCGAATGCTATAAAGCACGGTAATACCTAGTTTAAAATGCCTTCTTTTGACTTTGATTTCTCTTAAATACTTGCAAATTAGAGCGTTCTTCACAACGCATTTTAAAAGCAACTTGTTCAAATCTTCAGCAGACATTGAGAAAGAATTAATTTTAAGAAAAGTGGCATTTGAGTTTTAATACTCTTTTAAACTAATAGGGATTAGACACAACAATTTTTACTAAGGATAAATTGTGAAAAATTGTATTCAAAGGGTTGAACTTTTTTTTTACACCCAGCAGTGTGGCAAAAATTATATTTTTATTATTTTAAAAATTATGAGATCGGCATTGTTTGTAACTTCTGATTAATTGACATAAGTAACAAAAATATCTTTAATTATGGTAGAATAGTAGCCGACAAAATTTTGCAGATTTTGCATAGCGTAAAGATTTAGAAATTTCACGTGCAGGAACCTTTAATACTGAAACGAATAAAATTTATATCTTAATTTTCAATAAATAGTCTGTGAAGCTAGCTTTATTTTGATTGTTTTTCTGTAACTATATAGAACTGGGAAACCATACTACATGGATAAAATATTACTTTGGAAAAAAATCTAGAGCTCATTGAAATAGACAGTTTCTGTCAAATAACGTTAATTTGAAATCATTTTAAATCATTAGTAGACGAATGGTGTGCGACATAGATAAGGTTATGTGATACATGATATTTCTTGCCTTCTTCTTCAACGGATTACCCTGCTCTTTGTAGGATTTAAACCCCAAGGACTTGGGTCTTTACCTGTCGAGGAGCAAGCAAACCGTGGATCACACCATATCCAGGATGGATGTGATCAGCACAATGGCTGGTATGGTGGTGAAGAAGAAAGAAATGAAATGCAGTGATAAAACGGATAATAAGAAAATTCGTGGATCAGATCAGCCAGCCAAGCATTCGCCTAGCGAGCGAGTAAAATCGCCAAAAGCGTTTGATCAGGCTGATTAGCCCCGGTGATTTGAACCTAGGGCCTCCCGGATGCGAGTCGCACACGTTACCGCACAACTTCGCTAGGTGTATTTATTTGCTTGACATGGAGCTGGTTAGGCATGGATGCGTTTTAAAACCCATTTGATATTAAACTATAATGTTTATAGCCCAATTATAAACGCTGTATTGCTTTTTGTTTTATGGCTAATAAACTGGAATTAAACTTCATGAAGTAAGTATATTTGCCTCCAAATAAACAAAACCAAGATGCTATAATCATCATTGGACGTTCAAATCTGGAAGTTGCATTCATTGCGATTCTTTTCCTGTCGCTGCTGGAGCTGAAGTGAACCATAATGACTCAGCGTGTCTCATTTTTACTTTCTCTACTACGTATAGTAGGTAGGGGAAGTATTGTATTCCACTCAAAAATTCCATACCGAGATTTCACCGGAAATATATGTTTTGAGACCCCCCGAATCCAAAAAAAGCATTTTTGGAAACATGTCCGTGTGTGTGTCTGTGAACAGCATTACTCAGAAACAAACAGTCGGATAAACACCAAACTTGGTATTTAGGTTCAGTATCTTCCAGAGATGCGACATGAAGATTTTCAAGAAAATCCCCCCAACGCAGATTACCCTTTACATGAAACATATTTCGAAAATTTTAATTTTCTCAAAAATGGCTAACAATTTTGATTAAAATATCGTATATTTAAGATACTTTCATGACAAATAAAATGTATATCTTGAATTTTCTGAGAATGTCTCCAAAAGTATTCTTCATTGTGAACGACTTTTGCATAACTGGTAAACCATAAGAGATAGACAAAATTTTACTAGACAAAAAATGTAGATCGCGTTAAAGTACACAATTTATGTCATATAGATTTTTTGTTGAGTGAACCATTTTCGAGATATTGCTTGTTATTCCCTTAAATTTTTCAATACCTATTTTCTCAAATGGGAATTCGTTATTCATTTTTTGTCTTGGATATGCAAAGAGTATTAATCTGTGGCAAAGAGAATGGTGCTGCACATAGCAAACAGCTATTAAGAGATATGTCTATGCTTAAAGGCTACTGTATTTCTATATTGCCCTTGCAAATACAAAACAAGGGGAACATAGTAGGCCTTAAGAGATAGTCAAATATTTTTAGAACTGGTCGCTATGTGTAAAATGTAATTCTCTTTTCATGTCAAAAGATCGTTTCTGCAAATCCTTATCTCGATTAATATGAAATAGATGGAGAATAAGAGTTTGTAAAAATAGTTTTACAAGAATAGAGAAAGTCATGTGAGTGTAACACATCAGATTTTTTACCAAAACATGTCAACGGTCAAAATAATATTACGTCAAAGAAACCTGCAGTGATATATTGGTATCTGAAAAGTTACATAATGTTTCCAAAGTTCCGATTCAAAATGAGCTAATATTTTTCACTGTAGCAGCTATTATACGTGAGATAACGCTCATTCAGAGCGTTGAAAAATACTTCCTTGGAACTAGTTCAACCGGGTATTTCACACAGCTGGCCGAGACAACGTATAAACAAGTCATGTGTGTAGCAATGAACTGGCGAGAAAAAACGAATAAACACTAAACAAGATATTACTTGAATTGCTTAAAACCACACATAAACTAAGAGTACAAATTTTATATCTCCCATACTATTATACGAAGCCTAGGATATCTTAGAAAAAACAAGAATGTTTACCAAACAATATTTTAGTTAGAACAGGACATTTCCTAAAATTTTTCCTTTTGTAACTTCGAGAGATGCCCGATTTTAATACCAAATTTAGCATTTATTAAAAGTTTATGCGTTAAAGCCACATTGTTCGTGAAGAAAAAATACTTATTTTGTTATTTTTATTCCTATTTTTTTTCTCGATATGTAACGTTTGATCAAACGTAGCTTTACCCAAAAAGAGGGTAGGTACATAAAATTGATTCAGCTTAAAAATAAAGAGCTATGTTTATTATTTAAGTTAACTTACTGCTCGCCCTTAGTACCATATAGTTGTTCTCATTATGATGAAAAATGTATTACAGTGAATGGCAGTGGAACACGGATGCATATATTGGCCAGGTGAAACCTTCATTGGTTATTTAATAACTTTTTGGGCTCTTAATAAGGCTCAGAAGTTGGGCCTTGTGTGCCTAAGCGACGGTCTTCCTTGTGAATGAACGCCTCACGTTGCCTTAGCTTTGCTTACATTATACACGAAGCCCCAGTTGACCGCAAGGCACACCGGGTTCCAAATTCCGCGCCTTAGCCATTAAATAGCCGGAATACACTAACCGACTCGTGAACGGGAGAGGTACTCAAGGCAGGGGAGATACTCTAAACCTAGGCCCGGAACGTTTCATTCCAAAATTTTCTTTACCAATAATTTATCATTGCATTTTAACATCATCAGTGCCCTCGCCTGTGTTGTATGCAACAAGAACGGATCTTAAACAGTATTCAAAACATTCGCGCACTGGCGCACACACACCTTCCGGGTTTATGTGCCTGTAATCAGTATAACTGGAAAACAACAAGAAGAAACGTGACTACCATATTTGTTATTTAAATTCACCACCTTACAAATGCGACAAGAAGATTATCTAAATAAATTACCTCTTATGGTTTATTTTCTTCAAATGGGCATAATAATTTTTATTAAAACACCATATGTTTAAGATGTATGCTTAATTAGTAACATTTATATTTTGAATTTTCTATGAATAACATATGAATTTCTCCTTTGCGTAATTGGTAAACCATCAGTATTCTGTGTATTTGAAACTCCAGTTTGTTAGATCTTTATGTTTTTTCCAGCTTGAATTGTTGTGATAACTTATAAAGCATCTTACATTATCATTATTATTAATATTATTATTATTACTCCTGCCCCACACGGTTGTTTTTACAATTATACACGCAGCCAGATCCAAATTATTCCTAAAATGGAACATTCTTACTTTTATAAAAAATAATCTAGTTTTTCTTAAGAATTCACACAATAAAATCAATTTATATTAAAAATGTATTCGTCTTCGAAAGACAGTTAAGAAATATGTTTTACAGAACATAGCAATATTAATTTTTTTCCGACAAGATGTTTTTTAAACACCATTTCCAACTTCTATTTACTTTGAAAGGCAGTTTGGTGGCAGGGTATTTACTTTAAATGAAGAAATTAAAATTCAAGTCCCTCCCTTACCGAGCGCTGCAGGAGGTAGAGTTTCCTTTAACAAGTTTCTTTACTTAATAGTATTTTACACCTACTGTGCAATTTACTCTCATAATTTACTGTTAGAGAATATGTATGTGTGTAAGCACGCAAAGCATTAATGAAATTAACATAGAAAAAGAGACAGTTAATCAATATGCGACTTTTGCAAGCCCCCGATTGCAACGTAATGTTAAACAAGCACAGAAAATCTAATGTTTGTGTTGGTGTTATTGAAATGACATTTGAAACAACGTTATATTCTTTTAGGGGACACATTTTTACTTTCTCTACTACGTAAATAGTATCACCCAAAAATTTTATACGAATATTTCAACGGAAATACATGTTTTGAGGTCCACTAAACAAGAGTTTTAGAAAAATGTCCGCGTGTGTGTCTGTCAACAGCATAACTCAAAAACGAAAAGTTGGACAAATACGAAACTTGGAATTTTGGTTCAGTACCTCTAAAGATGCGACACGAAGATTTTCAAGAAAATCTCCCCCCCCCCAAACTACTGCTTTACATGGCTCTAACGATTTTGATATAAATATCGTATATTAAAGATATTTACAATAAGAATAAAATTTATATCCTGAATTTTTTGGGAATAGCTACTGAGTCCTACTTATTCGGAAGGAATTTTGTATAATATTGTATAACTGGTAAACGTTAAGAGATAGACGAAAATGTACTGCACAAAAAATGTAGACTTTCTTAACACACACAATTTATTCCAAATAACCTTTTTTGTGCCACGAGCCATTTTCGAGATATCCGTTATTAATGGTTCGATTTATACAATACCTAGCCATTTTTTTAAAGTCCGGTCGACATTCAGTTATTTCCTGCGATTCTAATGAAACAGTATGAAATTTTAAGGCGTCCAGGATATAGCGTTCAGTTTTTATACATTTGACTATTGCTGTTCCCTTTGTAACTATATCCAAATGTTTAATGCAGCTATTTCTTTAAAAGTTTATTTGGATTAAAATGAAGTAGATATAAAAACAAGCTTTAATAAGACTAGTTTGTATACCCACTATTAAACGATAATTTTAATTACTGGGATCATACAGGTCGTGGCTTTGACTTAAAAGACTATTGAAAACGCCATAATCGTTTAATTTCTTTAAATGAACATTTAGTTTAATATTTAAAACACTGAAACACATTTACATTTTTTCCAATTAAAGAAAACCTCTCCCCGTCTGTCACTAATTGAACCCGAAACTTCTGGAGTGTGCAAAATACGAATATTATTTATTGTTTCACTACAGTTACATTTAGAGTACAGAGCCGCAATACAGAGCCAAATATTTTTCAGTATAAGCAAATATTAAAGTTCAATTATTAATTAAACTCTTAATGTTCCTGTAAAAGTTGACATCCCTCATATTATGTAGGCATAGGAATTTCTGAACGTTAAATCCAAGATGAAAGGAAATGAAGTTGAACTGTGACTGTACTTTACGCAAAGACATCGAAGGTTACAAACCACCTCCATCCCTCGTACAGTCTGTTGGCGCTTGCAAATGACACTTACCAGAACGTGTTTACCTGCCCTTCAGTGACTCATGGCCGCTGCTGTTTACATTCTTTGTATTGACGTAAGGTGTGGCTGTAGTTAACTTGAATCCAACTGTTTAATAATTCCTTTGACTGCCCATAAGTTGATGCGTATGTGTCGAATTTTGTGGCTTAGTTGGTTGAGCACTGGCATTTAGTCTACAGTTCGATACGCCAAAGGGCGGTGTTATTTGAGCGTGCTTAATTGCAACGGTCACATGTCAATGCATTCAATTACAGGTAGCAGAATCTCTGTGAGACAAAACTGTGGCACATCGAATGATCTCTATATGCTTGTGATTACCTGCCATTTGAAATTCGAGCATTAACACAAAACGGTTATCTCCTCGTATAGAAATCCTTCAGACTTCGAAAAAAGCTGTATAACCAAACGTTTATTTTATATAAAAAGTAGTTTCCTTCGTATTTGATGTAAATAATATATTTAAAACTACGACAGTTAGGTTTAACTTTCAGTTAAGCCTGCTTTAACTTGCTAAACAAAATAAATCTGTCAAAATGTGCCCAAAATAAACATTTACAACATTTCCTAATGTTTTAGATAACACTAGTCTGCATGATATAGGATGACTGAAAACTAATAAGTGATTCTGACTCACTTTTTGTGCTGATTTCAGAACTGCTTTTAGTCTTTTCTATCACGTACAGTTTTTTTTTACAATTTCACTTCTAAAATATAGAGATATAAAGATATTGCTTCCGCCACTACATATAAAATTGGGCTTGATGAAGCAATTTGTAAGGGCTCTACCACAGGATGGACTCTGCTTCATGTACGTTTCCAAGAAATTTCCCTTCATTACACAAGACAAATTAAAGGCTGGAATTTTTGTTGATCCTCAAATAAAGAAATTGATGAAGGATGAAGATTTTGAGAAGACAATGAATGAGAGAGAAATAGAAGCATGGACCGCTTTCCGATCAGTTACTGAAAACTTCTTAGACAATAACAAAGATCCTAATTACAAGTCCATTGTCGAAACAATGTGGAAAGTTTCAAGAAGATGGGTTGTAACATGAGTGTAAAGGTGCATTTTCTGCATTCACATATCGACTACCTTCCAGAAAATCTGGGACATTATAGTGAAGAGCAGGGTGAACATCTTCACCAAGATATTAAGGAAATGGAGAGGAGGTACCAGGGGAGATAGAATGAAACTATGATGGCCGACTACTGTTGGATGTTGAGAAGGGACGGTTATCTTCAAGTATCTGCAAGGAAGTCAAAGAAGAGACAGTTTGAATAAAATTAAATGAAATAATTTGGCTTCATGTTTTGTAAAATGTAGTCATGAAATAAATTAGGGGAGTTCTTGAGAGTATTCTTAAAATGTTTCTTGAATAAAAACTTACCTTGTGTGAAAGCTATTTGAATACTTTTCTACTCTCATTAGTAAAATTGTCAAAACATTACTTATTTTGTGTAAAAACCTGACGTGATAGAAAAAAGTTATTTCTGGAATCAGCATAAAAGTTTGATTCAGGAACACCTACTTTTAAGAAATCATCTGACAAAAAGTTTGAAAATGCAGACTAGTGTTATAGATCAGGACTGCCGACAAAAATGACTCTCGATTACGTTTGTACTCCTTCCGCCTTTCCGGCTCTGGTTAGCGGTCGCTCTTATTTCTATTTGCATTTTGCTAGCCAAGCCGAAAACGGCTCGCGCTGAGATCCCAAGGGAATCTAGCAGTCCAGACTTATGTTCCACAGAAAACGCGTGGGTGCGCAGCACAGTGTTAACGATCAATTACTACTCCCACGACCTCGGAATACTGATGAATTATGGGAACTCGGTGTAGATGATTCATGTGATGTTAGACATAAGAGACGAATGTGTGCAATGATCTGTCGCTAACAGAATGCATTGATGAAATATGTACAAAGAATCTGTAAATAGCTATTGCGAAATCGCCATTAAGACTTTCTCTAGCCGTTAAAATTTATTACCATCAATGTGTACAGCTTATAAAAATTAAATATTACTCCTTATATCTTCTTGCCATTAATCACGTGCTTGACAGAAATAGTTTCAGAACATAATTGGTTCCTGTGAAAGGAGGTCAGGTGGAGGCTAAAACCCCAGATTGATAAAAATAAATGGGTTTCGATCTCACCAATGAAAAAATGAAGAACTGTCAACATTTTACTGAACTTCCTTACTAACGCCTGAAGAAGATGGTTGCTTCGTTTTGTTATTTGCCCCAAGCTTTGGGAGACAATTTGAAGAAGGTTTGTTGCTGCTACGTATGGACAGTCAGTTTGAAGATGATGTATTATATTTCGGCTGTTGGGGAGCCGAACTTGAAGTAGTTGCAACCGCACGTATGGTAAAAAGTTTCCGGTAGCCTTCGTCCCAAAAATTTAAAAATAATAACTTTGTAATTTGACTGTTTCTTTAAATATTATATATTTACGTTTGCCTCGGCTGCGTCAGTATTTATTTTTAAAGACACGAATATCTTAGCAGGGAGGTGGTGCGACTGAGGAATGTAGGCTTACACAAATTTTAATCTTTTATTCACTCCTTTTTATTAATTCTTGACACTATTTAAATAACACTTCACAGATATAGAGAGCTGCAAGATTCTTTTATTAAATACTTGCACATTTTAAACACGTAAACTACGTATTAAGTTTCTCGAGGACACATCTCGCGTCCGGTTAGGAACACTGTCTGCAAGCAAAGTGTCCAGTTATGAGCGCTGTCTACAAGCAACTGACTTTATTTCTACCGCCTAAATTTGTAAATTTCTGCATTTCAAGTCTCTGATTGGCTAATCCTAGTCCAATAGAATACTTTCATTTAACTAAAGCTTTTTCTGATTGTTGATTGACTATTTTAGAAGCTGTCACAAAAATTATATTATTGCTTCCAAGAATTACAAGTAGTATTCTCAAACTTTCAAATTCATTATTGTCTCAAGGTTACCTCATTGTTACCTCACTGTTAGCATTTTAACCTATTATTCTCACAGCTTCTACTTATTAAATTATGTAATACATTCACATAACATTATTACAGATGTATATAATAATATAAACATATACAATGACTTTAATATACACTTTTAATGTATTGTTACATACACATATTGCTTTAAGGTGGGCTGTTATTGAATTATATATAATCAGACTGAAATTATTTAAGTGTTAAAAATACTGCTCATACCTCAGGTTTTACAACTTCACAAAATTATTTCTCCATCATTTGAACTTATATTTGGATGATGTCAGATATAATATAAACAATCTAAATGTATACTCTCACATTAATTCCTCTACCCATTCTTCTGCAAACTATTCTTGCAAAACCTTATTATTTTATCTACTTCTTGTATATGCAGATAAACCTGCATTACTCATTTACACATTTCGCTACAGGTTTAAGAAGAATAAGTAGGCTAAAGCGAGTCACGGTAGCTATGTTATGGCTTTGAAATTTGTTCTCCTTGCGATTTGCAGTTGAGAAAGTTATAATGTAATTGCAGATTCAAACCAATAACATAAATATCTCGGACATGGTTAACGCCAAAAATAATTTTATTTAACATAAACTGCGTGATTTAACAGGATCTACACATTTTGTGCAGCAAGATGTTGCCTATCCCTTGCGTTTTAACAAAGTTCTTCTGAATGAAATGGTCTTGACAGGATATTCCCAGAAAGTTCAAGCCCTACATGTTATTTGTCATGCGAATGTTTTAAACATATATTATTTTAATTGAAATCTTTACAGCCATTCTTGAGCAAACCAAAAATAAAAAGGATATTTTGGAATGGGGGACTTTTTTCAAAGTATTCGTGTCCTAGGTACCGAACTTAAACACCAGTTTCGTATTTAACCGACTTTTAGTTTCTTTGTTATGCACAAACATATTCAAACACATGGATCTTATTCTACAAATGTTGGTTGGAGTTAAGAGGTTTTAAAACATGTATTTCCGGTGGCATCTCGGCGTCGATTTTTGAGTGGAATACAATACTTCCTCTACTCACTATAAGCACCATAGAGAAAGTGAAAGAGGCATAAAACATAATTTTGTAAACGCCACATATGAAAAGGGCGAAAAATTAGAACAATTTTCAAAAAATTATAACACTAAAGAAATTAAAAAGTGGAATACTAAAGAATATGTAATATAGCTTATTCTTTCCGCATATTAAAATGACCAATTTTATCTATCTTGATCTACCTACTAAAATATTTTAAATTGAAACAAATGATTTCTGAAATAATGTTGTCATTAGTAGAGAAACCATGAAAGAACTTTCAGGATTTAATAGTGTATTAATTTAAAAGTAAGGATTACGTAGGGAACGATTTATTTTCAATTGATGGTGATATTATCTGGAAATATTTTTAAAATTGTCGTGATTTAAGTATATGAAGAGTAATATTTTTAAATACTACTACTTCAGTGCAGATTCTGTGGAAAACCATACAAAGGTGTTACAATTAACGTAAGTAAAGCCCATCATGCAGAACACAGGAAATACACTGCATCTAAATATGGAGATTCCCAGCTCTCCGATTGCAGTAATAATCATATAGTAAACACTGTTTCACAAACAGTTTCAAATGCTAACATTTCTATTAAAAATAGTCTAAAAACGACGTTACTGAACCTAACCTTCCAATAAAACCGTAGAAAACAAAATTGAAAGCGATTTGTCTAATAATCCTGTTGGCTTAAATAACCTTATTTCCGAAATACTTATTTTTCTCTCAATCAATTTCATCTCTTCCTGGACAGAAACATCTTGCAATAAAATACTACAAAATTCGCCGTAAACATAAAATAAATAAGCGACATGTTTACTCTGAGACCTCAAATCCTAGAAGACGTTTCCAAACGGGAGAGAGAAAACGGATGAGAAAAATACTCTTATGCATCTGGACCAGTATAACTTTTATAACAGACAGAAGGTATTACGTCAGATCGTGAACGAAGGGTTAGTACCAGTAACCATTTAAATATATATCTCCAAGCAATTTTACATCACTTGACTCACCCAGCTAATGTAATATAAATTATATACCTAATATTTTGGAAATTACACCTGAAGAAATAAATATGTATTGCATTTTCTAAAATTAAACCAGATACTACTCCTGGACCAGACAAGGTGACTGTGCGAGTATTAAAACACCTCAAAGCATCTAGATGTTTAGCCTTACTTCCCACGGTAATGCTTGGCTTTGATGTGGTCCCTAAGGACTTAAAAAAGAGCTAGATTTATTTAAATTTATAAGGGTGGAAATGCAAACGATTTAAGGAACTAAAAACCTATTACAATTATCTCTATAATAAGAAGAATTATTTATCATCTTACGTAATTACGTAATATATACATCCTTCTCTTGCTACTAGTGTGGCTTTATTTCAACGTCTGGTACTCATATTAATACCTCTATCATTAACGGATGTTGAATTCAGCTAAGGATAAAAAGTTTGATTGTAGATGTGACCAAAGCTTTTGATTCTATAGGGTATGAACGCACAACACGATCTCCAGCATCGATAAATATGTCCGGAAGCTTGAGAAGTATGATTATTAACCTTTTGTTTAAAAATATAATACAGATTGAAACAATTAAAGGCAAAATTAAAACTAATGAAGCTTTTAAATGAGTTCCTCAGGGTTGACCACTCTCTGCGACGCTTTTTAATTTGTCGCTGGATGGAATTTTGAAGGATTTGACCGATGATAAATTGTCTGAGGAATATGAATTTCAATTAAGCCTTGGTTTAGCCTTACTATCAGCCTTGGATTTTGCTGATGACATTTCTTTAATATCACGAAGTGAAAAAGGAATCCAATTGCTCTTCAGTCTAGCTGAGGCTAAATTGAATTCCATAGGTCTTCAAATAAACCAGCTATAAGCATGTCTATCTGCATCAATAATTATATTTTTTTCTTTAACTGTAGAACTTCCTTGGATGTTTCAGTGGTAAATTGTTTAACTGAAAAAGAAGAATATATAAAATGTCTGGGTGTTAACATCAATGATTAAATCATATTTAATGAAAATTGCATCATCTCTACTTTTCACAAAAGCATCTCCAAGCTTTGTGCTTCACCCTTACTTAAGCCTGATCAAAACTTTCAATTATTAATCAGTACATCTGGCCCAGCCTTTTATATCGATTACAATGTGCACCGCTGCAAAAACTGTCGTCCTCCGTGGTGTAGTGGTTACCATGCTAGCCTATAGTTCCCGAGGTCGCCGGTCCAAACCCGGCGGAGGCCTATGGATTTTTTCGGGCGTTAAAATCTGGTGGTCCGTGACGTAGATTTACTGCACATAAAAGAGCTCAAGCCTAAAAAAAGAGGCCTCTGAGCAAAATTACCGGTCTATCACGGCCAATATAGAATGGGACGTGAAGAAGTAGTTTACTAGCTCCACGTATGGACGCCAATTTGAGAAAGAACGTATTTTGTTGTAGGAGTTGTATTGTTATTTGCCCCACGTATGGAAGCCAATTTGAAGAAGGTGGTTTGTTACGTTGTTTGCACCACGCTTTGGGCGTTAATTTGAAGTATTTTGTATTGAAGGAGTTGTATTATATTTCAACTGTTGGGAAGCCGAACTTGTAGTGGTTGCAACTGCACATATAGTAAACACTTTCCGGTAGCCTTCGCCCAAATGTACTTTCAGGCGGCCTTTGCCCCAAGCTTAAAAAAATATTAACTTCGTAATTTGACTGTTTCTTTAAATATTATATATTTATGTTTGCCTCGGGTGCGTCAGTATTATTGTTAGAGACACGTTTCTCTTAGCAGGGTTGTGATGCGACAAGAATGTAGTCTTACACAGATTATAATTTTACTTCACTCCTTTTAATAATGCTTGATACGATTTAAATAACACTTCGCTGATATAGAGAGCTGCGAGATTCTTTTTACTAATTAATTACACTTTTTAACACGTAAACTTACTTTTCGCCACACACGAATACATATTATATTTCTCGAGGATGCACAAGCAACGCATCCAGTTATGAGCACTGTCTGCAGGCAACTGAATTGATTTCAACCGTCTAAACTTGTAAATTTCTGTATTTCAAGTCTCTGATTGGCTACTCCTAATCCAATAGAATACCTTTAATTAACTAAAGCTTTTTCTGGTTGTTGATTTGCTGTTTTATAAACTGTCACTAAAATTACATTATTGTTGCTCCAATAATGACTAGTATAACTATTAAACTCTCAAGCTCATTATTATTTCAAGGCTACCTCATTGTTTCCTCATTGTTAGCAACTTTTAATTTATTATTCTCACAGCTCCTACATTATTAAATTACGTAATGCATTCACATAGCATTATTGAACATGTTTACAATAATATAAGCATATGCAATGACTGTTACATACATTTTACAAATTATTACATACACATATTGCTTCAAGGCGGGCTGTTATTGAATTTATGTATATATATATATATATAATATATTTTGATTGAAATCATTCAAGTGTTAAAAATACTGCCATCAGACGTTAGGGACCACAGCAGTTAAATAGTGTACATAAATAAAACTCAATTTAATTTCAATGCCGCAAAAACTGAGACCGGGCTATCTGCAGGATATGGACAAAATAATTAAGGGCGCAGCTAAGGAATCATTTGTTTACTTCATGATTGCCCAGACTGTAAGATCTACGCTCTCAAACGATTTTGTGGCTTGGTCTGATGAGGGCTACTTGGGAGGCTTACATTCAACAGAAATATCTGCAACACCTTAATTAATACTGAAGATCTTCATTTGCATTGTTCAGGAACTTTGGGAACGAAAATTCTTCCGCCTTATCTAGGCTAGATATATTAGCTCCCAAAGCAATAGAAAAGGTCTCTCCTCTTATGAATGGACTAATACCCTAAAGAGGTCCAGCAACACAGCCGCAGTTCGCGCAATACCGGGCAGAAGTTTCAGCACAACCCGTTGTTGTTTTCCAGAATGCAGCGAGATTGAAACCCTAGGTCACGTGCTGGTTCATGCCCAAAAATTGAACTGCTAATTAACACCAGATAACATAAACTTCGAAGCTCTTTGGCTTCTTCACTCAAATCCATGGGTTGGGAGGTATACGAAGAGGTTCATTGCATGTTTTCTAAGGATTCATCCAGAAGAACGGATATCGTTGCACTTAACCGACTTGAAGGAACAGCAGTGGTCATCGACCCTACAATCCGGTTCGAGAGAGATCTACAGCAAGCTGAGAAGGTTGATAAGGAAGAAAAATCGATATACGTGCCATGCCTCCCTAATTTAGCAATGAAATGTCATCCTCCACTTGAAATTTGGTCCATCATCGAATTATTTTTTTGAGATTTGGGAGGTATATCAAATTTAGTCGACATATTTAAAAAGGCTCAAAGTTTCTAAAAATGGTTATATGATATAGTAATTGATATTATCAAAGGTTCTTTAACAATCCTGCGTCACCATTTATATTTTGCTTACTAACTTTTTTCTTGTGAGTAGGTATAAATACCATATATCTCATATCATAATACTTATTGATTTTCTTAGTTTGATTTTTAATTGTAGCTCTTGTGTATTGTATTATTATTTTTATTTAATTATTCTTGTATCTGTAATTTGTTCTTCATTTTCTTTTCTATTCATTTAGTTTATTGTATTTCAAAACCCCTGCGGTCACGATTAGATGTCGGCTGATGTCAAATCATTATTAAATATATTAATACAGGTTACTTTAACACTACTTCTTTACTATCCATTTTCCAAAAGCCAAATGGCATATTCCTCATATTTGCTGGAAAAGAATCTAATTAAATAGTTTTGGACACATCACAAAATGAGTTTAATCCAAACAGCGATTAATGGACAAACAGTCTAGACTGTAATATAGATTTATTACGCATACATCCTCTTTTCTACTATTTCTATTAGTTACGTATTGTAATTACAGGAAGTTATACGTTCCATGCAAACATTTAAAAATTCGATACCAATATTTCAGCGAAAATACACATTTAATTCCTCTGAATCAAAGAGGGCATTTTTAGAAAAAAATACTCATTATATGTGTATGCGTGCGTCTGTGTCTGTCTGCACACACCTATATCTATCTGTATGTGAACAGTGTAACTCAATACGAAAAGTGGGTTGAATGCCGAAATTGATATTTCGGTTCAGCATCTTCCAAGGGTATAACACGAATATTTTCAACAATATCCACCTACCCAAAACTAAACTAGCTTTCATATAGAACACTTTTTATTCTTTTGGATTTTCTCAAAATGAACAACGATTTTGATTAAAATACCATATGTTCAGGATATATGTATTGCAAAGAAAATGTATATTTAAGTTTCTGCAAAAAGCTTGTGAAGGCCTCTTCATTCCGACTTTTTTTTAATTTTGTAAATTGAACTGTGAGGCAGTATTTTTAACACTTAAATGAATTCAGTCTAATTATATAATATAATAACAGCCCACCTTAAAGCAATATGTGTATAAAATAATATAAAATGTATGTAACAGTCATTGTATTAATGTTTATATTATTGTGTACATGTTTAATAATGTTATGAGAATGTATTAGGTAATTTAACAATATAGGAACTGTGATGATAATAATAGGTCAAAGGTTGCTAAAAATAAGGTAACCTTGAGGCAATAATGAACTGGAAGGTTTAATAATACTACAAGTAATTCTTGGAACAACAATAATGTAATATTTTAGACAGTTTATAAATAGCCAATCAACAACCAGAAAACCTGAAAGTTAAATAAAAGTATTCTATTGGAGTAGGATTAGCCAATCCGCGACTTGAAATAGATGAAATTTGCAAATTCAGGCGGTAGAAGCCAGTTGCTAGTAGACAGCGTTCCTAACCGGACGCAAGACGCGTCCTCGAGAAGTTTAATACGTATGCAGTGTGAGACGAAAATTAATTACGCCGAGTATATTATAAAATTTACGTGTTAAAAAGTGCAATTAATAAACAATCTCACAGCTCTCTATATAAATGAGGGGTTATTTAATCGTATCAAGGATTAATAAAAAGAGTGAAGTAAAAATTATAATCTGTGTAAGCCTACATTCTTTAGCCGTATCACTCCCTGTTAAGAGAGACATGCATCTACAAATTAATACTAACGCAGCCGATGCAAACCTAAATATATAATATTTAAAGAAACATTAAAATACAAAGTTGAAAGTAAATTTGGGGCGAAGACCACCGGAAAGTAAAATTGGAGCGAAGACCACCGGAAAGTGAATATTGAGGCGAAGGCTACCGGAACTTTGTACCATACGTTGGGCAGTTACTTCATCAATTTTGGCTCCCTAACAATGGAACTACAATACAACTCCTAAAACATTATTCCTTCAAATTTAAACTGATATATTATGAGAGATACAAAATTTACCACAAAAATGTCGATGTTATTGAAATACAACATTTGTGTGAAATAAATTGTTTTGCTACAGTAATCATTTGCGATATATTGTTTGTTATTGGTATGCATTTTTAAATACTTTTCCTTTTCTTGACGTGTAAGTTACTACTAAGTTTTATTCTCGTGGCTATACAAGGAATATGGAATTTTAAAGCCACCGTATAGTGACTAGCTTTTTAGAAAGATTTGGCTATGGCTTCAGCCTACCCTATTCTTCTTACGTCTACAACGAAGTGTGTAATAGAATTATTTCTCCAAATGTTTAACATGAAGTAGACAGAACAAAAAGCTTTAGCAAGAATATTTCATAGGAGAGTGGATAGAAAAGTTATGTGAATCTTAAACAATAATTACATCTTAGAGTGTTATTGTACTAAGAGAGTAGACAGATTCTCTGCGTTTAAATCTAACTCTGCTTCTCTGTCATCTATTTAACTCTTCCAAGAAGTTACTGTTTTATAATGGATTTTCCTTGGATAAAAGATTGTCAAAGAAAGAAGACGAAGAAGTTTTCTAACAGATGAATGAGAACGCAAAGAACCCCGTCACAAATCCAACTTCAAAATAAACCTTATGAGAAAACCAGCATCTACTTAAAAAATTAAACTCCTTCTTTTTTATTCACTTCTTCCTTAAGATGAGAATAGTAATGTGCGTATTATCAACAGTATTTATTTTCTGAATGCCAAATTTGTTGCATTCTTCTTACATTGTCACATTTTTTTATCTTTGTTATGTTCTTATTCTTAAACTTTGTCAAGCAGACATTCTGATTTATCAAAACTCGGGTAGGATTTAACTGACGTTCACAATTATAAGAAAGTGTATATCGATTAGAAGTAATAAGTACAATAAAATGTTATTTATTGACTTAGTAAAACACTACTCCAATTGGAAAACGTATTATTGAGCCATCTCATCATTATAAACATTCTACTGGATGGCAGTAGTGTGATCAGCTGTTCATTTATTACCACTTGTGCCTATTATATATGATCATTAAACTTTATGAAGAATTGCTAGTTAAAAAGTTGAATCATTTTCATATTTACAGTTTGAAATTTTGACAAACAAAAACAAATGTGGATAAACACAAATAAATTTTAGAGAGGCGATGAACATTGTGGAGATAGGAAGTCATGATTGCTTCAAACTCATCATTCCGTACCGTTTTATTAGTCATAATTATTGTGACATAGTAGGAGTGAAATAGTCAACATAAAAGGTTAGCGGCACATGTGTCTACTCTAAAACTTCCCACTAGCCAATCTTTAAAACAGGTATCCATCCTTATTAGAGAACCGGCAAAGAGTAAGTTAATTAATTTCTTCTACACTCATCGAGTGTAGGCTAAGCTTGTAAAGGAAGATTCAGACTGAAAAATTAAATGCCATAGCCAGGATATGAACCACCGTACTTTGGCTTACCGTGCCGCTGCTTTAACCACTGAGATGTCATAGCAATATGTCGGCAGAACATTATATGTGTGTGTGCGTGCGTGCGTGCGTGCGTGCGTGCGTGTGTGTGTGTGTGTGTATGTAATGTAATGTATGTATGTAGTTTATTGTACACATTCCAAGTTACAATTTACAAATTTAGTTACATTTATTTACATCTACTTTATTACGTGCATGCCTGGTACCCTACCTTGTGTTGTATAGTCAGTGTAGCTCCCTGGCCCCCAGCACTGCTGTGTAACCTTTACCTCTATTTGCTACAGCTTCATTACAATTTAGTTCATTTTATCTTACCTCTCTCCCTCTCCTTCTCTGTTGCTCTCTTTGACTCCTAATCCATTTTCTCTTTCATTTTTATTCAAATATCCCCTATTTTCCTATTTCTTACCCTTTGCTTGCCTGTTAGTATTTTCAGTGCAACTAAATCACCCTCCATATTATTGCATTTTGGTCGCAGATTTTTCCCCTCCATTTTTTAAATCCAGTTAGATAATGTTCTACACATTCCTTCCCAGCAAAAAATTTACATATCCCTTTATCATTAGCTCTTAAACCATATAAAAATATCGTTCCCTTCTCATCCAGCTAAATCTTTTTTCCTCTTGTATTACATTGCTCTGTGTATGCTTCTCTTCCCCATTCTTTTTTTTTATTTTCCTGTAAAATTTAAAAAAAAATTGTTATGTATACTTCCCCATATCTCCTGCATTTCAATATCTTCATCCTTTCCCTGACTTGCTCCAAAAACTTGGACTATTCCTTTCCCGTTGTAACCATATATATTTCATTCCTATTACTTTCAATGCTTTCAACCCTGCTCCCAACTATTCTCAGTTTATATACTCTCCTGTTGTACCAAGCAGCTTCTTAATATAAGAGTCTCCTTCTCTCCTTGTCAAACATTTATACAAACATTTTGTCATTCTGTCCATCGCTGTAGCTTTCCTTCTTATTTCTCCGGAGTTGATCACGACAAACATGGTAGTTCTTTGCAAAATAACCTGCAACTCTGGACCACCTTGATAGTTAAATCTGATCCCCTCCCCCATATTTCCGCTCCGTACAACATTCTTGCTTCCACCATAGCCGTATATACCCTCTCCAATCATTTTTATACATTTCCAATTTAAATTTACATGTTCGTACAGGCAGGGCGTTAAATACTTCAAGGAATTCACATTGATTTCTTTATATTCTCTCATTTGTGTAATGAAATATGCAACCATTTATTCCTTATGTGTACTATTATCATTCATATAAAAAACAATTCTTCTATGAATGTCACGCCCTTCATGTTAAATGTTTGGTTATAAATGGCTCTAAATTAAGCAATATACCACAGCACACCTGCTCCAGAACTGGGTCTGGATAAAATAGCCGGAGGATATAACTTAATAATATGGATATATGTATGGATATTATTATTAGATATAATAATATCGAACTATAAAACAAGATTTATGTCATTTCATTGTAAAACATACCCAATATTTAAAATAGAAATCAAGTATATTCTTGAACAGATACCAAGTATTAATTATTTACATTATAAGCTTAAGTCAAAAGCCAGACATCAACTTAGAGCTACACAAATGCTTTAAGCTCTGTTTAATAATTCGAAGAAATGTTATCAAACAGAAGAGTAAACAAACTGAAACTTCATAAAACAATGTCTCACTTTGTTACGGTTGTGGGAACGTGATAGTTAACAAGACAGGAAAGAAGGAAAACAGAATTTGCAGGTATGAAATGTCTCAGACCGTTAGCAAGATACATTAACCCTGTAATACCTGAATTAAGTTCCACGTGGAACAAGAAAGTAAAATCGAGATTATGAACTCAGTATTGGGAAGTCTGCCTGATAACGACATCATAAGCTTTGTTTGACCTCTACACCACCATTTTATTGCCAGCTTGTGACAGTATTTCTAGACAGCATTTGCAGCACTTGTCTTGTTCTATCATTTTACTACTGCACACATCTTCTATGATTCCGGATCTAAATTCCTTATTGTCTGTACAAAACCTGTATCAGATTTCACCTGAATTCCAAAGTTCCTATGCTTCCATAATAAATTAAATTGGTGTGATTTGGCGGCGTCAGGTATTAAGGGAACTGATCAAAAGGGAAATTATATAGGAAAAGAACTACAGATGTACAGCCTAACAGAGTGTATAACTGTAAGTAAAAAATAACACCAACACTTGACAATAATACTGGATTTCAGATTACCAGCTAAAAGCGTGTAAGGAGTGAGAAAGACTCTTATCAGAAAGAGGCCTCTAATCCTTGTTGAAGAGGAAGACGGCTGTTTATATTGCAAATCAGTTTTTGTAATAAGTGCACCAAGAGTAGAAAAAATAAAAACAACATATATTCAAATACGCATGCCATATCATAGCTCAGCCCCGGAACAGCTTAAAATATGCATAATAACGAATATTTCGGAAACGGGGAACACTAAGAAAAAGGCTCCTTAAAAATTAATGTTATGCCCCATTGGGCTTTACACTTTTTCTGAAGTTAGCTTTTAACATAAAAACCTCGAGATATAACTGGGTTGGAACTTTCATAGTGGCAACACTACTGTGGAAGCAAAACAAGAAAGAAGGAAGTAATTATTTTCCCCTTTAGCATGTGTTTGCCTATGTCTTAATCACCACTCAATAAATGGACTCTCCCTTTCCATTCAAAAGTGCCTGCCCTGTAGCGACTAGAAGATGGATACATATGTGCTACCGCTCTAAACTATTGTGTGTTGTGTGTGTGCGTTTTTACTTTCTCTACTACGTACAGTAAGTAGGGGAAGTATTGTATTCCACCCAAAAATTCGATACCGAGATTTTACCGGAAATACATGTTTTGAGACACCCTGAATCCAAAAAAAGCATTTTTGGAAACATGTCCGTGTGTGTTTCTGTGTGTCTGTCTTTGAACAGCATAACTCAGAAACGAACAGTTGGATAAACACCAAACTTGGTATTTAGGTTCAGTATCTTCCAGAGATGCGACACGAAGGTTCTCAAGAAAATCCCCCCACCCCAGATTACCCTTTACATGGAAGATTTTTCGAAAAGTTTAATTTTCTCAAAAATAGCTCTAACGATTTTGATTAAAATATCATATGTTTAAGATATTTTCATGAAAAATAAAATGTATATCTTGAATTTTCTGGGAATGTCTCCAAAAGTATTCTCCATTGTGAACGACTTATGCATAACTGGTAAACCATAAGAGATAGACAAAATTTTACCACACAAAAAATGTATATCACGTTAAAATACACAATTTATGTCATATACATATTTTTTTGAGTGTACCATTGTTATTCCCTTAAATTTTTCAATACTTATTTTCTAAATGGGAATTCGTTATTCATTTTTTTGTTTTGGATATGCAAAGAGTATTAATCTGTGGCAAAGGGAATGGTGCTGCACCTAGCAACCAGCTATTAAGAGATATGTATGTGCTTAAAGGCTACTGTATTTCTATATTGCCCTTGTAAATATTATTTCCCTTTACATCTACAAGAAAATTAGCAATAAGATAGAGTATGCAAATGTTTATCTCGATTAACATGAAGTAGATGAGAATAAGCGTTTGTAAAAATAGTTTGTACAAGAGTAGAGAAAGTCATGTGAGTGTAACACATCAGATTTTTTTTCTTTTTGTGTGTGTTATTTTCGGATGACGAAGTTATAATTCTGTTTTTTTAATTTTACTGTATTTTTACTGCTTACTTTACTGCTTATTACACCTCCACACTCACAAACACCCATGCCCATGGCAGGACTCGAACCCGCAACCTCAGCTAGTCGGAGCGCCAAAGGTATACGCTCCAGCGACCGCGGCTATGAGGGCCTGCAGTTTTCGCCATGTTCACAAAACAGAAACAAGAAGTGGGTTGAAGCTTGAATGTGCTTGTGGTCATTCAGTAAGACAATGTCATGCAGGTCTCGCTGAAGCATGTGGGGAACTTCGTTACCATACAGAACAGTGACGAGGAGGTTTAGAAATGTGAAAACTATAATGCTTCTTGTGTACGACTGTAATCGCATTATCCTAACACATACCGTACCGCAAGGACAAAATGTCAGTACATAGTATTTCTGTCGTTTTTGAAGCATCATTTCAGACAAGCGTTGCCAAGAAGCGGCGACACTTTTTATGAAATACTCCCATAATTTTGCAACACATCTGTATCATAGCTGGGTTGGGAAGTACTTCTCCATCTACCATATCCATCGGACCTAAGCCCCTGCTATTATGATCTAATACCAAAGATGAAGGAACCGCTTCGTGGAATTCAATCCAGGACTGTTCCCGAGACTCTGTAAGCATCAAATTTCTCCATTAAGTACGAACCCTATGACTGCCGCATTGCTGGCAAAGGGATATTGAAAATGCTAGCGATTACATTGAAAGACTATAGAAGTGACATAGACATGCATCATTCTTGCAATAGTAATCAATAAATAGTTTCCAATACTAAAGTTCCACCCTATGTATGTTATTTTGTGGTGCAGGTTTTCAAAAAGTAAAAGGTATCGATCAAAGTTGTTTGAGGCAATCTTGCGAAAATAGAAAATAACAAAACTATTTCCACGTAAAGCGATGTTTGGATTAGGCGGATATTTTTAAAAATGTTTTCCCCGCATCCTTCAATTATGTATGACACCAGTATAAATCGGGTATTAAATCTGGGTTTTTAGTTTAGCTGTCAAAGATCGTAAGTGGTTCTTTTTACTTTCTCTACTACGTAGGGGAAGTATTGTATTCCACTCAAAAATTCAATACCTAGATTTCACCGGAAATACATGCTTGAGACCCCCTGAATCCAAAAAACGCATTTTTGGAAACATGCCCGTGTGTGTGTCTGTCTGTCAAGCTGTCTGTGTGTGTCTGTCTGTGAACAGCATAACTCAGAAACGAACTGTCGGATAAACACCAAACTTGGTATTTAGGTTCAGTATCTTCCAGAGATGCGACACGAAGGTTTTCAAGAAAATCCCCCCACCCCAGGATACTCTTTACATGGAAGAGTTTTCGAAAATTTTAATTTTCTCAAAAACGGCTCTAACGATTTTGATTAAAATATCATATGTTTAAGATACTTTTATGACAAATAAAATGTATATCTTGAATTTTCTGGGAATGTCTCCAAAAGTATTCTTCATTGTACACAAATTTTGCATAACTCGTAAACAAAAGTTTACTACACACAAAATGTAGATCGCGTTAAAATACACAATTTATGTCATATACATTTTTTTTTGAGTGAACCATTTTCGAGATATTGCTTGTTATTCCCTTAAATTTTGCAATACTTATTTTCTCAAATGGGAATTCGTTATTCATTTTTTGTCTTGGATATGCAAAGAGTATTAATCAGTGGCAAAGGGAATGGTGCTGCATCTAGCAACCATCTATTAAGAGATATGTATGTGCTTAAAGGCTACTGTATTTCTATATTGCCCTTGTAAATATATATTCCCCTTATTTTTATGTCCTGGACATGCAAAGAGAATGGAATGCGCCACATAGCAACCAGCGCTTAAAATATTTGACTATCGCTTAAAACCTACCATATTCCCCTTGCATCAACAAGAAAATTAGCAATAAGATTGACATCTCGATATCTTGATTAACATGAAGCATATGGAGAATAAGCCTTTGTAAAAATAGTTTGTATAAGAGTAGAGAAAGTCATGTGAGTGTAGCACATCAGATTTTTTACTTTCTCTACCACGTACATAGTAAGTAGAGAAGGCATTGCATTCTACCCAAACGTTCTATACCGATATTTCACCGGAAATACATGTTTTGAGGCCCCTGGTTTCAAAAAAAGCAGATAGCGAGTGTATCTGTGTGTCTGTTTGTGAACAGCAAAAGTACAAAACGTAAAGTCGGATAAATTACAAACTTGGTATTTTAACAGAATCCTCCACACCAAATTACCCTCTAAATGGAACATTTTTTTATAATTTTTATTTTATAAAAATAGCTGTAGCGCTTTTGATCAAAATTTCATATGTTAAACATATTTGTATGAAACATAAAATATGTATCTTAAATTTTCTGGGAATAGCCTGTGAAGTCCTCTTCATTTGCAAGGAACTTTGTATGATCTTGTACAACCGGTATACGCACCATACAAAACATGTAGATCTCTTTAAAACACACAATTTATTTAAATTGTTTGTAGAACACTAGCATTTCTAAGATATCCGTTATTAATGGTTCGATTTTTTTTCAATACTTTTTCATTATTTTCAAGTTCCATCGATTTTCAGTTGTTTCATGCGATTACGTGGAAACAGTATGGAATTTTAAGGCCGGCATATAGTGTCCACTTCTTAAACATTTGACTATCGCTGTTCTCTTTGTATGCTAACAAAATGTGTAACGTAGCTGTTTCCACAAAGGTTTATTTGTATCAAAATGTAATACATAGAAAAATAAGCTTTAGTAAGAATAGTCTGTATACCCACTAATAAACGATAAAGAATAGAGAAAGGCATGTGAATGTATCACATCAGATTTTTAATTTCTCTACCACGTACATAGTAGATAGTGGGTTAATGCATTCCAGTCAAAAATTTGATATCGAGATTTCACCGCAATACCTGTTTTGAGATCCCTTGAGGCCAAAAAAAGCATTTTTAGAAAAAGCTGTGTGTGACTAAGTCTGTTAACAAAATAAGACAAAAACGAAAAGTGGGATAAATACCAAACCTGGTATTTATGTTCAGCATCTTCCAAAGATGTGACACGGAGATTTTCGAGAAAATTACACACTCCCAGCTAATCTTTAGATGGAACACTTTTCGAAATTTTTTCTTTTCTAAAATATGGCTAAAGATTTTGATTAAAATACCATATATTAAAGATATTTACATGACAAATAAAATGTATATATTAAATTTTCTGGGAATAGGTTTTGAAGTTCTCTTCATTCGGAAAGAATTTTGTATAATCTTGTATAACTCCTAAACGTTAATAGATAAACGAAAACGTATTACACAAAAAATGTCGATCTCTTTAAAACACACAATTGATTTCCGATACGTCTTTTTTTTTGTGGCGTTAGCAGTTTCTAAGATATACGTTTTCAAATGTTCGAATTGTTCATTTCTTGGTCATAAGTCTTTCAACATTCAGTTGTTTCTCGCGATTGCATGGAAACAGTATGGAATTTTAAGGCCAGCATATAGTGTCCAATTCTTAAATATTTGACAGTCGTCGATCCCTTTGTATCTATAACGAAATGTGTAATGTAGTAATTTCTGCGAATTTTTATTTGGATTAAAATTGCGGCGTGATTATGTTTATTTATTTATTGAGCCCCACGTTTGGGCGCCATTTATGCGACAGTTTATATGTATATGTGTTTACTTGTGCTTTGCCCCACGTTTGGGAGCCAAATATGCGACAGTATTCTTTGTTAAGTTTGAAAGAATGCTACTGTTTATTTGCCGCACGTATAAAAGACAATTTGTCACGGTCACTTCGTGTTATCTTTTACTGAGCGCCTATTATTGTATTTAATTTTTTTTGGTTCACTGTCCTCCGGCTAGCTATGATCTCTCGGTCAAGCAAATCTCTTAATCAAGGTGTGTAAACGGAAAGGAGTTTTTATCCAAAGATAACACTGATAAAAGAATTTGTTTTATACTTTTATTGTCGTAACATATTATGCACTTTCACATATTAATCTTGACACTCGCCAAACTGAAACTGTTATAATAACTTATTTACTGCCCATTATTAATTCGCGTACTTCAACTTTTTGTGTAATTAACTTTACGACACTTGAGATCTTTCATAACATTGCTACGCGTAACCTGCGAATCGACAAACTATGCTATGTATTCATCATGACTGTTTTTGTTAAACCCGACGACGTGTAATGTACAAATGTTTCCGATGAACTGGGAGGAATCTACCTCTGACTTAGCTCTTTTTATACTCCTACACCCCGATATGCCTAAAGATTATAACCGAGCTGCTATTGGTTAATAAAACGCGCCAACATTAGCGTCTATTTTTATATCCAATGAAAATTATAAACACATACGCTCTAGGGAAAAATGTTCCCGCAAATTCCTAAGAAAAACGCGCCAATATTACGTCATTTGCTCGTCTCTAATAATGATAAACAGCTCACCCCCTCACTACATTATTGCACGCTATTATTGTCAGTTTCAGTAAGGCCGTATAAACCCACTTCTCAACAATGATTACAATCAACAAACATCTCAAATCAATGTCACACAATAATGCATAATCACACTATAATCACTCTTGACATTGACATAATTTGTGATACAAATTACTGCATCAAAATCTAGTAGAAAGAAAAATAAATTTGAGTAAGTATAGTTTCTATAGCCACTAATAAATGATAGAGGATAGAGAAAGTCAGGTGAATGCATCGCTTTAGATTTTTAGAGTACAGTACTTCGACTGCCTGCATAAGCAAGCAGTCGATAAAGCATACTTTTTTAAGTTAAAACCACAAGTAAAAGTCTGAAATCATTATGTTATATGAACATTATAGCCAGCGTATGAGGAATATTCTTAAAAATCTGATGTGTTATACTCACTTTCTCTACTCTTGTACAAACTATTTTCACAAACGCATATTCTCCATATGCTTCATGTTAATCGAGATATCAAGATGTCAATCTTATTGCTAATTTTCCTGTAGATGCAAGGGGAATATGGTAGGCTTTAAGCGATAGTCAAATATTTTAAGAGCTCGTTGCTATGTGGAGTATTGCATTCTCTTTGTATGTCCAGAACATAAAAAAAAATCTGATGTGTTACACTCACATGACTTTCTCTACTCTTCTACAAACTATTTTTACAAACGCTTATTCTCCATCTACCTCATGGTAATCGAGATAAACATTTGCAGACTCCATCTTATTGCTAATTTTCTTGTAGATGTAAGGGGAATATATATTTACAAGGGCAATATAGAAATACAGTAGCCTTTAAGCACATACACATCTCTTAATAGCTGGTTGCTAGGTCCAGCACCATTCCCTTTGCCACAGATTAATACTCTTTGCGTATCCAAGACAAACAAATGAATAACGAATTACCAGTTGAGAAAATAAGTATTGGAAACTTTAAGTTAATAACAAGAAATATCTCGAAAATGGTTCACTCAACAAAACAAAATGTATATGACAAACTGTGTATTTATGTGTATACATTTTTGGTGTAGTAAAATTTTATCTATCTCTTATGGTTTACCAGTTATGCAAAAGTCGTTCACAATGAAGAATACTTTGGAGACATTCCCAGAAAATTCAAGATATACATTTCATTTGTCATGAAAATATCTTAAACATATGATATTTTAATCAAAATCGTTAGAGCCATTTTTGAGAAAATTAAAATGTTCGAAAAATGTTCCATGTAAAGGGTAATCTGGGGTGGGGGAATTTTCTTGAAAACCTTCGTGTCGCATCTCTGGAAGATACTGAACCTAAATACCAAGTTTGGTGTTTATCCGACTGTTCGTTTCTGAGTTATGCTGTTCACAGAGACACAGACACACACACGGACATGTTTCCAAAAGTGCTGTTTTTATTCAGGGAGTCTCAAAACATGTAGGTGAAATCTCGGTATTGAATTTTTGGGTGGAATGCAATACTTCACCTACTTACTATACGTAGTACAGAACGTAAAAAATCAGTGTATTACACATTTTTTATTGTCCCAACATAAATGTATTGTCTGTTTTTTCAGATTTTTTTTCCTGCAGTGTAAGTAGTATTCATTTCTAAGAAGTTTCAACTGTAAAATATCAATTTACATTTTATATTATAAAAATAACGCATATTCTGAAAGAACCACCATAGTGCTTCAAACCTCTGTATTTGATAAACCATCTAAATTACAAAGGCCGCAGGTCATGCTTTTGAATAAAAGAGTGAAATAAAATTAAGTCTTTTTTAAAATGCCGTCTTCACGGTGCTGTTAAAGTTTGCTGCGAGGGCGGAACCGGATGGAGCTATGGAAGGTGCCTGGTCACGCAAGGGGGTGAAGTGGGGAGGGAAGATCAGAGTTTCATTCCCGAGTTGTTTTCATTTTGCTGAAGATTAAAGTGGCACCTCGTAGCCGTTACACTCCTGTTACACGACTTCACAGCAAAATAGCTTGCTTTATAAACACTTCATCTCTCCTTTAACTTGCCATCGGATGTCTTAGAGGGAACAAAAATCCTTAATAAACTGCCTTAACCTCGCTCTAGTTTGCCTCCTGGTAAATATCGTGGTCTGGCATGAATGGAACATTCTATTGCATCTCTAGCGAAACCAGACTTCAACTTCAAAAAAAAAATAATAAAAAAGGACTTTCTTTCCTAAAGTCAAAAGTTATATTAAGAAACCAGCAAAATACGAAATATTACATCCTGGATATCAATGCTAGCGGAATGGTAATTAGTGTTTCAACTATCACAATGAAAGCTATTAATATTTAATAAATGTTTGGCAATATTTGTATATTTGTTCATACGTAATAGGAGTTACAAATAGTTCTATATTGCAAAATATTTTAATCGATTGCAATCATTTGTTTTGGTTATTATATCTTGTAGTACATTTTGGTGAAGTTTTAAACTATCATAAAGAGGGAAACGAAACAGAAATATTAAATTTAACTGAAATTGGAATTTTAAATATCAGCTAAATGTCATATAAAAGAGATGGATAATCAGAAAAATTGTACTTAATGAAAGAGCGCTTTAATAGCTACCTTAATGATTAGAAAGCATTAGGTTTTAAAATCCCTAAGGCTGCAAATACATCACAGAACTTCATTTAAAAAAGTGTGCTTCCTTTTTACTTTTACTAATACGTATCTAGCAGGTAGAGAAGGTATTGCATTCCACCCAAAAATTCCATACCGAGATTTCACCGAAAATACATGTTTTGAAGTCCTCTGAATACAAACAAAAGCATTTTTAGAAAAAGGTCCGTGTGCATGTGTGTGTGTGAATAGCAAAGTCGGATCAATACCAAACTTGGTATTTATGTTCAGCACCTCCTAAAGATGCGTCATGAAGACTTTCAAGAAAATCTCCGTACACCACGCTATCCTTTACATAAAAAAAAAGTTCGAAATTTTTTATTTCCCAAAATCGCTAGAAATATTTATACGGCAAATAAACTTTAATATTGAACTTTCTGGGTAAACGTTAAGCGATAGACGAACACGCATTACACAAGAAATGTAGGCCTCTTTAAAACACATAATTTATTTCAAATATCCTTTTGTGACATTAGGCATTTCCGAGATCTCCGTTATTAATGGTGCGAATTGTTCAATACTTAACCTTTTCTTTTAAAGTCCTGTCAACATTCAGTTTCTGGCGATTCCATTGAAACAGTATGGAATTCTTAGGTCAGCGTATAGCGTCCAGTTCTTAAACATTTGATTATCGCTGTTTCCTTTGTAACTATAAGGAAATGTTTAATGTAGTTTCTGCAAAAGTTTATTTGGATTAAAATGAATTACATATAAAAATAAGATTTACTAAGACTAGTTTTTATACTCACTACTATACGATAGAGGGTAGAGAAAGTCAGGTGAGAGTATCACATCAGATTTTTTACACAATATTGCCAATTATACATCTTATACTTTAATTTACTCAAAAGAAATTCCTTATAGGACTAAAAGAGCAACTTATTTCATATGATTGTTTTAATGTACATTTTTGTGCCCACACTGTACATTAAATGTTTAGCTTCTCCAAGAAATACATTTCCTAATTACTTTTTTACTTTCTCTACTACGTATAGTAAGTAGGGGAAGTATTGTATTCCACTCAAAAATTCGATACCGGGATTTCACCGGAAATACATGTTTTGAGACCCCTGAATCCTAAAAAAGCATTTTTGGAAACATGTCCTTGTATGTGTCTGTGTGTGTCTGTGTTTCTGTGAACAGCATAACTCCGAAACCAACAGTTGGATAAACACCAAACTTGGTATTTAGTATTTAGGTTCAGTATCTTCCAGAGATGCGACACGAAGGTTTTCAAGAAAATCCCCCCATCCCAGATTACCCTTTACATGGAACATTTTTCGAAAATTTTAATTTTCTCAAAAATGGCTCTAACGATTTTGATTAAAATATCACATGTGTAAGATATTTTCATGACAAATGAAATGTATATCTCGAATTTTCTGGGAATGTCTCCAAAAGTATTCTTCATGGTGAACGACTTTTGCATGACTGGTAAACCATAAGAGATAAACAAAATTTTACTACACAAAAAATATAGATCGCGTTAAAATACACAACTTATGTCATATACATTTTTTTGTTCAGTGTACCATTTTCAAGATATTGCTTGTTATACCCTTAAATTTCCTAATACTTATACTTTTTCTCAAATTTGTTATTCATTTTTTTGTACTGGTAATGCAAAGAGAATTGAATACTCCACATAGCAACCAGCTCTTAAAATATTTGACTATAGCTTAAAGCCTACCAACTCCCCTTGCATCTACAAGAAAATTAGCAATAAGATTAACAGCTCGATATCTCGATTAACACGAAGCATATGGAGAATAAGCGCTTGTAAAAATAATTTGTACAAGAGTGTACATCTGTTGTGCCTCTAGGATGTCCGAGTGGTCCCTACAGAGATGAGTATGTTCTCGCATGTATTTTGTGGACCATTTCCAGCCTCGCTTCTCGAAAGGCATCATCATAAGTAGATGTTAAATTATTATCGGAACCATATCGGCACTTACCGAACCTTCGCCTTAATGGTGCCCCACAATGCATTATTAGGTATGATGAGATCCTTGGATGACGCGGTGCATCGTTCTGTTACAACCAGATAGTATTCGTGATGTCTGCCGCTTCTAGCTGCGGAAGTATCCAGCTATATTTATTCTTTATTATTTTTCTAGTAGTGTTTAATACCCCTTCTTACTACATATGGCACCATAAGCGGCGGACACCGATGATACATGAAATGAAATGTGAAGTAGAAAATGGTCGGCAAATTTGAAGCTGTTTACTTTACCTGCTTCGTTGTTGATTCTGCTGCCGTGATCTCGTAGCTCGTTCTGTTGTCTCGTGCGCCAGCTGCTCCAGTGGTAAGCTATATCTCTCTCACACAGTAACGTGGGCGTGTTGTTAAAGGATAACACCAATTTAAATTGACTGAGAAATTTAAAGTGATCTAATACTCGAGCTGTTGAAGCGAGTTGCCGACCTTTTGAAGATAAATAATGGAACTGATCATGAATCGTAGCATTTGAAATTTTAACAGCTGAATTATTATACATGTTAACTTCTGTAGTATCAATTTTACGATTTGAAATAACTATTTCCGCAATAAGAACCTAGTAGGTAACTTGCTGTGAGTCGGTAAATGCTTATCGGCAAGACCTCTCGCAATACCCGCGAAATATTACTCAGACAAGTGTGTCACTACGTGCTTAAAATATCACACGAGCAGTACGTCCTGGTGACGGTACAAGACAGAGTATATGACAATTGTGTGCACGAACGAATGCAAATACCAGTGCTGGTACCAGAGACAGAGTGATTGGCTGATTTAAAATTACATACTTTCAATACTTTTAGCTCCGCTGTATATTATTGCTTCTTCCACTTTACATCCTGCCCGGGCCAATATCAAAACTCTCTTCATGCATGTCTCTGTTACCATGGAACCTAGGTGTATTCTCAGAATTTCTTTTGCCTCTCTTATCTACAGAATTGCCCTACGTGCCTGCAAAGTACTGAATTTAACTCTATACGAGATTCCCAGAAACTTTAATCTAAATCGTTCGCTACTTCGGCTAATACTAATTACTTTCGCTAACCTGACATCCGCACAAACATTTAACTCAAGCTTATTACATTATACATTTATTTAGTATACGGAAATTATTTATTGCAATTATTTCTCTATCCTACTGTTATGTTTATGTAATTATTCATATCTTCCCGTCAATAACTGGAAAAGGAATGTTCGCGGCCGAAGTTTAGGGTACCTCTCCGACATTTGTCATTTAATGAGTGAGGAAAATCTGATAAAAGAAGCCTGTCACGGAGGGCGGTTATTGCGGAGTTTGAACCACGGACCCCGCATTATTGAGGTTCTTAACAACCTCGACCACCGGCTGGTGGTAACCAATTACTTAGTATGCAACTGACAAGGCCTGATTTACTAGTCTATTAAAACATTAAGGACAAATCAGCTGGTTTGAGTTAAAGTTAAGCTTCTATTTTCTGTAAAAGTTCTAGGATTCACTTTCACGTCTGATCGAGCAATGTTGTATCATTGCTCGATCAGACGTGCATTGTTGTATCATTGGGCCATCAGTGAAGTCAGGTGCGATGTGTACTGAAGCACCGTCCTGTTGCAAAGAAAAAGGTTGTGATGCCTGCCGCTTCTAACTGGTGAAGTAACCAGTTACTTAGTATGCAAGTATGATAGCAAACGAATTACTAGTCCATCAAAATATAAGAACCTATTAAGTGATTTGAACTGTAGACCGCCCAGATCATTATATATGAACGATGTATTCTAAACCCTCATGAAATTTGCTATACTCTTTAGTGCAGACAAGCTTTTAGTTCGAGCACTTCAGTAAAATGGCGTATTCGTTAGTAAAGATGTTATTCTGCCTCTCCCATGGAAGTGTTCGTAAGAGAGAGGTAAATATGTATAACGCGAGTTTTCACCTACACCGTAAAACACATTCACAAAATTCCAATCAAGAAGATGAAGTTTTTGACAGCATATTGACGAAGTTGTTTTGTTGTATTGTTATTTTCCCCAAGTATGGAAGCCTATTTGAAGTAGATAGTATCTTTACGTTATTTGCACCACGCTTTGGGCGTCAATTTGAAGTAGGTTGTATTGAAAGAGTTCTATTATATTTCAACTGTTGGGGAGCCGAACTTGTAGTAGTTGCAACCTCACGTATAGTAAACAGTTTCCGGTAGCCTTCGCCCCAAATGTGCTTTCAGGTGGCCTTTGCCCCCAAGTTTAAAAAAAAACATTAACTTTGTAATTTGACTGTTTCTTTAAATATTATATATTTATGTTTGCCTCGGCTGCGTCAGTATTTATTCTAGAGACACGTTTCTCTTAGCAGGGTTGTGGTGTGACAAGAATGTAAGCTTACAAAGATTATAATTTTACTTCGCTCCTTTTGTTAATGCTTGACACGATTTAAATAACACTTCACTGATATAAAGAGAGAGCTGTGAGATGTTTTTATTAAATACTTGCACTTTTAACATATAAACTACCTTTTGTCTCACTCATAATACGTATAAAATCTCTCGAGGACGCATCACGCATCCAGTTACAATCACTGTCTGCAAGGCAACTGAACTCTAAATTTGTAAAATTCTCTCCTTTTCAGTTTCTGATTGGCTAATCTATCCACTCCAATAGAATACCTCCATTTAACTAACGCTTTTTCTGGTTGTTGATTGGCTATTTTATAAACTGTCGCAAAAATTACATTATTGTTTCTCCAATAATGACTAGCAATATTATTAACATTCTTACTCATTATTGCCTCTAGGTTACCTCATTGTTACCTCATTGTTAGCAAATTTTAACCTATTATTCTCACAGCTCCTACATTACTAAATTAGGTAATATATTCAGATAAAATTATTACACATGGATACAATAATATAAACATATACAATGACTGTACTATACACTTTTTATATATTGCTACATACACATATTTCTTTAAGGCGGTCTGCTATCGAATTTATATTTATTATATAATTAGACTGAAATCATTTAAGTATTAAAAATACTACCTCAATATTAAGTAAGAGCACCCTTTTAAAATTCACCATAGTAAATGTGTAATTGGAAACACATTGGCGCCTCTTCGTAGCACAGAACATAAAAAAGGTGTCGTTACGGGTTAGTATATTACTAGATCTGCTCAACAAATGAAAGTGGAGTTTGTGTACTCATATTAATATTATACAATAATTTAAAGAATACGATTTTAAACGGTTTATAAATTTTGAGCATTGATAAGTATCAAACGACTGAGCCAATCGTATTTATGTTAGAGAATGGACGTAAAATGTATCCGGTCTTCGTTTTGATTATCCCATAGAAGTATGCAACCCCAAACAGTTAGATCACAGCTTCATACACGGACAGTTTATGTATGGAACAGGTATTGTGTATCTGTGACTGCCGGTGATTTCATTTATACGGATGGTTGTTCGCAGTTTATGATAACAAACTTAAGACACCCTTACCTTATGAAAAATGAGGCAGTATTTTTAACACTTAACTGATTTCAGTCTAATTATATAATATGTAAATTCAATAACAGCTCGCCTTAAAGCAATATGTGTATGTAACAATATATAAAAAGTGTATATTACAATAATTGTATATGTTTACATTATTGTAATCATGCGTAATAATGTTATGTGAATGTATTACGTAATTTAATAATGTAGGAGCTGTGAGAAATAGGTCAAAAGTTGCTAACAAAGAGGTAACAATGAGGTAACTTTGAGGCAATAATGAGTTAAGGAAGTTTAAATGCTACTAGTCATTATTAGAGCAGCAATAATATAAATTTTGAGACAGTTTAAAAATAGCCAATCAACAACCAGAAAAAGCTTTAGTTAAATGCAGGTATTCTATTGGAGTAGGATTAGCCAATCAAAGACTTGAAATACAGAAATTTACAAGTTTAGACGGTTGAAATCAATTCAGTTGCCTGAGGACAGTGCTCATAACTGGGTGCGTTGCTTGTGCGTCCTCTAGCTAAATATAATACGTATTCATGTGAAACGAAAAATATGTATACGTGTTAAAAAGTGCAAGTATTAAATAAAAAAATCTTACAGCTCTCGATATCAATGAAGTGCTATTTAATTTCTGTCATGGATTAACAAAAAGGAGTGAATTGAAACTTAAAATCTGTTTAAGCCTATATTCTTGTCGCATCACGCCCTGCCAAAATATCCATGTCTCTAAAATAAATACTGACGCAGCCGAGGCAAACATAAATATAATATCTAAAGAAACAGTCAAATTACAAAGCTAATATTTTTAAACTTGGGGCGAAGGCTACCGGAAACTGTTTACTATACGTGCGGTTGCAACTACTACAAGTTCGGCTCCCCAACAGTTTAAATATAATACAACTCCTACTTCAAATCGGCTTTTCATTCGTAGCAGCAACAAACATCTTCAAATTCACGCTCAAAGCGTGGTACTAAAAATAACGTAAAGATAATTCCATACGTAAACAATAAAACAATATCTTCAAAAACCATGCCTCCACCAGCAGTGATGTTCTATCTGGCAGCGTTTAGCTTAAGATATCAATCTGAAGTACAGCTTCCACTGGAGCATAACGCTACGAATTATAGGGATGTCCAGTTTATTCCATTCCTCCTGGCAGCTTTCCAGAGACCATCCGGGGTTCGCGGCCGTCTAATTCCCAGGGCCCTTTTCAAACCCAAATGCACAAAAGTCCATCAGTGATGTATCAAATGACTTAACACGGATGTCGCTGAAAGGTTTGGAATGTATTCCCATTTCTCTCTCTATATTCTCCAAAAATTTGTAGGTTGAAGGATGGCTTGTTACCTCATCGTGATGCAACCAAGCTATTTACCTTTGCACCATAGAAAGCAAGGGTTTCTATATGGAAAATTGGTATCAGGACGTTAGTCTTATAATATGCAGAGTTGATTTTCACATTTTATGTACACCACGAATGGTTAATCTGGGATTGTAACTATACCTTATTATTAACATGAAACGATTGGGAGAATTTTCGTCAGTTTCCTTATACCAACTTTAAAATTTCGGTAATATATAGCCCAGAGCTTGTTACGTCGCTTAAATAAAGTATGCCTCATCTAAGCAGACAACACACATCCACTCTTCACCAGCTAGACATCATTGATACAGTTTTCTGCTGTTAGTGGCACGTTCTGCAATATGTTTAGGCAACAGCTTACTTCCCCGGCTCTTATGGCACTTTTCTAGATTCAAATCCTGGTTGATTATGGTATTCACAGTAGTAACAGAGATTCCTAATTACAGTACAAATGCCCCCTGAGTTGCAGGATTTGATCCAGAGGCATGTGCCTCCACCTTCCAAACTATCTCGTGGTGCGACTGGCTGATCGTGGATTTCCCTGTTTCTTGCCCTTTGGAAATAAGTCCTGGTGTGGCCTTGCCTTTTTTTCTGAGTGCACGTTAGATCACTTTCTTGGATATGGTAAAACCACGCCTCTTGAACTGCTTAATAATCTTATAACACAAGTATTTTGCATCGCAAAAGGCAATAATGTACCTTTATCAGAACGTTTCTATTTTGATGCCATTTGATGCAGCAAGAACCAGAGCACACTACTGTGATAACTCATATTGCTGAACTCTCAGTCCGTTCAACATGTTTCAGCGTGGAGCTATTGTGCTCCTCTGATATTATCATCGTGAACAATCCTCCTTAACACATTTTCATTCACTGTAAATTTTATTTTCTCTACATACTTGCCTATTGTAGTCAAAGGGAATATAGTATTCCAGTCAACAATTATATGATATCTGCCGAGATTTCGAAAGAAATACACGTTCAAAATAAAGCAGTTTTAGAACAAAGTCCGCAAGCGCGCGTTGGTCTCAACAGCATAATTCAAAAACGAAAAGTTGGATAAATACTGCATTTCACATTTCAGCCAAACTCTGTTTAAACATGCCAGGTGAGGATTTTTCCCTGAAATCCCCTTCACTTTAAATATCATTTACACAGAAAAAGTATCCATTATTTCAAGAATGGCTACAACAGTTTTGATTAAGATACAATGTATTTAAAATATTTACATTATTAATAAAATATAAAGCTTTAATTATATTTGAACAGCCCATGAAATTTTCATTCCGAATTAATTGTATATAATTTTATATGTTAAGACATTATGCTTACTACACTTATGTAAAATGTATTCTTGTAGTTTCAAAACATTCGCACTGCCGTGCGAAGTCCATAAACAATCTTATGCGATTCTTCTTTATTACTACACGAGTTCATTAGTAACAAGAACTGACAGTATCGAAAAGTTATTACTCTCTACTACGTATAGTAAGTAGGGGAAGTATTGTATTCCACCCAAAAATTCGATACCGAGATTTTACCGGAAATAATAAAAAAAAAGCATTTGGGAAACATTCCGTGTGTGTGTGTCTGTCAACAGCATAACTCAGAAACGAACAGCTTGATAAACACCAAACTTGGTATTTAGGTTCAATATCTTCCTGAGATGCGATACAAATGTTTTCAATAAAATCCCTGCACCCCAGATTACCCTTTACATGGAACATTTTTCGAAAATTTTAATTTTCTCAGAAATGGCTCAAACGCTTTTGATTGAAATATCATATATTTAAATACTTTCATGACAAATGAAATGTATATCTTGAATTTTCTGGGAATGTCTCCAAAAGCATTCTTCATTGTGAACGATTTTTGCATAACTGCTAAACCATAAGATATAGACAAAATTTTACTACATAAAAATGTAGATCGCGTTAAAATACAGAATTTATGTCATATACATTTGTTTGTTGAGTGAACCACTTTCGAGATATTTCTTGTTATTCCCTTAAATTGTCCAATACTTTAACTTTTTTCTCAAATGGGAATTCATTACTCATTTTTTTTGTCCTGGTAATGCAACGAGAATGGAATACTGCACATAGCAACCAGCTCTTAAAATATTTGATTGTCGCTTAAAGCCTACCAATTCCCCTTTCATCTAAAAGAACATTAGCAATAAGATTAACATTTCGATATCTCGATTAACATGAAACATATGGAGATTAAGCGTTTGTAAAAATAGTTTCTACAAGAGTAGAGAAAGTCATGTGAGAGTATCACATCAGGTTTTTTTCCTATCGTGATTTGACCTAGTCCGTATTCTTTAATTTGAGATTAATTTTAGTGTGTTATAGCGACTAACTTAAAAAGGATATCTTTTACATGAATACTGTGATATACAAAATATTTGTGGTTCAAATCCGACTATGGCATTCAGTTTTTCAGTGTGATTCTACCTTTCTAGCTTTAGCCTACACATGGGTGTGCGGAACATCATACTTAACATTGATTGACCTAATAGTGGTTAGCTATAAAGTTGGGGATTTAAAAGCACTTGCCATATTTTACGTCGCTGTGGGGGTATGTTATCTCAAAATGAATTTGAGAATGCGTTGCGGTTTACTTTAAAAAATGTGAGTCAGCTGGGGGCTCTTTAACGTCGTGTTGGCATGTTGCCATGGTATTTCAGTTGATCAGCGCAACTGCAAGGAAAGCCGAAGATCCGTGGTCCACATCTCGGCTATGGCATTGAATTCTTCAGTCTGATTCTTCCTTTTAAGACTATGTGAAGTTGTAATGGGTAAAGAACACACCTTTTAAAGGAAACGAATCACTCTTGTTTCCTGTAACATTTCAGAAACACTGCAGCACACAAGGCACAGGTGTTATATGTTAACAGAGGAAAATCTGGATGAGGTCGATACTTCCTTAGAATAATCAGCGAGAAAATTTCTCACAAAGGTATTAAAACAAAATGGGTCTTAACCGTGCATCTGTGCATTCTTCCAAATAATTCTACAAATGTTATTTTTGAGAAAATCAAGAGGGCTGGGTTTGGGTAGCTGCGCCTTGTTCTCCTAGTTCGGGGGAAACAAGTGTAAGAGTGACGTAGAAACATCAATGAAAGTGAGAGGCACCAAGCGCCGAGCACAAGGCCGACCGCTTCAACTCCCGAAAACGGCCTTAAATATGACTTTGAAACAAAAATTTTAAGTTTCTAAGAAGCATTCCAGTTTCGAATGAAAGCAGCTGTTACTACCAACGCAATAGCGCCCTTTTACTCTTAGATTTAGCACCCACCGCAGGGGGCGCATAAAAAATTAAATTGGCATTCCACTGTATGGAATAGATAAGCTGATCTGCACATTAGAAGTGTATTAGGACGCGAGGGCGGTATAAAAGTATATAAACGCACAATTCTCTCTATCCATCAATATTCAGTTTGCTTTCTCACGAAATTACTTTAGCTAATCATTATTGAGAGAATTTAAAAGCAGAGGTCTACGTTCACCAATTCTTGTTAATGAAAATTTCGCAATTCCCTCCTACAAATATTTCCTGCCCGTAAGTTAAACACACTCATGGCCCCTATCTTGAAGTTTTTTACCATGTTTGTTGCATATTCTCTCCCTACACCCCGCTCTCTCCCTCTAAGCTAATAGCAAGTACGTAATCAATGACTGGTATTGAAGTTTTCAGCAAGGGTTATGAAATGAAAGGTCATTTTCCGTGAACGATGCCATGAAACCCACACTATTTGCTCCCTTGAAAGGTTAATATCCATGACGACGAGCTGTTGCAGGTAAAACACGTGCTGTAAATGAGAAGCTGTCGCCAGGAAACAATATTTTATCGCCTTCAGAATGTAAATGAAGCTCCATAGTAACTCCGTTCATTCCAAGTCCCTCAGGTTTCGAAGTTTAGCCGCTAACGATCGCTTCCTACGCCAAAACCCCCAGCATAATAGTCACGCGAGTTTCTCTAACAATTGCTATTTCATAGGAATGCTATCAACTGTTCGTATAAAAGTCTATTAATTTTTGTACCGCCTACATGCCTGAAGTACCGAAGCACTGTGTTTAACACAAAGATATGGTATCAAATTTTGACCGGAAAATAGGCAAACTATATCCGCTGAATTAAAAGAGAAAGAGAGCATATTTATCATGAGGGCGTATATGTACACTGACGTGCATAAAATGTGACCCATTACTCTAGATCGCCATAATGTTTCCACCTCCAGCTTTTGACTCCACCCAGCCGGTACCAGTCGTCTATGTGACTGGCTGAAAGACAATTGAGAGACATAAAAACTAGCCAATTAACTATACTTATGTAAAATGGAGGGGTGGTTCGAATACCACCTCTGAGGGTTTTTACTACGTTTGGTACACAAGGAAATATAAACAAATTACAGTATAATTCGATCTTCCAGAAAAACGCTATATTTTTTTGTTTAGCGCGTTTTACTCTATCGCTTAACGTTTACCAGTTAAACAAACTTAGACAAAAGTCCTTCCAAATGAATAGAAATTCACAGGTTATTTCCAAAAAGTTCAGGACATACATTTTATTTGTCATATAAATATATTTAATACATGGCATTTTAATCAAAATCGTTATAGCCATTTTTGAAAAATGTTGCTTGTAAAGGGTAGTGTGGAGTAGGAGATTTTCTTAAAAAACTGCTTGTTGCATCCTTGGAAGATGCTGAACTTTAAATGATTTGTTTTTAACCACCGTTTCGTTTTTGAGCTATTCTGTTCACACACACACACGACGTTTTTTAAAAATGGTTCATTTGGATACATGTGTTTCCGATAAAATCTCAAGATCGGATTCTTGGGCGGAATGCAATAAATACTTTCTCTACCTACTATGTAGTGGTAGATAAGTAAAACAAAAGGAAAAAATCTGATGTGTTACACTCACATGACTTTCTCTACTCTTGTACAAACTATTTTTACAAACGCTTATTATCCATATGCTTCATGTTAATCCAGATGCTAATCTTATTGCTAATTTTGTTGTAGATGCAAGGGGAATATGGTAGGCTTTAAGCGATAGTCAAATATTTTAAGAGCTCATTGCTATGTGGAGTATTCCATTCTCTTTGCATGTCCAGGACAAAAAATGAACAACGAATTCCCATTTGAGAAAAATTATAAGTATTGGAAAATTTAAGGGAATAACAAGCAAATGGTTCTCTCAACGACAAAATAATATATATATATATATATATATATATATATATATATATATATATATATATGACATAAATTGTGCATTTTAATGCGATCTACATTTTTTGTGTAGTAAAATTTTGTCTATCTCTTATGGTTTACCGATTATGCAAAAGTCGTTCACAATGAAGAATACTTTTGGAGACATTCCCAGAAAAATCAAGATATACATTTTATTTTTCATTAAAATATCTTAAACATATGATGTTTTAATCAAAATCGTCAGAGCCATTTTTGAGAAAATTAAAATTTTCGAAAAATGTTCCATGTAAAGGGTAATCTGGGGTGGGGGAATTTTCTTGAAAGCCTTCGTGTCGCATCTCTGGAAGATACTGAACCTAAATACCAAGTTTGGTGTTTATTCGACTGTTCTGAGTTATGCTGTTCACACACACGCGGAGATGTTTCCAAAAAATTTTTTTTTTGATTCAGGGGGTCTCAAATACGGTGAAATCTCGGTATCGAATTTTTGGATGGAATACAATATTTACCCTACTTACTATACGCAATAGAGAAAGTAACAAAGTGGAGCGTACATTCATAAACAGTATAAGGTTCGTGTGTTTACGAGCCTCTTTGCGAAATTGTTTCTTATCACAATCTTTGTCATTTTCTGACAAACATCCAAAATCGAACTCATAAGAATTTCTTCTATAAAAAATTCCGTATATCCGATTAAGGTCTGAATGACTACAATATTTTATTATATTATTTTTATTTATTAATGTATTACTGTCGCTTTAACAATAAAGTCATAACGCGACTACAAGAAATTTTAATAATTACAAAATTGAAACAAATGACAACTTTGATTATGTAATGTTATACAATTTTATTTCTTTTAAAAGCTTTGCTATGTTGTGACAGATGGTTGGATCACTCAAGGTCACCGAGAGGTTAGCAGGAATACCATACTGAAGCCGATAAGGCACTATGCAACTATATGCTGAACTGTGAGAATGGAGTGACACTGTTTGCATGTAGGCTGATTATCTTTTCCAAGGAGATATGAATGTGTAATTGCAGTATGTCCGATTAACCTGGTGATAAGTACCTGGTCACGATGAATTAGATGTTTTATTGGGTAACTGAAACTAGGATTGGGGCTTAAGGTGATTAGTTTACTATTGGATGTGTAGCTTCCATTTCTTACATATTTCATACTTTAGGAAATTTTTGAAATCGTGATGCGGGACCTTGAGGTCGGCCAGATGACTACAATAGATCACTCTCGCAACACGTGAAAGCACAAACCCCCAACAATCAGAACTACATCTCTGTATGTCCAAAGGTGCAGTACTCACCCGATTATTTAGCCCACAATGCTGCAATGCCACGTGCATAAACAGGCCCGTATACCCCATGTAAGTATGGAGGACTTGTAAGCACCGCATATGTCGTACGAACTGAAGGATCATGTGACGTGTATTTCAGATAGTGCAACACAGAATATTGTGCGACTGTCCCGTCGCGTTATACAATTTTTTCTTTTTTCAAGAAAATCCCCTCCCCAAACTACCCTTTACATGGAACATTATCAAAATTTTTTATTTTCTAAAAATCCTCTAACGATTTTGATTAAAATGCCACATATTAAAGACATTTAAATGACAGATAAAATATATATCTTGAACTTTCTGGGAATAGCCTATGAAGTCTTCTTCATTGGAAGGAATTTTGTATAATCTTGTGTAACTGGTAAACGTTAAGCGGTAGACGAAAACGTAGTGTACAAACAATTTAGATCTCCTTAAAACACACACTTTATTTTATATCACCTTTCTGTAGCATAAGCCATTTCTGAGATATCCGTTAGTAATGGTTCAAATTGTTCATTGCTTGATCATTCTCTCATAGTTCTTTCAACATACAGCACTTTCTCGCGATTGCATGGAAACAGTATAGAATTTTAAAGCCAGCATATAGCGTCCAGTTCTAAAACATTTGACTATAGCTGTTCTCTATGTATCTATAACTAAATGTATAATGTAGTTATTTCTGCAAAGGTTTATTTGGATTAAAATGTAGTATTGTCTGTTCAGAGTCTTTTGAGCCAGTGGAGAGGGGAAGAACATAACCACTGGCACGCGGGCAGTTCGGCTTCGCGTAGCTGTTCTTTCTTCTAGCTACTGTGCCGACTCACGAATTTCTTATCTCCCCTTCCACTGGCTAAAAGGAACTCTGAATAGACAGTATATAGAAAAATAAACTTTAGTAAGAATAGTTTGTATACCCGTAATAAAGATAGAGGGTAGAGAAAATCAGTGAATATGTCATATCAGATCTTGAATATTGTTTTTGTTTCTTATTGCAATATTTGTATATTCGTTGTGCATATAAACGCAATGATGTACCTTTAAGTTTATGTCAAACAATGTTTCCTAACTGACTTCATAATATGAGTATAATAATTGCATATGTATATGATTGCTAGAGGTATCCTTTGATTGAAATAGGAAATAATTAATTTAATACATGTATATTTTGTAAATTCTGTAATGTGATTTAATACGGTTTGCATACTATGAAAAATGTAGCCTGCTGATTTAACTGTCTAGAAGGTAGCATAGTAAAGCCATTCCCCCATTAATACAGTCCAAAAGGGTAATAAAGTAAAAACAGAAGACCATTAACCTTTTTATTGAGACATAAAATATATAATTAACGCAAAACAAAAGCAGTTGCGTTGAGCAGTTTTGACCACTTTCACACACAGATATTTGTATTAAAAATCACGGAGTCTGCAGCTAAAATTAACTTTTCTGCACTATACACAATATTGAAACGAATTAAATGTTTTGGACGAAATAGAATACAATATTTCACTGAGAAAGCACGTGTCACATGGAAAAGTATAACATGAAATCTGATGCTTGGCCTTACATTAATGTTCACTAAGGTAGTAGAAGTACAGCAACAAAACCTTACATTGTTTTTGTCAAGGACCAATCTTGCACTGTATAGAAAAATAGGCGTTACGGACGTGATTGTAAAAAGGAATTAAAATGCTTTCACCTCTTATGGCCGGAGGTTAATCCATCACTAGCCTTTAAGAGGTCACCTGCTGAATGTGATGGAGGGTTTAAAAACTAATGTGGAAATCCCAAAGCCGATTACATCGGTGCTGCAGGGTTTTTTGTTTCTATAGTTTGTAAGCAGTAGTGAACAACATGGGTATTCCAGGACAATCAAAGAAGAATAAAGTAGGGCCAGGAATATCTGTACATTCATTTTAAGAGAGGTTGATTTTTTAATAGTGACAAGATAGTAAAATATACTTTTATTCTTATTTAGAGTAACAGGGTTTACAAAATAAATTATTTTTATGTTTGAACTCCATTTATAGATTAGCTATTTGGAGCAGAAGAATTCATCATTTTTTGCCCATATCTGTAACTATAACAAGCAAATCAAATACGTCTTCCATTGGCTTTTGTATTTAAATGAAACCATGAAGGGAATAATCTGATGTGATACACTCACATGACTTTCTCTACCCTCTATCATTTATTAATGACTATACAAACTATTCTTACTAAAGCTTATTTTCCTATTCACTACATTTTAATACAAATAAACGTTTACAGAAATAGCTTCATTACTAATTTCGTTATAGATAAAAAGGGAATAGCAATAGTCAAACAGTTGAAAGGACTTTAAGAGAATTTCCAAGTAATGAATAATTGGAAGCATTAATAACGGATATCTCAGCAATGGCCTATGCCATAAAAAACTTACTTGAAACAGATTGCGTGTTCTAAAGAGATCTACATTTTCCGTTAGTACGTTTTCGTCTATCGCTTAATGTTCACCAGTTATACAAGATTAGTCAAACTTCCTTGTGGACTTCCCAGGCTCCTTCCAGAGAACTCTAGATACACATTTTATTTTTAATGTAAGTATGTTTAATATATGGTATTTTAATCAATCGTTAGAGCCACTTATAGAGAGTCAAGAATTTCGAAAAATGTTCCATTTAAAGAGTAGTTTGGTAAGGGAGGATTTTCTTGAATAATCATTGTCACATCTTTGGAAGCTACTGAACCAAAATACTAAGTTTGGTATTTATACGGCTTTTAATTTTCTAGATGCTGTCCACAGACATATACCACGATTTTTTTCTAAAAATGCTTTTTTTGGATTATGGTGTCTCTAAACATGTGAAATCTCGGCATAGAATTTTTGGGTGGAACGCAATTCCTTCTCTAACCACTATGCAAGTGGTAGAGACAGAAAAAAGTTGGCGAAATGGGAAGAGATATTCGTCTTAATTACATCATTGACATCTGTGAATGAAAACGTTTTAGCATTATTTTCTTCAGTTACCTAGGCTCACAGGTTTTACATCTACTTATTCTAGCGGCCAAAACCGATGAATCCAGCTTTTATTTCAGAATGTTAAAGCATTTTCACAGAACCTGTCACTTAAATAGAACGAATGAGTGAAATAGGGTCTTTGAAGCTCATTTTAAATTCGCGACTATCCATAAAATGTAAATCACACGCTACAAACAATGAGATTTACGAAAAGTGATAAACCTGTGTTCGGTAACATCGGATTCCTTTGGCGTAGTCTTAGATTTCTAGTCATCCTCCGTGGTGTAGTGGTTACCATGCTAGCCTCTAGTTCCCGGTTCAAACCCGGCGGAGGGCGGTATATTTTTTCGGGAATAAAAATACATAGTATGACTTCCTTCGTAAGAGAAGTAAAGTCGGTGGTCCCGTGTCGTAGATTTACGGCACGTAAAGGAAGCTCAAGCCTGATAAAGGGGCCTCTGAGCAAAATTTCCAGTCTTTCGCGCCCAATATAGAACGAAACGCCAAGGACCATAGTAGTTACAGAGCGTCTATGAATAAAACTTAATTTAATTTAATTTGTAGATTTCTAAATCAAATTTAAAGTGATTATGAATATAATGACTAAGTTTTGCCTCTGTGCGTGTTCTAAGTTTTCAATGGCATTATACACCAAACCACATTTGATCCCTTGAATTTTTTTCAAGTGAAGCACACAAAGCGGGTAGCTATTGCTGCATAGAATGGCACACCATTTTAGAAATAAGCAAATTTACAAAAAAACAAGTTTCTAATAACTAAATAATTTAAAATGGCTAGGTTTATATTCTAGCGTGATTTTCTTGTGTGAATACTTAACTATTTGGCGACAGGTTTTGACCAATGGGACACCTCAAGAAAAGAAATTATTTTGGATTTGCGGCGAAGAAGATAAACGTTAACATAGGAAATACTAGTTAAAATTCCATTCAGTAACTGTTACACACGTAAATTTATTACTCCACAAGCTGCTCTATGCAAATTTAAAGAGCACTTCAGTAGAAGCCATTTGAGTAATTGTTCTTCGGCGCCCAATTGGTATACTTCCCCATCTCATTAAAACACAGCTGAATATCTGTTGTAAACAGAACATTATTGGAATAGCTGCATTGTGTTAGTGCAAACAATTAACATCCTAAGACCCTCGAAAAGATTTCAACATTGTTTTATCCATTGGTAACGTTCTCTTGCATGTTTGGATGTCATTTTTCGCCGTTATGGTTCCATATCATTAGATGTATCAGTTATTTACTCGTAGTTCTTATGCAAAGTATCCTGATTCATTTATCTTTACGGATTAATAACTCAACGGTAAGATTTTAAACTGGAGTAAGGAAATATGGGAGATCAGTTGATACTTAAATATGAGAGTTGCTGTTATACGATATTTTTAAATCTTAAAACCAAAGTAATGAGGCTGTCTGCGTAGCTGAATATGGTGTATCCGTATTGCGCCGATGGTCAGTTTCCATTAGAGACCCAGATAACAAACGTCGTTAGGAAGAAGCTGTTAACCAATGGGGTTTAAAGAAAAACTAACGTGTTAGACAAGTCAAGGGAACAAACTGACCTCGGCGCAATGCAAAGTTACCTCCTGAAAACGACCTTTAATGATTTTTGTTTACAAAGAAACTTTGTTACACCGGTGTTTTAGTTAATGCAAGTAGTTTTTAGTGAAAACGCTTTGAAATAATGAGACATTCCAAGAAATTGCATTATTTACAAGCTGTTTTTGGTTATCTCTTGCGCTATAAATATTCCATGATGCCCGACTACAGTACATATAGCCCTAGAATGCAATTATTTATTAAAAACACTCTACTTGCATTATTCTTTCTTTGATTATGGTCTCTCTCTCTCTGTATGTATGTATGTATGTATGTATGTATGTATGTATGTATGTATGTATGTATGTATATATATATATATATATATATATATATATATATATGTGTGTGTGTGTGTGTGTGTGTGTGTGTGTGTGCACATACATAGATCCTCCGTTTCGACGCGTGGCCGTATTACGGGGAATTGCTTATCTGCTTATCCTATACTGCACTATTTCTAACGGACTCTTTCCTCCTCCACTTTACCTCCTCTCCGTGTGCCGACTAATCAGTTGACTCCAAGTCTGTGTACAGAGGTTGATATGTTGTGAGAATACATGCTTCTATGTTAGTGCTGTTATAATGTCAAAAAGTTCGCAAACCTTAGCACACAGAATCATTAGCACACACAAATTCTTGTAGAGAAGTAAAATGGCGATTTTTACACAGATTCCCTTCAGTTATGCGCCTTACAGAGAAAAGGTAATTTTGTGAATAGATTTAGCGAAAGGGTTTCTTGATAAAACACCGAAATTAAATCACCGAAACCGAAATCTTAATGACATCGGATAAAACTTAGTACGAGTCCAAAGAAATCTCTGAGAAGCCTTGCACAGGAATCAGAAATTTCTCAAACCTCGGTTTGGAATTCCACTGAAATTTTAAACTTAAAACTCTATAAGATAACAAAGAGCTTGCGTTTAAAGTAAGATAGCTCCATGACGCCGATATCTACAATGATTCTCAATGAAATCCAAACAAGTCCCATAGAAAATTGTGCCTAAATTAAGGCTTTTCAATCAAAATGGAACAAATCCAGAAGAAGCTTGAATAAAATTATTCATTCATTTCATCACCACTAAACAAGTCCCATGTGTTACACAATGTTTCGATCAAAACGAAACAAACACCTTACTTTTTATATTTCGAAAATCAAATACTTCTATTATGTAAATAATGGTGTGACATCTGAAAAGAGCTCACGAAAAGCATATTCTGCCACGTCCATCCAACCTGCCTCCTCACACCTTAATTTGGCAATGTATGAGACTTTCCAGCCCTTTTGTCCTTGATATTTCTTTGTAAGGTCAGTGAATAAACCCCTACCGCACATGGGTATTTCCTTCTGTTCACTGCTGCGAATAAAAGCTGTTCCCGTTGGAGTTTTACAACACTTTTCCTTGTAGCACAAAACACAGAAAATGGAAGAACCTGTAATGTGCGCCATTAACTGCGGGTTAAGAAAGAGACAGTCTGTAATTGAACAAAACCGTATCTAACCAGACGCACATCATCCGTATCTTCACGAAATCGACCTAGATTGCTCGTAACTGACCGAAAGGACATGCAAATTCAGCTCAAGTTATTATGCGAGTATAATAATTATCAAAATAATGGTTACTGCTCTTTTACAAAAGCCATGTGTAGGCAGAAGTTATTCATACATTTGACACTTATTTGATTTTGTTGTTAATGCTGTATTGCTTTTATCAATTACAGATGGCAACGGTAAGATGTGGCATGCAAAGGGTATTAAATTTAATATTTTAGCTGCAAATCTTTTGGCCTCACCCCGGTCTATAACAATAAGTATTCAGAAAATATTCATAAAATACTTGAGAAATGTGTAGCGACACAAGGACGTCATTTACATCTTTTACGAGAATATATATGGTTATTATAGCTATAATTTGAATGAGAAATCTATACCCTTGAACTTAAAGCGCTATAAATTGTGGTAGTTTTAATGTTATTTATTTGTTAGCCCCACGTTGTGGTAGCCATTTTGTGAGGGTATTAATGTTGGTAGTTGGAAGATGTTTCATTTTTATCTGCCGCACGTATAAAAGACAATTTGTCGCGGTCACTTCGTGTTATCTTTTACTGAGCGCCTGTTATTGTATTTAATTTTGGGTTTACTGTCCTCCGGTTAGCTATGATTTCTTGGTCAAGCACTTATCTTGTACAGGTGTGTAAACGGAAAGGAGTTTTTATCCAAAGATAACACTGATGAAAGAATTTGTTTTACACTTTTATTGTCGTAACACATTATTCACTTTCACATATTAATCTTGACACACTCGCCAAACTGAAACTGTTATAATAACTTATTTACTGCACATTATTAATTCGCGTACTTCAACTTTTTGTGTAATTAACTTTACGACACGGGAGATTTTTCATAACTTTGTTACGCGTAATCTGCGAATTGATAAACTATGCTATGTATTCACCATGACTGTTTCTGTTGAACTCAGCTACGTGTAATGCAAAAATGTTTCCGATGGACTGGAGGAATCTGCCTCTGACTTAGCCCTTTTTATACTCCTACACCCCGATATGCCTAAAGATTATAACCGGGCTGCAATTGGTTAATAAAACGCGCCAACATTAGCGTCTATTTTTATATCCAATGAAAATTACGAAAACATATGCTCTAGGGAAAATGTTCCCGCAAATTCCTAAGAAAAACGCGCCAATATTACGTCATTTGCTCGTCTCTAATAATGATAAACAGCTCACCCCCTCGCTACATTATTGCACGCTATTATTGTCAGTTTCAGTAAGGCCGTATAAACCCACTTCTCGACAATGCTTACAATCATCAAACATCTCAAATCAATGTCACACAATAATGCATATTCACACTACAATTACTCTTGACATTTACATAATTTGTGATACAAATAACTGCGTCAAAATATCCTACTCAACCGGGAAGCAGTGTGCTTCACGGCACCAAGAAAATTCCCGTTGGACTGGCTAATCTTTTAAATGCAGGCTCTAAAAATTCAGGACGGGACTTCCTGTGTAATTTTTTTGTATCAATTGAGTTTTCATTACGTTTAAGAAAACACGTGTTCTATCGAAAGGGAAATATAGCAAGTGAATCAACTCTGAAGAAGGTTATTTTAGGAGGAGTTGTATTGTAGTTCCGTTGTTGGGGAACCGAACTTGAAGTAGTTGCAACCACGTACGGTACAAAGTTTCCGGTGGCCTTTGCCCCAACGTTCACTTTCCGGTGGCCTTCGCCCAAACGTTTAGGAATCAACTTTGCTTTTTAGTGTTTCTTTAAATATTATATATATTTATGTTTGCCTCGGCTGCGTCAGTATTAATTTGTAGAAACCTGTACTTCTTTGCAGGGGATGATGCGACTAAAGAATGTAAGCTTACACAAATTATAATGTTTACTTCATCCCTTTTATTAATCCTTCACGCGATTAAATAACACTTCACCGATATGGAGAGCCGCGAGATTTTTTTATTAATTGAACTTTTAAACACGTAAACTTTATTTTATTCTCGCCGTAACGAATTTTCGTCTCACACTGAATACGTATTGAGCGAACTACTCAGGTACGTTGCCTTCCAGCAACTGGCGTTTACTGCTTAAATTTGTAAATTTTTCTATTTCACGTTTCTGATTGGTTAATTTTACTCCAATACTATACTTTTATTTAACTTTCAGCTTTTCTGGTTGTTGATTGGCTTAAACTGTTTTAAAATATTACATTATTGTTCCAAGAATTATTAGTAGCATTATTAAACTTTCCAATTCATTATTGCCTTAAAGTTACCTCATTGTTAGAAACTTTCGGCTTCTATTATCATAGCTCCTACATTATTAAATTACCTAACACATTCACACAACATTATTATACATGTACACAATAATAAAAACATAAAAAATGATTGTAATATACACGTTTTATATATTGTAGTATACACATAATATTGCTTTAAGGCGGTCTGTTATTATATTTTATATTATATAATTACACTGAAATCATTTAAGTGTTAAAAATACTGCCTCAAATCTAGGTCTGTGGATCAATGGATCCCGTGGATTATAGTTGTTGCTGCACGGCACTGGCATTACTTATTATTGTGTCAATCTAAAACACTGCAGAACGTTTAAACATGCATTAGACTGTCGTTGATTTGAAGGCACGTAAATGAGCTGTAATGATAGCGATGAAGACTGGCCTAAAAGCACGTTTACCGCTTTATAATTGCTAAATTCAAGAAACTTAAGGGCAGGTGTTTCACCGGGCACACCACAGCATTTCTTAGTGACCTGAAATCAGTTTATACACCATCCTTTGCAAAAGAGAACGTAGTTCCTCTGATCATTTCGGTTGGAGTCGAGGGAGAGCCATTTTATTTGAAGAATGAAGACGTTTCGACATTTCACCGATGCTGTCTGCGGTTTTAGCATAACATTTATCCTATTTTTTGCGCATTTTCTCCTTTGCGTGGGCCATAGTCGGAAGTGTAATATACATTATTTTTGTGAAACCCATTATGTCGAAACCTTGGCAAACAGAACTGTAATAAAAGCAGCTGACTCACCACAACTGCTATGTTAAATATCTTCGTAAACATTTCGTAAATTATATGTAATCCATAGCAAGTGAAACAGCATACCTCTGTGATAGAGCTGCGTAGAATTCACAGCTTAGTAGAGCCCACATCTCAGCTCTATTATCCTGTTATACTATTCGGTGTCTCTCTCCCCCTCCTTATTAGGTATATGTGTTGTTATGTGATGTATTCAGAATCTGTAATAAAACTGTTTATTCTGGAAGACGTAAACAGATATTGGACATTCATTTCAATCACTCATACAATTACTTACCCGGTTAAAGTAGCCATTTGAACCACCTATATAATTAGTATTCGGAGGTGTGCAGAAAAGAGTAAGAATGAAAATAGAAGAATATTCTGAATTTTCCGAATATAAAAAGTCTTATTTTGGAGGAATATTTACTCAATTGGTCATATACGGAAAATGTTTGAGAGTTTTTATTTTCGAGAACTACTACTATTTATGTAGGCGCTGTCCTTTGTCATATAGGTACATATCCTAAAACTCACTTATAAAAGACGGTATCAGAAGTTCAATATTACCGGTTTACCTCCTAATTTATGTTTAATTTGTTACACCCAAAAAGAAGGATTGAAATTGATTGCAATCCATATGCAAATAATCTATTATACCCTAGTTCTTTTTTGGCCTCAAAATCTGAAGACTAAGTGAAATTTAGGTTTCCATTTAAAATTATTTTTTGCTGCACATACAGTCCATTTTTTATAAATAGTAATAGAACTTCGGTTATTGTGTTAATACCAGAGAGCGTTTTTCTTCTCTCACTGCCCGCTTCTGTTTGTGAGCAATGTGCATGAGATGTGATATTTTCAAAACCAGTAATAAAACTGCTTTATCTGAGTGGTTAAAGTAATTAAAACTTCGGAAAAGTGTTTTAACACTTATCTAAATTGATAACTATTTCCTATACTTGTTTTGTGAACTATTCCATTTTCAGTAGTAAGCTAATGTACAAACAATATATATTCATACTAAAAACATTTTATAAATAGCAAAACTTGTCAGAAGTGTCACATTTACAAGTTTGTGCTATACAATGTTCACAAAATTCCATATTAAATTATACATTTCCATATTTTGACTTGGAGGTCCGTTATAACCACCTCGCTTGGGGAAGTCGGTCTGGGTGGCTCAGGTCTTTTGATCCCAAGGTCGCGGGTCAAACCCGGCCCAGACCGATTGTTTTTAAGTATGCTTAAAAGCTACAGCTCCATGTTAGTGGATTTACTAGCATGTAAAAGAACTCCTGCAGTATGAAATTCCGGCACTCCGGTGACGTTGTTACGACCTTGGCAATTGACACCGTCGTTAACAAACAAAATATTTATTTTTTGCTTTGGGAAAGCAATTGAAGTGTGTGCTCTCTAAGTGTGCTAAGTTTCATAGAATAATTATTGGGTGGAGAGGTAAAATAAAACATGATTGACACATATACAAACAGTTTTAAAACTGAGAATCTTGATTTTAGAGTAGTGTATTGTTTTGAACAGTTTTATAGCGAAAAGCAAGAATAAAATATCCTTTCGCAAGTTACCATTGTCTAGGGGAGAATCGGTGGGCCGGTCCGCCGCTATTGCACGAACGGATTTGTTTAGCCTTGCTATGGAAGCGGCGGGCTGCCAGTCGCATCATTCAAGAGAAACCGGTAGCTTGCAAGACTCCAGCAATCCAGCATTCGAGAACAGGTCGCCCAGGTTCACCTGGGTGGAATGTGATCGCCACAGCACCTAGCCGCAAATGCGGCTTTACCTGTGAGATAAAGAAGGTAATAAAGAATGTACACAAGCTTTTAATTTTTGTTTAGGGCGGAGTTTAGCTTTGTGCGCTGCCATTGGCTAGGTCTCGGTGATCCCACCTGGGCGGACTAGCTACCATGTGGTGACCAAGGCCAATTTTGCAAGACTCAAAACTGGGTTGCAATTTCCTAACGCTGAATGAATCGTAGTGCTATTTGTGGAGTTGAAAACCAGTCTCTTCAAATACTTCTAATTTAAATTCTAGGGAAGTATTGTTAGATATCATAATCTCGTTTGTATGTATAAAGAATACTTAAAGGCTATAATTTTATTAATTAAGTTGAGAAGGTGTTTCAAAATGTGTAAGCCTAATTCCGCAGAATTTGAGTATTAATTTAATATCTTCTTGCTGATATGACTGCACAGCACCTGTATACATAGGCGTTTCTCTTAATTGAATAATAGCCTACCTAGTTCAGAATCACTATCAGTCATTTATCCAAAATTGAAAATTGTTAGAAAGAACTAAATGCACTTTCATTTTATACAATATTACATATGATATTTATTTGAAATGTAATCGGAAAAGGGACCATATCCTTAGACATCAATTGCTTTAAGATGGCCAGATATAACGGTGGCGTAAGAAAAAAATTGTAATTGAGTTTTATTTATGGACGCTCTTCAACTGCTATGGTCCTTAGCGTCCCATTCTATATTGGGCGTGAAATATCGGTAATTTTGCTCATAGGCAAAATCAGGCTTGAGGTTCTTTTACGTGCCGTAAATCTACGACACGGGACGACCGGCTTTAGTTTTCTTCCGAAGGAAGCCGTGAAAAGGATTTTTTACGCCCGAAAAAATACTTCGCCTCCCGCGATGAACCCGCGACCCAGTACGTTTGTGCTGGCAAGGTATTTGTTCCGGAAGTTGGTTTAGTTACGCACAGCAGAAAAGTATTAGATTTATAGTATTATAACTCTTGTGTTCTGTCTCTGTTCATGTAACAAAATTTATGGAAAGTCGAAGCTCGGAGATAGTAAAGGGAACCGAGTGAAATCTTTGGCTCGCATTCGTGAGATTCCGGAGCAATTTCCTTTGGAGCTGGCCATCCTGGCAATGTTTCTTTGTGGTTCTGATGAGCTGTTGGGAGTATGCTGTGACGGATAACTTACTTTTGCGAAATTTCCCGTCATCCATTTAATCATTTCATTTACTTCTTCATTACCATCTACCTGCCGGTGTTATTACATACAACACTTCTGTAATCTAGGGGTCATAGCTTCTCTACACGTGTTTGATCGATTTAAAAGCCTTTTGGAAATGTAATAGTAGGAAGAAGAAGAAGAAGAAGATGGTATCTCTCTTTTAAAAACGTCAAGCATTAAAAGAAATACAAACAATACATCCGTTAGTTCCTTCTTCCCCCTTCCTGTACAACATAGTACATAGGTTGTCATTAATCGTTGTGCACCATAAAGCCCTTAAAAGCATTTTTACTTTCTCTACCAGAGGATGTTGCATTCCATCCAAAAATTCTATATCGGTATTTCACCGGAAGTACATGCTTTGAGGTTTCCAGAATTAAACAAAAAGCATTTTTAGAATAATGTCCGCACGCGTGCGAGTGTAAACAACATAAACCAAAACCGAAATGTCCGATATACTCAAAATTCAGGTTCAGGATCTTCCAAAGATGCGGCAAAACATTTTTAAGAAAATCCCCCACTACAAATTACACTTTATATGAAAGATATTATCAAAGTTGTCAATTTTCTTAAAACTTCCCGTGACGATTTTCATTAAAATGCCAAATATTTAGGATATTTAAATTAAAAATAAAATGTAAACGTTGAACTTTTTGGGAGTAGCCTGTGAAGGTCTCTTCATTCGGAAGGGATTTTGTATAATTTTAAATAATTGTTAAACCATAAGAGATAGACAATACTACTCACAGAAAACTAAATCTCTTTAAAACACGAATTTATTTCAAATAGGTTGTTGTGGCATTAGCCATTTCCGAGATATACGTTATTAGATTGAATGTTTCAATAATTTCGCATTTTTTTTGAAAGTGCTGTCACTCTTCACTTGTTTCTTGCGATGACACGTAAACTTTATGGAATTTCTAGGTCAGCAGATAGCGACTAGCATTTAAGCATCTGAGTATCTGTTTTCTCTATCCTCCTTGTACCTTCAACGAAATTATATGGAAGCTATATAAAAAAATCTGATGTGTTACGCTCACATGACCTTCTCTACCCTTGTACAAACTATTTTTTACAAACGCTTATTCTCCATATGCTTCATGTTAATCGAGATGTTAATCTTATTGCCATTTTCTTGTAGTTGCAAGGGGAATTGGTAGGCTTTAAGCGATAGTCAAATATTTTAAGAGCTGGATGCTATGTGCAGTATTCCATTCTCTTTGCATGTCCAGGACATAAAAAATGAATAACGAATTCCCATTTGAGAAAAAGTATAAGTATTCGAAAATTTAAGGGAACAACGGACTTCGCTTCGAGCTCTCGTCGAGTCAAGATGGGTAGGAAGAAGACCGCCGCAGCCTCCAAGCCTCCTCCTCGTGAGGAAGCCACTACTAGCTCCGCAGCCAACGATGAAAATCTTCCAGCCTCTCCGCCGCCGCCGCCAATCGAAGCGCCCAGCGCCATCTCTCCAGCCAGCACAGCCAACCACACACCGCTGACCAGCGTGCCCGCACGCTACTCCGCAATCGTCCGGGGAGTCCACCGACAGCTCCCTGACGTGCTACTACTCACCTCCGCTCAACGCTTCTGGCCGTCTGCGGCCAAGGCGTCTCGCATTCGCAATGACAGGGGTCCTACACCGCTAGTCCGCCTCACCTTCTTGGACGAGGGCGAATACTCACTGGCCCTCGGCGCAGGACTGCCCTTGTTAGGGCAAACACTGTCGCTCGAGGCCAGTCGCAGTGTGCGTCCAACTCCGTGCCGACGCTGCTGCCTGTACGGGCATACCGCCGCGTCTTGTGACGCCGCACCCCGTTGCCACTACTGTGGCAATGGAACACTCACCTCCGACTGCAGGGCACACGACCTGACGCACCGCCGCCGCTTCTGCGCCTCCTGTGGAGGCAAGGGGCACTACACTGGCCAGGCCGTCTGCACACTCTATCCTCGTAGAGCCACGCCGCACCTCTCAGAGACACCGCAGAACTTCACACCTACGACGCAGACCATCACTTCATCATGCGACTCATCACAGATCCAAGTACAGATAGCAGCTTCGAACCAACCCATCCTCGATGCCATCCAGGACCTCCATGCTGAGGTGTTAAACCTAGCTGGCAGGATCAGCTCTCTGGAAGAGCATCTCAGTGTGCAGCTTAATGGAGACACCGAATGCACTGACAAATCCCACGACGTAACGAAGAACCACATCCTCAGCAACATCAACAGCCACTTCAAGGAACAGCAATAGTGCCTACAGCAAATAAACGCCAAATGCGCACTCCTGGACGACATCAAGCACCATCTCGAAGACGAATACGGCTCCGACGATAACCGGCTTACCCTTCTGAATCGGCTTCGCCTTAGCAGACTGCTTCGGCATGCCGTGCAGCGTCAGCCACCTCACCCTGAGCACCATCACCAAAGAGCCGATTCCCGGAGGTAACAGGCCCGGGATTGGAGCATGCATCTCCTGTTAAAATCAGCCAAGTTACCACCGATTCACAGGTCCCTGTCAGGGCCATCGCCATGGCAGATACCTGAACTCCACAGCGGAGATTTCCGCCACATCTAGTTATCACCCACAAACAGCGGGTTTGCTTCGGCGGTATCAGCCATCATGTTCACCACGATGCCCCAAATAAATTGTGCCATCACAGTAATACATCCTTCTTTTCCTCCTCCTTTTCCTCACTATACCTATACTCATACTCTTGTTTTTCCTTCAGACCTATATTCCTGTTTTCCCCAAAAACAAAAAAAAAAAAAAAAAAAAAGGAACAACAAGCTATATCTCGAAAATGGTTCACTCAACAACAAAAATGTGTATGGCATAAATTGTGCATTTTAACGCGATCTACATTTTTTGTGTAGCAAAGTTTTGTCTATCACTTATAGTTTACCAGTTATACAAAAGTCGTTCACAATAAAGAATACTTTTGGAAACATTCTCAGAAAATTCGAGATATACCTTTCATTTGTCATGAAAATATCTTAAATTTATGATATTTTAATCAAAATGGTTAGAGGCATTTTTGAGAAAATTAAAATTTTCGAAAAATATTCCATGTAAAGGGTAATCTGGGGTGGGGGATTTTCTTGAAAACCTTCGTATCGCATCTCTGGAAGATACCGAACCTAAATACCAAGTTTGGTGTTTATCCTACTGTTCGTTTCTGAGTTATGCTGTTCACAGACAGACAGACACACACACACACACACACACACGGACATGTTTCCAAAAATGCTTTTTTTGGATTCAGGGGTCTCAAAACATATATTTCCGGTGAAATCTCGGTATCCAATTTTTGGGTGAAATACAATACTTCCCCTACTTACTATACGTAGTAGAGAAAGTAAAAAACGGTAATAGCTGGTGTGTGTAAAAGGCCGCGGAGGGCGATTTATTTTTTGGGGCGTAATAATCCTTACCATGGCATCCTTTGAAAGGGAAGTAAATACGGTGGTCCCGTGTGGTAGATTTACGGCACGTAAAAGAACCTCAAGACTGATAAAGTGGCCTCTGAGCAAAATTCCCGGTCTTTCACGCCGAATGTAGAAAGGGACGCTAAGAACCATAGTAGTTAAATCGTGCCCAAAAATAAAACTCAATTGAATTAATGTTTACTAGAACTTTTACTTAGATCGCTTTAGATTTCATCGAATCAGATATATGATTAATTGTTTAGAAATATTTCCATTGCGGCTATCTACCAGAACATCAAACTTGTTGCATATATGTGCCGTGTAACAACTCGCTTATATGAAAAGGATTCATGTGTTTTGTGGAACTAAATCTGAAATAGGCAAAGTACTTTTAGGTACATACGTGAGCTGTATGCTGTAATGAAAGGAGCTGAAGAAATATGCGTTCCCTAGAAGCTTGCACTTCTAATGTTTCCAAGAAAAAGTTTGCAGTAGTAATGCATTTCTTTTCGAGGAGAAGTTAAATGTTTGCAGCGCCGCTCACAAGTGTTATTTGGCATGTTGATGTATTGCAAGGGGAGAAAGAATATTCCAGCTCACGTTTTACTTTCGAGCCAACACAATTCAACCAATTGTGGTTGTGAGGATTTGTATTAGCATTAAAAGTGTCAAGTTCGGCAAATAAACGGTAACTCTCGGACATTGTTGTAACTTGTTAGTTCTGCTCTACGGTAAGAAACAGTAACACCAGGAGAGGTTTAATGAAGTGTTCAGCAATAAAAGTTTGTACGGGGTTGCTTTCTGACTAATAGCTTTACTTTTCCACAAATAATATTCTTCAGCCTTATATGAGTGCCAATAACCATTTTCTCTCCTCACGAGTTCTCGTTTCAGCTCTGTGTGGGCACCTTCAATACCTTCATACAATTCTGCTACAACTAAGAACATTAGACAAGAGGAAAACAAGCGAAGGAGGGGAAGACCAAATCCTCCCTATCGCCCCAACAATACGGAGAAGTTAAGAAACTTCTGTGTACAATAGTGCAGAAAGCTGTTTTAGGGGTTTTACAGCCATGTAATATAACTAAAATTAATATTTCCATAGCTAATTCAAACATAGAGTTAGTATAGACTATAAATTAATCTACATTTATCTACAATTCCAGTTCTGCAACAGAATATTTTACTCGTGTCTTACTTTCTTTACTCTGAGGAAGTATTTTAACACTTAAATGATATCAGTCTATTATATAATATAAAACGAAATAACAGCCCGCCTTAAAGCAATATGTGTATAATATAATACATAAAGTGTATATAACTGTCATTGTATTATTTTTACTTTCTCTACTACGTACAGTAAGTAGGGTAAGTATTGTATTCCATCCAAAAATTCGATACCGAGATTTCACCGGAAATACATGTTTTGAGTCACCCTGAATCCAAAAAAAATAATTTCTGGAAACATGTCCGTGTGTGTGTCTGTGTCTGTATGTCTGTCTGTGAACAGCATAACTCAGAAACGAACAGTCGGATAAACACCAAACGTGGTATTTAGGTTCAGTATCTTCCAGAGATGCGACACGAAGGTTTTCAAGAAAATCCCCCACCCCAGATTACCCCTTACATGGAAGATTCTTCGAAAAGTTTAATTTTCTCAAAAATGGCTCTAACGATTTTTATTAAAATATCATATGTTTAAGATATTTTCATAAAAAATAAAATGTATATCTTGAATTTTCTGGGAATGTCTCCAAAAGTATTCTCCATTGTGAACGACTTTTGCATAACTGGTAAACCATAAGAGATAGACAAAGCTTTACTACACAAAAATGTAGATCGCGTTAAAATACACAATTTATGTCATATACATTTTTTTGTTGAGTGAACCATTTTCGAGATATTGCTTGTCATTCCCTTAAACTTTTCAATACTTATTTTCTAAAATGGGAATTCGTTATTCATTTTTTGTCTTGGATATGCAGAGTTATAATCTGTGGCAAAGGGAATGGTGCTGCACCTAGCAACCAGCTATTAAGAGATATGTATGTGCTTAAAGGCTACTGTATTTCTATATTGCCCTTGTAAATATATATTCCCCTTACATCTACAAGAAAATTAGTAATAAGATAGAGTTTGCAAATGTTTATCTCGATTAAAATGAAGTCGATGGAGAATAAGCGTTTGTAAAATAGTTTGTACAAGAGTAGAGAAAGTCATTTGAGTGTAACACATCAGATTTTTATATTATGCACATATATAATAATGTTATGTGAATGTATTACGTAGATTAACAATGTAGGAGCTGTGAGAATAGAAGCAAGCTGCTTTCCGTAACAAACAGAATTACAAAGTAAAAGCCGAAAGTTGCTAACAATGAGGTAACCTTGAAACAACAATAAGTTAGAAAGTTTAATATAGGCCACTAATAATTCTTGGAACAATAATAATGTAATATTTAAAACAGTTTATAAATAGCCAATCAACAACTAGAAGCTGAAAGTTAAATAAAAGTATTCTATTGGAGTAGGATTAGACAATCAGGGACTTAAAATAGAGGAAATGTACAGATTCAAGCGGGAGACGCTACTAGGAAGCGTAAACAAGCAGTCCATTTAGATTTGGTACGTGTTCAGTGTGAGACATAAAAAAATTCATTGCGGTGAGAATAATATAAAGTTTACGTGTTAAAAGTGAAAATAACAATAATCTCACAGCTCTATAGCAGCATATATTAGTGAGGTGTTATTTAATCGTGTGAAGGATTAATAAAAAGAAGTACAATACAATTATAATTTGTGTAAGCCTTGTTCTTTAGCCGTACCAGTCCTGCTAAGAGATACGTCCTTTACAAATAACTACTGACGAAGCTGAGGCATGCATACATACATACATACATACATAAGCAAAATAAATAAAGTGACGTTAAAATAAAAGTTATATTTTAAATGTGGGGCGAAGACTACTGGAAAGTTTGTAGCGTACGTGGGGCGAACACTCCAAGAAACATATCTCCCGCAATACGTGGTGCAACCACAAGAATTAAACAACTTCAAGTTTAGCTCTCCAACAGTGGGGCTATACGCAACGACTAAGTTTGAGGTCCAAAGCGTGGTGCAAATAATGCAAAATGAATTCTACTTCAACTCTCATTTGTTATAGCCACAAAATTTAATATCATACGACGCTGAGGTCTCATCTAATCAAATATTGGAACAGACTGTCTTCTGCATTACGAGTATACCTAGGGCACTTTCTGTTTCGTGAATGTGTTTCTAGAATCGATATGAATGTGTTGAAAATATACAAACACAGTTTCCATTGGTGTAGATAAATGAACTGGAAGAATAAAAACATTAAGGATATGAAATCTCTTAATTATGGTTTTTTGCAGGAAGAGATTTAGGAATTAAGACTAAATAATAAATCGACTTAATCAGTAGTCAGATAAGGTCCCGTTATTCGACATTGAATGCAGTGATAAGTCATTTTTACAAAACTTAGGCAATTACTCACTGGTCATCGTTTTCTAACTTTTAACTCAACCACTAGCAATTTATTACTAAAATCTAATATTCAAATAAAACCTCTAATAGATTACTTTCCAAATCGAGATGCACTAGCTGGCTTTACCATGTTGCACGGTTGGACTTTTCAGCTTAAATGACGAATGAATTCATTTCTTTTACCTCTTCCCGGTTCTTTATGAAATTATTATGAACTATATATAATATTTTTTTCCTTTTTACCCCCTTATAATTGTAATTCCGTATAGCCCCATTTATTCCCTATAATGGATAAAAAGATGCCCTGTAAAAGAATGTGAACCATCTAACTCTCTTAACCTCTCCCCAACAATCCTCCTTCTTCTTTGGTTCATAGCATATCCTGGATGTTTTATCAGGCAATGCCTGGTCAGTGAAGAAGGAAATTAAACATAGCGATGGAAGGGATGATAGGAAAATTCAACCCATCATTAACCCAGCGGCTGAGGAAAACCACAAAAAAGCCTTCGATTAGGCTCCAGGAGTCTGAACCCAGGCCTTCCGGAATACGAGTTGCACATGTCACCCGACGCTACTTCGCTCGGTTCGATAATATTTTAAGTTGTAGAAAAATGCTGTAAGCCTATATGTGCCCTTTGGCTGTGGAACAATCATCGAACGAAATGAACGAGTAACTTGTTACATAATTCTTGTAGTATCTAATAACATAAAAGCTACACAGTTTTTCCATAATGTAGAAACGCATAACATATACAACTGTATAGAGGCGAAGCTGGTGAACATGATGATTTTGAACTCCCAGGCCACCAAGTTAACTTCTTATGGAAAGATACACGGTCTATGAACTTGAGAAAAATAATATTCTCAGTTGTTGGTTATAAAATATCGATCCACGTATTTCTAATGTTACAATTTTCTCTCTTTATACAATTATATAGTGTGCCTTGATTACAACTTAAGCATAAATAAAATAAAGCAAAATATTCTTAGATGAGGGTTATTAAAATATTTTGGCATTAGTATCGTTTGAGTTTTTTTATGGACGCTCTTTAACTACTTATGGTTCTTAGCATCCCATATTATACTGAGCGTGAAAGACGGAAAGTTTGCTGAGGCCTATTTTATCAGCCTTGAGGTACTTTTAGTAACTTTACGACAATGGAGGCTTTATTTCCCTTCCGAAGGAAGACATGCTAAGGATTTTTACGCCTGAAAACAAATCCATTGCCCTCTGCCGAGTTTGAACCCGCGACTTCGGGAACATGGTACTCCAAGACTACGGAAGACAACAGCATTTATCGTGGTGTTGCAAAGGGATTAGGTTCGCTTTACTTTTGTTACGTCTTCTGTCTTCTTTGGTACTAAATCGTGATTATATTGTTTGTTTGGAATGAAATAGGGTGGCATTTTTTCCATGGAGTAACACTAACTATTTGCCACTCCGTGGCAAGCGCAAGCATGCTATGTATCACGCCATTATGTTTGAATTGAAGCACAAGAGCTTTGTGAGTCCTTTTTAATGCTTAAATAATTTATGAAATGAAATTAAAGGTTATTTGTATAGACCATGTCTATAAGCTTTTCAATGGTGAAAAGATCATCAAAATTGGTTCAATTACTTTTGAAGTTAATCCAAATACACACAAATGCATACAAATTTTCTCTCTTTACAATATTAATATAGATGAAATAGAATTCTTCTGAGAATACTTTCTTTAGACTACGCATATTAAAGCCAGGATTGTACTTGGAAAAGAGGCCATTTGCATCTAACACAGTGATACTCTGTTGGGAGAAAGTTGTTACTTAAAGATAGGCTCTTTAGCATGCCTAATTTACATCGTAGATATTTACTTATCTACCCACGATAGAAATATGATTTACCTAGTGATTCAGAAATGCAAAAGCGCCACCAATCTGCCTTGGTGATCTTCATGTGCGTGTATTTTTCGAGTGTAACAATGCTGCATTTTTAACTGTGCTTTTGCAAGAACGGTTATCGTTTTGAGCCTATCATAGAAGACGCTCAAATACAACAGCACTTGTACAGCTTTATATTAAAAAACAAATTCATAAACCAAGTTTAAAATATCCTATTTTTAATTATTTTGAAGATTTTATTATACCAAAAAATTTACTCAAGAATAATACTAAAACCTTACTGAAATATAAACTGATTATTATTGAGACAATAACGGGTTTCAGACAAACATTTTCGTGCATTAATAATGCAGTCACCATCCAACATATAATTGAAAAACAGAGGGATTAACACATATATTGTAATGTAGCGGCTATGGTCTTAACTTATCAGGAGTTGGCGTAAGGCAGTCGGAAATAAACAAAGATAAGTCGCACCATCACTCTGCATAAACACAAGAAGCGCTTTCGACAGATAACCAGAATTCTCTGGAAGTTTCTTTTTCCCTGTCTCCAAAACGTGTGTACAGATAGTTCTTGAATGTTCTGTGGGAGATTACATTGGCTATATAAGCGAGCATTCTCGCGAAAAACATCATTCAAATGTGCCGGTCAGTGAGCGAGTGAGTAAGCGAGTTGGTGAGTGCCTTTTTGTTGCGGTATCAAGTGCGGTTCTCCAAGCGAGTTAGTGAAAACTGCTGTGATGTGCAGCGAGTGCTGCTACGGAGCGAGAGATTGTAAGAGTCTTGTGTTAGACTCCACAGCGAGTGAATCGTTCACGAAGAAAGTGAAGTGACGGTTAAATTGAACTAGTCCACATTAGTGCAGTTACAGTGTGAACCAAGAGAAAGTCGAACGAGATCAAAACAATGACAATGAGAAATGAGAGAAGTGGCAGTCAGACTACGTATACAGTTGATAACTATGTGAAAGCCTTCGACAGTGTTTATAGAGATAAGCTCTGGGAAATACTGATAGGTATATATTAAATGTCGTTAAAATCCTCTAGAACAGCTATAATGTTAAGATTAAGGACGGAGAAATTAATGAAAACAGTATTATAACCACTCAGGGACATAGGCAACACTACTCAATGAATTATTCAATATATAACTTGATGGTGCTATAAGGTTTTTGAAAGCAAACGCTGATCTTGGAGTTAATATAAATAATTTTACACCATATAAGTGCTCTTTTATATGTTGACGACCAGATATTTGCAGGATCAAGGAGGACATAGAAAGAGAATTCTACAAGTTGGAGAATGTTATGAGCAACCATAATCTGAAAATATTTAGACAAAATTAAATTAATTGCTTTCTGTGAAAGATCCTAATGGGAAAAAATTACTGTTAAATAATGGAATGTTAAAACAATTTAACAGTTTTAACTGTTTAGGATTACTATAACCTATAATTATAACTACGATATAGAAAGGAAAATAAGTAGATTTCAAGCATGTGTGGCACTATTCTAGGAAAACTAAGGGGAAAGAAAGGAAACACTCTTCGCAAACTTTACAAAGTTATGAAGGTTCCAGTTTTGCTCTCGGATCCGAAACCTGGACCGAAACCTACAACTACAAGCGTATCCTGGCAGAAAAAATGCAATTTCATAGATGTGTGTCAGGCTATAAGTAAACAATAAGAAAAATGAAAAAATCTGATCGGAGGTGCTCGTTTTTTCAATAAATGAATATACGTTTCAGGCACAGAGCAAAATGAAAAGAACACCTAGACACTACTGCTGGTCGAGTACATAGTCTTATGGAATAACTACTGTTCACCTGTAAATTCAGAGTTGAGGCACGGGGATGGATAAATGCAGAAGTACGAAAATCTAGATCGTTCGGCAACAACAAAGGGATGTCAGCTGTGAAATCTCGAACTAAATTTGAAAAAAGCATCATCATCATCATCCTTCCAAGGATTAGATACTCTTGCCTGTTCCGACTACACAGCTATGACGATCTCTTCTACCTTTAGGCCAATAGCTATTCACCAATGCTGGGATTCTTTTCCTACTCATTCGAGATGTGGGCTCTCCAAGCATTGTAAAGAAATCTATACTAAAGGAGTGTAGACTCATTTATTTAAATCGGCTTGAAATAGATGTACTCGAAGAAATTCCTTAGAAATATAATAACTCAGACGGTAATATTTGTGACTCGCATTCAGCAGGTCACGTTTGAAACCCTGATACCGACCAATCTGGTGTAAGGATTTTTACCTAACCTGTCAGGACAAGCCGGATGAAAGTTCTAAAAAGTCTCATTTCCTATCCATCCTGTCGGTTCATCCTTTCCATATTTCTGATCTCATTCATTCATTCACTGTTTACCCTCATCTTATGTAGGACTTACACCCCCCAGGACTTACAAGCGTGTGCCTGGGGTCAGAGGCCCGTCGAGGAGCAGACAGAATGTCCAGGATGGGTGATCAGCCCGATGCCTGGTATGGGATGAAGGAAGTAGATGAAACGGAATGTTGGTGAAATGGATGATAGGAAAGGTGACGATGGAGCAGTTGGTGGAATGAATGGTGGGGGAAACCGGAGAACCCGGAGAAAACCCGCCCAGACGCCGCTTTGTCTACCAAAAATCCCACATGCGGGTCGCATGAACCCGGGCCGCCTCGGTGAGAGGCGAGCGGTCTAACCACTCGGCCACGGCACCGCCATTTCTGATCTCTCTTGGGCATATAGTGAGGCCTGGTGTGATTTGTGTACGAATGTCAGCGACAACTGAGAAGATTTTCCCGACTTTACCTACTTTGGAACAATACTGCCCCTTGTGAGAGAAACTTGAGCAGCCGGCCGCCTGGATGAGCAAATAATTTGCATGGGGCGATGGGCGAGGTCTTTAATCACTTTTGAAATGCTAAGAACCTGTCAGCCTACATTACGGCGAATCACTCCTGGTTGCAAACTCTGTGCGGCGCTTACCATTCATCTCCTTCTCCTGCTCCTCTTAAGTTAAGTACCCAAAAGATGTTTGCGGCAGAAATGGGGCAATCACCTTGCATTCAAGCCCCTATACAAAGTCTAACCTCCGTAAAAACAAATAGAATCTTTCAAAAAGCTTACAAGTCGAAAAACTATATTGATAGGATATATTTGGTTTCGAAATCAACCAATTGTTCCTGAAATATTTTGATTTTGACTCTTCGATCTTTCCGTGACTCAATGGCTTTAACTACGAAGTGACTAATGTAGAGATACTGTCATCCGCCAGACTGGATGATAAGAGAGATGGCACATTGAGCCTTCTTTGTGGAGCGAGCTATAATACTTTAAATGTTACGTCACATTGTGGCTGCTAGGGAGCGTAAGTGTATTCAGAAATTATAGATTTGCCTAAATACTCATATTGTAATCAAGTTCAAGAAAGATCTCATCTAGGAATAACAAACAAGAAAATATGCTACTTTCTCATAATATACCTTGATGGTTTATGTGTCTAATCGTATCTTTCATTCTTGTATTTCTTTTAGCAATTGAGCTATAATTGTGTTAAATACATTAGATATATCTATTCCAACATAGAATATTCAGAGAAAATTCTATTGTGTAAAATGAGCTTATTTTGTTTTGATATTTTTTATCTGATCTACATTCTCTTGTTCTCCCGGCTTGAGCTTTTTGTTGTCAAAACTAAATAAGCAGTTTGCAACAAATTGATTATTGTCAAGCCACAAAATAAATGTAACACATGCGTGTACAATTTTTAAGTTTATGGTCTGAAAGGTTCCAGAAAAAATAGTAAATAAATTTCTCGCATAGTAATTACACCTTTGATAACAAACTAGCTCAAGGTGGGAGAACAAGAAACATAGATCATACAATATATACAGTCATCTTATAATATGTATTTTTCTCCGAAATTAAAGCATCTCATAAGCTTCTAAAATATATTTTTGGATGTATATATTGAGATGACGGTTTGTTGCTGCTACGTATGGAAAGCCAGTTTGAAGAATATGTATTATATTTCGACTGTTGGGGAGCCGAACGTGAAATAGTTGCAACCGCAAGCATGATAAAAGGTTTCCGGTAGCCTTCGCCCCAAATGTACTTTCCGGTGGCCTTTGCCGGGTTAGCTGGAATACCTCAACGGTATTCAGATTATCCTGATGCTTATACATCATGAAATATCTTATCATCCAATAACTGCAAATAACATTAAGCCCAGTATTCCATAAATTATTATTCAATTTTCTTCATTTAATTTAAATATGAGATAATTATTTATCTTTAAATGAGAATATTTATAAAATTGAAATATTAACTTTGTAATTATGACTATTTCCTTTAAACATTATATATTTATGTTTGCCTCGGCTGCGTCAGTATTTGTTTTTAGAGACACGAATGTCTTAGCAGGGAGTGGTGCGACTAAAGAATGTAGGCTTACTCAGATTATAATTTTACTTCACTCCTTTTATTAATGCTTGAGATGATTTAAATAACACTTCACTGATATAGAGAGAGCTGTGCGATTATTTTCTTAATTACTTGCACTTTTTAAAACAAACTATTTTTGTCTCGCACAAAATATATATTAAATTTCTCGAGAACGAATATCGCGTCCGGTTAGGAACACTGTCTACAAGCAACTAACTTCTGAATTTGTAAATTTTGCTATATTTCAGTTTCTGATTGGCTAATCCTAGTCGAATGGAATACCTTCATTTAACTAAAGCTTTTTCTGGTTGTTGATTGGCTATTTAATAAACTGTCTCAAAAATTATATTATTATTTACTAAGAATTACAAGTAGTATTGTTAAACTTTCAAATTCATTATTGCCTCAAGGTTACCTCATTGTTACCTCATTGTTAACAACTTTTAACCTATTATTTTCACGGTTCCTACATTATTAAATTACGTAATACATTCACATAACATTATTACACATGCATACAATAATATAAACATATACAATTACTGTTGCATATATTTTATATGTTATTTATATACATATTGCTTTAAAGTGGGCTGTTATCATATTTTATATATTATATAATTAGACTGAAATTATTTAAGTGTTAAAAATACTGCCTCAATATACGAGGGTAATCCAGAAAGTCCCAGACGTTTTGAAATAAACAATTAACAAAATGCAAATATCAAAGTTTATTATCTCTACATTTGAAATGTACACCCTTAAGCTATTTTTCAACACATTCGCCATTCAAATTGAGGCATTTATAATACCGTGGCACAAGTTTTTCAATACCCTTTCTGTAGAAATCTGCCGCATGCAACTTCAACCACTGGTTTACACCGGCACGCAGTTCAGCGTCAGTATCGAAGCATCAATTTGACGCATCAAATTCCGTGAAAGTTGGGGAAAACGTTCCGAAAGTTCTATAATCGTGAAATGACGATTTTCAGGAATTTTGTTATTGATTTGCATTGACAGTTCATCATTCACAAGGCTAGGCGTACCACTGCGATCCTCGTCGTGAACATTGGTACTGCCATTTTTAAAATCAATGCACCAATGCCTGACTCGGCTTTCACTCATTATTCCCTACCCGTAAACATCATAAAGTTAACGATAAATTTCAATTCGTTTGTTCTTTTTAGCCAACCGCACTTCACAAGTGGCGGGATTTTCTATTGCAGCGCACATTTTAACAACTCACAGAGAGAACAGTAAGGAAGGCACAGTCCTCACGCTACCACAGCTGGATGCGTACTGAATGTAGGAACGTCCTGACACTAAGATGGAGGCTCTAGCCCTATCGCCACGATAGGCCAAAACGTCTGGGACTTTCTGGATGGCCCTCATATATTAACTGCAGAAGTCTATATGAAAATCTAAATCACAAAGCGTGCATAACAATTTATAAAACACCATTAAATAATTTCTAATAAATGAAAGTGGGTAGGTAAATATCATGGCACATTAATCAGGAAAGTCTAAATATAAAGCTTACCAAAACAATAAACATACTGTACATCAATATTGCTATTTAACTTCCCTTTAAGGGAAAATAAAAATCCTGAAACTCGTACTGAAAAATTCATAATTTACCCTTTTTGTGTATAGATATTCTTGCTTAAATTGGTAAGCATTTTATTAATTTTAGTTAATTAAAATCAGTTTAGCATTATTTTACTTATTTTACTGCACACCGTATATTTCAGGTACTCTTATACCTTTGGAAAATATTTTACGTGTATGGCTGTGATTTGGTTCAAAGTTTAAATTGAACCCCATACTCATATCGAACTTGATATTTAACACTGACAAGATAGGTGACTCTCTTTAATTATTTGTTATAGCTTTAGCTATGGCACATAGTATTAATTGCAATTAAAACCACGAATGTACATTTATGAGCACAATTGAACCCTATCTGTTTCCATACCGCAGTTATTTAAACCAGTTAGTAATAAATTCAGCGTCCCTTAAAAGTATGCACTCCTCTTGAAGGCGCCGTTTAACGTGCTGCGGACATAGAAGGCGCACTGCAGTACTACAAATGCTATCAGCTTTCCCACACGGTTAATGCAAGATTCCTAATGTTATAGGTAAAGCGAGCAACACCAGCCTTCCTCAAAGTTCTTATCAGCGTTGCAACAGACAAGCACCACAAAAACCTTCACAAATTGTTTGTAATAAGGAGTGCTGCAGCTCCTGGTGTTTCTTTGTAGTGCTCTTTTTCATAACAAGGTCCCTAATCTCATAACTTTGCACAGAGTTGCTTGTGCCTTTTTTTGTACAATAAAGTTTTGCGTCATGACGGGCAATTTCGAGTTAGTGGTCAGAACTTGCGCTGAAGCAGTCCTCCAACCTTAGTGGCTACAAAGTGAAAATTGTAAAAGATTACGGGGGTGTATGTAAGAACTTAAAGCAAACTTCAGAATTTTGTTAAGCAAAGTGCGCTAGAGAAACCTCCATATTCTTAATTCACTAAACATACAAGATAAGTAATTATTTTTTAACTTTGTCACTCTCGAAGCCATTAGAAATTAATTAATCTCAGTTTTATATTAAGATTCTTGGATTAAATTAAAAACCCAGATATTTCTTTTAGAAATGTCTTCATTTTGAAAGATGAAATTTTAAAATGCACACTCAAGCAAGTGAAAGTGATGGGATTTATACGACCGAACCATAGGAAAGTTTACAATTTCTACAGGAGAGATAAACGACATTTTCTTAACAAGTATGCAGCATACTATGTAGATATTACATTATTCTGATGTAAACACCTGAAGCTGTATCAGATATACTGTTCGTTACATGGTGATAGACATCTGAATGCGTTAAGAATACTTTGTTAGTAAGCTTAACGAAAATTTCTATCCCAATGTTTCTCCGAGCAATGATTAAAATTTAAATTGAAGAAGTAGTATTTTTAAGTTATTAGCCCCACGTTTATGTGCCAATTTGAAGGCGTATTTATTGTAGTTCTACTGTTGGGGAGCTAAATTTGATGAAGCAACTGCCTCACGTATGGTACAAAGTTTCCAGTGGCCTTCGCCCCAACGTTCACTTTCCGGTGGCCTTCGCCCCAACGTTTAGGAATCAACTTTGTATTTTTATGTTTCTTTAAATATTATATATATTTATGTTTGCTGCGGCTGCGTTAATCTCTTTGCAGGGGATGATGCGGCTAAAGAATGTAGGCTTGCACAAATTATAATTTTTACTGCACTCCATTTATTAATCCTTCACACGATTAAATAACACTTCACTGATATAGAGAGCTGTGAGATTATTATTAATTACTTGCACTTTTTAACACGTAAACTTTATAATATTCCGACCGTAATGAATTTTATATGTCTCACACTGGATACGTACCGAGCGAATGAACTGCTCAGGTACGTTGCCTTCTAGCGACTGGCGTTTACGCTTAAATTTGTAAATTTCTATATTTCAAGTCTCTGATTGGCTAATCCTACTGCAATAGTATACTTTTATTTAACTTTCAGCTTTTCTGGTTTTTGATTGGCTATTTATAAACTGTTTTAAAAATTACATTATTGTTCCAAGAGTAACTAGTAGCATTATTAAACCTTCCAATTCATTACTGCCTTAAGCTTACCTCATTGTTAGCAACTTTCTGCCACTATTCTTACAGCTCCAACATTATTAAATTACGTAATACATTCACATAACATTATTATACATCTACAATATAATATAAACATATACGATGACTGTAATATACACATTTTATATATTGTAGTATACACATTTTGCTTTAAGACGGGCGGTTATTATATTTTACATTATATAATTAGACTGAAATTATTTAAGTGTTAAAAATACTGCCTCAAATTAAATAATAAAAAGTAAAATAATGAAGTGCAATATATAATGAAATAAATCCTCTTCTGAAATTTGCTTTTTGAAGCATTATCTTGCTGCAATGATAAATATCTCAGTAGTAGATTTTACTTGCTGTATTGTGGAAAATAGCTATCAAAGCGTTAAATTCCTTTTCTGTACAGGTTTCAGTAATGAAATACTAAATTTCAACGCAGATTTCAGATTATAGTAGTAGCAATAGTAGTAGTGGTGTTGGTGGTGTTGGAAGATGTAGTAGTTGTAGTGGTTGTAATTATAGTAGTGGTGGTGCTAGTAATGCAGTGGTGGTGGTGTGATAGTAGTGGTGGTAGTAGGAATAGCAGTAGTGTAGCAGTAGTAGTAGTAGTGGTGGTGGTGGTGGTGGTGATGGAGGCAGTGGCAGAGTAGTAGTAATGGTAGAGTAGTAGTAGTAGTAGTAGTAGTAGTAGTAGTAGTAGTGGTGGTGGTGGTGGTGATGGAGGCAGTGGCAGAGTAGTAGTAATGGTAGAGTAGTAGTAGTAGTAGTAGTAGTAGTATCTGCAATACTGTAATACTGTGGTAGCAGATGTGTTAGTGGTAATACTAATAGCAGTAATACTGTGGTAGCGGTGGTGGTAGTGGTAGTAGTATAGCAGTAGTTGTAATAGTTGTACTAGTAGTGGTAGTAGTAATGGTAAAGTAGTAGTGGTAGTAATAACAGTAATACTGTGGTAGCGGTAGTGGTGGTGGTAGTAGTATAGTAGTAGATGTAGTATTAGTTGTAGTAGTAGTAATAGTAGTGGTGGTAGTATAGGTAGAGTAGTAGTAATAAATAGTGCTGGTGGCGGTCGTGGAGCGATAGTAGTAATGGGGGTAGTAATGGTAGAGTAGTAGTAATAGTGATGGTGGCGGTAGTGGTAGTGGTGGCAGTAGCAGTAGTAGTATTATTAGCAGTAATACTGAGGTGGCAGTGGTGGTAGTCGTAGTACCAGTAGTAGTAGTGGTGGTAGTAGCAATGGTAGTGGTAGTAGCAGTAATAGTAGTGGTGGCGGTCGTTGTAGTTGTAGTAGTAGTAATAATAGCAGTAATACTGTGGTAGCGGTGGTGGTAGTGGTAGTAGTATAGTAGGAGTTGTAATAGTTGTACTAGTAGTGGTAGTAGTAATGGCAAGGTAGTAGTGGTAGTAATAACAGTAATACTGTGGTATCGGTAGTGGTAATGGTAGTAGTATAGTAGTAGATGTAGTAGTAGTTGTAGTAGTAATAGTAGTGGTGGTAGTAATGGTAGAGTAGTTAGTAATTGTGTTGGCGGTCGTGGTAGCAGTAGTAATAGTAGTAGTAGTGGTAGTAGTAGTATAAGTGGTGGTGGCGGTCGTGGTAGTAGTAGTAATCGCAGTAATACTGTTGTAGCGGTGGTGTTAGTGGTAGTAGTATAGTAGTAGAAGTACTAGTAGTGGTGGTAGTAATGGTAGAGTAGTGGTGATAGTGGTGGTGGTGGTCGTGGTAGTGGTAGTAATATAGTAGTAGTCGTAGTAGTAGTAGTAGTAGTGGTGGTTGTAATGGTAGAGTAGTAAGAGTGGCGGTAGTGGTTGTAGTATAGTAGTAGTAGTAGTAGTAGTAGTAGTAGTAGTAGTAGTGGTAGCAAGTAGTAAGTTATAGTAGTAGTGGTGGTAGTAGTGTTAGTAGTAGTATTAGTGGTAGTAGTAGTGTTGATGGTAGTAGTGATAGTAGTGTTGGTAGTTTTAGTGGTGGTAGTAGTAGTGGTGGTGGTGGTAGTAGTTGTGATTGTAGTAGTAGTGGGAGTAGTAGTAGTGGTGGTAGTAGAAGTAGTAGTGTTGGTAGTAATCGTAGTGGTGACAGTAGTAGTAGAGGTGGTGGTAGTAGTAGTAGTAGTGTTGGTAGTAGTAGTGGTTACAGTAGTAGTAGAGGTGGTAGTAGTAGTAGAGTAGTAGTGTTGGTAGTAGTCGTAGTGGTAACAGTAGTAGTAGAGGTGGTAGTAGTAGTAGTAGTGTTGGTAGTAGTCGTAGTGGTGACAGTAGTAGTAGAGGTGGTAGTAGTAGTAGTAGTAGTGTTGGTAGTAGTCGTAGTGGTGACAGTAGTAGTAGAGGTGGTAGTAGTAGTAGTAGTAGTGTTGGTAGTAGTCGTAGTGGTGACAGTAGTAGTAGAGGTGGTAGTAGTTTTTTTTTATAAAGAGGGGGAAAAACCCTCATGGGCATCAGGGGAGGTGGTAGTAGTAGTAGTAGTAGTAGTAGTAGTAGTAGTAGTAGTAGTAGTAGTAGTAGTAGTAGTAGTAGTAGTAGTAGTAGTAGGCTGTTACTGATACCTAATGTTTGTGTAGTAGCTACTGTAACTCAAGTACATCTAAGGAACTTCTTTCTTATTGGTAGGCTTTCCATTATTCGGTTCTTGGTTCTTTGGTTCTCACAAACTTTATAGCGCTATATCCTTTCAGACTTATCTCTATGTATAAATACAGAGGACAAATATTGTAGATGTTCTCCGTTTTAACAGCTACTCTCCTTTGTCAACCTTCCATGTTCTTCACTTTAACAGCAGTTCTTACTTCTCTGTCCTCCACTATTCTCCGTTTTAACAGTAGTTTTCATTTCTCAATTCTCCAGTGTTCTCCGTTTTAACAGATGCTCTCATTTCTAAACCTTCCACTGTTCTCCGTTTTAACAGCTATTCTCATTTCTCAACCCTCCATGTTCTTCACTTTAACAGCAGTTCTTACTTCTCTGTCCTCCACTATTCTCCGTTTTAACAGACGTTCTCATTTCTCAACCTTCCACTGTTCTCCGTTTTAACAGATGTTCTCATTTCTCAATCGCCCCTCTACAAGACCAAAACCTCATATAACTTTGGAGTACTCCACTCTAGTTATTTATACAAATCGTAAATAGGATATTTCTGATCACCCCTGGCTTCACACCGAATACAGCATCGCTCAAATGTTCAATTTTTCTTGTATTTGTTTGAAATAATTCAAGGGCTGGGTCGATTCGAGCCAGGTTTGAGGTAAATGTGGCCACTTTGAGAGTAGGCATTTCTGTTGCGACCTGGAAATATGGGTAATATTTTCTGGACTTAAGTGTACAATATACAGTGTGTATAGAAAATCACGGATAACGCTTAGTATATTGGGCGGGACATTAAAATGAAAATTTTTCAAGAGGGAACCCATATCCTTAAATACGTGTTTTGTACGCTGTGGGACGTCGAAGTTTACGAACGGTTCAGATACATTGATAGGTGTGCTTTCCGCATTTCGTTAAGAAATCCAATACCATCATACCGTGCAGTAAATTACAAAAGGGGTTCAAACTGTTGACCTCCTACTTGAATGCAGGTGGTGCTGAGACAGACACATATGGTTAAATAAATGTGACTGCATGCTCAGTATTCCAGTCGCAGCGTAGATTCATGCGATTAGGTGCTGCTGTGGTGTTACAGGAGTAGCATATATTATAGTCTTCATGGTACCTTACAGTAAATAGTCAAGAGCTGCAAGGTGACCGTGGTAGCCTGGCACAGGTCCCACTCTACCAATCCATCGATTGGTATATGTGGCGTCCAGGTGGGTCACATTACCTGACGAACCTACATCAAGTAGAGTAGGGAGAACGTCTCTGACAAACGTGAGGTATGTTAGTTCTGTTAGTCTGATTGGAAGTAGATCTGGTTTAATGATTTGGTCATCAATTATTCCAGCCCATAAGTTCACACTGAACTGGTTGCTTCTAATCCTTGCGCACGCGGATTTTCGTCTGCCAAACATGAATGTTATGCAATCTTTTGACACCCCACGGCGTCCAAACCATATATTTCCGGACATGAATTTCCCTTGAAAAATGTTCACTTTAATGTGCCGACCAACATGCTAAGCATTGTCAGTGTTTTTTTCTATACACAATGTAGAGGCTTCCAATTCGCGGAGCAGCTGCGACTTGTACATTCTTAAAACCCTTGACGTGTAACGCAACTTCGTCAATCAAGAACAAAAACGAAGACAAACAGTAGGTAAATGTAATTAATCAAGCGACTGTTTCAATTTCTCAGTACACTGTGATTATTTGGATTCAAATAAATGCTAATATCTCTGGGAAGTAACTTTAAAAATTCACCGTTTCTTTGGGAGTGTAATAAACTGTAAATCTTCTCCTTAAATTCTATGTGTACTTTGCGGACGTTAAAGTAAATGTATCCCTTTAAATGGTGGAATTTGCTTTAAGATGGTACTTTTGTAAAGTGCGTGCACATTTATGTGTAAAATTCCTTTGTACTTCTTGGAAAATATGAACACTTTTATTTCCTTTGGTGCAAATGACAAAAGCTTAAATTTAATCCAAAACTGCATTTATTCAGTAAATGTATTATGACAGTAGTACTGTGGGTGCGGGACACTTGCACTCAATCATTCTTATACCCGAGTGCAAACTGGTTTCTCAATAATTACCTTGCTACCTGTCCAAGGACAATGTTGAAGATTTCAATCTTTCTCCGTTTCAAAGTAAAGAAGTTTTGTTATTCCATATAGTTATTATTATTGTTATTATTATTAATGAAGATACTTTTAGCCGACATAATTTCGTTACCATGAATCGCCGCGTGGACGTAGTCACTTTGCGTTTCCCATGTTTATTTTTTGTTATTATTTTTCAAAAACAACGTTGTAACACAGCAGTCATTGTTCTGTTCCAAAACAATCATTTCCCTGGATATATCGGTTTTATATTTTTCTTAATATTTTGGATTTTCAGTTTTTATTTTGTTCCAGAAGAACCGTCAGTTTTTATGTATAATATTTACAACCTGGTATGTTCCCCTTTAAAAGGGAAGAGATTTTGCTGCATTGTTTGTACGTAGGCAACTACTTTAAGGAAATGAATTTTTATCAAGCTTTACCAGCGATTCATTAAATGATCTGATCAGATTTTATTGCTGAAAATTTCCTTTTCTTGCCCTCAAGTTTGATATATTTTCTACTGCATGTGTGTAAATGGTGTTTAGCATCTTCTCGAAGGGTGTTTACTAATATGTATACATTTGGATGTGCTTTAGCCTTTGATTCCATTCTTCAGAGACGCTATTAGACCTATGCCGTTTGCCTGAGCAGTTCCATACAATCTCGGAAGTTTGTCTTTCTCGAATTATTGCTCAACAAAGTAATCAAAGAAACTTCGAAGCTTTTCATTTTCAGGTGTGTTTCCTGTATGCATAAACAAGCATCATCGATCATTTTTAAAGATGCGCAAGCCGTATTTCTTCATTTTCCGTGCATTCTGTAACTATTCCAAGTTCCTATACTTTCATCCGTAAGCATTGATTGAAATGGTAATTACAGACACAAATCTTCACGGATGATAAATTATTTGTTGACTTACTTATAGCTGTCTCTAAGTCAACAAGCACTGTCTTTGAATCCCAGCCCAGCGAAAAGTTCTTCACAGCTGAGAATAATCTGTAGTAAATTTCACGCTTCTTATTTGGCAGAAGTGCGCACAGCACAAGTATGATGCTGGTTTCTCCTAAAGAACTTCTCAGATCTGCTTGGATCGTGAATACCTGCCTAAATTGCTTACTATAACTCTTGAATGTTCCATCAATAAAAAAGGAGGAGGCAGTTTCCAAATTATCCCTAACTTTTTCACTGGCAAACACTAGTATCCTATCTTGAGTTCCACGATTGTCGTAGTGTAAAATGAAATTTTCCACGTCGTTAATTGTTAATTGTTGAAAGAGAGTTACATCTTCTGCAAGAGCTGGATCTTGTAATGCTTCAAGGTGTTTCCTCCAAATGTAATACAGTATTTGCTTATTGCTTGTCTGCATTGGCATAACGGTTACAAAATCGTAACCCAATTAAATAGTTTTAAAATTTCTTCCACATATATTTCTGTAATGGATTGCTTGGATTCCCTCACACGCTTTCTGGCGTTACTCATTTGTTTTCGAACTTCATTTGCTGCAACATCCGGGATACATGTATACAGCCGTTCTTCCAAAATGCCTTTGTTATTGGTTGTACACATCCTTTGCAGTTTTTGTTCTTGTAGTTTACACAGCGTCAATGAGTGACTTTTTCCTTGTTTGTCTGATTGACTATATATTGATACCTGTTGTAGATGAATAGTGACTTACCCTTGATAGTTTCAATAAAGTCAATGAAATCTACAGAGAACACAGAGAAAACAACAGCGCAGAAATGAACTTCAATCTATCACAATTGAGGAAGTAAGATTAACTAACATCAAGGTCAGCTTCTGGTGCCAACAGGGGATCATTTACCCCCCTCGACCCTTTCCTAATTAACGCTCCACCTTCAAACAATAATGGTTTCCAAGAACCGGAAACCTGAGTACAAATGTCACTGAATTTTACCGAGTACAATTGCTACGGAAACAAGTTTTTTTCAAAAAGCTTTATTTATGGTCGTTTTAACCTTTCTAGGTTTTATCACGACCTTTCATGTACAGTTGCTTACATTATTAGATTACAGTATAATACTTACACATTATGTATACATACAGATTGCAATTTGGTTAAATGTATTGATATATATTAATTAATTTAAGAAAAGTAATTACATTCTAGATGAAAGTTGCATCATTGAGTGCTGCAGAAATATTTCTGGGCATACTAACCTGACTACGTTGATTTTCAAATTTTGGACATGTTAGTATAATATGTACTACTGTCAATGCTGTTTTACATGTTTCAAAAGTTGGTGGAGAGCTTCTATTTAACAAATTAAGTGTGTGTCAGTTTGGTATGCCCAATTCGTAGTCGGGATATTACAATTTGGTTTCGCCGCTGCAGCTGTCTTATTGGATATTCTTGAGTTGAAGTTCCACGTACATCATGAAGTTTACTTGTAGAATTGTTCATCCAGCTGCTCAGCCATTCTTTGTGTATTTTCTTCTTAAAATGTGTGACTGCATCTTGGAGAGGTATTTTGATATCCGCATCTTGTGTTGGTAGCTCTGTAGCTTGTTTCGATGCAGTATCAGCTCTTTCATTACCGGGTATGTTTGCTGACCGCAAAAATTAGTAAAACGGTTATGAGTGGAGATTAGGTGCTCCTTTCGACTAAATGCCGAATTAAGCTCCACCGCGCCAGTGAGAATTCTTGAAAGTCGAGACCATTAATGACAAGTGGTCAATATATAATAAAATAATCCAGTGTGCTTCCTACTAAGAGAAATTATAAAGTTTGTTTTATGTCAATGTTGCAACAAATGATATTGCTTCAGATCAAGGAGATTAGAACTGCATATACGGTACACAAATTATTTTAAGCTGTGGAACATTGACAACACTGCTGTTAGCAGTGATATTAATTTTAGCTAATCAAGAAGATAACAGTGTATTATCTTAACATGATAGGCAAAACCTACAGTTTTACTATATAGCAAAATAAAATGTATGCCTTTTATACAAAATAATACAATTATAATAAAAACTACCATAGACAATGACGTAATAGAACATGTACCAAACTCTAATTATTTAGTTTAACTAAGTTTATCAAAAGTGTGGAACGAATAAGATAATTAAGCAAGGAAAAACGAGAGGAATAAAAATCAGGCCAGGAATTTTAACTACGTTGACATTTTATAGAAAAATTCGTTGCGGATAACATTACATGGATGCGAAGCATAGATTTTAATACAAAATGCTTAAATAAAATTTATGCAGCAGAAATGGCATCCTTAAGTACAGTGTAAGGAGTTACTGGAAGGCGAAAGAAGAAATAATTGGTTTTATTAAACGTATAATTCGTAAAGGATGAAAACAAATAAAAGTTGGAGCTGGAGGTTAAAAGGACTAAACCATAAAGCTTACAATCTATGGTGACTGTGGTGACGATAAATGTGCAATTAAATGATCCCTCCTTTCTTTCACTATACAAAAACATACGTGAATGAATGGAAGTAATCTCTGGATTTCAGCAAACTGAACTTTGGTGAAAAGCCTCAACTTTCGCGAACTAAGTCACTCTCATTTTCAGAAATTGTTGTGGAAGCTCTACGTTTCAACGTAATGCATAGTCGAGGCGGCAGCAGGCGTGTAGCTTCCACATGATTGGTTGGAGTCCGACAAATAGGGAGGCGATTACCGCCAGGAAAGCTTCAAATCATGGTTTGCACTTACTGAATTAACTGTGCTATGCGCTTCTATTTTTTGATTTGTTCTTTTTTTTACATTATTCCTCTCTTGAAAAAACTTCAGTTATAGAAAGGATTTCTGTAGAACTGTCTGTGCTGTTGAGAAACACAAGACTACATGGTAACAGATTTTAGTTAAGTCAGATAAGTTTTAATCAGTTAAAAGAGTGCCCTTTCAGGAGAATTATAACTCTAGTCACATAAACATGACTACAGGTAAAAATAATCTGATGTGTTACACTCACATGACTTTCTCTACTCTTGTAAAAATGTTTTTACAAACGCTTATTCTCATATGCTTCATGTTAATCGAGATATCAAGATGTTAATCTTATTGCTAATTTTCTTGTAGATGCAAGAGGAATATGGTAGGCTTTAAGAGACAGTCAAATATTTTAAGAGCTGGTTTCTATGTAGCGTACTCCATTCTCTTTACATGTCCAGGACATAAAAAAATGAATAACGAATTCACATTTGAGAAAAAGTATAAGTATTGGAAAATTTAAGGGAATAATAAGCAATATCTCGAAAATGGTTCACTCAACAACAAAAATTGTATATGACATAAAGTGTGTATTTTAACGCGATCTACATTTTTTGTGTAGTAAAATTTTGTCTATCTCTTATGGTTTACCAGTTATGCAAAAGTTGTTCACAATGAAGAATACTTTTGGGGACATTCCCAGAAAATTCGAGATATACATTTCATTTTTCATGAAAATATCTTAAACATATGGTATTTTAATCAAAATCGTTGGAACCAGTTTTGAGAAAATTAAAATTTTCGAAAAATGTTCCATGCCAAGAGTAATCTGGGGTGGGGGGATACTGAACCTAAATACCAAGTTTGGTGTTTATCCGACTGTTCGTTTCTGAGTTATGCTGTTCACAGCCACAGCCACACACACGGACATGTTTCCAAAAATTCATTTTTAGGATTCAGGGGTTTTGAAAACATATATTTCCGGTGAAATCTCGGTATCGAATTTATGGGTGAAATACTATACTTCCCCTACTTACTATATGTAGTAGAGAAAGCAATAAACAGAAAAACGTCTGATGTGATGCATTCACATGACTTCTCTACCCTCTATCGTTTATTAATGAGTATAAAATTATTCTTACTAAAGTTTATTTTTATATCTACCACGTTTTAATCGAAATAAACCTTTGCAGAAATAGCTACATTATAGATTTCGTCATAGATACAAAAGAGAACAGCTATAGTCAAAAGTTTAAGAACTGGACGCTATGTACTGGCCTCAATTCCATACTGTTTCCATGCAATCGCGAGAAACATCTGAAAATAGATTGGACTTAGAATGATAAGCATTAAACAATTCGAACATTAATAATACATATTTCTGAAACGGCTTATGCCAAAAAAATACTACTTCAGATAAGTTGTGTTTTATAAACAGATGTACATTTTTATCTGGTACGTTTTCGTCTATTGTTTAACGTTTATCAGTTATGCAAAATTATACAAAATTCCTTCGAATAAAGAGGACTACCTAGAATATTCCCGGAAAATTCAAGATATATATTTTATTGATTCTGTAATATCTTTAATATATGGTGTTTTAATCAAATTCGTTAGAGCAATTTTTTATAAAATCAACATTTTCGAAAAGTGTACCATGTAAAGGATAGTTGAAGATGGAAGGATTTCTTTATATCTTCGTGTCTATCCTTGGAAGATACTTAACTCAAATAGCAATTAATTTTGGTATTTATCCGACATATCGTTTTGAGTTATGCTGTCCACAGTCTCAGGCACCGACACTGGCATACACCCACAAAAAATAAAGAAATTACAGAATGTGGCACTAATTTGTATCACAATAATGTAAATGCCAGAGTGATTGTAGTGTAAATAAGAATTATTGTGACATTGATTTGAGATGTTTGTTAATCATAAGCATTGTTAGGAAATAAGTTTACACGGCCTCACTGAAACTGACAATAGGAGCGGATAACAATGTGCGAGGGGGTGAGTTGAATATTAATTAGAAGAGACAAACAAATGACGTCAGATTGGCGCGCTTTTCTTAGAAATAGCGGGAATATTTTCCCTAGAGCATATGTTTTCGTAATTTTTGATTCGATATAAAAATAGACGCTAATATTGGCGCGTTTTATTAACCAATAGCAGCTCGGTTATAATCTTTAGGCATATCGGGGTGTGGGAGTATAAAAAGCTAAAGTCAGAGGCAGATTTCGTCAGTCCAACAGAAGCATTCACGCGTTATACGTCGCACAATTAGTTCATCAGAATCGTTCGCGGGTTACACGTCGCGTAGTTCAACGGAAGCATACATAAAGTACACGTCGCAATTCTACAGAATCTCTCGCGTCTTAAAGTTTGTTATAAATGTGAAACACGCGAATTAATAATGTGCAGTAAATAAGTGATTATAGTGATATTAGAAAATATAACAGTTTCAGTTTGGCGTGTATCACGAATCAGCATGTGAACTTAATTGTGACGGTAATAAAAGTGTCTTTTATCAGTGTTATCTTTGAGTAACAAAATCCTTTCCGTTCACACACCTTGATTAAGAGATTTGCTTGACCGAGAAATAATAGCTAGCCGGAGCACAATGAACCCAAAATGCAAAATAATAATATAATAACAGGCGCCCAACAATAGATAACACGAAGTGACCGCGACAAATTGGCTTCCATACGTGGTGCAGATAAGCATGAAGTATCTTCCAACTAACTACAAATATATACAACTTCAAGGACACACATAATATATTAAATAATTTGAAACCAAACTATTTATATGTTTTTTAATCGATCAGTACTATTTCCATTCCAAATATATTAAATGAACTCATAACTTCCCTCCAACACACACACACACACACACACACACACACACACACACACACACACATGTTTCCGAAAATACTTTATTTGGATTCAGGGGAACTCAAAACATGCATTTCTGGTGAAATCTTTGTTAGCAGATTTTTCATTGGAATGCAATACCCTCTCTACCTACTATGTATGCGGTAGAGAAAGTAACAAGAGCAAATAAGTAATTAAAGGTTAATGTTTTTGCTGTGCTTTTAATTTTTATTTGAAAAATATTATTATTTCTTATCTGTATGAAAGTGGGTATAGGTTCTTTAATACGAATTAAGCATTTTCAAAAACCACGAGAAATTTAATCGTGTAAAATTGGAAAAGGTGCAGAAAGCGAACAGCAAAGCTGTCTGGTTTGTGTATTACGACCCTTAGGACTAACAATGAGGCTGCCAGGATCCAAACATTAAGACGTGCACCAGAATAGACGTTGTTTATTGGTATTTTTACGAGTTTGCCACATCCTCGGTGATTCCTGTTGTCTTTTCTGGTTCCCAAGAGTTTCCGCAGGCTAGCTGCCTGCGCAGATAAAATTAGAAACCTGTGCGTAACGCGACACAGTTGGCTGTCACGTATCTTCAGTGTGCAATCAGATGAAATTAACAGGAAATTGTCTTCAATAACATCGCTTGTAAGGTTCTAGTAATTTTTTACGGATAGTGATTCAAAAAGGATATACATCACACCTAGTGAAAATCATACATAAAAAGAGTATATGAGACAAGAATTTTGTAAAACTAGAACTCCAGATGAAAAAGTTACTATGGTGTAAATCAAGGCTGTCTTAACTCCAACTTATTTAACAAATATATTGTGAAAGCCATAAAAGAATAGCAAAATAAAATTACAACGCGCATAAATATGGGTAAAGCTATTGAATAACACACATATACACACGCACAGGGTTATTCAAAGAGAAGGAATAGACTTTAAATACTTATTTCTAATGAACGACAACAGATGCCGACACATGCGATACATCACTGAATAGAGGAAAGTTGAAAGTTTTATTTTATGTTTTCAAGATGATCACCATTTGTTATGAGAGGACGGCCAGTGGTTTTCAGTTTGCATACGCAACCATCTTCTACGAATTTATTGTATTAATTGTAAATTTTTATGACTAGGCGGCTCGTTGTTGAACGTACAACGAAATGCACGCTGCAATGAAACAATGGATCCACTCTTTACATAATGCAGCCACAAAAAGACTTTTCTTGTGGCGTCGCTATTTTCTCGTAAACAAACACAGCGCCGTGGTAGGCACTGAATGGAACTATTAGGTGGGGCTTTAAAACTTGGAAGTTTCCTCTATTCAATGAAGCGTCATATGTGTCGCTATCTATTGTCGTTCATTATAAATAAATATTTAAAATCTGTTTCTTCTTTTTTAATAAGCCTGCATATATAGAAGCCTAACAACTTCAGTTAGTAATCGATACACACAACTCACACAAACGATACACAACGATATACAAAAAAATGGGTTTTTCAGCATGAAATATATGTAAAATAGTTTTAAATCAGGATATTATGGAACAGGTCACAGCATTATAATTATTTAGGCTGTAGGATATAACACTTGGAAGAATAAGTCATTATTGTTAAACTGAGTAGATTCCAACAGATGTGGGGGACAAGAATAACTTTAAAAACTAAAATAAAATTTTATAAAACTTCAGCTCTCCCAGTATTAACTCGTGTCTCTGAAAATTGGTATTGAACCAACGAGCTAAAAGAGAAATAATTATAAACTAATCGGATGAAGTTCCTTAGGAGTGTTGCTGGTCTTAAGTTGTTAGACTATAAAATAAATCAAGATGTAGGTCAACAATTAAATATATTTAAAATTTTTATATTTTTATATTTTAAATTCTCCACAAAAGTAGAAGTAAGACTGTTATCATCATATTAGAAGAATGAGCAATGACGGGATAACCAAAGAAATTTTAAATAACAACCAAGAGGAAATATTGGAAAGACCAAGGGCAATATGGATAGACCACATAGACTGAGGACAGAACAGGCCAGTACACCGAATGTCTGTAGACGAAGAGAATACAAGTGCTGATAATTTTTCGGAAATTTATTTGAGGTTAACAAATGCTTGTTGTCAGGATAATTACTTCAAGCATGATTTTGAAACCTCAATTAAGATATCTAAGAAGAATTATAAGCAAGAGGGAGATACGGTAAGATAACTACAATATGAAAACAATGCCCCTTTTTTGTACATTTAGTATAATCACCTAATTATGCTGTGCTAGGTCTTGTACCGCTTCTTTAATGTTTTGAATTAGCAGATCACAAAATCTCGCCATTTTTACATGAAAATAGCCTGCCTAGATTCCCATTCGAGCCAAGAAAACAGGAATAAAAAATCTGATGTGTTACACTCACGTGACTTTCTATACTCTTGTACAAAATATTTTTACAAACGCTTATTGCCCATATGCTTCATGTTAATTGAGATATCAAGATGTTAATCTTATTATTAGTTTTCTTGTAGATGCAAGGGGAATTGGTAGGCTTTAAGCGATAGTCAAATATTTTAAGAGCTGGTTGCTATGTGGAGTATTCCATTCTCTTTGCATTACCAGGACAAAAAACTGAATAACAAACTCCCATTTGAGAAAAAGTATAAGTATTGGAAAATTTAAGGGAATAACAAGCAATATCTGGAAAGTCGTTCACAATGAAGAATACTTTTAGAGACATTCCCAGAAAATTCGAGATATACATTTCATCTGTCATGAAAATACCTTAAACACATGATATTTTAATCAAAATTGTTAGAGCCATTTATGAAAAAATTAAAATTTTCGAAAAATGTTCCATGTAAAGGGTAATCTGGGATGGGGGATTTTCTTGAAAACCTTCGTGTCGCATCTCTGAAAGATACTGAACCTAAATACCAAGTTTGGTGTTTATATGACTGTTAGTTTCTGAGTTATATTGTTCAAAGACAGACAGACACGGACATGTTTCCAAAAATGCTTTCTTTTGGATTCAGGGGGCCTCAAAACATATATTTCCGGTGAAATCTCGATATCGAAGTTTTGGGTGGAATACAATACCTCCCCTACTTGCTATACGTAGTAGAGAAATTAAAAATGCATGTAGGAGGAAACAAAAACTACCAGTTATTAGTTTTTGAGCACCGCACTTTAAACCTATCGATTAAGTTCGATTTAATTGTAGAATAAGCTTCAATGAGACTGTACATTGGCTGTACGGCACTGGCGTGTAGTTATCGTTGTAACTTGAGCAGCGATGCATTTATGGATATAAGGTTATACTAATACAGCTTAAGAAACGTAAATTTCACGCTTTCATAAACATTATCTGCTACTTCTGGAGAGTGAATTTAGAGAAATACATTAAGAAGCAAAACCAATTACACTAGATAATCCATATTTTTTGGTATTTTCATATTCACTAATGTCTTAAAACGTAGTATGTTTAATCTTTATATTATAAACGCTCAAAGCGTAAAGCATTGGGTCTTTCCAAAAGATCTTTCAAAATTAAGAGCTAAACTAGGAGACAGTATTTTTAACACTTAAATGATTTCAGTCTAATTATATAATATAAAATATAATAACAGCCCGCCTTAAAGCAATATGTGTATAAGTAACATATAAAATGTATGTAACAGTTGTGTTATGTTAATATTATCATGTACAACTATAATAATGATATATGAATGTATTAGATAATTTAACAATATAGAAGTTGTATAATAGAAGCCGAAAGTTGCTAACAATGGGGTAACCGTGAGGCATAATGAATTGGAAAGTTTAATAATGCTACTAGTAATTCTTGGAACAATAATGTAATATTTAAAACAGTTTATAAATAGCTAATCAACAACTAGAAAAAGCTTAAGTTAAATAAAAGTATTCTATTGGAGTAAAATTAACCAATCAGAGACTTGAAATAGAGAAATTTACAAATTTAAGCGATAAACGCCAGTGGCCTGAAGGCAACGTAGCTGAGCAGTTCGTTCGCTCGGTACGTATTCAGTGTGAGACATAAAATTCATTACGGCGAGAATATTATAAAGTTTACGTGTTAGAAAGTACAAGCAATTAATAAATAATCTTACAGCTCTCTATATCACTATTTAATCATGTCAAGGATTATTAAGAAACAGCGAAGTAAAAATTATAATTTGTGTAAGCCTACATTTTTAGCCGCATCACCCCCTGCTTAGAGATACATGTTTTCTACAAATTAATACTTTCGCAGCCAAGGCAAACCTATATATATATATATAATATTTAAAGAAACATTAAAATAAAAAGTTGATTCCTAAACTTTGGGGCGAAGGCCACCGGAAACTTTGTATCGTACGTGGGGCGAACACTCCCAGAAACTATCTAAAGTTTTTGGCTCCCCAACAGTCGAACTACAATATAACACCTACTTCAAATTGGCTTTCCATACGTAAAGATAAAAACCTTCAACTATCTTCCAAACTGTTGTTACTATTGGCATGCTGATTTTGTGGTATTGAAATACTTACGATGCATATAGAGTTAGACTGGGCCGACCACGCAATGGTCTTCGACTAGGCGACAGCTCTCGCCTTCCGAATTATACATAAACCGGAGGCAAGTCATTGGCTACGTACCTAACTGAAATAAAAAATAAACTGTATAAATATACATGCTTAGCTAATCTATATTACAATGTATGTTGAAAATTATAACTGATTGCAAAATACTTATTTTACTTCTACTTTGTGCAGTTTATCCTCAGGCTCAGGAAAACTACCTTGCAGGAAATAATTCTAATTCACGGAAACTTTGTCCAAGATGATATATTTTACATGTATGTCATACAGAAAAAATGTTTTAAAGTACATGAATTAACAACACAATTTTTCTTTTAATGAGAGGCAAATTCCGCCCCCATACAATTGCTAGAACTGAACTGATGAGATGAAGCTGATAACAAACCTAGAGGTAAATGCTACTGGCCCTTGTAGCCGTGGTCGCTGGAGCATATAGTTCCGGCACTCCCCCAAACTGAGCATGGGTGTTTGTGTGTGAAATTGCGGTATTAAGCGGTAAAATAAACAGCAAAAACACAGTAATCAAACTGAGAACAAGCGAACTGTAAAAAAAAGGTAGCTATACTGGCCCTGCACTCATTTGAAGCAACATACAGTAAACTAATACGATAACTCATTAATGTAATAAGATACTTAATTCACGGCTTCTCGGCATCAACGCATTAATAATGTGTTTCTTTAATATTTTTGTTCTAAGTTTTTCCTTGTTAGGTATTTGTTTACTAATATTGTACGTATAATAATTAAGAGGATGTTAAAACACACTTATTCATAATGCACACATGGTAGAAAACAAGTATGTAGCATTATAACATATAAAATGTAACATGAGAGGGAAAGGCCATTGTTAGCTATATAATCAGTAATACAAATACGAGAGATGTAGTAGTATCTACGTAAGCATGTAACGAACCTTGGATTCATAATCAATACACTGGAAGTCTGGAAACCTATATAACATAAACTGTTATTCGATAGTAGCACCAATCAGGTACATTGATACATGCCTATAATTCAAATACGTACGCTAAGAAAACCGTTGAAGGGAACGCTAACAGAAGCTTGTCAGTCTTCGAGCAAAAAGGCCGTGTATAAGCTCGTCTCAATAAACGCTAAACCTACGTATTTAAAGTCTACCGCTATACATATTTTAATATGACAAAAGTGATAGTGATATGTGAATATTTACATGTGGTTATCTAAAATACAAGTGAAATAATTAATAGACTACGTGTGTGCAAAATATTTTAACATTCTCCATACCTAACCCTGGAAAGACACAATTGCTCTCCGACACAAACACAGCAGCCTGGCACAATTATAAAATAATAATTACAACATACTAACACACACATATACACACACACTGGAATACAGATGTACAATGATCAGATTCCAGTCTAAGGCCCGGTTTCACAGTATAAGCTTAAACTTCAAATCGGGCTTAACCGGATAGTTAAGCTACAGCCGAGTTTTACAGTGCGTAGTTCAAGCGCTAAGCCAAGATTATACGGAACTCGACTTAAACCGTACTGAACTGCGGTTTAAGTTAAGGAGTCGCCATGTTATCTGAGGACGACGATTTTAGTGACGAGGAAATGCAAATTATTTTAAACCATATCCACAACAGAAGACGACCTAAATAAAGTGTTTAGAATGCATCCAAATCATTTACACATATGGAATGACCGAGAATTCTACGAGAGGTTTCGCTTGTCTGCTATGATGGTACTAGAGATTATTGATGATGCAATTAAATATAAAACAGACTGGTAAGTAAAACTTAATATTAAATTTATTCTTACACCTTTATAATATACTTTATCGCTCATAACGTATTATTACTTTATATTTCAGGAACAAAGCACTCTCGTCAGAAGCAATGTTTCTTTTGAGTTAAGGTTACATGCAAGTGGAAGCATGTTAATTGCAGCTGGAGATTTTTCCGGCGTCTCAAAATCTACAGCATGCAGGGTTGTGAAAATTGTTTCACATCCATCAATTTGAACATCAATTAATTCCTTTATTTCTTCGTCGATTGGTGTAATTAACGATGGCACAGCCGGACCTCCACCTGTACCCCGAATAGCACATTTCTCGTCGGCGTATTTCTTTTTTGTAACTTTCTTCAAATTGTCACATTTCCTCTTCAACACGGTAGCATCTATGTATATTATTCCGCTCTTTGCATTGAATAACTCCGCAATTTTCCCCCACGTTTGGTTCTTCCTGCTCCACAGTACCTTATCAGATTGCTTGCACTCTATTATGTGTTTATACTGCTTTACAATTTCTAACGGAATGCTAACTTCTTGAGAAGTGAAGTTAGTACGTTTTGGCTCTGATTTTTCGGTCATTTTAATGTACCTTAATAACCTATAAAACCTTACTTTTAGGAACAGCGCCGCCATAAACAAATGATGGGAATTTGCTCGATGCGCATGCGCAAGCGTTACCAACTTTAAAGTTCCGAGGAGTTGTTCAGCTCAGTAAAGCCAAACGTGGTTGCCCTACCGTGAAACTCGCAAAGCTTTAACCAAAGCTTAAGTTTTGTTTAAGCTGCGTTCGTAGCTTAGTAAAGGTTCGACTTAAGCCTGAACTGTGAAACCGGCCCTAAGAGTACAGGTATCAAGACGACCTACAGGTACGTAATACAGCATCCATCATCTCCCAACGGTCCCACCACGGAGGAACCGCTACACATTACGCAGTCAACTCCGTTATAATCTCACACAGACTTAGAATTCTTTTAGACTCTGTACGCACCTAATACCTAAGGCAAGCAATCAATCTGAATTCTATATACATTTCATATACTGCTAGTAAGTGCTATGCACATTGTACATTCCTGAAACTCGAAAAAGGAGGTCATTTTTGCTAAACCTATGCTACAGAGATTACAGACAGAATGCAAAACTGAAGTTTACAAAACCTATTGAAAACCCATTATAGCAATGCAGTGATATAATCTTTTGCCACGGGCTATAATTGGAATTTTTTTTTCCATATATACTTATTGGAATGACTCCGTCAACACGAAATCATCATAGCATCAGCTTATCCTGGCAAGAGTCTATTCATCGCTCCTATAAGACAGATTGGCTTTAGTATTGATATTTTATTTTCAGAACACACGAGAGGCAAAAAGTATCTTTAATTTTAATTGAATTTGTACTCATATCATTGAACATACAGGATGTTATAAACAATAGTAATAAAAATTATACAAAAGTGTATTTGTCAATTAAAAATAAACTAGAACAGATAAAGATTACTAAAAATTCAACACAGGCCTAAAACTGCTTTGAAAAAATTCACTTAAATTGTAAAATTTTCTGTCCAAGAGCCAACCAGACATATATTTTAGGAACGATCTATCCATTGAAATATATCAAATGGAAATGTATTGCCAATTTTGAGGCCCAGGTGTAAATAATTATTCCTTATCTTTTCTAATCTGTATCTGGGCAGGTCAAAGCTATCATAATATCTGATGTATTTATGAACTCTCCTGTGCTTAGGCAAATTATGAATAATAAGCTTGACCCAAAGTACTACCTCAATAATCTATAAAGATACTACTGTCATAATTTTTAATTTATTAAATAGTGGTTTACATTGAGCTTTAGGAGATACTTTGCATACAGGTCTTACAGCCATTTCTTTGGATACCTAAAATTTTATGAATATCGTACAATATATATTTGTGAAGTGTCTTATAAAATTTGCGAAACAGAAAAATTCACTAGCTGTCTTTTAAACTGTTTCCGTAATGTGCAAAACTCACTATTGGAATATTTAATTACATAAAAATGAGGTAGGAGAATTAAAAGAGAATCTTATGGGCTATACTCACATGACTTTCTCTACTCTTGCACAAACTACTTTTACAAGCGCTTATTCTCTATCGACTTCATGTTAATCGAGATAAACTTTTGCAGAAACTTATCTGCTTATCTTATTGCTAACATTTTTTTTGTGGGTACAAGGGAAACATGGTAGGCTTTAAGTGCTATGTGAGCATTCCAATTTCTTTGCATATCCAGAACACAAAAAAAATAACGAATTCCCATTTGATAAAAAGTATAAGTGTTGCTAATAACAAGGAAATGGTTCACGCTAAAAAAATTGTATTAGACATAAATTCTGTATTTTAATGATTTATACATTTTTTGTGAATTAAAGTTTGTCTTTTACGATCAGCTATGCAAAAGTCATTCAGAATAAAGATGACTTTTGGGGACATTCCCAAAAAATTCAAGATATACATTTCATTTGCCATGAAAATATCCTAAACTTATGATACATTAATCAAAATCGTTAGAGCCATTTTTGAGAAGATATAAAATTTCGAAAAATGTCCATGTAAAGGGTGGTCTGGGGTGGGGGAATTTTCTTGAAAACCTTCGTGTCGCATCACTGGAAGATATTGAACCTAAATACCAAGTTTGGTGTTTATCCGACTGCTCGTTTCTGAGTTATGCTGTTCATAGACACACATACAACACATTCACGGACATGTTTCCATAAATGCTTTTTTTGGATTCGAGGGTCTCAAAATACGTATTTCCCGTAAAATCTCGGTGTCAAATTTATGGGTGGAATACAACTTCCCCTACTTACCATACATAGCACAGAAAGTAAACAGTCGTTGATCTTTCGGAATTGATTTCTTTCACCTGATTATCTCAGTTTGTCCTGAGAATGGCTTCCTGTGACAGCGCATTTTATTAACTATGAAATATTATTATAATTAGTATAAGTAAATAGTTTGTCAGTGCATGATAATTATATCATATATTATTCAAACATAGGTATAATTATAATAACAATTGTGCTCCAGGTTATATTATCTCAATACTCTCTATCATATTAACTCGGCTTAATGAGTTATTACTATTAATATATTATATTATTATTATATCAGCATCAGTAAATAGATTCTGTAAATTACAACATGTTAAGTGCCATAGGTAAAATCCCGGGCTGGAATGATAAGAATAATTCGCTTAGATCCACGTCCTCATAGCAATACATTTAATGACATAAAAGAGCTGCTAGTGGACAATCATATGGCAACGGCAAACCGACATTACACTTGCAATTCTGTATTTATTAAATAATTAGCAATATTATTACCCCGCCAGAAATATTAAAGGAAGTGATTATGTATTACATGTGGTCTTCTTGCAACAGTACCTTTTTACTTTCTCTATTGCGTATAGTAAGTAGGGGAAGTAATGTATTCCAACCAAAAATTCGATACCGAGATTTCACCGAAAATATTTGTTTTGAGACCTCCTGAATAAAAAAAAGGATTTTTGGAAACATTTCCGTGTGTGTGTGTCTGTGTGTATGTCTGTCTGACTGTGAACAGCATAACTCAGAAACGAACAGTCGGATAAACACCAAACTTGGTATTTAGGTTCAGTATCTTACAGAGATGCGACACAAAGGTTTTCAAGGAACTCCCCCACCTCAGATTATACTTTACATGGAACATTTGTCGAAAATTTTAATTTTCTCAAAAATTTCTCTAACGATTTTGATTAAAATATCATATATTTAAGATACCTACTTTCATGAAAAATAAAATGTATATCTTGAATTTTCTGGGAATGTCTCCAAAAGTATTCTTTATTTGAACGACTTTTGCATAACTAATAAAACATAAGAGAGAGACAAACTTTTACTACACAAAAAATGTAGATCGCGTTAAAATACACGATTTATGCCATATAATTTTTTTTTTGTTGAGTGAACCATTTTCAAGATATTGCTTTTTATTCCCTTAAATTTTCAAATACTTATACTTTTTGTCAAATGGGAATTCGTTATTCATTTTTTATGTCCTGGACATGCAAAGAGAATGCAAAATATTTGACTATCGCTTAAAGCCTAGCAATTCCCTTTGCATCTACAAGATAATTAGCAATAAGATTAACATCCCGATATCTCGATTAATATGAAGCATATGGAGAATAAGCGTTTGTAAAAATAGTTTGTACAAGAGTAGAGAAAGTCATGTGAGTGTAACACATCAGATTTTTTTATAGTTGCCTTTAACTTCTATGGTCACATTGGGAACTTTTGAGCTGAGAAACAACTGATGGGTTGGGTAGTTTTTACTCGCTAAACTGTTGATTCTTAAACACACACAGAAACACTTACTCCCACATTCAAACTCTCAAACTCTGCGGAGGATAAGAAGTAAAGAAACATTTCCCGCCCAGACAGGGAATGAACCCGGGATCCCTGAATTAATAAGCCAGAACCCTGGCCATTCTACTTCAGAGGAAGTCATAAAAAGCTTCTGCGTTCCCTTACGAGTGTTTATTACAAGTGGAATTTCAAGAAGCACTATAGTGGCAAACTAAAAAGTATTCAGATTAATAAAAATATCTATTCAAAAGAGAAATTTGACATAATTATAGCAATTATCCCTTATAAGAGTATCCAGGGTGGGGAAGAAAATTCCCTCACACAGCAGTATGGAATCAAGCTCTCATCGTCTAGCCTGACCCAACCCAATAGTTGGTTATCTAAGGAAATTTGCTCATGACTTCCGAGAGTGCGTTAAACATTTGTATAAAATAGCCATATTGTTAACCGCAGAGGTTCCCAATTATAAGACACAGCTCTAGGACGTCTACAGTATTTAAAAATTGAAGACGCAATAAAATCATAAGTATTACAATCATAAGATTTTCGCTACCAACGGCTATTCTGCAAATTATTCACAAAACATGCATTTTCCATTTACTTCCCGTTAAACAGATAAATGTTGATCGACTGGTTTCGACACACATCTTGTTCGTTAAACAAGGGGCATACCTTCTTTAAAGACAGACCGCTATATGCTTAACTTAATATCCTATCCTCTTTGCATGATCTCGTGAGAAATAAATAAATGATAAATAATCACTTAAAAACATTATGGCAAAGTATATGTAAATGTCAACAGCAGCGAAATCTCGGAAATGGCAAATGCCACAAAGATTTTTGATAAATCATGTATTTTAAACGAGATATGTACTACTTCTTTGATTTTCCACTTATAACAAAATTCACTCACAACGAAACCGGGTCCATAGACTAAAATATATATTGTACTATTCATGTCAGAAGCTCATAAATATGGTTTTAATGAAACTCTTTAGACATGTTTTCATAAAGTAAAACACAACGAAAATATTTCCATTTAAAGGGTAGTTTGGATATAACAATTTACACAATGCTCTTTGTTACATATACTCACAAGCTGTTGGACTTAAATACGAAGATTTGGTATTCAACCAACTTTTTATTTTTGAGCTATATTAGTCTCTTTCTAAAGCGTTTTGGGTGTTTCAGGGTATCTCAAAACATTATAATCGGTTTGGATGTTGTACAAAGAGCATAAACAAACAAAAAAGCACATTAAATCTTCATAAAGTCACACATGTTATGTAGAAAGTAAAATTACCATATATGAGATTTGCGTTGTACAGAATTTGAAATTAGTCCACTACCACTGACTTTGCTGTGAGCTGCCTTAAAAACTTAAACTGCTGTTTATATATATACATGTTCTCAAAATCAACCTGTGAAAATTGTTGAAAATTCAAAAAATACGTATTCTGTGCAGTATTGCATGTTAGTGGTTTTAGAAGGATCGGTGCGTAATCTTGCAGACACTAACATCATTCAAGTGTTAACCAAAATAGATTGCAGCTTTGAAGACTAAAGTCTTCTCTTTGTTTTTCTCAGTCTTTCTTTTCACTGCTCTTTTCATGCTCAATTTGTTCTTTGCAGTGCAAACTTCTGTCAATTACTTCGAAAATTTCACCGAAGTATCTTAGAACTCTAATTTATAAGCTAAAGTTATGAAGCTTTTCAATGAAGTAATAATTGCAAATGATGGTTTTATATATAATTTTTGTTAATCAAAAGGCGTAAAAGAAAGAAATATGTGCTTAAATTCTTTTCTAAAGTAATTCATGTGTTATTTGCAAATCCACTTATTAATTTGTAAGACATACGTTTGTATGCCTGACATGAAATACGCTTTCAACATTTTGAAAACTACTCCCCAAAGAGATTTTCCTGTAGATCAATATAAAACACTAACATCTTTTTTCTCATGAACTACTTAAGTATTTGTCTTATAATTGAAAGTTTACTATAGTATACAATCAAAATATGGTAAAACAAATCTGAGCAATTCTTTAGAAATACAAGGTTTCCAGATTTCACAGTTGTTCTCTTAATTAAAATTATATACGGAAAAATTAAATGATCTTCTCCCCCTGTGTATATCTTAACAATCATTGAGACATTATTTTTAACAATTTCAATCTAATTATATAATGTATAAAATATAATAACAATATATAAAAATGCATGTAACAGTCATTGTATTAATGTTTATATTATTATGTACATGTTCAATAATGTTATGTGAATGTATTACGTAATTTAATAATGTAGGAGCTGTGGGAATAATAGGTCAGAAGTTACTAACAATGAGGTAACAATGAGGTAACCTTAAGCAAATAATGAATTAGAAAGTTTAATAATACTACTGGTAATTCTTGGAAACAATACTGTAATTTTTGAGACAGTTTAAAAAATAGCCAATTGACAACCAGAAAAAAACTTAAGTTAAGTAAAAGTATACTATTGGGGTAGGAATATCCAATCAGAAACTGAAATAGGGCAAACTGTACAAATTCAGAATTCAGTTGCTTATAGACAGCGTTCCTAACCGGACGCGAGACGCGTCCTCGAGAAGTTTAATACGTATTCAGTGTGAGATAAAAATAGTTTAAGTGTTGAAAAGTGCAAGTAATTAATAAATAACCTCACAGTGAAGTAGTATTTAAATCGTGTCAAGGATTAATAAAAGGAGTGAAGTAAAAATTATAATCTTTGTAAGCCTACATTCTTCAGCCGCATCACGCCCTGCCAAGACATCCATGTCTCTAACAATAATACTGACGCAGCCGAGGCAAACATAAATATATAATATTTAAAGAAACAGTCAAATTACAAAGTTAATATTTTTAAAACTTGGGGCAAAAGCTACCGGAAACATTTTTTTTACCATACTTAGGTTGCAACTACTTCAAGTTCGGCTCCCCAACATAAAAACTACAATACAACTCCTACTTCAAATCGGCTTTCCATACGTGAAGCAATAAACTACTTTATTATCCAACCAATACCTCCTCCTCTTCTTCTTCTTCTTTAACGCGTTCAGCATTGTTTTTTCTTCACCGATAAACCACATGCGTGGCCGAGGTCATTAAGATATCGATTAAGATACCGTGGATGGGAAGTCTTCGGTTCCAATCCCACCGGGCTTGGACCTGACTGAGTTTATTTCCATTTTTCCTCAATCCTCGTAACGGCAAACGCAACTGAACTTAGGTCTGAACGTTTGCTTCTTAAGTTTTCTTTCACAGTTATTATTTCATTTCTTGTATGTTGTTACTTATCTTGTCTGTCCATTCTGCTCTAAATATACTTTTCAAATACTTCCAATGCAATTTCCAATTCTACGGGCTACATAATACTATACTACTCACTTAAAACAAATCATCTCTTCCTAAGCTGGGGTGAAATATTTAGGATAAATAACACTTCATCACACTATATAGTTGGTTAAGACTAATGTTTACTATAACCCCATAAAAATCAGTATTCGCGGACGAAAATAATGAAAACACAGGAGAAAATGTTTAACTAGGTTAATTTTCCCGACGCAGGGATCCGGCATCACTTCACTGCTGCTGTTGGCTACTGTTATAAAGAATGAAACATCTGGATGGCGGATGACAACAAACATTTTATACCTCCAACGGATGTGTTGGCTGTGATCCAGTTATACAGTCAGAGTAACGCTTCCTATAAACCCTTTCCTATAAATTATTTCTTAAGTACTTAAAACGACGACTTTAACTGCGTTTCTGTAATTTTGTTGCATGTTTTGTTTAAGCATCAATGAAAACTACAAGGTCAGTTGAAACAGTACATAGAGGCACTATATTAACCTCAGATGGTTGCTTTAATGTACAGAAACGTTCAGTCAGTGTTCCAGGGCTTCAGGAAATCTAAAGTGAATCTAAGTAATACTGGATTTAGGTATTATAAATTTATATTTACATTTTACAGCATTAATACTAATAATACCTGTATATAAAGGGTCTTTCAACAAAAGTGTCCTATGTTCAACATGTGATAGCTGCCGTTGTTATTGACTTACAACAGTCATTTTCTTCATGTGGTTACAGTTGTTACTGACAAATGGTCATGGAACGTTATAGCATTCAGCAATGCGTAGAAATTGTGAAAATTTATTATCAAAATGGACCATCTGTTGGCCAAACCTTCCGTGTATTGCGTGAAGTTTACGGTGTGCGTAATCGTCCCTGCGAGAGAACAATTCGGAGTTTGATCCATAAATTTTAAATAAGTGGTTCTGTCAGCGATCAAAGAACGCCTGTACATAATAGACGTAAACGCTCCAACGAAAACATAGGCGCCGTTCGTGAGAGTGTACGCGAGAACGGAAACAAATCAATTGCTCGTCGAGCGCAAGAATTGGGGCTTTCGCCGACCACAACTTGGCGAATTCTGCATCTGAACTTGGAATTTTCACGCTTACAAAATGGTGTTAACTCAAGAACTAAAGCTCAACGACCATAGGTTGCGCCGTGTACTCGCTGACTGGGCTATGGTGATCCGGATTTTTGTCGAAAAATCATCGTCAGTGACGAAGCCCACCTTGGATGGATGGTTATGTTAACAAATAAAATTGTCGCTATTGGAGCAATTATAATCCAATGCAGATTCAAGAACGACCACTTAATCCCCAAAAGCTTAATGTGTAGTGTGGATTTTGGTATGGTGGAATCACCCATATTTTTTGCAAGATGAAGATGAAGGTGTAGAAGCTCTAACTGTCAATGGAGAAAGATACCGGGCGCTTATGAGGAACTATGTTTAGCCTCAATTGGATGGTATGGATCGCAGAAACATCTGGTTCCAGCAAGATGTTGCCACATGTCATACTGCTCTCGAAACAATCGATCTTTGAATGAGAAGTTCAGAGGTTTCATCATTTCCCGTGGTGGTGATGTTAACTGGCCCCCGAGGACATGTGATTTAAGCGGTTGGATTACTTCTTGTGGGGTTATGTTAAATCTTGTGTTTAATGCTGTTTCCGATACTAAACTGTCCAAGAACTATGGTAAGTAGGTACCGCGCTGTGTCTCAGCCAATAAGTTATCAGCCAAAGGTTTATAAGATATCAAAAATATCTAGGTTATAAGTTTTCAGTAAGAACACAACATGGAGTTAATAGAAACCATTACGAAGAATTAAAGTCATTTGATTCTCGTGGATTATAACATTTAGCTTCAAGAGGAGGTTATATGAATGTAAATCATCTGTCTAGAGCTGTGTTATTTGTGGAAAGGTACTAATATTCACCTACTGGATACTGTTACGTAGTAATCCGAAAATACGAGTGGGATTTTAGGAGGAGAACAATTAAACACAGACATATTTCCCAAGTGACCAGAGGCATTCTGAGGAAACGCAAACTATTTTAATATTAGAGAGCAGTAGACAGTGTAATTTTTAGAAACAAACTCTCCTACATTATCACAGCTTAGTGGCTATACTCAGTATAAGTATGAAGTACCTTGTTCACATTTTCTTTTTCGCCGGGACACAAACATGCAGTTTAAAGCATAATATTTATATTGTGTCTTTAATGTAAGCAATAACAAAGTATTATTCTATGTTCGATAAGTAGGTACGTATATCCCATTTTATAATAAGCAAAGACAGTGGTGGGTTCCTTTGAATAAGGCGACTGCCAGCCTGCCGCTCTCACGGCAGTAATATGCATATTCGTGCATGATATAGCGGTGGATCGGCTCGATTTCTGCCCTGATAAAGGTAATATTTGAATACAATATGAATGTTTTACGCTTAACTTGCGTTATGAAAGGTGTTCGAAATGATGACTCTCTATGTCTAGGAGTCCGGCATCTGTTTGAACACATTTGAATACTCGAGGAATTTTTGTTCCCGAAATATTGGAAAATGCACGTTGGATAACTTATGTTTAAGCATTTCCCGTAAATAACATCCACTTGAATTTAGATGTATAGCGAGAAGCCAGTCAACTATTCGGTCATTAAGGATACGTTGTAATTCGAAGTAGCGATTTTCTTGGACACCTTTCCACGACAGCCCATCTAGTTTAATTTCTTCTCCGTTGCAATTGCCTACTTATTTTTACTTTTTCTACTACGTATAGTAAGTAGGGGAAGTATTGTATTCCACCCAAAAATTCGATACCGAGATTTCATGGAAATACATGTTTTGAGGCCTCCTGAATCCAAAAAAGTATTTTTAGAAACATATCCGTGTGTGTGTGTGTGTGTCTGTGAACAGCATAACTCAGAAACGATCAGTCGGATAAACACCAAACTTAGAATTTAGGTTCAGTATCTTCCAGAGATGCGACACGAAGGTTTTCAAGAAAATTCCCCACCCCGGATTACCCTTTACATGGAACATTTTTCAAAAACTTTAATTTTCTCAAAAATGCCTCTAACCATTTTGATTAAAATATCATATATTTAAGATACTTTCATGACAAATGAAATGTATATCTTGAATTTTCTGGGAATGCCTCCAAAAGTGTTCTTCATTGCGAACGACGTTTGCATAACTGCTAAACCATAAGAGATAGACAACATTTTACTACACAAGAAATGTAGATCGCGTTAAAACACACAATTTATGTCATATACATTTTTTGTTGTTGAGTGAACCATTTTCGAGATATTGTTATTGCCTTAAATTTTCTAATACTTTACACTTTTTCTCAAATGGGAAATCGTTATTCATTTGTTTTGGCCTGGTAATGCAAAGAGAATGGAATACTCCACATAGCAACCAGCTCTTAAAATATTTGACTCTCGCTTAAAGACTACCAATTCCCCTTGCATCTACAAGAAAATTAGCAATAAGATTAACATCTCGATTAACATGAAGCATATGGAGAATAAGCGTTTGTAAAAATAGTTTGTACAAGAATAGAGAAAGTCATGTGAGTGTAACACATCATGTTTTTTCTAACACGGACCCAGTTTGTTAATATTGTTATGAGAACCTGTGAATCATGTATTTATTAGGAACAGTGGCAGGAGGGAACTTTTTTAGAAATTCAATCCGACAGTCCACATGTGACTCCATTCAGAACAGAGAGTGTACAACCTAGAAGAGAGCATCTCGTCTAAAGCCGCGAAACGGAATTTAGGAGACGGAAGGCAGCATTATCATTAATATATTACAGCGACGTAACCACAGTTCATCCTATTTTTGGAATTCTAAATCTAATTTATTGTTTCCATCAGCTGCATGGTTTAAGTTAGTTGAGAGAAATCAAGCAATTGCACGTATAACATACATAATTTTCCGCAGGATAATCCAGAAATGGAGAAATTAAAATACTGTGACACTAAGTTAACTTTAATACTTTTAAATGCATAAACAAAACCTGTTTCATGTCCTGCTTTTTGCTGAAGCACTGTACTCCTGTTATAAAGAGAATAGGTTTGCCAGATTTTTGCCTCAAGAAAAGCACCGAGATATGTAACTGTAGTTTATGCACATAATAAAGTAATATAGTATATTAAGTTTTATTGCATTATTCCGCTACTTTAATTTCTATACTGAAAGTTAAAATACCATGTTTTCCTTTACGGTTTGCATTGTTCAATAATATCGATTTTCCTTTAATCGAGTCATGAAATTTCTGATAACTATGATCAGAACTGAGACTTGACGTTTTTATTTTGTGATTTTGTTCAACATTTTTTCTGGCATCGTTCCATTTGCTTTTAGGAATTTTAAAATAACTTTCAGCGTATGTAATTGAACAAGGGTACTGAACATAAGTTACCAACTTATTATTACCACAAAGATACCAACTGTAAATTAACTTTGGAGAAAATATTTTCATTTTGAATTCACACTACAAATTTGATCACTTCCTCTATGTCTAGCTCCAGAATCACAAACTTAATTGTTATGGAAAGATCATTCTGCTTAAAGGGGTTCAAATTAAAAGCTATACAAATTTAAGTAAATATCAAATTATCTAATCATTTCTTGGAAAATAAAATCCAAAATGTTTAAATCAGTTTCTTAGTTTCTTACATATTAGCATCACTGAGGTTATAAACGTTTTCCCAATAATTTATTGCAGCGTTGTAAAAGAATACCTACTTAGGTTACATTTAACATTGTTGTAGGAGTTGTATTATAATTAAACTGTTGGGGAACCCAACTTGAAATTCATTGCAACCACACGTATAGTACCCGCTTTCCAGTAACCTTCGTCCTAAGTTTAAAATATTAACTTTGTAATTTGACTGTTTCTTTAAATATTATGTATTTATGTTTGCCTTGGCTGCGTCAGTATTTATTTTAGAGACATGGATGTCTTGGCAGGGTTGTGGTGCCTACTTAAGAATATAGGCTTACACAGATTATAATTTTACTTCACTCCTTTTTATTAATGCTTGACACGATTTAAATAACACCACTGATATAGAGCTGTGAGATTCTTTTATTAATTATTTGCACTTTTTAACACGTAAACTTACTTTTCATCTCACACGAATACGTATTAAATTTCTCGAGGATATGTCTCGCGTCCGGTTAGGAACACTGTTTGCAGACAACTGAATTGATTTCAACCGCTATTTCTGTATTTCAAGTCTCTGATTGGCTATTCCTAATCCAATAGAATACATTCATTTAACTAAAGCTTCTTCTGGTTGTTGATTGGCTATTTTTATAAACTGTCACTAAAATTACATTACTGCTTCCAAGAATCACAAGTAACATTTAAACTTTATAATTCATTATTGCCTCAAGGTTACCTCATTATTAGCAACTTTTGACCTATTTCTCACAGCTCCTACATTTAATTAAATTACGTAATATATTCACATAACATTATTACACATGGATACAATAATACAAGCATGTGCAATGACTGTTACATACATTTTACAAATTACATACACATATTGCTTCGAGGCGGGCTGTTATTGAATTTACATATTATATAATTAGACTGATAATCATTTTAGTGTTAAAAACATTGCCTCAGTTTTTCCGAAGATTTGGAAGGAGTTGATCTATTAATCAACTAACTTCCACTCCAAAACAATAAAATCCTTTCTAAAAATTCATTTGGACCTCAATTATATGTTTCAACAATGACAAGTTAACTTTTCTCAAGAATTGTTTCTCTAAAACTTTGGGAGACGTTGTTAAAAACACATACACACACGTTTAAAAGTATATCTATAGAAAAATTCTCTGTCTGAAAGTATTGCTGCAGAGATGTTGAGCAATCTCATTCTGATAACCTTTTGATTTAACCAGTTATTTCATTCCAATTTTGAAAAGCCTGTCTACGGCTGTTTTCTAAGGACATCCACCTTGTAAAAAATGTCTTAAGCTCCTTGTACATGATCAAAATTTTGTCAAATTCAATTTTTTACAAGCCTTTCCATGGGTTGTCACAATTTCATAACTTTTCTTGTCAAATTGGTTCCAATACTTCTAAAGTATTTGGGAGTCTTAAAAGCAAATAAGGACATACTCTAAACGATCAAAGATTTGATTGTATTCTTAAATCGCAATCTGATTTCAGGCTAGAGAGCAGTATTTTATTGGAAATTGTTATATCGTGGCGCTAATAGTAATTTACTTTGCACGTGATAAATTATTATCAATGGTTCTGAAGAGGTTAGGCTTGGCAAAGAAACGTGTAAACACACATTTATGACATTGTCAAGTCTTGTCCAATCTTGTAAAATATTGAAAAATATTTGACAATTTTTCTTGTAAGTTCTTGAATTAAAAAAAACCAGTTTGATCATGTACAAAGAGCGCCAAAGAAAATCACTGCACCTCGCGTCTATGTCACATTATTTATCGTTGTACGTGGTCTTGCGTAGCAGTGGCTATTTCATTGGTTGCTTTAGGCCACGGTGCAAGGATACGTCAGTCCTTCCGCTAAATATTAGCGCCAATAACCACAAAAAGGCTACAAAATGGCATAGAAACAAAATATATATGTTTACGCTCTTGATCGTATTGGTTAAAAGAGAAAGAGGTATAGTGAGTGCCTTCAGTTTGTCATACAGGCCTCTTATCGTGATTGGTAGCCCATACCTTATAGACTAGTGCAGTACACGCCTTTAATAGGGTTAAAAGCTAAGGGTAAAACTCGATGAGCGACCAGATTTGTAAAATGTAGAATGTGCAGTGTGAGAAGATTTTCAAATTAAAGCTTGAATGGTATTCATTAAACACATAGCAATACTATGTAACAGAACTGTATTCTCACAGTGGTATCAGTGCGTGTTGCTGCATAGAAGCAAACATAACTAAATAATAAATAAATAAAACAGCATGCTTTCCATCTAATTCAAACTACAATTATTGGTTAATATGCCTTTACTAACATAAGCTGATCATAGGAATACAACAGGTTTATAGACAAAATATATCCAAATTTTATTACCACAATATGTATATCATATTCGGTAAACCATATACATATACACATTTATCTCATGATAAGCCAATTATAACAAAAGAGTAATTTGTATTTAGTAAACGAATATCATCATCTGCGAATGTTTTAAGCGGAGTGTCCACTTTCTTACGAGTATGTAGACCGTCTTCCCCACTTTCCTGGAATGTTTTTATGCAGTAATTTATTATAAAACTTTTATGCACTGCCGTTGGAATTGTCGTAACAGTGTGAGCAGCCTCACACATACCCACGAAACGTCCACGAGCAATTTTGCTAGTATACGGCATAACTGGTGCTGAGACAATAAACATTTTGGTTTCTATAACACCAAAGCAAAGGCATCAACCTTCCCTCTTTTCCCCCTATTGTTGTGTTATCAAGCCACCAAGCTCTGTGATAGGTAAGGTGAAAGACTCGTCTCAAAGCCCCAGAAAACGTTACAAAATCCACCGAAAATTTTCTTTGGTGCTGTTTGTACAACAGGATTAGGAAATTCAAAACATTCACATTCTACCAATAGAGAATGTAGTATTTGATCAATTGTTACGTTTACTAACAGCAGTAGCGTCTCGTAGCCTAAACGATAAGTGAAGGCCTTTTCATGCAAAACAAGACATGTAACTTACTATTTATTTTATGTTAAGTTGCCTCTCCTATCCCATTAGTTGGCGTACTCACTATACCACGAGCTGTTAAAATGTATCTGATTTAACACTTCGCATCTTTCCTTTCCACTTTATGTATCGACACGCTAAAAATTGGCATGGCTCTATCCGCAAACATCACGTCTCTTTTATCGTCCCCAATCCACCGCCAAAAAGACTTTTGTAACATGCAACACACTGTCATTTTACGGATTCATTGCAAATTGCCAATGGTTTACATGTTTTAAGACTAAAATTGTTGTTGATACTTTTATTCACACTTGCAAACTTCCAAGACCATACACACAACGACAATAATCGTTCCGTAAGGATAGTTTTCGCACATGAACTATAGGTTCAAGTCCTAGAACTTGAAAAGTTCGAAAGTTTGGAAGGTGATTTGAGAGAGGAAAACATTCCGTTACCCAAGGGATGGGAAGTTGGCAAGTTCACAAAAGATTTCGTAATGTCAGTGACCACTGAATAGCCTCTTTAGGGGGTCCTTCTACTCTAAATAATCCGGAATTTTAACCTCAACATAGCCGCGAAGCAGGCAGTTGTGCGGGTACACATCACTCATACAGTCCAAGCTTGAGCTGGTTGTCATGTCAACCAGCCATAAACAGTGCAGCTGAAAACTCCAGAGCCAAGAGTGGCTGCATCAACCCTCTATACCTGCTGATGGATATTGCGGCTTTCCCATTCCGTTCGCTTACAACCCATTTTCTTTATTCCCTGCTGCTGACGCGAGAATACTTCGGAATCTCTTAAAGTAGATTCCTAAAATTATATTCCTTTATGTGGATAATGAAATATTTAAATATAAAATATTTAAAATAGAGATACAATGCTATTGGAATGCACCTAGTTAGAAAACAGCTGAAGTGGTACTTCACTAGCTTCACCTGAGGAACCGCCCCTTACAGTTACCAAATACTCTGAATGACCCCGTGCTGCTCGCTCGCTATCTCGACCGCACGCTTCGATGTTCGACTATAGTGATGAATCGCTAGATGAGGAATAATGAACCGAAATGCCGAATCGATCATAGTTTTAACCATAGCGAAATGTGTTGTTAAAAATAGGAAACAAAGTGCTACCTAGTACTTCATATCTTCAAATACGAAATCCTGTCACATCTAGCAAGCCTAAAATCGAATAAGAACATGCACATATAATACGTAATATATTGTTACTGCAGGCCTTGGATAAGGCTCAGTAACAACAGAAAGAATGTAATGTTAGGTTAGGTTAGGTTAGGTTAGATTAAGTGCATAGCTAATAGCAGCGTTATATAAATAATCCGAATGAAGTTGATCAGTGTGATTCAGTTAACAATCATTAAACTGTAAACGGTATATTTAATTTTTGTGCGAGCTATGTCCAATATCTGTAAAGAAGTTCCATACAAATTTTGCTGTAGCAAATTTAAATCGACAGATGCCTTAGTAACTCCCTACCACTTAACACTTCGTGTATAATACTATGCTTTCATCTCTCATATATCCACTTCATTCCTTCTTTACGCAGTTTTGAATGTTTTTAACAGCTATCTTTGCGTAATACATTTTAGCATGTGTTAAAATGAGATCATCCATAAGTTTTAGAACACAGGTTGTCACTATTAGCGCAAGGTTTATTTTAACTAGAGGAATTATGATGTAGTTTTGTCTCGTTGATTCCTTAATAAACCAAGGAAATGCTCTCTCCTCCTCCGCTACTCTCCCCTCGAGCAAAACTTAACACAATAAATACATGCTGTTCTGTAGTATACACCATGGTAACTATACACAATCAACTCACTCAACAGACAGCTTCGCATAACGTTAATCCCGATATATACCCTGCCAACCAACCGAAGTGTAATTACGCGTAGGCGCGTGAACTAAGTTACACTGAGCGAGGTCATTCAAACGAATACCTGCTATGAGTTAGACTCGGAGCAGCCAGCCCCGTTATTTAGCAAGCCATTATGTAAATCAGTTTGTGTACGAGATAACCACAGATCTCCAGCAAGTACTTTCATAATTATTATATTATTGCATTAAATGCGGAGATTTATTCTTCTTCTTTAACGGATTACCCTCTTCTTTGTAGGACTTAAAGCCAATGCCTTGGATCAGTAGCCTGTTGAGGAGCAAGCAAACTGAATCATTGTGTATCTAGGATAGGTGATCAGCTCAAAACCTGGTATGGCGGTGAAGGAGGAAATTAAATGTAATGATGAAAGGGGTGGTAGGAAACTTCGCGGATCAAATTATCCAACCCAGTATTCGCCTAGCGACCCAGAAAAACCGCGAAAACCTTATCACATTGGTCGACCCCGGAGGTTTGAACCTGGGACCTCCCAAATGCGTATCACAGAATGGGCTTGGTTAAAGCGGAGATTTCTGTAATAAATAATGAGTAGTCATAGACGTATATAAGTTGTTCTATTAAAGGGGAAGCACTGTTTTGCAAGTCTATTAATACGTGATCTTCACTTGTGGAGCCTAAATTTACTGATAATTTCATCAATTTATTTCCCACCCTCTCCCTCTTTATCCTCCCATCTTCATCTCTATTTACAGTCTCTCCCCTTCCCCATCAGCCTCACTGACTTCCTCTGTGAAAATTACATTTCATGTAATGCTTTGCATACCATGAGAAATGTATTTATTAGCCCCACGTTTTGGCACCAATTTGAGAAAGATGGTTTATTACGTTATTTTTTACCACGATTTGAGCGTCAATTTGAAGCAGTTTGTATTGAAGGAGTTGTATTATATTTCAACTTTTGGGGAAACAAAATTGAAATTCGTTGCAACCACACGTATAGTACCCGCTTTCCGGTAGCCTTCGCCCCAATGTACTTTCAGGTAGTGTTTTCCCCAAGTTTAAAAGAATATTAACTTTTTAATTTGGCTGTTTCTTTAAATATAATATATTTATCACGTATGTATTGTAATGAAAAGAAGCTAGAAACAGTGATGTGTATTGAATTTATTTAAAGGTGAGTCGAAATTGTAACACTAACATCACTTAAGTTTACTCACTTAACATGTTTCGGGAAACCGTTGTTCCCATCCTCAGAAGGTTATTAACTCGACTGGCCCGTGTTGTTGGTGTTTCCGTTTTTTGGACTGGATCCTGTGGTGGCATCTTGTGGTGGAGAAATGTACTTCCAGAGAGGATTTGGTGGCGGCAAATCAAAATTCATTAGATGTGTGTTGTGTTTTAGAATGGTGATCTTCTCCCATGCATCTAATTCGGCTGCAAATTTGGCTGGTTTGACTAATGTAATATTGGGTTTGATGTTGTGATTAGTGATCCAAAAATGGTGTGAAACTGCAGATTTGTCCATTTGTTTGTATTTAATACATCTCATGTGCTCCTTTAGCCTAGTTTCTAAGTTTCTTTTTGTCTTACCAATGTATACTTTATTGCAATCTGAACAATTGATTTTATAGATTCCAGCTTTTTCGTCTTGTGGAATGGGGTCTTTTAACTTGTTACAAAGTAATTTCTCTATGTTAAATTTGTTCTGTGGAGTACAGAACCAATCAATAAAATTCACCATAGAAATAGAAAAAGAAGGCATGCTACCATTTTTAGACCTAAAAATCATCAGAGAACAAAAGAACCTAACCTTTGGCATATACAGGAAGCCAACACACTCTACTAATTACATAAAAAATAAGAGTTTCAATCCAACCACACACAAACATGCAGTACTAAACAGCCTAACACATAGACTGGTATATACCCCCTTAAATAAAAAAGAATACCAGTTAGAATACCAGCATATAGTAGACACAGCAATACATAATGGGTACAACAAAGCAACTATTGACAAAAAAATTGCAAAATTCAAACGACAGATGCACATCAGAAACACAACTAATCTCATCCAGCAAGATAAAGAACTAAAGTTCAAGAAATTCACATACCACCCAGGAACATTTCACAAATTTAAGAAGATTTTCATGAAACATAACATCAGCCTAGCTCCACAGAACAAATTTAACATAGAGAAATTACTTTGTAACAAGTTAAAAGACCCCATTCCACAAGACAAAAAAGCTGGAATCTATAAAATCAATTGTTCAGATTGCAATAAAGTATACATTGGTAAGACAAAAAGAAACTTAGAAACTAGGCTAAAGGAGCAGATGAGATGTATTAAATACAAACAAATGGACAAATCTGCAGTTTCACACCATTTTTGGATCACTAATCACAACATCAAACCCAATATTACATTAGTCAAACCAGCCAAATTTGCAGCCGAATTAGATGCATGGGAGAAGATCACCATTCTAAAACACAACACACATCTAATGAATTTTGATTTGCCGCCACCAAATCCTCTCTGGAAGTACATTTCTCCACCACAAGATGCCACCACAGGATCCAGTCCAAAAAACGGAAACACCAACAACACGGGCCAGTCGAGTTAATAACCTTCTGAGGATGGGAACAACGGTTTCCCGAAACATGTTAAGTGAGTAAACTTAAGTGATGTTAGTGTTACAATTTCGACTCACCTTTAAATAATATATTTATGTTTGCCTCGGCTGCGTCAGTATTATTGTTAGAGACATGGATGTTTTGGCAGGGTTGTGTGCGACTAAGAATGTAGGCTTACACGGATTATAATTTTACTTCACTTCTTTTATTAATGCTTGACACGATTTAAATAACACTTCACTGATATAGAGAGTTGTGAGATTCTTTTATTAATTAATTACACTTTTTAACACGTAAACTTATTTTTCGTCTCACACGAATACATATATTTCTCGAGGACACTTTTTGCGTCTGGTTAGTAACGCTGTATGCAGGCAACTGACTTCTGAATTTGTAAATGTTTCTCCTTTTCAGTTTCTGATTGGCTAATCCTACTCCATTAGAATACCTTCATTTAATAAAGCTTCTTTTGTTTGTTGATTGGCTATTTTTATTAACTGTCACTAAAATTACATTATTTTTGCTACAATAATGACTAGTAACCCTTAAACTTTCAAATTCATTATTGCCTCAAGGTTACCTCATTGTTAGCAACTTTTAACCTATTATTATCACCGCTCCTACATTATTAAATTACGTAATGCATTCATATAAAATTATTGAACATGTATAGAATAGTATACAATAATATACAATGACTATAATATACACTTTTTATATATTGTTACATACATATATTGCTTTAAGGCGGGCTGTTATTGAATTTTATATTATATAATTAGACTGAAATCATTTAAGTGTTGAAAATACTGCCTCAACCAGTAATAAAACCGGTTTTTCTTGGACATAAATAAAAATCAGATGTGTTGCATTTACATGACTAACTCTATTCACGCTGTTCTTAAAAAACCTTGTTCTTCTATTTACTTCTTGATGATCGAAATAACATTTCATTAATATTTATGCATTCATTGTACGTATAAAAATAATACAGTAGGCTAAAGCGATGGTCAGATTTTTAAAAAGCAGATCGATATGAAATCCATGCGTTTTGCATGACGATGAGAAGAACCGAACAGCAACTGTTGTCAAAAAACGTCTGTTTCTAGTACTAGAGGAAGGAAGGATTTTTGCCACTCCCGATTTAGACAAAGCAGTTTCAAGCAAACAGGCCTATACACTGTGGCTTCATAAAGACGAAGTAAAGTTATGCCTGTAGGAGCTAAATGTCTCTTGGAGAATGATAAATTGTGGCGCGCTAGAAATCACCAGCGAATATGTCTGTGCTTAAAATATAAGGGAAAGATTTTTTATCCCACACCTTACTTGAGTAATAAATCTGTCGCGCATCACCTCCAGCTGTTTACAAAGATGAAACTTGCTGCTACAGCTCATATCCACATCTCATATTTCATCAACAAGCGCCGCAGCTTGTTCTCGCCGCTATTTGTACTTTGGAATTTATGAGCAGATGTTAAACATATTACAAGACAAAAATTATTAATCAATGGATTGGCGTGACAACGGATAACAAAAGTGTGTTATTAAATGAGGTGCATAAAATTTTGGAAGTACGTGATAGTTTAACTACGCGTATTTTAAATGTATAACACTGACTTGTGACGAACTCCATAATTTTTTCCTTTATCATTTGTTTTGTCTGTCCACATAAATTAAAAAATACCGGTAAAATATGTACAGAAGTACTCGCAAGTAACCAATATGGAGTTTCTGTCAGTTTGTTACTATAGATATGCAACACCTGTATGCCACGCCCTCTCCAGTGATCTTTATATGCTGGTGTAGCCTCTTGTCTGATTGTCGAGGAGCTCGGATAAAAGTGAAACGTGGTGTCGATGTATGGCGAAAAAAGTACTGAGAGTTTTTTCACTTTCACCTTTTATTTAAAAGGTTAAGAATTCCCAATATTGTTTGTATTTACAATAATATTATACTAGAAAAAAGTGTGTATTTGTGTGTGTATGCGTATATGTATATAGGACAATCTCGGTAACCATTAAGCCAATTTTGGTAGTTCTGTAACCATTGAAAAGCACTGTTCTTTCCGACTTAAATAGGCATTAAAATACCTTCAAATTTGATTAAATAATTTATTAAAAGATTAAAAATGATTTACAAAGGTTATCTGCTAGAAGATGAACATAATGCAGTATAAAACAGCATATTTTCAAAGAAGTATTAGACATTTCGTTGAGAATTTCATTGAGTACATTACAATCATTACTACACAGAAAATGAGTAACAATAAACAAAAAGTCGCCGTTTAGTAATGCATAATTTTTCTTTAACCAGAAGCATTCTCTATCCCTAAAAGAGTCTGGAAGGTATGAGCGCGAGAGTGAATTCGAGTGTGTTTAATAGTTAAAAACTCATAAAACCAATGTTAACAAACTCCACTGTTCAGCAAACCATCAGTTGCTTCTCATGTCAAGCCATAGATGTTAAAAGGGTCAGGTATATTTAATTCCCATCAATATAAGCACCTAAAGTTACAAATTAATAATTTAGAAAACAGAAAACGAATAAAAATAAAAATAATCGATTTTAGTAATGGTGCAATATGTAAGCGATACTTATTCGAAAACCTTAATAACCTTTATATAAGAAAATTTCATTTTATTTCCTCCGTATGTTGCAAGTCCATTACCAGTGTAAGTTAAATAGGGTGATCAATTATGTCCAGCGTAACATCAGAAATTATTCAACAGCTGTTTATAATTAGCAACCAAAATTATTTCTCAATGTTTGCACACTATATGCCATTACCAAAATGTCTATCTTCGTGACCTGAAAGTGGAGAATCCTAACATTTATCAGTTTTGTCTCACTTTCGTCGAGTATTGACGTTAGGGGTTCCTGTATTTTGCGAAAGCTGTCTAATCTTTGTTGTTATTAAGTGACTGCGACCAAAGAGAAAGCACAAACGTTTAAAAGTTCTTCTACCGTAATTATCTAAAAAGATGGCTCCAGCGTTCCGTAACTGCTTCACTTTCAAAAGATAATTACAAAATTTACAGAACTCGAATCCTGTCATTGGGGAGGGGTTAAGCAAATCAGAAATATAACATTAAAATAACATAAAAATCTTCTACGCGATTATACAACAATTTCACAAGGGATACGGGAGTGTAGATGAAATAACTGTAATGGCCATTCGAGGTGTAAAATTCCACCCGTGCAACATCATGTGGGCCACCTAGTAAGTACAAACTTGCAGTTGTTCGCTTCACTCCGAGGAGGAGATTAGACCCTAGAATATGTTTAATATCTCGCATTTTTTACTTTCTCTACTACGTACCTAGTAGAGAAGGTATTGCATTCCACCCAAAAATTCGATACCCAAATTTCACCGGAAATACACGTTTTGAGTCTCCCTGAATCCAAAAAACATTTTAATAAAAGGTCCGTGTGTGTGTGTGTGTGTGTGTATGTACAGCATATCTCAAAAACGAAAAGTAGGATAAATACCAAACTTGTTTAGGTTCAGTATCTTCCAAAGATGCAACACGAAAATTTCCCCACCCAAAACTATCCTCTACATCAAGGGTGGCGAAAACGACTTCCTTCCGCGAGTCACCAAATATGCAACACGCACCGCATCAGCAGCATGTGAAAATCAAACGGACGGTTGCAGAGAGGGAACGTGCGCCTGCGAGTCAAAATGCCTCTCGAGTCACGTTTTCGCCACCTCTGCTTTACATGAAACATTTTTCGAAATTTTTAGATTCTAAAAATGGCTCTAATAATTTTGATTAAAATACCATATATGAAAGATATTTAAATGACAAATAAAATTCATATCTGAGAATAGCCTATGAATTAGTCTTCATTCAGAAGGAATTCTGTATAATCTTGTATAGCTGGTAAACGTTAAGCGATAGATAAACACACTACACAAAAAATATAGATCTCTTTAAATTTATTTCCCACAATGTATTTCAAATAAGTTTCTTGTGGCAAGAGCCATTTCCCAGATATCCGTTGTTGAACGTTCGAATTGTTTATTTCTTATTCATTCTCGTAAAGTTCTGTAAGCATTCGGTTATTTTTCGCGATTGCGTGGTAGAAGTAATTACTATATTACTATAATTTGGTTTAAGAGACCATTACTTGTTTTTCAGTCATCTAACGATTCGATATAATTTGAAACTCAGTTAAGAAAATTATTAGTTAAGGTTCTTTCAACTACAGTAGGTATAAATCTATGATTTGCTCTGATCAAACAGATAAACGTACTTGAGTTTGATTTATGTAATTTGATTTTATGGGATTTTATACTTCTGGCTTATTTGAGGCGTTTATGTATCATTTTGACGAGTTTCGGATATTTCCCTCTTAGTGTCCAGTTCTTAAACACTTGACTATTGCTATTCTCTTTGTATCTATAATGAAATGTGTAATGTAGCTATTTCTGCAAAGAATTATTTGTAATAAACTGTAGTAGATAGAAAAATAAGCTTTAGTAACAATAGTTTGTATATCCACCAATAAATGATAGAGGGTAGAGAAAGTCGTGTAAATATTCGCATCAGATATTTTTGTTTTGGAGAATTAAGACTGACTGCATATGAGCCTATGCTCCTAGTAATTATATGGTATATATATATATATATATATATATATATATATATATATATATATATAATCGTAATTTTATGAAGAGAAACCCTTATGTAGAGAAAAGGTAGAGAGAGGCGATTCAACGGAGGGGGAGAGCTGCACAGATCTGCAGCAACCACCCCGTAGAAGAAGTGATGAAGTAAACAAGCTACAATAGGCTACAGCCCTTAGGCAGACAAACCACAGACACGCGCAGAAGTCCCTAACATTTGCAATCTCGCAGGTTTATTCCAATGATGGAGTCGTAGAGAGAAGGCGATGAACAATCCACTAATTAAGAGCCCTCTGGTGTCCACGCGGAATACTCTTTCCATTGAACATACATTCGCGTCATCTGCCCGGCACCGCCATACACCACTAAACCTAGTAGCACACCTGAAAAATGAGAAGGAAGCGGGATGAAACAGAAATTATGGAAAAGAAATCGTGGTAGTGAAGAAACCCTCCCAGCATTCACCTGCCGACCACGGGGAAACCACGAAAAACCCAGAGTGGGCGGTCACCGGGAATCGAACCCGGAACATCCCGAATGCGAGTGCACACGTTACCACGGCGCCACCTCACTCGGTAAACTAAAGCGTATTCTTTCACAGCGGAGTAATGTGATATAATGGTTCTGGAACTTCATTATAGTTTTACTTTCTCTACTACGTATAGTAAGTAGGGGAAGTATTGTACTCCACCCAAAAATTCGATACCGAGATTTCACCGGAAATATATGTTTTGAGACCCCCTGAATCAAAAAAGATCATTTTTGTAAACATGTCCGTGTGTGTGTGTGTGTCTGTGAACAGCATAACGCAGAAACCGAACAGTCGGATAAACACCAAACCTGGTATTTAGGTTCAGTATCTTCCAGAGATGCGACACGAAGGTTTCCAGGAAAATCCCCCCACCCCAGATTACCCTTTACATGGAACATTATTCGAAAATTTTAATTTTCTCAAAAATGGCTCTAACAATTTTGATTAAAATATCACATATTTAAGATACTTTCATGACAAATGAAATGTATATCTCGAATTTTCTGGGAATGTCTCCAAAAGTATTCTCCGTTGTGGACGACTTTTGCATAACTGATAAACCATAAGAGATAGACAAAATTTTACTACACAAAAATGTAGATCGCGTTAAAATACACAATTTATGTTATATACTTTTTTGTTGAGTGAATCATTTTCGAGATATTGCTTGCTATTCCCTTAAATTTTTCAATACTTATTTTCTCAAATGGGAATTTGTTATTCATTTTTTTGTCTTGGATATGCAAAGACTATTAATCTGTGGCAACCAGCTATTAAGAGATATGGTTATGCTTAAAGGCTAATGTATTTCTATATTGCCCTTGCAAATACAAAACAAGGGGAACCTAGTACGCCTTAAGCGACAGTAAAAATGTTTTAGAACTGGTCGCTATGTGTAAAAGGTAATTCACTTTGCATGTCAAAAGATCGTTTCTGCAAATGTTTATCTCGATTAATATGAAATAGATGGAGAATTAGAGTTTGTAAAAATAGTTTGTACAAGAGTAGAGAAAGTTATGTGAGTGTAACACATCAGATTTTTACCATTAAGTCGAGTTCTTTGTTTCCATTACACAAGCTACAAAGCTAAATGATGTGCTATGACAAACAGATAACTTAAAGTAGCACGTACATACGTATTTAAATAAGAGGATGTTAAAGTATACAGTTTTTCCAATAATGTTTCGTTGACATTGAGTAATGAATTAAGCTCTCGGATACAGAAGCTACTTTAGAGTTATATTCCTTTTTCCTTTTTTTTTCAGGGAATGAAACAATTTATTTATTGGCTTTTACAAACAATAATTAATTGAAGTGTTCTTCTAGCGAAGGTCTCCAATAAAGCTTTGATAGCTGTAATATCAAATTTGCACTAGTTGATAAACAGACTATACATACATAACTATCTACACAATAAATAATAGTGTGTAGTGTAACGCTAGCTTGTTTGATCACAATTTGCGCTTTTAATAATTTATCAGAGCTGTAATTAAAATAATTAAATTATCTTCCCCGATTATATTATAATTTATAGCTACATTTTATAACCAATGTTAATACTAATTCTCCTATCTTTTAGCTAACTTTGAAATTTTTATAAAGAGTAGACAACTCACTGCTGTTTTTTCGACTTTCGTTTATTACTGACGACAGAAAAGCATACAGCATTTGCATTTTATGAGCGTTTCTATTAGAAAAACAAATAATTTTCAAGCGAAGTGGCCGTTTTTATAAAAGTTAGTTAACAGAAACTTTTAAATTTCCGTTCAAAGTTAGTTACCTCACATTTTTGCTGCTTGAAAAGAAAGCAGCGTCCAACTTCAGAAACAGAATCTATCGATAGACGTAAAATTAAATCTTAGAGATTACAATCGACAAAGGCTTAGATCTGTAACAGTCACACTACTTTACTGGTTATTGGTATTTCACAGGTAATCAGGAAATGTGGGCATAGATTGATTGCAATTAGGTAGCATGTGTCATATCTTGAACGCAAAATTCTCCAAGTTCTACCCGACAGAAAGCGCGATCCCCAACACAACTAGGAAGCCATTGCAGCAGTAGTTTTATCTGGTATGCACTACTGCGTGCGTTCTGTTAGCTCCGTGGTTATATATGAATTACTTCCTGGCTTAAGATCACAGGTTCGCTTCCGGCTTGGAACCCCTTTTACTTTCTCTGCTACCTATAGTAGAGGAAGTATTGTATTCCACCCAAAAATTCGACACCAAGATTGCACTGGAAATTCATGCTTTGAGGCCGCTGAATCCTAAAAAAGCATTTTTAGAAAAAGGTCCGTGTGTGTGTCTGAACAGGTTAACTCAAAAACGAAGAGTTGGATAAATACCAAATATGGTATTTAAGTTTAGTATATTACAAGGATGCAACACTGAGGCAGTATTTTTAACACTTAAACGATATCAGTCTAATTATATAATGTAAAAATTTAATAACAGCCCGCCTTAAAGCAATATGTGTATAATATATATATATATAAATAAAAGTGTACATTACAATCATTGTATTATCTTTATGTCATTATGCATATGTATAATAATGTTATGTGAAGGTGTTACGTAGTTTAACAATATAGGAGCTGTGAGAATAGAAGCAAGCTGCTTTCCGTAGCAAACAGAATTATAAAGTAGAAGCTGAAAGTTGCTAACAATGAGGTAACCTTGAGGCAACAATAAATTAGAAAGTTTAAAAAGGTTATTAATAATTCTTGGAACAATAATAATGTAATATTTAGAACAGTTTATAAATAGCCAATCAAAAACTAGAAAAGCTAAAAATTAAATAAAGGTATTCTATTGGAGTGGGATTAGCCAAAGGAGACTTGAAATAAAGGAAATGTACAAATTCAGGCGGTAGACGCTGCAAGGAAGCGTAACCAAGCAGTTCGGTTTTTTTACGGGTTCAGTGTTAGACATGAAAATTCATTGCGGTGAGAATAATGTTAAAAGGTGCAATTAACAATAATCTCACAGCTCTATAGTGGGATATATCAGTGAAGTGTTATTTAATCGTGTGAAGGATTAATTTAAAAAAAGTACAATACAATTATAATTTACATAAACCTTGTTCTTTAGCCGTACCAGCCCTGTTAAGAGATACGCGTTCTACAAATTACTATTGACGCAGCCAGGCATACATATATAATATTTAAATGAATAACATTAAAATAGTTATTACACATAAAGTAAACTGGGGCGAAGGTCACTGGAAAAGTAAACGTGGGGCCTAGGTCACTGGAAAAGTAAACTGGGGCCTAGGACACCGGAAAAGTAAACTGGGGCCTAGGTCACTGGAAAAGTAAACTGGGGCCTAGGACACCGGAAAAGTAAACTGGGGCCTAGGTCACTGGAAAAGTAAACTGGGGCCTAGGACACCGGAAAAGTAAACTGGGGCCTAGGTCACTGGAAAAGTAAACTGGGGCGAAGGTCACTGGAAAAGTAAACTGGGGCCTAGGACACCGGAAAAGTAAACTGGGGCCTAGGACACTGGAAAAGTAAACTGGGGCCTAGGACACCGGAAAGTTCGTACTGTACGTGTGGGCGAACACCCCGAGAAACAATCTCCCGCAAATTGGCTATTATACGTGGTACAACACTCCAACAACAATTAAACACCTGCAAGTTTGGCTCTCCAACAGTGGGGCTACAAAAATGCTACTTCAAGTTTGGCGTCCAAACGTGGCGCAACACTACTTCAGTACTAGGATTTTCAAGAAAATCCCCCACCCCAAACTATCCTTTACTTGAAACATTTTTCAAAGTTTTCGATTTTCTCAAATTTTCCCTAACGATTTTTATTAAAATACCATCTATTAAAGATATTTACATGACAAATTGTATATCTCGAGTTTCTAGAAATAGCCAGTGAAGTCCTCCTTATTTGAAACGAATTTTATAGAACATTTTATATCTAGGTAAACGTTAAACGACAGACGAAAACACACCACACAAAAACCTAAGCCTCTTTAAAACACATTTACTTCACATAACTTTTTAGTGACATAATCCACCTCCGAGATATCCGACATTAATGGTTCGAATTGTTCGATACTTTTGTCATTCTTTTAAAATCCTGTCAACATTCAACTGTTTCTCACAACTGCTGGAAGTGGTATATAAGGCCAGCATACAGCATCCAGTTCTGTAGCATTCGACAATCACTATTCGCTTTCCATTTATTTATAATGTAGCTGTTTCTGCAAAGGTTTATCTCGATTAAAATGAAGCAGATAGAAAACAATGTTGATGTGTTACACTCACATGACATTCTCCACCCTTGTACAAACTATTTTTACAAACGCTTATTCTCCATTTACTTCATATTAATCGAGATATCGAGATATTAATCTTATTGCTAATTTTCTTGTAGTTGCAAGGGGAATACAGTAGGCTTTAAGCGATAGACTTTTGGGAACATCCCCAGAAAATTTAAGATATACTTTTCATCTGTCATCAATATATCTTACACATATGGTATTTTAATCAAAATCGTTATAGCCCGTTTTAAGAAAATCAAAATTTTTTAAAAATGTTCCAAGTTACACGTAGTCTGGAGTATAGAGATTTTCTTGAAAAACTTTGAGGCATCTTTGAACCTAAATACCAAGTTTGGTATTTATCCGACTTTTCGTTTTTGAGTTGTGCTGTTCTCAAACACGGATCTTTTTCTAAAAATCCTTTTTTTTATTCAAGTATTTTTAACACTTAAATGATTTTTAACAATATACAATAACAATAACAATAATGTAATTTAACAATATAGGAGCTGTGATAATATGGGACGAAAGTTGCTAACAATGAGGTAACCTTGAGGCAATAATTAATTGGAAAGTTTAATAATGCTACTAGTAATTCTTGGAGCAACAATAATTTAATTTTTGAGACAGTTTATAAATAGCCAATCAACAACCAGAAAACCTGAAAGTTAAATAAAAGTATTCTATTCGAGTATTATTGGCCAATCAGAAACTTGAAATAGATGAAATTTGCAAATTCAGGCGGTAGAAGCAAGTTGCTTGTAGACAGTGTTCCTAAACGGACGCGAGACGCGTTCCCGAGCATTTAAATACGTATTCAGTATGAGACATATAAAATTCATAACGGTGAGAACATTATAAAGTTTACGTGTTAGTGCAAGTAATTAATAAATAATCTCAGAGCTCTCTATATATCAGTGAAGTGTTATTTAATCGTGTGAAGGGTTAATAAATGGAGTGAAGCAAAAATTATAATTTGTGTAAGCCTACATTCTTTAACCGCATCACCCCCTGTTGAGAAATACATGTTTCTACAAATTAATACTGACGCAGGCGAAGTAAACATAAATATATATAATATTTAAAAAAATATTCAAATTACAAAGTTAATTTTTTAAACTTGGGGCGAAGGCCACCGAAAACTGTGTACCATACATGAAGCATTCAACCTTCTCAAATTGGCTTTCCAACATTGAGACATTGAATCCTTCACTTAAAACATGTACTTCCGTTGAAATCTCGATATCGAATTTTTGGATGGAATGCAATATTTTCCCTACTTAATATAAGTAGCAGAGAAAGTAATAAGCTTTGGTAAGATAAGCTTTTATACCCATTAATAAATTATAGGTAAGAGAAAGTCATGTGAATCTAACACAGACGTTTTACTTTCTCTACTACTTAACTGTTTTAAGTAAAGGAAGTATTCCACCCAAAAATTGGATATCGACATATCACAGGAAATACACGTTTTCAGGCCACCTGAATCCAAAAGAAATCCCTTAATATGAATGAGTTTTCTCAAAAATGACTACCCATTTTATTAAAATGCCACCAATTTAAGAATTTGTATGAAGAATAAAACGGGAATCTCCTGTGAAGTCCTCGTCATTCTACAGGAATGGTGCATAATTGATAAACAGTGACCGATATGCAAAAACTTACTACATAAAAAACTGATGTGTTACACTTACATGACTTTCTCCACTCTTGTACAAACTATTTTTACAAACTCTTATTTTCCATCTACTTCATATTAATCGAGATAAACATTTGCAGTAACCATCTTTTGACATGCAAAGAGAATTACATTTTACACATAGCGACCAGTTCTAAAAATATTTGACCATCGCTTAAGGCCTACTATGTTCCCCTTTGGTTTGTTATTGCAAGGGCAATATAGAAATACAGTAGGCTTAGGCATCGACATATCTCTTAATAGCTGGTTGCCAGGTGCAGCACCACTCTCTTTGCCACAGATTATAACTCTTTGCAAATCCAAGACAAAAAAAATGAATAACGAATTTCCATTTGAGAAAATAAGTATTGAAAAATTTAAGGAAATAACAAGCAATATCTCGAAAATGGTTCACTCAACAAAAAATGTATATGACAAATTGTGTACTTTAACGCGATCTACATTTCTTGTATAGTAACATTTTGTCTATCTCTTATGGTTTTATGGATTATCAGTTACGCAAAATTCGTTAACAATGAAGAATGCTTTTGGAGACATTCCAAGAAAATTCAAGATATACATTTTATTTGTCATGAAAATATCTTAAACATATGATACTTTAATCAAAATCGATAGAGCCATTTTTGAGAAAATTAAAATTTTCGAAAAATGTTCCATGTAAAGGGTAATCTCGGGAGGGGGGATTTTCCTGAAAACCTTCGTGTCGCATCTCTGGAAGATACTGAACCTAAATACCAAGTTTGCTGTTTATCAGACTGTTCGTTTCTGAGTTATGCTGTTCACAGTCACACAGACAGACAGACACAGACACACACACAGACACAGACACACGCACACACACGGACATGTTTCCAAAAATGCTTTTTTTGGATTCAGGTATCTCAAAACATATATTTCCGGTAAAATCTCGGTATCGAATTTTTGGGTGGAGTACAATACTTCCCCTGCTTACTATACGTAGTAGAGAAAGTAAAAAAGAGAGTTTTGGACACAGTTTGTGGAACTCTTTGCGACATTAATCATCTCCTAGATATTCCTTATTTCAATTTTCAAATGTGTCATATTCTTCTCAAGTGCTAGGTCACTAGTCGTTTATAGCTTGTGGTCATGCAAGGCGTGGCATTTCAGAGCCATCACACAACGACCGCTTTTTAGAGATCTGAGTATTGCTTCAGCCTACTGTAAAGCACTTTCAGCTGCAACGAAATGTCTAATAAAAGCATTTCTGTTGATCTCGATTAACAAGAAGTAGATTGAAGAATAAGCAGTAGTTTGTAGAAGAGTGGAAAGAGAAAGACACGAGAGTGTAACATGTCAGATTTTATTATTAATACACGTGTTTTTATTCCACAATGCTATTTTTCACTCATATTAATCCATAACGTTAATGATATATTGCAATAATTATAATTTTTACTTTCTCTACTACGTATAGTAAGTAGGGGAAGTAATGTATTCCACCCAAAAATTCGATACCGAGATTTCACCGGAAATACATGCTTTGAGACCCCTGAATCCAAATAAAGCATTTTTGGAAATATGTCCGTGTGTTTGCGTGTGTCTGTGAACAGCATATCTCAGAAACGAACAGTTGGATAAACACCAAACTTGGTATTTAGGTTCAGTATCTCCCAGAGATGCGACACAAAGGTTTTCAAGAAAATCCCCCACCCCAGATTCCCTTTACATGGAACAATTTTCGAAAATTTTAATTTTCTCAAGAATGGCTCTAACGATTTTGATTAAAATATCATATGTTTAAGATATTTTCATGATAAATAAAATTTATATCTTGAATTTTCTGGGAATGTCTCCTAAAGTATTCTTCATTGTGAACGACTTTTGCATAACTGATAAACCATAAGATATAGACAAGATTTTACTACACAAAAAATGTAGATTGAAATATTTTTGTGTAACACGTTTTCGTCTCTCGCTAGTGTTTATTAGCTAAAGAAATCTATACAAAACTTCTTCCGAATAAATAGGACTTAACAGGTCATTCCCAGGTAATTCAAGATATTCAATTTATTTGTCATGTAAATGTTTTTAGTATGTGATATTTTAATCAAAATTATTAGCGCCAACTTTTTAGAAAATTAAAAATGTCGAAAAATGTTCCATGTAAAGGGTAGTTTGTGGTGGAGGGATTTTCTTAAAAAATCTTCGTGTCGTATCTTTGAAGGTATTTATCCTACTTTTCGTTTTTGAGTTACGCTTTTTCTGGATTCAGGGGCTTCAAAACATACACTCCCGTGAACTCTCGATACAGAATTTTTTGTGTGGAATACAATACTTCCCCTAGTTGCTATACGCAGTGGAGAAAGTAAACAGCCAATCACCAGTTGACAGGTACCCATTTTAGAAAGTTTCCAAGAAGAAATTGTGGGTTTCATGAATTTACTTTGATGTGTACGTGGTATAAATGCTTAAAGTTCTCTCAATTAATACCGACACTAAGAAAGATTGTATTCAGGTGCCCTTATTTTCTATCACTGTTGTTCATTTTCTCATCTTCTTTTAACGACTGGGTACAGATGCAATAAAAAATCCTTTCAGTAAGTAATTGCATAGAAGTAACGTACTAATTTTATTATAGTTATAATCCTTACGGTGGCTATTTTAACTCTTAAGGCACACTTGGACATATCAAAACGAAATTCAGTTTCAATACAAGTCGCGTCACCTTTTCTTACACAGAAATATGACCAAGAAACATTTACGTCATAGAATCCGGTATACTATGTGATTAACTGTGTTGGCTCAGTGTACTTTAAGCGTGTTTTCGTTGCCTGTGTATTTTCAATATTTTAATCTCCTGGTAAAGGGTAAACACATAGTATTTAATATATTTACTTTCTCTACTACGTATAGTAAGTAGGGGAAGTATTGTATTTCATCCAAAAATTCGATACTGAGATTTCACTGGAAATACATATTCTGAGACCCCCTGAATAAAAAAAAAACATTTTTGGAAACATGTCAGTGTGTGTGTCTGTGTGTGTGAGTCTGAACAACATAACTCAGGAACGAACAGTCGGATAAACACCAAACTTGGTATTTAGGTTCAGTATCTTCTAGAGATGCGACACGAAGGTTTTCAACAAAATTCCCCTACTCTAGATTACCCTTTACATGCAACATTTTTCAAAAAATTTAAACGAATTTTGCATAACTGGTAAACCATAAGAGATAGACAAAATTTTACTACACAAAAATGTATATCGCGTTAAAATACACAATTTATGTCATATACATTTTTTTTGTTGAGTGAAGCATTTTTGAGATATTGCTTGTTATTCCCTTAAATTTCCCAATACTTATACTTTTTCTCAAATGGGAATTCGTTATTCATTTTCTTGTCCTGGTAATGCAAAGAGAATGGAATACTCCACATAGCAACCAGGTCTTAAAAGTATTTGACTATTGCTTAAAGCCTACCAATTCCCGTTGCATCAACAAGAAAATTAGCAATAAGATTAACATCTCGATTAACATGAAGCATATGGAGAATAAGCGTTTGTAAGAATAGTTTGTAAAAGAGTAGAGAAAGTCATGCGAGTGTAACACATCAGATTTTCATTGTATAACTTTGCGTGCTTTTATGCTTCATTCAGAAAAATCTTGCTATTTCACTACATAATCTGTTCTTGAGCTACAATGTTCTTTGGTAAAGATACAAAACATGTATTTTCCTTTCGGATTAAGAATTAGTAATTTTCTCAACAAGTACCTCATAGTTCTAAATTGCTACTATAGACAAACTGCGGTTCGAATTTTTTGGGGGGAGAAGAAAATAGCTGTTATTGCATTTTCATAAAACTGTTATTTTATTGTTATTACCTTACGTCAAGAAACGAATTGGAGTTCCATTTATTAATCACAATATATTGTGAATATGTACTCAAGAATAGTATAAGATACACGTCACTGGTTGCAGTAGTCAGCAATATGTTATGTAGCCGCTTGTTTGCGACTCGTGTAAATAAGCTAAAGTTAACGTTTTCTAAAAATGGATAAAACTGAAATACGAACTCAGATAAAGTACCTACTTCTTTTTGAAGGGTTTAATCCCAACAGAAATACAAAATAAGTCATATTCTACATTTAATAATTATTCTCTCCCTTGGTTTTCCAGGTTAAAAATCGGGCTGCTGAATATAAGTGTTGTCGTACATCCATTCAAGATGTAGAGCGCTCAGGATGACACAACACCGCAACGACCAACGAGGTTGTGACAAATAATCCTATTGTCATTCTCAGTAATCAACAGTTGAATGCAACGCGAATTCGTTGACAACGCAAAGATCTCAATAGCCCGTGTGCACTACAGTTTACAACAACGTTTAGATATGAGGAAGCTTTCCGTTCGATGGGCGCCAGGATTGTTCAAATTGGACGAAAAACGCCTTTGAATGAACATTTCTCAGAAGTGTTTAGACTTGTTTTAAACGCAATTCCAGCGAGTTTCTCCGACGATTCATAACAGTAGATGAAGCATGGATTCATCACTACAATCCAACGACGAAGTATTTCAAACAGTGAGTGGTAGCAGATGACAGTGCACCGAAGAAAGCCGAAACCGTCCGTCTGCAGGAGAGCTTATGGCTATGGTTTACTGGGATTGTCGTAGTGGATACTCTTAGATTACCCCTAGGAAAGCGGAACCATCGCCGAGGAGTATCACGCTTAATAATGAGCCAATAAACGATGTTCTTTAGGTTAAATGTCGACACCTTCGAAAAAGATCTTCTAGTTCATCGCGATAATACGACTTCAAACATGTCCGAAATTCTTGCTGAAAGCCGCATGATTCACCTGTATGTACTTCTATATCCACCGTATTTTCCGCATTTGCGCCCCACCGATTACTTTTTATCTAAAATCTGTGCAAATGGCTGGGTGTACAAAGATTCGCGTCAAATGATGAGGTTGAAACTGAGAGATACACATGTTTGGCGTAGTTGGAGAAATCTGAAGTATTAAAAGTTGAAGTCTTTAGATTAAATATATTGATTGTCAAGATGAAAAATTATTCATCTTAAATCTTCTGTTTTCTTGGTCAAACCTAGAAATTTTAGAATGTCCCTTGTGGAGCAAATAACCCGTTGTAAGACAGCAAACGAATAATCTCATCAGCTGCACTTATGAGCCTATATTCGCGCTGCAGTTCTATGGAAACAGCACATGAGTAGCATCCTTCGTTTCAAAAAAAAAATAAATGAAATACTTGTAATTAAAAAAAAACATCGTATAGCCCCTAAGGAAAATGCTATCCATTGCATCTTTCACATTTTGCTAGATAGATATACCTCTTAAATGAAGTAATATTTAAGCAGAAATAATTAAAAAAAAAGTTTAAAAAGGCAAAAAAGTGTCAAATGAAAGGTATATCCTAAGATTTCTTTGTGAATTCTAATTTGTTATTGTATGTTGTATAACTGGTGTAAAAAATATTCGTGATGGTGCTATAGTTTTAACATTCGTAATGTGCGGGCATATAATGGAGAAGCAGAGTAATAGTAACTCAGCGCACAGAAGTCTGGTATAAATCCTCCCTTGTCAAAGGGCTGCACGGATTAGAGCTTTTGTCGCCTGATATGACATGGCATTACATTAATGATAATATTACTCAGACGTCATCTGGCATCAATAATGCAGTACGTTGGATTTGGGTTCTTTGACACCTAGTACACAGAATCTAAATCTATATTTTATTCTTATATTAAGTATGTTCTTAAGCATTATCATACATATCATGAATGACTATAACTTTCCATAATGCATTTATTAATACTGCTAATGAAGCTCTAGCTATGATCACATTATCTCGATAGGTTTTAAAGTATCACCTCAATCTCAACTTTTCTCTGGAACCTAAAGCTATAATATGTGACATATATCTAGAGAAAGAGTATCAGTTCGGTACCAGTTTTACTCTCCTAAAATCACTCTAAAAGTTTTTATCTTTCATACACCATTATAGAGAAGAAAGAAAAACACTTCAAGAAAAATCCCATCTGTTTTCATACATTATATTGTTTTCCATGATAACCATGTTTTACGCAAACAAATAACGAAAAGTGTGCTTAACCTCTTAAATCATATCAGTGAGTGGTAAAATATACCGACTACTCCATACTTCATCTGACATGGGCTAATCATGAGTAAGAATATGTTAGATATAAAACACTTGCAGGCATAGTTCACTTAAAATTTATCGAATTTTCTTTATCTCATATGAGATAAATTCCATAGCTCTTTTCATTAAGATTTGGTCGGATCGGAGAAATCCTCTGGATTAACTTTCAAATTGTGGCTGGTGAAAGGTATTGACAAACGTGTAAATAGTCGCTGCAATCATTCTATATCTTCTTATTAAGACTTATAGATTCTTCCACTTTTTAGTTAAGGCAGAATTCTGTTACTCTTGTTTATATTGACTGCTTTACCTTCAAACAAGAGAAAGTTTAAATGAAATATAACATGTTTATATATACATACATAACATAATTGATTCCCTATGATACAAATTAATTGATTTCGAACATCCTAATACCAGGCGAGTCAGCTATTTCTATAAATTTTGGAAGATAGGCCACCCTTCAAGCCGTAATTGCCCCTTAAGTCCACTTTTTCGCTTACAAACTTACTGACGTGTTTAAATAGACGAACGCTCTACATTCAGCGGAAAAGCGGATTTACTCCGTACTAAATTACCGTTCAGAAATATACGACCATTTACTGACATCAGATTCTGGTATTCCAGAAGAATTTTTACCCAACTGAATAAACTCCCTGGTAAAATGGGCCAATCATGTGTATTCAATGTGAAAACCATTAAAACAAAATGGCGTACTTTTGTAAATAGAGACAAGATAGGCTATATAAATTAGACACACAACTATATACAAATGGACATATATATACACAAACACAACGATTATTAAATAAAGGTTTATTTCAATTTCGGCGTAAATTACGACACGTAGATCACAACATACATAATAAGTTATACAAGTTAAATAGTCATCGTAGATGTCCAACAAAGAATTAAAACACCCTTAAAATTCAATGACATACAAGTAAAGGGTTGGGACCCGGAGTCTGAGAGGTAAGAGCTAAGGTTTAACCGCGAATGTTCTCTCAACCAAGCGTCCAAATGGGCGAGTGGAATTGTACTGGTGAGCGTTAGTCGCCAGTGACGTGGGTTAGAGTCTTCGCGTTGTTTATAGTTTTTTTTCTCATTAACGGTTGGAAATCCATTACATAGGTAATAATGTAATTTCAGAATTCCCGAGTTTTTAACGGAATTATAATCTAAATAGTTGTTGCTTGTATACATTTTGTAGTGAAATGAATATAATAATCTGAACAAAAACTGTTATTTTATACGTTTCTGTCCCATTTGACCGGTATTACAAAGCAAAGTGATGTTTTGAATGTCGACTGCCTTCACTCCTCATGCGTATGCACTTATGACAGCATACAGTCAGATTTGTGCCAATACTTGGCGATATATTCGACAGAGGAGTAGTTGCATTTATTCCAGGAGAGATATCCAAATGGACGACAAACAACTCCAAAAACTTCCAGAATGTTAAAAGACGTCTGCGTACGACATCGTCATTTCCAAGGATACCTCCTGTGAGAGACGCACCAGAATCCGGTATTAATGCGGAAGCTGTTTTGAATGTACATGAAATAATCCACATACCAGTACATGGGCAATAGCACGAGAGGTAAACGTTAGCCAATCTTCTGTGGTACGAGACTGTGAGCCAATAAGTTTCTTCGATATCATTTTCACCTACACCAAGTACTCCACGGGAGAAATTTCGAAACTGTATGCTGGGCCGAGTGGCAAATGTTATGGGATTCGTCTCCAGAATCCTGTTTTCTGATGCATCAAGATTCCACAACAAGGGATCGTAAATCACCACAATGTACAAAATTGGAATGTTAATAATCCTCACTGGGTAACGGAGACAGCTTTCCAAGAGCAGTGGGGAGTGAATGTCTGGTGCGGAATCTGGAGCGACCATCTTATTGGATCAGTTTTCTTCGAGGGGCATCTAACAGGCTAGCAGGAACTTCTCTGTAATGAGCTTCCTTTGCTACTAGAAAATGTACTACTGCAAGAACGATAGAGGATTTGGTTTCAAAGATAGTGCTCCACCGCACAGATCGATGATAGTCTGCAATCATTTAAATGCGGCGTAGGATAGGAAGACAAGGACCAGTCTCCTGGCCAACCAGATTACGTGGTCTAACGCCTCTGGACTTCTTTTTCTGTGGTTATTTAAAGCAGCAAGTTTATGCAGGGTAGCCAGGAGACCCAGAAAGCCTTCACTAACGCATTATGGTCGTCTATAGATCCATCACACCTGCCACACCGAGTCTGAGTTTCCATGTAAATCGTGCGCAGGTGTGCATTAACCAACAAGGACAGCAGCTTGAGCATTTACTTCGTTAAAATTGGTAATCACCAATGATTTCAAACAAGTAGAACTTTGTACAAAAGGGTTCTTTCAGGTCCATCGTAACGTACCATCAGGTGGTGATATTTATTACAAAATACATTTATGTGAACTGCATCAAAGAACCCTACTATTACAACTTCCTTACTAAACATTATGTGATATGTAAATTTATTATTGCTCTGTCTGAGATCAAATATAAAGAATCCTTATTCCATCAACATCACATTCAATATCTAAGTCGCGTTTAAATACTTGCCTAGCTATAATTTATCGAAATCAAACACTAAGGAATAATAAACTACTAAATAAAAATAAACCAGCACTGTAAATAAAAATGTTAACAATGTGAAACATAATATTAGTTTAAACCAACATTATTTATGAATATCATAACAAATTAAGAAAGTTAGTTCACCCAAGAGATTCGATCCACTTTTATTACAGACAGGTGTTTTACGTCTATACACTTCTTCTAACTGAACTATCTAGAAACGCGAGAGTTTGTCAACCAAGTTAAAATAATATGAAGTATGTGCTTGTCACAGTACACATGTGTGAAAATGCTTGCTTAGAGCCAGCTGTATATTACAAATGCATTACAAGTGATACTATAACGTATGCCATATTAGTCATCTTGCTTAAGTCTGAAACCAAAGATATCCATGTTACGGAATTTCCTTAGATAATGGGGTTTTCAGTTAGAATATAAATTGCGGATTGCATAAGACTGGATCGGTTGGGGCGGCTGACTCACCTTATATAATTCACTCTGACTTCAGTAAGACAGTTTATCGAAAACTTCATGGGCGTATTATTGTGTTTAGCTCGTACTTGATTTGATATACGGAATTTGCCACGAATGACGCAACCCTGTGAATGGGGTGTCTCATCCTCTCGGGATTCGTGTCCTTGTATGTGCGGAATCTATTCTATGGGGATGTCACCTTAAAAACTTTACTTAATGCACAATATTGCAAGTGGGCATATTGGAAATCGGTTTTTAGCAGCATTATTAACTGCTTTATGACAGAATAATTTATTATCCCATAAGCTACCCAGATTTAAATTCATATGATTATTGTTTTGTGGGAATGTTCAAGTAAATAGGATATAACTGTGAGCCTCTGTTATTAATAAAGGCAAACTTGAAACATTCACATTATTAAATTGTGCAGTAATTATGGGAGAAAGAGAGATCCAGCTCCTTCCCCTCTATCCCACGGATGGATTAAAATAGTCCGACTAACATTACACAAAATAAATAACAAGCTAGTTTGATTGAGGTTTGTGGTAAAATAAATATTAAAAAGGAAGCCTAAAATGATGTTGGAATAATAAATTCCTTCTGTGCTTCCTTTGCGCTGTTCCTTGAGGGGCTGAAACTTCAATTTTCAAATATTTCACAGTAGACTGTAAAACGGTTAAACTTTTTCCCCTACCTTATCACGTCACGCTTTGCTTCAGAAAACTGAGAGTATCAAATTTGCTAACGGCGGTTTGTTGTAGGTTACTAATATTTTCCCATCCCAGTTAACATCAATATAGCATTACGGAATTTCAGAACTCTACGCTCACAAAAACCTGTCTAGATTTGATTATTAAAACCGCGAGTCCGTAAATTAGAGTTGTAATAATGCAGAGTGATTTACAGTTGAGAAGGATGCAGTCATTAATAATTCTGCGTAAAAAAGAGTGCATTTCCTGGCTGACGAAGGACATTCGTGGCAAAAATCCTCCCTAGGTGGGCCAAATTGGAACGCAGCTTTGGAACTTCGCCAGACGCGTTAGTATCGCTGATGATAAAGGTTGGCACCCCTGCGTTTTTATGCTGAACGCCGTAGACTATGCTGCACCCGCCTACTACAATCTTTTAAAATAAGATTACATTTCTATCCTGCGCGGTTCTACTGACGTCTACAAACTCCTCGGGTCTTTATTGTATACGATAACTTTCTAAGACGTCGTCTGCAGTATACTTCAAGTTCTGAAACAGCGCTCGAACATGCATGTCGTATTAAAGGCATATTTAGAATATAAATCGTTGGCAGCTGGTATGAGTCATTTGCCTGCAAATATGATGACTGGTAAATCCGGTTACTACTGTAACACCAGTTCGACTGAAATGGGTTACGTGGAAGCGCTAAAGGAATCATTTAATTGATTAGCCATAACTTCCAAAATACACTAACTACCGTTCTGACCTTGTAATACTAGTTCATTTCTAGGAAGATTTACGTTCAACTATGATTTTACCGTTGATTATTCATAACTATGTTATAAATGTTATTACGAGGCGTGTTTTAAAAGTAAATACAGATAATCTTTTTAAAAAATCTGATGTGTTATACTCACATGACTTTCTCTGCTCTTGTACAAACTATTTTTACAAACTCTTATTCTCCAGCTATTTTATATTAATCGTGATAAACATTTGCAGAAACGATCTTTTGACATGCAAAGAGAATTACATTTTACACATAGCGACCAGTCATAAAAATATTTGACTATCGGTTAAGGCCTACTATGTTCCCCTTGTTTTGTATATGCAAGGGCAATATAGAAATAACAGTAGCATTTAAGCATAGACATATCTCTTAATAGCTGGTTGCTGTGTCCAGCACCATTCTATTTGCCACAGAATAATACTCTTTGCATATGTAACACAAAAAATGAATAATGAATTCCCATTTGAGAAAATAAGTATTGAAAAATTTAAGGGAATAACAAGCAATATCTCGAAAATGGTTCATTCAACAAACAAATGTATATGACATAAACTGTGTATTTTAATGCGATCTACATTTTTGTGTAGTAAAACTTTATCTGTCTCTTATGGTTTACCAGTTATGCAAAAGTCGTTCACAACAAAGAAGACTTTCGGAGACATTCCGAGAAAATTCAAAATATACATTTCATTTGTCATGAAAATGTCTTAAACATATGATATTGTAATCAAAATCGTTAGCCATTTTTGAGAAAATTAAAATTTTCGAAAAATGTTCCACGTAAAGGTTAATCTGGGGTGGGGGGATTTTCTTGAAAACCTTTGAGTCGCATCTCTGGAAGATGCTGAAGCTGAATACCAAGTTTGGTGTTTATCCGACTGTTCGTTTCTGAGTTATGCTGTTCACAGAAAAACACACACACACACACACACACACACACAGACACACACGGACATGTTTCCAAAAATGCTTTTTTTGGATTCAAGGGGTCTCAAAACATATATTTTCGGTGAAATCTCGGTATCAAATTTTTGGGTGGAATACAATACTTCCACTACTTTGCTTTCCAAATACTTTACTATCATTCATTACCTTGCACCTTACATTGCTTCTCCACATAGTCACCGCCATTATTCAGACACTATGAAAAATTTGAGAATGAACACAATGAAATAGTAAAAAGTTATCTAGATCTGGTAATTGCATTTTTTAAAAGTGTTCTCCATTGCATTCTATACAACGTCTCATCCTTTCAAACCACTTTTAAAATGCCTAAAGCCATTATTCTTTGCAATGCAAATACATTTTTCGCAAGCAGCTACTGCAGCTTCAGGTGGTCCAAATCATTGACATCGAATTTTTTCTTTGATTTTGAGGAATAAAAATATTCGCGTAGGGCCAGTTCTGGACTGCAGGGAGGATGGGACAAATATTTTACTCTTAATTCCTAAAAAATGGGTTTTTCTAGTGTAGTGTGGGCATAGAGTTTTTATGGTGTAAGAAAATTCCACTCAGACCAGACTTAGGACCTTTGTTCTCAGTACATTGAAGACTTGTGGTAGACATTCGTGGTGTGTCATTTGGCAGTGACAATCTTTTGTTCCTAAAACGGAATTATCACAATTTGGCCATTAGATGAGAAGAACGAAGAGATAACTTTTTTGCCAACACATCTTGCTTGCCTAACATTTGTTGGGATCCTCTCCTGGGAAGACCCAGGTCTCTCCCTTAGTTTCTGGATTATACTGGTGTATCCAGATTTCATCACCTATTACGGTGTTAAATATGCTTTTGCATCTTAACCCATCAGAATTTTCTATAATTTCCTGGCACCATTGCACATCTGCCTGTTTCTGTTCATTTGTGAGGTGATGGGGGATTCAACAACTGCAGAGCTTCCTGACGTAAGTTTTTCTTTAAGGATGATGTTCACTGCTGCCGATCCAATATTCAGTGCTTCTTGAACCTGACAATATATGTAACAATGATCTCCCCGCAGCATGCCCTCTCCTTTCATCACATTTTCATCCGTTGTTGCTTTAGATAGCAGTCCTGCGCGTCTTGTCTTCTTCTTCTAAACCAGCGAACCATCAATAAATCATGAATTGCGAAGGACAAAGATCCCAAATGTCTTATGCAGTCTTTTAAGATATTCTATATTTCCTAAACGACTTTAAAGTCAAGTAAATCATAACACGGAAATGCTCTCGCTTGAGTTCCGTCCAAGTGTACGAGTAGCAACACCACATGCAAATGCACAGAAGTGCTGATGCTCCATATAATTGGAGCGCACCCAGGCTTGCACATGTTACTATCTGCACTTCAATCTAAAGCCTTCAATCAGATCTGCTTTGGTTTACCACAACTCATTGTTACAAGCTTTATAAGTGGTTGCAAAGAAATGAATTAGACATAAACACCAACCAAATAAAATCATGAAATTCAGGAGAGGGGGAAACATCGCCGAGATAGACAACTTCTACTGTTAAATTAGAGTTAGTAAATTCACGGGGAAAACTTTCACAAATATATAGAAGAAAGATGTACCGCAGCCATAAAAAGCATTTTTGATATTAGAAACATTGAAAAAGTATCCCTTGACATAGCCTTGAGACCATTCCACATCAAAATGGCCCCGATAGCGTGCTATGTAACCACCAAAATTTGTACCCACCTTGCACCACAAATCTAAGCAGAGTGGAGGCAGTGAAAGCAACACACCTACGTAGAACCCTTCGACTATCCCGAACGACAATAACTGCACACGTCTTTGGCCGCCACAGACTTCTTCGTGAGGGAGGTAGCAATAAAGAACAGACTATTACATACACCAGATATGAAGCCCACATTAGTAGAAAAGGGGAAGAAAAGTCATTGGCAGTAAATCAAGGCTTTCATCATACAACGCTATCAATTCAGAAGAATGGAAAGAACCAAATTTCTAGCTGGTATACAAGAACGAAGATACACGGCTTCCACTTCAGAATCTGCAACCGAAGAGGATTTTACTAGGCATCATTTCAATGTTCGTGTATCCTAGGAGGACAACAGTATGAACAGTATCATCTACTGTACTGCGAAGCAAGGACAAACTTGCTAATATAGTATGCAGATGACAAAAACTTTGTATAATTATATTTTCTTGTATACAGCGTGATTAATAAATCTTATTGATCCTTGCCCATTCTCAAAACTTTCAGAGTGACTATGTACTAAGTTTAGTATATATCGAACTCTTCGATTTTGAGTTTTGTTGTTCATAGACACAGACAAAAACACCTTTTTTATAAAAATATTTTTTATTTATTCAGGGAGCCTCAAAGCCTGTATTTCCAGTAAAACATTGGTATCAAATTTTGGGTGGAATACAATACTTCTAATTACTCTAAGTACCTAGTAGACAAAGTAAATAATTCTTTTGTGTGGAAAAACTACTACATGCAACTAAATAAATATAAAAATACCCAAACTGGATTTTCAGTAACAGTAGTGAGAACAAGGTACATTAAATCAAGTGATGATGATGATGATGTGGGGCTTAAGGGCGCTAAACTACTAAGGTTATTATCGCCCTTACTATGTGTAAAATAGGAACGGTAAAAGCTAAAAAATTAAAAATCCACACACAAACAGCTTGCTCATAAACACTGAAAAACACAACATACCAATTATTAAGATCAACACACTAAAATCGTGATCAACAAGAGTATAAAACGTGTCAAGAACTGTAGAATGCGAAGGACACGAGCGCCAGATATCCACTGGGGAGGAGTGCCCCCATTAAAAGATAACGTAAAATCAAACAACTAAAAGGCGCTCAGCGCATCAAATGCGACGGCTAAAACCAATGTCAGTGATAAAACGTAAAACACATTCTACAGCATGCGCGTGTCAAACAAAACGTTGGCTAAGCCAACAGGCAGACCAACACGAACGCGCAACGGAGCTAAAACTTGACACTCTGCTAAAATGTGACACACCGTTAAGGGCGCATCACAGCGCTCACAGAGTGGTACGGGGTCACCACTGAGGAGGTATCTATGGCTAAAAAGACAATGTCCGATTCGTAGACGGGCTAAAACCACCTCTTCCCGACGAGAAGAACGAGAAGAGGTGCCCCAGACTAACGGAAGAAGTTTAACCTCCCGCAACTTGTTCCCCCTAAGAGCCGCCCACTCATCGCACCAGCGCGAGAGGAGACGGTAACGTAAAATAGCATAAAAATCCGAGGAAGGAACAACACAGGTAAAACATCTGGGTGATAAAATGGCCGATTTGGCAGCGGCGTCAGCAGACTCGTTGCCTGAGATGCCCACATGACCTGGAATCCACAGGAAGGAGACGCTGATGCCAGAGGCACCAAGCGAGTGGATCAGGTCATGTATGCGCTGTACGAGCGGGTGGTAACTGTACAGCGCGTTAATACCCTGAAGGGCACTCAGAGAGTCGGTACATACAACACAGCGCCGAAAGACGTGCCGCTGAATGTATAAAACACATTGATATATACTAAAAAGTTTGGCGGTATAAATCGAACATTGTTCAGGTAAACGAAAAGTAAAACTCTGTAACACCAAAGACAAAGGCACATCCTACTCCAACATCAGTCTTAGACCCATCAGTATATATAAAATACAGTCCACGAACTGCGCCTGTAGTTCTAAAAAGGCGGATCTAAGAACGGAAGCAGGGGTCGCATTTTTCGGCATCGACGTTAGCCCAAGGTTGCTATGGGCTTCAGCGCGCGACCATGGAGGAAAACGCGTTTCCCCTCGTGTAAGGGCCGGCGCTGGCGTAACGTCCAAATGCCGAAGTAGCAGCCGAAATCGAACCCCTGGAGGGAGCAGTGCAGAGGAGCTAATTAAATAGTGCCGATCAAGCGAATCCTCGTAAAATATAGGGAAGGACGGGTGGTCAGGCCAGCTGGAGAGTCGACAGGCATAGCTGCACAAGAGCATCTCACGCCTGAAAGACAGCGGAGGCTCTGCAGCTTCAGCATACAGGCTAAGAACAGGGCTGGTTGGAAAGGCCCCTGTAGCGACTCTTATGCCACGATGGTGAATGGCATTCAATCGACGTAACACAGATGGACGTGCCGACGAATAGACAATGCACCCGTAATCAGGCTTGGATCGGACCAAAGAGCGATAAAGACGAAGAAGGACGGTCCGATCAGCTCCCCAGGATGTGCCACTTAAAACACGTAAAATATTAAGAGAACGGTCACACTTTGCTTTTAAAAAGGAAACGTGAGAAGTCCAGCTCAGCTTCCGGTCAAAGATCAACCCCAAAAATTTCACCTCGTCTGCAAATGGAAGGACCTCCGACCCAAGATGGAGAGAGGGCAGAGAGAAAGCCTTCCGGCGCCAGAAGTTGATGCAGACGGATTTCTCGGCGGAGAAATTAAAGCCGTTAGCGTTACTCCAGGCGTAGAGATGGTCGATACAGCTCTGGAGACGCGTTCGAGAACACAGGTCCGCCGTGAACTGCAATAAATGGCGAAATCATCAACAAAAAGAGACGATGGAATGCCAGGTGGAATACAATCAACAATGGGGTTTATAGCAATCGCAAAAAGTGTGACACTGAGTGCAGAGCCCTGCGGTACTCCGGTCTCTTGAATAAAACGACTAGATAAAACCGAGCCCACACGCACACGAAAGACGCGGTCCGTCATAAACTCCCGAAGAAATATGGGAAGACGACCGCGTATATTCCATGCGTGAAGTGTACGTAAAATGCCGCCCCTCCAACAAGTGTCATAAGCTTTCTCCAGGTCAAAAAATACAGCCACGGTTTGACACTTTCTCAGAAATCCATTCATAATATGCGTCGACAAGGACACCAGATGGTCGACCGTAGAGCGAAAGCGACGAAATCCGCACTGAGCGTTCGCTAGAAGTTTCTGAGACTCAATCCACCATGTCAACCGCCCGTGGATCATGCGCTCCATCACCTTGCAAATGCAACTGGTGAGGGAGATAGGGCGGTAGCTGGAAGGTAGTTGGCGATCCTTCCCAGGCTTAAGTATAGGGACAATGGTGGCTTCGCGCCAAACGGAAGGAAAAATGCCGTCTTGCCAAATACGGTTATAGACCTGTAAGAGAAAGAGTTTACTGTCGGCTGAAAGGTTCTTTAACATCAGTACATGAATGCCGTCCGGCCCAGGAGCGGAGTGCCGAGAGCAATGAAGAGCGTGCTCCAGCTCCCTCATTGTGAATAGTTCGTTATAGCATTCATTATTAGCAGACCGAAAATTATATGATGCGGAATCCAGCCGGTCTTTAACAGAGCGAAAGCCGGCGGAATAATGGCCTGAAGTGGAAACCGCCTCAAAGGCAGCACCCAGAGTGTTAGCGATGGCAGCCGGATCCACTATGGTGGCATTAGAAACCTGAAGGCCAGAAACAGTACAATGCGACACTTTACCTGAGAAGCGACGAAGTTTATCCCAAACAACGGATGAAGGCGTAAAGCGATTAAAAGACTCGACAAAACGAGCCCAAGATGCCTTCTTGCTATCCTGAATAATGCGACGAGCCCTGGCGCGCGATTTTTTAACAGTCACCAAATTATCAAGTGTAGGGTGACGCCGAAACAGCCTAAGGGAAGTTCTACGGGCACGAACGGTGTCCCGACAATCCTCGTGCCACCATGGAACAGGCATTCGCCGAGGTTGAGAGGATGAACGGGGAATTGCGCGTTCGGCGGCAGAGAAAATCGTAGACGTAAGGTGCTGCACTAGTTGGTTAATGTCGGCGAAGGGTTGATCGTAAAAATGCACGAGGCTGGAATACAAGCTCCAGTCGGCTTTTGCGAATATCCAGGTAGGTACTCTGGAATGCTGTACGTGGTGTGACAGAAGAGAAACGATGCAGGGGTAATGGTCGCTGGAGTAGGTGTCAGCGACGATGTTCCACTGCAGACGACTAGCAAGCTGGAGTGAGCAAACGGCAAGGTCTAAATGAGAAAATGTACCGGAAGAATCTGAAAGAAACGTAGGCTCGCCTGTATTGTGAATAGAGAGATTGAACTGGTCAAAAATGTCGGAAAGAAGAGTTCCCCTCGCACAAGCCCTTGGCGAACCCCACAGTGGGTGATGGGCGTTAAAATCTCCCAACAGAAGAAATGGTGTTGGGAGAGCGGACAGGAGAGCTCTAAGGTCCGCGAGAGCGAGGGGAGACGACGGAGGTGAATATACAGAGCAAACACAAAAGAAAAAACCGGGTAACTGCAATCTAATGGCAACAGCTTGCAAGTCGGACGTAAGAGCGAGAGTTTGAAAATGAACGTCGTTACGCACTAACAACATGACACCTCCATGAGCAGGAGCACCCTCCTCCGGTTCAAGATCGTAGCAAACCGGAGTGTACCCTCGGAGATCAAAAGGGTCGTGAGGGCGAAGCTTGGTCTCCTGCTAACACACGACCATAGGTGAATGGAAACGCAATAAAAGTTGCAGTTCCGCCCTATGCGATCGTACACCACGTACATTCCAGGTCAGGATAGCCATTAAGAAAAACGGGATAAACTGTCTATTTAGAAGGGCGGCTTAAAATTACCTTTTGTTTAACCTTTGGGCTCGGGCTTTTTGTATGGAGTTGGTCAGACTCCATAGCTTCCTCGGAGGGAGGGCCCACGCGCTCAGTGCCAGAAACCGATTCAAGCGCCGTGAATCGGTTCTGGTGGCGATGGGTGAAGGGTGCCGCTGAGCGCGGCCTGTCCCAGGACCTTCCTGGGACAGCGACCTCCGAGGAGGAGAAGGTGAACTTTTGTTACCGCGCGCACGCGGAGGGTCTTTCAAAAAATCTTCCCTACGAAGTTTCTGCTTGGGTTTCTTTTCAGCGGCTTGCGACTTCACTGACTTTGGACCAGGTTTATAGGGCTTGGTAACTGTAGCTTTAATGGTCAGCCGGATGGTAGTGGCAGTTAATCCAGTCATGGTCCAGGTCTGAGTTTCGGCATCTACTCGTGGTACTGGCGAGGGAACAACAGAACTAAATGTGCCAGATCGCAGGAGTGAAGGTTGGCGCGCATGGTAACGCCTCCGGGCTTCAGCGAAGGAGAGTTTTTCCTTTATCCGGATCTCTTGGATGGCCTTCTCGTCCAAGTACCGCGGACAGTCGGAAAATGACGCAGAATGAGACCCTTTGCAGTTAACGCAGACGGGGGCTGTGGAACAGGTACCTTCGTGTGACGGCTGGCTACATGAGGCACAGATGGTAACGGCACTCTTACATGAGACTTGCGTATGCCCAAAACGTTGGCATTTAAAACAACGCAGAGGTCTAGGAATATAAGACCTCACAGAAATCCGTTCGTACCCTGCGGAAATGCTCGTGGGCAGATCGACGCCATCAAATGTAATAAACAGGAAACGAGTGGGTACCAATACGCCGTCGCGTTTGGCCTGCACTCGATGGACCGCTGTTACCTTCTGGTCTGTAAGATATTCTACCAGGTCCTCGTCCGATATACCATCGAGGCTATGGGTGGTAATGACTCCTCGACAGGAATTCAATGTGCGGTGCTTCTCCACACGGATGGGATAGCCGTGGAGAAGCGTAGCGTGCAACAAGGTCTTACTTTGCTGATCGGACTTCGTTTGTGCTAATAAGGAACCATTCCGTAGTCGAGTGCAGGACTGAACCGCACCTGCAATAGCGTCAATGCCCTTCTGAATAATGAAAGGTTCACCTTCTCAAAACTTTTTCCTTCTTCTGTTCGTGAAATGACCAAGTAACAACCAGATGTCTGCGGTGCTACATCCGTTACATAGACTTTTCGGCGCTTGTTGTTAGTAATGGAGAAAGGGTGCTCCATAGCGAAATAAATCCTCCACCATTGCAACCGTCTCCGACCTCGGGCTCTGACTTCCCGGGCGTTACCCCGGCTTGGGTGAGTGGCCTATCTATACCTAGCTCACCCCAGGGTCACACCTCCCAGAACATAGACAGAGGGACCCAATCGCCGTCGGAAGTCAGCAGCTCATGCAATTGGCCCCCCCCCCCCGCGGGACTGCAGTTGAACAGCGGATACGAACACATACCCTACATGACGACCCCGGGTGGTGGGGATGACACCATTACCCACTCACCCAGCTGCGCACCCAGTGCGCGGGTATCCGTTAGGCTGTGTCCACGGAGGATTAAAATAAAAGGTTAAAAGAAACAAAAAGTGTGTGGGGGTTTCGCACTCAAGGTAGGCCGGTGAAGAAGTAAAAGAGACGTGTAAATGAATGGGCGTTGGGCGAAATGTGCAGAAATAGAAGAGAAGAAAGAAACGATGGTGAGGTGCGGTATGAATGTAATGCAAAGAACGCACGAGAGCCTACCTTGTGTCCCCCGGTCACGACAAGAACCCACCTCGACCGGATGGGGATGAGGGGATGAATGTGGCGATGATTGGCTCGGGAACCCCCGGGTGCGCCAAAAACCCGTACTCACATAAGGTGAGCCCCTGAGGGGATTAAATCAAATAGATACCTAAATATGTTGGGTAACAAACTGTATAAATGCAGAGATAATTTAGGATAACGACACCATGCTGCCTGTAAGGTCTAAGATAAACACACGTGGTAACTGTTATGCACCAGAGAACAGCCCTAAGTAGAAAAAGCTCGTGAAGATAGCTTAGCTTTGATGTTGCTGCTGAAGCATAAAACAGCCACCACAAGATTTATTTTTATGGTGCATTCAACTGACTGTCAAGAGGCGAGACTCCGCAAACATAAGACGGTTTCAACAGGAAATTAAGATATAAATAAGGAAGGAATAAATTAAACACTTTCAATTTAATGACAGGAATACGCCATTACAGAACCAACTGGCAAAATAAAGTAGAAAATTTGAAAGACTTGCATTTTTAAACTAACAAATCATAATCCTGTGGAAAGCAGAGATATTGAATTCGTAGGATGATATGGAAAAGTCCTAAACTTAATGATATTGAGGACAGTATGTTCATTTATGTTTAGTTTTTAACTTATGGGTTTAAGATATATTATTACAATAAAGTAGTTTACGTATACCAAGGAGTTATGATCCTCTTTACGTAACGTAACGTAAAGTTAAGATTTTTACTTCATCTATCACGTACCTAATAGGAAAAGGAATTATTGAGTTCTACCCAAAAATTCGATATTGATTTAAGGTCCTCAAGTCCTAAAAATATTATAAAAAGGTGAGTGAGTGAGTGAGTGAGTGAGTGAGTGAGTGAGTGAGTGAGTGAGTGAGTGAGTGAGTGAGTGAAAGTCAAAACGCAATGTCGATGAATACCAAACCTGTTATTTAAGTTCAGTATCTCTCAAATATGAGACACAAAGACGTTCAAGTAAGTAACTCACCCTAAGCTATTCCTTGCATGCAAAATATTACATTATTTTATATTTTCTCAAAAATTACTCCAACTACATTAATTAAAACACAATATGTTTAAGATACGAATTTAGGCAACAAATAGAATTTATGTCTTGAATTCTCTGGGAACAGCCTGTAAAGGCCTATTCATTTGGGAGAAAGTTTGTATAATTTAGTATAAATGTTAAATAATAAGAGATAAACACTTACACTTACTATAAAAACGAGTATAGCTTTAAAACATATAGTTCGTTTGAAATAGCTTTTCTGTGGCATTAGCCATTTCCGAGTTATCCGTTGGTATTGGAACGAATTTTAAAACATCTTTGTCATTTTTCAAGTGCTGTCACCATTCAAGTGTTCCTCGCGATGGAAGAAGTGGAATTTCAAGACCAATATGTAGCGTCCCGCTTTTAAGTATTTGTCTATCGCTTTAGTCTCTGCATCCCCCTTATACCTTCAAGGAAATGTGTAATGCAAGTACCAAAGTCGTATTTGTGCAAACTCTATTAACATTTCAAAATAAGCCTTTATTAGATTAGTTTGTAGAAGCTATATAAAAATAAACGATAGTGGGCATAGAGAAAATAATGAATATAGCACATCAGAATTTCTATACTGTTACTTTTAAGTTGCTCTTGCTATAGAGTTCCGATAATTTTAGTGTTGCACGGAGTGTTGCTAGATAAATATTACACAAAATATAACACTAACACTTAATTTCTTACTCACACTTGAATGAGAAAATCTCCAGCTCGGGAGGGGGATTCTTACGAATAGATGTAAATAGCATACAAATCAACAAAAACTCTAATATTATTTAACAAAAAATACTAAATTACTATATATGATGATAAAACGTAACGAAGTTTTAGAAGATATTTTGTTATAGAACCTCATAGTAATTAACACTCAAGTGTAAAAGAAAAGAATGAACATTCTGTTAAAGAAATAAACAATAATTATAATTAAATGATTTTAAGGTATACAAAAATAGGTTTCGTTATGAAAAGCTGATAATATTTTTTTTGTAGTTCTTAGTTTACAAATGCTATAGAGCTACAAATCTGAAATTTTTAGTCATTCACAGTAAGAATTGTTGCGATTTATATATGTCGAATGATCCTAATATACATTCAATATAATTTAGCACAGCATTAAAATAAATATGATGGAGTTTGGATACGCTGGATTCAGCAAACAGAAGTTCTTTTCGATAATTTATATTAAAAGCATAATTTACAAAGCATAATTTGTTACACAAAATGTATCTCCTTAAACACTTCAAGAATATTCAAATTACAAAATTGAAAACATTCATTTCACTCCCTCCCTATGTGCATGTCCCTTTACAGCTCTTTACTTTTAGCATAAGCATATCTTCCTATAAACAAATGTTTCATAGATATATTTCTATATTTCTGACTCTTACCTCGTTTCAAAGGCACTTCCAAGTAAACTTTGATTACCTTTGATTTATTCCTATTACTGTGAGTCTAGCTAGATCGACTGCGCAGCTGTCTTGGACTGGGCACTCACCGTCCAAACTACATATAAATAGCGGAAAGCCACAGAAAACGTAACTGAAATTCACATAATACTATATTAACGTATATTGTTCGCGCATTAAATTCCAATAGGTGTTGAAAATGTTCAAAAGATTGTGTACGATTGGCATTATTCACGAAATTGAATATTAAATTTTTGAAATATGAAATTAAATCCTTACTTAGACTGTAAAACAACTGGAAATGAGTTATAAATTAAAGGACGTTAGTTGTAATTATTGATTACTTTTTGGGTGTAGATGTTTGATAGCTAGGTTTTTTTGGAACTTAAAAGTACCTTCACTGATAGAAATGTCAGCATCTAGAAATTTAGATGAAATTTTGCTGAACAATTCCTTGCAGCAATGTATTTCAATAAACATCGTTCAGAAAAAAATACGCTGTAGTAAGGTTTACTCACCAACACAACACAGTTTAAATTATAAAATGTCGGTTCACCGATTTCTGATGTTAGTAGCTGGACACAATTTTCTCTCTTTATGCAATTACTTGACTAACTGCCAACAAACATGATTATAAATACGAGTACAAAGCTAATGACGTTCTGACTTTCTTCTGCCAATATGTTGGTATTGGCAAACTCTCTTTTGTATTTCTGTGTCTTAGTTGCTAAATTACGATCAACTACATACATACAGGGTGTACCAATTAAGTTGAGACTACAATATCTCCAAAACTAAACATCGTAGAAAGAAACGTCTTCAATAAAAATGCTTCATATAAAGAGAAAAGGTAGATACTATTATTGTGTTTTGTTTGCAGGGCTTTATGATAGCCATTTTAGGGTCAATTTAATTTTTTTAAAATAGGAACTTCAATTGGGATCAAATTAAATGGACGCTAAAATGACCATCACAACGTCCTCCAAAAAAGACGACTAATGGCATTTACTTTTCCCCATAATATCAAGCAACTTTTATTCAAGGCATTTATTTCTACAACGCTTAATTTTGGATATATTTCACAGTCTCAACTTAAATGGTTCACCCTGTATATGCATATAGCTTAGAATAAAATATTCGCAGCATGTGTCTTATTCGACATGCATACTCTCCGGAGTAAGAAATTATTTCCTACTTCATGGCAGCCTCAACTAAAAGTCAAAGCTTTCTTGGTAAGCGTGTTTTTATAACTCCAATGTGTTCATATTCGGATACAGGGGTTTTGAATATTTGAGTAATTTACGAAATGAAATTCGAAGTGTTTTACAGACCATGCCGTCAGAGAGAATTGGTTTTTCAATGGTGAAAGAGTTGTGAAAATCGGTTGAATTGCTTTTGAGATTACTCTATAACACAACACACCAGCCAATGTTCTCTCTTTATAATGTTAATATAGTTGTATAAATAGCCGGGTCTTCTTGTCATTTGAAGTGAGGCAGCATTTTTAACATTTAAATGATTTCAGTCAAATTATATAATATGGAAATTCAATAACAGACCGCCTTGAAGCAATATGTGTATGTAATAATTTGTAAAATGTATGTAACAGTCATTGCATATGCTTGTATTATTGTAAACATGTTCAATAATGTTGTGTGAATGTATTACGTAATTTAATAATGTAGGAGCTGTGAGAATAATAAGTTAAACTTTGCTAACAATGAGGTAACCTTGAGGCAATAATGAGTTTGAGAATTTAATAATACTACTTCTGATTATTGGTGTAACAATAATGTAATTTTAGTGACAGTTTATAAAATAGCTAATCAACAACCAGAAAAAGCTTTAGTTAAATGAAGGTTTTCTATTGGACTAGGATTAGCCAGTCAGATACTTGAAATACATAAATTTACAAAGTTTAGGCGCTTGAAATCAGTTCAGTTGCCTGCAGACAGTGATTATAACTGGATGCGTGATGCGTCCTAGAGAAATATAATAGGTATTCGTGAGAGACAAAAATAGTTTATGTGTTAAAAAGTGCAAGTATTAAGTAAAAAAATCTCACAGCTCTCGATATCAGTGAAGTGCTATTTAATTTGTGTCAAGGATTAATAAAAAGGAGTGAATTAAAACTTAAAATCTGTGTAAGGCTACATTCTTCAGTCGTACCACAACCTTGCTAAGAGAAACATGTCTCTAACAATAATACTGACGCAGCCGAGGCAAACATAAATATTTAATACTTAAAGAAACAGTCAAATTACAAAGTTAATATTTTTTTAAACTTGGGGCAAAGGCTACCGGAAGCTGTTTACTATACGTGCGGTTGCAACTACTACAAGTTCGGCTCACCAACAGTCGAAATACAATACAACTCTTCTAAAATACTCATCTTTAACTGACATTCCATACGTGGAGCTAACAAAACATCCTATTTCAAATTGACGCCCAAAGCATGGTGCAAATAACGTAATAAAAAACCTAATTTCTCAGAAGATGCACGGCATGCAAAGCACACACTGTTAACCCTAAGAAGGCACATATCACCGTCACCCCTGGTAACAAAACATTGGATCAAACCTGCCGCTTGAAGCTATGAACCAGAAAATTTATGTTCCTTTCATATTACATCCAGGAAATAATAACAATTGTATACTACATTCATCTGTTAAACATGGGTGCTCCGTTGTCAAGCTAGTATTTAATTGTGCATCAAATGTGGAAACCTCATTATCATATTAATAAAAGTTCACATACGAGCGTGTTTAAATTGTGTTCTAAGCAGAGATATACATATTCCGAATTTAACGTACACAAACATTCCAGGATAGAGAGTAGGCGCGCTTTTACATTCTGGACAGATTAAGTGAACCTCACTGGTGTTTGAAAGTTGCCTTCCGCCCATTTTTATAAAATAAAAGTGCACATTACTTCGACTGTCTCTACCCAAGTATGTGACGGCAGGCGTGCTTTAAATTAATGCTTATTATTTTCTTTTCAAAAATTTAAAGCAAGTATGTAAAAAATTACCGATTTAATAAAAGAGAAGTTTGTGTAGTTTCGAAAGATTTCAATAGAATCTCGTAGTTCTAGTAATGCCTTATCATTTGAAATACTCTTCTGCAATACAAAAGTCTTACAAAATTCAGCAAATAACCTAGGATAGTTCCACGAGGCCCTTTAAAGGGAGATTATAAGCTTTATACTTGCCATGTTAAATTTAAGAAGTTTAATTGCTTTTTCAGGGAAACTATTTGATCCATAGGTCTGAAATTTGGAACGCATATAAATGAATTCCTTCTGACTAAATTGACCTTTTATATCATACAGATATGATATATTTTTAAATTTTCTAATTAATATACTATTTATTCATCCATTTTTCTAGTATCGTTGATTTTAAATCTAGAGTTATAAAAAACTGTTAGTATCAGCACAAAGAATCCATAATTAAGTGGTATACATTTCAACACTCTAAGACAAGTGGTTCTTGAGAAAATGGTAAAAGGGCATGTAAAACATAAGTTGTAAGAAAACCTAAATTAAAGTTTGCAGTCACCATAGAACAAGTCACTTCCTTGGCCATTTAAATTTATTTTCAAGGCACTCCTGTTATTTCTCCTGGAATAAAACCTTGGGTTATGATAAAACAAGGTTTAAACTCGCAAAATCACCTAAAAATAAAAGATTTATATTTCATAATAACCACCAACAACCTTCCCTTAATTAATTCCATATAACAATGGATTCCATGTGAATTTGCCCTTAAGGACGTTAACTGTTATTTGTGAGATTTTAATATTTATTTTCTCCACTTACAGTAAGTAGAGAAAGTGGTGTTTTCACCCAAAAATTCGAAGTCGAGACTTCACCGAAAATACCTGTTTTAGGTGCTCTGAACAGTAAAAAACATTTCTAGGGAATCATCCGTGTGTATGTGCAGGCTCATCTGTGTCTGTGAATAGCTTAACTCAAAAATGAAAAGTCGGTTAAACATTAACCTTGGTCTTTAAATTCAGGAACTACCAAAGATCTGACACGAAGATTTATAAGAAAATCCCCCACCCCAAGATACTGTTTCATTATTTTTGATTTTCTCAAAAATTGCCGTAACGATTTTGATTAAAATATCATATGTTTAAGCTATTTTCGTGATGAATAAATAGCTTATCTTAAATTTTCCGGTAATAGCTTGTGAAGTCCTTTTGAAGACTTTTGCATAATTGGTAAACCGTAAGAGATAGACAAAATGTTACTACACAAATAAATAATAAATGTGGATCTCGTTAAAGCACACAATTTATGTCAACATATTCTGTAGCGTTAAACATTTCTGAGATAGTTATTGGATTGAATGTTCAAATACGTTTTGCTTTTCTCAACTGCAGATCTGTTCTTTTTCTTCTTTCTTTTCCTTTATCGTGTCCATGCAAAGAGAATGTCAATGCCATCACATAACGAATGGCTTTGAAAGGATTTCAATATCCCCTTAATTTGCTGTATTCCTTACTTACCTAGAAAAAAATGTGTAAATGAGAATTGAACCTATTAATAAGAAGTGTATCGAAGAATCGATTTTTTTATGAATATTTTGTAGAAGAGGTCATGCGAGTGCAACACATCATATTTTTACTTTCTTTACTGCGTATATAAGTAGCGAAAGGGTTACACCTAAAACTTCGATACCGAGATTTTACCGGAAATACATGTTTTGAGGCCCACTAAATAAAAAACTATACTTTTTAGAAAAGCTCCGGCTTTTTTTTGTATGTGTGAACAGCATAACTTAAAAACAAAAACTTCGATATATATATATACTATTTTTCGATGTTTCTTATTTTATAAAAAAATGGCTCCAACGATTTTGATTAAAGTATTATATATTAAAGATATTTACATTACAAAAAAAATGTATACCTTATGTAAACATTAAGCGATAGACGAAAACGTACTACACAAAAAAATGTAGATCGGTTTAAAACACACAATTTATTTCAAACAAGTTTATTTTTAGCATAAGCTATTTCTGATATATCCGTTATTAATGGTTCGAATTGTTAATTTTTTTGCCCAAGCCTTAAAGTCCTTTCAACATTCAGTGTTTCCCGCGAATTCATGAAAACGGTATGGAATTTTAAGGCTAGCATATATCCTCCAGTTCTTAAACATTTCATAATACTGTTCTCTTTGTATCCTAAAGAAATGTGTAATGTAACTATTTCTGCAAAGGTTTATTTGGATAAATATTAGTCGATAGAAAAATAACCTTTAGTAAGAATAGTTTGTACACTCACTAATAAGCGATACAGAGTAGAGAAAGTCATGTGAATGTATCACATCAGATTTTTCTGGTTGTTTTTCATGGCACCCAGATGCAATTTCAAGACCTATGATGCAGCCTTTTAGAGGTGGTGACAAACCGCACAGTAATTCGTATACGGTAGTAGTTGATAGTTCATTATGTGGTAGAATCTCTAGTAGGTGCTAATTACCCCGTTAGGTTTTATTTTGGTTTTAGTATTTAAATGTTTCAACTAGCCACCACTAGTGCACAGTTGGACGCTTTTGGTGCCTTCCAAAGCTTTCGAGAGTTCGACCTTGTGCGCTTGTAAACAGGATTTCATCCATGCATTCTAGCGGATAGTATGGGCAGGTAGTGATGTTCAAGTAGAAGCAAAAAAGTGTATTTAGTGTTTATCTGAAACAAACTGCCCAACCTATTTTCAAACCCAGAAAGACGCAATCAACCTTTCTGCTTTTTGCAGCCGTGTCTTTGTGACATTTCTTACTTTATGAACGAGATGTGAATATTTAAAATTAGGACAATGTCAACACCAAAATTATAATACGTTTCACCCACATTATATTTTGAACATAATGAAGCCACAGTGCAGATTTTTGCCGTTAGATAGAGTATTTGTAGAATTGCCATTCCCTTTAATAGTTGCAAAATTGTTAAAGCGTATAATAAAATAAATGCTTTCAAAAACAAGCATGATTTCTTCCGAACAATGATATATTTGAAACTGTTCTGATACTTTTAGGAAAACTGATAAATTATACTCGGAGCACCAATATTGATTCAAGCTAGCTTGAAATTCAAATGGATACTGCATAAACACTTTTAGCAGCAGTATAATAGTAGTTTCATTGTCGAACAACTTCAGTCACACTGGGAAAATACAACACTCGCTTGGCCGCACATACTCTTCCTGTCCCTGGAATCTGACAATAAGAGTGAAATACTAAATATATACATTTGATAACTACATACTAACATGATGAAACAAAATAAGAAGAATGAAATGAAATTAAAAAGGTAGCAACAAATTGTATGGTGCTCTGACCCTTAAGGACTCGCTGGTATGTACATCACTTCTCGGCGTTCTCCAAGGCAATGGACCCCCTTTACCGAAACTTAGATGAAAAATCTGGTGTGTTACACTCACATGACTTTCTCTACTCTCGTACAAACTATTTTTACAAACTCTTATTCTCCATCTATTTCATATTAATCGAGATAAACATTTGCAGAAACGATCTTTTGACATGCAAAGAGAATTACATTTTGCACATAGCGACCAGTTCTAAAAATATTTGACTATCGCTTAAGGCCTACTATGTTCCACTTGTTTTGTAATTGCAAGGGCAATATAAGCACAGACATATATCTTAATAGCTGGTTCCTAAGTGCAGCACCATTCTCTATGCCACATACTAATACTCTTTGCACAACCAAGACAAAAAAATGAATAACGAATTCCCATTTGAGAATATAAGTATTGAAAAAATTAAGGGAATAACAAGCAATATCTCGAAAATGGTTCACTCAACAAAAGAAATGTATATGACATAAATTGTGTATTTTAATGCGATCTACATTTTTGTGTAGTAAAAGTTTGTCTATGTCTTATGGTTTACCAGTTATGCAAAAGTCGTTTACAATGAAGAATAATTTTGGAGACATTCCCGGAAAATTCGAAATATACATTTTATTTATCATGAAAATATCTTAAACATATGATATTTTAATCAAAATCTTTAGAGCCATTTTTGAGAAAACTAAAATTTTTGAAGAATTTTACATGTAAAAAGTAATCTGCGGTGGGGGAATTTTCTTGAAAACCTTCGTGTCGCATCTCTGAAAGATACTGAACCTAAATACCAAGTTTGGTGTTTATCCGACTGTTCGTTTCTGAGTTATGCTGTTCACAGACACGCACACGGACATGTTTCCAAAAATGCTTTTTTTGGATTCAGGGGGTCTCAAAACATATATTTCCGGTGAAATCTTGGTATCGAATTTTTGGATGAAATACAATACTTCCCCTACTTACTATACGTAGTAGAGAAAATAAAAAGACAATTTTTGATACCCAACGTCCAACATCATATCCAAGCAAGGCTACATTCCCCTACTGGACTCCAGAAACTGTGGTGGTAAACATTTCTCTCTTAATAATTCTGTTTCTTTGCACTCATCCAGAATGTTTTAAGTAACCACATAAAGGTACAATGTGATCGAAGTTAAAATACTGGTACATTGAAAACACAGGACCTACTCTATCCAATATTATTTATTTCCATATATGTTTTATTAGTTACAGAGATGTTTTTTATTTCTATCGGCTTCTTGTTAATCGTGAATTGTTAACCGAAATTTTTTCAGTGGAGATTTTGTAGAAGCTACGCAAGAACATAGAGAAGATTGATATGACGGTCAGCTGTTTAGTGTATTGATATTAGGACTCCTTTTGGGAGTTCATTATAAACAAAAGGACACTTACAAGCGTGTTGCTTACACGGAGACTGAAATGCCTATCCTGCAAATGTTAAACCTGCTAACTTCATGACCATTATCTTAAAAACCCTTTAAGACATCGGACTGAAAGTTTTACAGTGCCTTCCAAGCTCACTGATCTAGTTTTATATACTAATATTGTTTATCAAGAAGAATAGGAATTTTTAACTTATACACTTTTTATATAAGTTTGTCAGCAATTATTTTTATAGATATATCCAACGAGCCTATTAACAAAGTATGTCCAAAGTTTTTGTTTTATTATGCTAAAACTTAATTTAACTATACAAAAAGAAAGCACCCATATTTAGCAGTGGTACCAATTTTTAAATCAAAACTTCCCGTAAAATATGGGCTTCTCTGCGCCGAAGCGCCTGAGTTATGATATTTTTTCTCTGAAAAGGTATAGAATTTGGAACAAAATTACAGATACAGGGACAATTTTGAAAATAAGTTTTTAAAAAACATGGTATCTACAAAAATGAAATACATATCAAAGTAATGACAATATCCCAGTTTAATTTCTTAGCAACATTGACTATTTATCTCCTTTTAAAGGATCACAAAATTCAAATAGACTAAAAAGAATATTTCGGAAATACTTAATGCAACGGGGAAAAATGTGTGTGACAAATCGCGTAGTCCACGGAGTACTTCTTTCCTGCAGTAAGATTTTCATGTCTCTTACGATATACTAGCAATATAAAATTATATACCATTCCACAAGAATAAAGGGTCTATCGAATTTTAGGATGGAACGCTAACATTATCCCCAACTACCATAAATATAAATAGTAAATAAAATAAAGATGCATGCAAAATATACCTGAAATAAAAGAACCAATAAGCAGACTGGCTTTCTTGAGCACATTTCATCAAAAGCATACATGCATAACATAAATGTACAACAGCAGTCAAAGCAATACATTATAAATATCGCTTGAATGAAACAATGGGCTTATACGCAAATGAGTGTGATGTCGCCATATAAATTTCCTATCAGCTTTCACATTTCCAACCAAACACAAACTTAACACCCTGGCTTCCAACTGAATGATATGCAAAATTCAAGCCAGAAAATTATACGCTAATTTAGCGACTACAGCTGGCAATATTCTGTTGCCTTTAGAAACAAGAGTTTATGGTGGCATTTTGGCACAAATTTGTCTCTCTTAATAGATAATCATTATGCTGCCGACTGGTGTACTTTCCACGTTATTGCACTTAATCTGAACTATTAATTTAGGTCAGCTAATAATAATGTAAATGAACAAACGCGACAGTGTCCAGTGACATGCAAAATTAGGCAACTTTAGTATAATGTAGTATAACTTCGTAGAAATGAGAGAAACACTCAATGGAAGAATGAATGTGCAAGGTTTGGCATGTAATATTTGACCGATGTTTATATCGAAAACTGCGTGCCAGTCATCGCGTGAAACTTCAACAGCTACGCCACCTACAAGAAGAATCTTGCACCTTGGACTAAATACTAGCTATGGCATCATGAGTAGAATAGGTCTAACAACCCGATGCTTTCCTCTGCTGCCGAAAATTACTGTACCTGTATAATAAATCGCAGTGACATATAAACAAGTATTCAAAGATGTGTTCATTTTTATTTTATTGTTATTTCTAATTGCATCTATTTCTGTGTCCATATTCTTTTCACACGAGTATGGAGTGATCTTACTTCATAATGAAGCTCCCGCCGAAACAGTTATAATATCCCTGCAACCGCCACATTCTCTTAGTTACAACTACAATAAGCACATACCTTATCATAAGATATGTTGGAAATGTCCTTTATCCACACAGTTCTGGCATGTTCTCAGGAAATTTGCATTCACACTCGAAAGTTCAGTATCCAAAGTTGAGTGAACTTCTGACTTGATGTTTTCTTTTAGTTCTTATAGTGTATGGAGGTTTGCTGCATGCACATTTTTATGTGACCATTAGAGCCGATTAAATCTCTAAACTGTCTTTTGCGAAATGATAGAGTAATTGACCCACGCTTAGTATTCTCTGAAGAAGTATGGTTCCATTTATATGGCTATGTTTCATCGTAAACTAACGGATATTAGAGCACAGGGAAACCCGATTTTACACACGAGATTCCCTTTCATGATACCAAAATTCGTGTGCAGTAAATGCATACAGAATAGTGGACGTATTTTTTACTTTCTCTACTACGTATAGTAAGTAGGGGAAGTATTGTTTTCCACCCAAAAATTCGATACCGAAATTTTAACGGAAATATATGTTTTGAGACCACCTGAATCCAAAAAAAGCACTTTAAGAAACATGTCCGTGTGTATGTGCCTGTCTGTGTGTTTGTCTGTGAACACATAACTCAGAAACGAAGAGTCGGATAAACACCAAACTTGGTATTTAGGTTCAATATCTTCCAGAGATGCGACACGAAGGTTTAAAAGAAAATCCCATCCAAGATTACACTTTACATGGAAAATTTTATGAAAATTTTAATTTTATCAAAAATGGCTCTAAGGATTTTGATTATAAAATATCATATATTTAAGATACTTTCATGGCAAATAAAATGTATATCTTGAATTTTCTGGGAATGTCTCCAAAAGTATTCTTCATTGTGAAAGACTTTTGTATAACTGGTAAACCATAAGAGACAGACAAAATTTTACTACACAAACAATGTAGATTGCGTTAAAATACATAATATGTGTCATATACATTTTTGTTGTTGCGTGAACCATTTTCGAGATATTGCTTGTTATTCCCTTAAATTTTTCAATACTTATTTTCTCAAATGGGAATTCGTTATTCATTTTTTGTCTTGGATATGCAAAGAGTATTAATCTGTGGCAAAGAGAATGGTGCTGCACATAGCAACCAGCTATTAAGATATATGTTGATGCTTAAAGGCTACTGTATTTCTATATTGCCCTTGCAAATACAAAACAAGGGGAACATAGTACGCCTTAAGCGATAGTCAAATATTTTTAGAACTGGAACTCCTGTTCCTTATGTGTAAAATGTAATTCTCTTTGCATGTCAAAAGATCGTTTCTGCAAATGTTTATCTCGGTTAATATGAAATAGATGGAGAATAAGAGTTTGTAAAAATATTTTGTACAAGAGTAGAGAAATTCATCTGAGCGTAACACATCAGATTTTTTTTAACAAACAATAAGTCTAGGGATATACAGGTATATCATCGTCACGCCATTTTTTGAACAGCTGACCAACGTTGAATCCCATTCTGGATTTTGCCAATAAGCCTCTGCTACTGCGCATACCGCTGATGAGTCGTTAAATTTAAATCAGTAATTTTTTCAGGATAATAGTAAAGGATTATGGCCCCAGGTGAACCCTTATTAAACTGTATGTAGTTTTTAACTATGAGGAAACTTGAAAAATAAAGTGTATACAACAAACTCCCATACATTGGAAGAATTAAAACTAAATAAGGCAATAAATTCACTAAATTGAACTCCCGAGTGCGAATGAAAATTTCCTGAGAAGCTGCCAGAAATGTATGGATAGAGGACGACAACAATTTATTCTAACGTATCCGATGATAAGGTATGTGCTTATAAAGATCAGGAATGGCATGGTTTAGACTGGGAGGCTGGAGGGTAGACTGACGATTCTGGCAGGAGAATCTGCCCATTCTGTAATTTGGATGAGGACTGGGCACATATTTTGGCGGAATGTGCATAGTGGGAGAACCAGCTAACGATTAAACTGAAAGAAAAATTCTTAATTCCCTCAAGAAAGAGATTGACATGTTGGGATCTGCTGGCTGACCAGAGGAACTGGAAAAACATGGGCAATTTTTGGCTAAAGTGCGCGAAGCTACGTCAAATTTGTTCAGTTAGACAAAGGTAATTTATCTCTATTTCCCATTTTCTTGTTCCTTACTATTGTGCTTTCTTTCTCTGTTGTTTATTTTGTCACCCTATTGTATCTTAAATATGCATGTACGGTCAGTGATCTATGCACAAAATACTTGTGAAATAACTTCAATAATTTGAAACTAATAAAGATACCTTATCTATCTATCATTTTAATTGTAACTATAACTATGAGAACGTGAAGCAATTGCGGGGATGTTACACGTCTTTCGGCGATAGATCGAGCCGAAGCGGCCAGTGCACATGCTGCAGTGCAGTGGCCGCAGTGAGAGGGAAAAGCACTTTATTAAAAGTACGAAAGTACAAAATAATTTCCTCATACACACTCTATAAGAACATTATTTATTTCTGACGTTTAAGCGTAAAGTTAGAATGGATTAGATTACATCAGATTACATTATATTATATTACTTGTTTAAACATTTAGGTTACTTTTAAAACAACAAAGTCGTATTATATTGTCCTGTATACTTATACCTTATTTATTTATCTATCGAAAAAGTAAAGGCTTAATTATATTTTATCATGAATAATTATATTCACTTTGTGAATTATATAGCGTTCCAATATTTGTGTTCAAGTATTTATACAAAATGTTATCCCTATAAACAGTATAACAATTTAATTACACTTTCATACTTGATTTTCATTTAGTGACATTCCTAATATAAATACAGAATATTAAATCGATATTAGTTACAGCATTCTGTACCTTTCACTGTCTTAGGTGACACTTTGTTTTAAAAACAATAGACCGCGAGTAAGAATGCGTCTTCTTAAAGCCTCATACCATAGCCGGTGAGCTATGCAGTGATGATAGTAGATGGGAAAGGATAGTGTAGCTGCATTTTTAAAAAGAGACATTACTGGTCTCTTACATATAAACCGCTTACTTGACCTTATGGCAGCGCAGAGTTGGTTTCCTACGGCCTACTTGGCCTCAAAGACACACTCCGTCAAGGGAGGGTATGTAACCTGAGCGCGATGCATTCCACACTATTGGCCCCGAGGATTACAAGCTAGTCATTATACATGTATAAAAAGTAAACTTTTTATAACTTCTACGTTAAAAACTAGTTATTGAAAATTCATAGGGTGATGGTTATAGTTTTTATTTCACAAGAATGTGCTAAATCTAATTTTATAAAGTTCGAGATATTCAGGACAAAATTTGTTTATTTGTAAATCCATTAAATTGGCTTTAGAATGCTTGCGAGTCATTTTCGAGATATTTATGTAAGCAGGGGTTCTGATCGTATGATTTTTATGGGAATGATCACCTCATGTTCATCACTTGGGTGGAATATGCAACTCATACTCACTCGCTTACGTCAGTGCTGTCTAAAGCACTATCCAGCATTTCCTCGAGTATTTTTGACGCTGGAGCTCTGCTATACACGTGCTAACAGGAATCTGCGACATCAGTCTTTTAATCTTTAATCTAATCTTCAGCTACACTGTAAGACCGCCGTAACATGGAAAGACCAACCATTTTCCCACTCCAGGTAAACTTGTCTGTTGCAGCTTTATTGTCGGTAGATATGTTGGTAGTAATGTAGAGTAGAACTTTAGCTAACTAAATCTTGCCAACATAATTATTGCAGTGTGGAATAATACTGTATATAAACTAAATTTGGAACCAATTTGCCACCCTTCACACTGCTCCTTCGTTTCCATCACTCTGCCAAGCTTTGCTCTCCCGTCTAGAAACCTGAACTACGTCCCCATCCTCGTCCCGTTTGACAGAGACACGGGTTTAGGCAAAGTGACCCTGCGTCACATCATACCCATTTTTATTATTATAGTGTATACACAAGCCTCTTGCGAATACAACAATTCCTTGCAGGGAGGGGTGATGAGCAAACAAAGGTGTGGGATAATTGAGTGTGTTTTCAAATGTTTCGGATACCTGTCGATGCCGATATGAGCTAAGTAGTTAAAAGGTGGCTAAGTAAAAATAATTGAAATTGATTTTGAACATAAAGAAATTATATATTTTGTTTATCATTAGCATCCACTATGTGCGTTCACTTTTTTTAAAGAAAACTTTCCTGAGAGCAAGACATTCTTCTTTTCTGGTGCAAACTCATTTTTATTTTGTTCTGTTGAGCTGCTATATTGAGGCCTGAACTTCTTAAGTAGCCAATCCGTAGATTTTACAAGGTACACTGTATCCAATTACGATCAGGCGAATTACTTGGCCAAATTTTCCAAAGTGTAGAATGATATCTTCTAATTCATAAGTAGCATTGATATAGCCCTTTTCTACGCAAAGGAAACAATGTTTTACTATTAGTAGCAATTTCCTACACTAAAAACTGAGTGCCTCAAATACTGATCATTTACACTTGTGTGTTAGTAAAGTTGTGTGTAGGAAACCTCTTTCACGTATACCTATTATAATCATGGACGAATGAAAAACAAATCGCATTGCACGTTTAAAACTTCGTAACCTGCCCACTGCACTAATCTAGAAACATAGATGTGTATGTATTAGAATTTTAAAGGGATTTTTTTTAAACGGTAGACGGGCAGGCAGTTATATTAGCTGCAAGCTTCTCGTCGGATAAGGTTTCCAATGTGTGTGTACTATTAATAAAAATATCTTAGGTACAACAAAGAATACTTCAGAAACAATAAAATTAATGTTATATTAACACATGGTGTATGCTATATATAATAAAATTTCTTTAATATGTTTTGGTTAATTTTTTTATGATTTCCTAACGATATGACACGTTATAAGAATGAAAATAGATTTTATTGGGCCTTTTGCATAAAATAAAAAACTAATGCGTTGCATGCATATGATTTTCTCTACTCACTATTCCTACAAAAGTTGTCTGCTGTTGTCAATCAATAAAATGTCATTACGGGTTTACGCCAATTCGTTGTGGATTACAACAGGCACGATACTCAAATTTTTAAAGAGTGTGTTCCTAATTAAAGTGTTTCAGTTATAAAATTTTAGTAGATAAAACATTTCTTGGGTATTAATTTTTATCGTAATTAGAAATAGAAATGTAGATGATGAAATGGCTTGGATAAGAAAATATTTAAGTGAAGCTTCAGTTGAGAACAAGTTTTTTCCGGAAGAAAGCAAAGGAATGAAGGAGAGTAAGTTAATTTCTAATCCTATTCATGCTATGTGATGTCTTTGAAATTTCACACTCTTTGCATGACCACGAGCAAAAAATGAATGACAAACTTCCCAGCTGAGAAAAAGTAAAAGGGACTGAAAATTCAAACTAATAACAAGGAATATCTCAAACATGATACAAATAAATTCTATGATATAAATAGTGCTCTTTAACGAGATTATATTTTTTATGTAACAAAATTTTGTCTATTGCTTAAGGTTTACAAACTATACAAGTCATTTAGTATGAAGAGAACTTCAGAGGTTGTTCCAGAATACTCGAGATGGATTTCATTTGCCATGAAAATATCTTGGCAATTTTTGAGAAAATAAGAATTTTTGAAAAGCGTAGTTTGAGGTGGGAGAATTTTGTTGATAATCTTCATGTCAATCAAGATACTCAGCTTAGTTACCAAGTTTGGTATTTAATTGATTTTTAGTATTTTAATTATTCGGTTTACAGACATATGGACCTCTTTCTAAAAACGCGTGTTTCAGATGAAATCTCGGTGCTGAAGTTTTGGATAGAATATAATATTTCCCCTACTTACTATAGGTAACCAGTACAGAAGGTAAAAACTCACTGATGTGTTTCCTTCTTTAGCATAAATGCCTTAGATTAATGATACTTAGTTACGTTTCGGAACTTAGAGTTCGCAAGTCTGTATATGTGGCTTTTTATAAGTAACCAGTTCAGTCCAATTTTTTTATCTTGTGGTTTTGTTTCACAAAGAGTGGAGGTTGTATCAGTTTATTTCTGTATAATTGAATTTCAGTTTTGCTCGATTTAATTTCACTGAGTGCTTGTATGCAGATTTTTGTCCCAGTGAAACACGGGCCAAAAGTTCACATTAAAACATAGGATTTTCGTGTATGTCACAAATGTGAAAACGAACATGTTGAGAAATCCGTAAGCTGTACTTACATTGGCAATGAAGTTCAAAAAAGAGATGTAGTAGTTTTTTTCCTTTCTTTCTTATATTTAGAGAAACTAGTTCGTAGAACGCTGGAATTACTAACAACAACAAAAAAGTGGTTTTAAAAAAAATCTGATGTGTTACACTCACATGACTTTCTCTACTCTTGTACAATCTATTTTTACAAACGCATATTCTCCATATGCTTCATGTTAATCGAGATGTCGATATTATTGGTAATTTTCTTGTAGATGCAAGGGGAATATGGTAGTTTTTAAGCGATAGTCAAATATTTTAACGCTGGTTGCTATGTGGCGCATTCCATTCTCTTTGCATGTCCAGGACATAAAAAAAATGAATAACGAATTCCCTTTTGAGAAAAAGTATAAGTATTGGAAAATTTAAGGAAATAACAAGCAATATCTCGAAAACGGTTCACTCAACAAAAGAAATGTATATGACATAAGTTGTGTATTTTAACGCGATCTACATTTTTTGTGTAGTAACATTTTGTCTATCTCTTATGGTTTACCAGTTATGCAAAAGTCGTTCACAATGAAGAATACTTTTGAAGACATTCCTAGAAAATTCGAGATATACATTTCATTTCTCATGACATTATCTTAAACATATGAAATTTTCATCAAAATCGTTAGAGCCATTTTTGAGAAAATTAAATTTTTCGAAAAATGTTCCATGTAAAGGGTAGTCTGGGGTGGGGGGATTTTCTTGAAAACCTTCGTGTCGCATCTCTGGAAGATACTGAACCTAAATACCAAGTTTGGTGCTTATCCGACTGTTCGTTTTTGAGTTATGCTGTTCACAGACACACAGACACACACACACGGGCATGTTTCCAAAAATGCTTTTTTTGGATTCAGGAGGTCTCAAAACATGTATTTCCGGTGAAATCTCGGTATCGAATTTTTGGGTGGAATGCAATACTTCCCCTACTTACTATACGTAGTAGAGAAACTAAAAATTAGACGAAATTGGGGCAGCTTTAGAAAGCACTCTAGGTCGTCTGTCTTAAAATGTAGGGGCTTTAAACAATAAGCGGAAAATAAAACTTTAAAGTTTAAACATATTTTAGATATAAGTAAAAATATGTTTTACATTTACATGACTTTTCTACCCATTCTTCTTCAAACTACTCTTATTAAAACGTATTCTTTTATTTACTTAATCTTAATTAAGATAAGCTTTTGTTACACATTTACACATTTTTCTTATAGATGTATGATCACAGTACACTAAAGCGATAGTCAGATTTTTATAAAGCTGATCGCTACCTCACGATTATGAAATTCATGTTCTTTGCATGACTACGAGAAATAACCCAATAGCCACTTACAAAAGGCAAGTATTTCAAAATTCAAACCTAATAACAAAGAATATCTCGGAAATAGTTAACGCCCAGGAAATGTGTGTAATAAATTGCGTGTTCTAATGAGATGTGCATTTTTTTCTGTAGTAAACCCTTACGACTTATCGATTATACAGAAGCCATTCAGAATTAAGGGGACTTCAGACTATTCTCAGAAAATTCAATATATACGATTTATTTGACATTCAAATATCTTGAACCTACGGTGTTTTAATGAAAATCGTTGTCATTTCTGTGGAATTAAAACATAACGAAAAGTTTGCCATGTAAAGGCTATTTTGTGTTGAAAGATTTTCCTGCAAATCTTCGTGTAGCATCCTTGGAAGGGGTTTAATTTAAATACCAAGTTTTCTATTTAACAGTCTTTTCGTTTTTGAGTTATGCTGTTCACCCACACAGATCTTTCTTTAAATTTTTTTTTGGGTGCACTGAAACAATATATTTCTAGCTAAATCACAACATAGAACTTTTGAGTGGAATACAATACTTCCTCTTACCTACTATAGGTAGATGGCAGAGAAAATAAAAAAATATTCTGATATTTTACACTCACATGACTTTCTCTACTCTTGTACAAGGTAGTTTTCCAACGCTTATTTTCCATCTACTTCATGTTAATCGATATAAAAATTTGCAGAAACTATCGTATTGGTAATTTTCTTACAGGTGCAAGGGGAATATTGTAGGTATTAAGTGATAGTCAAATGTTTTAAACACTGGTTGCTATATGGAGCATTCCATTCTTTTTGCATGTCCAGGACATAAAAAATGTATATTACATAAACTGTGGCATCTGTATTTTTTGTGCAGTAAAATTTTGTCTATCTCTTACGGTTTACCAGTTATGCAAAATTCATTCAGAATGAAGACGATTTTTGGGGACATTCCCAGAAAATTCAATATGTACATTTCATTTACCATGAAAGTGTCAAACATATGATATTTTATTCAAAATCGTTGGAGCCATTTATGAGAAAATAAAAATTTTCGAAAAGTGTTCCATGTAAAGGGAGTCTGGCGTGGGGAATTTTCTTGAAAATCTTCGTTGCATCTTTGAAAGATATTTAACCTAAATAGCAAGTTCGGTATTTATCCCAGTATTCGTTTTTTGAGTTATGCTGCTCACAGGCACACACGGACCTTTTTCTAAAAATGCTTTTTTTGGATTCAGGGGGCCTGAAAACATGTATTTCCGGTGAAATCTCGATATGGAATTTTTGGGTGGCATGCAAAACTTCCTTTACTTACTAGACGGACAGACGGACGGACGGACGGACGGACAGACAGACAGACAGACAGACAGACAGACAGACAGACAGACAGACAGACAGACAGACAGACAGACAGACAGACAGACAGACAGACAGACAGACCGACAGACCGACAGACCGACCGACAGACCGACCGACAGACCGACAGACCGACCGACAGACCGACAGACCGACCGACAGACCGACAGACCGACAGACCGACAGACCGACAGACCGACAGACCGACAGACCGACAGACCGACCGACCGACAGACCGACCGACCGACAGACCGACCGACCGACAGACAGACAGATAGATAAATAGATAAGGTATCTTTATTGGTTGCAAATTATTGAAGTTATTTCACAAGTATTTTGTGCATGGGTCATTGACCGTACATGCATATTTAAGATACAATAGGGTGACAAAATAAACAACAGAGAAAGAAAACACAACAAAAAGGAACAAGAAAAAGGGAAATAGAGATAAATTACCTTTGTCCAACTTCACAAATTTGACCTAGCTTCGCGCACTTTAGCCAAAAAAGTGCCCATGTTTTGCCAGTTCCTCTGGTCAGCCAGCATATCCCAATATGCCAATTTCTTTCTTGAGGGACTTAAAATGTTTCTTTCAGTTTAATCGTTTGTTGGTTCTCCCACTGTGCACATTCCGCCAAAATATGTACCCAGCCCTCATCCAAATCACAGAATGGGCAGATTCCTGATGCCATTCCTGCATGCCATTCCTGATTTTCATTTCTTCCTAAATTAACTATATATGCCTCTATACCCCAGTTCAATTTTATTTAATTTGCTAGACTTAGAGAAGGTTTAATTTTACAATCCGATTCTATTTCCTGTTGGTTGATGTCTCTTGGTCTTCTTTTTACTTTTTATAAGTAGTAGAGAAAATAATAAGCGTCAGCCAGAGGTAACCATGCACTTGCTCTCTACCGGACGAAAGATATTCTAACCGCTCTGCACTTTAAATAATTTTACAGAAAATAAAAAAGGCTCAGCTGCAGAAATTATATGAAAATATTCCTCTTGCCCCTTCAGAAGAGTCTGAAAATCCCATATAAAGGTTTTTCATTTCTGAGTTGCGTTGATACAAACAGAGCTTCTAAAAATGGCTTCTTCAAAACACGTATTTCTGATACAGGCACGATGTAGAATTTGCGTATTGAGTATTATAATGACTTAGGTGAGGATAGAGAAAGTTATTCTATCAAGGTAATTTGAAATACGACAGGATTCCCACAATGTACAACTCAAACGCGAAATTAGGGAGCTGGAAAGTTGGATTTATTAGCCTACGAGCAAAACCCGTACTGGTAATCCTGGAACATCAAACATTAAATCATTTCCTATCGGCGGTAATCAGAACTCATGATCCCTAAAGCCCAATTACAAACTTGCAATTCTCCTTCATCAGCATTTAATGACAGCAAAAACTGTGGGCAAGCAGCAACAAAGCTCAAAATGATGGTGGTAGCAACAGCTGTGATTCTCTGCTGAGCTCTGCAATTATTACACAGCTTACGACACGATTCATGTTAAAAATGTAACAAGTCCACCTCCAGGTCAGCTGTAAAATGGCAGAAATATAATTACCATAGTTAAACTTTTGTGGCTATATCGCACTAGAACCAGTGAGGTGATGATGTTTGAAAGTTAAGGAAATATAAAAAGTCCAACTACAATTACACAACAAAATAAGTAATTCCCTGTATGTCTACCGAGGTGTTAGAAAAACTAGTAAAAAAATTCTGATGTGTTACCTCACATGACTTTCTCTACTCTTGTACAAACTATTTTTACAAACGCTTATTCTCCACCTACTTCATGTTAACCCAGATATCGAGATGTTAATCTTATTGCTAATTTTCTTGTAGATGCAAGGGGCATTGGTAGGCTTTAAGCGATAGTCAAATATTTTAAAAGCTGGTTGCTATGTGGAGTATTCTAATCTCTTTGCATTACCAGGACAAAAAAAAATGAATAACGAATTCCTATTTGAGAAAAAGTATAAGTATTGGAAAATTTAAGGGAATAACAAGCAATATCTCGAAAATGGTTTACTCAACAACAAAAAATGTATATGACTTAGATTATGTATTTTAACGCGATCTACATTTGTTTGTGTAGTAAAATTTTGTCTATCTCTTATGGTTTACCAGTTATGCAAAAGTCTTTCACAATGAAGAATACTTTTGGAGACATTCCCAGAAAATTCAATACATACAGTTATTTGTCATGAAAGTATCTTAAACATATGATATTTTAATCAAAATCGTTAGAGCCATTTTTGAGAAAATTAAAATTTTCGAAAAATGTTCCATGTAAAGGGTAATCTCGGGTGAGGGAATTTTCTTGAAAACCTTTGTGACGCATCTTTGGAAGATACTGAACCTAAATACTAAGTTTGGTGTTTATCCGACTGTTCGTTTCTGAGTTATGCTGTTCACAACCACACAGACAAGCACACGGACAAAAAATACTTTTTGGATTCTCAATACATGTGTTTCCGCTGAAATCTCGGTATCGAAATTTTGGGTAAAATACAATACTTCCCCTACTTACTATACGTAGTAGAGAAAGTAATAATTATGGTGTGTTACATTAATACCATTTTCTCTAACGCACTATTGTTTATGTTTATATAGCTTCTACATACTAATCGTAAGAAAGTTTTTTTTCTACCTCGATGTTTTAATGGAGAAAAATATTTACATAAATAGTTTCATTACACATTTTGTTTAAAGATGTACCCTTTGCTTCAACGTTTGATACTGCTATCTCGAAGTTGCATCCATTTAGATAACGTTTAATGCTATCTGCTTTGTTGTTGCGTTTACGATGTCATCATCTCCCAGTTCTTTTGGTTGCCTAGTCCCACAGCTGCTTCTTGCTACAGCTATGAGTTATTTGTCCCAGGGAATGCGCAAGTGTAATGTGAAATGATAACACCAATTTAGTTAGTTGATAAATTTTAATGTTGAGTAAATAATATTCTGTTTGAAGAGAGCAACCGACTGTTGAATTAAAGAATTAAATCATTTTTACTTTCTCTACCACGCACAATGCACGTAGTAGGTAGAGAAGGTATTGCATTTCATTAAAAAATTCGATATCGATATTTCACCGAAAATGCATGTTTTGAGGACCCCTAAATAAAAGAAACATTTTTAGAAAAAGCCCCGTGTGTATGTCTGCCTGTCAGTCAGTGTGTCTGTGAACAGTATAACTAAAAAACGAAGTGTCGGATAAATACCAAACTTGGTATTTAGGTTCAGTATCTTACAAAGATGCGACACAAAGATTTTCAAGAAAATTCCACCACCCCAAAATTATAGTGGTTACCATACTATATCCTAGTTCCCGAGGTTGTGGGTTCAAACCTGGCGGAAGGTGGTGGATTTTTTTCGGGAGTAAAAATCCTTAGCATGGCTTCCTTCGAAAGGGAAGTGAAGCCGGTGGTCTCGTGTCGTAGATTTAGGCACATAAAAGAATCTCAAGCCTGATAAAGATGCCTTGGAGCAAAATTACAGGTATTTCACGCCCAATATAGAATGGGACGCTAAGAACCACATCAGTTAAAGAGCGTCCATAAATTAAAACAGAACCACCCTTTAAATGGAACATTTTTCAAAAATTTTAATTCTCTAAAGAATGGTTAACGATTTTGGTTAAAATACCATATATGAAAGATATTTACATGCCAAATAAAATGTATATCTTGAATTTTCTGGGAATAACCTATAAAGTCCTCTTCATTCGGAAGTAATTTTGTATAATCTTGTAACATTAAGCAATAGACGAAAACGTACTACATAAAAACCGTAGATCTTATTAAAACAAACAATTTATCTCAAATAAGCTTTTTGTGGCACAAGCTATTTCTGAGATAATCGTTATTTAAGTTTCAAAATTTTCAATACTTGGCCATTCTCTTAAAGTCCTGTCAACATTCAGCTGTTTCTCGTGATTGCCTGGAATCAGTATGGTATTTTAAGGCCAGCGTATAGCATCCAGTTCTTAAGCATTTGACTATCGCGTTCCCTTTGCGTCCACAACGAAATGCGTAAGTAGCTATTTGTGCAATGGTTTATTTGAAGAAAAATTTAGTACATAGATAAATAAGCTTTAGTAATAATAAAACAATAAACGATAGAGTGTAGAGAAGGTCATGTGAATGTATCACATCAGATTCTTAGAATATAGTAATAATAATAAAATAATAATAGTAATAATAATAATAATTTGAAACATCAGTTGCCGTAAGTTGCAGAAATGTTACTGGGATAAATTCCTCGTAATGGCCGCTAAATCTTTGTAACTGGACGACACCGTGTGCGACACAATTTAAAACTGAAACTAAATATCGCACGAGTCGTCACATCATTTAGTAAGTAAGTAAGATTAAGTAAGTCTGATTTAGAATGCATGCTGTTTTCTTAACTTAAGCTCCGCCAACCTATCACTACCCCTACCCGTGTTCCTACTCACGCGTTCCAATCCTAAAATTCTGCGTATGCGTATCTGAATCTATTACTATGCGGTGCCTTGCTAAGAATTGCATTCCCTTTCTGATTTACAGAATTCCTGTCTACGTGTACTTTCAAACGTACTGAACTCACCCTAACTGCATTTCAGGAATCTTTATGCTAATGCATTCGCTACTCGGCTGTTACTAATGACTTTCCTTAACATAATACGCTAATGACCTTTTTCTCCGGACAAATCCTTTAATTCAGGCCTATTACATTATACATTTGCTTTAATATACAGAAATTATTTATTGCAATTATTTCTTTATCTTACTGTCGTTTCTTTATTTAATTATTTATATCATCTTGTCAATAACTACGGTATCACATTCAGGTGTTTAAAAGATGGTCATCATAAACTGGACTTCAAACTCCAAACTCTTTCCATGATATCTCAAGCAAGAGCTGAATAGTGACGGCCCTTTAAAAAAAATGAAAAAATTAAAAAATTCAAACAATAATAATGGACAGCTTGAAATGACTGCTGCCACAAAAAAAACTGTTTGTAATAAATTGTGCGTTTTAAAGAGCTGTACGCTTTTGTCTATCTCTTAACGTTTACAAATTGCAAATTATGTTCACAGACACGCGCGCGGCCCTTTTCTAAAAAGGCTTTCTTTCCTTTTTTTATTTGAGGTGCCTCAAAACTTGTATTTCCGGTGAAACCTAGGCATCCAATTTTTCGGTGGAATGCAATGCCTTCTGCTCCTATAAGGAAAGCAAATATTTCTATATGAAATCACAATTAACATTTATAAACATAGCGTCAGTAGATTCTTTCTTCTTTTCTTGTGCAAGATACATATTTTGTGTATAGAGAGCGTTTTTAAATAGTGCCGAGCTTAGAGAGAATGGTAAGCGTACCCGTTACCAGAATTGAGAACCGATAAATCTCCATTTTCTCGATTGATTTACGTATCGGGACAAGCCGAACACGACGTGCAAACATGTCCGTTATTATCGTTGCTCACAGGTGACAATACTTGTTTCTGCCAAAATACCAGTATATACGCCTACGACTTAATTTGCTAGGAGAAATAACGCTGCATTATACTCTCTAGTTCCAAACCAAACATCTCTCTGGCCAGAAGCCCCAGAAAATTTAGAGTATTTGAAAGCCTCAGCTCTTATTTAACACATCATTATTTTAAGACTTTAAAATGTCAAATAGAGTTACTGGTTTCAGTTGCAGCATTATTACACATAGATTTTGCACATTGCTTATTTCTTTTTCGCTCTTCTACAAACTACTCTTACAATGGCGCCCTCTTCTAAGCGCATTCTGAAGTAGATGTTGTAGCCTTACGTTATTAGCACACGTTTTAGTGCCAATTTGTAGTTCCACTGTTAGGGAGCCTAACTTGATAAAGTAACTGCCCAACGTATGGTACAAAGTTTCCAGTGGCCTCCGCCCCAACGTTTAGGAATCAACTTTGTATTTTAATGTTTCTTTATATATTATATATATTTATGTTTACCTCGGCTGCGCCCGTATTAATTTGTAGAAACATGTATCTCTTTGCAGGGGGTGATGCGTCTAAAGAATGTAGGCTTACACAAATTATAATTTTTTTACTTTACTCCTTTTATTAATCCTTGACACGATTAAATAACACTTCATTGATATAGACAGCTGTGAGATTATTTATTAATTATTTGCACTTTTTACACGTAAACTTTATAATATTCTCACCGCAATGAATTGTCGTCTCACACTGAATAAGTACCGGGCGAACGAACTGCTTAGGTACGTTGCCTTCTAGCGACTGACGTTTATCGCTTAAATTTGTAAATTTCAAGTCTCTGATTGGCTAATCCTACTCCAATAGAATACTTTTATTTAACTTAATCTATGTGGCTATTTATAAACTGTTTTAAATATTACATTATTATTGTTCCAAGAATTACTAGTAGCATTATTAAACTTTATAATTTATTATTGCCTCAAGGTTACCTCATTGTTATCAACTTTCAGCTTCTATTCTCACAGATCCTACATTATTAAATTACGTAATACATTCACATAACGTTATTATACATGTACACAATAATATAAACATAATACAATGACTGTTACATACACTTTATATATTATTACATACACATATTACTTTAAAGCGGGCTGTTATTGCATTTATATATTATATAATCAGACTGAAATTATTTAGGTGTTAAAAATACTGCCTCAATTCATATCGTGGCCGACTAGTATGCGAGTCGCAACCACCTTGCGTTAAAGCATGCGCAAGAAACTAGGCTAGGCCTAGTAGATATCAGGCTATCCTCTAAGCCTCATTCATAATGAAAAGTAAGCACCATAAGCGCAACACTTTGCACCCAAAGCCATACGTAATGCAGGTGTTTACGAACTCCAATCTTATGCTTACGTTGCCTGCATACAGCAACAATTCTGCATTTCTTTTTCAATGTATTCCTAGCTTCAGACAGCACTATCTTGATGCAAGAGTTAAAGAAGGTTATTGTCTTTATTGAAGGATGAGTTGTATTATATTTCAAATGTTGGGGAGCCGAACTTGAAGTAGTAGCAACCGCACGTATGATAAAAAGTTTCCGGTAGCCTTTGCCCCAAATGTTTAAAAAATATTAACACTGTAATCTGACTGTAAATATTATATATTTATGTTTGCCTCGGCTGCGTCAGTATTTTTGTTAGAGACATGGATGTCTTAGCAGGGCGCAGTACAGCTGAAGAATGTATGCTTACACAGATTATAATTTTTAATTCACTCCTTTTTATTAATTCTTAACACGATTTTAATAACACTTCACTGATATAGAGAGCTGTGAGATTCTTTTGTTAAATACTTGCACTTTTTAACACGTAAACTATTTTCGTCTCACACGAACACGTATTAAATTTTTCGAGGACACATCTCGCGTCTGATTAGTAAACACTGTCTGCTATCAACGCGTCCTGTTATGAGCACTGTCTATAAGCAACAAGTCTCTAATTGGCTATTCCTAATCCAATAGAATACTTTTATTTAACTTAAGCTTTTTTCTGGTTGTTGAGTGGCTATTTTATAAACTGTCACAAAAATTACACTAGTAACATTATCACACTCTCTTACTCATTATTGCCTCAAGATTACCTCATTGTTAGGAACGTTTAACCTATTATTCTCACAACTCCTACATTATTAAATTACGTAATACATTCACATAACATTATTACACATGTATACAATAATATAAACATATACAATGACTGTAATATACACTTTTTATATATTGTTACATACACATATTGCTTTAAGGCGGGCTGTTATTATATTTATATTACATGATTTGACTGAATTCAATTAAGTGTTAAAAATACTGCCTCAGAATACTATACTACTGCACAACCATAGTAGTCTTTCATTGGGCCGTGTCACGCTACTTTAAATGCTGACGCCAGACTCTGATCTGGTACACAGCGTTTTATGTCTTTTTTAGTTATAAGGTGTGGATAAATTTTCATATTGGATATTATTGGTTATGTTAAACTATTTGAAACCTGCAGTACTCTCGGAAGATTTCCGCATGCAATTTACGGATTTAGAAACCCGTGCCATATCTTGCTTTATGCCTACGGCTGCATTATGAATGGTCTTACCTCACGCCTACCGTTGTGGTGCGTTGTGTTTGCGTTACGTCTTCGTTTTTAATGGGATGTAATACTCGTTATATCGACAGCTGTTTGTCGTTAGCGCTTCACTTGGAAAGAGTTTCTAACGAGTCTCGGTCGCCATTCCTATTCGTTACCCGCCTTCATGGGTATGATCTTGCTATGGTCTTTTTGCCAGTGTTCACGCAGTTTCTCAGACAAACAACTTCTACTGCAGTTCTTCTGCATTTGTTAATGACCACCAAAAAGCATGATGTGGTGTCCAGTTACACTGCTGGTTTTTATGTGCATCAAATTAGAGCATGTAAGGTCACACGAATACAATATGTATAGGTACGTTATACGACGAAGGGGAACACCTCGCGAGCTGAAATCTACATAGATGAGAAGGAACCACAGAAAGCTACAGATCGCAGATTGACAGGCCACAGAGACGCGCGGAAGCTTTTAACATTTCCAAGCTCGAAGACCCGTCCCACTGTGGATCGCCTAGAGGGGCTATGACGACCCATTAACCAACCAGCCCTCTGATGTTCACGGGGTGTACTCTTTTCTTTCAGCAAGCATTCGCGTCATCCGTCCGGCACTGCCATACGCCACGAATCCTAGCAGCAATTTTTTTTTTGCTTCGAAGGTCTACCCGGGCAGCAGCCTAAGCCCAAGCCCCCTCCTAGCAACCCAGGGGCAGCGCCATCCGAGCGGCTCTCCAGCTGTGGGGGTTTCCCATTAGGCCAATACCTTGTCTCCTAAAAAGGCCCCGCCCCCCGCTTTCGCAAAATTGAAAGTGGATACGCCACTTACGCGCGTTATCTTCCTGAAAAATGAGGAAACGGAATGAAAGGGATATGATACAAAGGAAATCATGGTAGAGAAGAAACCACCCCAGCATGTGCCTGCCGACTCTGGGAAACCACGAAAAACTCATGGGTCAGCTTGGGCGGTCGCCGGGATTGAACGTGTGACTTCGAATGCGAGTAGCACGCCTTATCGCGGCGCCATTTTTTCTCGGTCACGAATAGGATGAATCTAGGATATAAACTGTGAGTAGTATTGTTATGGAGGGAATATCAATGTGATACCTCAGGCCATTTTAGATACACAAATTCTATAAATTTCAGGGATACATAGACTATGTGTAGTGTAATAAAGGTTCTAATAACCACTAGAGGTTAACAAATTTAGGGAATTCCCCATAGATAATGCCAAATTCTACAAATTTCAATGAATGTAATTGAATTCATATCAAATTTTGTCTGATACTATAAGAACACTATAAAAATCAGTTTATAATCATTTAAATCTTTTGAGATATTAATGTACAAAAATATTCTGAGAAGAGCCCACATGAAGGAAGTTTTGAAGTTAAGAATAAGTTTTAAAGCTCTGCTCTTCAAAATTAAGCGTTACTTTTATACATTACCTATAGGTTTTGTTCAGAAAAATAATTTATACCTTGAACAGATGAGATCAAGAAGGAAACTATTCCATACATTGGAAAAAACAAAAGGTAACCATTTTGTTTCTCCATTGAGATTTTATCATTTGATGCAAGGAAAGGAAACATGCCTCTGTAACCTCACTTAATAGCTAACACAATATTTAAGTGAGATGATTTCAAGGTATGTTTTTTTAAATGTTTGATTTTTGGAGTCTGTTATTCATTAGCACTTCTTTTAAACTAATGGTTTTGAGGTTTACTTTTAATGAAAATAAATCTCTCCCAATTTTGCGAATTTTGACAATAATTAATCTTTCATCGAAAACAATTTTTATCACAACGCTTAATTTAAACTAATTATAATATTCTATTGTTACTTAACTGAAATTTAAAAATTACATTACATTTGCACCGAAGTCCATCTGAGGTCCTATAGTTTGTTCAGTTATTAAATATTTATAAATAAATATTGTCTCGTGTGTTATAATTTTAAAATAGAGAGGGTTTAACAATAATTATTAGACCACTTTCGAAAAGGACCAAATATTATCCTGCTTCATCCTAGCTTATGTAGTTTTGCTCTTAAATAAAATAAACAAAATTATATTTATTAAAGATATAAATTTCACCACGGAATTGTTTTAAGTACGGTGAAAGGAAGCATAGAATGGTGTTTTGTACTTGCATGAACAAGTATTACAAATTTTAAATGGCACGAAAGCTGCATTAACAATCGTGTAAAACAATGAAAGCAAACTTTGCAAGAAAAGCGAAATTGAATGATTAGCTTGCTCTAAATGTTCTAGAATACTGTATATTTAAATCACGCTTAAGGGCATTTAAATTTGAGAGGTGTAACATATAAATACAATACGAACATACGAAGTTTAAAAGCTTTTACATGCATAAAAGGACATGGAATGTTTTAAAAATTCTTTAAAATATTCTGTAAGGGAAGTATATATCCAATAATGCATAAAGAGGTAACAATAAACAATACTAACGGAAAGTCAAACATAAATGACTATAAATAATGTAAATAATTCATGTAACATAAAATAATATATACATATGTTAAAAACTGGAGCATTGCAAGAAAACCGTTTGTACACATAAACGTGCTAGCCGAGCGAAGTAATTAACAAAATTGGACTTCAGCAGGTAGGCTAATAAAGCTGCAAAACAGTATTCAACAATGTCTGATGCATAGGAGAGCGGCAAACCTGAGGCTTTGTGAAGGGAGAAGGGCAATGATAGACAGAGACAGAGATACCTTGTAAATCCCCGATGTGTCTACATTGGCGTAGCATGAGGAAATGAATGATTTTATTCTCATACCTCGCTTAGGTAAATAACAAACCAGAATACGTGTTAACAATTTCGATGAGAAAGTGGAAATCTATTCGATTACCTATCATTAGAAACAATTTCCAAGGATTCTTCTTTCTATTTCTGATCATCGAGAGACCTACTTCACGAAAGTTTGTGCTGGGAAATATGTGTGATGAAAAGTGTACGTGTTGCTCATTAAAATTCTTATGCAATGGGAGTTAACGGGAAGTACTTAAAGATGTAGTTGAAAGTGCAAGTGCATATGGCTAGCCGCTGTCGTTGATTTTAATTATTCTTGCAACTGAATAAATCCAGCTTAAATAACATTTCTCTCACACCTAAAAAGAGATAAGAGCAGCTAGGCGCCAATAACATATAGAAAGAAGAATAAACCGCTGAAGGTCAACTAGTATACCGCACACCCGACATCCTATAGGCTTAAGGCAAGCATAGTACAAAACAATGTACATCCCACATCCCTGGCATATAGCGACACCCTCTTGCCACAGTCCATTAGATTAGATCATTTCCTTAAATTTTAATAGTAATATTTATTTAAAATACTTTCCTCAATTAAGGGCTGCCATGTAAAGAATGTATACTTATACAATTAACATGCTTAAAAGATTTACAATGATGAAAGTAAATTATAACACTAAGTATAGAATACCTATCAAACTAATAACAATCTACTTCAAATGAAATATAAATAATATAAATAAATCTTGTCATAATAAAATTCAAGATGGTTAGCTAAAATTAATGCAACTGAAACAAAACATATATAATAATTTCAATGAATTAACTAAGTACCAATAATGTTAATAGAAGGAATACAAATCATTTCTGAGGGTAAGAATTGATCCCTTGATCGCCATGATTGCAATTGTGTACAGCAGGCGTTTATCCAGGTCATAATCCACCCAAAAACTGGTGTAATCTTTTGGGCATTGTACCTCTAGCTCTTATCGTTAATACAGTGACAGATATTTGTTTAAGATTGTATTTGTCCCATATAGGTTCCTAAATGGCCTTTACTTTTCTGCCCATTTCTTCAGGCTGTTCACAGTGGGACTCAAAACGAATAGTAGGATCCAGGAGCACTCCGCTACCATCAGGTGTCTTGTAGGAGATTATATCAATGCAGCTACTGCTACCACAAGGATTAAGCCATCGGTTTCGACCATACTTGAAGTAACGTAACTTCTCAATTCTGACAGCTAGTTCAGCGTTCTTTCCGCACGTGCATGTGGGTCTGTTGTCATGACAACCAGGGTTGACCTTGAAGTAGCCAATCATCGTTTAAGCCCCCTCCACACCTTTCACCAGAGCTCAGAGGAAGTGTTGCCACATGGCAAACGTTGTTTTGTTTGATTTATCAGATACTTGCGTGATTTGTGTATCGTTGTAGTGTAACGCGATATTTTAAAGTTTAAGCATACAACTATTTTAAATCAGTGAAGTGTGCAATTGCATATTAACGTTATTTTTCAAGTCTTAAACGTGTATCTGTAGTGTAGCGAATGACCTGTACTGTGGTAATTATAATATTTTAAAATATATAATCTGTGCTGAAATTTCTGTGAGATTGACAATGTCTGATCCCGGGCAAAAGCGTAGGGGCTAACCACGAACTCGTTCCCCAAAGAAAACATACGCTAAGCTTCGACAAGGTACTGCAATTTACGGCCAAGCTCGTGAGATAGTATGTGCTTTAAGGGCATATTTCGAACTGGAAAGAGCAAACGGTGGACCAATGATTGATGTAAATGAAGTCATAAATGAAGTCAATGCTATACTTAAAATAAGTAAACGGACTGTTGTCAATACAGAGAAAGAACAAGAAAGAAAAGAGGGATAAGCTGAGAAATCGCAGTCTGGATCTTCAAAAGTAATATTAGAAACGCCAGGAAAAACCCAGCATAGTCAAAAATTATTACAGATCTAGGTGCCTTCCAAGTATATGCTATTCATCGCCATATGTATAGTTATTATGTAAGAACACAATTACTTCACACTTTTAAATGCAAAGTTTGTCTTATCTAATTAAGAGTTAAAATAAACATAAGAGTAAAAATAAGAACTTGAGATTAAATATGGTACTAACCTGAATAATCTGCTATCTGAAAGTTTCGCAATAGTATTAGAAACGTTTGCGGAGTAGCGCATTTTGAAATTTTAGAAGTATAATGAAAGTGAAAGCTTTAAAGCTTTGTTCTATATAAGTAATATAATATTACGTACTGACATGTAAAGCATCATACAAAGGAATTTAAAAGATGCAAAATGGAAGACAAGCACTAGAATAAAATAATACACGGTGAAATGTATTAAAGCTATTAATATTTAATATACGCTTATTCTCACATAGCACGAAAATAAACATGAACATAATGCAATAGATAACAGGCGTGTTGTACACTGTATCCTTAGAAGTGTACAGAGATTTTAGTGTAGTATACTATTTCAAAATTATGTCATTTCGTTGGGCACAACGAAGAACATTTATCTTTGTTTAGCTCTCCTCTCCTTTTCCACTCGACACAAACGAACTGGCGGACGGACGAGCCGACAACACCGCAAGTTTTACGCGTGGCGTAGCTAAAACGCACATGGTAGAGAGCAACAGTTAGAATTGAGAAGTTACGTTAATTCAAGTATAATTAGTCTTACCATTTTAGAAACGGTCTAACTCTCTTTCTCTTGAGACTCATAATTGAATATAATTTTCGTGAATCTGCGATATGGCATTCTCGTTATACGAGTATGTTGATACCAGGGCTTTCTTAGTATAGCTACATACTTATTTTGGTTATAGATTTTGAGGCAGTATTTTATATCACAACGCTGTGAATGCCAGAGTGATTGTAGTGTAAATTAACATTATTGTAAGACAATGATTTGAGATGTTTGTTAACTATAAGCATTGTTAGGAAATAAATTTACACGGCCTCACTGAAACTGACAATAGGAGCGGGTAACAATGAAATGATGGGGTGAGTTGTTTATCAATTAGAAGAGACAAACAAATGGCGTCAGGGTAGCGTGTCTTTCTTTAGAAATGGAGGGAATATCTTACCTAGAGCATATGTGTTTGTAATTATGATTGGCTTATAAAACAGACGCTAATGTTGGCGCGCTTTAGTAACCAATAGCAGCTCTATTATAATGTTTAGGCATATCGGGGTGAGGGAGTATAAATTCTTGAGCCAAATGCGAGTATCGCGCAGTTCAGAATCATTCACAAGGTAAACGTCGCGCAGTTCTAAGAAATCTCTCTCGCGAGTTACACGTTAGGCAGTTCTAAGGAAGCATTCACGAAGTACACGTTACGCAATTCTACAGAATCTCTCGCGTCGTAAAGTTAGTTACAAAATGTGAAATACGCGAATTAATAGTGCGCGGCAAATAAGTGATTGTAGTTACATTCGAAAATATAACAGTTTCAGTCAGGCATGTATCAACATTAAATATGTGAAATTAATTAAGTGTGACGGCAATAAATGTGTAAAAACAAATTCTTTTATCAGCGTTATCTTTTAGTAACAACTCCTTTTCGTTTACACGCCCTGCTTAAGAGATATTCGCTCGACTGAGTAATAATAGCTGCCGGAGGACAAAGAACCCAAAATTCAAAATAGTAAAACAATAACAGGCGCTCAGCAAATAAGATAACAGGAACAGATTACTGCGATAATTTGTAGTTCCTCTCTTATTTCTACATTTCTCTTCTGATTGGCAACTATTTGACCACGTATTTCAACAACCGGGAGCAAAATGGAACTAAAACTTACCGCCTAAACGAAACGCAATTTCTTTTACATTTGCACACGAAAGCCTTGCGCGTATTCTGTAGTATTTTGTTTATGTTCTTGAAACACAAACAGCTGTTTACCATTATAAACATGTGTTAATAGCCCGGAATGCACAAATGTCGTGGAACCAAAATTGTCATGTGAACCACAAAGAAATGTCACGTAAGAATGGAATGGTTATAACGTATTTCCATTACACTTTAATATCCATATAACCAAGCCTGGTGCTATTTCCTGTTACTGCATTCTCACTGTGAATTATGACACATATTGTATTGTTCTTCCATGCAATCAAAGCTTGCCATAGATATGGCGAATACTAACTAATATTATTGGAAGTTATGTCGATATTAGTATATGAAAATGTATATGAATAGGAATGCTGAAAGTTTTCGACTGAAGCGACAAAAAAAGTGTCACGGAAAAACAAATATTCAACAGGAATATAAGCATCATTACAAGTAGCGTTAACGATTATAATATAATGGAGAGAAGTTGACGCTAGCGTCGCTAACAGGCCACTGTGGAATTAATTTGAAAATGCAGACCGTTTATAGATATATCACATGGTAGGAGAGGCAGAGAATTGATCAACGAGAAAACAAAAGGGAATTATGGAACTGGAGAAGCGAACGAGCTAGACAAATGGAAGCTGTCACTGTAGTCAGCAAAGAACTTATGGGGATGTTGCAATATAAAGCTTTCCAATTCTCATTTGTTTTGACGATGCCGTGTCCTAGGGACAAAACAATGTACCATCAAAATAATGGCGCTCGTCTGATTGTTTTCATAAAGCTGGAGCTGGCTATTTTTATTCATCCAATATGATGCAGTCTCTTGTAATTTCCTTCTTTCATATACCAGAGAATATTCTCGACCACTAAGTTTTTAATTCAAGTTGGTTTTGTCCTTTTCGTACAAAAATGAGGGATTCCAAAACTGGTAACTGGAAATCAAATGTTTCTTGCAGAGCGTCTAACCGCCTGCATGTTAAAGAAGCTAAAAGAAGGAGCCATTTTTGAGGAACTATACATCAGCACGAACAAACTATCAATTTTATTTACTTTTTCGCAATATGATAGTAAATGCAACTTACTTGGTAACTATGTAAGGAATAAGTGTAAATTTCTCTTTAAGAACGTCTTCTTATGCCAACCAATTTTATTACAGTCCACAAATAGCTTATTACCATCACAAATGGATGGGATGAAGAGTATGAGAGAAGCGGCAAATATTTAATATAAAGATGAGGCGAGGACACACTACCTGCATTCACTAGTGATCTACTACGCCGGCTATGACGTGAGCTCTGCGCATGGCCTCAGTGGTGCAGTGTTGTTAAACATTGCATAATTACCTTAATATGAAAAATGTTAAGTATTGAAAATGATATGTTGTTCATTGTCAATTATTTTGTCATCCATACCTCTTCATCTACATACCCTTAATTATATATTATATATCTATTGTCGTAACCTCTTATATTCTCACATATCACGGGGGGTAGAGCATGGTGCCGGAGTTTAAATCATCTCAAACTACACGAGGTCCGACAGGGCGAGCTAATAAAGTTCCTAAAAACACCTGAAAACTCTTAAAATATCCCTAGGTCATTATGGGGAAGGAAAGAAGGAACTAACTACATTAAGAATTCGCATGACAGAAATTTAGATGGACAATATATATACGAGGACTGATCAATAAAGACTGAGACTGAATTTTCCTGAGCTTTCTTGAGAGTTTCCTGTCTCTACCATGAATATTTGAATAGAGTGGGGTTTCATGTATAATGTCCATAGACGGCAGCACTCTTGTATCGGGTAGGTTGGTAGTAATGCTGTATATTGTTGACCGTACTTGAATTTCGCATGCCACTCGACACGAGAGGAGCAATAAAATTTTGTTTTCGTTTAAATCATACAGCCTCTGAAACTTTGGAAAAGCTGAAGCAAGCATACGGTGAAGATGCACTATCTCGTGCAACAGTGTTTAGATGGTTCAACGACTTCAAAGAAGGGCGAGTCCTCTGTGCTAAGCAAGAAGGGCCTGGTGCTTCGGCTTCTGCTATGACTAAAGTGAACATCAACACAGCTGCTGTGATTGTTGTTCTTCCTCACACCACTACTACAGCAGGGTGCTACACGCCAGTATTGGCTACACTGAGGAAGCACATTGCAAGGAAACATCCAGAACTTCATCAGAATGGGTGGCGACTTAATCACAACAACGCATGGCCTCGCGTCGCAAATCAAGTCCAGGAATTCAACATCATCTGCGTACTGCATCCGCCTTATAACCCCAATCTTGCCCACTGTGATTTCTTTTTTATTCCCATCACTAAAGGCAAAGCTCCAGGGCATTCTATTTGAGAGCACTGAAGCGTGCTGAGGAAAAGTGAGGCGATTCTCAAAGACCTGACAAAGAATGGCCTGCACCATGTGTTCGAAGACTGGCAGAGACGCTATAAAAAGTGCATTCAAGTAGGAGGGAACTACTTCGAAAAATGTCATGTCAACATTGAAATGGAGTAATAAATACTGTGAAAAAAATCAGTCTCAGTCTTTATTGATCAGCCCTCGTATATTGAATTAAAACTGATACACGTTACCTTCCGCTTGACGGAGCATCATCATACACACACGTCTACACTGCTCGTTAAGTTACAAGAGACAGACTGAGCGTCTTAGACGCTTCCACAATATACAACCGGTTTACCCCCACTCCCATTACCATTACCGGTCCGTACTGTCAACTTAAAATAGACCAAACAATGTTGCCATAACCACATGCGTTCTTACAGAGTTGCCACAACCAAAATGTCACACTATGATGGGCATGATAGGACTACAAGTCAAATTTTGGCCAAACTAAGGTTATATTATGAACGCTCAGGTACGTTCCCTCCATAGCGTTCTGGATTATACAGCCCAGAATGCTGCAGGTAGGTGAATCTCACACCAAAGTTTCTTACTGGAGTATAAAACATTTCTTACACTTCAGTTACTTACAAAGGGCAGTTGCATTACTAATTTTGAATACACAAGTTGAACAATGCCTTGCAAAGAGTGAAAGTACATCCAGAAAGATTAACAGGAATGAAATAGCTGGATCGAGTAGTATAGGAATGAAATAATAACAAAAGTACAGTTTGTATATGTTTCGAATGGTGCAGTAATGACACCTGTTTGATATACATAGGTCTCCTTGATTGGACCCGGCTTCACAGTTCAATGATTCAACGGGATATAGGGGATGAGGGAGATTACAGTCCCATAACTATGCTGTATCGGGTGTGCTGCACAGAATGAGTTATCAGATGTCTAATGTGTACATATAGCTTACATCTGTGGTCATAATTTTGGGAAGTTAACATTTGAGTGCTGGAGTGGAATAAGTGCCTATCCCACTTTAAATTGCTTTCGGTAGATGGCTCATCACCACCATCATAATAATAATTTAAGTCTACGGACCTATTCTGCCATTAGAAGTAGATCTATAGCAGTCTAGCAGTTCTTTCTATTACCCTTTGGTTTTAGGATAAAATTATTATTGGGAATCTGCTTGCGTGCATACTTAGTATACTCATATATTGCAACTACTCTGATTCCTACCTTCATTTCATTAAGATCTGTAATATTTAGTTCTTGTCGTATGGTTATAAATGGCTGTATATGCATATATTGACCACTCTTATTTTTGTCTTCATTAATTTCATTAAGATCTGTAATATTTAGTTCTTGTCGTATGGTTATAACTGACTGTATATGCATATATTGACCACTCTGATTTTTGTCTTCATTAATTTTATTGGGACCTGCAATATTTAGTTCTTGTCGTATGGTTATAAATGGCTCTATATGCATATATTGACCACTCTGATTTTTGTCTTCATTCATTTCATTAAGATCTGTAATATTTAGTTCTTGTCGTGTGGTTATAAATGGCTCTATATGCATATATTGACCACTCTTATTTTTGTCTTCATTCATTTCATTAAGATCTGTAATACTTAGTTCTTGTCGTATGGTTATAAATGCATATATTGACCACTCTGATTTTTGTCTTCATTAATTTTATTAGGACCTGCAATATTTAGTTCTTGTCGTATGGTTATAAATGGCTCTATATGCATATATTGACCACTCTGATTTTTGTCTTCATTCATTTCATTAAGATCTGTAATATTTAGTTTTTGTCGTATGGTTATAAATGGCTCTATATGCATATATTGACCACTCTGATTTTTGTCTTCATTCATTTTATTAGGACCTGTAATATTTAGTTCTTGACATACGGCTATACTTGTTACCTGTCTGTAATTCATGTTCTGATATTACCCTTAAATTCTGATTTCGTCTGTCTCATTAAGTCTTTTATTTGTCTGTAAATGTCCAGTTTGCACTTTCGAATAGCAAAAAGGGTGATGACATTTCTTTGCAATATTTTTATTACGTTTCTTTCGCTTAGATGTTTCACACAATCACATTCGGAATTTATTAAGTTTTCTAATTATACCTTCTCTGTAGATAGAAGCGTTACAGATAAGGTAACCAAGGGACTAAATACTTCTAAGAAACTTTATTATGCATTTTCAGTTTAGGAGAAAAAGTTCAATTTTTTTTTCTTTGTCGTTCTAGCAAAGGTTATACCGCATTAATTCACAACTACACACTGTTGTACGCGTGAACATCTAGTCTTGAAGTGCAGATGGTTTATCACTAAAACAGGAATTGTGTTTTGTAAACAGCTTAATTCAGTCTTCCGGTTCAGTGCATATATTTTCAACGTTTGCTTTATTTTCGATAAATTCAGGCTTGATACCGTCAGGAAAAAAAGGTATCAACCCATATGAAATATGGCGTCGCTGTCTTAAACTACTTCCATTTGCTGAAGCAAATCGCTGCCATTCTGAACTTGGTCAGACTTTCTGTTCTTCCTTCAATACTCTCCTACTAGACAGTCTAAACAAGTATGTGTTTATTTTTCATATAGTTTAATAACCTATTTAGCAATAACAACATACTATGTACTTCTCTTTTTTAAGAATAGGATAAGAATACTGTTGTTTCCTAAATGCTTCTACATTTTAAATCATTTATACAGGCGTCCTTTAGTTTTTATAATAGCGCATTCTTTGTAATGTTTTCAAATTTTGTTTAGTGGTAATTTCAGTGCTCATTTCATTTATTAACTAAGTATCTATAGAGTATGCATACAAAATATTAAACCAATAATCGATCAACTACCTATCCATTTAAAGATACACTGGAACTGGCTTTTTAGATAAAAATGACAGTTTTTGATTTTTAATTATATCAGATTTAAGTATTCTGTAGACCTATGAATCATTTTTCCCGAACACTTTTCACGATCCAGCAATTTTGACATGTTTAAATAACCTATGCGCTCCGTTTTAACCCCTTTTTGCATGCATTTTTTCTATTTTACATTTTTAAATTTATTCCTTACTTTTCGATTTAGCTCTGATTTGTATGCCAAGTTCTATAATGATCTAAAATATGTTATCTAAAGTTTAAGCACGCATTTTATGATTCCTTTATTCATTGGCTCACATAAATTAATTTATATTGAAAAGCAAGGACAAATTTAACACCAACAACTTCAGAAAAACAAAACTTTATTTCTCTACAACTAATAATGTCAACTTCAACTATTTTCACTGTACTTAAGTACCAGTAAAAGTTACTATCATACTTCTGAAAAATGTGAATGCGCAAGACAATTTTAGAAAATTTGCATTTTTCGCTTATTGAGTTGTGTTATATGAGAAACTGCTTGAGCTAGTGATTTCTGCTTTTGAAAGTCATTTATTTATTTATTTATTTATTTATTTATTTACCTATATTAATTTTGCCAATTTTAAGTGAATATCTTTAAAGTAAAAAAGTTAGAAAGTTCACCCCCAGTGTGTCTTAAGAGTGATGATCGAACGGGCCGCTCCCATCCTTGCATTTAATGTTTTACTTTGAAGTAAGTATATAGGAATAGCAAGAGTAATATTACATTGTTAGTTTAGTTTTATACTTAAACGTTTCTTATAATCCCTTAATATTATATCGAAAGGTTTTTCCAGATTAAAAACAATGCGGAAAGTACCACTTTACTCTTCAGTAGCTATTTCCGAATTGGATAGGAAGAATCTGATATTGTAATGTTTTAGTTTACAAATAAAATTTTGTGACTCAAATATACGAGTTAAAGAAGAACATTTTTCATACTATTTTAAATTAAAGGATTTTATTTTTCTTTGATCCCTGCTTTAAGAAAAACTTAAAGATCAACGCCATCCATAAAAAACACCCATAAAACGGAACAGCGTGACATTAAGATGTATGAAACGGTAAAATCGAACTGAAAAAGCTAATGCCATAGACAGGATTTTAACCTCGAATCTTCGACTTTCCGTGCTGCTGCTCTAACGAACTGAGCTGCCATGTCAACATGCCGGCGCGAAATTAAATTCTCAAACTGACTCGTATTTTTCCCGGTAAACAATGCGTTCCCAATGGCAACTTAAGTTTCGTAAGTATTTTATTTACTTACATTAATGTGTTTATTTTATCCTCTTCAAAATACATTTCAATGTTACATTTAATGCAATGAGACTTAATGTCACAGAAACTATATTTTACAATTCCTAAGAAATTATAACTTTCTTACTGTAATCTGAATTCCGATCTCACATATGGCTCGGTCGTACATCTCTGATCTGTAAGTAAATGCATTTCTTTCTTTAGGAGTCGCATAAACAATCATTACATTGCTAAGATTTAAACTGCGCGGGAAATCTCAGCACCTTTAGAAACTTCAAGGACAGAATTTTACATTGTTGCAGATCATTCTTATACAGTGGAGTTAAGAGTAATTACTTTTTCTGGTATTAATTTTGTGGTAACAAGAAAAGCAAAAGCAATGTTATTGCATTACATGTTTCATGTAGCAAACTTCGCAGAAAGTATGCAATTATCACATAACTGCACACGCTGTTTGGTATTACATATTAGTAATTAGCTTTAATGTGTGGAAGAGTCATACGATCGTACGAAGATGGGCAGGGAAATTCATTTTATAGGGAATAATTGCTTTTAAGTTAATAGATTTTCCAATTAATCATTCAAGATACAAAGTTTTCCTTTCGATAGAATGAAATTTGACCACAAAGGGGGTAATGGTGTTATTCCATTCAACTAATATTTTTTGCAGGAAAGTTTTCGAATATTTTCATAGATGTGTACAAATGTACTGACAAAGCAATGAACCGAGAATGCATAATTCGTATGCAGTACATTTCCTACCGCTGCTAGAAAAAGAACGATTCTTGGTTTTTTTGTGTGAATTGCTCGTCTGACCTCTTTGTTCACCACAGAGAAACAGCCATACAACAAATACCTTTAACATTCAAATGGCGGGTAGCAACCGGAAATTCGGAATGTCACACTACATTTCCAGCAAGGAAAAATTGGTATCATCACAACCGTTGACGTGATGACATGTTCAATTTATCGCGCCCTACCTCCTAGTGGGAATACGTTTCAAAATCATAGCCGTGCACATGTCTGTTGAAAAAAGAAGCACAAAAATGTAGCGCCGCTGCGGTTATGAAAACCGTTGTACGACACGGGAGAAACAGAAATACTCACTGACAATCATCGAACACTTCATTCAATTGAGCCCAGTTCAGTTATTGACAGGTTACATCAAACAGGTACCTAGCATCACTACTAGGTGTGAAACATTTCCATACATTGTTTTTATAGTTATTTTATACAGTGGGCCCAGTTCTTCTCCCGCTTTGATACTCCCCCTTTTTTTTCTCGTTCTCTTTGTAAAGTTCATATACAGTCTCCAAAAGCTTGACAAAACTTCCTATTCTAGATTAGTAGCAATGTTCACACACATAACAGATTTAATGTTATAAAAGAAACTCCCAGCGTAATGTATGCTGCTGTGCCTAGTGATATGGGCTGCAAAACCCACATAGCAGTGATACCATGCCTAGGCGTTTTATTTATCCACATAGTGGAAGCGGTATAGATGCCCACATATAAACTTTTAAGAGACGAGAAAATACTTAATCCTTGGTCCATTTCCAAGAACTTATCCAACTGATTTGTAACACTAATATGTAAAATGCAGCACCATTGAGTGCATGTGCTGAGTGCGCGGCAATGCATTGCGGTACGACAGTCAAGGAGTAAGCAACTACTCAATGGTTACCCCTTGGTTAGAGAAGTGCGTGAGATGTGTCCGCACTTGACAGTTACATTGTTGAGAAAATTAACGAGAAATGATACATAAAATGTGCGTGGTAACCTCCTCAAAAATGCTCAAGTTTAATTTAGTGAACTGTTGTAGTAAGAAGTAAAGAAGTCTTTCTTTTTTATTTCTCTCTTTAGTAACACTCGCTTATTGGTGTAGCACCTAAAGGATGCTATACGTTGTTCAAAGTCCCCATAATAAGCAACTAATAAGACAAATGCTATTTTTGATAAGCATTTTATGGGCTATCAGACTTCCGAACGTCCTTGGGCCTTCTTCAGGGTGAACAGAACACATTGTTTCTTTCCGTGAATATAAGTGACTAAAATGTAGTTATAAATCTTTTCTTTTAGGGTATAGAGTGGCTCACAGTAGGTATTTCCCCCAAAAATTAGAAGCAAAGAAATGTATGCCTTCTTATGAATAAAAATAATATTTATGTGCTTAAACAGACGCTACTACATTATTTTTACGTATAGTCGTCTTTAACGCCCTCTGTATACGGCTCCCCGTAACCTTCGAGGTTACCATAAAGCGACCACTGGATCTATTTCTGAGTTGGAGCCACCCAGCAAGCGGAGTCCATTATCTCTGGTGGCAGGATGATAAGAATGGCTGTGTAATGAGAGGAGCTACAGCTTTTACCATCCAGAGCCTAAAATCAAACCCCGGACCCTAGGTACGAGATTGAGAAACGAAACCACTGCACCACCGCACGGACTATACCAAAGTATTTCGAAAAGGTTTACACAAAATTTCACCTCTGAAATTTTCATACTAACTGTTCTTGGCAACAGGAAAAGATCTTTACGTGCACATCTTTGGATACGTGTCGGAGGGATGATGGGCCGAGAGAATTATTAGTATGGAATTATCAACCATACCGATACTTACCTATATGCAAGTACATATGTGCTTCCATTAGTGTGGAAGTATAAGGAAATCTTGATTTGGTAGGAGAACATTAGAAAAATGGAAACTTCGGAACATATAAATAGGCAAACTGCTGTAAATTGGAATGTTTCTACAGGTATAAATGAATGAATGAATGAGCGCGTTTATTTAAATTAAAGTATGCACACATCGTCCCCTATCAAATACATGATTAAAAGACGACATACCAGCTTTCATAATACTCAGAGTAATAAAACAACAACAAAGATAAAAACAAATAGAAAAGATTAATTACAAGACGCCCCTGCATGAAAAAAGTAAAATAAAGCCGCTGAAATAAAAAATCACAAAACAACGTTTAACCGTATTAAGTTGCACTGCTATACCACATTAAATTACCAGAAGAACAATTAAGGAAGATAAATAAAATATGCAACACACTTACAATACTTGAAAAAGGACATAAAATAGCATAAAAATTAAGCACAAACAGCCAGGAGGTTACATTTAGCTTTGTTTACGCCACTCCTCCCCTACTATCAGTACACTCAAATCTCAGGTGCTTCGTCTTAACGTCTTCCCTGCCAGTAGCATCCAACATGCCCTTAACCCTACATTGGAGGTGGTGAAGTATCGCGATAAGTATTTTTCCCTTTATTCCTGTTTGCCCCTATAACTTACCAAGATATGATTCAGGATTCCTCCCCCTCGCAAATGGGATGAGCTCTCGTATACTATTTTCGTCAGTAAAGTTTATCAACCGCCATGCGTCAAGTCTAAGCTAGCTGATTCCCTGTCTAATTACTTTGATCCCTGTTTTGATGTATTGCTCCACACTCCGCTCAGATTTTAGCTCCAACTGTACTTCCAACCTGTTAAAATAAGCAACATTTCAGACTAAATAACTATACTATGTGGTCCAATATCCTCTTGTAATTTTCGCGATATGCAGCCATACAATGTCCTGAAGTGAATTAGGTTTTCGTTATTCCTGTCTTCAATATATGGCGACCACGTAACTCAGTCTTCTGTTTAAACGAAAACCTTGCTCCGAAAGCCTATGTTATTGGCTGCTTTATAGTGAATGACATTATATTATGCCGAAAATAACAGGTACCGCAGCCTAGCCTACCTTAACAAATATTATAATATACCAGGTGAGTCAGCTGCCCCTAGCTATTCGTATCTATGCAACCCGCAGTTTATAGGTTAATGTGAAAACATTGTCCTTTTATCAAACATACTGTTATTGTAGCTCTGTCCTTCTATTCGATACTATACGTAACCACCATTAAGGATTAAAGCCCCGAAGCCAAGGAGCCGCGAAAGGCTTTAAACAGACGGCTTTTCATGGATATAATGCTTGCAAGGAGATAGAGGTATGTTTTCCCGAAGAGCGTGAGACAACACGTGCGTTCTGGCCGAGTGGATTAGCTACCGGGATGTGGTAAAGCAACGGTTAGCTTCGGAATTTCGAATCTCATACAAACATCAAATTGTTTTGGTTATTTTTTCTTTCTCCTTGCGTTTATTTTCTGTATTTTAGTATATAATCTATTTATTTTTTGTTATTGGCTCTCCTGTGAGCCAAAGACACAAGAATTACAATCAGATAATTGTGTATCATACTTACGATAATAATCTGTTCCTATCTGGTGTTTTAAACCGTGTCACGTAGTTAGATTTTATTATTTTAGGCATATATCGACGATATTAAATCTAACAGCTATTGTTTCATGTTTAAACCTTATGTTTCACTTCTTCTACTGACAAAGAATTTGTAAATTTGCTAAGTTCATGGTAAACAGAATAATAAATTGTTAAACACCGTGGATTTCATCAATGAAGTAAATGTTCAACATGACGACCCCCTTCATCAATGCACATTTATGTACGTTGCCGGAAAGACCTTCTTCCATGTTGTAACATGTCAGGTGTAATTTGCCTGCATTCTTCACGTATGAGTGTCCGTAGATGATTTGGGCTTTGCGGTTATTCTTCTTTACGGTAGAAAAAACATGGTGATTATTCTATTTTTACACACTTATAATGTTATAAAGATGTTGTTTATATCATAATATCAAATTATAGGCCAAAAGAGATAACACAAAAGGTAATAAAATTTTTGAACTTAACACGGCGGATTTGAACATGCACTAAAGCGGCACAGTGGTAAAGAAACTATGATAATACCATTCAGCCAATGCTACATTGCGATTTGGGGTTTCTATACGAATTAATAATAGCAAAACTCAAGCCCCACCTCAAATTATTAAATGCCTTTTGCAACTTCATACAGCGTTTGGAGGTCATTTTGGTAACTAACTCAAATAAACAAACTGCATCAGCCATTTAAATTACTGTATGAACTGAAATATGCCATAGTTCGTGACAGAAGAGAAATTATTTACCTAATGCTTAGCATTTTTTTACAAGGCTGTACAACGAACCATTGTTGGCTTACGACTTAAATCCAATTGATCGCACTGCTAGATCTTTCATTTTGTTTTCAAATAGTTTTGTCAATCGAAGCATGTCATAAGTTGTTCCTTCAGGGGCGTTTTCAAAGGTGTGCATCAATGTATGCTAAAGAATAAAAGTTTGTAAAATCAGCTTAAAGTTCCACTGATGCTCCCAGTGTCAGGGTGGGATGTTTTTGGCATCGACATACATGACGATAGTAGTCTGTCCCGTAAAACACTTATGCACTGAGTTATCCATCCCTCCTCTATAAAGTGTTATGCAAATTAGCCTTTAGAAGGAATTCAAGAAAGGCATAAGTCACAAATGTTGCTTAGCACGTTGCATAAATTCAAAAATAAATAGAGGCAGCTGACTCACCTGGTATAATTTTAATTACGAAACAGGTAATTATGTGTCTACAGAAATGAAGATAATATAATGTCTCTGCCCTATAAGTATCATCTAAACGTAGTCTCTGTGGTTGAATGGATAAGTGCACAGTAATGGAGCGTATATGGAGCAAGAGTTTGAACACTAGGATATCAATACATGTTTTTATTAATTCACTGATTCTTTACACACATATATAGATAAGTGCAGGCAAGTATACGTCATGAATTACGTGTGTGGCGTATATGGAGAAATTTACTACCTACATAATTAATTTCTCTTGCACATGCAATGTGTAGATTAAAGTTGGAAAAGTAGAAGATCTTGTGATTTACGGGAATGATGCCAGTCAGATGAGGAATTTATTGTCGTGCTGGAATTTTTTCAGGGTAGAGCAGTTGATCAGAAAATGACATGGAAATGGGGAGATCCGTGATTCAAATCCGGCTATGGTATTGAATATTTCAATCTGATTCTACCTTTCCAACTTTAGTACCTACAAGTTTAGTTGCATGTGAATCAACACCTCCACAGCATCAGGCTATTTTTGCTTTTAATATCACAAGATGTAAAATTACACCAAGTGAATGATGAAGAGAAGGAAATAATAATTAGTATGCAATAGGAAGTAGACGAATTAACTTTTGGTTTGTGAGGAGAGGTTATTTAAAAATAAAACAGGAAACAAGAAACTCGTCGAAAATTCCAATCGTCCTCTACGTACAGGGAAACCCAGTGAACTATGAACCGGCTGCGTGGTGCTTTCCCGGTTCGCGATACCGGCGCTAATGCAATCATACAACAATTTCCTTGACTAGACGTTGCTTACCAACGAGATACTGAAACTGGCCACCGTCGTTGTCCAGACATTTTTGGCTCCTTGTATACCTTATGTTTTAATTTACCCTGGAGATAAAAGTCGCAGAGGGTTAGGAGGAACTGAGTAGGTCACAACTCTACTAATAATTCCGTCCTCCTCAAAACACAGATTCAATTGCTATCATCGAAATATTGGCTGTATTGGCAAAACTGTACAACAGAGCAAAGCGAGTGCCAGTAGCGTGATATTTGTTGCAGCAGCGACGGGATACACCTGTCCACACGCCCAGTGGAAAAACACAGTACAGCTAGTTCATAGTTCATTGGGTCTCTCGGTATATTTCCCTATAAAGCTATCACCCGTTTTATTTAAATGATCTACTGCTTATCAGACGAATGAAGACATAAACACACAAGAGAGGTATCCATATGACCTCTCGGAAACAATGTTTGCATTGATATTACGAGGTAATGTACCTACGAGGGGTATTTTAAAAGTAAGGTCCGGTTTGCAATAAATTACTAACCACTAAAGATTTTTCGATAATTATTTTTTACTCAAGCCTTCAAACCTTACACTAATTTTCTACCAGTTATCAATGCATTTCGAGCATTTGTCTTATCGTAGCATAATTATTTTTAGGACCTCGTTACAGACTTCCGCCGCCAATCCATCTAGGAAACGTGTAGCTGTTTCTGGAGTAAACTTTTTCTGTATTGCAAAAGAGCTGTGGGAATCTCTTAGAAATAAATTTGCAGGACATGTACGAAAGCTTTTTGAAGGACAAATAATGAGTCGTCTGTTTTTGACTAACATCACACTAACTTGCAGATTCACAATTGTTTTCTTGCAGCTACTCTGTGATAAAAGATCTGACTTCCGGATCACTAGTTTGAATCCCCCTCCTGAAACCAACGATTCCAATAACGGAGTTTCTTCTGCCACGGAATCTTAGACAAGAAAAATGCATCTCAGAAACTGTACAATTCTTTTATGGATTGGCGGCGAACTTCTATTAAGAAGAGCTACTAAAATTTATTCCTCACCGGAATGAGAATTTAATTGACTGTGAAAACTATGTGGAAAGAAAACTTAAGGTATATACAATGGAATAAAATAATGAGGTAACCAAAATATTTTGTAGTTCTTATTTTATTGCATAACGGACCATACTTTAAAAACATCCCTCGTATGTTAAAAATGCGGAACGTCATTGCTTTTAACAGCATAAAGAGTTATACGCTCAAATCCTTGAGATTGAAGCATAGACTATCTCTAAAACTATATAGGAAAAGAAGGCATTGCATTCCTACCAAAAATTCTATACCGAGATTTCACCGAAATACATGTTTTAGTTCGGTACGCTTAAATGCAAAAAAAGGATTTTTAGAAAAAAAGTCCGTGTATGTGTGTATTTGCGTGTGGGAACAGCAAAATTCAAAAATGAAAAGTCGGATAAATACCAAACTTAGTAGTAAGGCTCAGCACACTTCAAAGATTCCACATGCAGATGTTCACGAAAATTCCCCACCCCAAACTACACTTTACATGGAACTTGTTTCCAAATTATTGATTTTATGAAGAATGGCTCTAAAGCTTTTGATTAAAATACCATATATATTAAAGATACTTATATGGCAAATAAAACGTATATCTTGAATTTTATGGGAATAGATGTGAAGTTCTCTTCATTTGAAAGGCATTTTATATAGTCCTGTATCTTGTAGTCTGGTAAACGTTAAACGATAGACGAAAATGTACTGCATAAAAATTAGATCGCTTTAAAACGCACAATTTATTTAAATAACTGTTTTGTGGCATCAAGGATTTCCGATATATCCGTTTTTAATTTTACTATTTGTTCAATATGTTGTCATTCAAGTTCCGTCGATTTTCAATAGTTTCTCTTTTGATTTGTTAGAGGAAAGAAAACGTGTCAAATTAAGAAAACGGACTGGACAAACTTACGCAAACAATTCGTGATATAGGAAGTAACCAAAGAAGTAGAGGTAAATAGGAAGGAGTTTTTATTGACAGAATGTATTCAGAAGGCAAAGGATGAAGTTTTAAGGAACAATAGAAGTGGACAACAGACAAACGATCTGAAATTACCAATTACAAAAACTGAGACGAAGAGTTAGAAAGGCCAGAAGAGTGTACCAAAATAGCAAAACTGCAAATGAGAGAAATCCAAAACTGGATGTATACAGGGAACTGAAGAGAAAAAATAAAGAAAAAATGAAAAGCGTAAGAAGAGCCGATTGGGAAAAGTTTGTAGAGGATAATTTGGGGGAAAATGTTGGGGAGTTCCTTTTAAAATTTCCATGGAAAAAATAATTGCACCGGAGGTTCTGTCGACGCTGGACAAAGGAGATGGACAGCATACGAGAACTTGGATGGAATCAGCGAATTATCTACTGGAAAAAAAATTACCAGTGGATAATTGTGAGGATTATATTGGTGAACACCATCAGAAAACAGAGGATTATAAAGCATAATACCAAAACAAAAGTGTGATTTATGCTTTTGACATATCTGAGGTCAAATTAGCTATTAGAGAATTGAAGAAAGAGAAAGTGTCGGGACCAGATGGGATGTACGTGGAAGTGCTCCAGAGCCTGGAGAACAGTATTACACCATATATTTGCCAATTTTTTAATGAATGCTTGATAATTGGTAAAATAGAATATTGCCGGAAAGAAGCAAATGTGGTTATTTTAAAACAAAGCTAAGAATGAAGATCCATTACAACCAAAATCCTAGAGACCGATTTATTTATTGAACATATTAGGAAAATTACAAAATAAATTACTTCTTAAAAGGATAAATAAATACCGGGTGTGCTTGGTGAGACTAGTAAACAATATGGTTTTCGCAGTTTCTGAGTATGCTATAAATAATGTCATTAATATAGCACACTCCAGTACTAAGAAATACGTAATTGGTGCATTGTTTGATATTGCGGGAGCTTTCGACAACTTATAGTGGCAGGAATTATTTGGAATATTAAAAGGAAAGGAATATCCGAAATGCTTACATAGTTTGTCTAAAAGATTACTGCAAAGATAGTTGACTATATAGATGAAGAAAATATTACTTTGACTAAAGATATAACAAGGGATGTCCTTAAGGATCAATACTCGGTCCCTTGTTTGGGATAGTTTGCCGGAGCCACTACTGGAGTCTTTAATGGAACAATTAGAAATAAAATAAGTCATCGTACACTGTTGATTTAATGATATTGATAGAAACAGCAAGCCATAAAGAGATAGGAGAAGCTAAAATGATAATTGATAAGTTAGAAGCGTGGTGTAAGAAAGTTAAATTAGAGATTGCACTACACGGATCGGCTTATGTGTTACTGAAAGGAAAATTAAAAAGGATCTCGGCAATCAAGATTAATGAGGTTACCATAAAAAGGGAAAAGAAGTTTTAATATTTGGGCATACATCTGGATGAGAAGTTAAATTTTGATATGCACATAGACAGAACTAGACTGAAAACCGGTGACGTTATGATGAAACTGGCTTCCATGACCCAACGAATTTTTAAAATTCCTTTGAAGGCAACGAAATTATATCACATCGCGATAATGACAGGTATCCTTGAATATGGTGCGGGCATATGTGCTCATAAGGCAAAATTAGGGCGGAGTGTTGAACTGTTGAGAACCAGCGTCAAACCCTTCACCTATGAGACATTATTAATGATTTTGGCCATTTTGCCATTGAATTAATAATTTGTGTGTGTGTGAGGGGCAGTGTATTTGCTGCAAAAGAAAGACCGCGGTAAGTATATGAAATCATAGGAAAAGAGCGCATTACCAAATACGAAATTAGGTAGGAATTACTTAGTGAATGGCAGGATGGATGGGAACGAATAGAAGGAGGTAGAAGAACCTATAAGATATATCCGGATATTAGAGAATGATTAAGATTAGAAAATGTACAACCTAGAAGAGAAGGGGTACAATACATAACGGCACATGGTCCCTTTAATACATACTTCAAGAAGATTGGACGATATATGGATGATATCTGTGACACATGTAATTAAAGGCATACACCGGAGCTTGTCTTGTTTGAATGTACTGAATACAATAATATGTTAGAAGAAGGAAGAATATATTTAGTTGGCAAGAGGATATGGAATACTGTGAGGAATGGGAAAGACTTAGAGATACTAGAAGAAATGGTCACAACAGTATCAAGGAAAGTAATGGAGGAATATATGCAGCAGAGGCAGAATCAAGAGGAGAATATGCAACGATTTATGATACAGAATGATGATGATACAATCCCCAGAAGATCACAGAGGCTTCAGCGAAGAGTTAGTAGGACTCTTCATAAGAACCCGAAACTGAAGAACAACAGGAGCAACTTGCAGCAGAAGGAAGCACATTATTGGAAAGAGTAAGAAGAGGATATTGGGTATCTTTGGGGAGAACAGAAGATGCAGAAGAAAAATGGGGAGAAAAAGAAAATCTTCAAAGCCAGGAGTAATACCGAACATGTCTCGTTAGTTTTAATAGATAGAAATAGCATGGCAGGAAAACATTAATTAAAGAACTAATCTCTTCTCCCGGAGACAGTAAGAGAACATTGAATCCCGATAGAGCAGAGATTTGGATACCAACTCATCGTTTTATCAGAGATACAGGTAGTTAGGATCAGCAGTTATAGTTGAGTATTGCAGATGAAATAATAATGGAATAATATAATGGAATTGTAACGACAGATGTTTGTTAGAATATTAAGATGTTATAAGTATATAAAATGTGCTTTTTTGAGGAGTCTACGTTGTTTTCTGCAGAAATTGTAAATAGCAGCTGCTGATATAGGAAATGTTAAATGTTAGCATGTAAAGCTACTGAATTCCACAAGCGTAGGTTAACACGTCAGTAAATACTAGTTTAGCTATTACGAAAATCTGAGACATATGATTGTATGAAAAAGAAACATGTAAAAGAAAGTAGATAAAAGAAATAAAGTCAGTGGACGCTTTGTGTTGGCCTAGCCACTAGATACACAATGGTGATGTAGAATTTCTCTCGCGATTGCATGGAAAGAGTGTGGGAATTTAAGGCCAGTATATAGCGTTCAATTCTTAAACATTTGACTATCATTGTTTACTTTGTACCCCAAAGAAATGTGTAATATAGCTATTTCTGCAAAGGTTTAGCTCGATTAAAATGAAGTAAACAGAAAAAGAAATTTTTGTAAAAATAATTTGTATACCATGTAATAACGATAGAGGGTAGAGAGAGTTATGTGAATGTAACATATCAGATTTTTCCACCACAAACTACCATTCCATTTATCCTCAGCACATGATCAGACATGTGGATGACAGTTTACATAAATCCATCAAGTATTTTGACCAAATTTGTTTAGATATCGTGGAAAACTAATTTGACTATACAGTTGTCTGCAAGATTTCAATGTTGGCGTCTTAAAATGTATTCATTTATTGATTGATTTATTTTAATCCTATGTAAGATAAACTAAATTACCTGGATAAATATTTATTGAGTGTGAAAAGAAATACTTTCATTTTGTGATAATGCCATAAACAGTGTAACCAATGCACTGTAAAAATATTTCAATTCACAATGCTCCTTGAATACTTACCTTATATGTGAAGCAACGTTTCGAAGGGTTTGTTTACTAAAATATTTCATTTCCCATTTATTTTCAAAAGTTTATTAGATTATCGGCGGCGCCGTGGCCGAGTGCTTAGACCGCTCGCCTTTCCCCGAGGCGGCCCGGGTTCAATCCCTGGGACCCGCATGTGGGATTTGTGATGGACGAAGCGGCGTCTGGTCGGGTTTTCTCCGGGTTTTCCGGTTTCCCCCGCCATTCATTCCACGAACTGCTCCATCATCACCATTCCTTTCATCCATTTCACCGTCATTTCGTTTCATCTACTTCCTTCCTCCCATACCAGGCATCGGGCTGATCACCCATCCTGGATATTCTGTCTGATCCACGAGTGTCTGCTCCTCGATGGGCCTCTGACCCCAGACACCCGACTGTAAATCCTGGAGGTTTAAGTACTACATAAGAGGAGATTAAACAGATAATGAATGCATGAATGAATTATTATATTATCAGAATTAATTAAAATTAGTTATCTAGATCTTCTTGAGCGTCGATAGAAGCATAACGTTCTGTTAATCTTAATAAGAAACACGACCCCTATTTGCAGGTATTCTATAAACTGTAGGGTACATAAATCCAGATTTTACAGGGTTAGAGTACCACCTGGTATAGAAACTCCAGTACTTAAGCAAAATAGATCAGTAATTTAAGTTATTATTTTAGTGCAACAGTGTTTAGAAGCAAGGAAATACGTTTTGTGAGAATACGTTGTCTAAATTTAAAAGAAAAATAGTATGAGTATTATATCCTTCATAGTTGATATCTGAAAGTGCAAGCGCGAGAAATAATAATCCTCAATGGAGAAAGACGTTGTTACTTTCCATAAATAAGTGACGGAACTTTCTCTGTAACAACCGAAACATTGGAGAAGTTTGTAAACTTAAGTGAACGCGTGAACGCTTCGCAAGCTCGCAACGAATGGAAAGAGGTGTATTCACTCTCGCTCTTTACCTAGAGTTTATGCATCCATGCTCTGCACAAACATACTTTGAACAATTTTGTCGCTATAAAAACAGCTTTAGTCGCGATCGTTTCACCTACTAATACGCCATGTTAGTATGCAACAGGCCTTACTAAGAGGCTGTGCGTGTGCCATAAATCCAGTTTTCTTTTGCTAAATGAGTTAAAAGTCCAATTTACACTTGTGGTAACTTAAGCGTGAGACGCATATGTTTACATAGCTATAGAAATATGTGCACAGCTTCAGCTAAAGTGCTTGCAGTGTTTATTTATATCATGCTTAAAAATGGAACAAAGTCGCTCAAAGGTCAATATACGCTGGAAAAATTCCCATAAACTAGAAATCTTGTGACACGCTGCGAACGTTGGAAATTTACCTAGTCCTCTCCGTAAACACACGTGTTAGCTCGAGTTATTACCTTCTGCAGCACATAGCTATAGTAGGGATAACAGCATAATTTTTTTGAGAGTTCATATTGAAACAATCTGTTACTCTCACATGACTTTCTCTACTCTTGTACAAACTATTTTTACAAACGCTTATTCTCCATATGCTTCATGTTAATTGAGATATCGATATGTTAATCTTATTGCTAATTTTCTTGCAGAAGCAAGGGGAATTAATAGCTTTAAGCGATAGTCAAATATTTTAAGAGGTGGTTACTATGTGGAGTATTCCATTCTCTTTGCATTACCAGGACAAAAAATGAATAACGCATTCCCATTTGAGAAAAAGTGTAAGTATTGGAAAATTTAAGAGAATAACAAGCAATATCTCGAAAATGGTTCACTCAACAACAAAAAAATGTATATGACATTAATTGTGTATTTTAACGCGATCTACATTTATTGTGCAGTAAAATTTTGTCTATCTCTTATGGTTTACCAGTTATGCAAAAGTCGTTCACAATGAATACTTTTGGAGACATTCCCAGAAAATTCGAGATATACAATTCATTTGCCATAAAAATGTCTTAAACTTATCGTATATTATTCAAACTCGTTAGAGCCATTTTTTAAAAAATTAAAATTTTCGAAAATTTTTCCATGTAAAGGGTAATCTTGAGTGGGGGGAGTTTCTTGAAAACCTTCGTGTCGCATCTCTGGAAGATATGAACCTAAATACCAAGTTTGGTGTTTATCTGACTGTTCAATTCTAAGTTATGCTGTTCACAGACGCACACACACGGACATGTTTCCAAAACTGCTTTATATGCATCAGTGCACCTCAAAACATGTATTTCCTGTGAAATCTCGGTATCGAATTTTTGGGTGGAATGCAATGCTTCCCCTACTTACTACACGTAGTAGAGAAAGTAAAAAGATATTGTGACCTCGATGTTAGAGAAATTATCGTACTTCATCCTAAAATATGATGCCGATATTTCACGGGACAAACCTTTTGGGGTCCCGGAATCCAAAACATGTAAATACATTTTTAGAAAATGTGTGTATTCATGGGTGTCTGAACCGCATAACTCGAAAACTAAATGTCGGATGCATACCAAAGATGAGACAGGGTATTTTTCTTCTTTGTTTCTTATTCAGAAAATCCCAACTCAACTACTCTTTACAAAGAAAATGTTTCGTCGTTTTTAACTATACAAAAATGGATCTAACGATTGTCAGTAACCTGTGTTATAGCATTTGCATGGATTATAATATGCATATCTTGAATAGCCTGTGAAGATCTCTTCAATGTATTGTATTTTGTATAATTTTTGTAGATCTTGTAAACCATAAGATGTGCATAAATTCTTACTAAATAATTTCAAAACATATACATTTGGCAAATAAACATTCCGTGACACTGACCATTTACGAGATATTCGTTTTTATTGGTTTGAACTTCACAATACTTTATATCCTTTTAGATGTTTGATTGAAATTCTTTGATCTCTTGTGGTCATACAAAACGTGAAATTTCAAAGCCAGCATGCAGCTTTGGCCTGCTGTTTTCCACTTGTACTTGCAACTAAATGTGTAATGAAACTATTTCTGGAAACGTTTTTTCAACTAACATGAAGTAGACAGAACAATAATTTTTTTGAGAAGAGATATGTGGGTTGACAATTATACACAGTTGTTTGGAGGCCATGGTAAGACTGATATACTTCTGCTTGTACGCTACATGGCAAAATGTAATTGAATACAACGCAAAATGAGCTCTATGAATCAGCCTGCATAGGAGTAAGAATGTTTTCAAGCCATGTTCTAAATTGTGGTTCTTTTACAAGGATGTAAAAGGTACAATAGCCATAGCCACAGAAATGTTAAGGGATCAAGGGAATGGTAGCAGCGCAGGTAACCTGGTGGTTAAGTAGAATTGCATTGGTGTCACACTATATTAGCGTACTGCCCGATGCAGCCAAGATATAATTATATCGGCGGAGCAGAACTCATGCGATTATGTTAACCTGCGTGCAAACAGAGGGACGACAACGCCACGTTCGCGGAATCAGTCTTGACGCATTCGGCACTACAAATGAGTCGTTAACTCTCTTTGCCGCGATGCAGGAACCATGAAACCTACTCTCAACTTAAAGAACAGTATTGAGAAAGCTCGAAGAGAAGAAAGGAGTTGTGAAGTGCACGATTTGATATCAGGTGCAGTAGAAAGCTTTTATGATCAGAGCGAATATATAACACATGTAAAAACAATAGTAAAAATCTGATGTGTTACACTCGCATGAATTTCTCCACTCTTGTACAAACTATGTTTACAAACGCTTATGCTCCATCTACTTAACGTTAATCGAGTTAAACATTTGCAGACTATCTTATTGCTAATTTTATTGTAGATGTAAGGGGAATATATATTTACAAGGGCAATATAGAAATACAGTAGCCTTTAAGCACATACATATATATCTCTTAATAGCTGGTTGCTATGTGCAGCACCATTCTCTTTGCCACAGATTAATACTCTTTGCATATCCAAAACACAAAAATGAATAACGAATTCCCATTTGAGAAAATAAGTATTGAAAATTTTAAGGGAATAACAAGCAATATTTCGAAAATGGTTCACGCAACAAAAAAAAATGTAAATTACATAAATTGTGTATTTTAACACGATCTAAATTTTTTGTGTAGTAAAAGCTTATCTATCTCTTATGGTTTACCAGTTATGCAAAAGTCGTTCACAATGAAGAATACTTTTGGAGACATTCCCAGAAAATTCGAGATATACATTTTATTTGTCACAAAAATATCTTAAACATACGATATTTTAATCAAAATAGTTAGTCATTTTTCAGAAATATAATTTTTCGAAAAATGTTCCATGTAAAGGGTAATCTGGGGTGGAGGGATTTTCTTGAAAACCTTCGTGTCGCATCTCTGGAAGATACTGAACCTAAATACTAAGTTTGGTGTTTATCCGACTGTTCGTTTCTGAGTTATGCTGTTCAAAGCCACACAGACAGACACACACAGCCACACGGACATGTTTCCAAAAATGCTTTTTTTGGATTCAGGGGGTCTCAAAACATATATTTCCGGTGAAATTACGGTATCGAATTTTTGGGTGGAATACAATACTTCCCCTACTTACTTTACGTAGTAGAGAAAGTAAAAATATCAAATCCAGTAAAGGGAAAAATTTATCATTATCCCATAACCGACAAAGATGGTCACGAACAAGCAGTACATATAACACCACGAACAGTACATTATATATGAGTTGCAGAAACACCGTCAAATGAAGTCTAAATCGCCATATCACTTCTCTTTTTAGTTTGTTTTAATGGAATGACACTTGAAAACTATTTTATTACTCTATTTGTTTTACTTCGCTTTAACTACAGGGTCATATTGCGACGAATCTGATTAATGGATAACTCTTCTGCTTCGTGCCGTGCATATGGCATTAGGGTGCCGTGCAGTCTAACCGCTGCTTTTATATAGAAAGGCGGACAGTTAGGCTTCTAGGTCTCATCCCTGTAACCACTTGCTTCGTCGTGTCCACAGAGGGACCCTAGCGCATAGCAGCCGAATCTTCTGCTTCGTGCCGTGCAGATGGCATTAGGGTGCCGTCCAGTCTATCTGCTTTCATTGCCTGTGAATAGATGGCACAGCATTCGCTATTATCACCTATTTTCATGTTATTATTGTTTTAGACTTAACGTGGAACTTTGGATCATGGTATTAAATATCCAATCCGGTATTTACCTTAGCGGCAGAGAGAAACCACGAATAAACTTCAGTCAGATTGGTCAGCCCACGGGATTTGAACCCGTGACCTCCCGCATGCGGGCGACAGGCGTTACCGCCTGAGCCATCCTGCTAGGTTCTTGAAAAACTTGTGTTCTAAATTTCAATTATTTTCTAACGCAATTCCCTTCACAGAAAGTGTCCAATTATTTTAAACTTGGACACTCAATCAGGGGAAGTTTTGCAGGCAGTGCCTATCGGCAGTATAGTGGATGAATGTCCAAATAAACGCGCTGCACTATAAGACCATTAGGTGTTAAATTTGTCCTCTAGTGCTACACGAATGCGTAGTCAAGGATCGAAAATATGATATTATTCATGATTTACATGGATATATCTGAGATAGAACTTTTTCAAAGAATTGTATTTCTGTAAAGTAATAACTTTTAGTAAGAATTACTTTAAAACAACTTAAATTTATAAGATAAGTCAAATTTTCAGTCGTAACTCAAATCTTTGTATGCTAATAGTTCCAACTTCTTCTATCATTCCCATCAATTAGTACAAAAATAAAAGCCAATGCAGAGTTGACAATTTCTACTTTTGGTAGTTAATGGTTGTTTCACACAAACCTGAGTATAGGACATGGTTGGAAAGATAGAATCAAACGAGTCTGCTGGGAAGTTGCTATAGTAGCGCAGCCCTTAGAGCAACTGGACGGGAACCGGAAGTTCCTAGGTTCAAACCCGGTTATGGCTTTGAATTTTTCAGTCTAAGTCTACCATACTTTTAGTTTTTTGTCGTTGCCTACTAATGTTTAGGAACATTAGGCAAGAACTACGAGGTAAGCGCTTGTTAAGACATCAATATCTGAAGCATAAGTTGGCAACAACAGCACGGCACGTCAGGATATTTGCTGGTGTCAACAAACGGAAATTATGTGTTGTCTCAGCAGGGCATACATCCCGTGGGAAACCACAGATGCAACACTACTGTGTCAACGTGAAGCCACCATCTGCAGCGGCATTCATCGTCTGTCTAGCACTACACACCTACTCTTATTTATCATAAATCGCGTTGTAGATTCTTCTTTGAATGTGCCTCTTAGTTTTGCCGGAAAAAGCGTTTAACTCTTAAACAGACGCGCGTTGCTTTATGAGCGCTATCAGCGGATTTTCTGACACTCAACGAAAACGGGATTCAGAGGCGTACCTCTATTGTGAACATCTGATACGTTTCTTTTTATTAAATATACCGAGCGGTAAGGATATAAATATTATCGTATAAATCGCAGAGAGAATGAGGGCAACGGGGACGGTAAAGATAAGAGTTTTCTCCTAAGATAGGTGTGAAAGTTCATGCTGGAAGGATACTGCTACTATAAAATTGAAAGCGGGATGACTTTCTAAAAATCGGACAGTTTACAATCTTTATTTACAACCATAACAAAAAAATCTGATGTGTTACACTCACATGACTTTCTCTACTCTTGTAGAACTATTTTTACAAACGCTTATTCTCCATATGCTTCATGTTAATCGAGATGTCAATCTTATTGCTAATTTTCTTATAGACGCAAGGGGAATTGGTAGGTTTTAAGCGACAGTCAAATCTTTTAAGCGCTGGTTGCTATGTGGCGCATTCCCTTCTCTTTGTATGTCCAGTACATAAAAAAGTGAATAACGAATTTGGGAAAAAGTATAAGTATTGAAAATTTAAGCGAATAACAGGCAATATCTTGAAAATGGTTCACTGAACAACAAAAATGTATATGACATAAACTGTGTATTTTAACGCGATCTACATTTTTTGTGTAGTAAAATTTTGTCTATCTCTTATGGTTTACCAGTTATGCAAAAGTCATTCACAATGAAGAATACTTTTGGAAACATTCCCAGAAAATTCGAGATATGCATTTCACTTGTCATGAAAATATCTTAAACATATAATATATTCAAAATCGTTAGAGCCATTTTTGAGAAAATTAAAATTTTCGAAAAATGTTCCATGTAAAGGGTAATCTGGGGTGAGGGATTTTCTTGAAAACCTTCGTGTCACATCTCTGGAAGATACTGAACCTAAATACCAAGACAGACACACACAGGGACATGTTTCAAAAAATGCTTTTTTTTTATTTAGGGGGTCTCAAAACATGTATTTCTGGTGAAATCTCGATATCGAATTTTTGGGTGGAATACAATACTTCCCCTACTTACTATACGTAGTAGAGAAAGTAACAAAGCCTAGTTAAACAGTTTCCCGTGCGCGAAGCGCAGACTTTCAAATTCAGTGTCTTAAACAGGAACTACCTCTTTAAATACTTATTAAACTGTTTATGCTCAGTATGGGCTCTAAAATTAAATCTGGCAATATATTTTCATTGCAACTTCGAAAAAGGTTTTCATTTTTTTTTATTTAGTTCTATTTATTTGGTCTTATCGGCGGCCTTTCGTTTGAAACTTATTGCCTATTGGCAATGGTGTTAACTCGTTTAACTCTTGTCCTTGGGTTTCTTGCACTTTTTTGATTTTTAATCATTAGATCATACACACATTCACACTCTCATTCATACTTCCAGACTCTGGGGAGGATAAGAAATAATCCTGGCTAGAGATTCCTGCCGGGAATCGAACCCGACACCCCTCGCACAATTCGCAGGTACTCTACCGTCTGAGCTACGGGGCCAGGCCAACTTTTTGTCGTAAGCTTTATTGTGGTTTGTAATTCAAATCATGTACGCGACTTGCGGAATGTGGTATTCTTTTACACTCATGATGAAAATATTTCCATTCATAAAAGTCTCTCACAAAGACCACAAACTGCGTAAATAATTATTCTCCAATTACTGCAATGTGGGAATGAAGTTAAGTTTTGATTGTGGTATTTAATTGCCAAGACGCCTTTTTTCGTACATTCCCAAAACATTTAATGATTAACAAATCGGCTGAAACTAAACTAGGTATCCACGCCTTTTACATTCTCTCCCATGCTGTAGAGAAATATAGGATCATTATAAATTAGTTATACAAAAAGTAACTTAAATTGTGGGGAAAGTATAAATCATATTTAATTGAATAATTAAATAAACATATCAGTACAACCTCAAGCTTCAGGTAAAAGTAACACCAAAGTTTAATATGACTTCCATTGTATCACTGCATAACTCTAATTCATAAACGAGTCCGTCCCGAATTCTATGGAACATAGCACGGTTAATGGTTGCTACTGCTTCTCCTATACAAACTCGCAATTTGTTTAGATTTGGTGCTGAATTTACTTTGAGTAGACGTGCCTGATCGCAATTCGTGAAACCGAGGACAACAATGAGCGCTCTCCGCATTTGTATACGCCTCATGCCGACTGATCGTAACGAGATCATTATCGCACCATAGCGTGCTGCACCGCATTCTAACGTACTCTAGTAAGCATATAGCAAACTTGAGAATATAACAGAATATGGTAATGTATCCGACCTTGTCACTACCCCCGTTTCAACAGCAATTCAACATTACTTTGTATAACTAAAATATGATGAGCCTGTATTTCATTCAACCTAAAATCTTTATCCCGACATTTCTTCGGAAAAACGCAATCTGGGATCTACTGAACATGGAACAATTTTTTTTAGCAAAACCTCTGTGTGTGTGTGTGTGTTAAAAATTAAAATTATCAAATTTCATACCTGATTCAAGATATTATTAAGAATGAAAGGTGACAACTTTCAGTAAATTCAATCCGATTTAAATTAAAAATCCTATGTATTACATTTGCATGAATTTCTCCAATCACTCTTCTTCAAACTATATTCACAAACTCCAATTCTATCTACGTTTTGTTAATCGAGATAAACCTTCATTAGACATTTAAACGTTTCATTGTTGACATATACTGTAGAAGTACGAGACAGTTGGTCAAAGCGATAATGGGTTTTTTGAAGAGCGTGCCGTTATGTGATAGCTTTGAAAATCAACATTCCTTGCACGAGAAAAATCGAATAATGACTTACCACTTGAAAAACCCATATTTGAAAAACCAATATTTGAAGATTCAAATTAACAACAAATACCCCCTTGGAAATCTTAACGCTAAAGAAAATCGTATTGGATATAATGTGAGCTTTAAGGAGATCTATATTTTTTCGTAGTAAGAACTTGTCCATCTCTTGCGGTTTACCTATTAGTCATTCCGAAGGACTTGATAGGCAGTTCGTAAAACATTTAACATACGCATTTACTGATTCAAATATCTTAAACATACAGTATTTTAATCAAAATCGTTAGTCTTTTTTGGTAAAATGAAAAATAACGAAAAATGTTCCATGTATTGGGTGCTTTTGGGTGGGAGATTTTCTTGGAAATCTTCCTGATGCATCTTGGAAGGTGCTGTACTTAACTACCAAGTTTGGTATTTAACTAGCTTTTCTTGAGTTAAGCTGTTAACAGACAGACACACGGACTTTTTTCTAAAAATGTTTTCCTTTTTGGAATCAGGAAGCCTTAAAAAGTATACTTCGGGGAAATCTGGATGGAATCCAATATTTCCCCTACTCATTATAGCTAAGTAGTGTAGTAAGTCAAAATGTATGTAATATTTGACAAAATAAATTCTTAATTTTTTTACTCTAGTAAAAAGTATTATATTTACCCTGTATTTCTTGTTTTAATAAACCGGCGCAATTCACCGTGTAGGTTACACGAATTGAAATAAAGTGACACTATTTTTAATTCAGAATACCTCTCAATTACGAATTGTAATGAAACCTTTAATTAAGTATGAACATTTAGTATATAGAATTATACTCTTTGTATATGTCTTCCAAAACCGAGCGGCTATATAAGTTTTTCACGCATTCTTTTTCAACCGAAAGTTTTAAAGTTTCTGATAGAGTTATCATTAATTATCACCTTAATTTTTCTCTTTTTGAAGCATGAAAGAACTGTAAGAAAACAAGGAATCAAGAGGGAACACAAATCCATAATATTCGAGGTTAAATCCAAAGATAGTATAGAAAAAATCTGATGTGTTACACTCACATGACTTTCTCTACTCTTGTGCAAACTATTTACACAAACGCTTATTCTCCATCTACTTCATGTTAATCGAGATAAACATTTGCAGAGTCTATCTTATTGCTAATTTTCTTGTAGATGTAAGGGGAATATATATTTACAAGGGCAATTTGGAAGTACAGTAGCCTTTAAGCACATACATATCTCTTAATAGCTGGTTGCTAGGTGCAGCACTTTCCCACAGATTAATACTCTTTGCATATTGTGGCATGTGCACAGATTATAGTAATAGTAATACGTCCTCTGGTTACCCAAGTCGAAGGCTGGCAGTTTACCTGAGGAGGGGCGATTGAGGGGAAGCAGTCTCATTGGTGGGGACATGGCGTTAGTGACGCCAAGCTTAGCGGGGTTTTCTGAGCATTCTGTGACTAGTGTTCGCGAGAGTTAGACGGATACTGCGACATGGCGTCCTCGCCCGGCAGACACATGGGGTAAGAAATTGTTAAATAAATCTATTAGTCATCCTTTATCTCAACTTTTATTATGGTAGAATAGAATCCTTCCCTCTCCCTTCAGCCAGGAATTATGTTAGTGTATTTATGTTGTGAATCTAACTTTAGCTGCGCCCCTTGTCGATACCTCGAGTTTAAAGTTCTTTGTTTGTTCAACGATCCCTCTCATAAGCGAGTTGCACTCCTCTGAAGTTAAGTAATTATAAATTATTGAGGTACACGACAAATTGGTGTGAGGCGCCGAGCAATTGGTTTGATTTGTTTTGAGATTTTAAGTGCAAAATTTTTTTTCCCTCCAAATTTAACGGTTTGTTCTCCACGTGGTCGTGAAAAATGTAAAGTTCTTTCTGGCTAAAGGATAAGGATTTTTATACTTTAATTTGTGATTCTCTTCTTCTAAATTTTGTTTCCATCATTTCTGAAAGTCTGGTGTCGAAATTTCAATTTTGAGTTCATTTTTGCATTTTTTTCCATTGTCTGCCGGCGTGACGCTAAAACTGCTACTCCATTTTCCCCTTGTTTTGGCTTCATTTCCTTTAAATTATATCACTGTGTTCCGTTCTTCGTGCTGGTTATTTTCCAAAAAATGTTTTTGTGAAAGTTGAGAAGAAACGAGCGATATAGTTGTAGTTTCAAAATGTGCTCGTCACGTGTTGGCTATCTGTTTGCAAATCTTGTTTTTTGTGCTTATTAGCAGTGGTTTGGAAATGTATAACTTTATATTCCAGTGATTGTGATTTCTAGCTATTTACTGCACTTTTCTGGGTCATTTTTCGTGTAACTTTTATGTACGCACGTGTGTTGTGTAATTCCCGCGTGGTCATGCATTTCAGCAATAATTTTAGCTTGTGAAACCAGTCTTCCTCAGCACGTGTTTTGGCGCGTTTCTTTGCGTGTGCATATCAGATTATATACATTTGATTTAAGAAAAAAAAAGAGAAGTTTTGTGTGCTAGTTTAAATTACAAGTCTGTATTCTGCTCCTTTTTGAGAATATTAGCGGTGGTCACAGTAAGTGTGACGTAGTTTTTTTTTAACTTCCAGTTCGAGGTTTCTCACTGAAGCTATCATTTTGTTTTCTTCCATGTGTTCATTCTGATTAAAAATCTTGGTATTGTGTCCAAGTGGCTTGTGTAGCCGTGTGTTAGTATAATTTTCTGATATTTCGCCGCGGGCGCTTAATTGTGTTCTTTCTGCAACTGTTTTATTTGGCTATGTTCTACTCTTGCTACTTACATTCATGTGATGCTATAAGTGTTTAGTTTGGTGTAATCTGTTTGCTTGGTCCTACGGTTTGTTTATTGGTTGCGTTATCTTTTGTGCTGCAATCATGCCTAAGCGACGTACTGCACAGAAATCTGATATAGTAATTGCTCCTGTTAGCGAGCCCAGTGAAGTAGACTCTTTATCCAGTGTTAGTACGCCTGTTGTTACGCAGTTGTCAGTGATGGCTAATCCGCCTGTCGTGGCCCATGCCCCGCAACCAGCTGTCTGCCGCCCGGTCATTGACCCCTCGTACTTTGAGAATTCCAGTAGGATGTCGGCACATGAATTTCTGCAGAACTTTGAAATGGTCGCTGCTGCTAATGGCTGGTCAGAGGAAATGAAATTGAAATGCTTTCCATGCTATTTACGAGATACTGCTGCATCATGGTTTTAAACTTTTCGCCATCGGCACCCTCACCATGTTTGGATTTTCTTGTCTACACAATTTTTAAATGCATTTCAGATAACAAACCAGAGTGATATTCTGGAAATGAAACTCAGACAGCGGGTACAGTTGGATGATGAACCTGTTATTAGTTACATCTATGACGTACTATCTTTATGTGACCAAGTCAACCCAGCTATGTTGCAGTTGGAACAAATTAAACATTTGCTTAAAGGTCTTAGACCTCTGTATGTACAAGCTTTATTGCCATTAAACCCTCAAACTGCTGATGAGGTGATACAAATCATTCGACGAGTGGACAAAGCACAGTTTTACATGCAGAACCGTGAACATCTAGTGTCTGCTCAATCTCAGGCTGCAGTGGTTACGCCACCCTCTGGTCTATTTAATACTGCATCTGTTCCTGCTGTTACTTTACCAGCTTCTCCTCAGCCTTCTCAGGCTTCTTCTCTTGTGGACGTACCTATCGATCCTATGCATCAGCTGATTGATCGTGTGGAACAGTTATGTAACAGAGTTAACCAGTTTCAGTTACCATCTTCAGAGAGAACTTCCCAGCATTCACAGCTTCCACGGTCAGCTGACTTCAACCGGAGGGACCCACCCGTCACCTGCTATAGATGCAACAGGCAGGGCCACCTGGCTCGCTTTTGCCGGAGCCGCCTCCCGCAGTCAAAAAACGACTGGCGCCGAGCCTCGCGCGACGAGACGTAGCAGCAGCAGCAGCAGCAGCAGCAGCAGCAGCAGCAGCAGCAGCAGCAGCAGCAGCACCACCACCACCACCACCACCACCACCACCACCACCACCAGCACCAGCACCAGCACCAGCACCAGCACCAGCAGCACCACCACCACCACCACCACCACCACCACCACCACCACCCACCAGCATGGCTGCACCTCAACGGGACATAGCTACACCTCAACGGGATGTGTCTGCATTATCAGGTCAGATATTGCAAGTTCCTGGTCGTATTGCCCAGACAGAGCTCTCCATCTTGCTCGATACAGGAAGCGCAGTGAGTATTGTGAATGCTGCACATGTTATTGATCATTCTACACTAAAACCTATAGAGATGATGCTCCGCACTGCAGGAAACAAGTTACTTGATGCGCCTTACCACACTGTGTTAGATTTCCATATTAATGATGTTCTTTTTCAGGAGGATGTACTAGTTGTGAAAGAGTTGTCCCATGATTTGATTTTAGGCAATGACTTTTTGCAGACCCATGATGTTATAATTGATTATGCACATAATCTGATAACCTTGAAATCTTCTAAGAATGATGCATTCAGTATACCAATAACTCTCACACAAGGACCTTTTGTTGATATGGCAGTAAACCCTCTCCTAGATGATGATTGTACAGATTCTGGTGTTAAAATGGCAGTTATGCATGATGTTAAAATTCCACCTCTGTCTACATGCTATATCTCCGTTAAGCCTTTGTCAGCCATTAGTAATGAGGTTATGTTTGAACCTGCTCTCAACATAATGCAAAAGAAGAATCTTTCTATTCCACCGTTATTGTGTCGTTCTACCTCTGAACTTACTATTCCAGTGCATAATAATACTTCAGTTCCACAAACATTGTTTGCAAATACAGTCTTAGCTAAAGCGTATGATGTTGCACTTGTTCAGAGTAATTCTGTTTTGTCATCCGATGTTACTCCTCTGCCAGCTCCAAATTGTAATTTTAATGTTAATGGTAAACTCTTGGAAACCCAGAAGGCTGACTTACATGCTTTGTTATTGAAATATAGTGATCTTTTTGCCACAACATTACAAGAACTTGGTACTACTGATGTTGCAGAATTTGATATCAAAGTAAATGATCCTAAGCCAATTAAGCAAAGACCATATAGAGTTCCCCATAAACAAAAAGAAATTATTGCTGAGCAAGTTAAAGAGGTGCAAGATGCTGGCATTATCAAGGAATCACAGTCCTCCTGGGCTTCTCCTGTAGTACTTGTCAAAAAGAAAGATGGCTCAATGAGATTTTGTGTCGACTTTCGAAAATTGAATGCTGTTACAGAGACCACCTCTTTCCCTTTACCATTGATAGATGATTTGTTAAGTTATTTGGGGGAGGCTAAATGGTTTGTCTCATTAGATTTACTATCAGCATACTTTCAGGTACCTATTGCAGAGGATAGCCAGAAGTACACCTCTTTTGTCACTTTTCAAGGTCAATATCAATTTACACGCTTGAGTTTTGGGTTGGCAAATGCCCCTAGGTTTTTCAGTTATATCGCAGACAAGTTGTTAGGCGATTTGAATTTTAAAAAGGCTATTGCATATCTGGATGACATTGTTGTGTTTGCTAAAACCTTTGAGGAGTTGTTGCAAAATCTTGAGGCTGTTTATCAACGTCTGGATCACCACAAGTTTAAACTTAAACCAGAAAAATGTTTCTTCGCCATGCAAAAGATAAAACTTTTAGGCTTTGAAGTTTCTAAAGATGGCATTTCACCTGATTCTGACAAAGTTGTTTCCATTCAAAATTTGCCTCGTCCTAAGAATGTTCGAGATGTGAGAAAAGTTTTAGGATTGTTTAATTTTTACAGGAAATTCATCAAGGATTATGCTAATATTGCTCAACCTCTAATTCAGTTGACTAGGAAGAATCAAAGTTTTATTTGGGGATCTGATCAGCAAACTGCATTTCAAAATTTGAAAGACTTATTAGTTTCGGCCCCTGTCTTAGCTCACTATACTCCTGGTGCTTATACAGAACTACACTCTGATGCCAGTGGATTAGGGGTTGCCTCGATGTTGTATCAGAAGATTGATAATGTGTTGAAACCAGTGGGCTATGCTTCGAGGACACTATCTAAATGTGAACGTAATTACAGTGTTCCTGAGTTGGAATTGTTGGCCATCTTGTTTGGACTTACCCACTTCCGCAGTTTTGTTTATGACTACAAGGTTCATATTGTATCTGATCATCACTCTCTTTGTTATCTAAATAATTTGAAAGATTTGACTGGGCGTTTGGCACGATGGAGTTTGAAATTGCAAGAGTTTGATTATACCATTTCTTATAAGTCTGGCAAGAAACATCATGATGCTGATACTCTATCGAGATTTCCTGTGTTACAACCTACAGAAAGTGATCTTGAACAGCTTGATGAACTCCCCACATGTTTGCTGTCATCAGTTGAAGTTGCTGACCATCAGAAGAAAGATACTGGGTTACTGGAGCTTATTAATGCTCTCCATGATCCTCCGTCGGCCCCTGCTAAGCTTCAGAGACAAGTTTCCAACTACACCCTCAAATCAGGTGTTCTTTATCGTAAAAATGCTGGCTCCACTGGCCCTCTCCATCTGCTGGTTATTCCAGAAGCTCTAAAACATGAAATTCTTTCTTCATGTCATGATGATCCTCTTTCAGGCCACTTAGGATTCTCGAAAACATTTGCCAAAATTCACTCCAGGTATTACTGGGTTGGTATGAAGAAAGATATTGAACATTTTGTCCGAACCTGTCCCAGCTGTCAAACAAGAAAGGGACCGAAGAATCAGAAACCAGCAGGCTTATTACAACCAATTCCGGTTACATCTGTAGGCGAGCGGTGGGGTATTGATTTGCTTGGGCCTCTCCCACGCTCCAATTCTGGACACAAGTATGTTGTCGTTGCGACCGAGTATGCTTCTCGCTGGGTCGAGTCTGCGTCGCTTTCTTCAGCAACAATCCCTCAAGTTGCTAAATTTATTTTGCATAACATCATCTGTAAGCATGGAGCCCCTGCTGCCTTATTATCTGATCGTGGCTCAGTTTTCTTAAGTGAGGTGACACAAGAATTGTTGAGATCTTTATCAGTGTCTTCTAATTTCACCAGTGCTTATCATCCAGCTTGCAACGGACTTACTGAAAGATTTAACCAAACCCTCTTAAATATGCTCAGCCATTTTGTGGATAATAATCAGAAAAATTGGGACTCAATATTGCCCTATGTCATCTTTTCATATAACTCGAGTGTTCAAGAGTCTACTAAATTTTCACCCTTTTTCTTGATATATGGTCGAGAACCTTCATTACCTAACCAGGTTCAGCTACAAGCTACGTCTAATGACCTTTTTGTGAGACAGACATTGCAAGAGCTTCAAAAGGCACGAGAGGTTGCTGTTGCTAATATTACAAAGCAGCAGGTGAAGCAAAAAGAAGCATTTGATGCTAAACATCGAGATGTGGTTTATAATGTGGGTCAATTAGTTAAAGTTTTCACTCCCATTAGGAAGAAAGGTAAATGTACAAAGTTGTTACATAGATATTTTGGTCCTTTTGAAATTATCCGACAGATCACTCCTGTTACCTACCTTGTTGGTCGACCTCATGCTCCCCGTACCAAACTTCAGAGTGTTCATGTGTCACGCCTTTACCCTTACTATGATCCTGTGGGTCCTTATAGGCTGTAAAGTCTGAGTTTCTGATGCTTAATTAAGCCTTACTTTTCAGGAATATGTGATATGAATGTCTCTGCTAAATTAAAAGTGTGTTATTCTGGTGGGTGTAATTTAAATTTTGAATTGTGTTTTGGTAACTGCAAATCATTTGTTTTGTTTGTTGTATTATGCTGCAGGAATGTGTTTCAGGTGTACTATATGCTTAATTGAGCTTTCATTTTCAGGAATGTTATGTGAAAATATTGTTTTGAGTAATGATGTGATGTTGTTTTGTTGCATTCGATTTGATTTGATATGATATGATTTGATTTTGACTCGATTTGATTTTGGGTTCCATAATGATGCTGTGATATTTATTTGCAGAAAATTGTTGCATGAATAGTGTTTGTATGTATGTGTGTATTTGAGGTTATGTGATATAGGTGAGATTTGCCTCGGTGGGAGTGCCAAAGAGTAACCCCGATGGCGTAGTGTGAGGTTATGTGAGAAATAAGAGTTGAGATTTGCCTCGGTGGAAGTGCCAAAGAGTAACCCCGACGGTGTTGATGTGAGATGAGGAGAGATGAGACGAGATGTCAGCTTCGGTGGAAGTGCCACAGTGTAACCCCGACAGTTGTTGTATCATTTCAGAGATTTTGCTTATTGGTGTTGCTGTAACGTGCCCAGTATAGCGTGTGTGATGAATTCACACGAGAGATTATATAGATGGAAGTGAATGTAATGAAAATAATTTTTTTTTCTCTGTTTATGCAACAAGTTTATTACCATCTTAGATAGCAAATGTTAATACCATCTGTTTTCCAGCTTAAATTTTCATTTTGAGGATGTAGATGCAACATTATAGTGTCATGTTATTTGTGTAATTCCTGAATTGTTAATGTGATTTCTTGAAGGTTATGCCTATGTCAAATGTTTTGAATTTACAGCATGTTAAATGAGACACGTAAGTGCAGATGTTTTGTTTTGGAGAGAAAATTGAAAATGATGATGCTTGAAGTAATGATCGAGATTGCACTATTACTGCTGATGATGTTCATGATGATTATGATTGAGTTGATGCTCATACTGCGATGAGAAAGATAATGATGTGGACAAGAAGTTGTATTGGTGACAAGAGTAGGACACTAGTAGTTGAAAGCATGTCACGTGGCGTAGTTTAGAAATGTATTGTGGATGTAGCTTCTAGTGATGCATATACTAGTTTGAGTAGATAGTTAAGTCAGTGTTGTGTGTAATTTGGGGCCATGGTCAGTGTGAATGAGTTCATTTCATCGTCATGTGTGATTGTCTTGTAAGTGCACTTTCTTTCTTTTGTTTGTGATACCAGCTGGTTATTGAGATGTAATATTGGGATCCCAAAACAAGGTTATGTTTCATTTCTGTCATGTTCATGTATTTTGATTCTGTTTTACTGTTATTTGGATTGTAAAGCATTGTAAGTTACACTTTGGATGGCAACTCTGTAAAATTTCTTTCTTATGCCAATTTGTACTAATTTTTTTTTCTCTTTCTTTGCCCCATGTCATAAGAATTTTTTTAGTGTACATGTTTCAAACTTTAAAATCTTTAATTGTAAATGACATACCCTTCTTTTATGTGTGATTCTTTGTGGGAGCATCCTGTTTATTGTGTGGTGGTTTTGTTTTAGTCTTTCGCTGTGGCAGAGAGCGAGAAAGTGCATCAGCATCCCCAGGGCACACCAGAAGTCCAGAAACACCACAGGGAAGCTGTCGGGCAGCCACTACACTGCCGTGGCATAAGGAGCCACCATGTCGGGGGGCAGTCCAAGCCAGCGACTGCCCACCCTGTTGTCACCACCAGAGACCTGCGGTGCTAATTCTACACCAGGACAAATCGTCGTTGTGGGCACTGTCTAAACCCACCCACAAACAGTTACGGCAGACCATCACCCTTTTGCGCAGTGTAGTGTGCCTGTGAACTAAGGCAGCGTGGTGTGTGCGTGTGCGGGATGCTAAAGCTAAGTGCATTAACAATACTAAGTCGACAGCACTTACGTCGCTCGTCTCTCCACATCACCCAGCACCATTGTTTCGTCGGCTGGGTGCTTACCACACACATGTCTATTGTTATATTTTACTTCACACATCTGTATGTCATTTTTGGTATGTCTTGTTTTTTTTCATGTTTATTGTATTTATTTCTTTCTGTCGACGAGGACGTCGACTTCGGTGGCCAGGGGGAGATGTGGCATGTGCACAGATTATAGTAATAGTAATACGTCCTCTGGTTACCCAAGTCGAAGGTTGGCAGTTTATCTGAGGAGGGGCGATTGAGGGGAAACAGTCTCATTGGTGGGGATATGGCGTTAGTGACGCCAAGCTTAGCGGGGTTTTCTGAGCATTCTGTGACTAGTGTTCGCGAGAGTTAGACGGATACTGCGACATGGCGTCCTCGCCCGGCAGACACATGGGGTAAGAAATTGTTAAATAAATCTATTAGTCATCCTTTATCTCAACTTTTATTATGGTAGAATAGAATCCTTGCCTCTCCCTTCAGCCAGGAATTATGTTAGTGTAATTATGTTGTGAATCTAACTTTAGCTGCGCCCCTTGTCGATACCTCGAGTTTAAAGTTCTTTGTTTGTTCAACGATCCCTCTCATAAGCGAGTTGCCCTCCTCTGAAGTTAAGTAATTATAAATTATTGAGGTACACGACAATATCCAAGACAAAGAAATGAATAAAGAATTCCCATTTGAGGAAATAAGTATTGAAAAATTTAAGGGAATAACAAGCAATATCTCGAAAATGGTTCACTCAACAAAATAAGTATATGACATAAATTGTGTATTTTAACGCGCTCTACATTTTTTGTGTAGTAAAAGTTTGTCTATCTCTTATGGCTTACCAGTTATGCAAAAGTCGTTCACAATGAAGAATACTTTTGGAGACATTCCCAGAAAATTCCAGATATGCATTTCATTTGTCATGAAAATATCTTAAACATATGATATTTTAATCAAAATCGTTAGGGCCATTTTGAGAAATTAAAATTTTCGAAAAATCTTCCATGTAAAGGGTAATCTGGGGTGAGGGGATTTTCTTGAAAACCTTCGCGTCGCATCCTTGGAAGATACTGAACCTAAATACCAAGTTTGGTGTTTATCCGGCTGTTCGTTTCCGAGTTATGCAGTTCACAGACACACACACACGGACATGTTTCCAAAAATGCTTTTTTGGATTCAGGGGGTCTCAAAACATGTATTTCCGGTGAAATCTCGGTATCGAATTTTTGGGTGGAATACAATACTTCCCATACTTACTGTACGTAGTAGAGAAAGTAAAAAATACGAAATAAACTTAAATGCTAACATCTAAATACATCCTCTTTAACTCTCCTAAACTAACACCTGATATCACCTTATTTTTCTGTCTTATAGATTTCTTTGAAAAATATTCTCATTGGTATAAAGAGAGTTTTCACCGTAAGCATCATCAACATCATCAGCAACAACAGCAACACCTAATTGCTTGCTGTAGCTGGATTCCCAACTAAGAAGGAAGAGCGCAGTACTGGTAAAGCGTTTTCAATTCTGGCCTCGACGAGTAGTCTACTTTCAATAATGATTGCAAAACGGGGATGAGGATGAGGAATATGCATTTTATCACTGGAAACAGGAGTAAACGGAAGAAATATACACGATGCTTCCTGCACTTCTTGTTTTTCTCATTGTGTCTTTGGAGCATAGTAGAAATTTATGTTTCAGCAAGGCGTTTTATTTCCCATATAATTTTAATTGGAAGGTGCTACGTACATGTTCCCAAGACACAATAAACTAGAAATTCCTCCCGCTCCATTGAGCGATAACTCGTGCAGCTCAAGCCTACCATTTGGCCGATGCACGAGCTATACGAAGTGTAAAAGTTTGTATTCAGTTTCAACATGGAAATACTGACACAGTCAATGGCATTCCTTAGCAATACACATATACTTATTCCCGTAATATAATGTAAACAGCATTGGTGGAAATACTAAAAATCTGATGTATTACATTCGCATACTGCCCATTCTTGTGAAACTATCATGCAAAAGCTTCTAATTCTTGTTAATCGAGCTAAGCTTGCGTTATACATGTTGTAGATATAAAAAACCTGATGTGTGGCACTCACATGACTTTCCCTACTCTTGTACAAATTATTTTTACAAACTTTTATTCTTCATCTTGGCGGCGCCGTGGCCGAGTGGTTAGATCGCTCGCCTCCCACCGAGGCGGCCAGGGACCTGCATGTGGGATTTGTGGTGTACGAAGCGGCGTCTGGGCGGGTTTATCTCCGGGTTCTCCGGTTTCCCCCGCCATTCTTTCCACCAACTGCTCCATCATCATCTTTCCTTTCTTCCATTTCACCAACATTTCGTTTCATCTACTTCCTTCATCCCATACCAGGCATCGGGCTGATCACCCATCCTGGATGCTCTGTCTGATCCATGAGTGTCTGTTCCTCGACGGGGCTCTTATCCCAGGCACCCGCTTGTAAGTCCTGGGGGGTGTAAGTCCTACATAAGAGGAGGGTAAACAGATAATGAATGAATATTCTTCATCTTCTTCATATTAATCGAGATAAACAACTTATTGCTAATTTTCTTGTAGGTCCAAGGAGAATATGGTCAAATCTTTCAAGAGCTGGTTGCTATGTGGAGCGTTCCATTCTCTTTGCCTGTTCAGAACATTAACCCCCCCCCCCGAAAAGAAATAACTAATTCCCATTTGAGAAAAGATATATGTATTGGAAAATTCAAACAAATAACAACGAATATCTCGGAAATGAGTCACCTGGCAAAAAAATGTAATATGAACAATTTCGTTTTAACGATATCTACATTAGTTGTGTAGTAAAATTTTGTCTAACTTACTGTTTACGAGTTATATGAAAGTCATTGAGAATAAAGAGGAATTTTGGCGACATTCCCAGAAAATTCAAGATATACCTTTCATTTGCTATGAACATATCTTAAACATATGATATTTTAATAAAAATCGTTAGAGCCATCTTGAGAAAATCAAAATTTTCGAAAAATGTTCCATGTAAAAGGTTGTCTGGAGTGAGGGGATTTTCTTTAAAATCTTCATGTCGTATTCTTGGGAGAAACTAAACTCAAATACCAAATTTGGCATTTATCCGACTTTTCATTTTTGAGTTATGCTGTTCAGAGACAGATACACACAGGATATGTTTCCAAAAATGCTTTATTTGGTTTCAGGGCACCTCAAAACATGTATTTCTGGTGAAATCTCGGTATCAAATTTTTGGGTGGAACGCAATTATTCCCTTTCTATACGTAGTATACAAAGTAAAAAGGACACTGTGGGCTAAAGCGACAGTCAGATTTTTTTAAAAAGAGAGACGCTATATAATCGCTTTGTGAACCAGTGCTCTTTGCAACACCAAGATAAAAAAATAAAACTGGATTCTGTATATCGACCATAAAATTCCACTCTCTTTTCATACAATCGCAAGAAACAACTGAATATCGACTTAACTTTAAAAGAATGAAAAGTAGCGAGCAATTCAACCCATTACTACTGGATACCTCGGATATGTATTATGGTCACAGGACGTTATTTGAAATAAGTTGTGTTTTAAAGAGATCGACATCTTTTGTGGACGTTTTCGTCTATCGTTTAACGCTTACCAATGAAACAGAATTATACAAAATTCCTTCCAAATGAAGAGGATTTACAGGCTGCTCCCAGTAAATTCAAGATATACATTTTTTATTTTTAATGTGAATAGCTTTAATATACCGTATTATTAGCAAAATCTTCAGTCGTTTTTGGGAAAATATAAAATTTTGCAAACTTATTCATGTAAAGGTTAGTTTGTGGTGGGAGTATTTTATTGAATATCTTGTCGCATCTTTTGAAAATACTGAATTTAAAATATCAAGTTTGGATTTATCAGACTTTTCGTTTTGGAGTTATGCTACTATCATACACACACGCGCGCGCGCGCCGATGTTGAACGGTGAAATCTCAACGTCAAATTTTTAGGTAAAATGAATATCCTTCTCTACCTATTATGCACATGGTAGAGAAAGTAGAAACGAATAGAAATTTACAGTCTTACATTCCCGTGGTTTCTCTTCTCACTGTCGTTTATTTTATATATAAGTAGCTTCTACCAACTGTTGTTACGAAAGCTTATTTTTCTATCTACTTCAAGTTAATTGAGATAAACGTTTGCATAAATATTTTACTTACATTGTAAGTAAAAAGGGGATGGTAATAGTCAAAGAAAGTTAAAAAGTGACAAAGTATCATCGAAAAATGTTAAAACATAATAACCGATATGCCCAATTGCTATAGCCACAAGAAATTTGTTTGAAACAGAATGCAGATTTTGAAGGATCTACATATTTTGTAAAGTAGATTTTTGTCTATCTTTTATGGTTTATCCGTTATCCAAAATTTTCAAATGAAGAGAGATTCACAGGAGTTTCCAGAAAATTAAATACGTGCATTTTATTTGTCATGTCAATATCTTAAATACGCATATTAATGAAAATCTTTAACCCAATTTTGATGAAATTCAAAATGTCGAAAATTTTTCCATGCAAAGGGTAGTTAGGTTGGGAGGATTTTCTTAAAAGTCTTCATGTCGCGTCCTTTGAAGATGCTGAATAGACGCTGAAGATATTTATAGACACACACGTGCACAGTGAGATACACTTAGACTTTATTCTAAATTTGAATTCATGGGCCCTCAAAATATATTTTTCTATAACAATATCGATATCAAAGTTTTGGGTGAAGTGTAAATACTTCCTCTATTTACTAAGTAGGCGGCAGATAAAGTAAACAGTAGAAGTATTTGAAAACTCAAATTGTAATGAAGAGCGTTTCGAAAATTATTAATGCCACCAAAAACTTTATTTTACATAATTAGTGCATTTTAACGAGATCTACATGTTAATAAGAATTTATCTATCTCTTGCAGTTTACCAAACGTATAAAAATCATTCAGAATAAAGAGAACTTCGCAGCTACGTGCAGAAAATTATACGTGCAGGATATACATATTATTTGTCATCCATATATCTTAAACATATGGAATTTTAATCAAAATTTTCCAGGTGAAAGGTAGTTGGAGTTAAGAGATTTTGTTGAAACTTTTCGTGTCGCATCCTTAATAGATGTTAAACTTAAATACCAATTATTTTGTTTAACCAACTTTAATTTTTGAATTATGCTGTTCACAGACCCACCAGACACACAAATGGACATTTTTCTATTTTTGTATTCAGGGAATTTCAAAACGTGTATTTACAATGAAATCCGAGTATAAAATTTTGGATGAAATACAATAGGTACCTCCTCTACTTACTATAGGTAAGTTATATAGAAGGCAAAAATAGATTATAAAAAAAGAAAATGTGAAACACAAGTATTGCAGATACAGATATATCCTATTTTATTAACCCTCAGAGCAAGAAATATAAACAACATAAGAAAGCAACATTATCGGGAACTTCAGGCATTGGTTGTCTCACTTTAAGCATAATTTTATCTATTTCCTCCTTTACTTCCCTACATGCCGTAGCTTGCAGTATGTTTATAAACCTTTGATGTGATCAAGAAGCGCGGTGAATATTTAATCTTCATTTTTACTTTTCTACTTGGTATATCAAATAGGGGAAATATTGCATTCCACTAAAAAATTTGATACCGAAATTTCACCGAAAATACACGTTTTGTGGCATCCTGAATCCGAATAAGTATTTTTGGAAACATTTCCGTGTGTGTGTGTATATGTGTCTGTCTCCTAGTGTGTGTGTGTGTGTGTGTGTGTGTGTGTGTGTGAACAGTATAACTAAAAAACTAAAAGTCTGATAAATACCAAACTTAGCATTTAGGTTCAATATCTTCCAAAGATGTGATACGGAGATTTTCAACAAAACAGTCCACCCCTAACTACTTTTTACATGAAAAATTTTTAGAAATGTTTGATTTTCTAAAAAATGGCCGCAAAGATTTTGATTAAAATAACATTTACTAAAGACATTTACATGAAAAATAAAATGTATAATTTTTGGAAGAATAGCTTATGAAGTCCTCTTCATTCGGAGGGAATTTTGTATAATCCTGTATAACTGGTAAATGTTAAGCGATAAAGGAAAACAAATTACACAAGCAATTTAGATGTCTCCAAAACACACAATTTATTTTACATAAGCTTTTTGCGACATAAGTCATTTCTGAGATAGCCTTTATTAAAGGTTCGGATTGTTCATTTCTTGGCGATTCTCTTAAAGTCCTTACAACATTCAGTTGCTTTTCGTGGTTGTCTGGAAACAGTATGGAAATTTAAGTCCAGCATATAGCCTCCAGTTCTTAAACATATGTCTGTCGCTGTTCCTTTTGTATCTATAACGGAATATGCAATGCAGCTATTTCTGCAAACGTTTATTTGGATCAAATTTTATGGTTGGCAAAATTATGGTTGGCCGATCGGGAGTTTGCAGTAAGCACGCCGTTTGTCGGCGGAGTCGTATATTCATAGCTATTTAAACTCAAGTGCACGGATTCCTCGTCCGTATGCGATTTCTATTTATGGGGGATCTTAAAATCAAAGTGCTTCAGAATAATCTGCATACGTTAGAAGAATTGGACTATATAATACAGAATTGGTTGTAATTTTAGAAGAATTAATTAGTTTTGACGCATAGTTGCTCAAAAGATTGGCAGATATGTGGCGTCACATGGACATGCTTTCCAACATCTTCTGTGGCACATTTATGGGATTATTTTATTAATAATTTGTATGGGAAGTATCTGCGGTCCTACTTATGGGTGTAAAATACCCGCTGGATGGCCTCATGCCCAAATGAGAACTCTTATTATCTGTTAGGACATCAGATACATAGGGAGTTTTCGGAGTGTAAAACATTCCGAGACAAAGAGCAGATCACTAGACTAGAAGCTGCCACTTCTCACTCAGCTGGCCACGAAGCTGCTTGTCGATACCAGGTTTCGAAACTGTGCCCTCTTGACAGGAATTTGCAGCAGTGAGACAAGGACTGTCAAATTTTCCCATAATAAACACAAACTTGCGGTTACTTCATGACCTTCGCGGTTTGATTAGTATTTTTTCTGCAGGAAATGGCTAACAAAATGATAAACAGGACCCGCTAGTCTCCTTGACACTGGCTCTCTTGAGGTTACACCCTTCTCGTGACAAAAGTTCCGGTTTCCGTCTCAGATAAGAACATGCACGCAACTAACATCCAGGGGAATTTCGTCAACTAGATTAAGTAATTTCCGTGGAGCCAACTCTAATTAATATTGTTTATTTGGTTGACGAGCGTCGCTTTAATTCGTTTTATTGCCTTTCTGTATGATTAAAAATTTACCGTGACCTCAGAGTATTCCGGTGTAACATGAGAAAAAGGTTGGGTTGGTCAGTAGTTCTCATTCTAATTCAGCAACTGATGCATAATTATCCTAGTTATTCTTCCCAACTATTTCCCCAAAATTCTTAAAGCCAACGTATTCAGATTGCCACGTTCCCCTCTTTTACAATTTTCCCCCTAACGTTTTCTGCTTTCTGGTATTCGTAGCATACGCTATTTACAATTTATATTGCTCGCGAAACATTTGCTCTCTGCTATTTCCCAGGCATTTAACAGAGAGAACAGCGGGTGTTGACTTGCCTATTGGCGAGAATGTTGGTCGTTGCTTTCTGCAGTTATCACAGAGGGACTTTGACGCGTTTTCCTTAATTATTTTAAAGAATTTTTATCAAGTCGCTTTATGCAAGGAGATGATGAAATAGACTAAAGTCCTTGCCCGTACATTTTTGATGCACAACTAAAATATAATTAATCATACTTACTGTAGCTCACGTTGAATAATGCTATCTCCTGACATACCGAGCGAGGCGGCGCCTCGGTAACGTGTGCGGCCCCATTCTCGGGTTCATTCCCGATGACCGATTCCATGGGTTTTTCGTGATTTCCTCGAATCAGCAGGCGAATCCTGGATTGGTAAATCTTCTACCAGGGCCGTATTTATAGGAAGGTTTCTAGGGTTCAAACCCCCCCCGAAAACCCTGACAGTTTTATTTAAATTCATAGCAAACCAATATGGGAAAATATCGTTAGATAACAGTAGGTCTATTGCTAGTAGCACATTTACAAAAAAATCTGATGTGTTACACTCACATGACTTTCGCTTATTCCCCATGTTAATCGAGATAACGAGATGTTAATCTTATTGCTAATTTTCTTGTAGGTGCAAGGGGATTGTTAGGCTTTAAGCGATAGTCAAATATTTTAAGAGCTGATTGCTATGTGGCGCATTCCATTCTCTTTGCATTACCAGGACAAAAAATAATATCTCGAAAATGGTTCATCCAAAAAAAATGTACATAACATAAATTGTGTGTTTTAACGCGATGTACATTTTTTGTGTAGTAAAATTTTGTCTATCTCTTATGGGTTACCAGTTATGCAAAAGTTGTTCACAATGAAGAATACTTTTGGAGACATTCCCAGAAAATTCAAGATATACATTTCATTTGTCATGAAAACATCTTAAACATATGATATTTTAATCAACATCGTTAGAGCCATTTTTGAGAAAATTAAAATTTTCTAAAAATGTTCCATGTAAAGGGTAATCTGGGATGGGACCTTTTTCTTGAAAATCTTCGTGTCGCAACTCTGGAAGATACTAAACCTAAATACCAAGTTTGGTGTTTATCCGAGTGATCGTTTCTGAGTTATACTGTTCACAAACACACGAGCATGTTTCCAAAAATGCTTTTTTGGATTCAGAGGGCATCACAAGCATATATTTCCGGTGAAATCTCGATATCGAATTTTTGGGTGGAATACAATACTTCCCCTACTTACTATACGTAGTAGAGAAAGTAAAAAAAGGGAAACATAATATCGTCGCCTTACATTGGTAAGGTGACCATACATTACGGTTTTCGAAGCAATCTCCATGTATCCTCATTCTGGTGAGTTTTTCTTGTGTATATAATGTCTCCCAGCAATTTTCTTATCCATCCAACGTCTATATACTACGGAGTTCGTACATGGTAATTGTGGGGGGGGGGGTGCTGTTAAGTTTAGATCTATTTGTGGAAAACCCTCCCCGAAATGTTTTTCTGGTTACGGGCATGTCTTCTACTATGACTCTCCTGCTCCTCATTTCCTGTACCCATCATCTTCCTTGTCATCTGTTTCAGGATTTTAGGGCCAGGCGACGATTGCGGCTGGAGGGTGGCTATGAATTCTATAGAGGTTTCTTCCTGGCGTAATCCAGAGACCGCTCAATTGGATATCCGCCTCTGGGTGCTTTCGGGCAGGCGCTCCTTAGGGAACCCCTCGAAGGATGGGACCAAATGTGTTAGCTCGAGCGGTGCTGGAGGCGTTCCTCAGGGAGCATTAGGGACCTCCTCCGTGCTCTGCCCTATTTTCGGGGGTAGCCTTCCGTTCGTTAGCACCTTTATCTTTATCTTATCCTTAGAACACCTTACTTTCTCAGGGTGTTAGGGTGCATCTTTAATAACATCTTTCAATTTACCCAAACTCTCAAAGGATTCGATCGGGGAACCAAGGACGCCACAGATCTTTGCTGATCTGTGTTATTCTGGAACATGCTATCGCTTTCTCTTTTTGAAATATACATGTGAGCTGTGGTGAAGTCTTACTGGAAAAAGGGAAATCGCTTCTATTCTGCTTATTCCCTAACGAGGAAGGTGTGCAACGTTCCATTCACATATATGGTAAATGTTTTGAAATGAAGTTATTAGTTATGTTGCTCCTAGTACTCATTATTTTTATCTCGAACGATCTCGATAAGTTAACACACGTAATCACAAATAAATGCCTACATTTTGTTCATTGAAGAAGCACATACTGAACCATAATTCAATTTCTGATTAAATGCAGAAAAATTATACCATTAGTAAAAATTGAAATTACGAGGCATTATCGGAAACGCTCCTAGATCCAGAAGTTAGTGTGATCTTGTTCCCCTGCGGTAGGGAGTGCGGAGAAACGCTCAGTGGAAAATTACCACAAGTTGTTTCATACATCATTTGGTCTCTCCGTATCAGGGACCCTTTTAATCCATTTTTACTACAGCATCCCTCTACAATACATACTGTTTTCCAGAACTCACAATTTGAGTTTGTTTCTATGCCCACTTATGTTTTTATGCTACTGGGAGTAATTCCTGGTTACTGTATCAACATACGAGGGACACTATTTATATTTTAGCCTAATAATTAAAACAAAGTAATTTCTGGTTGAAAACGGTTTATTGTTTTTCAAAATATTCTCCTTTATGATCAATACACTTTTTCATCCGTTTGAACCATTTGTCAAAGCATTTATTCCAGTTTTCTTGAGACACCTCCAAAACATGGTTTTTGAAGGCATCGACGGCTTCTTCTGCCAACGAAAATTGTTGTCCATGCAATTTATTCTTGATGTTCGGGAACAAAAAGAAATCATTGAGTGCCAAATCAGGTCTGTATGGCGGATGCATGAATTCGATTTTTTGAGCCTTCAAATACTCTGTCGTTAGACGAGATGTGTGTGCGCTCGCATTGTCTTGATGAAGAACGATCCTACGGTTCTTGTTGGTTTTCCTTACTTCACCGAAGACTTCCGGGAAACAAATGGTTGTGTACCATTCGGCATTGACCGTTTTACATTCCTCTAAAGGCACTGTTGCCACATGGGAAGTTTTGCTGAAAAATCAGTTTTGCTTCGAAGTGCTGCGAGTGCGAACAACTTTTGTTGGATTTGCTTCATCTTGAAACACCCATACAGGCGACTGCTGTTTACGTTTCGGCTCATACGCATAGATCCATGATTCGTCACCTGTTGCAATCTTATGCACGTCTTTTGAGGCACCGCCATTGTATTTCTTGAGCATTTTTGTACACCAATCGACACGAGCATTTTTTTTAGATTGCGCCAAATTATGTGGGATCCAACGAGAGTAAACCTTTTTCACGGCTAAATAATCATGCAATATTTTATATATGCTGGTCGAAATAATGCCTAGGGATGCCTCAATCTCACAATATGTCGCATGACGATCTTTCATTTTTAGTTTTTGCACAGCAACAATGTTTTCTGGCACAACAACTGATTTTGGACGACCTTCACGTACTTCATCATTGAATTATCGGCGGCCACGATTAAATTCGTTATACCAGCGTTTCACAGTGGCAAAGGATGGAGCTTCGTCGCCAAATGTGGAAGTTAGTTGATCAATGCACTCTTGTCTTGATAATTTACGTCGAAAGTCGTAATACATCATTGCAGGAACATTTTCACGAGTTAATTCCATGTTTTTGTTGACACACAATTTTCAAGTTGGTGTAAACAAAAAAAAAATGACCCTCTATTGACAAAATGTTTGAAGTAGATTATGGTAAAATGTAAAACTTTCCATTTTCCATTCAGGGTTGCCAAGGCTCAAAATATAAATAGTGCCCCTCGTATACAGTGCTTTTCCTTCACACCGTAGCTGCTCACGTGCCACCTGATGGTTTGCTTTAGTTCTTACAATGTATGGGGTTTGTTGCGTTCCCTTATATTGTATGTAACCATCAGAGTTGTGAAAATTTCTGTAATTTGATTTTGCAAAATGATAAGAGTAATTGACCCACGTTTAATATTCTTTTCTGAAGAAGCATTGTCTATTTATATGACTATGATTCGTCGCGAATTAACAGATATTGGAGAACACACGAGATTCCTCTTGATATGCAGTAAATTCACACATACCTATATTTATAAACAAACACATAATAAATGCAGAGATATACAGGAATATCATACTCGCACTATTTTTGAACAGATACCGAACTGACTGAGCTGTCAGTATGGATTTTTCCAACAAGATTTTGCTACCTAGCATACTGTAGATGAGTGGTTTAATTTAATTCAGGAATATTTTAAAGATAGGGTAATCAGTAACGGATTATAACACTCACGATTCCTTCCCTGATTTAACTATATGCTATTTTTATTTATGGAGGAACTTGAAAAATAAAGTATATGCAAAACCTCCCATACGGAAAAACTAAAAGAAACAATCAGGCGAGAAATGCACTAAACTTCGGATACTGAAATCTCGAGTGTGAATGCAAACTTCTTGAAAAAATGCCACAAATATGTGGATAGAGAAATTAATTTTAAACATCTCTTATGATAAGTTATACTATCGTTTTAATTGTAACTATAACTATAAGGGCATAAAGCAGTGTGGGGTTATTGCACCTCTTTTGGCGGTGGACCGGTGGCCGCAGTGCCAGGGAAAAGCATTTTACTTCCAGAGGCTATTAAATTTCCGACTGATTAATATATATTAGAGCTTTGTATAGTAAGGTTTATCTGTACAACAAATATTCCGAAAGAAATAGTAAGATTCATTGTTGTAAAGGAATTTTATCTTCTAGAGCCTTGGTGTGTTTCAAATTCCATGACAATATATGTATACAGGAAAGCTTGAATTTGTTGGAAACAGCAGAAGCAAACAAATGTCTGTGCACCCATGGATCACAAAGAAAAAAAGAAAAGATTCATATCAGGAGCGCCAAATTTTTCAAGCTCCTACACGACACAGCGCCTTGTTCACATCATACGCAACACAGTTGTGTAGCCGCTGCGCAAGTCGTTTTACGGCATTACTAATCATGCTACCTTCCATGTGTATTCTCTGTATCGCTGTGGCAAATCGTAGGGTGCTTCTGTGCTTAAGATCGCGTTTTCGCTTTGCATGTAGCAAACACTGTTTTTTTCTCGTGTTAATGTTTAATCAACACATAAAGTCTTCTTATTTTTCATACACTGTATTTTATACACAACATTCGGTAAAGTTAATAACAGAATAGTTATTATAATGCTTCTTTAAGGATTTATTGTACCCTGAAATATGTTACACACAAAACCACGTGATGCGCAGAAGGGTGCGCAAACGCATCAGGGCCGAACAGGCTCTCTTGCAGTGAATCACACTGCGTTTAACCCGCGCACGCAAAGGCATAAGGAAGTCTCTCTTTGCATTAATCACTGTAGCAGACTCTGCTCCTGAAGCTGCAGCTCATATTGGACTTCTGCAACTTGTAGCGGGAAATCGCCGTTAGGCGACGTTTGTAGCGGGAGCGCTATTTGTAGCGCGAAATCGTCGATCCTTGGGTTGTTGTTGCCTGTTGCAGTGTTCTTCTCCTCGGCTATTGGTGCTCACGGTTATTGCGTATTCCATTCCTAACTATATCTAATTATTAATTCTCAGGTTATAGTGGGTGAGGCAAGTTTAAGAAATACACTGCAATTTTCTCTTAATAAATGAAGTTTATTCACTATTGAAATAATTATGGGCGGCTAGCTTTTCCCACTATTATAATCCCACCACTGTAAATTAGTTCAGGAGCCTAGCTATCTGCACACGCACTCCCACCCTTGTATGCACCCACGTGCATTTGCAGCACCTCGTGCCGACGACAATTCTAGAAGATCAGTTTGCGAGCGAGAGAGTGTGGGCTCCGAAGCCTTTTCTGCCCTTATATACGGGAGCCTAGTGACGCTCACTTCTGCGTTTAAAATGTAACGACGTTTCCTATTGTCCCTCAGACCGCGTTACCTTAACATGTATGAGAATGTGTGGCTTCAGATCCGTGCGCTTAAGCGCCATCTTGTAGCGTTGTGGAGTCAGTTCAATATCTCCGTCTCCTTCTTTTCTCTATCTGTTTCTTTCTATTTCTCCGTACCGTTAACGGTTTCCTGCCTGTTGGCTTGGTGAAAGGTACGCTCTACTTAGGGTTATGTTTTCTCGCCCGTTTCTAACAACCAACTCTGTACAAATGTTAGATGTTAATATTCTAACATGTTAGTGACTTAAATTATTACTGTACAATTCTTATATATGTAGAATATATCCCATTTCAAACTACAGCGCAGAGGTGGGCGAGATTATCCAGGTATTAGATTGAACGTCGTCGTACTGGTTCACGAAGAAGACATGTGTCCACTCCTGAAATGAATGCAGTTTCAATTGCAATAGCGGAGAGGAAACCTTTCCAAACTGCTTCTTAAATGAAGGAACATTCATAATTCCCAACATCAGATCCAACAGATCTGCTGCGTGTGAATGACGCAGAATTTTTTTTACGAAGGGCAGTTGAAAAGCAAATATTACAGACGATCACAAATGTTTCACCCTGCGTTTGCAGAAAGAAATGCCAGCCGCGACTGGAATAACGTGATATTCTCAGACGGCCTGACATTTTCTTCCAGACGTAAGGGAAAGGTGACTGTCTACCGACCGTCGAGGGTCCCGATGCAAAATATATGGCTTCACAAGTTCATTATGGTCGCATTTTTGTATGTTGTTGGGATTGGATACCAAGGGACAATCTAAGTGTGTTGTGGCAGCTTGACGATACATGAACAGTGCGGAATACACGGTAATACTTGATAATATTTTGATTTCATCTGTGAGAATGATATATTCCGATGTAACTGTTGAATTCGTACGGGATAATCATCCTGTCCACCCAAGTCGAAAGGTCTCAAATTGGTTCTCAGAGAGGCAGGATTCAGAGTGATAGGCCTCCCTGTTCACCACATTTCAAACCTTTTGAGAATGCGTGGGCTGGGGTGATAAAGGAGCTTCGCTCGAATTTCCCTTCAGATGCGCAAAGAACAAAAGATAGCTTCTGGGCACAAATTCAAGAAGCCTGGGATGTTATAGCTTCTCGTCCACGTTGCTACAGGGATTAATTTCATCTATGGCCCAAGATTGAGTGCAGTTACATGTGCTGAGAATTCATTAACACGAATGGTTTTTGCGCTTTAGTTTTAGAAGATAATAGTTTATTTGTATTTATTTCATTAGTTATTGAAAACGAATTTTGACTAGAATTACATTTTTGTGTGCATAAATATGCCTAAAATTTCCAATGCTAAAGTTGTATTAAAACAATACTATATTCTAAACATCCAGTCATCAACTTCATAACTGATGCGAGATTTGAACCGAGGAGCTTATGATCCTTCTTAACCTCTCAGCTACGTTAACGCTGTTCGTGCCCCATTTTCAGTAGTTTATAAGGCGACCATTCTACAATTTCTGCGTGTAAGTACATTGAGAACACAGTTGTTACGAAGGTACACGAAGCCCTCCGATCCCCACATGGAATCTGGGGATGATTCATTTTTTCTACACAATCAGTCATAAAATTAACAACATAAAAGTAATAACTAATGCGAGATTTGAACCGAGGATCTCATGAGCGCAAGCAGTGCCTTCATAACCTCTTGGCCAACGAAACGTTTCGCGCTGCTCTTAGTAGATTATAAGCGCCACCACCTAGAAACACCGTTTTATGGTGACCATTACGCTCAGAAGCACAGATCATTCTATAGTCCTTGCATGTGCGTTGTGAACACGGCTGTTACGAAGGTACACGAAGCCCTACGATTGCCACATGGAATCTGGGGATGTTTTATTCTTTTGTCCATGGATGTACATTGCGGCATGCTTTATAAATGTACTATATATATTGTAGCAGGACTCTTTCTTCCTACTCGCCTTTGTTTGGCTTTGTATAGCTGCCTTCACTAAGTGTTCCAAATTTCCCAATGCCTTAGACATTGAGACCTGTAGAATACTCTCAAATTTTCTTTAGAAATATTAAAAGTTTATACACGTTATGAATACACAACTATTATTATTATTATTATTATTGATGTTATATAAGCTATGAGAATCAAATTATTATTAATGTCATTATATGACGAACGATATGCTCTGTTAGAATATATACATTATTACTTTCTCTGCAAGTATATAATTAGCAGGTAGAGAAGGTATTGCATTCCACCCAAAAATTAGATACCGAGATTTCACCAGAAATACATATTTTTAGGGCCCCCTGAATCCAAAAAGGGTATTTTTCTAAAACAAACGTTTGTGTGTGTGTGTCTGTCTGTCAACACAATAAATCAAAAACGAAAAGTCGGATAAGTGCCAAACTAGGTATTTAAGTTTGGTATCTTCCAAGGTAGCGACACAAAGATTTTCAAGAACATCTTCCACTCCAACTACACTTTACATGGAATATTTTTCAAAAATTTTGATTTTCTAAACATGGCTCTAATGAATTCGATTAAATACCATATATTAAATACATTTACATGACAAATAAAATGTATATCTTGAAATTTCCGGGGGTAGCCTCGGAAGTCATTCGGAAGGAATTTTGTATAATTTGTATAACCGGTAAAGGTCAAGCGATGGACGAAAACGTACTACATAAAAAATGTGGATCTCTTTAACAAACAATTTATTTCAAGTAAGTTTATTGAGGTATAAGTCATTTCCGAGATATCCGTTATTAATGGTTCAAATTGTTCATTACTTGGTTAATCTCTTTAAGTCCTCTCAATATTCAGTGTTTCTCGCGATTACATAGAAACAATATGGAATTTTAAGGCCAGCGTATAGCGTCCAGTTCTTAAACATTTGACTATCCATGTTCTCTTTGTGTCTATAAGAAATGACTAATGTAGCTAATTCTGCAAAGATTTATTTTGATAAAAACCTAGTCGATAGAAAAATAAGCTTTAATAACAATAAATTGTATACCCACTGATAAACTATAGAGTATATAGAAAGCCATGTGAATATATCACATTAGAGGTTTTGTTTTAGAAGCGTTTCTAGCATGTTTGCTCCATTGGGGTGAGGGTGAGACTTTTCTCAATAGTTTTTTACGAATGTTGGGGAAAAAATCACGAATGTCCAACCCAAAGGTTTAATTGGCATTTTATAAAACAAATTAGAACGAATATTAAATAATCCTCGGATACAAAGTTGAATCGTGATGTTAGGAAGAATTAGTAAACAGTTTTTGTTGCTTTCCTTTGGTCATGCCGCTGGATGGTTCTACATCATGGGATAGGGGATAAAATTGTTATCACCTAGTTAAATTTTGAGAGCAGCTGCACATAAAAAATATAAAGTTGTATTTATTAAAAAGGTGAAACATTAGCAAAAACGGAATGCATTAAAAACAAAAGATATCATAAGCCACAACAAAAAACGTGTATAGACTGAAGCATTTTATACTCCAGATGAATTTATATAAAAAATGCGATGTGTTACACTCACATGGCTTTCTCTACTCTTGTACAAACTATTTATACAAACGCTTATTCTCCATCTACTTCATGTTAATCGAGATAAACATTTGCAGAGTCTATCTTATTGCTAATTTTCTTGTAGATGTAAGGGAAATATATATTCACAAGGGCAATTTGGAAATACAGTAGCCTTTAAGCACATACATATCTCTTAATAGCTGGTTGCTAGGTACAGCACCATTCCCTTTCCCACAGATTAATACTCTTTGCATATCCAAGACAAAAAAATTAATAACGAATTCACGTTTGAGAAAATAAGTATTGAAAAATTTAAGGGAATAACAAGTAATATCTCGAAAATGGTTCACTCAACAAAAAAATGTATGTGACATAAATTGTGTATTTTAACGCGACCTACATTTTTTGTGTAGTACAATTTTGTCTACCTCTTATGGTTTACCAGTTATGCAAAAGTCGTTCACAATGAAGAATACTTTTGGAGACATTCCCAGGAAATTCAAGATATACATTTTATTTGTCATAAAAATATCTTAAACATATGATATTTTAATCAAAATCGTTAGAGCTATTTTTGAGAAAATTAAAATTTTCGAAAAATGTTCCATATAAAGGGTAATCTGAGGTAGGGGGATTTTCTTGAAAACCTTCGTGTCGCATCTCTGGAAGATACTGAACGTAAGTACCAAGTTTGGTGTTTATCCAACTGTTCGTTTCTAAGTTATGCTGTTCACAGACACACACACGGACATATTTCCAAAAATGTTTTTTACTTTCTCTACTACGTATAGTAAGTAGGGGAAGTATTGCATTCCAACCAAAAATTCGATACCGAGATTTCACCGGAAATATATGTTTTGAGACCTCCTGAATCCAAAAAAAGCATTTTTGGAAAGATGTCCGTGTGTGTGTCTGTCTGTGTGTCTGTCTGTCTTTGTGTCTGTGAACAGCATAACTCAAAAACGAAGAGTCGGATAAAACAAAACTTGGTATTTAGGTTCAGTATCTTTCAGAGATGCGACACGAAGGTTTTCAAGAAAATCCCCCCACCCCAGACTACCCTTTACATGGAACATTTTTCGAAAATTTTAATTTTCTCAAAAACGGCTCTAACGATTTTGATTAAAATATCATATGTTTAAGGTATTGTCATGACAAATAAAATGTATATCTCGAATTTTCTGGGAATGTCTCCAAAAGTATTCTTCATTATGAACTACTTTTTCATAACTGGTAAACCATAAGAGATAGACAAAATTTTACTACACAAAAAATGTAGATCGCGTTAAAATACACAACTTATGTCATATACATTTCTTTTGTTGAGTGAACCGTTTTCGAGATATTGCTTGTTATTTCCTTAAAGTTTCCAATACTTATACATTTTCTCAAATTCGTTATTCATTTTTTTTATGTCCTGGACATGCAAAGAGAATGGAATGCGCCACATAGCAACCAGCGTTAAAATACTTGACTATCGCTTAAAAGCTACCTTATTTCCCTTGCATCTACAAGAAAATTACCAATAAGATTGACATCTCGATATCTCGATTAACATGAAGCATATGGAGAATAGGCGTTTGTAAAATTAGATTGTACAAGAGTAGAGAAAGTCATGTGAGTGTAACACATCAGATTTTTTTACTTTCTCTACTACGTATAGTAAGTAGGGGAAGTATTGCATTCCACCCAAAAATTCGATACCGAGATTTCACCGGAAATACATGTTTTGAGACCTCCTGAATCCAAAAAAAAGCATTTTTGGAAACATGTCCCTGTGTGTGTCTGTGTGTGCGTGTGTGTGTGTGTGTTTGTGTGTGTGTGTGTGTGTGTGTCTGTGTGTGTGTCTGTGAACAGCATAACTCAAAAACTAACAGTCGGATAAACACCAAACTTGGTATTTACGTTCAGTATCTTCCAGAGATGCGACACGAAGATTTTCAAGAAAATCCCCCCACCCCAGACTACCCTTTACATGGAACATTTTTCGAAAATTTTAATTTTCTCAAAAATGGCTCTAACGATTTTGATTAAAAAATAATATGTTTAAGATAATGTCATGAGAAATGAAATGTATATCTCGAAATTTCTGGGAATGTCTCCAAAATTATTCTTCATTATGAACGACTTTTGCATAACTGGTAAACCATAAGAGATAGACAAAATTTTACTACACAAAAAATGTAGATCGCGTTAAAATACACAACTTATATCATATACATTTTTTTTGTTGAGTGAACCGTTTTCGAGATATTGCTTGTTATTTCCTTAAATTTTCCAATACTTATACTTTTTCTCAAATTCGTTATTCATTTTTTTTTATGTCCTGGACATGCAAAGAGAATGGAATGCGCCACATAGCAACCAGCGATAAAATATTTGACTATCGCTTAAAAGCTACCATATTCCCCTTGCATCTACAAGAAAATTACAAATTAGATTGACATCTCGATATCTCGATTAATATGAAGCATATGGAGAATAGGCGTTTGCAAAAATAGATTGTACAAGAGTAGATAAAGTCATGTGAGTGTAACACATCAGATTTTTTTAGATCCGGGGGTCTCAAAACATGTATTCCGGTGAACTCTCGGTATCGAATTTTTGGGTGGAATACAATGCTTCCCCTACTTACTATATTTAGTAGAGAAAGCAAAAAAGGTGTAATAAGTTGTCCTCACATTAATTGTATAAGATAGGAACCATTGCTGCATTATCCAAGACATGTCAAATGGATATGTGTTATTTCTCTATGCGCTTATTTAAACTCGAACTTCCTCTTCAAAATTCCACAGCTTCAAATTATTACTGCTCTTTCAATACATCAACAAGGAGGTTTGCTGGGACTACAGTTCAGTATCAGACAATGGACAATAGTCATCTTATTAAAAGGTGTTTTTGCTGATCGGTTTAGCTTTATTTATCTACATTTATTTATGACTTGTGCTTTATTTATATATTGATAACTATCTCTGGCTTTTGCCATGAAATTTTCTATTGATCCTTATCTCTGGCCTTTGCCATGATATGTTTTAGAAGGGCGCTAATGACCTGGAAGTTGAGCGCCCTTAAACAACACCTAACTAATGGATGGGTCGGACAGCACCCTGTGTATCAAACAGGCTCCGGTTTTCACTGTAAAAACTACGTGCTTGATTTACTTCACAATTCAAAATGGATACGTATTGTAATCATCATTTGGAGCTTTGTCAGTGCATAGAGAATCTACACTACAGAACTTGAATACAAAGGAGCTGTGGCTTACAGTACTGCATGCACTGTGTAGTGAGGGAGTCTAGAAGTCGTCTTGCTGTGGTTGCCAGGTTGTATATGAAATATTATCTGTAGCCTCCTATACTATATGTTTTTTTAACGAAGTTATAGATGGATGTGGAGTCAGAAATAATTGTATTACCTATTGTGCACTATAATTTCAAAATTTGTCATATATATATATATATATATATAACTCCAATAACTGCTCCTTATGGATCACAGTAACGTACTTAATATTGTCCCATAACTAAACATATTAAACTAAACTACATCGAATTTAATCCCTGCAATACTACCAATTACATACTAGTATTCTAAAGATGCACTTAATATTCGCCTAATATAAAACCACCATTTACAAGCAAATAAACATTTGTAATCCTCACATGTACTTACTTGCTTGAGTGATGAATAGGAAATTCCTACTCCTACTTACAAAAATAGTAAATGCACAAACCTGAAACAAAAAATAACCTTACATTAGTTGTTGCCAATTTGAACCAAGGGAATGAAAAACACAATCACGCAAATAAGCTTCAGTCTTTTGTTCGTCATAGACAATGCATAAGCTACTCTTAACGAAAGTCTAAAATCCCTAATTATTTCTTTAGAAACGTTATTTGAACCCTATACAGGCACAGTCAACAATAGTGGTTCGATGTAAACAACCGCAAGGTCGCCGGCCTCCTGTAGTGATGCGCAACCTGGACTCCATTACAAAAATTATATATTAGTGTACACATGAGTGATAATACTGCAGATTCATAGCTATTCACTTAGATTATTTTTATTTAACAGCCGAGGTTCTTAAAACTTTCTGCTTTAATACAATATGCATAATATTAGTCAGAATTAATCCTACAAGACTTAGTATAAGACTAGATTTGTAATTTATTTTTCACGGCATGAAATACTCTTCTTCAAATAAACAAACTAAATTAACCTGTCCATCACTGCGTTTGAACCATTAACGTACACCACCTTAACTCTTACTATCCTTCGAATCCAGGCATTGAGAAGCATAAGTCGATTACTTTTATTTACATCAAGCCACAATCGCCGAAGATAACAATACCTGTACTACGCTAATTTCAAGCAAGTGTATAGCTGCAAAAAATGGCTAATTGTGCGAAAACAAAACATTTACATATCATTTCTACCTTTGATAGAACATGTATGCTAAATTGCGGCTTTTTCTGGTTTTCTAATATTCAACCCAAGCATTAATACGGAGAAACTAATTTGATCGCATATCTATAACTTTTTAGTTCCCACTATCGTATAAAATCAGTATTTTTCACTTGTAATTTCTAAAAGTAAGTATTCTTGTGGAATACGGCAATCATGGATTAGGCACTAAGCTATTATTTTCGATATTTTAACACTGTCGTTTATTCCATAGGTACGGGAGTAAATGTATTTCACCCAAAAAAGACCGTTCTGTGGTCCGCCGAATTAAACAAAGTATTTTATAAATAAATGTGTAAACGTTTGAGTGTGTGTGTGTGTATGTGTGTGTCTGCGCGCGCGCAGCACAACTACAATGCCGTAATTATTGACGAACATACAAATAAAGAAAAAATAGTAAGATAGAGAAAGAATTGCAACAAATAATTTCTGTGTATTAAATCAAATGTATAATATAATAAGCTTGAGTTGAAAGATTTATCCGGAGGAAAAAGGTCATTAGCGAATAATGTTAAGCAAACTAATTAATAATAGCTTGAGTTGCGAACGCGTTAGGCATAAAGATTCTTTCAATGCAGTTGCAGTTTGGGTTCAATACGTTTCAAAGTCACATAGACAGAAATTCTGTATAAGACAAAGGTAAATTAAATTCTTAAATTGGGGAAGTGCCGCCTAGTAAGTGTCCTATACGCATATGTAAGAGTTTTGAGATTGGAGCGCATATGAAGGAACATTGCTGGGATCATTCTAAGGTAAGCAGAGCTTGAGTAATAAAAGCGCATGTATTGCTAAAATTAGCGTCTTTTTCTTTCGTGTACATCCTTAGGGACTTAAGAGTCTTTTACTGTGATCGGTAATTCCTAGCGCCTAAGACCGCGCAGGATTATCAGTTACTTAGCGGCAGCCGCGAAAGGTCTATCGGCAAGTATTTTAGCGACTCGGGGCAAGTTACGCTTCTAGTTTCTTTATTGCAGAAACAGTTATTGCATACTGTAACATGATATTGGAGAAGTTAGCTGGTATAATAATTCAACTGTTACAGTTTCGAATGGTACGATTCATAATCGGTTCGCTCTTTATCTTCAAATGGTCTGCTACTCGCTTCAATAACTCAAGTATTAGATCACATTAAATTTCTCAGTCAATTTAAACCCGTGTTATCCTTTCACCCGCGCATACCTCTAGAGAAAGATTCTCATAGCCAACCACTGTAGCAGCCGGCAACAGAATCAACAGCAGATATTGTAGCAAAGGCTTCAAAAGTGACGACCATCGCCCGGCTTCAACTAAAAGCAAACCTGATAAAAAGAATGTTTACTCTTAAGTAAGACACCTTGCAAGAATGAAAGGATACCTTCTTAACGAAATTCCCTGACCGTGAACCACGTTTTGCATATAAAATATTTATTTTCTCTAAAATGGCTTTAATGATTGTGCTTAAATGTATGAGATACTGGAATAAATAAAATGAGCATACTGAATTTCCGGTGAATAGACTATGAAATCATTACATTCTCGCCGAATTTTATACAACAGAAGACACCAGATGAGCTAGAAAAATCGTACTAGAAAAAAGTCCTGTTCATTAAAATATAAAACCTGTGTCTAATACCTCCGTATTGTAGTTTTCATTTTCTCAAGCTCGCATTGGTGTGTCACCTAGTGGATCTAGTTTGAGAATATGGGATAATTTTTATAGCTTTAATAACATGAAATAGACGCATAAATACTTTAGGCAAGTGAAGGATAATACTGAGTCGGTGTGAAATCGAAATGGTCTGATCTATTGAAATCTAGTATTCAAACTCCTTTTATTCTTGTCCTGTTCACTAATGAAACAATGAATGCTGGGACACAAAATCTTGAAAACGTATCTTGGAAAATTTACCCCAAACAGACCCCGACATGTTCAAAATGGGTTGAACGATGCTTCGCAAACTAATCGCGCTTCTATCTTTCGCAATCGTAGTTATCTGATTAACAATATAAAAAATAGTCACTACGTATTATATATTTAGTAATTTTTGTAAAACAGAAAATGCCAAAGCTGTGGATTATTAAATTAATCGTGTTTCTGCCCGGAAACTCTTAATATATCTATAGAAAGTTAGGATTAAAATGACTTAATGGTTCCTCATAATCGAAACGATCCTGGTTAGTAATATGTAATATACAATAGTGTTCACAGCTTAAAATTAAACTTTTCTGTAGAGCTTCAGTTCTAAATGTATCCCTAACACCACTGAATTAATGTGCTAATGTAAATACACATTTTCATAGTTCTTAGAATTTCTTTGAAAATCTGAATCCTTTCCTTAGTTGAAAATGTATTTGGTCTAAGCTCCTTGGCAATTTTAAGTACAACTTCTCGGAAGAGTATATGGTACTAGGGCGGATCGAAAGGTAACGCACAATTTTTTATAAAAGACTTTAATACTTAAAACAACAACAATATAAAACACACACCTTTTACCTATTTTTCGACATAGTCACCAAGTTTCTCAAAACATTTCTCTCATCGTGATACTAGTTTCAATATACCCTGTTCGTAGAAGTAAATTTCATTGGAATATCGCCACCTGCTGACTGCTGAATTCACTTCCGCATCTGTCGCAAAGCGTTGGTCGGCCAGGAACTTCTTCATGGGACCAAACAGATGAAAGTCCAACGGTGTAAGGTCCGGACTTATGGTGGTTGCTGGAGCACCTACCAACCAAATTTGGCGACTTTCTAACGATCGGCAGCAGTAACATGGATCGAGCATTGTCACGAAGAATTTTGACGTCAGCATTCATGTCGTGGTGTTTGTCACGAAGGGCACGACGTAGCTTCACCAAAGTTTTCATGTAGGCTGCATCATTCACAGTGATCCCGTGTTTAGCAAAGTCCACCAATACAACACTATGCATATACCAGAACACCGTCACAAGCACTTTCCTAGGAGACTGAGTCGCTTTGATTTTTTTTTTCACTGGGGAACCAGCATGTTTCTATTCCATACTTGCCTGCTTGGTTTCGGGCGTGTAGTGGTATGCCCACGACTCATCATCAGTGACGATTCCTTTTAGAAAGTCGTGCCCTTCTGCGGTGTACCGCGTTAGGTGATCCAAGCTCATTATTCATTGGCCTTATGGTTGTCTGTCAGGTTCTTAGGCACCCAGCGAGCACTAACTTTACGAAATTTCAATATATCATGACGTACACTGCACCATAGGAAATAATGAGTTGTTGCGATAAGGTTCGCAGTTGCACACGCCGGTCGTTCAAAGTTGCCGTCTCAATGCCTCTGACATTGTGTTGCGTTGCAACTGTTACCGACCTCCCGGAGCGTGGTGAATCACGGTTCACACGGCCCTCTAGGAAGAATGCACACCACCTGGAGACATTTCTAGGGTCCATACAATCATCCCCATATACGCCACGCATATCCCTGTGAATATCACTCGGTTTATGCCCTTTGATCTACAAATATCGAATCACACCTCTCTGCTCTTCACACGTGGACGCCAGTAACATGCGCGCCACCTTTGTTGCGTAGTTCACGCTTCTCTCGCTACAGCTGCACAAGAAACAAAAATACCCTCTGTAGTGAAAACTTCAACATATATTTGTGTGAAATTACAACATTCCAGCTGCAATACAAAGGCAGGAAAAAAATTGTGCGTTACATTTTGATCTGCCCTCATATTATTTCAAAAGAAAAGTTCTTAATATATTATTTTTTTAATATTTATATTTCTAATACATTGAAAACTGTGTCTCATTACATAGAACCGGTTTGAAATTAACAAATTTGTATTAGAGGAATGTAAATACAGAACAATTTCCTGTGTAGCATGATCTTCTTCGGACATTAACTGAAGTCCCCAATTCTTATTTTCGTGTAGGTTTACCACGTATTATAAATCAGTGAGATAGAGATAGAAAGCTAATGTGTTACGCTTTCATTATTTTCTCTTGCATCACAAGTTAACAGAGCACCTTATGTGCACAGGGTCTTCATTTCACACAGATGCTGAAATGCAGACATTTACGCATTCATATGTTGATTTTGTGACGGCAAACCCAATACGTATCTGATTTCCCAGCAAAATAAAGACTATACTGCGATACGCATGTAAAGACGATTCTATTCATGATACTTTACTCACCATAAATTTGACTAGAAGTAATTTCAAATTAAGAAACATGCATGCACAATTCCAAAAAACTATGTTTGTATATCGTTGTCGGCTTTTTGATGAAATCCTGTGGGGAAAAAAACAACAACAGCGTAAGATACTGATCAGCCTGAAAAAATGAGACTTGATATATCATATATTTGATAAACAGCTATTTATTATTTATAAATTTATTTGACTTAAATTGTATACTACAAAGTACTTTAAATGTTTTTGAGTAGTAAGCTTTTTTCTCTCTGATGGTTTAATAGTTGTACAGAATTACAAAAAGTTAATTTGGAACAAACAAAGGCTATTCATAGTTATATATCTTAAACATGAGGTATTTTAATAAAAATAATTTAGAGCCATTTTTGAGAGAGTTCAAAATTATAAAACTTTTTCCATATATCAGGTGGCTTGGTGTGGGAGGAATTTTGCGAAAATCTTCTTTTGGTATCCTTAAACAGTGTCTGACCCAAATATGGAATTTGGTTTTCGCACATGCATATGTACACACACACACACGCGCGCGCGCCTTCCGTGAGGTTTCGGTTCAGTGAATCTCGAAACATACGTCTAATGCAGTTATACAACTTTATGTAGTATGTATGAATGTGTAACAGGATTTGCAAAGGCACATATGACTGGATAGAATTAAAAACTATTCTGTGCAGAAGTATCTTGATATACTCGAACAGTAGAGCATATTTAACATTTTAAGCAGCCTTAATTAGTGCTTTGCTCCTCCTGAAAGCACTGAAAGAAGAGAAAGAATATTCCATAACACATTCAGTAAAAAGGATAAGATTAGTACTTCGTTATGAAGGTTCTCTCATTAGCAAACAAGAATTTCCGTTTGACCTACTTTGAGAAATTGTCCTAAATAAACAGAAGTTGCCTTCAGGTGCCTGCAAGGTATGTTATGATGTATCGTGGATGAGAAACTAACATTCACAGTAAACAAACATCCTAGAGCAATTGCAAAACGCACGTGTACCGTTTCTGTGTATCTTCCACCAAAGGACGGACATCCTGAGTTTGAATTTAAGAATTCCTTATGAACTTAAGTTTAAAGTTACTGGGCTGGTCCGTTTGGGATGCGATACATTTTACAACAGAACGCTCTAATATCCTTCAAAAATGGAATTGGAAGAAGTTTAGCAATCTTTAAGGAAATAGTCCTTATATTGTCCTTATATAGTTATATATATATATATATATATATATATATATATATCCGGTTTTACAATGTACGAGCACTTTTTCGGCACCCAAGAGTGCAGTTCTTAACATTTTCTTATCGTTTTTCTCCATTCTTGTTGCACCATAAACCTTCTCCAATTTCCCAGTTCATCATTGTCACTCTTAATTTCTAGAACCCACGTGCTGTGTGGTCCTCCTTTTCTCCTCCTTCCTGGTGGTGTCCACTCCATTATTCTTTTGGATAATCTTTTATCTTGGGACTAATTGCTCTTCCGCACAAGCCATCTGTCTTTAAGGAAATACACCTTTTGTATATAATTTTTAACATATCCTTATCCATTCTTGTTGGACCATAAATCTTTCCCAATTCATCTTTGTCACTCTAATTCCTTGAATCCACGTGCTTTTGTCCTCCTTCCTGGTGGCCTCCACTCCATTATTCTTTTGGGTAATCTTTTATCTTGGGACTAATTATTCTTCCGCTCAAGCCGTGTGTGGACAAGGTTGGAAATGTAGAATCAGACGACATTCAATACCATAGCCGTGATTTAAATCATGGATCTCCCAGTCTCCGTCCGTTTGCTCTAACCACTGAGCTACCATAGCAACATGCTGGCACAGCATTAAATTTTCCAACTGATTCGCATTTAACCCGTAAACCACAAGGAGATCTCAAATTGTAATGGCGACTTACGAAGTTGTAAGTATCTTTTACCTTCCATTCTTTTAGCATGCCCATACAATTCTAAATTTTCTGTTGAATAAAATCTAAAATTTAATTGTTAACATTCATATTTTCTTTTATAATCTCATTTCTAATTTGCCTCTTAGATATCCTAGCAGAATCCTCCAACAATCCATTTATGTTGCTAATAATTTTCTTTTAACTAATGGTTCAGCGTCCACATGTCGGAGCCATAGGTTGAAAATACTTATACCTTCGTGATAAACATTTTAGTACTAGTTCCTTTTGAGACCTGTTTATTCCATAATATACCATTCAAAGTAGATATAGATTACTTTCCTGAGTTTATCTATGATCTTATTTCCGGTTCTTGTTTCCCATCTTGTGTAATCTTTACTCCCAAGTATTTATATTTCCCTGTATGTTTATCTCCAGTACTAAATCTTGATGAATATCTCCAATGACTATATATTTGGATTTATGCATATTTACCTTTAGGCCCAATTTGTTGTACTCTGAATTAATTTCCTTATAAGATACTCTGCGTCTCCATGTTCTTGGAGCATAATTAAATGATCATCCGAAAATTGCAGAGAATCCGTAGCATTTTGTGTGTAAATTTTATATAATGTAGTAGGTACATAGCATCCCTATTATAATCCTTTATTAACATGAAATCCGCTTCACAAATATTTTCCCATTTTAACTTTTACATGTGCTGTTGTATAAATTTTGAATTGTTCTTATCGAAATAGGTCTCATTTCCGTCAATTTTAAATCTAAGCATAATTGTGATATTGTTACATTATCATAGGATTTTTCTATATCAATAAACACCAAATGGAGGGGTTGTGCTCTAGCTGTTTTCTTCTCTATTATCTGTTGTAAAAATATTTTATCAATAGTTGATCTGCCTGCTCTACAGCTTGACGGTTGTTCTGCTTCCAAATCTTTGTATTGTAGCTCAAGGAAATGCTTAATTATTTTACGATATACTCTACTTAATGTGCCATTTATTGTAATGGCTTAATGGTTTTTACATTAATGTTTTTTACCTTTTTATGTATTGTGGAAATATGCCCTATTTTCTAAGCTTCCTAAAAATCCTCACCATTCAGGTATTTTTCAAATAAATATCTCAGTTGTTTGTATAGTTCATCTGTTCCATGCTTTAGCAATTCAGTCGGCGTACCTACAATTCCTGGTGCTTTTCCACATTTTAACGAATTTATTGCTTCATTTACTATATATGATTCTAAGTGCAGATACTTATTCAATTTTTCATTCACTTCTTTCTCCATTGTACTCATATTTATCTCTGTTTTCTATCATAAGTCCTTGAAATACTTGTAACATGATTTAAAATTAATATATTTACGAAATACATTTTTATAATTCCTTCCAATACTTTTTAAAGTCATACAAGGTTCTGTACTTTTGACATTCTTCCCCAATTGTTGTTTTCTGCTTCTGATATTTACTTCCTCATCTTTACTTGTTGTTTTCGAAGTTCTATTTTATTTTCTATGCCTTTTTTATTTAACCATTATATATTAGATATATATATATATATATATATATTTAAAATAGTTTATAATTATGACAAAGACCTCAAAACTAAAATCGACAAATTTCAAAGTGTATATGGAACAATAAAATGGAATTTAAAAAGGAATGGTAAAATTTTATGGAGCTTTGGCTGTACCTCCTTCGACATATAGTGTAGAGAATTGGACTCTAAAACGATCAGATAGAAGAATGATAGAGACAATTGGAATTAAATTTTTGAGTTACGTGGTTGGATATACCCTTCACGATCACATAACAAATGACAGCATACAGAGGTGCTGATTTTTATAATTTAAATAATAAAATATCAGAAACTATAAATATCTGGAAACCACACATTAAAAGAATCCCTTCTACAAGATTTACTCAAGTAATACGATCCCGACGTAGATGGCGCGACACTTCTAAGTCAGAACAGGCCAAGGACCTACCTTGAGGTAGATGATGATAAGATATATATCAAGGGTATTGGTAAGGTTTGTGGTTTTTTCTATGGTTAAAACTGTTAACCTATTTCGAAATGATATAGATCCATTACAAGGAATAACTTAAATAATGCTTATACTTTCAACCGAAGATAATAGTCAACATACTAAGTAATCTTTATTAGTAACTTCTTCTGTATAATAAAATAGAACCTTACATACATAAAAGGTTTCAGGTACAATAAAATCTTGAATTCCTTTTGCATAAATTGAATACATTAGGTCAAAAGCGTCGAAAATTCTCTTCCCAAGTCGCTGAAATATGCAACTTGACGATATCGACCTTGTTTTCTCTGGAGTGAAAAAAATAAACCAGGAAAAAGTGGTACATACAGGAACAGATGGTTTAAGGTGGCACTTAAATCTTAAGATTCTACGTTTCCAGTGTCATATTTCTGCATCCAATCTTTCACAACTTCAATAGTTGATTGATAATTACTTACCTCTCTCAAAGGATGTGCACTTGGTAACACCGCTAATGTGTTCTGTGTGTTCTTGTTATGTGCGTACTAAATTAATAAAATTCATAATAGTGAGGTTAACGATAATGGCCCATTTATTTAAAGAAGATTATTTTTACTACCAGAGTCACAAAAGTGACATTTTGGGACATCATAATTGTGCTCCTATAACTTACAACACAGTATTATTGTTGAATCTAAATGCGTAGACGGAAGCAGAGACTAAAATTCACAAATAAATCGATATAGTAGCCTCCTGCGCAATAAATTTTCCATCAACGGAATATGCTTCCTCGAGGTACGCTGCACATCTTACCATTGATTGCAGCATTACATTGCTTTTCGATGTTTACAATAATTTTATACTTTACTTTTCAGTCGACCTCCGTGTTCTAATAGTTACCATGCTAGCCTCTGATTCCCGAGGTCGTGGGTTCAACCCGACAGAAGGCGATGGAAGGTCATATCCAAAGTATCCGGACAACTGGCTGAAAGTGACGTACAAATTCGTGGCGCCCTCCATCAGTAATGCTGGTAATCAATATGATGTTGGCCCACCCTTAGCCTTGATGACAGCGTTCACTCTCTCAGGCATACTGGAAGGTTCTTGGGGAATGGCAGCCCATTCTTCACGGAGTGCGGAACTGAGGAGAATTATCAATGTAGGTCGGTGAGGCCTGGCACGAAGTCGGTGTTCCAAAACATCCCAAAGGTGTTCTATAGGATTCAAGTCAGGACTTTGTGCAGGCCAGTCCATTACAGGGATGTTATTGTCGTGTAACCACTCCGCCACAGCCCGTGCAGTATGAACAGGTGCTCGATCGTTTTGAAAGATGCAATCACCATCCCCGAATTGCTCTTCAACAGTGGGAAGCAAGAAGGTGGTTAAAATCTCAATATAGGTCTGTGCTGTGATCGTGCCACGTAAGACAACAAGGGGTGCAAGCCCCCTCCAGGAAAAACACGACCACACCATAACACCACCACCTCCGAATTTCACTGTTGGTACTACACACGCTGGCAGATGACGTTCACGGGGCATTCGCCATACCCACACCTTGCCATCGGATCGCCACATTGTGTACCGTGATTCGTCACTCCACACAACGTTTTGCCACTGTTCAATCGTGTAATGTTGACGCTCCTTACACCAAGCGAGACGTCGTTTGGCATTTTCCTGCGTGATGTGTGGCTTATGAGCAGCCGCTCAACCATGAAATCCAAGGTTTCTCACCTCATGCCTAACTGTCATAGTACTTGGGAGTGGATCCTGATGCAGTTGGAATTCCTGTGTGATGGTCTGATAGATGTCTGCCTATAACTCTTTACGGCCCTCTTCAAATGTCGGCGGTCTCTGTCAAGGAACAGACGAGGTCAACCTGTACGCTTTTGTACTGTGCATGTTCCTTCACGTTTCCTTTTCACTATCACATCAGAAACAGCGGACGTAGGGATGTTTAGGAGTGTGGAAATTTCGCGTACAGACTTCTGACACAAGTGACACGCAATCACCTGACCACGTTCGAAGTCCGTGAATTCCACGGAGCGTCCCATTCTGCTGTTTCACGATGTCTAATGACTACTGAGGAGGTGGATAATGAGTACCAGGCGGTAGGTGGCAGCACAATGCACCTTAGATGAAAAACGTATGTTTGTGGGGGGTGTCCGGATATTTTTGATCATATAGTGTATATAATTTAGCCATTATATAAAACAACTTATAATTATGACAAAGACATCAAAACTAAAATCCAAAAATTTCAAAGTATATGTGGAACAATAAAATGGAATTTAAAAAAAAAGCTAAAATTTTATGAAAGCATGGCTGTACCTCCTCTGAGATATAGTGCAGAGAAATGGGCTCTAAAACGATCAGGTAGAAGAATAATGAAGACAGGGAGGGGAAGTAAAGCCGGTGGTCCTATGTCGTAGATTTACGTCACATAAAAGAACCTCAAGTTTCATAGAGAGGTCGCTGAGAAACATTTCCGGCACAATATAAAATGGGGTGTTAAGAACCTTTGTAGTTAAATAGCGTCCATAAAAAACCAATTTAATTTAATTTAACTGCAGTTTCCCTGTATACATCGGAAAAACCATTTGTTGTTCCGCTGCGGGAAATTTCGGCCAGGTTCGTACAGTATGTTTGGACCGTAATGCTAACCCGTTTTGTCCAGTCGGTATATGTAGGTTGGCGTAAGTCAGTCAGAACACGAAGCCTGAGCAGTCTTTTCGGTCTATGTAGTTTGCAACACACCGCTTGACATCTTGTAATATGCATCAATATGAACATAAATTAAAACAATAGACAACCATACGTTTAATGACTGAATCAAATTTATTCGCTTTAGAGGGCTCAGGAATCATTCCTCCCGTACCCAGGTAGCATAGCTTAGCAGATAACCTTGATTTCTCTCGTGGGGTTTGTCTAATAACCAGCAGGTAATAGCTCGGATTCCTCCCGTTTTCTCGTAACGAATACGAAAATTAGCATGTTTTAAAAATTAACCACAACAATTAAAACCGCCTCTAAATGTCCATTTAATACTTCGTTTAAGAATGAGAGTTGAACGTCCTTGTTGAAGCAGATACATTTCACTATCCTTCGGGAAACAAGGCCTACTTCAACACAAAAGAGAGCAGATTTTAACATTATCAAAAGTTATTAATTCAGATTTAGTCTGTTCTCACTAATGATAGTTTGCAATGCGTTTTACTATTGTGGTAATCTTTGGGTTTTCTTTATAAACATTAAATTCATACACACACACATACACACACACTCATACTTCCAGATTCTGGCAGAATGGGGAATAACCCAGCTAAAGAAAAATTCCCATCCTCCAGCCGCGAATCCAACCCAGGACCTCTGGATTTGGAAGTTAGCATGCTAACTTCAGATGACAGAGGCAGTCTCCGCAGAAACTTGTCTGATGCAATTTATGCCTTACAATAAACTCCAGGAATAAATAATATTTAATGTAATAATTCCTTCTCTCAAAATGCATATAATATACTTTCAAAACCAACTTAAATCTCTCGGTCATAAAATAAACTGGTATTATTAATAATTCAGTTTACCTTATTAATATTATTTGAATTTTTTAACATAAGTAAATTTTAACGTTCTCAAGTCTAACTATGGTAGATATACCTATAAGAGAAAGCATTGTATTCCGCCCAAAAAATATTTGCTTACGGAAATACGTGTTTTGAGATTCCATGAGTCCAAGCAGATTGCATTTCCAGAAAAAGCTCGTGTATGTCTGTGTGTCAATCTGTGAAAGCATAGCTCAAAACAAGAAGTTGGATGAATATCAAACTTTATAAGTACCTACTGTATTTTACAAGGATAGACAGGAAAACATTTATGAACTTTCTCCCACCTTTAACTCCATTAACTTAGATAAATGTTCGATATTTTTTTTATTTCTTTTCAAAACACTGATCTAACTATTTTTGCCGAAATATCATGTGTTTGTAACATTAATATGATAAATAAAACGTATATCTTGAATTTCCTGGGAGAAGCCTCTGAACTCCTCTCTAAGTTTGATGAATATTAGAAAATTTTGTTTAATTAGAAAGCCCTATTTTAAGAAAAACATAGAGCTCTTAAAATGCAAAATTTGCTCAAAATAACATTTGGTTATTCGACTGTTTTGGAAGTATTTCATGCTGTATGCCTATTTATATTTTTCCAATTAAGTTCTAACAGAGTAAATGGTCAGAAAATTTGCTATTTCTTTCTTTTGTTTTAACTTCCATGATCTCATGGCGAGAAAAAAAAGAGTTCGAACAGCTGACTGCCTTATATATAAGCGTGTAGAAGAATTGAATTCCACCAAACTTTAAATAATTTCCAGAAAAAATGTTTTATATGAATAATATCATATGCAAGGGATTCTAGTGAGAGGAAGAGTAGAGAAAATTATGTGAGTGCACCGCAGTTCATTTTTTGCATTTAAGAAACATTTAAATGTTGGTTACTGTATTAAAGCGCGTGTATTTTGTTGTTCTTTTATGCACAAACTTTCCATGCAAATTGTTATAAGTATTATAAACACGCAAACGCAAAAATTTAGGAATGAAACATCAAATTTTAAACACGGCGCTGCCAATAATGCAGTATTAAAGAATTAAACTATTATTTGCTTCGCTGACAGGATTCCTTGAAATCTAGAACTGCTACCTGCTTTGACGGGAGGAATGAGTGCTACATAATTACAAGCCATTAAAGGTACGGGGAGTGAAGGCTGCTTTTATGACCGCGGGAGGAATGGAGCCTATACCGCTTTGGATATACAAGTACCTAAGCGTAAACAAACGTTTACATAAACTAATTTTTATTTACAAACTTGCGCACAATCGCGTAGAAATGGATACTGATCGTGAAAATAGGAACTGTCCGAACTGTAGTGAAACGTAAAGAAGACATGAGCTAAACCGAACAAATTAGTTTTAAAAACTATCTAAGAAAATAGTCTTGCAGGAAATATTCAGTTTGAAAATATTCAACTATTAAGAAAGTATTATTATGTATGCCCTTCAAGATACTATTCTGCCACTCTACGTGATATTTAAAACAGGCCACCTGAATAACATCATTTGTAGGAATGGAAGAAAATACTTCAAGGTTGTTTGGGGTGAAGATAGCTTAGTGATGGGTGCAGATGTAGGGATGATACGGATAATAACTTCATAATTTTAAATTTTATTCCGGCGGCCTGTTTTAAATGTCTCACCCGGTATATTGACTAGAGTATATAGAACTACTCTATATCTGTATACAGATGTGAAGAGTTTTTGCTTTGTTGAAATTAACCTCGTCATTTTATACTGCCTGAAATAAAGGAAGAGAAAATAACTCAACTGAGTATATTAGCTGTAGAGTGACTATATAAGTTTAACTTTATTAAAATGTGTTGAGTCGACTCATTATTGCTCACATCACAAAGGCACTTGGTGTCGGTGGGCGTGGCAGTAGCGCTTTCGGAGGGACGGCCACAAACTCCAAGTGCCTTTGCGATGCAAGCAATAATGAGCCGGCTCAACACATTTTAATAATGAATGCAACATCACTTTTAATATCACTTTTATAACTACATAGTTTAGGATTTTTTATATCAGCTTTCTCACAAGCGCAAACAGCTTCGAATTTTAAGGATGCGTTTTTAATCAAGGCACTTAGCATGTGAGAGTCCAGAGTCTGCGTAAAAGGAATGTTGTGCTTGTTCGGACAACTAAGTCAAACCCTATGGTTTTACTGGTCAAACAAGTTATCTCTCTTGGACCAAAACGATTTATAGGTAATAGTGATTCATTAGTCCAAACGGGATGCGCCCTGCTATTTTACATTTTAATGCTGCAGGTAACTCATTTCACATCCACCGCTCCCTCTACGAGATCGAGTCATTACTCACATTACGTTGAACCAAAGAGATCTAATTTTTTTTGTATCGTGCGTTTTCGCCTATCGCTAAACGTTTACCAGGTACAAAGATTATACAAAATTCCTTCCCAATGAAGAGGACTTACTTGACAGGCCATTCCAAGAAAATTCAAAATATATCTTTTATTTGCCAAGTAAATAATTTTCATATATTGTATTTTAATTAAAATCATTATAGCCATTTTTAAGAAATCAAACATTCCGAAACATTTTACATGTAGAGAGCTTTAGGTAGGGATTTGCTTGAAAATCTTCGTGTCGCGTCCTTAGAAGGTAATAAACATAAATATCAAGTTTGGTTTTATACAACTTTTTATTTTTGAGTTATGCGGTTCACAGACACTCATCACACAGACCTTTTTCTAAAAATGAGATTTGTTTTATTCAGGCTGCCTCAAAACATGCATTCCGGTGATATCTCCATATCGAATTTTTGGATGAAATTCAATATCTTCTCTGCGTACTATGTACATGATAGAGAAAGAAAAGCATTGCGATCAAGGTGAATGGGCCACATGTTCTGTTTCTGAAAGAAGCGAAGCTGCTGAGAGTATCCAAATGTAATCTCGAAGCATGTTTTCGCAAGCTTGCATTAAGGTAAGATTAGGTTACAAAGTTACATGAAATTATTTCCTTTTGTTTCCAGCGAAGTCTTACACATGGAACACACACTTGAAGATTCGCTGAATTTCTGTAGCCTAAATATTGAGATCAAGAGCTCCTCTGTTCGTTTAGCGAATGGAATGGCTTTCATTACATGTATCTTCCAGCATTCCGATAGATAAGCATAAATGTACACTACGTGATCAAATGTATCCGGACACCTGGCTGAAAATGGCGTACAAGTTCGTGGCGCCCTCCATCGGTAATGCTGGAGGTCAATATGGTGTTGGCCCACCCTTAGCCTTGATGACAGCGTTTACTCTCGCAGGCGTACTTTCAATCAGGTGCTGGAAGCTTTCTTGGGGAATGACAGCCCATTCTTCACGGAGTGCGGAACGGAGGAGAGGTATGGATGTAGGTCGGTGAGGCCTGACACGAAGTCGGCGCTCCAAAACATCCCAAAGGTGTGCGGACCAGTCCATTACAGGGATGTTATTGTCGTGTAACCACTCCGCCACAGCCCGTGCAGTATGAACAGGTGCTCGGTCGTGTTGAAAGATGCAATCGGCATCTCCGAATTGCTCTTTAAAGTGGGAAGCAAGAAGGTGCTTAAAATATCAATGTAGGTCTGCGCTTTGATCGTGCCACGCGAAACAACAAGGGGTGCAAGCCCTCTCCAGGAAAAACACGACCACACCATAACACTATCACCTCCGAATTTCACTGTTGGCATTAAGCACGCTGGGAGATGTCGTTCACCGGGTACTGGCTATACCCACACCCTGCCATCGGATCGCCACATTGTGTACCGTGATTCGTCACTCCACACAACGTTTTGCCACTGTTCAATCGTGTAATGTTAACGCTACTTACACCAAGCGAGGCGTCTTTGGCATTTTCCTGCGTGATGTGTGGCTTATGAGCAGTCGCTCGACCATGGAATCCAAGGTTTCTCACCTCACGCCCACTTGGAGTGGATCCTGATGCAGTTTGGAATTCCTGTGTGATGGTCTGCATAGGTGTCTTCCTATTACTCTTTACGACCCTCTTCAAATGTCTGCGGTCTCTGTCAGTCAACAAACGAGGTCCCTGTACGCTTTTGTACTGTACATGTCCCTTCACGTTTCCACTTCACTATCACATTAGAAACAGTGGACCTAGGGATGTTTAGGATTGTGGAAATCTCACGTACAGACTTTTGACACAAGTGACACCCAATCACCTGACCACGTTCGAAGTCCGTGAGTTCCACGGAACGTCCTGATCTGCTGTTTCACGATGTCTAATGATTCCTGAGGTCGCGGATAATGAGTACCAGGCCGTAGGTGGCAGCACAATACACCTAAGATGAAAAACGTATATTTGTGGGGGTGTCCGGATACCTTTGATCACATAGTGTATATTTTTAGTTTAATGCCCTTTAAACTGGATAGGCCATAATTGATACTCTCAAGATAAACCAAAACCTTATAAAATTCCTTATCCGGGTTACCTTCCCTAAACGAGCTTCGAAATCCAGCCCCTTCAGAGTTCCAAGCAGGCATATTACCCCGACATGGGGTATGTGAGAGGGGGGGAGAGGAAGAGCGCCTTGTTAGTTATTACTTTGTCTACCACCTACCTAAAGGAGGTATTGCATTCCACCCAAGACTCGATATCGAGATTTCACGGAAATACAGTTAGGCTCCCCTGAAAGCCCTCTCTCCAAAAATGTGGAAAAAGGTTCGCGCGCGTTTGTGTTGTTCGTCCGTGAATCTCTGAACAGCACAACTCAAAAACGAAAAGACGGCTATATAGCGGACTTTTATTACAACACAACTCAAGGATGCGACACCAAGATTTTCACGAAAATCCCTCCACATATTACTCTTAATGGAAAATTTGTCATTACTTCATTAGTTTTTGGTTTTCTCTAAAACTGTTCTAACGTTGTTGTTATAAGTACCATGTATTTACAATATTTACATGATCAATAAAATGTATGACTTGAATTTTCTGGGAAGGTTTGTGAAGTTCGCTTGATTTGGAAAGTATTTTATATAATTTTGAATACCATGAAATCCATAAAAGAGACACAAACTTACTTCACAAAGATGTATATTTCCTTAAAACACACATTTTATTTTAATAGCCGTTTTCCTTACACAACACCCGTTTTTTTACATATTCGTTGTTATTAGTTAGGAGTTTTAAATATTAGTTTTTACTTTTTCTAACACGAAGTAGAGAATTGAATTCATCTTTTATAAACAAATTCTTAGGAAAAGACTCCTGTGCGCGTGTACAACATAACTCGAAAACCAAATCTCAGGTAAACACCAAAGTGGGTATTTAGCCTTAGCATACTCCGAGAATGGAACATGGACATTTTAAAGAAAAAAGTCCCCATTTTACATGAAAAATGTCTCGTTACTTTTTGTTTTCTCAAAAAAGGCTCTTAACGATTTTAATTAGCATACCATATGTTTAAGATATTATGGCAAACAAAGTTGAAGTAGCCTATGAATAGCCTATGAACTTTTATTTATTCTGAATTAATGTTTTAAGTTGCAATTTTCACTGAATATAAACTTGTATAGCAGGTAAATCTTAAGAGAGTCAAAATCTTACTACATACGGAATGTACGTTTTGTTAAATCACACAATTTATGTTAAATAAACCTTTTGTAACATTAAGCATTTACGGAATATACTCTGTTGTTGGTTTTAATTTTCAGATATATTTATACCTATTGCTTTATCTACCACGTACTTAATAGGTAGAGGAAGTATTACTCCACTGAAGAATTAGATTTCGAGATTTCACCGTAAATATGTGTTCTGAAATCCCCTAAAAACATCATTTGGAAGGAGGTACGCTTTGTATGTGTGTGTGTGTGTGTGTGTGTGTGTGTGTGTGTGTATTCGAATTAAATAAGTTCCCAAGATGCGAAACAAATATTTTGAAGAAATCTCCCTACCCTTTACTTGGAAATATTTTCTATATTTCTGATTTTCTCAAATCTGGCTCTATTTTAATTAAAATATCTTATAATTATAATTTAGTGACAAATATACTTTTTCAGAAAAAAAACATGCGTGGTCCTCTTCATCAAACAGATTCATATATAATTTTATATAGCGCGTACACCATAACATATATAAAAAAACGTACTTTATTAACAATTTAGATCTGCAACACACAGTTTATTTCAATTAAGCTTTTGCGATATCAGGAATATCCCAAGCATCCATTATTAATGGCTTGAATGTTTAAACACCTGAATATCCATTCGGTTTCCTGTATACCCTTTACCTAAAACTAAATGTGTAATGAAACTATTGCTATAAGATAATTCCGATTAACATTAGATAGAGAAATAAACTTTTTCAAAAGTAGTTCGTGCAAGCTATCTAAACAATCTGGTGTGTTACACTCACATGACTTTCTCTACTCTTGTACAAACTATGTTTACAAACGCTTATTCTCCATATGCTTCATGTTAATCGAGATATCGAGATTTAATCTTATTGCTAATTTTCTTGTAGATGCAAGGGGAATTGGTAGGCTTTAAGCGATAGTCACATATTTTAAGAGCTGGTTGCTATGTGGAGTATTCCATTCTCTTTGCATTACCAGGACAAAAAAATCAATAATGAGTTCCTATTTGAGAAAAGGTATAAGCTTTGGAAAGTTTAAGGGAATAGCAAATAATATCTCGAAAATGGTTCACTCATGTATATTACATAAATTGTGTATTGTAACGCGATCTACATTTTATGTGTAGTAAAATTTTGTCTATCTCTTATGGTTTACCAGTTATGCAAAAGTCGTTCACAATGAAGAATACTTTTGGAGAGATTCCCAGAAAATTCGAGATATACATTTTATTTGTCAAGAAAATATCTTAAACATATGATATTTTAATCAAAATCGTTAGAGCCATTTTTGAAATAATTAAAATGTTCGAAAAATGTTCCACGTAAAGGCTAATCTGGGGTGGGAGGATTTTCTTGAAAACCTTCGTGTCGCATCTCTGAAAGATACTAAACCTAAATGCCAAGTTTGTGTTTATCCGAATGTTCGTTTCTGAGTTATGCTGTTCACACACACACACACACACACACACACACACACACACACACACGGACATGTTTCCAAAAAAATTTATTCAGTGGTTCTCAAAACATGTATTTCCGGTGAAATCTCGGTATCGAATTTTTGGGTAGAATACAATACTTCCCCTACTTACTATACGTAGTAGAGAAAGTAAAAACATCTGATGTGTTACATTCACACGACTTCCTCTACCCTCTATCGCTTAGAAGTGGGTATATAAATTATTCTTATGAAGGTTTATTTTCCTATCTACTTTATTTTAATCTAGATAAATCTTTCCGGAATTTGCTGCATTACACTTTTCGTAATAGATACGAAGGGGATAGCGATAGTCAAAATGCTTTAGAGCTCGACGCTACACGCTGGCCTCAAAATTCCACACTCCTTTCATGACATTGCCAGAAATACCTAACATTCAACTGGATTTTAAGAGAATGATAAAGCGTTGAACAATTCGAACCATTAATAAGGATTTTCTCGTAAACAGTTGGCGCCACAAAAAGTTATTTGAAATAAATTTTGTGTTTTAAAGAGATCTACCTTTTTATGCTTCGTATATTTTCATCTACTGCTTAACGTTTACCAGTTGTACAACATTATACAAACACTCCTTTCGAATAAATTGGACTTCACAGACTACTCCCAAAAATTCATTATAGACATTTTATTTATCATGTAAACATCTGTAGTATATGGTGTTTTAATCAAAATCGTTAGTCATTTTTTAAAAAATAAATTTTGAAACACATTCCATGTCAAGGATAGTTTGGAATTAGTGTACTTTGGTATTTATGTTTGGTTTTTTAGTTATCCGGGGTTTCGTTTTTCACTTACATTGTTCACACACACAGACTTTTAATTATTTTGGGGGGCCTCCAAAACAATACATTGATAGAATTCAATACCTTCTCTACCTACTATGCACGTGGTAGAGAAAGTAATAAAGGATAGTGGGTAGAGAAACTCATGGGAATGTAACAGATCAGAATTTTTCAACTGCTAAGCCGCTACTCTTTTTTTCACGTGGTTATGCAAAGAGTGAAATTTGAAAGGCATTACATAGCGCTCTGCTGTTTACACGTCTGGCTATTGCTTCAACCTGCAATATCCCTTTTGTGTGTATCTACAACGAAATGTGTAATAAAGGCATCTATCTGCAAAGGGTGGTGTTGGCTAAAACAAAGTGAATGAAAATACGAATAAACTTTTGAAAGCAGAGCCTATATAAAAGGGGAGAGTATGATTTGAATGTAACAAATCATATATTTTTAAGTGGTTATCATTGAGTTTTTCTTTTTGTTCCGCCTTTAACTGTAATGGTCATATCGGCGGCCTTTTACCTTTGGAACATATTGCCTACCGGCAATGGTGTTAGCTCAAAACAATTGCCATTGGATTTCTGGTTTTTCTTCAAGTTTTTTTTCATTCATTATATCACACATACACACTCATTCATATTTCCAGACCCTGGGGAGGATAAGGAATACTCCTGGTTAGAGAAAAATTAATATTCAGTTGTCCCTCGTGCTGTAATGGAAAGAGTATGGAATTTCAAAGTCAGCTATAACGACCCGCTTTTCTTTATTTTCTTTCCTCTGTAAGAGCTTGTTACCACGAATACACTTATTGTAAATAAATACTTGTTGCTTAGATTGAAATCCTTCCTATTAAGCAAAAATACATCTTGAGTGACGTAACAGAGTTAAAAGAATCACTTTTAAGTTAATACTATAATTTTAACAAACATGGGTTTGGTAAAGAAAATGAAGTGAATGTATTACATAATTCTTTTTTTTCATTAAAGTAGTTGTAAATCCATCAAATTGGGATTTTATGTGCAGTTTTATGTTCAAGCATTAATTACATTCACTTTCCTAAATGACATTTATGTGAAAAAAGAAAGCACTACCGGCAACGTACGCTAAATTCGCGCAACATCAAGAATTGTATCATACGAAGGCTGTACTTCTGTACCCGACGTTACAAATAAAACACAAACATTTTGGGAAAAAACATACTTATTTCTCTACATACACTCCTTTCAGCTCGATACATATTTCCAGTGAAGTTCAATAGCTTCGATACCCTGTTTATAGTGAGAACCGTCGAGTTCTGCCAAATAGCCATCAACTGCAAACTCCACCTATTCATTGTTGTCTAATGTTTTACCACCAAGACATTTCTTGAACTTTGGAAACAGAAAATAATCAAAGGGGGCTAAGTATGGCGAATAGGGTGCATGAGGAAGCAATTCGAACTTTTAACTCATTGATTTTGGCCATGGCGATAATGGATGTGTGAACTGGTGCATTATCTTGATTAATCAGAACTTTATTTTTCGCTAAATGCTGCCGCTTTTTTTTTGCTTGATTTCATCATTCAAACGCTGCAATAAGTTTGCATAATACTTGCTATTAATTGCTTTTCCTTTTTGAAGATAATCAATGAAAATAATCGCACGCGCATCCCAAAAAACTGACGCCATGGCCTTGCCTGCGGATGGAACTGTCTTCACCTCCTTTGGAGCCGATTCTCCCCTTTTAATTCACTGTTTTGACTGTTCCTTCGTCTCAGGTATGAAGTGATGGACCCCATGTTTCATCCATGGTTATGAATCGACGCAAAACCTCGGCTTTATTGCAGCGAAACATCGCCAAGTACTCAACTGAAATATCCTCATGATGCTGTTTTTGTTCCATTGCGAGTAAACGCGGCACCCATCTTGCGCACAGCTTTCTCATGTCTAAATTTTCAGTCAGTATGCGATGTACAACACTTTTTTGAAATACCTACGATATCTGCTAGCTCGCGCGTTTTCAGTCGACGGTCATCCAATTACATTTTGTGGATTTTCTTCACAATTTCTGGCGTGGTCAGCTCATTTGGTTGACCACTGCGATGTTCGCCTTGGCAGCTCGTACGGCCTCGCTTAAACTCTGCCACCCAATATTTTACTATTGTAAACAAAGGAGCGGACTCCTCCAGAGTAGAATCTATCTCAGCTTTAATATTAGTTGGACTAAGACGTTTCAAATGAAAGTATTGTCAAGCAGCTGTTTCGAAACCAAAATGATGGTTAGACGTGAAATGTTTATAAGTTATTCGAAGTAAACATGTGATCAAGAATGTAGTTCACATAACGATAGCTAGTTTTTTCATGTTTACAAATTCGCTGAGAGAGTTCACTATTAATGGTTGCTAAATAATTACTAAACAACGTAGCATTGACAAACTTAAAGCTTAAGCTTTATAAGGGTGGTACTTTCTACCATAGTCATTTGTTTGAAACAACAACCGCTATATATACACGTCAAGTCGGGTACTTCTAGGACTGCCCTCGTAAATGCTAAACATGTACATCTAAAATGTTGCATGAATTCAAATCTTGCTTTATTTAATTTCTTATACAATTTTTAGATGTTACTCCAGCTACACTACACAGGGATCTTGTTTGTGTTGTTTGTAGTCTACTTCTATTATTGGCTGGTTAGGTTCTAAGTTTAACATCCATGCACACGGAGTTGAAAATTTATATCTAAGGTACATCACTTATCGTAATTAGCTAAACGTTATCCCAATACAATTTAAGGAACACAAATATTAATATTAACATTGCTAGGACATAAAAGTCGATATATGTGGCTTGATATTGATTAATCAGATAAAATATTCTTCAACAAGGACTTCAACCAACTTATACAACCATCGGGCCTGTTCCGATTTCAAGAATTGGTCTTGCCACCTCAGAAACGGTCTACCTTTGTTTCTATAACCTTGGGAGACATAATTGAACACGATCTTCGGGAATCTGCGATCTGACATTCTCCTATATGTTGATACCAGTCTGTTCTTAATTTATCTACATGCTCGTTTAGGTTATATATGTGTAGTTCCTCTTACTTATTTCTACGTTTCTTTTGTGGTCCATTAACTCATATCGGGTCTGCGGTCTGAGGAATTTCATTTTTGAGCTCTCAATACTCCTGTTTTGTCTGCTTAAGGTCAAGTTTTTACCTCTGTAACAAAGAACTGGTATTTCCATGTTCTTGTATAGATTTAATTTTATAGATCTTCTCGTTTGAAACTTTAGTGTTCTTCTGATGGTTCCGCAGATCGCTTGAAATTTATTTAATGTGTGTCTATGTCTCTCCTGTGTCCATAAGATATACTGAAGCCTAGAAAATTGAAACTGGTGACCTGATGATTTCATTATTGAGTACTATTTTACATCTTATATGATTTATCTCCTGGAATGATTGTTTTCGTTTTTCCAGGGGATAAAATCATTTAAGATGTAAAATATCCCTGGAAAGAACAAAACAATCCAGCTACGTGATAACTCCAAGAGCATAGTCTCACCAAATAACACACGCATGGATAAGATGTAATTAAGTTTAACTGCTTGTCTCTAAGATTAAAATAATAAAGTTTGCACCCCAGGGTGTCATGAGAGAGAAAGCCAAATGCCTTGTATAAATCACGTAATATTACCAAGGTATTCTCAGCTTCAGGCGAGGATTTAAATGCGTACTGGCGGCAGCGACCTTTCTTTGACATACCTCACGATATTTTGAAGATCGCTTCAACAATGACAACTTTGGGGTTTGAAACTGAGGAATATATAACACTGTTGTCTAATAATTTGGGCCTTTAGCCTGTAATTGCGGTTCTACACGAGATTTGATGCATGGTGTAAAACAGTAAGAGTTTTAGTATTGTGTAGGACCTGTGACGTGGAGGAATCGTTCTCCTTGATATTCAACGGGTCTCCAAGGGATAACTCCTCACTTTCGGTTTCTTTCATTGCCATTATTTTGTAACCATTCCCTCTAATTTATCTGTAGCAGGGACTAAACCCCTGAGAACGCCGTGGGAATTACTCAGCCTGATTACGCCGCATCTCGTCGATATCTTCGGCCTAAATCCATTTACAGATACGCCGGAATGAGATGTAACTAATCCTTCATTGCCGCGAGGTTTGCCTGCACACAAACTGGTTCCTAGCTATAGCACGGACATGCAATTAAACTTTGGTAATTTCTAAGCTTTTAATTCCAATTATTCTTAATTCTAACTTTCCCCATGTCCCCCTGAGTTCGTTATGCAAATAGTGCATAAATATAGTCTTTCATTCGAACACAATTTTGTTTAATTTTATTTAAAGAAAACATTTCCACAGTGACGCAGACTTACAAAATGTGACTGGAATTACTAGGCCGGAAGTGGACGCTACTATGATAATGGGCAAACTTCCAATTCTAAAACCGAAATCTTGTACTATTAGCACTTTTTGTGCTTTCGAGAAGTGAGAGACAGGACAATGTACTACCTCTCCGAGTGACTGTGACGTGCACTATGCCCCACTCACAAAAACGTCTCTGATAGAGTTTGTAGACACAGCAATTACAGGTGTAGAAGAGCTGGAGTATGGCTCAGATTCCGATATATCAACAAGACTTGCACCCTCTTAGAAAATATACGCTCTTGTGTTTGCAACGCTATATACATGTACTCACAGCGAACCTATGTTTAAATAATTCATGACATTATTGAACCTATCATTGTGTACAATTGCTTTTACTGTGCTGTATTTGTTTCGTATTGCTTTATAATATACTGAACTGAACTTCAGGATAGATGTTATTGCGATAGTTAGTAGCCAGCTCCACGTTGAGGCGTCAATTTGTGATAGTTTACATGTCATGTAGTTGTTTGGAGGAGTTTTCCCCACAGTTGTACGCCACTTTGAGAATGTTATTGAGCCTCGTATTTGTTGCCAACTATGAAGAAATTATTTAGCTGGATGCTGGATATGAGATGTGAGAATCTCCACGTATGTGCGTCACTTTAAAAATGCATTTAGGTTACGTAATGAAGATACACTTTGAAGTTGTTGATGCTTAGGACGCCAAACTTTGTAGTAAAGATGATGTTTGTTTTACGTAATATTATTTAAATTTGCCTCGGCTGCTTTAGTCGCACTATAGAAACATAAGTTCTTTTCAGGTTGTGATAAGACAAAAATTAAAAGACGTCACAGAATTTACTTTTTAATTTCATTTTTTTTATTTCTCTTTATACTTGTACATTTATAAAACACAACACTTTATAAAATAAAACTGTGAGCACTTTATACATTCTAGCGGAGAGCACAATTTTTACCATCCGTACTCTACATCTTATCCGCGACTGACTAAATCCAACGGTAAAAACCCTGAAGCTTCGGTAATGCCAATCTCCCATTGGTTAAATCTAGTCCAAGAGAATTTAACTATTCAAACTAAAACTTTTCTTACTGTTGATTGGCTAATTCCAAACTGTAAGCGAAACTTACGTCACTACCGATCTTTTCATGACCAGTAATTTTTAAACTCCAGAAACATCATTATCACAGAAATTACATTATTACCTCATTATTAACAACCTAAAACATATTATTCTCACAGTTTTTGCACTATTAGAGTTTAAAAACATTTACATAACATTAATAAATGCATTTACAATAAAAAATAAGTATTTACAATGACTTTATATACAATTTAAATAATAATTATATACATATTGTTTCAAGGTGGGCTGTTATTAAATTTAATTATAATAAAACACAATTAATATCATTAAATACTGCCTCATTATATAGATTATCTATACCTTCTCTTTAATTCAAATTATTGGATAATTCGTGACTACAACTAACTATTCATATTGTTGTCTGTTCTGGTATTTAGTTACCAAATAATGAATAACGTTCCACAATAAACCAGGAATATTACGAAAAGTACTGGATAAACCCCAGAAACATAAATAAGAGTCATATAAGGATATTGGCGACAGTGAAAAGTTCTCTAACATGAGAATATGTATTAGCTTCTATAGTTGAGTATTTAAGATCTTGCTGGATTTTTAATACATTAATTGTGTACTCAGCAATGGATTCAATCTATATTTAGTCCAACATGTGTTGGAACAGGATAGTTTTAAATAGCGATCACTAAAGATACATTTGTATCACACCACTTTGTTTCTTCTAGATTCTATTGAGAATACATAATCTGACAAGGTTAAAATATTAATGCTTTGTTATTAAACTAACTTTTCAGCACTTCACATAGGTATAAAGAGTATAAAGTTATTAATCTCGTTCACTTCATTAAAATACATTAATTCAGGGGAGGCATCACTCCTTTTTACAATGTTATTTTATACGTATCAAATGTTAACATACACACGGCCAAACACGAGTCTTAAGTTCTTTTGACTTTTCTGAAACATTATACTATCGATACAAAGCCATGTAGCTTCCAATTATTACATTATATGATGACGATCGGCATGTTATCACCTGGATTTTAATTACCAAAAAATATCCATCCTAATCCATCAGTTAACTTTGGTTAAATGATAAGATTTCAGTAATTGGCTTATTACCAGCTTGCCGGCTGGACTTTGAAAGATGGTGTAGTGAAGTCCGACAGTAACTTATCAAAAGGACTTTCTCCATAGATAAACTTATTTTGGTCTATACAAATATTTTAATTGTTTAAGTTGGTGATACTTCTGGACGGATTCTCCCACCTGACTTCCCTTCATTTAGGAGCTTTTCTATCCCCTCCGCTTCTGTGATTTTCGCTTGTCCTAATAAGGTCATGACACTATCTCTCTGTGCTTTTCTTCTGCCGTATACGATCAACTGCATCACTTGTGTTCGTACGTTTTGAAGTAACATTATTTGTTATATTTATTTTGTTGTTGTAGCCCCACGTTGTGGTGCCAATTTGAAATTGTATTACTTATAATGTTTGTGTATTTATGTTTACTTCTCGCGTTGAAGCCATCTTGTGACGTGATTCATTTGTTCGGTCTGTTAGCTCCATCTGGTGTTAGCAATTTGCGGTAGTATTAATGTTTGTTTGAAAGAATGCGACTGTTATTTTATTCAATTTTGGTTTACTGTCCTCCGGCTAGCTATTATCTTATTTTGGGTCGAGCACTTCTCTTTATACAGGTTGTGTAAACGGAAAGGAATCTTTTATCCAAAGATAACACTGATGAAGAAATTTGTTTTACACTTTTATTGTCGAACACGTTAACTATCACATTTACACATTGATCTTGACACTCGCCAAACTGAAACTGTTATAATAACTTCATTACTGATAATTCTTAATTCGCGTACTTCAACTTTTTGTATAATTAACTTTATAATACTTGAGATTTTTCATAACTCTGTTACGCGTAACCTGCAAATTGATATCCGAAGTTTGCCGTGCAAATACTTTCGACGAACTAACCGGAATGCGACGTGTAGTATACAAAGAATTTTGATGAACTGACGGGGTTTACTTCTAACCTACTCTTTTTATACTCCTTCACCCAGATATGCCTAAAGATTATAACTGAACTGCAATTGGCTAATAAAACGCGCCAACATTACGTAACTTCCTCGTTTCCAATAATGATAAACAGCTCACCCCCTCGCTGCATTATTGCGCGCTATTATTGTCAGTTTCAGTAAGGCAGTATAAACTTACTTCCCAACAATAACTACAATCAACAAACATCTCAAATCAATGTCACATAAAAATGCATATTCATATTACAATCATTATTTACATGCATCATATGCCCCAATAGAAACATAATTATAAATATTTACAAATTGTTTGGAAATTTTATAATTGGGTTTTTAGTCTCCTAAATCTTGGAACACACGCTATCACTTTCACTTAACACTTCACACGTATTTAACACACGACATATGTTTTGTCTTTATCTTGCCACTACTTACTGGCTCTGGTCTAATGTGTTTGGACTTTAATCTGACATTACAATTTTTTATAGCAAATACTGTGCCCTGAATTATTTAATTATTGTTACAAAATTGTTTACTTTTTTTAAGTTGTTGACAAAAATTTGTGCATTTAAGAATTTTTGTAATTATTACACATATTTACCAAAAATATTCACTCTCTACACAAATATATTTACATCTCTTAAATCTAGACACTATTTCACATGTTCTGTTTGCTACATAAGTATTTGTTTTTGTTTTTTTTTAATTATTTTTACCCCATTTTTGTTGTTTTGTACATTATATTCACAATACTCTTGGAATTATATTTACGTACTTTTACTTTAATATAACATCATGCTTTATTTCAAATGCTGTTACAGTTACTAATAAAATGCTATTTTCATTTTAAACATTTAGTTATGTCCAAAATTTATTTCTCCTTTCTTATGACATACATACATAATTAACCCTCTTACGTTCCAATACATTGCTCTGCATTTCGTCTTTAACTATCCAGCATTTACTTTACATCTCATTGCTATTTACCCTCCTGGATCAAATTGTCTGTGGCTAAACATTACTCGTAGCCGTATCCTAACCTTCCAAAATCTGTTCATGAATAATCTCTTGTATTCATATGAAATTTCGTCCCCTGATAACATTTGAAACATATTTTAACAACTGTCATTTTCAATTCTTCTACTATCTCTTTAATCTGAGAATACTCTGACAAGTCTGTCATAAATTGTACTGGATTGGAGTTTTCATTCTGAACAGCTTGGTACTTGTTAATTTCAGAAGTTAGCTTTTGATTATTTACAGGCAAAACTTTAACTTCTTCGTACAATTTATTTCTTTGCATTACTGACTCCTTCTGTATTTCTGATATCTCCCCTCTGAAATTAACTTGCGCCTGATTCACATCTACATTCATAACCTCTTTCATCTCTTGAAATGTTACTCATTCTACTACCTGACTCTGTACATTCTACATCAACATGTTCACTTTTAGTATTAACCTCACTTTCTTTGTTACCTATTTCCCTGCTCATGTCTAACATTTTCTTTGAAACTTCTCCTATCTCACTTGCTATTACTTCCTGATTTTCATCTCTCATTTTTGGCATACTACTATCTAGCTTCATAACTTTCTTTTCAATTTCTTCACTGCTTTGATCTACCTTTTGCTCTAATTTCTCATACCTCTGAATTAGTTTATCTAATTTCTCATTAAATTTACTCCTATCTTCCCTTAACGTTTCAAAAAAATTTCTTATAATTTCCATCATCATTCTAGCATCAAAATTTACATTTCCTGCTATTCTATTCTCACTTTCTGCACTAACATTTTCTCCCTCAAATCCTACATTGTTTGAGCCATTTTCTGTAACCTGTATTGAATTACAGCTAACTGTTACATTATCTCCCTCCATAATTATTTCTTCTGTATTATTAGTAGCCATTGTTTTCTTTATCCTACCGCTCCTAAGGTACATTTAAATTTTTACACCTTTTTTTTAGAATAAAAATCACACGTTTCTAACCTTTCTGATGGTATCTGCTGATGTTGCTTTGATGTCCAGCTTTCTGCCCCTCTCTCCTAGATGTATATGTCGCCTCTGCGTTGTATTATGATGAATCTGCGTTGTCTCGATGTTTTTGTGTGCACTCATCCGTATCGTATGTCGTTCCTCTAGTTGTTTCTGGAATCTGCGTCTTGTAGTTCAGTTTCTACTCCATTCGCTTCACGTCCTGGTTCCTTCGCCCCTTCCTGGTTATTTTACTCCTTTCCTGGTCACTCTGCCCCACCTTCTGGGTGCCAATTTGTGAGTGTATCATTATTAATGCTTACGTAATATGTTTTTACGTAAATTATTAGAACTTGAAGATCTTATATTGTGCTGCTTTTGTTTTGTTTGGTTACATAATTTTAACTGCCCCACGTTGGGCGCCAATTTGAGAGTGCTGTCAAATGTTATTTATTTAAACCCCGTCAGTTCATCAAAATTCTTTGTATACTACACGTCGCATTCCCGTTAGTTCGTCGAAAGTATTTGCACGGCACATTTTATATAACTGTGAAATAACTAAATTAATATGTATTCATGTAGGAACACCGAACCAACAGGTACGAATACTTAGGTACTTTACCAATGTCATATTTTCTAAATATATACAGATCTTAATTAAAGGAAACAGTAAAATGCTATTACAACCATAGTTTTCTGTCATTGTAACCACAAGGCCTCAATAGTGTTATATACCGGGGTGAGGACAAAAGGTTTTGCAGCTAGATATTAAATTTAATTACCCCGGCATAAACATTGGGGGACGTAGACTCTGAGGCAGCGAGAGGACCAGGGACCTAGCTGTACATATTAAAGCAGACGTGGGATATTCATAACAAAATACACTTAAATTCACATTTAACACACTACATGTGGTTTATTAAAATTGACATGCTGCCACTACATCGTTCACAACAGATTACATTGGAGGGAGATGCTCCACACTCACACGAAAACACGTACACAACCACTCGGCCTGAAGACACACACTCGACTCACTGGCTACTGACGCCACTAGAACAAAAAAGCTAGTCCTTTGTCCTCACCCTCCGACTAGGTGGTGGGGAGGGAACGGACATAAATTCAAACTCACAAACGAAATAATTATTTTAACAATGTTATAGTACAAAGACAACGCGACAATGCACACACATACACGCTACTATAGGCATCGAACGTGTGAAACGTTCTACAGCTCCCCTTTGCCCTACAAAACAGAAATACGATTATGTCATTGGAGGTTAAACTGCTTACTGATTGACTTGGACTGCAAGTTGACGAAATCTATAAAATTCTATTGCTGAATGAATGGGGTTGAGAAGAAGAGACCTTCATACTTCGAATGTATAATATTGCGACCCTCTACCAGCGTTTAGTTTGAGACTTTTAACAGAGCTTTGCTGTAGAAGTGTTTTGATGCCCCTGATCAGTAGAGACGAGGAATGAAATGGAATGATACTTAAGTAATCAGGGGATCCATAGAACTGATTCTTAAAAGCTGAATCACGGACTCGTGAACGGGTGTCTTGAAGTTCAAATTCTACCAAGACCATCCTCTCTAACATATTTATTTATTTATTTATTTATTTATTAGGTTTCTTCAATCCTCGTAATCGGGAAATGCTTGATATGTATCCCAAACTTAGGCCTTCCCCAGTTATCATTTTATTTCACGTATCAGTGTTCACAGTCTGTGGTCTTCATGCCCTCTGGATAGAAAAGACACTATCTAGTAATAGCATATGTGAATTTTAACACATGTTTTTCGACTACTTCCTTAGGTAATACGGAATAGAAGCTCGATCTTTTGTTTGGGGGTATGATTCTATTACTGTTATTTCCAAAACACCATATTATATGCATTATAAAATACTGTGTAATGACAGTAGTTATATCAATAGTACGATATAACCTATAACATAAGGTTTTGTGAGCATCGTAAATTATAATGACGTATTGCAGTGACTGTGGTTGAATAGTCAGCATGTGATTTGCCAATCTATAGGTATGGAGTTCGATTCCTGGCTGGAATGTGAGAACTATTCTTTAATTAGAATAAACTCTTCTACAGGTCCTAAAGTGTACAAACGTGTACAAATAGCAGCTTATAGCATAATTCCATACACGTAAACGACATATTTGTTCATAAATACTAAATACTAGTAATACTGGTAATATTGAAGCATTAACACTTTCTGAAAGGGATAAAGCTTTCTTTCCTTTTATTATGCAAATGGACAAAAGGTAACAGTTTTGTTTCCACTATTTTCTGCTTACTGAATATTTGGTGTCAAAGTCCGAAAATTGACAAGAATACCGTGGAGTATAATTCGACCTATCTCAAAAGTTGAGTACCTAGAGTAAATCCATACCCAGAGTATGAATGTTAAATATTTCTCTTTAAACAAAAAATCGTTCACTTAAAGTTCGAAAGAAATCAAGTTGCTGTGCATGTCTAGTCTGGAATGCTTATTTCCACTGACAGTCTAGCAAATGAGTGTGGACATTTTTGCAATTCCATTTATCACTATAAGCACAGTAAAATAAAGTAATTGCATAATGAGGTGCTAAATTTAAAACAAACAGGCAGAATAAAAATCCATGCTTGAACCATCTTCGCTAGTGGAAGAATTACCAAAAAGAAAGAAGTTCTTATTTCTAATTTGTCATTTCCAACTAATTTAAATACAATAATAATAATAATAATAATAATAAAAACAATAATAGTAATAATAATAATAATAATAGAAGCATTGCATAATACCACACTAATATTAGAGTTATAATAAAAAATCTTGGTTAAATAAATGGAATATTATCATCAACGCTATTAAAATTGTCACGATTATTACTAACTAAATGATTCTTAACTGAAAACCATAGATTTATTCTCACTATTACCCTGCACCTATTTTTTGGATGAGAGGATGGAGCTACACCATTTCATTATTAATTTAATTGCCCCGTTCCTGCAAGGACCACTTTTTTTTGGACCAACGTGTAAGTATCCCTCTTGGGGTTGTCTTCTTTAGTAGTTTTGTTCACTTTCTACCCTTGTGACACATCTGTGTGGTCTGAAATATACTGTATATGTTTTCTGAATATCTGTGTAGGTATTTTTATGAATTCTACAGAGCGACTAGACTAAATGTGTATAAAGACTTACAAAACAAGTACAAAAAGCTATTTAGACAATCCCTGATAAAATTTAAAAAACAAAACAATACCCAAAAACTCATCATGTCAAATAATGTACCCAAAACAGCATGGAAAATGGTAAACAAATGTGCAAAAGCTGATAAAGCTGTAAAAAAGGATATTCAACTAAATGACAGCGGTAGATGTGTAGTTGATCCAGACGAAGTCAGTAACTTATTAAATAATTACTTCTTAAACATGGGTAAAAATGAAGGTGGTGTTGATGTACTTCTTAAACATGGGTAAAAATGAAAGTGGTGTTGATGCATGTCCTAATTCAAGCACATTAACTATAGCTTCCAGTGTATATTTATATGAGACAAGTAAAGATGAAATTAACTCAATTATTTGTAACTTAAAAAATGACAGTGCCCCAGGCTGGGATGGTATAACGCCGAAAATTCTAAAACTCTGTAAATATTCATTAGTAAATATATTGGTACATCTGATCAACCACTCGATGGAAAAAGCAGCATTCCCTGAACTGTTAAAAATTAGCATTGTAAGACCTGTACTAAAAAAGGGAGATGAAAAAATAGCCAGTAACTACAGGCCAATAACCCTAACATCTCTATTTGCAAAAATATACGAAAAGGTAATTAACAGAAGACTGGTAGGCTTTCTGGAATCTAATAAAGTTCTGTTTCGGTCCCAACATGGCTTTCGAAAAGGATATTCAACTATTACTGCTGTGTCAGAATTCCTACACAAAATAATGCTAAATTTAGAAGAAAATAAAAAAACTGTAGGAATATTCTTAGACTTGTCCAAAGCCTTTGATTCAGTATGTCATGACTTACTACTATATAAGTTACAGAACTATGGAGTAAGAGGCAAAGTTCATGAGCTTTTATCATCCTACCTAAAACATAGACCTCAGTGCACAGAAATACAGTCTAAGCAAGGTAATACTATTCGAAATATTAAGTCTAAATATGATGTGGTGAAAACAGGTGTTCCTCAAGGCTCTGTATTAGGTCCGCTATTATTTTTGCTTTATGTAAATAATTTGCAGTGTACAGACGATTATAATATAATATCATATGCTGATGACACTACCTTAATTTGTGCTGACAAAACTATTAAACAGCTGGAAACAAAGGCCTCAAAATCTGTAACTCACATAACAAATTACCTAAAAAATGCACAATTACAGATAAATCGTAATAAAACAAAAATTATGCTATTTGAGCTTCGCGACAGCATTGAGAATGAGATAGAACTTTATACCGGCAGCACAAAAATTTACCAAATAAACTGCTAAAAATTTCTTGGTATTTATATTGACAAAAATCTAACTTATGATAACCATGTAGACATACTCAGTAAAATGTTATGTGCTAATATATATTTGCTAAGAATCTTGTCTTACAAATTAGAAAGTGAAGTACTCAAAATGGCATACTATGGGTTAATCCACTGTCACATTGAATATGGTATTGAAATATGGGGAGCTACTAGTAACCTAAAATTAAATAGAATTCTTATATTACAGAAAAAAAGCTTGAGATGTATTTTTAATCTAACTAATCGACAATCTGTCAAAGAAGTTTTCAAACAGCAGAAGATACTAACCGTGATATCGTTGTATGTATATAAAGTAATTCTATTAATAAAAACAAAACGAGAGTTTACTCTACTAAATAAAGATCATTACTCGTATATCACTAGAGGTTCAAATAATTATCATAGAGATTATAAGGCTAAAACGTCAAGCAAGAAAGACCCATATCATGCAGGTATCATTATGTACAATAAACTTCCCAGTTATATCAAATTAGCACAAGGTAATACTTTTAAACAACTCTTAAAAAAATACCTAACTGATAAATGTCTGTACAACTTAACTGATTTGTAAATATATTATAGTTATACTAAGTGAATTGTAAATAAGAACAATTAGTATTAAGTGAAGTGTAAATATCATTTTAAGTGATTCTTTTCTAATCTGAATATGCGTATAAATTGTATTCTATCGTATAGATCTTGACCATGCCTAAAACCTTGTATCCCAAAGTCTACAGGCAATAAAGCTATTTAATGGCGTTTATTACTATCTCTACTAAGTACATAGGAGGTAGAGAAGCTACTGCATTCCACCCAGTAATTAGATACCCAGGTTTCACCGGAAATACATGATTTGAGGACGCTTGAATCCAAAAAAGAGCATTTTTAGAAAAAGGTCCATGTGTGTATGTGTGTATGTCGTCCTCCGTGGTGTAGTGGTGACCATGCTAGCCTCAAGTTCCCGATGTCGGTGCTAAAATCATTAGTATGACTTCCTTTGGAAGGAAAGTAAAGCTGGGTCCCGTACCGTAGATTTACGGCACGTAAAAGAACCTCAAGCTTGATAAAGAGGCCTCTGAGCAAAATTACCGCTTTTTCACGCCCAATATAGAATGGGACGCTAAGGACTACAGCAGTTAAAGAGGGTCCATAAATAAAACTCAATTAAATTTCATTTGTATGTGTGTGTGTTTGAACAGTATAACTCAAAAATGAAAAGTCCGATAAATACTTATCTTGGTATTTAGGTTCAGTAGCTTCCAAAGATGGGACACGAAGATTGTTAATAAAATGCGCCACTCCATAGTACCCTATACATGGAACATTTCGAAATGTTTTATTTTCCAAAAAAATGGCTCTTCGATTTTGATTAAAATACCCTATATTAAAGATATTCACATAACAAATAAATTATATATTTTGAATTTTCTAGAAATTATCTATAAAGTCGTCTTTATTTGGAACAAATTTTTGTATAATTTTGTATAAATGGTAAACATTAAGCAATAGACCGAAACGTACCACACAAAAAATGTAGGTGTCTTTAAAACAAACAATTTATATCAAATAAGTTGTTTGTGACAGCCTTTCCGATGTACCCTTATTAATGTTCTCGAATTGTTTAATACTTTGCCATTTTTTTCAACTCCTTTGGACATTCAGTTGTTCCTTGCGATTGCACCCAAAGAGCATGGAATTTTAAGGCCAGTGTATATCGTCTAGTTCTTAAACATTTGATTATCGGTATTCCCTTTTTAAAAAAAAATGTGTAATGCAGCTATTCCGGAAAGGTTTATCTCGAAATCAAATTTGGATACCCACTAATAAGCGATAGAGGATAGAGACAATCATGTGAATGTAACAGGTCACATTTTTTTATACGGATGCGATTTTAAATTTCGTTAATTATAATAGCGCCCCTATTTATATGCATTGCTTCATTTAAGTGTCCGATACAACACCTAGCGCTACTGAATGTTTACATAATTCTAAATAGTTTACGAACTTAAAGGAGGTAAGCGATGTAAGCTAGGGGTCTCATCATGTGAAAAGTATTCCACAAGGAGGAAGCAAGCTCCATACGACCAAGCTGGTCCCACGTGGTCACTGGTTACGCAAAGCACCTATCAGTAGAAGGAGCAAACATCAGCTTTGAAAGACTACTTCGAGAGAAGGAAAATGGATGATATAGCCTTAAGTGCAGTTCATTAAAGACTAATTGCTGCCAAGCATTACAGGTGATCTAACCCCTATTTCTCATTACTTAATCAACGTATATTTGAATTTTCATTAATCCAATTGTCTAAGCCGGGTATAAAATACTCCGATGGCCCAAAGCGCAAAAGTGAAGTCGCTGAAGAAAGAGCGGCTCATTTACATTTTGAGCGTCACTTTTTTTGTGAAAACATATAAAAATGCTACATTGACTTGCCTAATACCCAATTTACATCTTCAGTAATAAGCGTTACAATTTATCCTTTAGGGAATAACCTATTTAAATAATTCTATTCTTTAAATAATTATTGCAAATAACTTTGAGGATATTTATTGTTTTGTAGTGAAATATTAATTCATGTAAATGTGCATTAAACCGAAATTTTAAACACTCATAAATATAAAAATAAAATAAAGTCTACTACCTTCAAGAAATTAAAGCTAGATGAATTTACAATGTTACTGACGCTCCTATAAAAATTTGAAACCAGGATTGTAAAAAGTTATGCTTCATCAGGCTGTTTCACCAGCATCTATGTTGGATATTTTCAGAGGAGGTACTTACCCCTGGCTGGTTACAACAAGAATGAGGAATTGTTGGGGCGCAACTCAAGATTTATATCTGGGACGAACCGTCGCCCTTGTCCACTATTGGCCGGCGAGTCCGCCACTCCCTGTGAAGTTGGGAGTGTTGTCACTTGATTGATCCAGTTGCTGTAATGTTTTATGCTTAAAACTATCAGAGGCCTCACGGTTTCGTCAAATTTATCCCATGGTTCATAAGCACGGCCTATTGTGCTGTGATTCCTCTCTTCTTATCTAGTTGAAAATTCTTTTTATGAAACTGTATCTTATGTATACTGCGCTTGTTACAGCCGATGTAAATCAGGCCGAAAGTGGTGTGCAACAACCCTTTGATATAGAAAAGGAGTCTGCCTGTCCTTTGCAGATTTGACGAGATTTTAGCTTTCTAGAGAGTTCAAAAATAGATTCTATACTGGCTCTCTTGAGTTGTTTACCAATTGGATTTGTAACGGTCTATATAGAATATGTTATGCTCTAATTTGTTGTCTCGCCATATTCGAAATCTTTGCGTTCTTGGTTATGATACCGGATGTATTTCTTTTATACCATAGTTAAGTTCTAGATTATAGCTTTCTTTTGTCCAGGAGGTTGAGTGTTTTTTATACGCCTGCTGTAAGGATTGGTTTTTATAAACTGTTTGCCTTAGCATCATTCAGGCTGTTTGATTATTAGACCATAAAGCAATGTCTCGTTCTTTCCCCTTTTTCCATGCAAATATTATACTTTTTATTTTTATATGAACGAGGGAATTATCCAGTATATGTCTGCATTTCGTCAGACTAATATCATCAATGGTGGGCTACCTAGAGCCTAAAAATATAACATGTATCATAATTCGCATAAACAAAATTCTAGAGTATTCACTTAAAAATAAGTGCAAAACCCTCTCCTCCATATCCAACATTAAATCCCGACCAACGCTGTTTTAAACTCGGATCATGTAAGAATTTAAAGGTCGAATAGACCTAGTTACGGAACAGCTACACACTCCAAAGTTTTGTTCTACTGGTTCCTATTCCGTATGAAATAGTTCTGAGGAAATAACTTTTAGAGCTGCAGTGTCCTTTGTGAAGATATTAGAGACGTAGAATTAATGTCTTCTCATAATCTTCGCGAAGAGCCAGGCCACATCGAAACTATTATTTGTCTCATGGGTACAATATTATCGTTCACAGTTTTACGATGGAGTGCATAATGTTCCTTACATGTGTCTGTATTATCAAAGTATTGTACAAGCCTAGATCGGTGCTTTGCTAAATCATAGGTCGATGATCCTATCACAATTACTATGGGTGCAATGGCGTGAATTACTTATGGATTTTGGATACATCGTAGAGACGAAGTGTAAGTACTTGGATGGAGATGACAGTCTTCACAACTCTTATGTAAGCATTAGCTTCTTGTGTATCGGGACTTTCTGTAGTCTCATATAGGTGGCATTTCCTTCATCGACCTCCAGCATTAATATGGAGGCGACGTTGTTTAGAGCCCTGAAGTCTGGTCTTTCCTCCCGCGTTAGGTGTTGTTTTGGCCTAGCGTGACATAATATTCGTGCTGCATCAGGGCGTGTTTCTTTCATCTGGGATGAAGGAACAGAATAGATTGCGGGTTTAGTGTTGATTAGCCTGGATTTTGAAATGGCATGACTGTAGGGAAACTATGGATAGTATAGCTGGAACTCTAACATCATATCACAAGAGTGAAGCAGTATCAATCGTAGAGAACAAGCTCCCATATTTCCATTTCGTCTAACTAAGCACCTTAAACAAGGGTGTAATGCTGGAATCATCCATACGGGGCAGTGGGTTCCGGCAAGTGGCGAGTTAATAGCTTACCTGCTGTTCACATAAGATGATGCATTAATTGCTGAAGGCTAAGAAGGCATTTATTAGATGTTTTTATATCCTGCAATAGTCACTTGAATGTTATAATCACAAAGTGCCTGAAGATTGTATGTCTTTATTGTACAGTTCTCTTTTATCCGATTTTGAAATTTTCTATTTTCCTAATTCTGTGTTACTGTATATAATTTAAAATATACGATGGTGGGGAAATGTAATCCATTGATTTGTGCTTCTGCCAAGTTTTCAGATTCTTTATTGATACTTTTAGAATAAACTTGTGGTGAATGTATCTTAATGTACTATTCCAATACATTTTTGTCTATTAACAGACACCATGAGAGTTAATTTAACAAGATTCAAGATTATTCTTAGAGCAACTGAAAATTGTGTTTTTCTATTTTTGTTTAACCCTTAACCCTCTCTTTGAATAATCAGGTCTGCATAAACGATAAATTAAATGGACAAAGTGGCTTAAATGAGCCTAGAGCTGACAGAGCCGTGCATAACCTACATTTGTCTTTTGAGGAAAAGGGCAAACTTTTCATAAATCCTTATTAAACAACACACACCAATTGAGGATTCGAATCGTCATCTAACGGAAAAAAATACCTCATCAGGGAGGTGGGTAATCAAAGGGCTGGAAGAAGATTAGTGCTAATGTATGGTTCCCAGCCCTGACAGTGTGAGATTTTTACTTGTATCTAGGTTAGTCTAAGGAAGAAACGTAAAAGCGCAAATTTCAGACTTTGGGAGACCTAAAAGTAAACTTTAAGAATGATGACAAGGACATCACTGCAACACTTCTTAATAGTTAGACAGAATGTACTTTTACTTATAACGTCAATCTAGTAGAGGTTTGCACAGGCCGAAATTCTTAGGCCCTGCCCGGCCCAGACTGAACTGAACAACTGAATCCGAGCCAGCCCGAACCTGAGAACAGCTTATACGTACTACCAGTCTGGGTGAGATTGTATAACTTAAGTTTTTATTGCAATTATTTTACAGTTATTGAATATTATATTAGCACCATCATCATTTAGTGCACTAAAAGCCGCTGACTGCGGTGCGAAGGGACCCGAGTTCGATTTCCGGTACCAGCAAGGGATTTTCCCCTGCTAGGGCGTGGTAAGGGATGTTAAGGCCTCGGGAACAATTGAGGAGTCTTTTTTTAAAGAAATAGTGGCGGCTGAGGTCTTGAAACCCCCAAGTAGTAAGCGGCCTTATTAATTAAATGCCGCTTCTCTTACCGCACTCTGCCCAGGAGTCCGGAGAATGCGTGGAGAGGGAGGCAGAGTTTACAACCACCGTGCTGTTGCTAGGTTATTCGCAATTGGTCGATGCGCATTTATTATTATTAATTATTATTATTATTTATATTTATTACTATGCACTGCTATGAGGTATGTGTTTGTGATAATTGTGTTATTTCGAGCATCTCAACATCACAGGCCTAACATATTTTAAATTAATCGTTTTTTATCTTTATTTACCCTTTACTGCGACAATTTTTCATTATTTTATTTTATCAAAAGTGATGGTAACGATTTTGATTAACTATCACATGTTAATGATATTTATATGACAAATAAAATGCATATGTTAATCTGATAAATTATTCTTTTATGTCTTTCATTTCAAGCCCAAGCACGAAACAGCCCGAGCGTACAGACCTCTACTATCTAGAGGATGAAGAATGGTACTTTTAGCATCTTGAGGCGCCACAGAGTACAGTAGATAGTAGTCTATACTCTATTTCTTACAACCTTGCGCTGTTGTCATGGATTCTTCCGCTTTTCCGTTCCTTCCCCTTTCTTCTGATTGACTAATGTGCTCCTTCAATGGCAATAACGCTGACAAACAAGCCCTGTGCAGTGCAGGTCAGCCAACAAGAACGGATTTACTTCATCTTGTATTGACAAGAAATTTATCCACATAAAATTTATATTTAACCAATGAATTTAAACTTTCTTTAAAGATTTTTTTATTATTGTTATTTTCTTTAATAATATTTATTTTTGGAATAACTTTTATTTTAACTATGTCATAGTATATTAAACTGAAGTTTCCTCTTATACATTTTTATAAGAATTTGCAAGCATTAACCCATGTTTCATCATATGTTATTCATACGTTATAAAACTTTAAATTTGACAATTGTCTTCAAATACCTACATTAAGGTAAATCATTATGTTAAATCGTAACTATTTTAAATCGCACAACAATCTATTCCAATACAGATGCCAATGAGAGATGACTAATGCACGTGACAGTTAAGAGACACGAGGCAAAGTTATATGGAACGGGGTTTAGTTAGAGTACATAACTAACGACCTGTATTTGTAACTCTGAGATGACAGCTGCTTATATTATTAGCAGTATTAATTAGTAGGTTATAATAAAATTTGCAGCTCTCTTGCAATAGGTAAGGTTAGTTATCTTAAGGAAAAAATCCTTGTATGCGTGCTCTCTTCGCTAACTACCTTCAAAATACTCAGCCAAGACCGCTCCTGTGAAATTGTTCCACTAATTTATTTCGTGAGAAAAGGTTTCTATTGTGCCTCGAAATCGATATTGAAATATCACTAGCGTGCACAGAACAAGCACTTCGCCGTTTTCTTTATGTCTTTTCCATTAACGTCAAACTTGAGCTAACAAATTATTCTCATAATGCTCGAGTATTATTCTGAGAAAAATAAATAACCCGTAGAAGTCCATTTAATATCGTAACAAAAGGTAAACCCTTCTAAAATAATTTGCGAGAGCACATAGCATTATATACAGGAACTAGGGAACTAAAAATAAACTGATCGATTAATATCGATCTTAGCAATCTCTAAATGTAAAATACGACATCCGTGCGAACCTGATAGGTTTATTCGCTCTCAAAATAATAATGCAGCTGAGGATGTCTTAAATGATATCCACGAACTGTGGAATAAGATGCATAGGCTTCTAAAACACTTTTGATAAAAAATTCCAACACTATATCGTTTGGTTTAAATTTAACACGATTTTACGGCCTTAAATAAAGAATTAGACTGAATTACATGAAAATATGCTTAATTAACTGAAATCAATAAAACTAAGTTACAGTTTTTACTCTCTCTACCACATAAATATTAGGTAGAAGATATTGCATTCCACTCAAAAATTTGATATCCAAGATTTCACCGGAAATACATGTTTTGAGGAGCTCTGAATAAATAAAATAATTTTAGAAAAAATTCCTTGTGTATCCGTGTTTGTGTGTGTTTATGAACAGCATAGATTAAAAACGAAATGTCAGATAAATACCAAAAATTGTATTCAAGTTCAGTATCTTCCATAGATATGACACGAAAAGTTTCAAGAAATGTTTACCCATCCCAACTATTTTTATATGGAGAATTTTTCAAGTTTTTTATTTTCTGAAAAAGTGAAACAAACGATTTTAATTAAAATACCACATATTAAATATATTTGTAAAAGATGTATGACAAATATGAAATAATCTGATTTAATACATTCACATGACTTTCGCTACCCTCTTATCACTTATTAGTATACAAATTAATCTTACTAAAGTTTACTTTACTATCTACTTCATTTTAATTCGGATAAACCTTTCTGGAAATAGCTACGTTACACATTTCGTTATAGATACAAAGAGAACAGCTATACTAATTTTTAAGAACTGGACGCTATATACTAGCCTTAAAATTCGAGAAACAACTGAATGTTAAAGGATTTCAAAGAATGACCAAGTAATGAACAATTCGAACAATTAATAACGGATATCTTGGAAAGGGCTGATGCCACAATAAACGTTATTTGAAATGCATTGTATGTTCTAAAGAGATCTACATTTCTTCAGTAGGTTTTCGTCTATCGCTTAATATTTACTAGTTATACAAGAGTACACAAAATTACTTCAGAATGAAGAACACTTCACAGGCTATTCCCGTAAAATTTAAGATATTCATTTCATTTGTTGCTTAAATTTCTTTAATGCCTAATATTTTAATCAAAATCGTTAGAAGCATTTTTAGAAAAAAAATTGGAAAATTTTCCATGTAAATTGTAGTTTGGGGTAGGCGATTTTCTTGAAAATCTTCGTGTCGCATTTTGGAGGATGTTGATCTTAAGTAAGAAGTTTGGTATTTATCCGACTTTTCGTTTTTGAGGTATGCTCTTCACACACACATACACACACATGACATGCTTCCAAATATGTTTAATTTGTATTAAGGGGTCTCAGAAACGTATTTCCGGTGAAATCTCGGTATCGAATTTTTGGGTGGAATGCAATACTTTATCGACCTACTAGGTACGTGGTAGAGAAAGTAATAGAATGTATATTTTGAATTTTTTGAGAATAACCTGTGAAGTACTCTTCATTCGTAAGGAAATGTATAGGTATAATTTTCATAACTGGCAATCATTAAGCAATAGACGAAAACGCATTACACAAAAATGTCGTTTATCTTCCAGAAGAACTCAATGCAAAAAGGTTACACCAGATGTATATGGAGAGGTATCCAAATAATTCAGTGTTTTATGAAGTTATGACACTTATTTGCTATCTTCAATTCGGAGTACAATATTTCATTTGGTTTTCCAAGATCGGATACATTTGGTGAAGGCCCAAGAGATGCAATTAAAAAATGAACTGACTGTTTGCAACAGAAATCGGTTGATCAAGGCCTATTAGAGTAATTAACTACAAAAGTGAAATAATTTGAAACAAGGAAACAGATTAATGCAGCTTTTTATGAAATAAAACATCTCTGAAAGAAATTTTGCGCCAAGGAAGGAAGAAAAAGAAGTCATTGGTATGGATTTTCAGAAGAATCTGCCAGTGCCAAATATAGCAAGTAACACGGTATATTAAAACGTCAGCTGACAGTTCATTTGGTTAATATCCATGTTTTAGCTACACGGGAGTCTGTATTCTATGATTATGATGAGACTATAGCAAACAGAGAAGCGGAAGATGTAGTATCAATGCTTCAACACTTCATATTTAATATTCTGTCCTCTGATGTGAAACAACTTCATATACTCTGTGATTCATGTGCCAGCCAAAACAAAAAGTTCATTGTATTTCGGTACATTCACTATGTAGTAATTGTTTGTCAGCGGCTAGGGCACTCATATCCTAAGTGCAACAAAAATATGGAGCTGATATCACAGAATGCAGTGTCGGAGATACCTAAAGATAGTATGAGGTCATACAACACAGCAGACTTAAACCAAGCCCCTTCCAAGTCGTTGAATATCATCAATTAATGTTTAAAATATGGGCATCATTTTTTTCTAATGGATATTACAAAATGAAGCTACCCTCAACACCTTTGAAGGAAATAAAGGTGGAACTGAACAGCCAAGAATGATTATATTACTAAAATTGAGGAAGCTGCAACGCTGCCTGGGGAACTGTTGTCAAGCGAGAAGGGCTTTGTCGGGGCTGCAAACGGGAAAAATTCACCTTGTCAGGACCATCTTACACCGAGATCTGCCAATATCACTATCTAAATGGAAAGATCTGAAGATAATTAAACTTAAACAGTATTTTTATTAACACCTCTTAAGTATTGTATATTTAACTAAATTGCATTAATGCTTTATGCAGGAATTAACCAACCTTCTTACAAGAGAACGATCAAAGAAGTTTTACGAGAATTTGCCACATAAGGAGTGAAAACACAAGTTAATGAGTTTTTTTATTTTGTTCCATTGTTGTGTGTTGAAGTGTTATTGTATTTATACTCCAGAAGTTTAGAAGGTATAACTTATGTGTAATGATTAAACCCTATTCTAGAATAAGAATTGGACACTCATTTATATTCCCGCTTATGTAAATGTATTAATAGATTAGTGTTAATTATTCTCCATTGTTGTTTAATTCAAAAACATGAAACATTGTAAGCACATTGTTATAACTTGGATGCATTTTTACAGCTGGTATGGTACTCGTATTGATTAGATAGAAAAGCAATTCTAACTTCATACTTTAAATATCTCAGAACAATGGAAATGGAACCATCATCGTTATTCCTGGCAGGTCTTCTATTTAAACTTTGGTAAGAATAATTTATAAGTCTACCATTAAGCGATAGAGGTTAGAGAAAGGCATGTGAATGTCACATCAGATTTTTAATTAAAGGTAAAGAAAAACATCAACAAAAGGATAGCACCTGTGTTAAAATTAGCGGTATGAACACACAACTAATTATTGCAGCACATTCAATGATTGCTAGACAAAGAGCGAATGTTTGATAATTACAATTTTACTTTCACACAATCCGAATTCTCCGTGTGCATTAACATTTCCGGCCCTGACATTGAATACTTCAACTTTCCAACTTACTGCCTACACAACGCTAGTGTGAAAGAATACTTATCACATAAAAACTAACCCTAAAGGTGTTAAAACAGTAACACTCGGAAATTAAAAGCACTTGGAAGTGAAAAAGCAAATTTATTGGGGGGTATGATATCTTGAGTATTTGAGATCGTCTTGAAGGTTGGTTAGAATGCCTGAATCGAATAAGAAGACTTAATGTGCGTGAGATCATCCTGCCATGTAGAATTGGTACGGAAAACGCGGTACGAAGGTCCATAGTTCCAGTACTGGTCATCGCATTGAACATTGAGTTTAATCGAACTTCTCAAAGGCTGAATGCTTCGACGACACTTTCAGCGTTGGGGCATTTCTTTTATTCTTGCTGCGGTGACTAACCCTGTTAGAAAGCGTGTCCATTCTTACAACTTTCTTTGGATATTGGTTTATTACGATTCTGTAAATTTTCTTACATGAAGTTTTGACTCACAATCCTTAGTGCTCCAGGTAAATTTAGAGGAATTTGAACAACCAAAGGTTTAATTTTTATTGGCGAGGACAAAATACGTCTTGAAGGGAATTAACAGATGGACAGAATATGCCTTAAAGTAAAGACTATTTCGAGCTTGATTTTATGCAAATTTAAATCATTTAACAGAGTAAAGCGTATTTTAGTAAACAGAGGACGATATGAAAATGTCTTCCTCATTTAGAAAGGAAAAACACAGTCTGAGAATATCGACACAGGCTGGATTATTGTCAACAGTGAATACGTTGAGCAACATAAATGTGAAAACATAAGAGTTACTAAAATCAGTTGGAAGAGATAGGGACTGTTTTAATATGTTAATAAAGACTGAAAATTCCACAAGTCTACATTAGGAACGCTTTTGCAAAGATACGTAACTATCATTCATGAATATATTATTAAATTACAATGCATTCTGGAAAAAAACACAGTACTACAATTCCTTTGGGTACAATGTTGACGAGCATCCAAATATTCACATACAGCAAAAGTTACCACAAAAATCTTCGTATTACTGTTGCTGATTAGAGCACAAAAAGGCTTATTTTTTAACGTTCTCTCCGAGTAGAGCTTCAGAATTCTGCATTGAAGCTCGAGTATCTGTGAAATTAATGTAAGTAAGAGATTTATAAGATCAAATCTGGGAATAACCTAATAGACAAGATGAGGACTACAGATATAACATAACGACTTAATATTATAGTCAGTATTATTGACAATATTTAAAACGTTGGAAGTACGTGGTTAAAGCACTTAAGCAGAGTAGCCTCTTATGGCCAACCCTGGCAACGGGAAGACTGAATGGGATGCTGAAAAGTCCAGAACACATTGGAGACAACAGTTTTAATAATTTCATAGCTTGGGAACGGAATTCCGTAATGTGAAAAATTTAAATGTATTGTATAGGATGTCGAAGTCACGTTCTGGTGATAACAATCCAGATGTTGGGCTCAAGCGTGCTGAAGGTTTTGGGGCCGCAGAGCTTCCACTCTGTGAATACAAATTATACTTTTTAGGCTTGACTTATAGCGTAAGTCGAGGTGAGAAGTTTCCGCGTAAATTGAATATGAGGCCATACAAGAGGCTTCATAATGTCAGGGTGTGTGACTTCATATATGCTGTGTGAACTTTTGACTACAAATGGCAGCATTATGGGCATAACGTCTGCAGCATTCCTCACGTTTGCTCCAAACTAGGGACATTAGTCATTCCAGTTTTCCTTTAGAAATTTAAGACCAAAGGGAATCGTAAAACATTTTCCACATTCCACGTTTAGAACGCGCCTAAATTTATCTTCATTGGTGTGTCAAAACAATTCATTAAATTTTATGTCACACGAAACTTGCATACTGAATTTTATCATTATTGTGGTCTGGTCGCTTAAACGAGCTGGTGCCATGTGACGCCAACGCTATCCTATAAGTACCCGATGTCCGAGCTTCGCTTAATGATGACATAGTTGCCTCAAAGAAAACTAACAGAAACGCTAATTATGAATAATTTCGTAGATCGTATAACAGCTCTTATGTTTCAAAATATTCTCATAAGCTTTGTGCAAAGACATGGGCTTGTCGCAAAACCTTAGTTAAATACCAAACTTTATATTTAACCCCGGTGTCTTCCTAAGATACGACATGAAGATTATCAAGAAAATCCCCCACCCTAAACATTATTTACATGAACAGTTTTTCGATTTTTTATTTTTACAAAAATATCTAACGATTTTTATGGAAATACCGTATGTTTAAGGTATGTGTGTGACAAAATGTATATCTCTAATTTTCTTAGAATAGCCTGTGAGACAGTATTTTTAACACTTAAAAGAAATCATCTAATTATATAAAATAAAAAAATATCATCCCGCCTTAAAGCAATATGTATATAATATATAAAGTGTACATTACAGTCATTGTATTACGTTTATTTTATAATGTACATGGATAATAACGTTACGTGAATGTATTACGTAGTTTACCAATGTAGGAGCTGTGAGAATAGAACCAAGCTGCCTTCCGTAGCAAACAGAATTACAAAGTAGAAGCCGCAAAGTTGCTAACAATAAGGTAACCTTGAGAGAACAATAAATTAGAAAGTTAAAAAGGCTACTAATAATTCTTGGAACAATAATAATGTAATATGTAAAACAGTTTATAAATAGCCAATCAAAAACTAGGAAAGCTAAAAATTAAATAAAGGTATTCTATTGGATTAGGATTAGCCAATCAGAGACTCGAAATAGAGGAAATGTACAAATTCAAGCGGCAGACGCTACAAGAAAGCGTACCCAAGCAGTTCGTTTTCGGTACCGGCTCAGTGTAAGACAAGAAAATTCATTGCGGTGAGAATAATATAAAGTTTACCTGTTAAAAGTGCAATTAACAATAATCTCACAGCTCTATAGTAGCATATATTAGTGAAGTGTTATTTAATCTTGAATTAATAAAAAAGAAGTACAATTATAATTTGTGTAAGCCTTGTTCTTCAGCCGTACCAGACCTGCTAAGAGATACGTGCTCTGCAAATTACTACTAACGCAGCCGAGGCATACATATATAATATTTAAATAAATAACATTAAAATACTTAATACACATAAAGTAAACGTGGGGCGAAGGCCACCGGAAAGTTTGTACCGTACGTGGGGCGAACACTCCTAGAAACATATCTCCCGCAAATTGGCATCCATTACGTGCGTGGTCTAAAACAGCTTCAAATTGGCGTCTAAGCGTGGTGCAACCACAACAACAATTAAACCCCTTCACCTGTGAAGTACTTATTCTGAGTGACTTCTGTATAATTAGTAAAGCGTAAGAGATAAATAAAACCTTACTACACAAAAACATGTAGATCCCACAATTGTGGTCAAAAAATGTAGCCCACAATTTATGTCAATATTTGTTAGGGCGCTAACCATTTCCGAGGCATTCATTGTTATTGGATTGAATTATTAAATACTTATACGGTCTTCAAATAATAAAAGGTAAAGCTAAATGTACTGACAAAAGCAAGGAGCCCCGGAAACTGGGGCAGAGCACCACATGCAGGCTATCTGGCCCCTTGTGCTTCTACTGTGACCTCTGGGAGAGAGGGATAGGGGAGAGACCCGAAGGCCGACCAGATCCGAATAAGGACGTCTGAAAGCATGGACGGGGCCCCTAATGTATCCAGATTTAACACCTCCAACACCGCCCGGGCCCACCCATTGAGGCTCGAGCTTCCAGAGGGGATCTCCGAAGGAGAATCTGCCCAAAAGTACCCAGAGGCAGGTATTCAACCAAGCCGTCCCAGGACGACGTCAGGAAGAAACTTCCAGAGAGTGCATAGACACCATCCAGCTGCAACCCGACGAACACCTCCGCCTGGTCCTACAACCACGAAACAGATGACAAGGAAGATGATGGGTTCAGAAAATGAGAGGTAGGAGAGCCATGGTAGAAGATGAGCTCGCCCGAATGCGCCTGCCAAACTTGGAAAAACACGAAAAATCAATAGGTCAGAGTGGGCGGTCGTCGGAGATCGAGCCCGGGACCTCCCGAATGCGAGTCACACGCGTTACCGCGGCGCCACCTGGCTCGGTCTTCAAATAGTAAGTGCTATTCATTTTTTTTCTTTTTCGCTTATGGACATTCAAAGAGATGGAAATTCAAACCCATCACATAGCGATTCCTTTTTAAAAATCTTGAATATAGCTTCTGCCCATTGTAAACTTCTTATACTTGTAACGAAATTGTAAACGTACAATGAAAGTTTGTCCTATCTATCAATAAGTAGATACAAGAATAAGCTTTTATAAGTATAGTTTGTAGAAGAGTAAGCAAAGAAAGTCATGTGAATGAAACGCTTAAAATTTTTACTTATAGTAGATAGAGGAAGCATAGCATTCCAATGAAAATTGGATACTGATATTTCACCAGAAATACACGTTTAGACACATCTAGAATAAAAAAACTCCGCGCGCACGCGCGCGTGTGTGTGTGTGGGAACAGCATAGCTTAAAAGCAAACTCTGTTAAATACAAAACTTGGCAATTAAGTTCAGCATTTTCCAAGGATGCGACACGAAAATTTTCAAGAAAATTACCTCCCCTAAACTACCCTTTACGTATAACATTTTTCGAGAAATCTGATTTTTTAAAAAAGGGCTAATGATTTCGATTACAATATTGTATGTTTAAGCTATTTTCATGACCAATAAAATGTATATCTTATATTTTCTGGTAATAGCTTCTGAAGTCCTCTGAAGAGTTTTGCCTGGTAAATCATAAGAAATAGACAAAATCTTCTTTGGCGAATTACCCTCCTCGTTGTAGAATTTACACCCCCAAGGACTTACAAGCCAACGGCTTGTGTTAGTAACCTGTCGAGGGGCAAGCAAACTCTGGATCATAGCATATCCAGGAGGGGTGTTCAGCCCAAAGCCTGATATGTCGATGAAGAAGAGGGAAACGAAATGTAGTGATAAAGAGATGATAGAGAAATTCGCAGATCATATTTTCTAACCCAGTATTCCCCTAACGACCGAGGACTACCGCGCAAAAACCTTCGGTCAGATTGTTCAGCCCTGGGGGTTTGACCCGGGACCTCCCGAATGCAGGCTACAATTGTTACGACGGATAAATCCCCCTCGTTTAGACAAAATCTTGCTATACAAAAAACGTAGATCTCGTTAAATCACAATATATGTATATTTCCGATATTCCTTGTGATTCGTTTAAATTTTCAAATACTTTTCTTAAATGGAAAGTGATTATTCGTTTTTTACCCCCTGTTCATGCAAAAGGGAATAAAATTGCAAAGCCATCATATAGCGACCAGCTACCTAAAAGATTTGAATATTCCTAATCCTACTGTATTCCCCTATTCCTATTGCACCTGCATGGAAATATACAATAAAACCATTTCTACAAATGTTTATCTCGTTAAACATGAAACAAATAGAAGACTAAGCGTTTATAAGAATAGTGTTGAAGGTTGGGTAGAGAAAATCATGTGAATGCAACACAGATTTTGAAGAAGTTCGTTTGTCTTTACGTTGTTATTTGCCCCACGCTTTAGGAGCCAATTTGAAGAAGGTAATTTTGTTGTAGGAGTTTTATTGTAGTTCAACTGTTGGGGAGCCGAACTTGAAGTAGTTGCAACCGTACGTATGGTATCCGGTAGCCTTCGTCCCAAATTTAAAAATATTAACTTTGTAATTTGACTGTTTCTTTAAATATTATATATTTATGTTTGCCTCGGCTGCGTCAGTATTTATATTCTTTTAGAGACATGAATGTCTTTGCAGGGTTGTGGTGCGACTGAAGAATGTTGGCTTACACAGAGTATAATTCTTACTTCACTCCTTTTATTAATGTTTGACACGATTTAAATAACACTTCACTGATATAGAGAGCTGTAAGATTCTTTTATTAAATACATGCACTTTTTAAACAAGTAAACCATTTTCTCACACAAAATACGTATTAAATTACTCAAGAACACATCTCGCGTCCGGCTAGGAACACTGTCTGCAAGCCTAAATTTGTAAACTTCTGTATTTCAGGTATTTATAATACCTTAATTTAACTAAAGCTTTTTCTGTTTGTTAATTGGCTATTTTATAAACTGTCACAAAATTTACATTATTGCTTCCAAAAATTACAAACTTTCAAATTCATCATTGCCTCAAAGTTACCTCATTGTTACCGCATTGTTAGCAGCTTCTAACCTATTATTCTCACAGCTTCTACGTTATTAAATTACGTAATACATTCACATAACATTATTACACATGTATACAATAATATAAACATATTCAATGACTGTAATATACACTTTTTATATATTGTTACATACACATATTGCTTTAAGACGGGCTGTTATTGAACTATATATATTATATAATTAGACTGAAATTATTTAAGTGTTAAAAATACTGCCTTAATTTGTTTCACTTAGTGCACATACTTAATGTACAGATATGAACACAATGAAAGCATTAATGACTTGTCACATTCTGCATTACACAAATTACTTATCTGTTATTTTCGAATATCGGTGAGGTTCGGAAAATGTGCCTAGGTTGGTTTTTATTTGTATGAAGCTATACTCTACTCCTCGACAAAAAACCAATTTCTTATGGAATGGTTTTTGAATTTCAAATTATGTTTGACGCTAAGCTCATATGAACAAACGGATAAACTTATAAAACAGCTTGTTCAGCTCGAGCGTTTGCTAATATCTGAGAAAAGCATGAAAACGGCTGCTTCTGTGCCCCTTTCACTGCATTACCATATTCAAATTGCGTCTCATATATCAAGACTGGCCTTTTCTTTTTCTAGAAAACCTTCTACTGAATTTAAAGCTTGTAACGATACTGGGAAATGGGGAATCTTGTCATAACCGCAATTCCACAAAGTACAATTACGTGCCAATCATTTCAGACTGAAACAGTTTTCACTTTCTCTGCCACGTACTAGTACATAGAGAAGGTATTGCAGTCCACCCAAGAATTCAAATCCGTTATTTCACCGAAAATACGTGTTTTGAGGCCCCACGAGTAATAAAAAAGCATTTTTACAAAAAGTCCCGTTTTTGTATACATAGAATACATCAAAAACAAAAAGTCTGATAAATACCAAACTTGGTATTTAGGTTCAACGTCATCCAAAGATGCGACACGATGGTTTTAAACTAAATTTCCCTGCCCCAAATTAGCTTTCAAATGAAACAGTTTTCCAAGAAATAATTCTAACACCTTTTATTAAAATGTTATATGACAAAGATATTTAGATGATAAATTAAATGTATATCTTGAATTTCCTGGGAATAACAGTAGAATAAGAATACCGGTTTGAGCGCAGCGAGAGATGCCGAAAAACTGATAAGCTTCTTTGATCTATGCCGCTAGCCCCGCCCCCTCCCTTTGTGCGCTACTATTTGCCGCCCGGTCGCGTGGCGCTAGCTCCGCCCCCTCTCGCTTTGTGTGCTCACCTAATGCCGGCAGTATCTGTGCTAACAGGTTCTACCCCCTCCCCCATGCGTTCTACTGTGGCGTCATGACTTGATGGAATTGTTTTCTCGAGTCCTGCCGCCCCTCGGCAAATTAATTAGGTAATGTTCGTCAAACATTTTTTTTATGATTACTAAGGTCTGCAGATTGCATCCTCGAGCAATTAAGTTTTTTGATTAATGAATTGTTGACTGGAGCTTGAGTATAAGTAGTCTGCTCACGGTAACAGTCTGTCATGTAATGAAACACTGCAGCCTTCTTGTATCTGGGGAAATCGCTTGTCCATTAGCTGAACATGTTAGACGCTTTCAACACATTAATAGGCTTTTAAGTTTACATTCCGGATCTGTTTACATACATTAGCGATCAACGACATACTTCCGTCTGGAGGTAACGGTGACACACATTAGCTGACCCGTTAGAGGCTTTCACTCCATTAGCGAACAAGAGCCCGGCATGTAATGAAAAAACCCGTAACCTACTTCTGTCTGATGGTAACGGTGACCTCTATTAGCTAACATCTTTAGACGCTTTCACCTCATTAGCGAACAATGCCAGTAATTGTTTTCCTAAGTGCTCTACAATCTCTCACCACTTCAGCTTTAGTGGGGGAATTATATAAAAGCAGCATCTTCTCCAATGATTTTCACAGTTTCTCCGCTGAAATCAACGAGTTAAGGTCTCTGCAAACTTTTCTCATTCAAAGTGAAAGTTCAACGAACATCATGTCTGGTAAGTTGTAACAAAACACTTCATTTACTTTTAAAAGTTAAATTATTTCTCTCTACATTTAACTTATATTCGCGTTCTTGTTTTTAATGCATGGCATTTATATGCGAATAGCTGAGCATTCTAAAAAGTTAATAGCTAGACAAGTGAATTTTCTGAAATGTGAATAGTTAAGTATTCATTTTAGGCAAGCTTATTCTGCATTTAATAGCTAACTGCGCGAATTCTCAAAAAAAAATGTGATCAGTTTAGTTAAGTATTCACATTGTTGAGTAATTATTATTCCGGATATTTAAATACGTGTTTTCACCGGGTGAATTATATTCCTTTCTAGAGAAATACAATTACTTGAAAACCCTGCGATTCGAATAAAAAATGATCTGTATAAAAATTTCTTCCGGGGTAACCGACGGTAATCGATCCGAAGACTTCATGCTTGCATGCACTGGTCGAACATTCACTGTGAATGTTTCATTCCTCTCTCGCATTTATTTAGTAAAAACTTTCAGCCTGTTTCCATCATGTTAAAGAGATATTTTTCATGATTGTGTCGAGAAATACACGTGATTTATATCTGTAATAGAAATTTCTCAGGTGTTTAAAATACATCGACATTTTCCCTGTATAAGGTATTCGCAGTAAAGTAAATTAACTTAATAATATATCGTTTCTTTAATAAATAAAAATCTAACGCGTAAATTAATTGCGTTTTCAGCAATCAGTTCTGCTAACATGTCTGAAGCATACATCCAGCTCCAGCAGGATACCCAACGCCGGCTGCAGGATCGCTCATCAAATGCCGTAATGATTCAGGCATCCGAACAGTCGAATGGTAAGCATTCTTCAGTGTTTTAAAAAGTAATGTAACAATTCATATTAACTTCTTTTACACATCCTATATTATTATTTCAGGAAATGGACTTTATTTTGGTATCGACCATCCATCGACCGGTGCACAGGCACCGCCAGGCTTCCAAACCTTCCTGGTTCCAAATCATTATGGAGCTGGCTCTGGCCCGTACATACAGCAACAATCGTACGGTAAGAATTTACAGACTGGTATTCGAGCATTTGTAACTAAAAAAAAATTACATGATAGTAGACATACAATGTCGATTCTGGCACACAAAAGCATGCCTCCGACAGCATAGAGTTCTGGATTGTATAAGGAGAAAAGGATATATTTAAGGGGAGTTTCTCACCCATATGCAGTCACATAACTCTACCGATCTCCCAGAATGCTATGTATTTTTCACACGGGTGTTTAAAACATGTATTTTTTTTCACGTATAGAGTGTAGATTCTTTAGAACTCTGTACTTAAACATGCTATACTATTATTATTATTTATTTTTTCCAGGAAATGGACTTTATTTCGGAGGCGGTATCGCTCAACAGGCGACCGCTGCACCGGTACGTCCAGGCTTCGCGACCGTTGCACCAGTAGGCTTCGCGACCGCTGCACCGCCGCCTCCAGGCTTCCAGACCTACCTGGCTCCAAATCAGCATGGTTGGGTCCCTGCCCCATACATGCAGCAAGCATCGAATGGTAAGAATTTATCAGCATTTTACGAACTTCTTTTACACATTATATATTATTATTAATATTGTTACTATTATTTACAGGAAGCGGACTTTATTTCGGAGGCTGCATCGGTCAACATGCGAGCGCTGCACCGGTACCTCCAGGCTTCGCGACCGTTGCACCAGTAGGCTTCGCTACCGCTGCACCGCCACCTCCAGGCTTCCAGACCTACCTGGCACCAAATCAGCATGGTTGGGTCCCTGCCCCATACATGCAGCAACCACTGACCGGTAAGAATTTATCATCATTTTACGAAGATCTTTTACACATTCTATATTATTATTATTAATATTATTATTTTCAGGAAATGGGCTTTATTTCGGAGGCGGTATTGTTCATTGCGCGCCATCTGCACCACACACATTCCCTGCATCAAATCAGCAGTGGAGGGGCCCTGCCCCATACATACAGCAACCACTGAATGGTAAGAATTTTTTTCCACATTTTATGAACTTCTTTTACACATTCTATATTATTATTGTTATTATTATTAATATTATTATTATTCCAGGAAATGATCTGGGCGTCCTTGGAAGCCAGCCTATGGATCTAGCAACACAGGAGTCGACATCACCAGAGATTGGTGAAGACTCGTCCGCTGCACCATCCGCCTCCTCATCATTCAACATTCTGGAGGAAGTTGTACCGTCTGCGCCTTCGATCTCCTCAGACGCAGACGATGAAACCGCTGCACCATCGACCTCCTCAGGTGCAAACAATGAAGCCGCTGCACCGTCAACCTCCTCCTCATCATCATCCAGTAATGCGACAACTTTGAATGGAAAGAGAGGGCCGGCATCGGACGGGAGCGAGCAGCTTACAATTAAAAAGGCCAAGGTTAGTGCTAGTAATTGCCAGGGGCTGGAATGCAATACCATCCAATCGGCATTCAAGGGACGTATTTTTAATAGTAGAATAGTAAATACATTAGAAATACTGGACCCTAGAGTCTTTTTAGATGAGTGCAAAGAGCTTATTATTAAAGAAGTGGAAAGCGTCTTGCAGAGAAGCGTTTGCGGATTAAAGATGCATTGTTCCCTGGAACTTGAATATTTAATCCGCAAACCTGATGAAGAGAAGAGTCTTTCCACCGGCTTTAATTCTAAGCCTGTATTGATTCTTCCGTCAAGCGATCTCAATCAGATCTTCTCTTCAATTGCGGGGGATATTTTGGAAAACATTTCTAAATTTGAGGGGGGAGCATCATCGAAGTCCTTGTCAAAGATACTCAGCCTGGTGATGGGCTTTACACACTACGACCCTTTACACGCGGGTTCATACATCGAATTGCCACTGAAAATCAGGAATAAGTACGCTGTTATAAACATAAAGAATGAAGACAACTTCTGCTTCGCATGGTGTATGCTAGCCTCTAAATACCCTGTTAAACGCGACGGCCAGAGAACTACAAAATACCCCCAGGAACTGCTTTTCGAGACATTCAATTATGAGGGTATCGAATTTCCGGTACCTCTCCATCAAATTGAATGTTTTGAAAAGCAGAACAATGGAGTATCCATTTCAGTGTTTGGTATAGAGGAGGAGAATGAGAACATTATTCCCCTATACCAAACAGCTGAAAAGAAGCAGCACCATACCAATCTGTTATATATTGAGCAGGGGGAAAAGTCCCACTACTGCCTCATTAAAGACTTGTCCAGACTTGTAAGCAGTCAAGTTACTAAATATCATCATAGAATATGGACATGTGAGGCCTGCCTCAAGAGATGCACCAATGAAAAGACCTTGGAAACGCACCGATTAAGATGTGGAAAATGCCAACTGCTTAAAATGCCTCAACAGGATGAATACCTTGAATTTAAAGCATTCTCCAAGAGCGTTCCTGTACCATTTGTTATATACGCAGACATTGAATCTGTTCTGGCGAAGGTTCACTCATGCGAGCCCTCAAGCAGTTCGAGCTGGACCCGAGCCGTTCAAGAGCATGAAGCAATGTCTATTGCCTTGAAGGTGATATGTAGGCATGACGAGTCAATGTCAAAATTCTTTCTCTTTAGAGGCCCGAATGCCGTCGATGACTTTATCAAACAATTGAAATCAATTGCTGATGACGTCATCGACGTGTATTCCAAACCTAAACCTATGGATTTAACCCTTGAAGAGCAACAGAATTTTGACAATGCCTCTGAGTGTCATATATGCCTTGCTGCTTTCACTGTGGACGATTTGCGCGTGAGGGATCACGATCATGTGACAGGGGAATATCTGGGTGCTGCTCATAATAGATGCAATTTGAATAGAAAGGTCCCTGATTTCATACCGATCTTTTTTCATTGTCTATCTAATTATGACAGTCACTTCCTGATAAGACGCCTGGCATATGATAATAAGCCCGTATCGTGCATCGCTCAAAGTGTTGAGAGGTATATAGCGTTTAGCAAACGGTACAGGAACATCAGCTTCAGGTTTCTGGACAGCTTTAAGTTTCTTGACGACAAGCTGTCCAGCCTGGCTGACATGCTGGAGGAGAGTGATTTTAAAATAACAAGGGCAGAATATCCTGTTGAGGAGCATTTTAACCTGGCAAAGAGCAAGGGAATATTCCCATATGATTATGTTTCAAGCCTTGACGTTCTCGAAGAAACTTCTCTACCACCGAAGGAGGCCTTCTACAGTACTCTCACTGACAGCCACATTACCGAAGAGGAATACAGGCATGCTGTAAAAGTCTGGGAGGTCTTTAATATCCGGAATCTCGGAGAATACAGCGATCTATACCTGAAAACAGATATACTGCTCTTGGCGGATATTTTCGAAAAGTTTCGAGATCTCATCCTGGGAATGTATAAACTTGACCCAGCATGGTTTTATACATTACCAGGACTCGCCTTTGACGCTATGTTGAAGATAACAAAGGCGAAACTTTCCTTAATATCCGACAAGAGCATGCTGGAATTTTTCGAGTCGGGAATTAGAGGCGGACTGTGCACAGTGGTGAAGGGCTACACCAAAGCTAACCACAGATACATGTCCAACTTTGACCAGCATGCTCCTGTTAAACACCTGTCCTATTGGGACATAAACAACTTATATGGAGCTTCTATGGTGTCTGCCCTACCATACAAAAATCTGAAATGGCTCACGAGAGAAGAAATTGAAGGCATAAACTTCGCAGAAGTCAAAGAAGATTCAGAGACTGGATACGTGCTAGAGGTTGATATCGAATACCCCGACCATATCCACGACGCCCATAACGAACTTCCTTTCTGCCCACAGAGCGCAATACCACCGAACGGCCAATACAAGAAACTGCTTGCAACATTAGAACAGAAAAGCAAATATGTCTTGCACTACAGGGTGATGCAGCAGTGTATCGAGCAAGGTCTAACTGTGAGACATATTCACAGAGTGGTGTCCTACGACCAGTCTAACTGGTTGAAGACATATATCGACGTCAACACCGAGAAGAGAGCACAAGAAAAGTCAAAATTCGGCCAAAACCTGTGGAAAAAGATGAATAACGCCGTATATGGAAAATTTATAGAGAATGTTAGAAAGTACACGGATTTCAAAATAGTTGGAACATGGGAACAGGCAAAGAAGTTAATAGCACGCAACACTTACCTACGCACCATAATTTTTGAGGAAAATCTTGTTGGGATCGAACTGGGCAGAGAGGAAGTACATATGAACAAACCAATTTACATAGGACACGCAATTTTGGACATTTCAAAATTTATCATGTATGACTTCTTTTACAATATCATGAAACCGAATTTAAAAGACTTGCTGCTGAACTACATGGATACAGACTCGTTTATTTTTGAAACGAGTTCTGATATCTATGAGTTCATCAGGGAGAATCCTCAATATTTCGACACTTCAAACTTCGAAAAGGATAATGTATATGGCATTAAGCAAGCCAATAGGAAAAAGATTGGGTTGTTCAAGGACGAATTGGGTGGCTTGATTATGGAGGAGTATGTCGGTATTAGAGCGAAGCTATACGCCTACAGATATGGAGGGCAGACAATTAAGAAAGCTAAGGGCATCACCAGGACAGGCATGGATAAAATAGATTTCGGCCATTATTTTGAATGTTTAAAAGACCATAGCCTAAAAATTTATTCGATACAAAAAACATTTCGGAGTAAACACCACAAAATTACAACAATTGAGACAAATAAATTGGCTTTGAAGGGAAGTGACGATAAGAGGAAGTTGATGGAGGGAAGTTATAAGACTCTAGCGTGGGGCCATTATTCCCTTAGACCTGGTGATTGCTAGTGCCTAAACTTGTAAATATGTAAATATTGTGTAAAATAGATATCAAATGTGTGAGGGTTTTTTGTGTAACACTTTTCCCTCAAAAAAGAAAGAAAAATATGAATGCTTTTTTAAAATAAAAATACTCATGATTTTACAATCATAAAACTTTAGTCTTTATTAATTCTTCACATATTACACCATGTCCTTTATATCAATCCATTGAGTATCTGGAAAACCATACCACTTTACAAGAACTTTGTTTCCACGTTTACGTATAACCTTTTCTACTAAATATGTGTTAGGATAGTTAGTCTTTTTTAGTTCATGTCCATAAAAGCCACCTTTTATGATTTCACCATTCCTATCCTTTAGTATGTATGTTGTAGGCTTGGTACGGTTCACACGAAATACTTTGAAGATTTCAACGCTCCAGTTAGATTCATAACCCTTTTCAAAATGTCCTTTATGTTTAGATATCCTGACATAATCACCAACACTAAACTTCCTTGAAGCCTTCTTCTCTCTTCGTTCTTGATTATAATTATACACAGTCAGAAGAAGATCGTTGTTTTTCACTTCATTAGGTTTCATGCGGATAGTTGAATGAAAAGTATCATTGTACTTTACAAGGATTCTAGGTAAAAGATCTAGCCACTTGTATGAGCCTTGGACTAAAAACTCTCGGTACATCATATTCTTCAAGGTTCGAATTAAACGTTCAACAGCCGCAGCCTTCACATTGGTATAGGTGCTGTAGTGGTTAATATTATACTTAAACATTAGCCGTTTAAAGAATTTGTTATAAAATTCTTTCCCGTTGTCACTTTGAATATTCCGGGGAGGGACATCCATTTCTTGTAATATATCCTCCATTGCCTTTGCAACATTAACTCCGCTCTTATCCTTTAAGGGTTTTGCATATGCCATTTTAGAGTAAAAGTTGACCGCGATCAGAATGTATTTGAAATTTTTGTTCACTCTTGCATATGGTATCATTTCAATCAAATCAATTTGTACTAAATCGTTCATACCTTTGCTGATAATTTTGCGTCGTAAATAGTTCCTCCTCGCCGACCCGTGAAGCTCTCTGGCGATATTCTGTTTGGCTGTCATGCTATAACTTTAGATGCTTTCAACTCCCTGATAATTTCCTCAATCTCTTGAGTGTGACTATTATTACCAGCGTCCCTCGAAGCAATAAGTAACCTCAGCCTATTCACTAATGTGTTAGGGTTTCTCCAAAAAACGTAGTCAACCTCCTTATCAGACTTATGCTCCTTCCATGTCAGTCCTAGACCTGAATGTGTATTGAGCAAGGGGCGTATTATATTCTTGTATTTATACGATTTACCAGATTTCAAACGACCGTGTCTGGTGTAACCAGATCTATGAAGAAAAGTACTTTTCATAATCTTAGCGTACGTCTCCAAGTCTTCACTGGTGTATGCAGAAATCCGAGGCGTTCGCTTAAAGATGAGCTCCGTCAAACCGTCTGTAGACTCATACGTTTCATCACCTATCAATATTTGATTATTTATAAAATGAATATCTTTATTTCCAAGCATATAACTTCCATCCTGATATCTCACCCCGTACAATGTATCAATGCGGTCCTTGTCTTTTGAGCGAACGTGTTGAAGGAAAGTAGAAATACTTGTAGAATCATCATCTTCATTCTTGACTGTCTCCACAGCCAACCCTCGTTGACTGTCTCCACAGCCAACCCTCGTTGACTGTCCAAAATATCCTTGAGGGGAGCGGTTACAGGCTTCAAAGCTTCGGACATGATATGCTGAGTCTCAAACCTGAGACCTTTTAGAGCTCTCAGTTTTTCTTTTACAGCCCTGGTATGCTCGGCTACAGACTCTTTAAGTCTTATGCTTTCACTATCCATCTTACAAATGACATGAAAATAGACGATTACATTCAATTTATAGTCTGCGTCCACCTTGAGTTCTCATCGTATCGATAGCCTTAGCTAACATCTCTATCGAAGTTCTCAGTTGCTCGGTTTCTTTCTTATGTTCCTGCGTATGTGTCTTGAACGCTTCAGCAAAGATTGCCGTATTAGCGTACAGGCTTCTGGTTGATTCTTCTAGACTCGTCATTTGCTGCACATTAGTTTTGTAAGCGTCCATCATCATATTTACATTTTCCTCCACTTTCTTAAGTTTATCATTGCATGAATCAGTTTTGAGAGTATTCAAAACCTCTGTCTTTAACTGACCGACTGTAGCCTCTAAATCTGAAACTCGCTTCAACGCTAACTTTTCTAAATTGCTAATTTTCTGATTGCAAAGATTCTGAAGATTTGTTTTTTCTCTATCAAGCTCAGCGGTAACTTGTTTAATGGAGTCCATTACAGAATCCACTCTGTCTTTTGTAGAGGTTGTTAGAGTATCCACTTTACTCGTAGTTTTATTCAGATTTGCTGTGATGTCTAGCAGCTTCTTACCTATTTGCATCTCGATTTCCTTTGGTAAGTACCTATTTAACTGCTGTCGCGTCTCGTTCGATTTCCTAATGATCATAGCTCTAGCATATCTTTTATTTACAGCATCTGTATCTCCGAGAGAATCTGCTATATCAGTGATTCTCTTATTGTCGAATATAATGTTACCATTACCATCTCTCGTCTGCGTGCGTGAATTGACATATCCAGTGATGAACTTTTTATTCACAACATCGTTATCGTGAACAGGATCTAACAATACCTTCAATCTAACTTTATCAATCACAATGTTATTTTCCTTATCTCTCTTGAGGATATATCTTGAAATCATTTCATCGATCAGGGTCTTAGCCATAACCTCAACATTGTTAGCAGCTTGCTGCGAGAAATCTTGCATCCTAATTTCGAGTGTATCCACATAATTCTTATTGGAGGCATCATGATTATCTTCAGGATCGTGAACGTTACACAATCTCTTATTCTTGAATTGATAATTTCCTTTGACATCTCTATTTATGATAAAACGATCAAACACTCTTCTAACTGGACCAGTTCTCTGAGAACCGAACCTATCGATGCTCATGGTTAACTACGAATGATCATTTTCTTTTTTGTCGAGCTTAATATATACATCAAAACCATTCCTATATCGTCCCTCATTCATGTGAAATTCAGGAACTATCACAACAAAGGGTCTTCCTTCTGTAGAGCTCTCCCAAACGTTCTTACATAGATCTTTAAATTCATTGTAGGTCATGTCGGTATTTACATAATCTTCGTAAATGTGCTTTAAGTTTAAATTGTCTTGCCTGAAGAGTATTATCATGTTTGTATTATCGCGAATTAAATGTTTTGGAACTTTGGCATAGGACTGTGCTAGATATACAGAGTCGACATTTCGATGTCTACCCATACTGTAAAAGGATGCTATCTTTTCCTGCTTTTCAGTGATGACGTCATCAAATATAAAGATTGAATTTTCTTCGACTTCAGAAGGATGCAAAACATCATCCCCGTTGTCGAAGGTGTTCACTTCTATACCTTCGATGTTTCCGAGCACTTTAATTAGATATTGGTACTTTGGTTGATAGAGAGACTGAATAAATATACAAATTTTCAAAACGTAGTCCATTCTCATGGAGTAGCATATTGAGTAATACGTTTGTTTTCCCTGCATTGGAGCTCCCTAAAATAAGAGCTCTGACATTAGATGGAAATAACTTGCCATGACGATCACTTCTAAAGTCACTTTCAAAGTCTAATACCTGAATAGGTAGAGAGCAGTGCTGCTTAACAAGCTCCATGTTAACAACTAACTTATAACATGTATGTGCATTGTTTATATATATTACCGTTTGTAAAAGTAGTTAATGATTGACTGCAATGATATAAAAGGGCTAATGCATTCAATTACTCGTTTAGTATATCATGAGAGCTAAGAGAGGAAGGTCGTTGCAGTATAAGCGCGGCTCTGGAATTATTAATTCCATAATTAATTCGCTCCCCTTTGAAGCTCACTTACCTGGATATAGATATTGCGGGCCTGGTACTAAATTGGAAAAACGTCTAAAAAGAGGAGACCCAGGAATTAACCAATTAGACACAGCTTGCAAACAGCACGACCTCGCGTACGCTGAGAATAAGGACACCGCTTCAAGACAAATAGCGGATAAGATTCTTGCAGAGAAGGCTTGGAAACGTGTGCAGTCATCAGATTCAACTTTTGGTGAAAGGTTAGCTGCAAGGCTAGTAACTGCAATCATGAAGGGAAAGGTTGCAGTGGGAGCCGGAAAGAGGAAGAAGAAGAGAGGAGGGTTTTTACCGTTGATTCCCATCATTGCTGCTTTAGGCGCTGCAGCAGGTGGCGCTGCTCAGATAGCCTCTGCAGTCAATAAAAAAAAGGCTGCTGATAGACACTTGGCAGAAGTTGCGAGGCATAACAAGGCGATGGAGACCCAAGGAAAGGGGCTCCGGAAGGGTAGGTGTAAGAAGAGGAATAAAGGAGGATTCTTACCTGCAATGCCGCTGATGTCGTCTTTAGCCGCTGCATCTAAAATAGCAAGGTCTTTGAAAAAAAGGGGATCTAAAGGCGAGGGTTTAAAGAAGAAGGCAAAAAACGGAGGAAGAGGATTGTACATATACCAGAGGAAGCCCTAAGTAACGTAGCCCTCGAATATTATGCTAAACGTTTAAAAATTCCTTATTTTAGAGGGGTTTATATGATTGACAAACTTCCTTTAAAACCACACTGCAAAGAGAGACTTATTACCAATCTCGATACATCAGATAATGAAGGAACACACTGGGTTGCTATAAGGAAAGAAGGTGATGTCGCATACTACTTTGATAGTTTCGGTAATTTGAAGCCGCCTCCTGAGATTGAGAAATATCTACAAGACGTTAAAATCTACTATAATACACAGAGATACCAGAATTTCGATTCAGTCATCTGCGGACACTTGTGCTTGCAATTTCTTTTATCCTAGAAGCTGCTTCATCGTCAAGATGAGTTATACAGTTACAGTGAGTGGGCCAGACACTGTTATTTCAACGTATCTAAACCCTCCTCTACAGCTAGATCCTCCAGGTCATTATGAGATTGCTCTCTTGAATTTTGAAACATTCTATTCAATACCAAATGTCGATGGAAGTAATAATAGATTTCATTATATTCATAATGGTAAACCTGAAACCGTTGTCATCCCGCATGGAACCTACGAGATTGCCGATATCAATACATTTCTAAAGGATAAACTAGAATTGAATGATGAAGTCTTCTTCATAAGGCCTAACAATAATACAATGAAGGCTGAAATTAAATGTCCTTATACAATAGACTTTTCTAAGGAAAGATCTATTGGTTCGCTTCTAGGATTCACAGACACTAAAATAATTCCTGCTGGAGAAGCGCTCGAATCTGACGATCTTGTGAATATATTTAAAGTGAGTATCATACGTGTGGAGTGCAGTATTGCAACAGGCTCTTTCATTGACGGTAAAAGCGGACATTCGCTCTACGAGTTTTTCCCTTCTGTTCCGCCAGGCTATCATATCTCTCAAGAACCTTCGAACCCAATATATTTACCAGTCATAGATACAAACTATATAGACCAGATCACTATTCGAGTGGTAGATCAACACGGGAAGGCTATCAACTTCAGGAACGAAGTTATCACTACAAGACTCCACATAAGACGTAATGGCAATACATTTTAAAAGACATCGCAAATACTATAATAGACGACGTACACCACGTTCGAAGCATACTACCTCTCCAGCTTCCGAGGAGTTAACACGTGCTAACCGCAAGTTCCTCGAGGGTTTAGGTTACAGAACGCTATAATGGATATCTTAAACGTGACAGAAGTTCCAGCCTTTGACGACAAGATCACCAAGGAGGAGGAGCATATTTTTCTTCCATACAACACGTCCGCTCTGGATGTAAACGATGAAATTAGAATACCATGCCAAGCTGAAGATTTGTATACGCTACCTAACAAGAGTTATCTTTACATCGAAGGTGCTCTCACCAAGGTAGATGGATCGCCTACTACAGCGAAGCTCGCTAATAATGCTATAGCCTTCATGTTTGATGAGATACGTCTAGATATGAATGCTACAACTATAGACAGAACAAGGAATCCTGGAATTACTACAACTATACGAAATTATGTGACTCTCAACCCTATGGAGTCGAATCGGCTGCTGAATGCTGGATGGGCATATCCTGGTGAAGAAGTTGATATAGTACACGCAACGAATGGAGCTTTCAATGCTGTAGTCCCTCTCTCGATGCTCCTAGGATTTGCTGATGACCACAAGGAGCTTATACTCAACAGCAAGTTTGAATTGATTCTCATAAGATCCAAAGATTCTAGAAACTGTGTCCTGAGTTCGAATGGAGAGGAAGCTAATGTAAAGTTAACTAGAATCGAATGGAGGATGCCTGTAATTCGTCTTTCTGATGCTGAAAGAGTTCACATTCTAAAAATTGTCAAGTCTGATAAACCTCTACACCTTGCCTTTCGATCTATGGATCTTCATACCCAGCCTGCTGTACCCCAGACAAGATCTTTCACTTGGAATGTAGCAACAACATCTAAGCTCGAGAAACCTCGCTTCATCATAGTGTGCGCGCAGACTGGAAGATTGGGTGATTATAGCAAGAACAGTTCCGAGTTTGATCACTGCAACATTACTAATTTGAGACTATTCCTCAACAGTGAATGCTACCCCTACCATGATTTGAACTTGGACTTTAAAAATTCAAAGTTTGCTTCACTATATGAAATGTACTGTAAATTTCAAAGTTCCTATTATGAAAGAGATAATTACCCCCTCTTGAAGAGAAAGGATTTTCTTCACCGTGCACCATTATTCGTAACAGACTGTTCTCACCAACCCGAGGAGGTTATAAATGGAGCTGTGAACATCAGAATCGAGATTCAAGCATCTGCAAATATACCAGCCCAGACGTCACTGTACTGTCTGGTTCTACATGACAAAGTATTTACCTACAAACCTCTTTCTCACTTGATGCAAGCACTTATATAATTATGTATATGTTTGGGTGAATGGTTTTGTAAAGGAATGTACTAGGATAAGTTTATGAATAATAAATTGAATTCATATACTAAAACACTCTTTTATTGACTTTAGCATACATTTCAAGCATTTTCCTTCTCCCCCTCCTACTCCCTGAAAAACTAGTTGCTCCTGACTTGCAGAAATCATTTAAAATATTCAAATGTCTTTCAATATAAGGCAATAGTCGTTTTAGGTTCCTTACACCCTCAATGTCTAAAGATATTACATTATTATTTAAACAAGTATTTATGAAATGAATTGAATGGTCAAAAAATACAATAATATTGTATGCATAAATTACATTGTCACAATATTCATCACACGCAAACTTTTTTTCTTGGCGTAGGTAATCTTCAATCATTGGAATGTTTTTGGATATTATATCCCAGTCTGATTTTGTAATATAAACAAATGATTTATCACTTTCGCAGTTTATGTAGAGGGAGGGGATGTCATAGTATAGTCCAATATTCACGGAATGGGAGGGGGAGATGCTGACGTCATCAAGCGCATGTGATCGATTCTCCATGCTCCTCCGGGGTATCTTCAATGAATAAGAAGACCATAGGAGCATCGTTGAGGATTCTCCTCTTACACCGTCTCTTCTGCTTTTTCTCACCGCTCTCGTTCCGCCTCTTCCTCCGCTCCCTCCTCACACCCCTGCAACATATATTCAAAACAATGTTAGAAATAGGTTTAGTTAATGATTTCATACGTCTGAAAGAGAAAATACATATATTAGAAAAATCCTCTCCCCTTGTCACACAAAAAGTATTATCAAAGAGTGTCATACTCACTTCACGGTCTTGCACGATTCTGTGTGTATCTCGGGCGAGCAATCTGGAGTCGTCTGATTTATCCACTCCTGCATCCTCGTTGCTTTATCATCAGGGGTAGTAGTAATGTCGGGTAGTGGAGCGGCATCCTCCTCCATAGGCTGTGTATGGCGCTCTGCGATTGGATATTCCACTATATCGACATCGCGTCTCTCAGGATCCAGCTCCTCTATTGGTACGGGTACCTTAGGCGCAGTCATTCGCAGTCTGTAATAATTTAATTTTTAGGTTAGACACAGAGTAGCATTAGAAGCAGTAAATGAATATGTAATTTAACATTTCTTCTACTTACTCGAGTTTTCTCTTCCTCCGCTGGTAGACCTCGCAGTTGTCGTTACATAGGAAGAAGGATGTCATGCGTTCATGCTGGGCCGGGTTAGTACAAAGTACAGAATGCATGTATCCGGTGCACGACTCTGTATCACATTTAGCTAGATGTTTCGAGACGAAGACATTGTCAACTTCATCGACATCGCTAAGATCCTCCACATCAACACCCCTGTGATTTTCACTGAAAGAATGAAATAATTTCAAGTTAGATTTCATTTAACATGCGTACAATATATTACCGAGTTATAGAAATATGTATATTACTTACATGTTCGCTCCTCGATAAACAGGACAGCTCTCTGTACACACTTCCAGTGTAGTCATCTGATCATGATGCGACGGTTGAGTACACAACACTGAATGCATTAAACCATTGCATGTTTCGGTATGGAAGTATACGTAGTGAAAATAATCTTCCCCGCACTCGCTCCAGTAATCATTCACATCAGATGCACGATGATCACCAACCATTTCGATTATCACTGAACGAACACTGAAAAAACAATAAATGATCGCTCCGGCTGCCTACGTTCCTTATATACTGTAGACGGTGACGTCACGCAGCGGTGGAGGGGTGGAATGCATGTTGAGACCTGTTATTCACCCTCCAGGCAGAAGCCACCCGTCTGTTTTTGAATACCGAGGAAAGTCCTTGGCGAGCGTGTTTTAACATGATTTACCGACGCCGACAGAGTGGAGCCGGGCTAGTCTACACGTTGAAGCTTGTTAGTGACGTCACGCACGCAGTCGCGGAGTGGGAGTGAAACTGGTTATTACCAGGCCGATGTCGGCTGGCGGGCTTTCCATTACATGTCGGGCTGTTGCCAGAGAGAGGTTAAGACCGTGAGCGTAGTTATACATATACGACGGCTGTCAGATGCGAGCGAGGCAATTAATCAATCAAAAATACTTAACTGCTCGACGAACAGCGTTTAATTGCAATAGCGGTATATAAACATTGATTCTTTTTTCAATAACACACATTACCTAATTGATTGACACAATTATGTACTCAAACGATTTGCCGATGTGCGGCAGGCATCGAGAATCGCATTCCCACACCGCCAATGTCACGCACCGAGAACCCTCACATATAACCCCTCACCCCGAGCGGCACATCCCCTGCCCAAGCCAATCACACGGCAGGGATTTAGACAAGTCACAATGAGGGGCGGGAATGTAGTCACCGTTACCTCCAGACGGAAGTATGTCGTTGATCGCTAATGTATGTAAACAGATCCGGAATGTAAACTTAAAAGCCTATTAATGTGTTGAAAGCGTCTAACATGTTCAGCTAATGGACAAGCGATTTCCCCAGATACAAGAAGGCTGCAGTGTTTCATTACATGACAGACTGTTACCGTGAGCAGACTACTTATACTCAAGCTCCAGTCAACAATTCATTAATCAAAAAACTTAATTGCTCGAGGATGCAATCTGCAGACCTTAGTAATCATAAAAAAAATGTTTGACGAACATTACCTAATTAATTTGCCGAGGGGCGGCAGGACTCGAGAAAACAATTCCATCAAGTCATGACGCCACAGTAGAACGCATGGGGGAGGGGGTAGAACCTGTTAGCACAGATACTGCCGGCATTAGGTGAGCACACAAAGCGAGAGGGGGCGGAGCTAGCGCCACGCGACCGGGCGGCAAATAGTAGCGCACAAAGGGAGGGGGCGGGGCTAGCGGCATAGATCAAAGAAGCTTATCAGTTTTTCGGCATCTCTCGCTGCGCTCAAACCGGTATTCTTATTCTACTAATAACCTGTGAAGTCGTCTTCATTCAGAAGGCATTTTGTACAATCCTATACAGGGTGGACCATTTAAGTTGAGACTGTACAATATCTCCAAAGCTAAGCGTTGTACAAAGAAATGTCTTGAATAAAAGTTGCTTGATATTATAGGTAACAGTAAATGCCATTAGTCGTGTTTTGTTTGGAGGACGTTATGACAGTTATTTTACGGCCAATGACCATGACAACGTCCTTCAAACAAAACACAATTAATGTAATTTACTTTCCCTCATAATATCAAACAAGTTTTATTCCAGACATTTCTTTCTACAACGCTTAGTTTTGAAGATTTTGTACAGTCTCAAATGGTCTGCCCTGAATAACTGGTAAACGTTAAGCGATAGACAAAAACGTACTTTACAAAAAAATTAGATCTCTTTAAAACACACAATTTATTTCAAATACGTTTTTTGTGGCATAAGCCATTTCTAAGATATACATTATTAAAGGTTCGAATTGTTCATTTCTTGGTCATTCTCTTAAACTCCTGGCAACATTCAGTTGTTTCTCATATTTGCGTGGAAACAGTATGGAATTTTAAGGCAAACATAAATCAAGTACAATTGCTAAACACTTGACTCTCGCTGTTCTCTTTCTGTCGTCTTCCGTGGTGTAGTGGTTACCATGCTAGCCTCTAGTTCCCGGGGTCGCGGGTTCAAACCCAGCGGAGGGCGATGCGATCCTTAGCATGGCTTCCATCGGAAGGGAAGTAAATCCGTTGATATGTGTCGTAGATTTACGGCACGTAAAAGAACCTCAAGCCTGATAAAAACGCCTCTGAGCAAAATATCCGAAATTTCACGCCCAACATAGAATGGGATCAATTCTCTTTGTATGTATAACGAAATATGTAATGTAGCTATTTCTGCAAAGCTTTATCTGGATTAAAATTAAGTAGATAGAAAAATAAGCTTTTATACGAATAATTTGTCTACCCACTAATAAACGACAGAGAGAAGAGAAAGTCATGTGGTGTAACACATCAGATTTTTAGTAAAGTTATACACTTGCTTAACATTTGTCCCTCCAAACTTCAGGCTTATTTACCTGAGTAACCAGAGGTAAATCTCGGGAAGTAAATGGAAACGTCAGTAGCGAAGTTTTGGTGTAATACATGCTCTAAGGAACCTAAAAGGAAAAAAATCTTATTTATTAAATCCACATGACTTCCCTACCCATTCGTACAAGCTATTCTTACGAAACCTTATTCTTCCATCTACTTCATGTTAAACGTTAAACTTCTGCAAGAATAGCTTTATTACATATTTCATTGTGGATAAAGGAAAGCGAATCGAATCAGGATTTTAAAACGTGTCGCTATGAGCTTGCCTTAAAATTCCATCGTATTTCGACATCGTGAGAAGCAACTGAAAAGCAACAGCACTTTAAAATGATACGGTATTGAAAACTTCAAGCCAATAATAACGAATATCTCGGAAATGGCTGATGGTACAAAATGACTTATTTGAAGCAAATTGTGCATTTTAAAGAGTACTGCATTTTTTGTGTAGCGGGTTTTTACCTTTCTCTTATCATTTACCAGTTACACAAAAGTATACGAAATTCTTTCCGAATGAAGAGGACGTCACAAGCTATTCACATACATTTCTATATATATATATATATATATATATATATATATATATATATATATATGTAACTTTTATTTAATGTAAATATCTTACATATATGACATTTTAATAAAAATCGTTAGCCATTTTTGAGAAAATAAAAAATGTTAAAGCTGCTTCCATGTAAAGGTTAGTTTGAGATGGGGGGAAAAATCTTCGCATTTTTGGAAGAAAATTTTAACTCGAATACTAAGCTGGCATTTATCGAAATTTTCACTTTAGAGTTATAATGTACATCCACACACGCACGCGCGCGCGCAAATATACAGACTTGTTTCTAAAAATGCGTTTTGGAGTTTAGAGGGTCTTAAAACGTATATTTCCGGCGAAATCCTGACATCCAATTTTAAGTAGGATACAATACTTCCTCTACTTACGGTAAGTACGTATTCGTAGTATAAACATAATAGTGTATAAATAGTTTTCGCTTCATCGGGTTTTGCTTGCACTAGGTACGCGGACAACAATAGTTTGTGTTGCCAGTTATCACTATTTATGCAAAACTCATACGCACTATGTTTTTACTTTCTCTACTACGTATAGTAAGTGGGGGAAGTATTGTATCCCACCCAAAAATTCGATACCGAGATTTCACCGGAAATATATGATTTGAGACCACCTTAATGCAAAAAAAAGCAGTTTTGGAAACATGTCCTGTGTTTGTGTCTGTGTGTGTGTCTCTGAACAGCATAACTCAAACGAACAGTCGGATAAACATCAAACTTGGTATTTAGATTCAGTATCTTCCAGAGATTCGACACGAAGCTTTTCAAGAAAATCCCCCCACCCCAGATTACCCTTGACATGGAACATTTTATGAAAATTTTAATTTTCTCAAAAATGGCTAACGATTTGATTAAAATATCATATGTTTAAGATATTTTAATGACAAATGAAATTTATATCTTGAATTTTCTGGGAATGTCTCCAAAAGTATTCTTCATTGTGAACGAATTTTGCATAACTGGTAAATCATAGGGGATAGACCAAATTTTACTACACAAAAATGTAGCTCGCATTAAAATACACAATTTATGTAATATACATTTTTTTTGTTGAGTGAACCATTTTCGAGATATTGCTTGTTATTCCCTTAACTTTTCCAACACTTTTTCTCAAATGGGAATTCGTTATTCATTTTTTTACGTCCTCGACATACAAAGAGAATGGAATGCGCCACACAGCAGCCAGCGCTTAAAAGATTTGACTATCGCATAAAGCCTATTATATTCCCCTTGCATCTACAAGAAAATTAGCAATAAGATTGACATCTCGATTAACATGAAGCATATGGAGAATAAGCGTTTGTACAAGAGTAGAGAAAGTCATGTGAGTGTAACACATCACATTTTTTACTCTAGTGCCTCAGATGCAAATAACTAGTGTTTTGGGAGTGTTGGTTCAAAAGTTTTTAATACACCGCTCTTAAAACTTAATGTTACTTTTACATCAGCTGCTGTGGCGTAGATTATGGAAGCCGTGTCTTCCAGTTCAGAAGCCGGTAGAGTTATTGTGCAAGGACAAAAGAGCAAGAACTACTACTGACCTTTCCTGACGTCACAATTCTTAAAGAAGTCACATTTTGTGTACAAGAGCACACATTGTATATGTTAATTCATGTGAAAGAGGAAACCAGATGAAAGGATATTTATTACATTAAATACTTTTTTTATTAACATTTCTGCGATTGTCACAAAATGCGACCACGATTTTAGATATTTTACTGTCTACTTACGGAAAAACGAAATAAAAGAAGTCAAAACGCAAGAATGCTGTGCTCACGTGGACAAAGTGATGCACACATTGGATTTTTTCATAAAAATAAACTTAAGGTGTGGCTGCAAAAACAAAATTGTTATTGCAATGACTTGGCCTTCTCAAGGGACAATGTCATTCATTTATTTGAGCCTTTATTACATAGTGTAAGTTGACCTTGTTTACTTGACACACCCTCTCTACATGGGAGGCATTCGTTTCAAATAGTACTGTGCTAGAGAACTGAATATTTTTATACTGAACGAGTAAAAAAAAAACAAGTTTGAGCCAAGATCATTCCACTGGATCAAATCAAAGCATCACGGTATTCAAAATATGCGGACACATTTAACTGCAAACCAAATTCAGTGAAGCTTACAGTGTGCATTCCTAAGTGGTGTAGTATTATCAACTTGTCATACCCTACTTGGGCGTAAGGGCCTATAACGAGTTTTTTTAATCAGTTTAATTGCGTCTGCTCTCTGCCGAGAGAACCCGCAGTGATGAGTTATCTCAATGCTGGATAGTAGATGCGGTTATTCAGCGTGAAATGTCCTACAAACGTTGCTTAGATACTATTTAGTTCGCGAATAAACATCCACAAGACCAATAGCTTTATTTTCCTTCAGAAGGAAACAATACACTAAACCAGTGGTGGCGAAAACGCAACTCGCGAGGCAGTGTGACTCGCAGGCGCAGCTCCTTTTCTAGCCGTCTGTTCATTTGTTTCCCATGTACTGCTGAGTGGTGTAGTGCGTGTTGCATATTTGATGACTCGAAAGAGAAAGGCATTTTCGCCACACTTGCACTAAACCATGAGGATGACTGTGCTAATCTGAAAATATGAGGGGTAAATCATTATTTAAATCAGAAACAAATTATTGGAAATGTTTTCCTAAAAAGGAAAAAGTAAAAGTTTTCCCATAAAACAAAGTATTAAATAATTTAATAGAATATTACAAGTTAACGTGTATTTATAGTGGTGTAATGCACGTTTATAAATGTTTATCTTCTACTTCTCCACCTAACGCACCTAGAATTAAACCTACATTAATTTCTCGCTTTACTATTTGAGCATACCTTAGCTTAAAAGGTGTATACAAAAACATGCACTTTTTTCCAAGTATTAAGGCTGGAGCACAATTTTTGCAAGCGAGTTTTAATATTGAAATATTTTATTTTTATTTCATGAATGTACCTTTTAAGTTTAGTGCTGTGCTGTATTTTTAATTTAATTTCACATTTTTCAGCATCTTGAATTTTGTGGATAGTTATTGAACTTTTTTGCATATTTTACAGCTAAACCTTTGCACAATTTTGAGATTCAAAATACTGAAATACACACACACACAAAATGAATTACTGAATAAATATTTATTACTGTTTTTGTAACTTCCTGGCAAAGGTTTGAATATTTCTAATTAACTGAGATACCCTTTAGTAGGAAATATCCTTATGATTTTAAAATAAATTTAAACATTTTGCGTATAGTTTAATATTTATTGGAAGTGAAACTTCCGCGATATAAAAATATCCGAAAAATATTAGATTAAAACTAACCTATCTAGACACCCTAACTGCATTAAAAGGAATACCAGGGAGATAGGTTTTAATGATTGAATTGTGTTTCTAATATGCAAGGGAACAATTTAAGAGGTTATTCAGGAGTTAAAACATCTAATTTTTTAGATTTTTGTCAAAACATTTTCATTTCAGATTTGGTTACTGGGTTTCACTGAATTTTGCTTCCAAATATGATAGAAGTTGAGGATATTTAAATGGTTGCACAAGCCCAAGAGTCACTAGAGTGGAGCATTAACCGATGTTTTATTTCTTCGTGAAGTTTTGCCCATGTTTTGTAGTAAATTAAACTTTTATAGTTTATTCAACTTGTAAGATTTGAAGCTTTCATGGCGGCGATTATTCATCAGAACTTCTGGGGCTACCAGCCTTCCTGAAGAAGGTCACAGAGTTAGAATTGCCGAAAGCTTGAGCGACTCCAATATTACACGGCGGTATCTATATTTATCTTACTTCTGTGAATAACCACAAGTATGATTTTAAAAAATAATTACAGGCAGAATTACATCAGTTGAACTAAGACATCTTAACTAACAGAAAGGTATTAAAACTTAAAATTTAAAATAGTTTACTGATTTTGAAAAAACGAATACTTTGGGCTATTTCCATTGCACTTCCGTAAAACATATCCAAAGGAAATGAATTTCAGTTAATATTTATTTCATTTTAGAGCTCTGAAAGATTTTGTTATTATCAGTTATTAACTTTGTCTGAATGCATACTAAACAAGTCATCAAATTTGATTAAATAAGAAAAAGTTGTTGAAAAACTCCCAATTTCCACTTAAAGCCAACAGGGAAAAAATATTTGAATGTTTATTTTATCATTTTTGGAATACATTCCGCCCTTAATGATCGGAATAATTTATAATTTGGTATATTTCTTTGTGAAGTTCGGTGAAACAGCAATAACAAGTTCAAATAAATACATAAAAAGATGTGTACGTTCTAAACCACATCACCGGTGTTCTTCATTGATATAACCAGTTTTCGATGTTGATAAACGTGCGTAAATAAAACAAACAGATGCACATATCGGAAGCTTAACCTTTAAAAAATTCTGTGTCAACTTAAAAATATATGCATAGCAAAACGTGCATTTTTACTGAACACTGAAACTTCCCATAATATATCCCGAATAGTCCATGCCCGCTAACAATGGGAGAAAACACTGCAGTTAAAAGATAATAAAAGCATTGTTCAGGCAACATGACTCCACACAAAAGGATATCTGCATAATAATTTCTAAGGCATGAAATCATTGTTTCGACCAGCTGCTATTGATTACGTACCCTTTGTTGGCAGAAGTCCATAACTTGGACCTTCCGTCAGCTTTGGTTAACCAAAGTTTTGGATAGTGGTTTGAAATGCAATCCCTCCAAGTTTACTCATGTATTCTCTTCCCTTTGTTTCCCTGATTAAAGGGCAGGATCTAACAAGGTAATGGAAACTTCCTGTAGGAGGTGGATTGTAAACCACCTATCACAACATTCATTTTTGTGACTCGATGCAATGAAAACACAACCTCCTCGGGCCTGAGATGCTCGGGGTTATATTATTTTACCTGCTGAGATGTGTAATGATGCGAGCTTAACCTGGTGAATTACTACTTCAATTAGTCTTTGGCATCAAATTACCCATCATGCTGATGAAAAGGAATCTCAGAAATACAGGAAATATCTACACAGTCTGATGCACTAGTCACTCTTAATTTTGTTTAACTCAGAAATAGGTTACATTCATCCTATTCAACCAAGGTTATGTTCACCTTGGTTTTGTTTCCAAAGATGATTTTGGAATGACACATTGAGATTGAGAAACCGTTGCTGCTTTTTTAGATTTCAGTGTTATAGATCTAGCTCGTTCTCAGAGTGCTTACATTGCTTTTATTTGAATCTAATTATAGCGGCAGTCAAACGAAATTTCATCAAACGCCAAAATTGAAAACATTCGAAATATTTCAGAGATTTGTCACACACACACACACACACACACATATATATATATAATATATATAAGAGGGCTGTATTTGAACGATTAATGATAATTATATTCATTTTAAGGTCATCTACTTAGTTTCTCATTAACAGCTGGTTAAAGTATCAAAATTGCTGCCCAATACCAACCTTATTTTGCCTGATATTAGGAATGCATTAAGAAGTTACTAATATGGATTCGCATAGGCCACTCAAGACTTACTCATATTCATCTCATAACTAAAGATGAAACACTGAAATGTCCGTTCTGCTCTGCCACCTTGACAATACAACACATGGTCACAAAATGTCAACAAATCGACCTCAAGAGCAAAAGATATGGAATCCTCGTCGAACTCCATAAAGCAATTGGAAGCCCGTCAACTTATTTCAAGTTGAAGATCTTCCTCAGTGACATTGGAATACTAAATAAACTGTAAACCACTCTTATCATATGCTATACTAGCCATTAAATATCACTTGATATAGTTACTGCCTCACTGATCAATTGTATTGTCACTCATCACAGTATTATTATGTAATTCTCTCAATGTTACTCTCAATGTATCTAAAACATAATTATGTAATGATTACTGTATAACATGCTACTTACTGTAATATGCATTACCTCGTATAAGTCGCTATATGATCTTGAGGCAGTATTTTTAACACTTAAATAATTTCAGTCAAATTATATAATATGTAAATTCAATAACAGCCCATCTTGAAGCAATATGTGTATGTAAATATTTGTAAAATGTATGCAACAGTCATTGCATATCCTTATATTATTGTATCCATGTGTAATGATGTTATGTGAATATATTACGTAATTTAATAATGTAGGAGCTGTGAGAATAATAAGTTAAACATTGGTAACAATGAGGTAACAATAAGATAACAATGAGGTAACCTTGAGGCAATAATGAGTTTGAGAGTTTAAATGTTATTTGAGATTCTTGGAAGCATTCATGTAATTTTAGTGACAGTTTATAAAAAATAGCCAATAAACAACCATAAAAAGCTTTAGTTAAATGCAAGTATTCTATTGGAGTGGAAATAGCCAATCAGAGACTTGAAATACAGAAATTTACAAGTTTAGACGTTTAAAATCTATTCAGTTGCCTGCAGACAGTGATAGTAACCGGATAAAAGATGCGTCCTCGAGAGACTTAATATGTATTCGTGTGAGACGAAAAATAAGTTTTACGTGGTGAAAAGTGTAATTAATTAAATAAAAGAATCTCACAGCTCTCGATATCAGTGAAGTGCTATTTAATTTGTGTTAAGGAGTAATAAAAAAGAGTGAATTAAAACTTAAAATCTGTGTAAGCCTACATTCTTATCGCATCACGCCCTGCCAAGAATTCCATGTCTCTAACAATAATACTGACGCAGCCGAGGCAAACATAAATATTTAATACTTAAAGAAACAGTTTAATTACAAAGTTAATATTTTTTTAAACTTGGGGCAAAGGCCACCTAAAAGTACATTTGGGGCGAAGGCTACCGGAAACTGTTTACTAAACGTGCGGTTGCAACTACTACAAGTTGAAATATAATACAACTCCTTCAATACAAACTACTTTAAATCGGCTTTTCATAAGTAGCAGCAAGCAATTTAAAGACAATATCTAATCTTCAATCTAAGATATAAATAAATTAATTAAAAAAAAAGAAGCTCTCCCAAGGCGGAAGGTTTTGACGCAGAAACTGACGAGGCAAGTCAAATAAGATGTGATTCTTTGCTTCCTAAAAGAATCCAAATCAAGACACTATAGAGCATAATATGTGTGTTCAAAAATTAATTAGAAGAGAAAAATTGAGATGAAGAGAAAGGTCATTCGGCTAGGTCAGCTGGTATGCTAATGGAAATCAACTTTATGCGCACTTAAAAGTATAATAAGAAACACGTAAATACCTAAGAAATCACATAGGAAAGACTTACTAGTAAAATATTAACTAAAGTATTCTAGAATAATACATTAAAGGCTTAAAGCTGAGATATGAGCAGCGCCTATAGGCTATAAACGTAGAATAGAGAAGAGTGGCAAAAGCGGTGGGTAGGTTAGTTTGGCTGCAACGAATGCGGGTAAGCGACTTCCCAGGCACGTCGTGATAGAAGGATGGATAGATGGAGAGTTCACGATAAAAACAGCATCTCTAAAAATGTTTTTGCGCTACTGGAAGATACGGTGGTCATTCTCATTCTGATAGAAGCTTTTACGCTGCTAAGGGATTCACAATCTTAACCAGTCGCGTACGTCCTCATTTGGTCAAGCGTGACGAAAGTTTCCCTTTGTCAGAATATTACACTAGACAAAGCTTTGCTCTTTAGAGTAAAGTTTGATTTGTTTCTCAGTCAAACACGAATTGAGGAAATAATTGTTAGAGGAAATAATTTGACACTGAAATCTAAGAACGTTATCTTGACTTTGGACTTTTTACTTTCTCTACTACGTATAGTAAGTAGGGGAAGTTTTGTATTCCACCCAAAAATTCGATGCCGAGATTTCACTGGAAATATATGTTTTGGGAACCCCTGAATCCAAAAAAAAAACTATTTTGGAAACATGTCCGTGTGTGCGTGTCTGTGAACAGCATAACTCAGAAACGAACAGTCGGATAAACACCAAACTTGGTATTTAGGTTCAGTATCTTCCAGAGATGCGACACGAAGGTTTTCAAGAAAATCTTGACAGAAAATCTTACTATACGGACAGTAATATAAAATTGCGAGTGGTACTGTAGAATCTGCGTAAGCATGTAACAAAACTTGGATTCATAATTAAAACTATGGAAGTCTGTAAAATATATATATATATAACAAACTGGATAGTAGCACCAATCAGGTAATTCAAATACGTACGTTAAGAAAACGGTTGGAGGGAACGCTAATACAAAATGTCAGTGTTCCAGCAGGAAGATAATATATAAAGTCGTCTCTAAATAGGCGCTAAAACTGCATATTTAAAGTCTACCAGTTACACATTATTTAAACATGATAAGGGTAATGGTGAATTGTGAATATCATATGTGGTTTATCTAAAATACAAGTAAAATAATTAGAAAGAAACGTATGTGCAAAATATTTTAACCTTCTCCATACCCAACCCTGACAAGACACAAGTACTCTCCGACACAAATACAGCAGCCGTTTCATAATTACAAAATAATAATTACAACATACTAACATACACGCAAGAATACAGACATACGATCACCAGATTCCAGTCTACGAGAACGTCCAGATACATCACGAGAGTACGGGTATCAAATACGACCTACAGGTACGTAATACAGCATCCATCATCATCATCATAATCATCATCAACGTAGTGGGGGCTTATCAAAGAGGAACCGCTAAAACTTCAATACGTAATTTAGTATTAATCACACTTTATGTTATATTTTTCTGTCTCTCCCATCTCTCCCCCCCCCCATGCGCAGATACACTTACAGCTTTCTAGAGATTGTTTTTTTTCGGTGTACTGCGCTTTAAAACAGTTATACTCAAATATCGATTATGAATTTTTGGTTGAGATAAAACAATTCCCCTACCTAACACATATAAGCGGCAAAGAAATAAAAAATGTACCCTTGCAGCACTAGATAAGGCACGTGAATACAAACCCATAGTATTAATACATTTTAGTATCTGTGACACAGACTTTAATCCGAGTGGACATTCCAAGACCTACTGAAATAAATTTAAATAAACTTTTCTTTTTAATTCCTCCACTACGAACTTCAGTATAGAGGTATAAAAAGAATTGTATTCTACCAAATAATTTGCTGTAGAAGATTTTACTTGAAATAATTGTTTTGAGGTAACCTGAACCACAAAAAGTCTTTTAGAAATATGTCCGGGCGGGCGGGCACGCTCGTGTGCTTGCCTCTGGACAAAAACTCAAAAACGAAAAGTTCCATAGTTTTGTTTTTATCAAAAAAAAAAGCTAACCATTTTTATTCAAACACCATTAAGATATGTACATACCAGCTAAACCGTATAATATACATATATAATATGTTATCTTGAACTTTCTGGGAATAGTATGTGAAGCCCCTTTCATTCCAAAGAACCTTTGTTTAATGCGTATTACAGGTAAACCGTAAGAAATGGACAAAAACATCTGATGCGATCCATTTACACGACTTTCTCTACCCTCTAACTTTATTATTGCGTAAACAAACCATTCTTAATAACGCTTATTTTTATTTCTACTTTATTTTAATCCACAACTATTGCAGAAATAGCTACAATACACATTTCATTATACAACGCTATATATAATTGTTTAAGAACTGTACGCTATGTATTGGCCTTAAAAATTCCAGGCTCTATGCCTGCAATCGCAATAAATAACTGAATATCGAAAAGACTTGAAAACAATGACAAAATATTGAACTATTCGAAACATTAATGACGCATATATCGGAATTTGCTGACGTCACAAAAAAGAAAATTGAAATAAATTGTGTGTTTTAAAGAGATATACGTAAGTTGTATAGCATCTTTTCGTCTATCGCTTAACATTTACCAGTTATATAAGGTTATATAAAACTCTTTCCGAATGAAGAGGACTTCACGGGCTATTCATAAAAAAATCAAGATATACATTTTATGTTTATTACAAATGTATCTGTTACTTTAATCATTGGTTAGAGCTATTTTTTAAAAAATAAACAATTTCAAAAACTTTTCCAGGTTAAGGGTAGTTTGGAGTGCGGGATTTTCTTGAAAAATTTTATGTCGCATTTTTGGAAGATACTGAATCTAAATACCAAGTTTGGTATTTATCTTACTTTTCGTTTTTGAATTATGTTGATCACATGCACACACATACACGATCCCTTTTTCCAAAAAATGCCGTTTTGTATTCAGGTGCCTCAAAATAGGTATTTGCGGTGAAATTTCAGTATAAAATATTTGGGTGGAATACAATACTTTCTCTACCAACTAGGTACATGGTAGAGAAAGTAAAAATATACATTTGTTTAAAACACATAATTATATTTTGAATATCTGTTTGTGACACCTGCCATTTACGATATGTTCATTATTATTGGTTTGAATTTTTCAACACACTTCTCATTTTAAAGTGCTGGGGATATTCAGTTGTTTCTCCCAAAGTCATGGTAAGAGTATTGAATTTCAAATCATCATAGACTAGCTTTTTTAAACATAATATATCCATTCAGTTTCTTTTATCCCTCTTGTACGTACAAGAAATATTAAATGAAGCTACTTCTGCAAAGGTTTATTTTTATTAACATGAAGTAGACAAAAAAATAAAATTTCATAAGAATAAAATGTAGAAACTATAATGAGTACAGAAAGTTATGTGAATGTAATGCATCAGATATTGCATGTAACTAATATTTCTGTTTATTTATGTTCTTCCGAAAACATATTGGAAAATTCCTTGTATTCTATAAACTTTACAGATACTAAAGAAGTTATTGCTATGCTTGCCTGTAGGTCTCTGGCAATTATACCTCGTATTTCAATAATTTTCTTTTGACTTTAAACCATCTTAACCTGGGAATGTCCCACTCTACTGTGTAGGTGTATCTCTCCATATTGGGGCAATTGTTTTATCAATAAACTACTATTTAGAGTGTTAAAACGTGGCACATAAGCAGAATGTAATAACAACTGATGGTAATTCATTAATTCTTTCCACTGCAACAACAGAATAGTGGTCAGAAATAGTGTGTGGAGCAATACGATTTTATTTACCAAATGCAGCAATTAAACATTTCACTTAACCTGCACAATAAACCAGCAATTAGTTTTCGTAATTACTGTGTTATTCGTTTCATTTTAGCTTTTCCAGCTGCACAGAATTTAGAGGAAAATCATACATTTATAATTGGAACGCTATACAAAAACATTCATTACTTATAGAATTATATAAACATATTACCCATGACCAAATGAATGAAAATTGTACAAATGGATATCCATAAATGAGCAAAGTAATTAAAACGAGCAATAATGATCAGTATATTAACATTTAAAATAGAAGTATTTAAGCATTAAAACACAAGCGGTTTGAAAGCACCATTAAAAGTGAATCCAAAGCGAAATACAGAATTCTGGAATATAGAGCACACATTTTTGTGCGATTGTAGGAAACTGCTATACGAGTATTTTGAATAGTTATGATAAACCATGGATCGGAAATGCATTGTACACCACTAATCAATAAAAATGAAAAAAACATAGCTCAATCCTAGGTATTGTTTATTCATTGTAATAAAAATAACCGCTTTGGCAAGTGAGAGAAATTCCTGGCATTGACTTCGTTGTCAAGCTCCCCGTGTTTTACCATGGACTGGTGCAGTCTTAATTACTATTTTTCTTTCTCTACTACGTATAGTAAGTAGGGGAAGTATTGTTTCCACCCAAAAATTTGATACCGAGATTCCACCGGAAATACATGTTTTGGGACCCCCTGAATCCAAAAAAAAGCATTTTTGGAAACATGTCCGTGTGTGAGTGTCTGTGAACAGCATAACTCAGAAACGAACAGTCGGATAAACATCAAACTTAATATTTAGGTTCAGTATCTTCCAGTGTTGCGACATGAAGACTTTCAAGTAAATCCCCCACCCCAGATTACCCTTTACATGGAACATTTTTCGAAAAGTTTAATTTTATCAAAAATGACTCTAGCGATTTTGATTAAAATATCATATGTTTAAGATATTTTCATGACAAAAATATATCTTGAATTTTCTGGGAATGTCTCTAAAAGTATTCTTCATTGTGAACGACTTTTGCATAACTGGTAAACCATAAGAGATAGACAAAATTTTACTGCACAAAAAATGTAGATCACGTTAAAATAAACAATTTATGTCATATACATTTTTTGTTGAGTGAACCATTTTTGAGATATTGTTTGTTATTCCCTTAAATTTTTCAATACTTATTTTCTCAAATGGGAATTCGTTATTCATTTTTTTGTCTTGGATATACAAAGAGTATTAATCTTTGGCAAACAGAATGGTGCTGCACGTAGCAACCAGCTATTAAGAGATATGTCTAAGTTTAAAGGCTACTGTATTTCTATATGGCCCTTGCAAATACAAAACATGGTGAACATAGTACGTCTTAAGCGATAGTCAAATATTTTTAGAATTGGTCACTATGTGTAAAATGTAATTCTCTTTACATGCAAAAAGGCCGTTTCTGCAAATGTTTATCTCGATTAATATGAAATAGATGGAGAATAAGAGTTTGTAAAATAGTTTGTACAAGAGTAGAGAAAGTCATGTGAGTGTATCACTTCAGTTTTTTTACTATTCCAAGCCTACCGCTCTAACGCGCATATTTCTCGCTATAAGATCTCATGTGTCTTCAAAGAAAAAATCAATTTACCAGATTCAGGATCTTGGCGACCTAATTAACATAGACGCAATCTATTGAGTATTTTCATCCCGTTGGAACGTAACAATGGCCAATTGCTCTTCAGTACTTGGTGAATTATTATATCAAAATAAGTATGTGGACTACTACAGCTTTACCGAGCGGGATGTCGTCCTCCGCGGTGTAGGGGTACCATGCTAGCCTTTGGTTCCCGAAGTAGCGGTTCAAACTCGACGGAGGATATTTTCGGGCGTAAAAATGCTTAGCATGACTACCTTCGGAAGGGAAGTAAAGCCGGTAGTTCAGTGTCGTAGATTTACGCCACGTAAAAGAACCTCAAGCCTGATAGAGACCTCTGAGCAAAATTTTCGGTCTTTCACGCCCAATATAGAATGGGACGATAAGGACCACAGCAGTTAAAGAGCGTCCATAAATACAACTCAACTTGGAAAGGTAGAATAAGACGACTGAAAAATTCAATGTCATTGCCGGGATTTAAACCACGAATCTCCCGATCTCCGTCCGGTTGCTCTAAGCCAAATTCTCCAACTGATTCGCAGTTTTCCCAAGGAGATCTCAAATTGTATTGAGATGACATACCCCAATGGCGACGTACAATGTTGTAAGTACTTTAAGTCCCGGCTTACATAGTTTCAAGCACTATTAGGTCAATTAATGGGATTAATTGTTCTTTAACACAAGCCGTATGTTGGACAAGGACAAAACTCAATTTATTTACCGAGGGGGATGGCTAAGGCGGCAATGTCTGTGACCCGCATTCCGGAGGTTCGGGCTCGATTCCCGTAGGCCGTCCACTCTGATCATGTTTTTTTTTTCCGTGGTTTTCCTCTTAATGGCATAGGCGAATGCTGGGGTGGGTATTCTACTACTATTTCTCCTTTACCTCATTTCCTGTCATTTCATATTTCCTCCTTGCATCTTTCAGGCAATGGCTCCGGATTCTGTAGTACGTTTGGTGATAGAGTGCATGGTCACTGCGCTTTGGAAAGATTTCTCCCCACTCGTTAGCGTGGGCATGTTGGCCTGCCTACAGGGGCCACTTAGTCACCCTCTCGAGGGACTCTTCATGTCTACTGGCCGAGAGCGGGTGTTTTGTACTGGAAATGATAGGGACTTCCGTGTGTCTCTGTAATCCCGTCTGCCTGCGGACCTGCGCCCTCCTGTAGCTCCTTCACTTTATCCCTGCCTCCCAGGGGGTGTAGCTACAATAGATCTAGTTGGTCCCAGTGGCGAGGTGTCCCCTCCTAGCAAACACCTCATATTACTAGCATTAAATGTGTATGAATTAATTTTTGGACGCCTAGTATATGAAATTAAGAGAAACTTTAGGTATCGCAAGTTAAATCCAATGAGTGCAACTGGAAATTTGTATTATTACGCTAAAGAGGCTGCTAAGATTAAGCTACAAGTGATAAGCTTCTGTGATGTACGATTTCCAACTTATACCATTTTAATAAGTAATCTAAAAATGAAGAAAAAATGGTTCATTCCCTAGATTAAAACAACAATATTTATTCCATAAGTTTCCACGTTCTACCTAACACACTGAATTCTCTACAAAGAAACAGATTTTAAAAAATGAATCACCAAGCTATGTTATATTCGGTGGGAAACGAAGGGGGATGGGGGTATCAGAAATAGCGTATCAATGTATTCTGCTATGAAATAACACGGGGTAAATAACGCGAGTAAGGTTTAGCCCAATGAACTGTTTAGAGGTTGGATTTTGTAGTCGCACGAGTGGGCGAGAAATGCCGATAGCTATAATTATTTGTCAAACATTTCTTGGCATAAGGAAACGAAGTCTATTAATTATTTATGTAAAGGAATGTAACGCTCTAAGAACAGTTGATTAGAACTAAGATAAAAAATTATGAAGAAAGGGGCTATTATTTTGATGCTTTGTTTTTATTTAATCTCTTAAAGTGCTTGAACCATATAGATGTATGTATTCATCTACTTGGATTTCTTTTTTCTTAACTTGTTTTTTTAATTTACTTTCTCTACTACTTAAATACAATAAAGAGCAGAAAAACAGGAAGTATTGCATTCCACCCAAAACTTCGATACCTGAATAAGAGAAAAGCATTTTTAGGAAAAGATCGCACGTACACTGTGTGTGTGTGTGTGTGTGTTTGTGTGTGTGCATGTGTCAAAAACATAACTAAAATCTAGAAGTCGACTAATACCAAACTTTGGTATATAAAGTTCAGCGACTTATACGACTCAAAGATTTTCAAAACGATCTCCCTATCCCACACCACATTAACTTTTCATGCGTTTTTATTTTCTCAAAAATAGCTAACGATTTTTATTAAAATGCCATATGTTTAAGATGTATATTTAAATTTTCTCGGAATGGCCTCCGAAGACCTATTCATTCTGAATGACCTTTGTATAAATGTAAACCGTGACAGATAAGACAAAAGCTTACTAAACAAAACATTTAGATTCGTTAAAACCGCAATTTATATCCAGTATAAATTTTGTGGTATTAATAATTTGCTAGATATCCTTTGTTATGGATTTGAATACTATTTTCAATTGGTAAGCCGTTATTCATTACTTTCTCTACTACGTATAGTAAGTAGGGGAAGTATTCCATTCCACCTAAAAATGCTATAGCGAGGTTTTACCGCAAATACATGTTTTGAGGCCCCCTGAATAAAAAAACCCTTTTAGTAAAATGTCCGTGTGTGTGTGAACAGCACAAAGTTAAAAACGAAAAGTGGGATAAGTACCAAACTTGGTATTTAGATTCAGTATATTTCAAAGATGCGACACAAACACATTCAAGAAAATGCCCTCACCCCAAACTACCCTTTACATGTCACATTTTTCGAAAATTTTGATTTTCTCAAAAATGCCTCCAACGATTTTTATTAAAATATCATCTGTTTAAGATGCTTTCAAGGCAAATGAAATGTGTATCTTGAATTTTCTGGGAATGTCCGCAAACGTTCTCTGCATTGTGAATGGCATTTGCATAACTGGTAACCCGTAAGAGATAGATGCGATTTTTGTACACAAAGAATGTAGATCTCGTTAAAATACATAATTTATGCCCTATATTTTTTTTGTTGGGTGAACCATTTCCGAGATATTCCTTGTTATTTGTTCGAATTTTCCAATATTTATGCTTTTTCTCAAATTGAAATTCGTTATTCCTTATTCTTTTGTCCTGGACATGCAATGAGAATGGAATACTCTACATAGTAACCAGCTCTTAAAAGATTAGGCTATCACTTACTATATTCCCCTTGCACCTACAAGAAAATTAGCAATAAGATTAACATCTAGATATCTCTATTAACATGAAGTATATGGAAAATAAGCGTTTGTAAAACTAGTTTGTACAAGAGTAGAGAAAGTCATGAGAGTGCAACACATCAGATTTTTTTGAAAACCCGATTATCGCTTTAGCCTACTGAATTCTTCTTATACCTACAACAAAAAGTGTAAATGCGTAATTAAGTTTAACCCTGTTAACGATAAGTGGATAGAACAACAAGTTTTGTAGGAATGGTTTGTAGAAGAAGGTCATATGAATGTAACACAAAAGGCTATTTTATGTTGCACGAGTGTATTTAATTTCAACTTCCAGAGTCGTTGCTCTGTTCAGGTGTACGGAGGTAAAGTTGTTTACAAAGAGTGTGCATTGCTGTATGCTGAAGACAGGATAAATACAAATACAAAGTTTTGGGAATGTGAGACGTAGGTAATGCATCCGTATGTCTAACACAATAGGAAATGCTGAGAGCCATTAGTTCCTCAGTCCGCACTTCCGCTCTAGTTATTAGGTGTGAGCACGTCTTTCGCAGTTATAATACCTTCACCTCCAGGAGCAAGATTAATCACCTCGCTGTGTGCACAGGCAGCCGCCATATTCCTGCGAGAGCCTGCATTAAATCAGATTTCCCTCAACCGTATCTCGTAATAAAACCAAAACTGTGCGTTTTTCATCGGCTTCCACTCTCCCCTCTGCGCTTTCCCCACTAATTTTTTCTCACTCACCGTGCCATTCCTTGACGAGATAAATTTGAAGATCTCGAATCTATGTACCACGAAGATTCAATATTTCAACAACTTGCATTTTTCAGATTCTTCATCTTTTGTGATATTCCTTTAACCCAGTTGCGAAATAGACTATTAAATTACTCTAGTTCTGGCTTTGCCACTACCTTCGTGATCGTAGTAATATCATGCAACTATGCAAGCATTTGTGACGTCACATTACATGGAATTTGGCATTGAAGTGTACTGGGCATTCAGTGAAGTATTTGTTGCTTTTCTAGACTAAATGTAGGCAATCTATATTGTAGTTTTAGTGATTATAAACAAACGTTCGTTTGAGAAATGAACTCAAGTATGGTGTGTTCATATCATCAGCATTTTACCTCTGGAACGTATTCGCTATCGACACTGGTGTTAACTCGTATAGCGTTGTTATTGGATGTCTCTTCCCCCCTTTAAGGAAGCTTATACATAAGATATGTCACACACACACACACACACACACACACACACACACACACACACTAGAGAACAATCCCCGCTCTCCCAGCCGGGAATCCAACCCGGGACCCATCGCACAGTAGGTAGACACTCTACCGACTGAGCTACGGAGCCAACCATTATAAATATGTTGGTAAAAGCTGGGGAACTGGTTTGCAGTTAAGTGGAAAATTACCAGATATAATAAAAAGAGTATGTATTCTGATTCTGGTTTTCCATAATAACGTTTCTGATCCACAAGTTTGCGGAAAAGTATGTACTGCACCACTTTTAGTAGGCTAATTACTAAGGTAGTGACAAAAGCCATCGCAGAATAAATCAAATACAAAAATAGTTTGTCATTTAACAATACTTAAGTCTGCCAACCATATGTGGAAATATAAAATTAACTAGACTTAGGGAAATATATAACACAATCTAAAGTCCAGACAAGCCAGAAATTTCATTGTATTTAAAAGATGCACAGTTTACAAATAATGTACACGAATTACGGTATATCATATAACCATCCTGCCTACACTAATATTATGGTACGCTTGTAGATATAAAATTGTTTAACAAATAAATACAACCTACATCATCAAAATTAATAGTGTTCACCAAAATAACCGTTTTGGTGACTATTCAAGCACGTCATACCGGGTTTCTCCTAAGTGACGCAACTGGCAACCCACCTCTCCCTCGGCATTGATATATAAATCCGTTGGTGTGGTAGCGGCGGACTGGTTTATCACTTCTCCTACTGCTAACGATGTAAAGTAATTAATACCTTACGCGTATCTTTCATAATAAAAGATGCTCTGCGTCTAAGCAAGTCTGGTACCCGTGGAGCACATTATTGAACACTTCACGAATTTTCTGTAGTTGAAGTAATGGCAAACCATGGCCGGATACTGTCTTTTAATTCGCAGAGCGTATGGGAATTTGCTACATTAACTTTATCTTAAGCATTTCCCATAGATAATCACATGAAGGACGAGCAAATCGGTCAGTTTTTCTGTCGTCAAAAAACGCAATACAAAGCAGCGATTTTGGAGGACTTCTTTCCACGACATATCTAAAGTTTCCTCGTTAGAACTATTTACTGTCTGTTTTTGTCTAACATGGAGCTAGGCGGTTTAAATGCTTTCAACAACCATTAGACTTGTTGGGAACGGTGAAACCATATAATGTTTGTACAAATTCAGACTGACAGTCCAGTTGTGACTCAACTTAACACAATCACATACTGTTCTGTTGTATACACAGTAATGACTACACACAGAAAGCTTCACGTAGCGTTGTTTCCACTATAGGCTATACCAAACAACGTTAAACAAATGCCCATACACCCCGTAGGTTACCACTGAACGAGGTCATCCAAACCGTTAGAATGCTACAAGTAAAGCCACCAGTCGTGCCATTCAAGATAAGGCCGGTCTGGTCAGCATCATTTAAAGCGTTTACAATATTTAAATGCACTCCCCCGCATTGAAACTTTGCACTCAGGCAGCCAGCTGTGCCGCGGGTAACGTGGTCTGTGCATGATGACCTGATACCACTGCCACCATGAAGCAGTAACTTTTCCCTCGGTTTTGTGGCCAGATCTCGAAGACATTATATCGCCATTGGAGGTTAGTTTAGCTTTCTTTTATGAAACAGTTGTAATTGCTTCTATTTAAAGTTCTAAATGCTTCAAAGTAACTGTTTTTAAGTAGCCCAATGAAAAAAATTGTTTTATTCCTTTAGATGAGATCGAACTTCTGTATCAGTTTCACTACTGATAGATTTTGTCTATGTCTCAAAAATGTTGGGAGCAATGACTAACTGCTGTAGGCAGAGTAGAAGAGAATGGGTATGTCCAAATCCCGAGGCTTTTACCACTTCGGAACTGCAACATTTCCTTGGAGAAGCCAACATAATTTTAGCAAGCAGTGTCGTATCACACACCGTAACTGTGCTTTGGCTCTTCAGGTCACGTAATCTATAAGTACGGGGTAATGAATGACCTTCCAGATTTGTCCGCGTAAGACCGCTTTCTCTAGGAAAATCTGACAAATAGGCAACATTCAATTCACCACAAATCCTTCAGGCAAACCTATGGTGAGATTTGTATTGAAAATTCAAAATTTCAATTTTTTTTACATTTTCTAATAATTTAGAGGTATATCAGATATCATGCCGTAGTTTTTTTCCATTTACGCAATTTATGGAGCATCTCATGACCCTATATCAAGACCAGAAACACAAAATAGTAGCATGTGAAATGTTAAACTTGATTTTCTAAGAAACAAAATTTTCCACATATTTCGGTACATAAATTCTCTCTCACGATGCAATTTTTCACCAATCTTTCTGAAATTTGCAAATTAGGCATAAAAACATAAACAAAGATCCTAAAAAACCCTTTTTTAAAATATGTGGATTTTTCTCACACAATATTGTATAAATTGTGAAATAAGCGAAAGTTTTGGGGGATTCTTCTGTAGAACAGAAGAAAAAAATGTTGTCTATAGTTTTTAAAACTATTATTTCTAGCCTATGAACTCTTCTTTTTCTTCTTCTTTTTTTGTAAGTTCCCTTGTTTACCCAGTTTATGAGTACCGTGTTTTACTGTTTACGTCCACTTATTAGCGCAATTACACATAAAACACACACACACACACAAACACCCATGCCCATGGGGGACTCGAACCCGCGACCCTCAGCCTAGTGGAGTGCCAAAGCTATACGTTCCACGACCACGGCTACGAGGGGCGGCATAGGTAAACAAATATGGAAAAAAGACCAATTTTTGTGTCTTAGCAATATCTTTAGCTAATGTCAGGAACGTTTTTATTGTACCAACTTAACTAATTTTATGTATAGGAAATTTTATATAACTAACAATATTCATATAAATAATAATGAATAACTACTAAAGTATTTGCACTCAGTTATAAGATAAACCTCCAAGCATGTGGTTAAAGTTTTAAAATAATTGGTTAAGATTAAAAATTTTGGAAATTTCACCATAGGATTGCCTTAAAGAATTTAAAGATAAGATTCACACAGAAATTACTGTTATTCCAGCAAAATTAGTATAACATTAATTTCCAACGTTCTTATAGAAGACTGGAGGAATAGTATTGCAGAAACGAGGTTATTTGCGAGAAATAAATTTCCAAGTATAAAATAATAACGTTAGGGTTAAAGATTACATTAATGCAATTAATTTTTTGCGTTTATTTCTCCATTCCATAATACAGCATGTGTTGTTTACTACTAAAAACTTCGCTTTCATTGATGCTATCAGGGTTTATTCCACTAAATCGTTTGTTGTTAAGCAATTGCTTGTAACTGGTAATTGCCTGGCCTAATGTGCTTTTCCTTCTGAAATAAGGAGGGCAAAAAAAAATGCATTTTGATTTTGATTGAATACATTGTGACATTGGATGAAGTAAATATTTTAAACCCCTCATACCTTAACAATGATCGTAGTTCTCTCCGCCTATACATAGAAACCAACTAATGTCCAACATTACTGATTAACAGTAACAAAATTCGAACAGTAAGGTAGATGAACTATGTCTATTATTTTACTATTAAGAACTTTCTACAAATGCAAATTGCCTATATATATATATATATATATATATTCTGTAGTTAGATTTCCTGAATAACAAATTATACTTAATATAAATTACTAAGGACTTTTAAAAATTGAAACTGATATAACAAAATTATATATAAAATTAGTTAATGAAAAAGTTTGTAAATTTTCATACAGAATAAAATATAGACGAAATAAATGCTCGTGAAATACATAAGTGACTTATATTTATAAAAATAGAGCCTTTAATGGCTAAAATAGCTATTCATAGTAATTCATTTTCTGGAATTTGCATTTTTGAAGAATGCCAACCAGAAATTTAGAGACCGTTCATGCGGTGTTAATAGCTATGAAGTCTATTCTTCTGTCCCAACCTCCATCAGCTATGCATGTAATTTATTCTTGAACTTTCTTACCGAGTATACAGAGCTGTAATTTCTGTTCTTATTCGATGTTGTCTGGCGTTACCAAGTAAGTCCGCTCGTGAACATGAACAAAGAACATGGAGTAAAGTTGAAGTCTTGTTGGTTTACCTGCAATGGACTTAGTTGGGGAAGTGCCTTAATAGGACAAGGTTATATTGCAGCTTCGAAATCTTTCTATTCCGAGAAAGTTAATTTTCTTAATTTTGTAGCTATGTGTTACCAGGGGTAACGCCTTTATCATGAATCTTCAAATTATGCCATTTTATATATTTTGTTTTCTTAGAATACTTCCTAATTTTGTTACACTAGAGTCAACTAATGTCTCTTTGATATTTGTACTAATTCATTCTAATCCTAAAATGAATTGTATTCTTTATTCGAATTTACTTATAAATTTACTCCACTCCTCACAGAAAAATAGTACTATAAAATCAAAAACTGTAAAAAGCACTAATTTTGACTATATTTTGTGAATTGTATATTACGACAGTGCAATAAAATTTAAATGTGTGTTGTCGATATATTTTTAACAAATATATCCCCAAAAGCTCATCATTGCAGTTAATTATCAACATTTAAGTATAAAACATGGAATTATTATCCAAGAATGATCCAGGATTTGTCGTTTATTAAAAAAAAGACTCATTCGGCTCTCCTGAATTATTTATTCCCGAAATACAAGTTACATTATGTTGGCTGTTTCCGTTTCCTCCCTTTATGGCTGTTGTTTCGTAAAGTAGTTTTGATATACCTACAACTTTACCTTGTTGTTCGCTGCTTACAGTGGGAGCAAATAGCAACGTAACAGGTTTGCAGGATGTTCCTTACTGAACAATGCTCGTTTCTGTTGCGGCTAATTCCATAGTTCCCATCATTGTTTTGAAACAGTTTCAACAGGCTAATTTACGAAACAGCTTCAACTCGAAGATGCAGTTGCAATAGGGTTAGTGTATTTTCTTCCATTTCTAATCGGCACGCCAGTACTAACAACAACACAGTTTTCCTAAATATTCGCTGCGCAAAAGACACTGAATCAATCATGTTATTCTAGCAGAACCAACACCTCCGCTCGCGTCATAATAGGAGATTCTACTCTCACTCTCCCTCCGCTTCTTTCACTGTTTCTCCCTCTCTCCCCTTCCATCACCCTCACCCCTCTTCACTTCGGTATGCAACTTACGTATCATTTGACGTTTTAAAATTCTGCAATTAAACCACTTATCTGTCAAAACTTCAGTATACGATTTAACACTATGAACCCTCATTTGCAATGTAGCCCGCACTATACTATTTTTCGTCGTAACCGGTTTATGTATGCGAATTACAGGATTAAAACTGAAAAGATAACGAAGATGTTTGAATTTTGAACCACATTAGCACCCCCATTACAGAGAATAATTAAGCTCTTTCTAAGTGGTACCTAAGGTATGTCAGACACCAAATTTAACATCATTCGGTTAGTTCATTCTAGTGTGAACACGCCCTTAGTCTGTTTGTATATGCCTTTAAAATCTTATATCATTGTACACCTATAGCGGCTCGTGAGTATAGAGTACATTTTGGGTGTTCAAAAACTTTTAGTCAAATAATCCTGAAAATGGGAAATATAATCTACTGTGTAATAGTTATAATTATGAACAAATTTATACAACTACAGCCGTTCCTAATAATAATAATAATAATAATAATAATAATAATAATAATAATAATAATAATAATAATGCATAAGTTGCCTCACCAAAGAAAAATATTTAGGGAGATGTTGTGTGGGTAATTAAGCACACTGTGTTAGGGTAAGAACGAAGTAATGTGTAAATTAAATTACAGTCGAGGTTATGGATAGTATGGAGAAACCCCGGGAGCTATTGGAGCGCTTGTACACTTTTCCAACTTCTGCCGTAGCGTGCTATCACCTAGTGGCATTGGCGTAAAACTATAGTGAGAATATGGAAACACAGTAGAATAAGCTTCGCGCGCTAGTGCGCTTCTTCACGTGTGCACGATCCATAGGTATTTCCCCCCATAAAGTAATTATGTCATTCCAGTTGCGCATGCACAGAAGCCCCTTAAAACGCACACAAGTCAAAATAGACTAGCGACTATGTGGCAAAGTCTCATCGAGCTTAAAGGAGTGCCGCGGTAGATTTAAATAGGGCAAGTTTTAAATTACCACATATACATTACGTTTAATAGTATTAAAAGAAAAAACCTGATGTTTTACATTCACATGACTTTCTCTACTCTTGTACAAACTATTTTTACAAACGCTTATTCTCCATATGCTTTATGTTAATCGAGATGTTAATCTTATTGCTCATTTTCTTGTAGGTGCAAGGGGAATATGGTAGTATTTAAGCGATAGTCAAATCTTTTAAGAGCTGGTTGCTATGTGGAGCATTCCATTCGCTTTGCATGTCCAGTACGTAAACAAATGAATAACGAATTCCCATTTGAGTAAAAGTATTGGAAAATTTAAGGGAATAACAAGCAATATCTCGAGAATGGTTCACTCAACAAAAACATTGTATATGACATAAATTGTGTATTTTAACGTGATCTGCATTTTTGTGGAGTAAACCTTTGTCTATCTCTTATGGTTTACCAGTTATGCAAAAGTCGTTCACAATGAAGAATACTTTTGGAGACATTCTCAGAAAATTCGAAATATACGTTTCATTTGTCATGAAAATATCTTAAACATATGATATTTTAATCAAAAGCGTTAGAGCCATTTTTGAGAAAATTAAAATTTTCGAATAATGTTCCATATAAAGGGCAATCTGGGGTGGGGGGATTTTCTTGAAAACCTTCGAGTCGCATCTTTGGAAGATGCTGAACCTAATACCAAGTTTGGTGTTTATCCGACTGTTCGTTTCTGAGTTATGCTGTTCACACACACACACACACGGACATGTTTCCAAAAATGTTTTTTTTGGATTCAGGGGGTCTCAAAACATATATTTCCGAATTTTTGGGTGGAATACAATACTTCCCCTACTTACTATACGTAGTAGAGAAAGTAAAAAAGTCAATAAATCTACAAGGTGTGAAAAGTTAAGGTGTTCGCGTACTTTTGTGTTCTTTTACAGCAGCCACCATTGTTGTACACCTTAGTTTCAATTATTCAATTAAAACAGAGGAACTACTCAAAAAGATCGGTTATACATATATTACGTTTTTAGTTTATGTACACATTATTACACATTATTATACTTATTATTACTTAAACATGGAATATATTAGCATAAATTTTAATCCATTTGGAGGAGAAATCTTTACATTCCGACAAAGCCATTTAATCACGTAACCTGCACATGTTTCAACAAGCGCGCTTTTATTTATTTTCCTCGCATTCAACAGGTTATTTCATGTGTGAACATGTTAACTATGTGGACTAGAATACTACGTTGACTTTCAAATGGCATCTAGTCTTCTTATCTTGTAGTCAAAAGGCATTCTTCGATTCTAAAAACAAATGTTCATTAGAAACACACAATTTTTATAATATTTGTATACAGAGATTTTTTTATTCGTATTTGAAATTCGGCACTTAGAGAACAGCACATTAATAATATTCCTATTTCAAATATACTGGCGCTGTAGACGATATACATATCGAACTTCCTGATTATATCCTAACCACTTGCATAGCCTTTTGCTATTGGTGTCCTGAAAATGCACATTTTATACCAAAAAGGCCCTCTTTATCATAGGAGAGCTGGAGTTTGGTATGCAATTGGTACAAAAGACAAAATTGGTCTTATTTTTCACGAGCAGACAGTAAATGCAGAGAGATATCAAAATGAGATAACCAGTTATTTCAAGGTGCTGAAAGAAGAGAAGAAATCCTAAGGTTGTTTCAATTTATTCTGCCACTGCTCAAACAGGAGAGGAGTCCATGGGTAAAGTAGCTAATGGAATGTTTAAATATCGAATGATGATTGCTAGGGTATGGCTCTCTCGCTCCCAAGATCCACTAGTCTGTGGTTTTTATTTGTGTGATAGTGTTGTACAGCTTTTGTAGACGTCAACACCTAGCGTAACATTTCATAATATTTCGCATCGTTGGCAGTATGACACATTATAATGGAGAAATGCAGGCCGGTTCGCCGCTACGGTATTCCTACAGCAGTACTGTGGGAGCAGCGGGGTGTAAACGGCGCCATTCAAGAGAAATCAAGCATTATTGGTACAGATTCCAAGAAAATCTCCTGGAACTAAATATTTAGGGTTTCCATTTTAAGCAAAATAAATCAACGAAAACACTTGTATAATTCTTTAAGTTAAAGAACGGCTGTCTGAAAAAATCCTGTGGGATTTATTTTATTGTGACAAACACCAAACAGTCCTCCATATAGTGTGTAAATTAAAGTAAGCATGATTAACTTTAGCTTTATTTTAAAGTTAGTCTTCTTTGGGATATTTTCATTGGTGAAATGCAATCAAAATCTGAGCAGTTTTCGTGCGAATGGATTTTGTACTCTAGTTTTTGAGTTAACTAAGTTTGTTTTCTTGAAATATTCACGAAATATTTCTGTGCCACACCAACTGTCGATATTTATCGTTTTCCAAAGGTTACTAAAGTAATAACCGGTTCTCCCACCAAACAGTTGCACTAGTTCCCACTAGACTGCAGTGACGTTTGGTGGCAAGGTCCCTAAATTTTTGCTGCAGCCGAATACATCAGGATTCAATTATCTGCTCAGCAATAAAAGAATTAGGCAAATCAGTTCAGTACTTTCTGATTTCCTAGAAGTTCCTTTAACGCTTAGAGTTGTAGCTTCATCAGATTTGTGGTGAACGACAAAATTTCCGTATTCTCAATAAAATCATAGTGAAATTGGCAGATATGAAAAACCCAACCAAAGGTAAAGTGCATCGGTAAGAAATAAGTTAAGCGGATAAAAACTAACACTTTCCCAGAATAACGCTTCAACTATTTTCATCTGCTCTGCATTCAAGTAAAACATTAAATATCAATATTTTGTCGCAGTTCTCAATGGCTTATGTTATCATATTTGTTGGGCGCCTCTTGTTTTATTATTTTAAATGTGGGTTCTTTGTCCTTCGGCTAGTTATTATAACTCAGTCGAGCACATGTCTCTAAGCAGGGTATGTAAACGGAAAGGAGTTGTTGCTAAAAGATAACCCTGATAAAAAATCTGAATCTAGAATTTTATTGCCGTCACGCTTAATTAATAATTGATATATTAGATCCTTATACACAGTTGACAGAAACTGTGATATTTCCGAATGTAACTACAGTCGTTTTAGTTGCCGCGCACCAATTACTTCGCATACTTTACATTTTTGTAACTAACTCTGTGACGTGCACCTCGTGAGAGATTCTTCAGGGCTAAACAACACTTCCTCATGGCTCGAGAGTATATACTCCTTCACCTCGAATTGCCTAAACATTATAATATAGCTCCTATTGGTTACCAAATTGCGCTAACTTTAGCGTCTGTTTTGGTCAGTCAATCACTACTACTAACATATACGCTCTAGGGAAGATACCCCTCCATTTCTAAAAAAGGCACGCTACCCTGACGTCATTTGTTTCTCTCTTCTTAGTGATAAACAACTCATCCCCTGGGTTCATCGTTACCCACTTCTATTGTCAGTTTCAGTGAGGCCGTGCAAACTTATTTCCTAACAATACTTATGGCTAACAAACCTCTAAAATCATGTACATACAACAATAGTAATTTACACCACAATCACTCTGGCATTCACAGCATGTTATGATATAAAATATTGCTTCAATTTCTCCGGAGAAACTTGTTTGCAGAGCTCCTGAACCAAACAAATCTGTTCTAGATTAATACTGAATGCCATGATTAGACACAGGTATTTCTAAGCTATAAAGCCAGGACGAAAGGAAATAACTGAACTCTTACTGGACTTAGGCAGGGATGTCGCAGGTAATGAACCACACACATCCCTCGTACAGTGTATTGGCGTTTACAGAGAGCATTCATCAGACCGTTTTTACCTGTCCATCAGCTGGCACCATTGATAACATTCTTTGCGTTGATTCATGGTTTGTAACTTTAATGCCTGGTAAATGATTAATCAGGCATAGTAAAATATACAAAATGAATAGCTGTAAATAGTCCTTATACATTCTCACTGAACTTTCTAGAGCTTTAAAACCTTAAAGGATAAACAAAACTTACTACCAAAGATTAAAATAGGCAAAATAAACCATTTATATAAAATGAAGTTGTTTTTAGTATTACACACCTTCAAAACTCATAATATATAAACAATAGCATGGTTTACATATAATTAAATATTAGGAACTGAATGTCGTATCAGCCTACAAAATGTGTGTGAATCAAATCCCGAATATTTATCATGATTAATTAACAAAAGTTGCATCAAATAAGCGTTTTTGCAAATATCGTTTATGCATTCCAGGGAAAGGCATGTAAATGCCATGTAGCACCATAGCTTCATCTGTTGCTGGTATCCATTTAATTCCATGTTCAACTATAAAGTGGAAGTTGATCTCGGAAGAAGAGTATAAGAAAGAGTATGAACATTACCCATTCATAAAAAGACGACGCACAATATTTTGCAAACATAGGATGTGTATTCTCTGAAGAACAAAAATGGAAATATTTTCTAGCATGCAGCCCATCCATATTACATGTACAGTAAAGTGGACGCTTCATATTTCCGCGGGGAGAAAAAGACATCTGTAGAGACGTCTGCATTTATATGAGATCTTGAGCAAAGTCACTTTCACTGTGATTTTAAGTCAAGCTAGTAGTGTTGCAATATAGCTTCTTACGTATAGCTTATGTTTCAGTTTTATATGTGATTATCTTACAGTTTCGCAACACAGAAATGCTTTGAAAATCAAATGTCGCGATTACTAAATTTCAAAATGACTTCTCAACAATCAGTTAGCTAAATGTCCCGTGCTAACTATATCTCTTAAATTTATCAGTTTAATTTAACTGTAAATCATGTGTGGTGAGCTAAAGTAGAGGAATTAAAATACAGAGTGATCCATTTGAGGTGTCAGAAAAGTAAAACATTATATATTACTGCAATATAAGCGTAAAGGTTGAAAGTTAACAATGAATCCGCGTGGCATGGCAGCACTATAGTGAATAGGAGATAAAATGATGGTCACGCCACAACAGAGCATTCGGTGTATCGTAGGTATGGTATGTGAAATATGTTATATGAGATGTGTGGGTTCTTAATTCTCCAAATAATATAGTTATTCTTGTTGAGTCGGCCACTCGCATGAAATGTGGCTTTGTCTATGGATATCCTCGATTTAACCACTGATCGTCCGTTTCCTGCCTCTTCCTCTCAGTTTCTAATACACATCCCGTGCGAGGCAGTTTGAGATAATTCGCCTAGAAAATGTACCAGTTAACAATGTCTCAATGTGATGGGGTAGAAGTCTAAAAACTCTTAAAAAGTGTTATTCTTAAAACGTTCGCATGCCATATGACAGTTAGTTTGCTGTTGTGGCATGACCACCTATTTTGTCTGTGCACAATAGCGCGCCGCGCCATGCCATGCCATGTGGGTGAAGTCTGTAACTTCACTCATTGTTAACTTCCAATTTTAAACGCTTATACTACAGCAAGTTGTTCAGAGATGTCTGAATTAACCTCATATATAACGTTTTACTTTTTGATACCTCAAATGGATCAGCCTGTATATAATAACGTCTATCGTCAGTTTTAACAGTTTAAGTTTCAAAATCCAAACTCACCGTTAATCGTTTATATACCTGTCTATTTTATTTGGTTTACAATACTTTTCTTATTTAAATGATTTACAAGCATAACAATTATATAATTCTTCCACATCCGTGGCGCGGGAGTGGCGCAGTGGCAGGTAATTGATGGCTACGTTACGTCACAGAAAAGGTCTTCTTGCTTCTGTCACTTAGAAACTCGTTGAGAAGTGTTGCGCAAGTGAGGTAAGACGAATTGTCTATGAAGAGTTAAGTGAAGAACAAGCGTAGCATGCTCTGTTTTGTGCCTAGGTTATTTATCAGACACGAAGCTGTTATATGGTTCTGGTACGTCTCATATTTTAGCGATCCTGGGATTGAATCCGAATTTCGGTTGGACTGAGTTGCTGATTTGGGTTTCTTGCATGGTTTTTCCTTATGCTATAAAATGCAATGTAAAGTATTATAAAAGTAAAAACACAGAACGTCAACGAAACAGTTCACAGCTGATGTTACGTCCTTTATGAAGGGGACTGGAATGCCCATTTTTAAGTCAAATAACATTTTAGATACTCTTAAAGATTTTTTCAAGAATACAGGATTTTAAAACGCCCAGCAGTGTTTTTAGAGCATTACTATTTAAAATCAAAAGAATCGTGAAAATAGAATGTTCAAATAAATCGATACTTCAAAAGTTGTATGCAGGCAGACTATTCAAAAATCCTTTATTTTTTGTTAAGTTCAAGAGTACTTAAACAGTAAAAATTGCGGTTGTTCCATTTAGGGTTACTAAGATAAAACCATAAACTATGTAAAATTGAAGATACTGTTTATTTGATTCTAGCTTTCATTCCAACTTTCAAGAAAACAAACCGATGCTTTATGCTAGGAAGCACTCTTAGAAACATACATATACGTCATACAAATAGACAAACTCATACCATTTAAGGAAATTCGATAACACTTTGTGCAAACGTTTAAGTCTGAGTCAAAGTCAGGTTAAAAATGTTCCAAATGACCACGTATCCTTATTTTCATAGCAGTATATAATTTTGTTTCCTTTGACTGTCTCTTTCGTCTTTATCAGTATGCAATTAAACTAAATAATTATGCTTGTGTATGCACGAAACAAATACTGTGAAATCAGCTGTGTGGAGCAATAACTAAGCTATTGGTTCACCCTGAATTGTTCATCCTTAAAGCACTTTACTAATAACGCATACATACACACCAGGTAGCCCACACAAGCCGTCATTAGTTGAAGTTAGTTTATACCGGATAGCGCGCATGCCAGAAGGTTTGCCTAAGCAGAACAGCAATGGGGACTCCTTACCGACAGAGAGGAGACTGCTAAATGAAAGACCAATGCTTGAAAACGTAAACTTTAACTGCTATTTACTGGTCCCAGAGCAAATTCAGTAGAGAAACTACCTGCTATATAAGATGTCCTGGGTTCGATTCCCAACTGGGCTCCAGAAAGTTTTCTTTGAACAAAAACATTTACGATATGCCCAGAGTCTGGTGTTTGAATCTGAGAGTTTCTGTGTGTGTGTGTGTGTGTGTGTGTGTGTGTGTGTGTGTGAGGGGTGTTATCTGTTATTTAATAAGCAATTCGCCCATTAACAAGAATTCCGGATTGCCGCTTAACGCAAACTTGAGCACGCGTGTTAAATCATTTACAACTATAGTCATAACAATCAGTACAACTATATGGCACCAATTGGTGCAGTAAAGTTAACCATATTAAGCAAAATTCTATTTTTATTATATTTATGCACCCTTAAAGGGCGTTAGAATTACGTTATTTTCTATTAGTGCATTATTCATAATAAGCATGCAAAAACATGCTCGCTTTAGTTGACGAATTGATGTAAGGGCCTCACACGCCCACGTTCTATCTGTAATAATCCATCATTTCTTAATATTATTTCTGTACTCCAAAACAAAGTGCGCAGAAGCGCTGCACCTGAAAATGTTGAAAAACAGCCCTTGAGCCTCAGCTGCATTTTGATGTGCCTCTGCACAGATCGTAACCACATCCGGTGTTCGTTATTGATGAACTGTACCTTTTTGTCTTTGTAGTTAGGTATTGGCTGCGAATAATTAAAGGTGATCAAACAACTCTGAGGGCAATATGTTATCGTCATCAAATGAACAACATAGAGCATCCAAAATGGTGGGCGGCGGGGTTACAATGGGAGTTATCAAAAATAGGCTTAAACGATATCTGGCAAAGGGGTAATGAAAATACACACAGTGCCGTGAAAAAAGTTAAAAGATGACTGTGTGATATAAACAGGCAGAAAATAGAGTCTGAATGTAGAGAAAGATCAATATTAGAGCTACAAAAGGAAATAAAAACTACGTGGGGAAAGGAAACATATGTTTTGGAAGCGGGTATAAAACTGAAGATGGGAGTAGCATGGCTTAGGTTGGGAGGATGGAAAGCTCGCAAGATTGCCGATGATGATGGCAGGAGGATTTGCCCATTATGCGGGGAACAAGAAGACTGAACGCATATTTTGGCAGCATGCGTGCAGACGGAGAGTATTAGGAAAAAATCATTACCGGAAGTATTTTTGGCTTCCAACAGACGAAGGGCAGCAAGCTGGGACTTGATTCTGTACAGTCAAAACTGGCCAAGCTTGGGCACATACTTAATGGAAGTACGTGTACTAAGAGATAGAGTGTTTATGTAAATTTTCCTTAAATATATGTGGTGCTTGCGCATATGTGTGTGTGTGTTTGCGTGTGTGATTCAAAGTGTTTTTCAATTTTATATGTATGTATACAATGTGGTGATTATAAACATAGTTATTTCTGGTCGATTCTGCAAGTCACGTATACAGACCAGGTATTTTTCTAGAGAGCATGTACGGTCTTATGACCCATGCGACTGTGTTATGCAATTAATGTAATACTAAGTACTTAATAAATACTACTACCACTACCACCACCACCACTACCTTTTTGTCTGAATGACCACCATGCAGGTGGCCACACGACGCCTATCAGTACGAAGTACCACGTAAACACTTAAAGACAGCAGCCAGTAGTGATGCGGCAACTTCTTTTGCACCTATGTATGCGGGAGACATAAAATTGCATAGGATGGCTTGTTTGGGGCACCTTATATATTTTACGATTTTTAAAGAAATGTGTAGATGCGTCTCCCAATCTAAACTCTGCTATTCTCTCCTGCTCGTAAAGAGATTCCAAACTTTTATGCAGCTTCTAGCCAATTGTAAGCACGTCGGGGAAATAAAGTAGAGGAGATTCTGTGACACATTTTGACTGACAAATTCATTCGCTTTACAGGGATATCACCGAAGAGAACATAAACTGACTGATTTATAACTTTAGAAACATTTACATTCGAGTACCTACAAAGTCTCTTATACGTATCAAGAAAGTACTCGAGGCGGGTGAAACTAAATAGAATTTTCGTGACACACTACAAATATTCTGAGTTAAGACCCAAAAGCCACCATTGTTTGTTGCAACATGAATACTGCTTTCCCGTGGAGCCTCTCTCTTTTTCAACACTTTGTTTCCAACCGTATTCGGTGAGAGCACGGATACCAGTAACGATTTCCTTATCTTTTAAATCCTAACACCTCTTTCCCTTAACTCCGGATTCTTACGTCTTCTGCACTTAGCCTCGTCCCAAACTAACACCGGAACGTGGGAAAACCTGCAGGCTGCTCAAGTACAGTTAAATGAAATTCCCAACAGACATCAAAAAACTTACCACAGGTCTCAAATCAGGATCAAATAGGACGGCTATGGTAAAATATTTCAAAGATTGACGGTAAGTATGATCTTTGATTCCGTTTGTTTCTTTTCTTGTTTTTCTCTATAGCTTATCTATTTTAGATAGAATAATTGTATTGCAGCGAAACATTAAGTATCAAGATATCCCCGTGTAGCACAACTCGAAACCAAAGGTAGGATGAATATAAAACTTCGTTTGAAGTCCAGCAGCTTTGAGAGAAGCATGGAGGTTTACAGCACGTCCCTCCATACCAAACCATCCTTTAAAAGGAAAATATTTGATATGTATAGGCCCTTCAGCATTTATGGTCCTATCAAGGACTTTTACTTGACAAAAACATTGTAGTTTTATAACTTTTTGAATCGTAGGTTATTTTTATTAAGTATTTACCATAAAATGCATATTCCCCCACTTCATACTTTCAAACTCTGCGAAGAGCAGGAACTGACTCTAGTTAAAGAAAAATTCCCTCGGCCTATCCGGCATTTTAACCCGTGACCTCTGGGTTAAAAATACAGAACGATGATCACTCGACCACAGAGATAGTCATTACCTTTAATCTTCCTAGAAACGTCAGCAAGGATTTTGATTAAAAACCATACATTTAAGATGAAGAATATACGTATTAAATTTTCTGCAAATGGTTTGTGAAGTTCCTCATTCTGTTTGAAATTTATAAGTTTATGTAACCGGGAAATGTAAGGAATAAATAAAAACGTATTAAAGGAAAGATGCAGATCTTGAGTATAATCAACAATTTATATAAGGGTATTCACATATTCCGCGACCATAGATCAGGCATCTAATGTAGACCAATTATGTAGTAAAAAGTGTCAGGTAGCCTTGAGAACCGTCCTCTAAAGTTAAAGTACGGATGAACGGAGGGCGTCCCACAACCGGGAGCACCGCATGCTGGCCGCAACAACCTCTTTCCTTCCAACGTGATCCCTAGAAGGAAAGGACGATCAGATTCGGTTGACGACGGGCGCAAGCTTAGACGGAGCTCCTAACGTATCCAGATCGAACGAGTCCGATGCCACCCGGGTACACTCACAAGCCTCCTAAATTCCGGCGCCACCCCCTGGTGGGGCCCACTCGGAGACGAGTCCTAACTGAGCAGTCCCGCAACGACGCCAGGGAAGAAACTTAGAGCGCATACGTCGCTCAGCCGCAACCCCGAACGTCATCGCCTGGTCCTACAACCTTAAAACAGGTGACAAGGAAGCTGACGGTACAGGAAATGAGGGGACAGGAAAGTCGTAGTAGAAAATGATCTACCCCCAACATTCGCCTGTCAACCCGAGGAAACCACGAGATATCTACGAGTCAGATTGGCAGTCGCCGGGGATCGAACTCGGGACCTCCCGATTGCGAGTCGCGCACGTTACCGCGGCGCCACCTCGCTCAGTGAACATTGCTCTACTTTGCTCGGAAATTATCCATTGCTCCTTTGCGATCAGTTTTAAGAAACATGGCTGCAGTAGAAACAAACCATAAATTCAAATGTGAACATGAAATCTGCTATGAAACAGGAAATAAATCACTTGGACAGGCTAAGCCCTAGAAAGCCGAAATTAATACTAAATAGGTTTTGGAGTCGAATGTCTTTAAATTATTTGCACCATGCGCTGGGCACCAAACTTGAGGTAGTTGCAGCCCCACGTACGATACAAACTTTCGGCGGCCCTAGCCCCAAGTTCACTTTTCCGGTGTCCTTCGCTCCCACGTTTAAAAAAACCAACTTTGTATTTTAATGTTTATTTAAATATTATATATGTATGCCTCGGCTGCGTCAGTAGTAATTTGCAGAAACACGTAGCTCTTATCAGGGGTTGGTGCGACTAAAGAATAAAAGCTTACACAAATTATTGTTTTTATTTCACTCTTTTATTAATCCTTAACACAATTAAATAACACTTCACTGATGTATCCTACTGTATACCTGTGAGAATATTTATTAATTGCACTTTTTAACACGTAAACTTTATTTTATTCTCGCCGTTAGAAATTTTATGTCTCACACTTAACCTGCACCACATCGAAGTTCTCGGGAGCGCTGTCTAATAGCGTTCGGCTGGGAACGCTGTCTTCTAGCGTCTGCCTCTACCGCCTGAATTTGCAAATTTCATCTATTTTAAGTCTCTGATTGGCTAATCCTACTCCAATATAATACTTTTATTTAACTTAGGTTGTTTGTTTCGTTGTTGATTGCCTGTTTATAAACTTTTTTAAATAGTACATCATTGTTCCAAGAATTACTAGTAACATTATTAAACTTTCTAATTCATTATTGCCTCAAGGTTACCTCATTATTAGCAACGTTCGGCTTCTATTCTTACAGCTCCTACATTGTTAAATTACGTAATACATTCACATAACATTATTATACATATACATAATAATATAAATATAATACAATGACTCTAACATACACTTTACATATTATATTATACATATATTGTTTTAAGGTGGGTTGTTATTATATTTTATTATATAATTAGACTGATATCATTTAAGTGATAAAAATACTGCCTCAGTTTGGAATAAATTGCAATAATTTTTTTTAAGTGGAAGGTTATAAACCACAAAAGCCAATACCAAGACAGCAGATCCCAAGTATTTTAAAGGTCTGGGAAGCCCAGTTAGGAAATGAAAACGGATAAGATTATAAGGACTTCTTACATTAGGTAAGGTTGTCATCTATGGACTAGCTCTATGGATAGAACAACTCTTATGTTTTTATTTGTTCGATAGCTGCATGCTGAACCGACTTACCGTTTCACAAAGACGCTACAATCTTAGTTTGAAAGTTGTAGGTTACAGTGAAGACCTGATGTGAATGCAAGAAGAAAATTGTTATTATTATTTAGCGTCGGGTTGAAATGGTATTCTGTTTGGTGATAACAATTATTCCAGTTCTACTTGGTGTATACCATTGGTAAGTGAATCTAATCTACTTTTCATGGACATATTTAGATTTTTAATTGTTGGCGCAACCTGTCTAATGGGGTCCAAAGGAAAAGTTACGGTAATAACACCATTGAACCACTGCTAACTCCCATGAATAGACCACTGGTCCATTCATGGAAACGCCGTTCAATTACCAAAGGATATCATTTATACAAATAGTATTAGCATTTATTTTTCTGGCAAGAATAGTTGCAAGAAGCCATTCCTTTTCCTGTGAAGGAACATAAATATTTTAAAAATATTGCATAATGTAAACAATAAGTGTTATTAAGTATTTAACAAATTATTTTAAATTATTCTAGCACGTTAACATTTTTCTAGCAAGTTGATTTAAAAGCAGTGCTTAAATTATACTTAGTACTACAATATTTATATCACACACACACATACTTTTTAAACACATTGGAACGAAAACAAAATTATTTCGCACTTAGCAGTTTCATACTTAAATTCAAATAGTTTGAAATTTAACCAAGTAGAAGCCCAATAAAATGTTCAAGGCTTTGAAACTCATTTTATAGGTAGCTGATGTTTTGTGATTATTTAAAGTATATTATATTTAAACTATTCTTTTACCGTTGTCAAAATGCCAAAAGGAGTTAATATGGAACATGGAAGGAAGAAAATATGCAGCGAGCACTTGATGCAGTTCGAAATGGTGATCTCGGTTGGAATGCTGCTGGAAAGCAGTATTGTTTTTCCAAAGCAACTCTCAAACGCCATCTGGATGGAAAAAATTGGTTTGCTGTGGAGGATAAAAAAGTAATCGCCAGCGTTAGTGCTTGTCTTATGAAATGGAGCAAAAGATATGTCAACATGTGACGCAATTAGAAGAGTGCATGTTTAGCATCAAGGCTAAAAACTTACGAATAATAGTATCCGAAGTTGCCGAAAGAAACAATATACCACAGAGATTCAACCGTGAGAAAAAGATGACTGGCAAGAAGTGGTACTACAATTTTATGGAGAGGCATAAAGAACTCTCGTGAGACAACCAAAGGCCACATCCATGGATCGTGCTACTGATTTCAACAAAGAGAGAGTTCTAGAGTTTAACATTCTCACTAAGACAGTCGATGAGGGCAAGTTGGAAGCATCTGCAATTTTTATGTCGAAACTGGGCTTTCTATAGTACAGAAAAAAGATGAGGAAAGTAATTGCTAAGAAGGGGAAACAGCAAGTCGGATCCATCTCGAGCGGAGAGTAGGTATTACAACTGCTGTTTGCTTCATCAGTGCTGCTAGACAATACGTACCGCCGATGCTGATCTTCAAACGTGCTTATGGTAAAGATGAGCTGAAGGATGTAGCACCTATTGGGACAGTCTTCGCATTCAATCCAGATAGTGGATACATAAATAAAGGTTCATTTGTGAAATATCTGGAACATTTTATTTGCTACTGTGGAGCCTTCGAAGGAATGTAAGATTCTTCTCCTTGATGGTCATACAGCCCACAAAAGAATCTGGAAGCACTGTATCTAGCTCAGAGAATGAAGTGATATTACTTTCTCTTCCCGGGCACACCACACATAGACTGCAGTCTTTAGATGTGTATTTTCTCCAAACGTTTAAGCAATTACTACATAGACGAAATGGAAAAAATTGCTAAGAGCCCATCCAAGACGTGTAGTGATCAATTTATAAGCTTCAGACATTTTTGGAAAACCATATGGGAGGCCAGAACTGTAGGATGTAACAAACATTTACGGCACAAACTGCAGGACACATTCCTCACAAGCAGACGAAGGAATTGTGTTATATGAACATGCGTCTGGAAACGCTTTGTTTCCATGTTACAATTCATTTTCTCCAACTCATTAATCATGGGAAACACACAAGAATAGAGATACCAGCATGCCACATGCAACTCCTTCTCACAGGAGATATTCAATATGCCCTCTGTGAGCACTGTTACATGCATCAACCCGCCGTTGTAGTGAATCTCGGATGCGCTGATGTATCCCTGGAGTATTGCGTATGGTTTCGCAGGCTTCTATAATACGGGCACGGAGACTGAATATCTGGCACTGTGTTTCGAAAGACAAGAGCTTTCAAATGCCCCCACAAATGAAAGTGCAGTGGGTTTAGGCACCATCTGGCACCGAATCCGTTATTTAGAAGCCGGCGGACATTAACATTAAAATGACGAAGTGCTCCATCGTGCATAAAGTACGTGTTTTTCGCACAGCTAAAGGCGTATCTGCTAACAGATCGGGTAGAACATTCTCTACGAAATTATGGTAACCTTGTCCGTTGAACCTGTGTGGAAGAATGTGTGGTCCTACCAAACAGTCGCCAACAATTCCGGCCAAAACATTGACAGAAAATCTTTGTTGATGACTTGCTTCAATAATTGCGCGAGGATTTACGTCAGCCCATACATGCCGATTGTGATAATTTACAATCTGATCTCGTTGAAATGACGCTTCATCTGTGAACAGCACCGTTGCATTAAAATTAGGGTTGACACTTTGTGGCATAAACTATTTGCAGAAGCGTACCCATGCAGGAAAATCAGCTGCTGATAGTGCCTGCACACGCTGTAAATGGTATGGATACAGTTGGACCTCGTGTAACACTCGCCAGACAGTCATGTGATCAACATGCATTGTTGTGTTGTACTGACTCTAGGGTCGTCGTCAACTGTTTGAAGAATTTCCGCTTCCCGTTGCGTATCCTGTCCTAGGCTTCCCCTGGTCGCCAATATCAGGCTGAAATGCCCCATGTTCCCGAAGACGACGATCACTGGTTACAAACGTTTTCCTATCGCGGAACCTTCGTCCTATCAATCTCTCCTCGTACAAACGTTGAGCACAACCGACATTGCCATCTGCTATTCCATACATCAAATGGGCATCTGCCATTTCTGCATTTGTGTACACTGCCATTGCGTACACGAGCCAAGTCTGTGATCAACACTACTAGTACATAGTAACCCGTGTGCTTGCCAAGGTCATATTGCTCACTGGAACAGATGTTACTGTAAACAAGAAATTAAGTAAGTCGCATGGCAACATGGATATGTAAAAGAAAACACTGGCGGTGCACCTACGATAATGACAATGTAACCAGACGTAACCAAGAGTGCATGCTCCCCATGATTCTAACGTTCTGTTCGTATGTGTTTTCATGATTAATGCGTTGTAACATGGAAACAAAGCGTTCCGAGACACATGTTTATATAACATAATTTCTTTGTCTACGTCTTAGGAATGTGTCGTGTAATTTGTTTCATACATTTTTATTACACCTGTATAGGAACGGCAATTAATGGATTTTCTCATTTTGGAGTCTGGCCGGTGGATACGGATGTTCTCAAGGATCGCACTTTTCTGCCTGTATTACGGATGAATTCGGTCCATCCAATGAAAAGTTACCAGTACTGAGAGACACAACCACCAACATTTATGGAAGGGACATCAACATCATCCTTAGAAACCTCAACAAGACCACCAATAAACGCAAAGGACATTGGGGAAGATATTCCTGGACCCAGTCGTTTGGCTGTTCCTTTAGCAAAAATGTTTCCTATTCCCAAAGCTGCCATGTCACTAAAGGCCAGGCCAAAAAGGTACCCTTTAATACTGACAAGTTCTTCATACAAGGATCAAGGATTAACGCTAAAAAAGCTGCCTATAGTGAGTCAAATGAAACAAGTGAAAAGCACCACACCAGCGATTGGTTCTGTGAACTATGTCAAAATCAGTGGAAGATATGATTTAGTGCATGTCATATAGGAAGTGGGTGCATGAAAATTCCGCTAAAGTTAGAAAGAATGCTAAGATATACTTGTGTTTTAATTGCACACAGACTGTATTCCTGTGTGTACCTCATAGTTTGCCCAAAATTAAACGCAATGACAATTATTCTATAAAGTAAATTTCACTTAATTTCAAAATATTTCAGTTTAAGTTTGACTATATCCCAATATTAGTCTAGTTTAATTATTTTTATGTTCAGAGTCAACATTTTTCTACCACATTAAAATTACTTTCCATTTAATCATACTTTTATTTTCTTAATTGCACTGTGTAGCCATATTCAATCCTGCTCTGTCCTTGTATACTTCATGGAATTCAACTAGTCCATTGATGAAACGCGTATCAAAGAATGGACCATTCCGGAAAGCAATTCAGCATTTTTCAGATATTTCAGGAATAACCGCAATGCACTGCAACGTAGGTTACGTGCAGAATTCTGGCGTTCAGTTTCACAACACTTGATTGATTGAATTTCCTCAAATTCAAAATTTGAGTAAAAAGTTAACTGGTCCATTCTAAATAGCGACATCTTCGTTAACAGTAAGTATATTCCCATGCATAAAATCCTAAGTGTAGAGACCACCATTTTAAGTTTAATTTAGCACTCATTTTAAGCTCTATTATGGGTTTTATTAGTTAATTTTATTCGTGAAACAGTCCTAGTAAATCCAGTTTGTGGCTTTCAAATTCTCCGTATTAATGCTTTCGACATTTCGTAATTCAGGAACTTACCGGTAATTTAAAAGCAGTCCTTAAATTGATAATTGTAAATCAATGATAGCGGATAGAGAACGTCTTGTGTGGGGGAAGAGACACTAAGTGGTGAAAAGGCTGTTCTGAACACTCAAGAGTGTTTGAATTCCAGCCTCTATTGAAATAATTTAACAAAACTCTGAAGACATTTTTATGTATAGTGCAGGACAATATGCTCAGCATACAAACTGCCTGAAAATTGCTGTTCATTTGACATACTACAGTGACAAATGAAATAATAATTTGAATTTTCTGTAAACAACCTATGAAGACCTCTTCATTATGGTCTAGCTTTCTATAACGGCAATACCAAAAAAAAGAGACAAAATTTTAGCTCAGTTAAAAGTATACTTCATTTCTAAGTCAAGCAATTTTTGTGACATTAATAGTTTTCTGAATTATTCTGTTATTCGTTTTACATTTTTACTTTCTCTACTTCTTACCTATAGTACCTAAGTGGAGGAAATAGGTTTAATTGCATTCCACTTAAAAATTGGATATCGAGATTTAACCAGAAATATACTTTTTGAGATTCCCTGAACCGATAAAATTACAAAGATCCGTAAAGAAATAAACACTGTTGTTTGTATTTAAGTTCAGCATATTTCAAGGATGTGACAGTAAGATTTTCAAGAAAATTTCACAGCTGCAAAGTACGTTTACAGCAAACGTTTTTCGTTATATTTTTTCTCGAAAAAGGCACTAACTATTGAAATACCAAATATTTATAATATCCCATGTCAAGTAAAATATTTATCTTAATGTTTCTGGGCTTATGAATTCGTCTTCATTCCGAATGAATTTGGTATAATTGGCGATCCTTAAGCGATGGTCAGAAGCTCAATACACAAAAAATGTAAAAAAGCTAAAATGTACCATTTGTGTCAAATTTCTTTTTGTGGTATTAACCATTTCCTAGTTATTCGTTGTTATTTGCTCTAACTTTCAAATACTTTAGACTTTTATGAAGTTCTAAGTAGTCATTCAATTGTTTCTCGTAAACATGCAATGTGAGGAATTTCAAAGCCAGCATATAGCGACCCGCTTTTTAAAGATATGGCTATCGCTACAAATTTCTGTATCCCCCTTGTACAATCCCTCTTAAAAGAATCTTGGACCACGATTCGAAGAATGAGCCGCGTGCGCGTTGTTTGTTCATCCCTAGCCAATGGAGGACGGAGCGGTGTGCGGTATTGGAGCGCTGATCTGCAAGCAACATGCGACACCGGTCATTGACTTCTACGTTCTACATTGCTATTTTAAAGCTACTACTGTTTAGGATAGTAGTCTGCACTGATAGAAACCTAATTTGAGAAAGGGTGTTTTTCTATGAATAATTACTTGCTTCTATAATTCGAAGGGGTTCAAAGAAGAAATAATTGTGCACTTTTAGTACAGCGCAGTGACGTTTTAACTACTAGAACCTATTTAAAAATGTAGTCTTACGTAAAATAAATATTCTGCCAGAGATGTTAACACTAGGTTAAAGGTAACAGTAAATCCCGGGTACAGGAATTATGAACAAATAAATTAATATTGATAAGAGTGTACTTGAAAGCTATGAAAATACAGTTTATACTCGCATGTTTCCCCTCCTGTGTTTGTCGAGTGAAAGCGGCAGTACGCCGCACGCGGTTAGCTATAGAATACCTACTTACCTATTTAAAAGTACCTCTTGAAAGTTTTTGCCATTTGCTACGGAATAGACATTTAAACATATTTTGGTTCACTCACTGCAGCTTAGCTCCCGAAATGCCAGTCATTTCTTGTAGATTCTACAAAATATGTTCGTGTATTTGCTTTCTTCTGTACATCCTGTCCTTTAAACCTAGAAAGTATTCTGGAAATTATCTTCGATGCCAATTAAGTGATTCGTATTTTATTACATCACATCAAATTAATGTTTGTTCGTATAAAATCTCTTAACCATAACTCAAGCAACACACGCAAACAGAAAAATGAACGTCAACAATTTGCAGAGCATAGCACACTTCAACTGAAATTCCGTATTGAACACAGTAACTAGACCACCGCCTTACTAGCAACTATGTGTGTGCTTAACTGAAGCGAGAACAGGTAGCAATTTGTATTGCAGGCAACTCCTACCACTAAGGTGGCAGTTGCACCGGAGAGTTTAGTTTGTTGGAGAGTAGAGGAAGAAGGTGCGTGCTCCCCCGATGTGAATCCAGAAGAGGTATCGAGATCGAGACATTTCTGGACGTTTCTTACCCTGCCTCCCGGGAACTCTCTGTAACTTCCGCGACTATATATCATCGAGCGTACACACAACCGTTATTTGGCGAGGCTTCTTTTATGTTGATACGGTATGAAGTGCTGGTTACGCAATGCTTTATACGAATGATATTGTGACGACAGATGTAATATGCAGTTAGTGCCGTGATTGAAGGGGAAGGAAGAGGGTGCCTCTGGCATGTTTCACTAAACCGTCACGCGCAAAGAAAATTGAAGTGACATTGAAACCTGAACAAAGGCATCGTACTATGTTTTTCTAAACGGCGGGGAGGATAAAAAGAACGGGCTGTATACCAGGAGCTATTTGCTTCACAAAAACACTCTCTATAAATAGTGTGCATACTTTCACATATTACACTCACATTGTCTTTCATCTCAGAGTATGAAGTGCAAAAGGTCCAAAATATGCTGAAAATGTGGGTAATTGTTGTGCAGGTAACTGTCACTGGGGTTATAGAAATAATCCGATAAAATGTTCGCTATAACAGATACAGCGGAAATATTAATATTTAGATAAACTCTAATTTTACTGTATATTGCAGGAAATAGACTAATAGCCGGTTTGTCCTTACGCACCTCTCCCATTACTCCAGTGAAGATTTCGTTAATAGGCTTATAAAAATGATGAACAAGTATACTTAACGATGATACTGGCCACTATTTCTTCTACAGAAGTTTCACAAGTATTTGACCTGTTGACATGGAACTGTTCGCATTTAAGTGCACTGCTATAGCATGGTTTTGATCAAGGACTGAACCGACGTCGGTCAGAAAGGTAACACTGAACTAATATTCCACTCGAGTCGAGTTTGCATTTATAATGGCATATGTAGCGGGGAAACCGTTGCTCCTCTTGATTGATTTTCTGGTCTCCGGCTATCTCTGCCCAGCGGTTGATGATTTCTCCATTCCTAATAAATCGCCTATCTATCTAATCTCACTAATCTCAAGGCTTTCGTAGACGAGGTAAAAATAAGCTACACTGCATTTCCCTTAAAATGTGATTTATTTCCAATAAAATACTTTTGGGTGGCTAACTTTTCCCATTTTGCTGCTTGTAACAATTCCCACCACTTTTATAGATAATAGTAATTTAGGAGCCTAATCTAGCTGCACACGCTTCCCCATCCCATATGCACACACGTGCATCCGGCGTCTTCCACCTTGTGGAATATCAAGTAAGAGAAAGAGTAAGTGTCTGGGGCCTGCTCCCCCTTTAATACAGAAACCTAGTGTCGCTCAACTTCGCGCCTTCTAATTGGTCCTCGAATCCCGTTACTTTACCATGTATGCAAATATTCTACTCCAAAACTCTTCGCACACGCGGCCCAGTGACGCGTCAGGAAAAATCCAATATCTCTGTCACCTTTCTATTTATCGTTATTCATCCAAGTTCTGTACTCATTAGCTTGGTGAAAGGTGGTGGACTTCCACCTGGAATTAGCTAACTCGCCCGTCCCTTAATTATCTAAGTTACAATCTGCTTTGTACATCTGTTGGCTGCTAAACATTCTAACATCTTGAACATGGCTTTCTTACTGAACTGTATTGTTATGTACCATTCTTATTTGATATTGATTTATACGTATGTGTATATATAACGTGTGTGTATGTGTGGTATCCCCTTTCACATATAAAATATTATATTTATTGTTTCAGAGTCTCTCAAAGTGTTCTTTTCAAACTCCTTCATTTGCCTTTTCCTTTTAGTTGATATATGGAACGTACTTCAACTATCCTTTTGGATCTGTTTTAATATACCTCCAAAAGCACAGCACAATACTTGCCAAGCTAGTCCAGAAATCCCTGGTCATTGACCTGGAGTTCCATCTTGGATGACAAAAGTCTTTCTCAATAACACCTAATGTCTAACTAACCTTATGGTATGTCTTTCTATTGAGATTGCATTATAGCTCGTATGATTCCACCCGCTTTACCTAACGATGTAGTACCACTGTAACAATTTTATGAAATTATTATCGAGGATAAATTATATCTACATCTGATTGGTTGCGAAATTATAAATTCTGTTAGAGCCAGTAGAATGAGATCCAACCCGAGACCAGTAATAGCGAGGCTATCTACTATGAAGTTTCAATGGAGAATCCTATATAATGCAAAAAGGTTAAAAGGGAATGAATTATTTGTTAGTGTGGATAGTGAGAGAGTGGGACTATGTGGCTGAATACAAGATTTATATCTACCGCATCAAAAGAGTGAATATACCCAATATCTATAGGGCACATCCAAAGCTATCCAATCATGGCCATTATACTCCTCAGAACCTCTCAAATAAAAGAGAACGATCCACTCGTTCGAAACGCGAAGTGCTGCGCTTCTCAGAAATGAAAACTGTTTTCACAACATTTAGGTCTCGGATCAATTTCCAGTGTTGAAGTTGGTAACGGTCCGTCTTATGCTCGATGTTGGAAACACATACCAGCGAGTCAGAATGTCATGCAAAGAGGCGTTACCGGTGCCTCACCTATCCTCTTTCAATTTGGACGGTACAGGAATCTTTCACCTCGCTCAATGGAACAAATTACTGTATTATACTTATTTCTTATATTTTAATTCTTACTACAATCTTAGAAATATTGCTGCTTAATTGGTTTTAATCTAACAAGCTAGTGGCAAATGAAAACAAAACTTTGTAAATGAAGCTCAATCATAAAATGTTCAAGACCTCTGAGAACTGTGATACAACAATTGTGTCTAAACTCCTGGAAAACGAAACCCACACAAAAGTTTTTGGGCCTATGGATTGACAATAACTTAAGTTGGGATAATCATATTGAGAAAGTGGTCATTAAACTGAGTAAAATAAATTTTCTTGTGTATCAGTTAAACAAAAGAGACTCTACAGATGTACTCAAAATATGCTACTTTGCATACTTCCACTCCCAAATATCTTATGGGATTGTATTGTGAGATAATTCAGTTAATAGGTAATATAACATTTAAAATATAATAAAGGATATCAGAATAATTGTAAAGGTACCAACACTAAAAGTTGCAGGAAGCACTTTAAAAAACATTATGGCACTACCATGTGAATATGTGAAACAGTTGTTTGTTTACAGTAAGAGAAACATGGCAAGTCTAAAAACCAATGCTGAAGTACATAATTACAACACTATAAATAATGTGCATGTTAGTTTTCATAAAACCAGCCTCTTTAAGAAATCATTTAAATATATGGTACTAAGTTATATAATCAGCCTCCTATCTACATGAACTTAAATTCTGAATTAAGATACAAAAAAGAAGTCCTTAACTTCTTATTCATTCATCAGTTTTATTCAATCAATGAATTCAGTAATCACTGCAAAGGAATTACTTAATATGATGCAAATGTGATCATCTCTTCCCATATTTAACTATTGCAAGGTGCAAATTATAACTAGGAAAATGCTAATGCCAATTTTATGTCCTCTGTTGCATGTGACCGAGAACTGAGGCCTGAAATCAGTGGACAGGAAGACAGAAGGCCCGTCTACAATGGTAGAAATATTTGAAAATCATTCAATCTATGCCAAGAATGTTATTAACACTTAGTAATAATCAAAAACTGTTAATATTTTTAACGACTGCATTGTAAACTAATTGATCTTTGTAAATAGTACTGTAAATAATGTTTTACATTTGCCATGTTGTATTAACATGACTTGAGAATGAAATCAATTACAGGAACATTTGCGTTACGCAGAGAAAAACTGTACGTGAGAGAGCCAGAGCTACTGGAAAATGGTGAAGCTGCGGAATCTCTTAATCTTAAAACAAAATACTGGAAAGCTACTCTCAAAAGTGTGTTTATAATAAAGGATTGTAATTTTCAAATGTTAACCTGAAAATTTTTGGCTTTATACTAGTAGGGTAACCACAGAAGTTATAATTAATTGAATTTTATTTATGGACGCTCTTTAACTTCTGTAGTGTTTAGCGTTCCATTTTATATTCGGCGTGAAAGTTTGGTAATTTTGCTCAGAGTCCTCCTTATCAGGCTTGAGGTTCTTTAACGTGCCGTAAATCTACGACACGGGACCACCGGCTTTACTTCCCTTCCGAAGGAAGCCATGCTAAGGATTTCTACGTGCGAAAATATCCGTCGCCCTCCTACGGGTTTGAACCCGTAACCTCGGAAACTAGATGATAGCATGGTAACCACTACACCACGAAGGACGGCAAAAGAAGTTACAAATCACGCTTTACTTCAGTGGCTTAAAACAAAAACATTTTTTTTTAAATGAGAGGATGTATAATGGAGATCAGTGTGCAATACTTTTATGCTGCATTATTTGAGTATACATTCATTTTATCTCTTATTATGCTCTTTCATTCCTATCAAAAGCTATGAGGGTTCTTTCTCCAGCATTTTAAAATTAACGTTATTTCCCAATTAAGGTAATGCTATCCAAGATGTTATCATTTAAACATCTATTAATTTTCTCTCTAATTAACCCATTTTCACAGGATATCTAACGAGCACTAAAAGTTTGGGCAGCCCACGTTTCCATATCCATTAACGAAATGTAAAAGCTATGACGTCTGTGTCAGTCCACCGTTACTAGATAAACAAACGTTAAGCTTCATTACGTGTCATTTATCAGTTAAACGCAGTTTACTTTCAGTTAATGACCTAACTCTTGCAATATTGCGGCATAGGAATATTCAGCATCATTCCGCAGTGCTGCTACCATGGTCGGAGGATCTATATTGACATGAAAAAATATGGAAACTAAGTCTGTCAAGTCAGATGTAAAAGAACCGAAGATTCGTGACAACGAATTCGAAGAACGAACATAAAGGTGTCTTGCCGACTTGATGCTGGTACACTATGTGGAAATACTGACTGCAAAGTTCATAATCAATATACAGGATGATTTATAAAGAACTGACACATTATTGCTTTAATTGTTTCAAAACGAGTACTGCTAGCAACAACTTATTATACCTGAAATGCAGAAGGATTTTGGAAGATTATTTACCTCTATAGCAAATATTCAAAACGTCCTCTATCCTACATAAGGCACAACTCAACACGTTCCATGTTTCTGGACACTCGTTGGAGGACTCTGTTGTCAATAGCTTGAATTTCCTGTGTAATGTTGAGCTTCAGATCGTCCAATGTCTGAGGACGTGTGGTATAAACGCTGTCTTTTAAGTAACCCCATAGTCAAATCCGGAGATTTTGGTGGACATAGGTTCTTGGAAATTATCCGGTCGTCAAAGAAACTTGCAATTAGTACCATGGATTCATTTGATGTATGGCATGTAGCGCCGTCCTGCTGAAAGTATCCTTGATTTAGCTCTACATCGTCTAGTTGCTCAGCAAACTCCATTAAAATCCGTCGGTGTACTCTGCAGTGTTCACATTTAAAAAAAATTGGTCCCACTATTCTCTATGCGGATATTATGCACCAAACTCGGATTTTAACCGGGTACACAGCCGCTTCGTGAATAACATGTGGATTTTCGCTGACCCAATAGCGCGAGTTAGTTTGAGTTCACATAGCCGGATAAATGGAACCATGCTTCATCTGTCAACCATGTGATGGACAATATGGCAGGATTTTGCACAATGAACGCCTGAAACCAACGACAATAATTCAGTCGTCTTTCCTTAACTGTTTTCTGTAACTGATAGACTACCGTAATCCTATACGGCTTTAGGCCTACACTTTTCACAGCTCTGACACATTGAGTAGCTGTACCCTGTCTTCTGCGACAAACTTCTTAATGATCCTTTGGATGACTGATCCAGTCGTGCTCTTACGTCAACAACAACTGTGGGAAGCCTAGATGAACGAGTTTTGCCTTTTTCACTCAGCAGAGATCCAGTTGTTTCCAATTTGTTTACCAGTCGCAGTAATATGTTTCTTGGGGAGGATTCCGAATACCAAATTCTCTCTAGTATGCCATTTGAGTATCTGTAATTCAATTCATAATCCATTATTGCTTTACAAGGAAGAGTCGTCCATTTAATGTGTACTCCATTTTCACGTTGACTAGAACAAAATCTCTAAAACGGTTGCCGACAATAAAACTAATATTACAAATAAAACATGAGCATCTGCGCATCTAGTGACAGGCAAACAAATCTCCAGGATATTCCGCTTAACTTGGTACTAAAATTGGGTCATTGAGTGAATTTCTAACAGAATAATTAAAGAAAGAAGTGTGTCAGTTCTTCATAAATCACTCTGTAGCACAAATAACATAGGTGTTTTCTTTAAATTTATTGGTGTAAAGATGTCTTCAAATAAACAAGAAACAAAACATTTCTACAAAGCAATATATTTTCCACTGTAGCGCACTGAAGTACCCTCAACATCTCCGTATACACCCTTTATTTTGCATGGGCCCATTCCGCCTTTTAACACTAACTTACTAGCACTGCAGCTAAAATTGGAAATTAAAATTCTGGCCAGTGATTCTCAGTTCTTTACTCAAATGAACTGCGATTTGGAGACCAGATAAGAGAGGTTTCTAAGGGCAGACTTTTCATTTTTTACACACACACCACATAAACCAAGCTTTTCTTAAAAAGGCTTATTGGTAGGGCTCAGGGTTAACAAGTCCTACATTCCCCGTGAACATTGGTGTCGAATTTTTGGATGGAATAAAATAGTTCTCCTACCTATCCGTGGGTAAGCAATAGAGAAAGTGAAAAGGATTATAATATAGTATCAAATAGTGTAAGAACTTCTGAAAGTTAATTATTTTGGTATAATTGATGTAACACTTTAAAAATTCATCAGCCTCTATACAGAGTGTATCTTTATTGGTTTCATATTTGAGGGACATGTTTCCGAAATCAAAATAGTAAAAAAGGTACATGTGAACACAGTCTGAAAATCATTTATTTCAGAGTTACAATACAAAATCGAAAGTTACAAAAATTGCCCGAAGTGGCTTCCTCTTGCTTCGATGCATGCAGCAAGTCTGCGTTTCATGCTCTGGCGTACTCTGTTGAAAATTCCTGGTGTGTTTCGCATTTGGTTCAAATCCAGTTTGGATACATCCTCTCAAAATGTCAACATCATGTACAGGAGTCGCATAAATCAGGACTTCAACTGTCCCCAGACGAAGAAATCCATTGGATTCAAATCAGGCGATCGAGCAGGGCATGCATTGGGTCCCCTGTCATACTGAAATGAGCTGGAGCACCATCGTGTAAAAATCACATTCGTTGGATGATGTCCGAGGCCCATTATCAGTTAAGTGATGCAACTCATTTATGAGAAACTGGGAATAGGTATGTCCATTCGGATGCGGAGGGATGAAGTAGGGACCAATAAGGTGATCATGAATTATTCCATCCTCGAAAGTTGAGAGAGAACCTCTGTTGATGGTTGTTCTGTCGTACTTCATTAGGATTTTAAATTCCCCAGTTATGAGTGTTATGAGAATTGAAGATGCCGTCGCGAATAAAACCAGCCTCATCCGTGAATAAGATACAGGTTAGGAAATTTATCAACACAGCGCACTGCTGTAACATGCGTTGACAGAAACGTCCTTTTGGCTCAAAGTTCGCTTCATTTAATCCTTGCACATGTTGAAGGTGATACAGAATACAGAATATTTTCATGCAGAATTCTCCAGATAGTCATATGACTAACACTTTCCCCTACAGCCATGCGTCTTGAGCTTTCTGATGGGTCTACTTCCACACCACGAAGAACTCTTTCTTCATTCTCAATGCCTCATTTCGCTCTTGGACTCCCAACATCCCCAGTACTCCTCTCAAATGCGCCATTCTCTCTCAAGCGTTGATGAATTCGTGCGAATTCAGGGTAGCTGCCTGTCAGGGTACCTTTCTGCATAAAGTTTACGTGCTCGTGCTGCATTGCCGTCTGCACAGACATACGTGTAGTGCATATCCGTCTGTTCACTCATGGAATACATCTTCTTTGACCTATAACAACGAAATGCTTCATTTTCAGACGCATGTACATAAGGCCTTTTTTTGCTGTTTTGATGTCAGGAACACATATCCCAAATATATGACACCAATAAGGATTCATCCTGTATAATTATCAGTGCTGTTTGCTAAGATCTGAGATAAAAAAAGCATAGGTCTCATATTAAGTACGCTATATTTTAAACGCAATTTGAAGTTATAATTTGTCTCGATTATTAATGTAAATTTCAAAACTTACTTTATGCTATTTTGTCCTTAGTGCCCACTATAGTCTTCAGTCCTGTGTATTCCCTTTTAGCTGATCCCCTTTTAATTCTTTGAAGACAGAACAATGACGTTTATTTATTCAATTCTTTGATACACAAAATAATTATTCACTATTAGACAGAATTCTAAGGTATTCTTATGTTTAAGTCTTAATAAACGTTTCCTTTCCTCTGAAATGTTGGTATTTGGGAACTTCTATGCAGGTGTTTCAATCCTTATACTTCCTTCCTACAGATGGCCTCGTTAAAGATCCCCGGTCTCCATTTGTTTATCGCAGAGACTATCTAGCCTGTAAACCTAGGGGTGCTACTTTATCTCGTAACGTTGAACCTCTTCAGTTATCTTCGGTGCTATATCCAACTTGCGAATACGCTTCACCAAGCATGAATAATCCCTGTTCACCCGCATGTTTACCGCCCTCTCAAACTTGATTCTCTCCACTACATACCTGCTACCATACAACTTAAAAACTTTTTCGGGTACCGTACTTGAATCTTCCTGTACCAAATTCCCTCTTTTGTCGTCTCGAATAGATACTGAACAATTGAATGGTATAATGGTCCATGTTGCAACTGGAGTTCCGTTACGATGTATTGAAAATTCAAATTTGTAGTAAAAAATAAACCTCATCCTGCTCTGCATAGAAATCGATATTCCCCATCAATCTTTCCCACTTCAATTAAGGACCTCAATGTGTGTATACTTTTTACCTTCCTCGCTAGCTTGCTGTCTGGCACAATGGCTCTTTACTTGCGTATCACATAACGGCGAGCATAGTTGGTAATACTTGTCTCCTTCAGTTATGCAGTTCCAAAACAATAATTCAACTTTACACTATTTCGCAGTAACCGGTTCCTGTTATCTTTTTTTTGCTGAGCGCCTGTTATTGTTTTACTATTTTGAATTTTGTGATCTTTGACCTCCGGCTAGCTATTATTACTCAGTCGAGAAAATATCTCTTGATCAGGGCGTGTAAAGGGAAAGGAGTTGTTACTAAAAGATTAACACTGATAAAAGAATTTGTTTTTACACTTTTATTGCCGTCACACTTAATTAATTTCATATATTTAATCTTGATACACGCCTGACTGAAACTGTTATATTTTCCGAATGTAACTACAATCAGTTATTTGCCGCGCATTATTAATTCGCGTATTTCACATTTTGTAACTAACTTTACGACGCAAAAGATTCTGTAGCATTGCGTAATGTGTACTTCGTGAATGCTTCCTTAGAACTGCCTGACGTGTAACTCGCGGGAGAGATTTCTTAGAACTGCGCGACGTTTACCTTGTGAATGATTCTGTAGAACTGCGCAATACTTGCCTGTGGCTCAAGAATTATACTCCCTCACCCCGATATGCCTAAACATTATAATAGAGCTGCTATTGGTTACTAAAGCGCGCCAACATTAGCGTCTATTTCTTTTAGCCAATCATAATTACTAAAACATATGCTCTAGGGAAGATATTCCCTCCATTTCTAAAGAAAGGCGCGCTACTCTGACGTCATTTGTTTGTCTCTTCTAATTGATAAACATCTCACCCCATCGCTTCATTGTTACCCGCTCCTATTGTCAGTTTCAGTGAGGCCGTGTAAATTTATTTCCTAACAATGTTTATAGCTAACAAACATACAAAATCATTGTCATACAATAATGCTAATTTACACTGCAATCACTCTGGCATTCACAGTGTTGTGATATAAAATACTGCCTCAACTAACGTTGAAATATTTTTGTAACCTGTACAAAAGTAGGTTCTAGTTCCGTCGGGTTACATATCATAATTACAGGCTTGTATAATCGAGACATTGGAACTGTTTCATTTATTTAGTCCCCTCTAACTTCTATGGTCATTTTGGGCTTTGGTTTGAGTAACAACTGACAGTGTTGACAAGTAGATTTCAATGTTAGATTACAATAATTCACTCCCGCATTCAAATTGCCTGAGTCTGCAGAGAGTAGAGAATGTTTTAAATTAAAGAAAAATTCCTCCGCCACAGCCGCTGTGGGTTAAGAAGTCAGAATGGAGGCCACTCGAGCACCCAGTCTAAAAGTCGCCCATTGGTCCAAGATCCGATAGAGGGTAACATCCACCAGAAGCCCTCTGGACAACCAGATTTAATTGTACCCTAGAGCTCCTGCGATTTACATGCGAGTACAGATCAATCGTTTCGAAGCGTGGCCATATTACGGTGCTATTCAGTTGACGCGAAATCTGTGCTGCACAGAGGTTGCTACGTTCTGAGATCACATATTCCAGTGCTATAATGTTTTAGTGGTGCTATAATGCCTAAAAGTCCGTATACTAACACAAGCAATCTTCATGTATAAACTCCTATCTGACAACAGAGAAGTGAGACGGCGATTTATGCTTGTAGACAGATTCCCTGCTGTTCGTGTGTTTCACAGAGAAACAGTTCATAATCTTAGAATAGATTTAGGGAAACAAGATCTACTCTGGATAAGAAAACGAAATTAAATCACCGTGTTCTTATACAGAAACGTATCGATGACACTGGAGAAAAATTAGAAGGAAGTTTAAAGAGATCTCCTAGAAAGGTGGTCGTCCTCGGTCTAGGGATACCGTAATAATCTCCAGTTTCCGGGGTCAAACTCGGCGGAGGGCGAGGGATATTTTCGGGGATAGAAATCATTAGCATGGTTTCCTTCGGAAGGGAAATAAAGCCGGTGGTCCCGTGTCGTAGATTTACGGCACATAAAAGAACCTCAAGCCTGATAAAGAAGCCTCTAAGCATATCATCTGTGGGTGTGTCTGTGTGTCTGTCTGTGAACAGCATAACTCATAAACGAACAGTCGGATAATCACCAAACTTGGTATTTAGGTTCAGTATCTTCCAGAGATGTGACACGAAGGTTTTCAAGAAAATCCCCCACCCCAGATTACCCTTCACATGGAACATTTTTCGAACATTTTAATTTTCTCAGAAGTGACTAACGATTTTGATTAAAATGTCATATATTTAAGATACTTTCATGGCAAATAAAATGTTTATCTTGAATTTTCTGGGAATGCCTCCAAAAGTATTCTTCATTGTGAACGACTTTTGCATAACTGGTAAAACATAACAGATAGACAAAATTTTGCTACACAAAAAATGTAGATCGCGTTAAAATACACAATTTATGTCATATACATTTTTTTTATTGAGTGAACCATTTTCGAGATATTGCTTGTTATTCCCTTAAATTTTCCAATAGTTATACTTTTTCTCAAATGGGAATTGTTATTAATTTTTTTTTATGTCCTGGACATGCAAAGAGAATGGAATGCGCCACATAGCAATCAACGCTTAAAAGATTTGTCTAATGCTTAAAGCCTACCATATTCCCCTTGCGTCTATAAGAAAATTAGCAATAAGATTAACACCTCGATCAACATGAAGCATATGGAGAATAAGCGTTTGGAAAAATAGTTTGTACAAGAGTAGAGAAAGTCATGTGAATGCAACGCATCCGAAGTTTTTTTCTATGTTATGCCGCTAATATTTAAAAAAAGAATATGTTGCAACGATTTCGCATGGAAATGATAAATAAAACGTTAAGCAATATACCAGGGGTAACATCATACATATGATAAACTGTTCTGTTTCTTCTGCATTCCAGGGTATAGCTATTAATGCCAACTTCACAGCTTATCCTCAGCTTTTCCTTGAGATTCCAGTGCATTTTTTACCTTAGATTTATAACGATACAAGATCCAAGTTCGTTCTCTTTACATTTTGTTTCCAAAAGGTCTTTATCTTCTTCAACCATTTCATTCAACTAAATTACAGTCAATTTCTGTCTAATAGCTTCAACTTGTTTCCACAATTAAATATTTTTTTCTGAATTTTAATAAAATGTGTTAAATTCGCGTTGTTGCAAAAAGAATAACTTTATATACCTATACGACGGAAATGAACGTCTTTATACTGCCAAGTACAGTGTATAACGTTTATCAGTAATAATTTCGCTCTTATTGAACATGTTTTATATAAGGATGAAGAAGGTTTATTTTTGTTATATTGCTATTTTTACGTTGTTGTTTGCCCCACGCTTTGGGAGCCAATTTGAAGTTGGTTTAATTTTAGGAGGAGGAGGAGGAGTATTATATTTTGCCTCACGCTTTGGGAGCCAATTTGAAGAAGGTTTGTTGTATTGTAGTTCAACTGTTGGGGAGCCGAACTTGATGCAGTTGCAACCGCACGTATGTTACCCGGTAGCCTTCGTCCAAAATTTAAAAATATTAACATTGTAATTTGACTGTTTGTTTAAATATTATATATTTATGTTTGTCTCGGCTGCTCCAGCATTATTGTTAGAGACATGGATTTATTTGCGGCTGAAGAATGTAGGCTTATAAGTTTAACCTTACTCCATTCATTAATACTTGACACGATTTAAATAACGCTTCACTGATAGAGAGCTGTGAGATTCTTTTATTAATTACTTGCATTTTTAACATGTAAACTATTTTCGTCTCACACGAATACGCATTAAATTTCTCGAGGACACACCTCGCGTCCGGTTAGGAACACTGTCTACAACCAACACGTCCAACACGTTATGAGCGCTGTTACAAGCAACTGACTTTATTTCTACCGCCTAAATTTGTAAATTTCTATATCTCAAGTCTCTGAATGGCTATTCCTACTCCAATGGAATACCTTTATTTAACTAAAGCTTTTTCTGGTTGTTGATTGGCTATTTATAAACTGTCTCAAAATTTAATTGTGTTGCTCCAAGAATGATTAGTAGCATTATTACACTTTTAACCTATTATTCTCACAGCTCCTACATTATTAAATTACGTAATACATTCAGACAACATTAATACATGTATACAATAATATAAACATATACAATGACTGTAATATACACTTTTTATATATTGTTACATACACATATTGCTTTATGGCGGGCTGTTATTATATCTTATACTATATAAATTGACTATAATCATTTAAGTGTTAAAAATACTCCCTCAAGGACATAATTCAAATCTACATCTATTCGTTAATAGAAGACAGATACTGAAAATGTTTTCATACTCACAAATGCTTAAAAGAAAAGTAGCAATTTTATTAAACCTATTTTAAGAAATATTGCGATTGCAAACCCGAGAACTTATTTCTTACATCCTTATCCTTAAAATTGCATTATACATAGCATAAATTATGAGAGATTCAGCTACCGGCCGTACTAGACGATGGCAAAGTTTGCATCTGATCCTTTACCCTGTCCTTTAGCACACGCGCTGTTTCAAGGACAAGACTATGCACTATTATTTCATCCTTAGTTTAAACCCCTTTTTTGTTTTCAAAATGTCTTCATCCCTATTGTGTAGTAACTCCTGGTTTTTGGTTTTTCGAGACCAATATATGGTAAAATTTAGCTCTGTTTTTACTCGTCTGTTTTTACATTCTCTACCCTCGTACACACTTGGTGGAGAAAGCATTGCATTCCAACCAAAAATTTAATACCGAGATTTCACCGGAAATATATTTTGAGGCCCCCTGAATAAAAAAAAGGATTTTAGATAAAGGTCCATGTGTGTCTGTAAATAATATAACTCACAAAGGATAAGTCGGATATCTACCAAACTTGGTACTGAAGTTCTGACACGACACGAAGTGTTTCAAGAAAATCCCCTCAACCCCGACTACACTTTACATGGAAAGTTTTTCGAAAATTTTTATTTTCTAAAAAATTGCTCTAATGATTTTGATTAAAATATCACATATTAAAGAAATTTATACGAAAAATAAAATTATATCTTGAATTTTGTGGAAAAATCCTGTGAAATCCTCTTCATTCGGAAGGAATTATGCATAATGTTGTATAGCTGGTAAACGTTAAGCGATAGACGAAAACGTACTCTACAAGAAATGTAGATCTCTTTAAAAACACTCAATTTATTTCAAATAACTTTGTGGCATAACCGTTATTAATTGTTCAAATTGTTCATTATCTGATCATTCTCTTAAAGCCCTTCAACATTCAGTTGTTTCTCACGATTACATGGAAACAGAATCGAATTTTAAGGTCAGCATATAGTGTCCAGCTCTTAGACATTTGAATGTTGCTGTTCTGTTTGTATCTGTAACGAAATGTGTACTGTAGCTATATATGCATAGGTTTATCTCGATTAAAGTGTAGGAGACAGAAAAATAAGGTTTAGTAAGAATATGGAATTAATTTTCTTCCCCAGAAGCCGGTGTTGTACAAGATTGGAAAGGTAGAATCAGACGACTGAAAAATTCATTTGTCCAACACACGGCTTGTGTGGAAGAACAATTAATTCCATGAATTGACGTAATAGTGGCCGAAACTATGAAGCCCGGGACTTGAAGTACTTACGACATTGTAAGTCACCATTGGGGTATGTCATCTCAATACAATTTGATATCTCTTATGGTTTACCGGGAAAAATGCGAATCTGTTGGGGAATTTACTGTCATACTGGCTTGTTGCCATGGTAGCTCAGTGGTTATAGCAACCGGGCGGAAACTGGGAGATACGTGGTTCAAATAAGGTGATGGCGTTGAATTTTTCAGTCGTTGGATTCTATCTTTCCAACTTTAGTAAGTATAATTTGTATACCCACTAATAAGAGAGAGCGGGTAGAGAAGGTGCTGTGAATGTATCACATCAGATGTGTTTGTAATGGCGCTATAATCATACGCCGCAGCGAATTTCTGTTCAATAAATCAATGGAAAGATCCAATTGTGTTCTTGTCGTACTGTTCTTACTGGCCTCACATTCACATTATAATTTTTATACTGCAATCTACCAGCATGATATTTTTATTATCTTTCCTTTTCAAGGAAATAAACTCTCCCATCTAGCCACGATACGCTAGGTTGAGAAAGGAGTATTTTAGAAGGAGTTGTGTCGTATTTCGGCATTTGGGGAGTCGAACTTGTAGTAGTTGCAACCGCACGTATAGCAAACAGTTTCCGGTAGCCTTTGCCACAAATGTACTTTCAGGTGGCCTTTGCCCCAAGTTTAAAAAAAATATTCACTTTGTAATTTAACTGTTTCTTTAAATATTATATATTTATGTTTGCCTCGGCTGCGTCAGTATTATTGTTAGAGACATGGATATCTTGGCAGGGTTGTAATGCGACATGAATGTAGGCTTACACAGATATAGAGAGCTGAGAGATTCTTTTAATTAATTACTAATTAATTTTAACACGTAAGCTATTTTTTTTGTCTCACAGGAATACGTATTAAATTTATTGAGGGCACTTTTTGCGTCTGGTTAGTAACGCTGTCTGCAACCAACTGAACTGATTTCAACCGCCTAAACTAGTAAATTTCTGTATTTCAAGTCTCTGATTGGCCATTCTTAATCCAATAGAATACCTTCTTTTAACTAAAACTTTTTCTGGTTGTTGATTGGCTATTTTTAAACTGTCTCAAAATTTACATTATTGTTCCTACAATAATTACTTGTAGCATTTAAACTCTCAAATTCATTATTGCCTCAGGGTTACCTCATTGTTAGCAACTTTTAACCTATTATTCTCACAGCTCCTGCATTATTAAATTACGTAATATATTCACATAACATTATTACATATGGATACAATAATACAAACATATACAATAAACTGTTATATACATTTTTAAAAATTATTACACACACATATTGCTTCAAGGCGGGCTGTTATTGAATTTATATATTATATAATTAGACTGAAATCATTTTAGGGTTAGAAATACTGCCTCTGGTTAAAGTGTGTCTACTACAAATTTCCCTCAATTGTGTATGGCAATGTTGGGCAATTTTTCCTCTTGCAATCCGAATTAGAACACCACAGGTAATCTGCTATTAAACTCCGAGATTATCCTCTAATTAAACCGCTGATTAGGAGTTTCTTTAATATTTTATTAGTTTACATCAATTATCGACATTAGTGCCAATTCTTTAATTTTGGAAAGCCTCCATGTATATTCCTGATTTTAGCCTTTCTTTTTCATAGCTTTATACGTGTCCTTCAATAAATATTCCTTCCAACGACGTTTCCTTCTGGAATTCTGATAAGTGGATAATAATGATTTAGTCGAATGCATTCCCGGTGATAGAAATCAGCTAGAAAACACACATCAAGCGAGAAGCAAAAAAATCTTAGGTTATACATTCACATGACTTTCTTTAGCCTCTTTCAATAGTGGGCATGCAAACTATTCTTACTATGGTATATTTTTCTGTATGCTTTATTTTAATCCAAATAAACCTTTGCATAAATAGCTACATTGCACATTTCGTTACAAATGCAAAGGTAACAGCAATAGTAAAATGTTTAAAACCCCGGGGCTATACACTGGCGTTAAATTCCATACTGTTACTATGCAATCTCGAGAAACTACTGAATATCGGCAGGACTTTAGAAGAATGACCAAGTAATGAACAATTCGAACCATTAATAACGGAATTTCAGAAATGACTTGTGCCACAAAAAAAATTATTTGAAATATTTTTGTGTGTGTTAAAGAGACCTATAGTTTTACTATAGTACTCCTACGTTTGGGTCTATTGGTTAACATTTACAGTTATACAAGATTATACAAAATCGCTTCCGAATGAAGAGTACTTCACAGGCTATTGCCAGAAAATTCAAGACATACATTTTGTTTGTCATGTAAATATTGTTAATATATGGTATTATAATACAAATTGTCAGATCCATTTTTAGGAAACATTTTCTAAAAATATTCCATGTAAAGGGTAGCTGGAGGTGGAGAATTTCTTTAAAATACTCGTGTCGCGTCTTTAGAAAGTACTGAACCTAAATACAAAGTTTGGTGTTTATCTGAATTTTCATTTTTGTGCTACGCTGTTCGCAGACACACACACACAAACACACAAACACACACACACACACACATACACACACAAACCTTTTCCTAAAAATGATTTTTTTTTGTTTGGGGGAGTCAAAACAAATTTTTCCGACGAAATACCCACGTGGAATGTTTAGATGGAATACAATACTTCCCTTACTATATGTAGTAGAGAAAGTAAAAATAGGAAGAAGAGCATAAGAAAACATGGTGAGGTGTTTGAGTCGATTTATCGAAATTGAAAGATAGTTTCGTATCGTTAAAGTAGTGTTTCACTTACTTTATATGCGAATTCCAGGAATTGTATCTAGTGTTAAAACTAGTATAAGCTTAAGTTTGTAATTGGTTTCATACGCCTTCTGTAAAAGTTTCCTTCCAGGAATTTTAGTAGTGCTTAACACCCATTCTTACCGCACACGGCACCACAGGGTTATTCAAAAATAAGGAACAGACTTTACATATTTATTTCTAAATAATGACAATAAATAGCGACCAATACGATACATCATTCAATAGAGGAAAGTTCAAAGTTTTAAGCCCCACCTATTAGTCCCATTCAGTGCCTACAGCGGCGCTATGTTTGTTTACGAGAAAATGGCGACGCCACAGAAAAAGTCAATTTTGTGTGTTGCATTATGGCAAGAGTAAAACCATTGTTTCATTGCAACGTGCATTTCGTTGTGCCTCGTAATATTGAAACAATAAATTCGTAGAATATGGTTGCATATGCAAACGGAAAGACACTGGTCGTCCTCACATAACTAATGGTGCTCATTTTGAACACATAAAATAAAACTTTGAACTTTCCTCTATTCAGTAATGTATCGCATGTGTCGCCATCTATTGTCGTTCATTATAAATAAATATGTAAAGTCTGTTCCTTCTTTTTGAATAACCCTGTACATGAAATAAATAATTGGGAAAGGAAATTTATGAATGAAACGTTCCAGGGCCAACTTTAGGGTACCTCTCCGACATTTGGGTTATAGAGACTGAGGAAAACTTGCAAAATACCTCAGACAGGGAAGACGGTGGGATTTGATCCGTGGACCTCTCGTACACGAATCCATGTCTTAACAACCTCAGCCATCCGTGCGGTCTCTCCCGCAGTTTTAACAAGCGACATGTCAGCAGTTCAAAACTAGGCAATGAAGGTTGAAATCAATAACATACAATACTCAATAACTGGTGTCAGCGCAATTAACGTCTGCCATTCAACAAAAGTTTCCGATAGCTGGAAATTTAGTAACTTGAGCAAACTCGGTAAGAAATGTGGCAAGCTCTCTTCGAAATTTCCTCTCTGTAGGATTTTTCTCTTACTATTTTGTGAATACAAAGCTTTCCTCAGGACTGATGTATCAATACGCCACCAGGCCTTACGTTATGAAAGGGGCGGGGCGACAATCTTTTTCGTTACTCTCAGATATTACCTTTCTATCTTCATAATCCACTTCTAAAATAGAGGACGTATTGCATTCTACGCAAAAATTTCATATCGAGATTTTATCGGAAACACGTCTTCAGACCCTTGGAAGGTAGCGAATGTGTGTGTGGGGGTGTGTGTGTACAGCATAACCTAATATCGGATTCACTGGTAGTTGTCGTTCTGATTTCCATCCTTACTTGAAACAAACCCGAGCTGACTGTAAGAATAGAAAGAAGTATAAAGCATCACGTATCGCATTTTGGTGTGACCATTGTACTAGCAGTAAAGGAATTTATCGTAAAAGTGGCCGTGTTTTATTACAATCAGACGAGAGTTTTAGTATTAAAATAAAATATCTAAAGATAATTGGAAGAAAATATGTACAGATATACTCTAACATAAAATAAGTATTAATCTACCGATATACCACTAGAAAGGTATTAAAACTGGATGTTAATTCATAACTAGACACAGAATAAATATGAAATTTCATATTCTAAACCAAGATTGTTTGCGCCATATAGGCAAAGACTTATCAAATTTGCGTTGTATGGAATTCAAATCACGTTTCAATACTTTGGTAGTTTATTTTAATTTTTTAGACAGCATGGCCAAAAAGTAGAACTTCTAACACAGTGCACACGAGCTGTAAGCTTTAGATTATCGCATAAGGTTTCAAGTCCAATAACATGGCAATTACCCTTTGTATTTGCACGTGTTTTATAACTCGATTTGGTTTAATTATGTTTTACTTTACGTTGTGTCTTTTTAAATGATTTATTCCTCATGGCACTCTCATTATCTCTCTACAATACAAATCGCCATAATTGAATTTACCGCAATTCGTTGTAGAGTTACCCTATACGTTATATTGGCAGCCTTCTGCTTACTAAACCGTTATTCTTTTGTTTACTGTAACCTGCATAAAGATTAAATGGCGGAAATTATGAATTCAGAAGAAACTGAAATGGAAGAAACAGGTGAAACTACAGAAGTGTTAGTAAGAATAGCACTAGAAGTACTTACCCCAAAAAATCTAGAAAGCAGTATGATATAACATTTAATCGCTTCAACACAGGCAAAACATGTTGAAAATAATTTCACTGAAAATGACTGCTTGCGAATCAACAAAGCATCAAAACATATAGTATATAACTTTTCTCTTGTTTTAAGAACAACCTTCTAAACGTGATGTCTGTTAGTTTCAGGAATCAATATAATTATATTGATAGTTTACAAATTCGAGCGCTATCTAAACTATAGTATATACCACAAGTGTTAAAAGCTGTTTTACACCTTATATAATAATCTACTACTATAAGTGTCTTCATAGGGCACCGAAGAAGCTCAAGTGGTCTCTGCGGCTCTCATACAGAGTGCCCATAATTCGATTTCGATTATGGAGAGGCAATTTTAAGTCGTCTTCACCTCTGACTGCCTCATGAGTATGTCCCCAAGGCACAACCGTAAAAGCCGTAGGTCCCTCGTTCCTTCGCCAACCTCATTGTCAGTGTCATCCTAGTATTGGAGGTAACGGACCGGATCACAAGGAACCTCCAGCTAAAAAATGCGTCTAATCATTGCTTTGAGGAACGAGGTTCCCTCGAAGGACTTAGACTATATGTGGGGCGTTGGAAACAACATCAAAATCTTCAAACTAGTTCATATTTAGGAAGTTTAAAATACTTTTACTGGAAAATAATCTATCATATTATACTCTGTCAGGTTATGCAGGTATATTGGATTACGCGTGGCTCCCTACATAACTTTCAAAGAGATACCAAATTTCATACTTGACTTAATGTTCTTTAAAGATGCCAGACGAAGATTTTCAGGAAAATTATCTCCTACTACCCTTTCCAAAAACATAGGCTATAAATATTTTGATTAAAATTTTGTGTACTTGTGATGTTCACCTGAATAAAATATATATATCTTGAATTTTATGCGAGTAGCCTGTAAAGTGCTCATTCTGATGTAACTTTGTGTAATATTGTATGGCCGGAAAAGAGATGGTCAAAATTCTGCTACGGAAAGAATGCAGAATCCATTAAATTAGACAACTGTGTAAAACAGCTCTTTTTTGCAGATTCAGCAATATTTGACACGCTTCATTTTATATTCTTACATTTTCCTACATTAAAGTACGTCATCTGGTGGAACCGTTGAAGACGGTTGTTTTAAATTTACCTTTGCTTTATGCACCTTAAGTTCATTTTTAACAAAAAAAGAGACAAGCTGGATGTGTTTTATTCTGGTCATGAATGTAACTGATACCATATTGTTTAATTTGAAATACGGAAGTGAAATCTGGGGATGGGAAAGAGCAGAACATGTAAATAAAACGCAGGTAGCATTTTGGAAAAGAGTTCTTGAAGTTTCACAAGACACATCCGGTATTGAGAGAGGTGGGATGTTATGAAGACACAATACACTGTAAAATAAGAGCAGTGAAGTACTGGCTGATGCTGATGCAGGGGGATAGCTCTACACTACGATCCAAATGTTATCAATACCAGCGATAAAACCAGTCTCCTAAGTTTTGGGCAGCTGATTTGGAAAGGGGTTTGAGGAGAATAGAATGAGGTCAGTCTGACAAAGAGCTGAAACAAATGACAAAAACATATGGAAAGGTATCAAAAGAAGACTAAGAGACATCAACCAACAGAAAATAGAATCGTATTGTAAAATTAAGTCTAGGAAATCTCCAAGTCTAGCAAATCAAATAAAATTGAATTGGGGTAAAGAGGAATATATACTTAACTTAGGAAGAAAGGAAAGAGCAGGAATGGTATGGTTTAGACTGGGGGGCTGGAGGGCACAGAAAATGACTGACGATATTGGCAGGAGAATCTGCTCATTCTGTGATTTGGATGAGGGCATATTATGGCGGAATGCGCTCAGTGGAAGAACCAGCGAACAAACTTAAAAAAATCTTAAATCCGTCAAGAAGCAGATTGGCATGTTGGGATATACTGGCTGACCAGAGGAACTGGCAAAACATGGGAAATTTCTTGGCTAAGTGCGCGAGGCTAGGTGAAATTTGTTCAGTTAGTCAAAGGCAATTTATCTCAATTTCTTTCTTTTTTTGTTCCTTTTTCTGTTTATTTTGTCACCATACCTTGTATCTTAAATATGCATGTACGATCAATAATCCATGCACTAAATACTTGTGTAAAACTTCAATAATTTGAAACCTTATAAACATACGCTATCTATCTATGTATCTAATTTGAAATATTTTACAAGAAAATATTTTTCGTGGATACCTGAAGATTCAGGTTTTATTTTAGCTTTATACTACTCAATGACTCCAGAAAACACTTGCCTCATCTTTAAAAGAAATTCTAACAGCCAAATTAATGGAGGTAAAATTATTACTTTAATATATAGAAGAATAAACAATATTACCGCGGCAATATGGTTTATATAAGGCTGACAGCGTTGCCAATATTAAGTTTACAGAGAAATACATTTTTCAAGTAAAAACCGAGGCATTAATGATGAAGCAGAATACAAAATTTGACAACTTTTGACTTTGAGATTCAGATCCAAACCCATTCTCGGTGCAAATTTTAGGTGTTGTAGCAAATCACTTGCTCTAGAAAATTCATGAAAATAGGTTTGTAAACATACACACGAAATAATTGAAAAATACGTGTAGTTTTCAAAATATTATAAAGCTAATAACATTCAACATCTTGTAAAACTGTATAATTCTGTTCTTTCGAGAGCTGGAATTTTTAATGTGGAGACAATACTTTGTGCCACAGTATAATGGATACATGTGAATATGTAATAGGTAGAGGAAGTCATGGGTGCAAGAACTCAAGCATTTTCTAATTTAGAAAACTCTCGTGTGGTTTATCTCATGTGTTCCGACAGTACATGTGCTATATTTCCGCCTTGAATTGAGGAACCGGAAGCTAATCTGTCCTTCATAACCACAAGATGTTACGGTATTTTCCTTACAACAGCTTGGGAAAACCATTGTCAGACTAAGGAGAAACTTTTCCTGGAAGCTGTTTCTGTACAAATGATTGTAGAGAGATTTTATTTCAGCCCGTTTCTTCTGCAAAGATTAGCACCGTGGAATGACTCATAACACGTATTATGGACTTTCAGAAGCTATTACATTGTTTTTATATGTTATGTTTACTTTTATGTTATTAGGTTGCCTCTTCCAGGCACAAAGATTCTTTCTCTACCGGTCCGGAAATTTAGCGTGCTTGGCTTTTTCCTGTCTCCTTACTTCGTTTCTAATTGTATTTACAGTCCCTTTTGCAGGTTAGTACGTAATTCTAATAGCTTACTTATCGGTTTCTTAGGGGAGAGTTTTAATCTGCAGATCTTTCAGGGTACAATGGAAGTTTGAAAAGGTTCCCTTTCCACAAAATGCACTTATGCAGTTCAGGACTTTAAATTTTATTCTTCATTTACAAGTAAATCGATGGATAAGGTGTCTTTATTGGTGTCAAATTATTTAAATGATTACACAAAACCTTACTGCATGGGTCTGCAATTGTACATACATATTTAAAATACAGGTTAAAGGTGACAAAAAGAAATAAAAAACGCAAGAAAGCGTAGAGATAAATTGCCTCTGACTCAATGCAACAAATTTATCTGGCTTCGCACAATTTAGACAGGAAATTTCGTTTGTTTTGCCAGTTCCTATGGTCAGCCAGTAGATCCCAACATGCCAATTTTCTAGCTCGACTAAATAATTTTTGTGTAAGCTTAAGTTTAGCTGGTTCTTTCAATTTGCACATTCCACCAAAATATGCAAAAGTTAAAGGTAAAGCCGCTTTTCACGGAAGGGCTTCCAGAACCGGGGCAGAGCACCGCAAATAGGCCATAACCGCCCATTTTGCTTCCAACGTCAACTTTTGGAGGGAGGGATGAGTAGGGAGACCCGAAGGGCGTCCGTATCCGCATGCCGACGGGCGCAAGCCTGGATGGGGTCCCTAACGTTTCCATATTGAACGTTTCCGGTCCTACCCACAAGCCACCGAGTCCCCCTATCGGGTGGAGCCCAGTCGGGGCAAAGACCTAACTGAGTAGTTCCCGCAGCAATGCCATAGAAGAAACCTCTACAAGATACAAGCCACCGTCCGGCCGCAACCCGCCGAACACTCCCCTGTTCCTACAAGCCTGAAACAGGCAAGGAAACGCAAGGGATGGGCACAAGGAAACGCGGGGCAGGAAAGTCGTGTAGCAGATGAACCAGCACAGCATTCGCCTGCCAACCCGAGGAAACTACGAAAATCACATGGGTCAAATGGGCGGTCGTCGGGAATCAAACCTGGGACCTCCCGAATGCGGACCACAGACATTAACGTTTGAGCCACCCCGCTCGCTGCGAAAATATGCACCCAGTTCTTCATCCCCACCGGAACGGAGAGATTCTCCTTCCAGAAACGTCAGTTATTTTCTGTACTAAATGTTAAGCGATAGACGGAAACGCACTACACAAAAAATCTCACCGAAAAATTTCGATACCGAGATTTCACGGAAATACATGTAATGAAGCCCCCTGAATCCAGGAAAAGTATTTTTAGAAAAAGGTCCTTGTGTGTGTGAACGTTATAAGCTCAAAAGCGAAAAGTCGAATAAATACCAAATTTGGTATTTAGCTTCAATACCTGCCAAGGAAGATATAAATACAAGAATATTTTCAAGAAAATCCCCGACCACAAACTACCCTTAACATGGAACATTTTTCGAAACTTTTTAATTTTTAAAAATCTTTATTAAAATACAATATATTAAAAATATTTACATGACAAATAAAATGTATATCTTGAATTTTCTGGGAATAGCCTCTGAAGTCCACTTCATTTGGTAGAAATTTTGTATAATCTTATACAACTGCTAAATGTTAAGCGATAGACGGAAACGCACTACACGAAAAATCTAGATCTATTTAAAACACAAAAGTTACTTAAAATAATTTTTTACGGCATAAGTCATTTCTGATACACCCGTTATTAAAGGTTCGAATTGTTATTACTTGGTCATTTTTAAAGTCCTTTCAGCATTCAGTTGTTTCTCGCGATTACATGGAAACAGCATCGAATTTTAAGGTCAGCGTATATCTTCCAGTTGTTAAACATTTGACTATCGCTGTTCCCTTTGAATATGTAACGAAATGTGTAATGTAGCTACTTCTGCAAAGGTTTATTTGGATTAAAATGAAGTACATAGAAAAATAATCTGTAGTAAAAATAGCTTATGTACCTAATAATAAGTTAGAGGGTAGAGAAAGTCATGTGAATGTATCACATCAGATTTTTTCAGGAATAATATAATATACCCAAATTTCCTGTAAATATTCTGTGAGCGTAAGAATGTCTAGAGTAACTGTTAAGCAATGTTTGGAGAAAGCAGTGTGAATCAATTACATCTATTAACGATGAATAGTGAGGTACTGTTGCTAACCAGAGACCTCATGCAGCAAATCACACTTTCAAGTTTTTTGTGCACATTATATGCGTCATTATATATGCAAACGATGACTGCTGTGTTGGCTTGAAACAGGTTTCACTCGGTATAGCTAGGGGAACACAAAGTAGTTTGAATGTTTATCTTTTAATTAATGCATTTGCATAATTACACGAATGCACTTTGTCACATGGAGAGGTATCGCTTCAGCTCTCAGTAAAAGCTTAAGAACAAGTAACAAGCGCAGAAAGCATTAAAAGCAAATATATGCACAAAAGTAAGCGGAACAAGTAGGTAGTAACTTCTTATGAAGTTATAGTTACAATGTTCATATAAAGAACAAGCTGGAGACATTAATTTTTGGCTTAGTTTTAAATATGTCTTTGCATCATTATTTAAGTTTAATAATCATTCCTCGTCCTTCAGACCCACTACCGTGCAACAACTACGTTATCAAATCGTAAGGAGAATCGCACAATACCGCGTTTCTCGATTCCTCCTCGAAACATCTATATTATCCTATTTTTGTCAGCCTATAGTGCTTATAAAGAACATTGTGACGTTATTCCTTGAAGGTCCTGTGCCGTAGCGTAGTGAGCTGGAGCTTGATGTTCCTGTTCTCAGCAATTGGGAATTTTAGGTTCATTTGTAGTATCGTTGTTACCAGCTACATTATAAATTTGAGGAGCTGCGATAGGTAGCAATCTGTAGTTCACGGAATCCAACATTCCGCTGGGGGAAGCTTGGTGTAGGCCACACCATCTCCCGCGTTACCTCTCTGCTTTGCACATGTGGTATGAAGTCGGCAGTGGGGTTTGTCGGTCCAGGCCCGTCAGAGCTGTCGCACAACAGATTCAGATCTTCACCACCACCGCATTTTAAAGATGTTTCATAAGAGCGAACTATATTCACCTCAAGCCACAGAAAGCTTAGTGAATATACCGCAAGATAAATGGGAGTGGGGACGGTATTTGTGTGTTGTTGGTGTTTTATTTATCAACACTGTATGAGGGAAATAAGGAATATGGTTGAAATGATAAGTTAAAATCTTACACAAGTTTTAATTTTATAAATTAATCTAAATGCACAGCATATAAATTATAAGATAATATTCGCCCTTGCCCCAAGGAAATTGAATGTAGCGAAACATTGCTTTCGACGCATGTCGGAGTTTGTGCTGTGCCGATTTACTCTAATGATTTACATGGCTAGTTTTCCGGTCTTTTGTATAAACAGCACCAAAGAAAATCTTCGGCGGATTTTGTATCGTTTTTTGGAGTCTTTTGAGGCGTGTCCTTCACCTTACCTATCACAGAGCGATGTGGTTTGATAACACAGCAATAAGGGGAGTTTGATGCCTTTGCTTTTTCTGGTGTTATTGAAACCAAAACATATTTATTGTCTCAGAACCAGTCATGCCGTATACTAGTGAAATTACCCGTGGACGTATCGTGGATATGCGGGAGGCTGGTCGCACTGTTACAGCAATTACAACGGCTGTGCTTAAAAATGGATAAAACCTTTTTACTGGATAAAAATATTCCAGAAAGGTGGGGAGACGGTCTACATACTCGTCAGAAAGTGGGCACTCCTCGTAAAACATCCGCAAATGATATTCGTTTACAAAATACAAACTACTCTTTTGTTATAATTGACTGATCATGTTTAGAAACTAGAGATAAATATTTATATGTATATGGTTTACTGAATATGACATATATTATAGCAACAAAAATTGGGTTATATTTTTGTCTATAATCCCTGTTGAATTCCTATGATCAGCAATGTGTTAGTGAAGGTATATTAACCAATTGTAGTTTGAATTATAGGAAAAACATGCTGCTTTATTTATTTATTATTTAGTTATGTTTACTTCTATGCAGCAACAAGCATTGATACCACTTTGAGAATACAGTTCTGTTTATTTTATGATATGAAGTATTGCTATGCATTTAATGAATACCATTCAAGCTTTAATTTGAAACTCTTCTCATACTGCACATTCTACATTTCGCTAATCTGGGCGCTCATCAAGTTTTCCCCTTAGCTTTTAACCCCTTCAAAGGCGTGTCCTGCATTAACCGATAAGATATGGGCTACCAATCACGATAAGAGTTCTGAATGACAAACTGAATGCACTCTATCTCTTTCTCATTTAGCCAATACGATCAAGAGCATAAACATATATTTGGTTTCTAGGCCATTGTGTAACCTTTGTTAGTGGTTATTGGTGCAACTATTTAGCAGAAGGAGTGGCTCACCCTTGCACCGTGGCCTAAAGCAATCAATGAAATGACCATGGCTTCGCAAGGCCACGTACAACGATAAATAATGTGATGTAGACGCGAAGTGCAGTGAGATTTTCTTTGGCGCTCTTTGTACAAGATATCCATGTGACTAGCGATAGTGAAAAACATAATAATACACGACTTCTCCAAGCTTCTGGATATTTCTTCGTAATGAACTTCCCTAACGGTCATTCTCAACTGATATCCTACCAGCAATAAAATGCACATGCCATAATGTTACTTTTGTAGGACAACATTCATTTTTACTTTCTTACTACGTAGGGGAAGTATTGTATTCCACCCAAAAATTTGATACCGAGATTTCAGCGGAAATATATGTTTTGAGACCCCCTGAATCCAAAAAAAACATTTTTGGAAACATGCCCGTGTGTGTATGTGTGTGTGTGTGTGTGTCTGTCTGAACAGCATAACTCAGAAACGAACAGTCGGATAAACACCAAACTTGGTATTTAGGTTCAGTATCTTCCAGAGATGCAACACGAAGGTTTTCAAGAAAATCCCCCCACCCCAGATTACCCTTTACATGGAACATTTTCCGAAAACTTATTTTTTCAAAAATGGCTCTAACGATTTTGATTAAAATATCATATGTTTAAGATATTTTCATGCCAAATAAAATGTATGTCTTGAATTTACTGGGAATGTCTCCAAAAGTATTCTTCATTGTGAACCACTTTTGCATAACTGGTAATCCATAAGAGATAGACAAGATTTTACTACACAAAAAATGTAGATCGCGTTAAAATACACAATTTATGTCATATACATTTGTTTTGTTGAGTGAACCATTTTCGAGATATTGCTTGTTATTTCCTTAAATTTTCCAATACTTATACTTTTTCTCAAATTCGTTGTTAATTTTTTTTATGTCCTTGACATTCAAAGAGAATGGAATGCGCCACATAACAACCAGCTCTTAAAATATTCGACTATCGCTTAAAACCTACCATATTCCCCTTGCATCTACATGAAAATTAACAATAAGATTGACATCTCGATATCTCGATTAACATGAAGTATATGGAGAATAAGCGTTTGTAAAAATAGTTTGTACAAGAGTAGAGAAAGTCATGTGAGTGTAACACATCAGATTTTTTATAGAAGCGACTGAATTATTCAAATAAATGTTCTAGAAATTCCTATGTTAGGTGTCGTTGAAAAACAAAAAATCAAATACAGGCAAGAAATTGTCAAATTTCTTACGAATTTTGCTAAGATAGACTCGACCGCGCCAGAGGTTTTCAAATATGAAGGTGTCATTAGCTGTGAAAGTTGAATAAAACATCTAAGGAATAAATACAACTGCAATACCTTAATAATAATAATAATAATAATAATAACATAATTAATTCATTAGCCACTGCTACCAGACATAAGTACAATAAATATTAACCATGTTTAGTCTCATATAGATTAATCACAGAACCAGTTTATGTACTGTTTATTCATAGATTATGTTTGAAAGTGGTAAAACGTGCCTTACGTTTACCTCTCTAACATTATCATAATGTGAAATTCTGCGATTTCCTTAACAGAGGTAATCCCCGATGGCACCTGCTCTAACATTTGCGGTGCATTATTTACTTCTCGAATCTTTCTCCAATACCAGGAAAACCCTAAGCCTTCTCTTGCATGGTATTATTTGAATAATCATTAGGAGCCTCCTATTTTTGCAGTTTCTCATACAATAACGGCAAAATCACAATCCTCACTGCCAACACAAGCATTTGCTATTCAATACAATGTTTATATAGTTCGTCTTATATTATGCTTTAGTTCACACGATGACGAGCTCATTCTCTTCGCTTTTCCGTATAAACACGAAGGAAATAAGCGAGAAATAACATGGCCTCGCTCATGTTATTTCTTCTATCTTCGATTCCTCCGCTCTCCCTCTCCGTTTCTATTACTCAATGTTTCTGCTGCAATTTACGAAATTGTAAATAACATTTTTGTACGCAATTAGTTATATGTAACAAAGAGTGTAAGAGCACTGTTACAAGACTCGATGAAAGATGTATAGCATGTTATAATATTTTGTTTATATATCCACGCCCAGAAAGTATGTTTACCGTTAGTCTCCGAAACGGTAAAGGATAAGACTGTTCTTAGCAATACATGCTGTATTGGGCGTGAAAGACCCGACATTTTACTCAGACGCCTCTTTATTAGGCTTGATGTTCTTTTATGTGCCGTAAATCTACGACACGGATTGCCGGTTTAATGCGCTTCCAAACGAAGCCATGCTAAGGATTTTTACGTTCGAAAACATCCATCGCCCTCCGCCGAGTTTGAACCCGTGACCTTGGGAACTAGTTACTAGAATAGTAACCACTACACCACGGAGGACGACACAAGAGTAGACGTCGCACTCATTTGGTAAGAGTTGTTTTATTAATGGTAATGTACCAGTTGTTACGTAATGCAGAGCAAGACTTCACCATAACTACAGCCAACGGGAGCGTTTACAACATTACTCTGTTTAGTAGTTTTGTATTTTACAATATTTATGTGATTATATTCAAGTGGGATTGAACAATGGTGGCCTTGTAAGCAAATGCAGAGCGCATCTAGATCCTTCTCATCTACGGAGAAGCCCGAAAGAATGCAAGAGAGGCAACGTTATCTCAATAGGTGCCACCCAGCCCACACCATGTATCCATAATTGGAAGAAACGTTTAAGTGAAATAGGCAGCTTACGTCCTACAAACCCCTCCTTGTGAATGAAGAGGACTTCACAGGCTATTCCCGGAAAATTCAAAATATACATTTCATTTGTCATTTAAATATCTTTAATGTATGATACTTTAATCAAGAAAGTTAGAGCAAATTTTAGAAAATCAACATTTTTGAAGAATGTTTTATGTAAAATGTGGTTGGATGAGGGGATTTTCTTGAAAATCCTCGTGTGGCATCTATGAAAGTTATTGAACTTCAATACTAAATTTGGTATTTATCTGACTTCTCATTTCGAGTTATGCTGTTTACAAAAACACGCATATACACACAGACAAACACACACGCACTCGCATGAGCCTTTTGGATTCAGGGGGCCTCAAAAATATTTTGGTGAATTCTCGACATCGAATATTTGGGTGTTACAAAATACTTGCCTTCCTTACTATAAGTAATTGGGAAAATATAAACAGAGATGTATGACCTCTAATGCATAGATTTCTGTGTGTGAATAGGCTCTCTAGAGATAATAGCAAGACTTATTCAAATAGTTAACAAACCCCTTTTCGTAGACCTTAAAGATAAAGTTCACCGAAAATTTCATTCTATTCCAGCTGAAAGGTTACAAAAGTCGTTTGACGATAGGCATCTATTCTCGCAGATTGTCGTCGCAGGAAAGGAGGCTATTTGTGGGACACAATTTCCAAAAATGAAATGCTCTCCAATGTTGCTTAAAATTGTACATTTTTGTCTTTAGTCTCATACTTATTAACTAGCACAATTCATTCTTACAACACAGTTCCAAAAATACGTAAATTTGCAAATGTAAAAATGCAATATATGCAAAACAGGTAGGATAAAAACATGCATATCCGATGCTGAAGTGTGTTGTTTCAAATTATTTTGTTTTGAATATGAGATAGTGGATGGATTCCAGCAACATCAATTGTGTTTTATATTCTTAAATAAAATAAATATATATACATACATAAAAATTCATTCCCTCTGTAGGAACTTTCCCAAATAACCACACACGGGACTATTCGTCATTTCTCTACAAAACTTCGCTCTGATTCTACTGCACCTCATTCAGTATAGCACATCGATTTTGGTTATTTCAGTCTATGTTTCACACTATACAGGGTGAATCACCTAAATTTTTGGAAATGGAAAGTGCTATTGATGCGCAGTTTTCATAGCATTGATTGGTAGTCAGGGGCTCGTACATTTAGCCTATAAACAGATTTTAATTATACTGAGAAAGTGTATTTTTTGAGCAAACATACAATTTTTAAATGGAACAATGCCTAGTTACATCAAAAGAATAAAGGTAGGGTAAATTAGAATGTCAGTGGCGTTTGTTGCAAGATTCCAGTGCAAGTGGTTTACGAGAAATCTTATTTTGAAACTTTTACGCACCGACACTTGTACAACCTGTGGTAGCACAAACTAAAGAAAAACAAAAAGGAATTACAATATTTCTGTCGATTCTTACAAGTAAATAGAACATAACCTTTCAAAGGTTGTGTTCAAAATAACCACCGGCAGCTTCAATACACGCTTCCAATCTGCTATGGAAAGGCTGCTGCATACGTTCTAGCATTTCAGCGGAAATTTCTGAGCAGGCAGCCGTAATACGTCGTTTCACATCGTCTGGTGTAGTTGGTACATCCTTGTAGACAATGTCTTTCAGCCTTCCCCACAGTAAAAAGTCTAAAGGGGTTAGATCAGGTGAACGGGCCGGCCGAGGTACAGGTCCTCTTCGTCCAATCCAATGATTTGGAAACAATCTGTTAAGGCAAGCTGTAGTACTTCGTGCACTATGGACTGGGCAACTATCATGTTGGTACCACAGGTTCCTCCTAGTCTGCAAAGGAACGTCTTTTAGCATCTGTGGCAGATGGTCTGTCAGGAGGCTGCGATACTTTGCGAGTTCATTGTTCCTTCTACATATGAACAAAGGACCTATGAGGTGATGGTCCACTATCCCACACCACACGTTTAAACTCCATGGACGCCGACGTTCCACCCGATGAAGCCAGCGGGATTGTCAACAGACCAATAGTGCATGTTTCTGCGATTTACCTGGCCATGATTAGTAAATATTGCCTCATCATAAACAAGATACATGATGAAATTGGAGTATCATGTCTTAATACCCATGTACAAAAGTTAACACGATTCTCAAAATCGTTTCCATGCAGCTCTTAATGAAGAGAGATGTGATAGGGATGGAACCTATGTCGATGGAGAAAGCGCAGTACACTTGCCTGACTTATACCACTTCCACGTGCGATTGTGCGGGAAGTAATTTGTGGATCTACTGCAACGGCAGCCAAAACATTAATTTCTGCCTCTTCTCCAGTCACTTGTTTGTTTCCGTTACGTTTTCTATGCGTTACAGTACCACTTTCACGTAATTGGTTGAAGAGGTTGATAAATAATTGCCGAGATGGTTGACGTCTATTGGAATACGTTTCCGCATCACGAACTGCTTTCTTCCTACACTCTCCATACACCATGAGCATGTCGGCTTTTTCTGCATTAGTAAACGTCATCTTCCACTCACGACTTGCTGCTTGAACTGTCCAACTAACTGACCAGAAAGTCGCAATGCAATCAATGAACAGAAAACCAATGCAAACAAACATAACAACATCGTACCTAACAACTAAGCGGTATGGGACAAACAATTGTCGGGGTGGAAAATTTTCAAAATAAGATTTCTCTTAAACCACTTGCACTAGAATCCTGCAACAAAGACCACTGACATTCTAATTTACCGTACCTTTATTCTCTTGATGTAACTAGGTATTGTTCCATTTAAAAATTGTATGTTTGCTCAAAAACACACATTCTCAGTATTATTAAAATCTCTTTATAGGCTAAATGTACGAGCTCCTGACTACGAATCAATGCTGTGAAAACTGCACATCAATAGCACTTTCCATTTCCGAGATATTTGCGGTGCAAGTTTTAGGTGAGTTATCCTGTATATCGGTTTGATATATGAATTCTGAATAATTAACGTAAGGTATTATAAAATCAGTTATTCCAATTTCTTCACGTACTGCTGCTTAGTTTTAATGCTATTTTATGTATTAAAGAATACGGTACTGTAATTCGAATACTTGATTCCGTGCATACATGAACGAAAATTGGAAATCCCTTTTTTTTTCTGTATCACTCTTTTGCGCCTCTGCCTCTTTATAAAGCTGGAATAAATATTTGTCCTCCGAGCGGCCTTTTACACATAAAGGTAGCCCCATTTCATTTTCCTTCTGTTTTTCTGGCGATGTTTCGCTGCTTCAGAGAGTGGATATAAAAAGTAAAGAACTGGTGTTTATAACTTACTCTGGCTTTCGTTGAGATCTTTCGTGGAAACTTTGTGCAGCAGTAAAGAACTGTTACACTTGCATGGTACTCTCTACACCCTCTTCTACAAACTACTTACAAAAGCGTACTCTTTTATGGATTCATATTAATCAAGGTCAACTTTTGCATGAATACTGTTATTACGTATTTCGTTACAGGTGCAAGGGGGTTAGGAGGCTGAAGCGATAGTCAAATGTTTAAAAATCAGGTAACTATACGATGGCTTTGAAAGTTCAGTTTTCGCGTGAGCACAAGAAACAAATGAATAATTACTTTAATACTTAAAAAAAGTATGACGTATTTGAAAATTCAAATCAATAGCGTTAAACTCGGAAATGATTACTGCTACAAAAACGTTTGAACACAAATTCTATGTTTTAAGGAGATATGTATTTTCCTATATTAAACTTTGTCTATCCCTTACACAAAAGGAATAGACAAAACCGGCTATATAAAAGTATACAAAGAGCATTCAGAGGATTACAAATACTATTCGCAGACTTCTTTAACATATGGTATTTTAACTCAAATTGTCAAGTCATTTTAAGAAAAACTATAAATATAAACATTTATAAGGATATAAACAAACATTTTGCTTGTTTTGGATGGGGAAATTCTCTTTAAAATTCTCTTACTGCATCCTTGGAAAATACTGAAATTAAATATGAAATATGGAATCCGTTTTTTCGATTCTTAGTCGTGTTGTTCTTTTTCTCTCTCCCCCTCCCCCATTCATACACACACACACATACACATGTACACATCTTATGTAAAAGTGCTTTCTTTTACTTCAGGAGGCCTCAATATAGGTATGTATTTCCGATGAGATCTGGATATAAGTTTTTGAATGGAATGCAATACATTCTCTCTCTACCTACTACAGGTAGGTTGTAGAGAAAAAAATATCGGATGTGATACAATCACATGACTTTCTCTACCCACTATCGTTCGTTAGTATATATAGAAACTAGTCTTATCAAAGCTCATTTTTATATCTACTTCAATGACAGTCAAATGTTTAAGAACTGGACGCTATACGCTGGCCTTTGAAACGGCAACTCTAGGCCGAGCCCGAGATATGTAATTATTGATAATTTGATTTTATTAATTTTTATTGATGTTAAATCATGCTATGTACATATCTTTTTCTTTTACTGCTTGTATAGTTTAAGAAGGGTGATTTAACGATATGTCTGAATTTAGGTTACTAATATTAGAGGAATTATAAATTGTTTAATGTAACTAATTTAAGCACTATATTAAAATACTGTCCACGAAGAGATGTTTTAGCTGCAGGAATAGTGTCCTCGAAGGCAGAAAGTCTAGTTTTACGATGTCTCTCTGGTCGGAGGGGCATTGTTCATACAGCGAGGACGTAGAGCTTTTGTTCCTTTATACGATAATTCGCCGTGACCAAGTGAGAGAGACAACAAGCTTAACGGTAAAATTAGGAAAAGCCGCGATTTATGTTAAACTTGGACCAATGAGATCCCTCTAAGTTTATATGAAATAGTGATACGCGTTGAGTGGCGCTAAAAATGGACCAATAGGAAATGAAGCAGCCCTAGAAGCCTGCGACTATAAATGGATCTGCTAGGAACAAATTCGTGGTCATTTGCTAAACTACAGACAGGGAGAGATGCTGCAGGATATTTGAGAGATATCGCGCCAAAAGTGAATTAAGACAGTTTTCGCAACACACATAAGAATCGCTACTCGTAAAGAGATCTAATAAGTATATAAACTTCGCGTCATATCAGCGCCGTGTTTCAACAGCAGTGGACAGTGTTTTAACGGCGACAATATCAGTGTTGTGTACCACCAGAAGTAGCTAAATAAAAGAAACAGCAGTGTCGTCTTTTCGTAACTAAAGTACGTCTATTTTCTCCTTTACCACACTCGAGATCTAAGTTTCCTTTACCAAGGAAAAGTCCATGCTCTCACATATTCTAGAAATTACTTCCGCTAGCCGAGGATAAAAAATGCAGAGAACCAGCATACTTCGAACCTCTGGAGTCAACGCGGAGGTTGCAAAAACGAAAGCCGCGAGCAACGGGCATTAAAAACTACAACATCCGACAGGAGGAGATACTGCCGCACCTTAAAATCCCATACTGATTCAGTGTAATCACAGGACTTCAAAAAAATGCTAAGTATTGAAAAATTCGAACCATTAATAAAGAATATCTCGGAAACTGCTGATGCGCCAAAAAGGTTATTTGAAATAAATTGTTATTTTTAAAGATATCTATATTTCTTGTGTAATATGTTTTTCTATCACTTAACGGTGACCAGTTATACAAGATTATACAAAATTCCTTGTGAATGAAGGGGACTTCAAAAGCTATTCCCAGAAAATTAAGGATATACATTTTATTTTTCATGTAAATATATTTAATATGTGGTATTTTAATCAAAATCTTTAGAGTAACGTTTCAGAAAATAAAAAAATTCGAAAATTTTCCATGCAAAGGATACTTTTGGGATAGCAAATTTTCTTGAAAATCTTCGTGTCGCATCTTTGGGAGGTACTGAACTTTAATACTAAGTTTGATGTTGATCCGACTTTTCGTTTTGAGTCATACTGGTCACAGATCGACACATGCGCGCCCGGCCCTTTTTCTAAAAATGATTTTTCGTGTGTTCAGGGGGCCTCAAAATATGTATTTCCGGTGAAAACCTGCTATCGAATTTTTGGGTGCAATGTAATTCCTTCTCTACCTACTATATACGTGGTAGAGAAACTAAAAAATGCGTGTTTTGTAAAAAATAAGTATTATTGTTTTAAAAATGCTCGACATGTTTACTCATTAAAAGTACGAGTATTACTCCTGAAGCCGGTTGTGTAAGGAGCATTTTACACTTAAGCGATTTCAATTTACTGTTTCCTCCTAAACCGCTCAGTATAATTAATTTATTATAAAGCTATTTTATATAACCTCAGAATGTGCAACCGCTGCTCTGAATATATTGTTTTATTTTTCACTACCAGGAAAAGGACATCAACGTCATCGTTTACCTTATGTCCTTCGGATTTATGTTCCGTTACGGCTCCTTAGAACTGATCTTTCATATCTTTAAGGTCAGCTCAAATGTATATTTACTCTTAGTTCAAAATCCAAAACACAACGCACAATTCTCTCGTTTTATAACAAGGCCGCGGATCACGCGAATGCGCATTCCCACACACTCTATTACACTGTGGGGTTTTCCGTTCTGCAACTCCCGCGTTACTTAGAAGTGTTATTAACATATATGTAATGACTACTAATCTTGTTATAAGTGTGGTTGAAAATGGTGTCCATCTGCGCGAAGACATTCTTGGCATCTCGGATGAAATTACCATTTACACGCATACGTTCTTCCTTCATAATGTCTGCATTTATATTGTCGGTAAGTTGTGTATGGTGTTGGGTTTGTTCCTATAAACTAATTTTTTAGAGTTTAGCGATCCCGTTGTTATAAATTTACTGACCAAACATCTCGCAGTGTGTCTACCCGGAACTGGATAACTAGGAAATTGTTGAAATTTTCTATACAGCTGTTTACACGATTCAGTTTTCACGTATGTATCGCACATAAAAATACGCTGTTCAAGCGTGAATTTGTTGGCAGGCGTTTCCCTGGACTAATAAGAGAATAACATTCCTAAGAAAATCACATACAACACACGTATTGTCGAAACACTCGACAGCACGAAGACAAAGCAAAGACTGTGACAACTCACCGCTGATAAACGTACCCTTGTTATGTCCTGCGTCGCCTCTTCACAGTGGCATAATACCGAGGTCACTGCGGTCTCGTCCGATACGCATATAAGGCGGTTGTGGCCTTGCCATAAAACGAAAGGCACTTATTTTAAGTGATGCATCCAGGTTTCCATTCTCTGTTTTTGGTATTTTGCTTATAAATGTCTTATTTAATCCATTCTGGTTACTCATTTAACTGTTCTTAGGAATTTCATCCCTTCCTTGGATAACTTTTTGATAGGGTAGGGATCTTACTTACTCATACAAAACTAGTCATAGCCATTAATTACTTTTTTAAAATGTAATCGAGTGTCCAACCTAGCTTTCTTCAAAGTCCTTTTATTGTTTTACATAATATTGTACTAAATTTCTGCGGATTTATTCTTTATCTAATAACTCAATGTTACACTGACAAACTAGAAATTTAATTTTTTCTTTCTCTACTACATACTTAAAGTAAGTAGAGAAAGTACCCTATTCCATCCAGAAATTCTATATCAAGATTTCACCAGTATATGTGTTTTGAAGTCTCCTGAACCCCAAAAAACCATTTTTATAAAAGGTCCATGTGTGTGCGTGTGTGTATGAACAGCACAATTCAAAAAGGAAAAATCCGGTAAATACCAAACTAAGTATTTAAGTATCTTCCGAGAATGCAACGCGAAAATTTTCAAGAAAATAACCCAACCCAAACTACCTTTTACATGGAAAATATTTATTTATTGTTAATTTTCTAAACAAATGGCTGTTAAATATTTTTATTAAAAATGCAATTTATTTAAAATACTTTCATGACAAATCAAATGTGTATTTTGAGTTTTTTGAAATAGCCTATAAAGTCGTGTTCATTCTGAATGGATTTTGTACAAGTGGTAAATTGTAAAATATAGATAAATCTTACTGTACGAAAACATGTATAGATTTATCATTAAAGGACACAATTTATGTCAAATTCTTGTGCGTTAACCATTTACGAAATATTCTTTGTTATTGGTTTGCTATTTTATGTGAAATAGTTTATTTCGCAATTTGATAGCAGTGGAGAAATAACATTGCAGCTAATAATCCTATACTGGCAATCAACATTTACAATCGTATTGTTAGAAAGGCATTTATAATAGTGACAACGTAACAAGAGGACTAAGTACTTTTATATATGTTGTTTAACCGGCGTTAAATAGGAATGTATTTACACCTCATTTCCCCAGTATAATTCCATGACTTACACCCTGGTAGAAGCTACCATCCTCTCAATATAGTCTCCAATATGTTGTATGTACCTCATCACATTTGTGGCAACCTCTCCAGATCTCCAATATTCTCTTTACTTTCTCTACTACACCCAAAAATTCGATACCGAGATTTCACCGGAAATACATGTTTTAAGACCCCCTAAATCCAAAAAAAGAATTTTTGGAAACATGTGTGTGTGTGTGCGTGCGCGTGTGTGTATATCTGTGAACAGCATAACTCAGAAACGAACAGTCGGATAAACACCAAACTTGGTATTTAGGTTCAGTATCTTCCAGGGATGCAACACGAAGGTTTTCAAGAAAATCCCTCCAACCCAGATTACCCTTTACATGGAATATTTTTCGAAAATTTTAATTTTTTCAAAAATGTCTAACGATTTTGAATAAAATATCATATGTTTAAGATATTTTTATGACAAATAAAATGTATATCTTGAATTTTCTGGGAATGCCTCCAAAAGTATTCTTTATTGTGAACGACTTTTGTGTAACTGGTAAACCATAAGAGATAGACAAAATTTTACTACACAAAAAATGAAGATCGCGTTAAAATACGCAATTTATGTCATTTACATTTTTGTTGTTGAGTGAACCATTTTCGAGTTATTGCTTGTTATTATTCCCTTAAATTTTTCAATACTTATTTTCTCAAATGGGAATTCGTTATTCATTTTTTTGTCTTGGATATGCAAAGAGTATTAATCTGTGGGAAAGGGAATGGTGCTGCACCTAGCAACCATCTATTAAGGGATATGTATGTGTTTAAAGGCTACTGTATTTCTATATTGCCCTTATAAATGTATATTCCTCTTTCATCTACAAGAAAATTAGCAATAAGATAGAGTCTGCAAATGTTTATCTCGATTAGCATGAAGTAGATGGAGAATAAGCGTTTGTAAAAATAGTTTGTACAAGAATAGAGAAAGTCATGTGAGTGTAACACATCAGATTTTTTGAAACATGTCTGTGTGTGTGTGTGTGTGTGTGTGTGTGTGTGTGTGTGTCTGTGAACAGCATAACTCAGAAACGAACAGTCGGATAATACCAAACTTGGTATTTAGGTTCAGTATCTTCCAGAGATGCGATACGAACTTTTCAAGAAAGTCCCCACACCCCAGATTACCCTTTACATGGAACATTTTTCGAAAATTTTAATTTTCTCAAAAATGGCTCTAAGGATTTTGATTAAAATATCATATGTTTAAGATATTTTCATGACAAACGAAATGCATAGCTCAATTTTTTGGGAATGTCTCCAAAAGTATTCTTCATTGTGAACGACTTTTGCATAACTGGTAAACCGTAAGAGAAAGACAAAATTTTACTGCACAAAAAATGTAGATCGCGTTAAAATACGCAATTTATGTCATACATTTTTTTTGTTAAATGAACCATTTTCGAGATATTGCTTGTTATTTCCTTAAATTTTCCAATACTTATACTTTTTCTCAAATTCGTTATTCTTTTTTTTTTGTCCTGGTAATTCAAAGAGAATGGAATACTCCATATAGCTACCAGCTCTTAAAATATTTGACTATCGCTTAAAGCCTACCAATTCCCCTTGCATCTACAAGAAAATTAGCAATAAGATTAACATCTCGATATCTCGATTAACATGAAGCATATGGAGAATAAGCGTTTGAAAAAATAGTTTATACAAGAGTAGAGAAAGTCATGTGAGTGTAACACATAATATTTTTTCACAATACGTCGTACCTATTGTTGACAACTACTTGCAGGTTTTCAAAATGGGTTAACTGAAGTTAGCAGGTTAAAAAAAATTAAATTCGGCCACTTTGAGAGGGTACAGCTTTTGGTATCATCTAAAACCACATCTCGTAATACCATATCATTCTCCCGTGAATCTCTTTGTTGATGATAGTCTTTTCCCACCCCTCCATGTACTTTTGCATGCTTTTAGTGCTATTTAATGCTTCCTAAACACTAACACGATCTCCTTTGAAACTCTGTAGTATTCATAACTCTTTCTCGAGAGAAAATCTACATTTGATGACCAGTTTGTCATGTACTAAGATTGCAAACCTTTGTGTTGTTCTTTCACCAGGGGTTACAACAGTACTAGCCACCAGTGTCTGTCATTGAAAAACATTATAATATTAATTGTGGGTAAAAATGAAGTTAAATAAAATATACTTCACCCGTAAGACTTTCATCTCCAGAAAGGCTAAAACCTGTAGCAATTACGACAATAAGGAAACTCAAAACCAAGAACTTCCAGCTATCGACCTACAGCTGTAAACTCTCAAATTATTCAACAGGTGCTGGCAAATTCCAACCCTCCCTTATCACTCCGAAATATATCTATACACAAGAGGCATACTGCAGCAACTATACCTGACAGGATGTGACCAAAATAATACAACTGCGAGTTTTCATTAATTCAGATCTAGTGACTTGAGTAGCCCAGATATATAGTTGTATAAATCATTTTAAATATTAAATGCTTACGTATTAATTTATCTACATAGCTACGAGCTCGTATTCATTTCTGAATACATCAATCAGCCTGAAATCTAATTAGATTTAGGCCGATTATGTTGTAAGGCGTTTAGTTTGGTATTCTCCTGTGGCCAAGCGAGTTTAACGATCTAAGCAATCTTAGCTTATTGTTGACTCACGTCACCACAAACTGCAAAAGGAGGAAATTAACTAGCCACAGAGTCCCTTCGGAAGTTTGCCAATGCGGCAATTTATCATCTAAACTTGCTCTAGAGTTTCCAATCAAATGACCCTTTCCAGTGCTTGAAGAAACTAAAACTGCACTAGAGCGAGGGGCAGAGTACTGGCATAACAGCAAATATTTTCACGTTTGTAAAGAAAGGTGTGTCTTACAGAGCGTTAGAGAAGTTATTTCGCGGCAGAGTAACCTGAAGAGGGAGTGGTGTTGTCATAATAATTATGTTCACATTCGTTAACGAAAGAGAGGGAACTCAACCGCACTCAGGAGACCTGAATGCATATACCCGACACGAAAGTCGACAATTGCAAGGATTACTTCGCCACTAAATAGTTCATCTGGAAAACGCACAAATTTTGTAAGAGATGCTCCAAGTGTTTTAAATACAAATTCTACCCATTTAGTTTAATACTTCCTGTGAAATCGAATGCACGCAGTTATTTTTCCCTTAACATCATTTCTCGCTTTACATTATGTGAAAATTTCCATCAAGACTTACTATGTGAAACCAGTAGACCTTCCCTTTTTCTCATTGAATTATGAAATTACTTTCTCACGCAATTTATTTGCATGAAGGTATGTACTACATAGGTACGTATACCACTATCGTGATTCGGATATCAAATTAAGACATTTCTCTTCCACATTTTTGGTAGTTTTTGTGTAAGACTAATTCAAGATAAAATGTCGTACTCCGTGGTGTGGTGGTTATCATGCTAGCCTCTAGTTCCCAAGATCGCGGCTTGCTTCGGAAGGAAAGTAAAGCCGGTGGTCGCCTGTCGTAGATTTACAGCAAGTGAAAGAACCTCAAACCCGATAAAGAGGCCTCTGAGCAAAATTACCGGTGTTTCACGCCCTGTATAGAATGGGACGCTAAGAACCGTAGCATTTAAAGAGTATCCATAAATAAAATGCAATTTAATTTAATTTTTACTTTCTCTACTACGTATAGTAAGTAGGGGAAGTATTGTATTCCAGCCAAAAATTCGATACCGAGATTTCACATGTTTTGAAACCCGCTGAATCCAAAAAAAAGCATTCTTGGAAACATGTCCGTGTGTGTGTCTGTTTGTGTGAACAGCATAACTCCGAAACAACAGTCGGATAAACACCAAACTTGGTATTTAGGTTCAGTATCTTCCAGAGATGCGACACGAAGGTTTTCAAGAAAATCCCCCCAGAGTACCCTTTACATGGAACATTTTTCGAAAATATTAATTTTCTCAAAAATGGCTATAACGATTTTGATTAAAATATCATATGTTTAAGATATTTTCATGACAAATTAAATGTATATCTCGAATTTTCTGGGAATGTCTCCAAAAGTATTCTTCATTGTGAACGACATTTGCATAACTGGTAAACCATAAGAGATAGACAAACTTTTACTACACACAAAATGTAGATCGCGTTAAAATACACAATTTATGTCATATACATTTGTTTTGTTCAGTGAACCATTTTCGAGATATTGCTTGTTATTCCTTTAATTTTTCCAATGCTTATACTTTCAAATGGGAATTCGTTATTCTTTTTTTTATGTCATGGACATGCAAAGAGAATGGAATACGGCACATAGCAACCAGCGCTTAAAATATTTGACTATCGCTTAAAGCCTACCAATTCCCCTTGCATCTACAAGAAAATTAGCAGTAAGATTAACGTCTGTAACACATCAGATTTTTTCAACATAAAATACACGGTTTTCAACAGTAAACGTAAAAGACGCAATATAGACTGTGTTTACTGATTCCCTCGGATTGCGACATTGCCATTTCACTCATAAAACAACTGCACACCTAATACGTCATCCGCCCAACTGTCATACTTTATCCGACTCATTACAGGAAAACTGTTTGCAAAAATCATTTAATTAATGCCATAGGATTAAGAAAGAACTCAGAGAGGCGCATAGCAGAGATTTACGTAAGAGAATGAAATATGTGCTGCTATCTACCTAGAACCTGCTATGTAGACTTCCACTCCACAAGCAAGCAGGTAAAGGGATTTGTCGACAAGTATTGAGTAATTGTGTAATTGTATTTATTTGTTTAGTTTAGTTAGTGGCCGCTAAGCTTTGTAATCGCACATAAAAATTCGCCCAAAAAAGACAAGCCCTTGTAATTATACTTTAATAATGAGGAATATTCCATACATTTTTATTGCTGACCACAGTAATTTCTAGAAGATAAACTATGATGATTCTAATCACAACTGAATTATTCATTCAACGTTTTACGTAATTGGTTCTTTGGCCATTACATTATATTTAAATACTTCAACACAAAAACTGTAAATTCGTAACATACAATTTCCAAAACTGTGGTAACATGTAGGAATTCATTATGCCGTGGCCAGGGAATGCCAATTTGAATCCACGACCTTTGAAGTTCCTTAAAGCGTGAGGTACACCGAATTCAATTTGTTTCCAAATAACACTCGTTGCAACATTGCACATTTCAAGCCCTTCAAGCAAACGGGAAGTCATAAAAATAGCAAAATCTGAAATGTTTACTAAAAATACACTATTGCAAAATGTATTCTAAATCTAATATTACAAGTCATTGTGTAAAACCTCAATCACAACATAAGCAAACTAAGCATCTGACAGTTACGTAATTTCTCGTTAGCACTCTAAACAATGGTTGAGTATTTTACTAGCTGGCTTACGTGACGTTCTACGTGTGGTTTTTTAAAACTCGAATAACTAACTCACTAATTTAATTTACCACCACTAGAGCTCTTTATGAAATTCTTGCACAGTGATCTGTAAGATTTCTTATAATAAAATATCCCCTTTAGCCCTTATAATTGTAACCTCGTACACAACAATGGTATTTATAAAAACAAACGATAAATCTTCTGATTGTGTAAAGATTATGATACATAGGCGGTTGTATTTCTGATTTCCTAACCTTCCACCCAGTAGCCATTCAAGTTCTGGAAATTACATAACCATGGTGGTGAAACAACAATCAGAATATTCGAATAATCCTTTAAACAATAATAGTATATGAAATTTAAGGATGCTGTATGTTAATTTTGGCCCACTAGTTATTCACTTCATCTAAAACTACTTTTTGCCCCTCATTCTCAACGAAAATTCAAAGCCTTCTTTTATTGGAAAGGTAGAATCAGATGACTGAAAAATTCAATGCCATAGCCGGGATTTGAACCACGGATCTCCCGGTCTCCGTCCGGTTGCTCTAACCACTGAGCTACCATGGCAACATGCCGACACGCCATTAAATTCTCCAGCTGATTCGCATTTTTCCCGGTAAACCACAAGGAGATCTCAAATTGTATTGAGATGTCATACCCCAATGGCGACTTACATTCTTTGTAAGTACTTTAAGTCCCGGGCTTTATAGTTGCAACCACTATTAGGTCAATTAATTTCTTTTATTACTTCAACGTCTTTGTACTCTAATATAAGCGTTTTAAGTCATGTTTAGTATATTAGTAATTTCGGAGTCTAAATTACAAACTGTTTTATAGCCCATATCCGTCGGCAGGTACAAAAGTTTTCAATGAGGAAAGAGTTTTTACAATCATTTGAGTGGCTTCCGAGATCACACACACAATTTGATAGTGTGATTACACATACAAATCTTTTCTTTATAATATTGTGACTTCATTCAGTTTTCACTGTAACTTCACTTTTCCTTTCTTTCCGTGCAGCGATATAGTGAATCACGCACGCGCTTCCATCACTGGAGTGTCAAGCACAGGACTCAACTTCTTGTTCGTAGAACAGACTTAGTAACCGGCACTTTACGTCGCATACAACTCCCTAACTCACAGACCGACACTCCTGAGCACGCTCACCGAAATATAGTCGCTGCAGCTTCGTGTGTGTTCGCGGAGAGAAGACGGGAGAAACTTCCAGAAATATCTAGTGGGGTCTCGAAGGCGTTACTGGTATTTAAGTCGGGAAGAGCGCCCCGCCTCTTACCCTCTTCAATTAATTACTGGCGAGCTCTGGAGGATACGTTGCCATCCACGCGTTAACCTGGTCGATAGTAACACAGTCACAATATTAGTATAATTTAATGTTTAAAACGAGCAATGCGGTTACAGGAATTAAGAGAGAAGGAAAAAAGAACGCCAGACAGTTTAAGACACTGTGTTTCGAGATACAATTAATTTAGAATTAGAGCAAGCTACACCATGGTTATTTCAGAAAATGGAAAAATTATCCAATCCTTTTACACATACAGACTTCATTAGAGAGTTATGCCGCATTTATTTAATACATCACGCCTAAAGAAAGAAACATTCTCCACACTTTATTTAGAAATTCATTAATCAATACGTAACCTGCATATAACGTATATAATTAAATTCAATGCTCAAACTTCTAGATATGATCAAAGAAGCCAAAAATGTTTTTGTTAAGTTAGAGTTTATCTGAAACCAATTATTAGACACACCGTGAAGAAGAAAAGAGTAAGTCCAAGTTGCACGTACCTTATGGCACTTATGCTTCAATGTCATTTAAAGGGTTATTCATTTACAAAAACTGCTCAAAAATCGGGGCCAGCTGTTTGAATAAGAACTCTGCAACGACATGCCACTGTTTGTCGCACATGTTACAAGACCCCAGGCGTGTGCTCCAGGGCCAGAAGCTGCAAGCATCCAAGCGATCACTTCTCAACGAACAATAACATGCCGCATGCTGCCACAGCACAAACATATTATTGTGAATCCATGGCGCGTTTACTGATTAATGTAAATCTGATATATTTGACCTCACTGAATGCTTTGATAAGCAACAGAACATTTCTGTGTCTTATAGTTATAAAGTTATGGACCTATTTGGCGTTTACATTCTTATTTCTTTAACAAATTTAAATCATTTTATTTGAATTTTAGCTGATGTTATTAAACATTAAATATAAACGAAACCACTTATCTTGGGAATTAAATATTACTAACAAGGTTAACATGGTTCCCATAATGCAGCAACGACTTCCAAGCGGCATCTCCTACTCTGCTATAGACCTGACCTTACCCATTTAGAATTATTTCCCCCACCCATCTTTAAGGAAAAGCGTGTTGTTGCCAAACCCGTCTGTGGTTCATCCGTTTTCTAGAAATCAATGAAAGATCGAAGATAAGAGTCCATAAACGTTTTCAGTGCACTTATCGAGATCAACTCTGGTTTAAAGGATGACACTTATATCCCTTCCAATCCGTGTATTATTCTCAGATCACATATACAAACATCCCTAAGAAAATCTTCGGCGCATTTTATATCGTTTTCTGGGGTCTTTTTAGGCGTGTCCTTCACCTTACCCAACACAAAATGTGGTTGCTTGATAACACAGCAATAAGGAAGAAAAGAGGGGAGGTTGATGTCTTTTGATGCAGTAATTTGTATCACAAATTACTTAAATGTAAATAATGATTGTAATATGAATATGAATTTTTATGTGACATTGATTTGAGATGTTTATTGATTGTAATTATTGTTGAGAAGTAAGTTTATACGGCCTTACTGAAACTGTCAATAATAGCGCGCAATAATGCAGCGAGGGGGGGTGAGCTGTTTATCATTATTGGAAACGAGGAAGTTGCGTAATGTTGGCGCGTTTTTCCGTTTAGAATCTTCTGGAATATTTCCCTAGAGCATATGTGTTCATAATTTTCATTGGATATAAAAATAGACGCTAATGTTGGCGCGTTTTATTAGCCAATTGCAGTTCAGTTATAATCTTTAGGCATATCGGTGTGTATGAGTATAAAAGCAGTAGGTTAGAGGTAAAGTCAGTTCAGTTCATCAAAAATCTTTGTACACTACACGTCGTCTTCAGTCAGTCAGTTCGTCGAAAGTATTAGTACGGCACACATCGGATATAGATTCACAAGTTACGCGTAGCAGAATTATGGAAATTCTAAAGTATTGTAAAGTTAATTATACAAAAGATTGAAGTACGTGGATTAAAAGAATTATCAGTAAGAAGTTGTTATAACAGTTTCAGTTTGGCGAGTAATTAGATCAATGTGTAAAAGTGAGAGTGAACGTGTTCGACAATAAAATTATAAAACAAATTTCTTCATCAGTGTTCTTTTTGGATGAAAGATTCCTTTCCGTTTACACACCCTGATCAAGAGATATGTTCGACCGAGAAATAATAGCTAGCCGGAGAACAGTAAACCAAAATTAATTAAGGTAACAATAGCGTTCTTTCAAACGAACACTAACACTGCTGCAAATTGCTAACACCAGATGGAGCTACAAACCGAACAAATGAATGACGTCACAAGATGGCTTCCACGCGTGAAGTAAACATAAATACACAAACATTTGTAAGTAATACCGTTACAAATTGGCTCCCATACGTGGGGCAGTTAAAATTATGTAACCAAACAAAACAAAAGCAGAACAATATAAGATCTTCAAGTTCTAATAATTTACGTAAAAACATATTACGTAAGCACTAAACTACTTCAAATTGGCGCCCAACGTGGGGCAAAGTGACCAGGAAAGGGGCAGAGTGACCAGGAAAGTAGCAGAATTAACCAGGAAAGTAGCAGAATTAACCAGGATGTGGAACGAATGGAGCAGTGAACTGATCTACAAGACGCAGATTTCAGAAACAACTACAAGAACGACAGACTACGCGGATGATTGGACATCGTAATTCCAAGATTACAAGGCAACAGGGGAATTCAACTACAAAAACATCGAAAAGATGCAGATTCCAGAAGCAACTAGAGGAACGACAAACGACGCGGATGAGTGGACACAAAAACATCGAGACGACGCAGATTCATGATTAATACAACGCAGAAGCGACATATAACTTAGGAGAGAGGGGCAGGAAGCTGGACATCAAAGTAACAGCAACAGACAGCATCACAAAGGTCAGAGTATAGTAATTTTTTTTTTAGAAAACAAAATTGTAAAATTTAATTGTACCTTAGGAGCGGTAGGATAAAGAAAACAATGGCTACTAATAATATTGAAGAAACAATTATGGAAGGGGATAATGTAACAGTTAGCTGTAATCCAATACAGGTTACAGAAAATAGCTCAAATAATGTAGGATTTGAGGGAGGAAATGTTAGTAAACAAAGTCAGAACAGAATAGCAGGAAATATTCATTTTGATGCTAGTATGATGAAGGAAATGATGGAAATGATGAAAAATATTAGTGAGAAAATAGAAAAGAAAATAGATCAAATCATTGAAGATATGGAAAATAGGAATAGGAAAATAATGGAAGATATTGGTAGGAGTAATGAGAAATTAGAGCAAAAAGTAGATCAAAGCAGGGAAGAAATTGAAAAGAAATCTATGGAGCTAGATAGTAGTATGCCAAAAGTGAGTGATGAAAAGGAAATAATAGCAAGTGAGATAGGAGAAGTTTCAAAGAAAATGTCAGATATGAGCAGGGAAATAGATAACCAAAAAGGTGAGGTTAATACTAAAAGTGAACATGTTGATGTAGAATGTACAGAATTAGGTAGTAGAATGAGTAACATTTCAAGTGAGATAAGAGAGATGAAAGAGGTTATGAATGTAGATGTGAATCAGGCGCAAGTTAATTTCAGAGGGGAGATATCTGAAATTCAGAAAGAATCAGTAATCCAAAGAAATAAATTGTACGAAGAAGTTAAAGTTTTGCCTATAAATAATCAAAAGCTAATTTCTGAAGTTAACAAGTACCAAGATGTTCAAATTGAAAACTCCAATCCAGTACAGTTTATTACAGATTTGTCAGAGTACTTTCAAATTAAAGAGATAGCAGAAGAATTGAGAATGACAGTTGTTAAAAGATGTGTTGTTCAGGAAACTTTAGATTGTTTTCAAATCATATCTTGGGGTGAAATTGCATTGGAATCCTTTAAGAGGTTATTCATGAACAAATTTTTGAAGGTTAGGATACGGCTACGAGTAATGTTTATCCACAGACAATTTGATCCAGGAGGGTAAATAGCAATGAGATGTAAAGTAAATGCTGGATAGTTAAAGATGACTTGCAGAGAAATGTATTGGAACGTAAGAGGGTTAAATAAATATGTACGTCATGTGAAAGGAGAAATAAAATTTTGGACATAATTAAATTTTTTTAAAAGGAAAATAACATTTTTTTTGTAACTATAACAGTATTTGAAATTAAGAATGTAAAAATGGAAACTTAATATGATATTAAAGTAAAAGTACGTAAATACAATTCCAAGAGTATTGTTAAAATAAAGTACAATACAACAAAAATGAGGTTAAAATAATAAAAAAAAATATTTATGTAGCAAACAGAACATGTTAAACAGTACTTAGATTTAAGAGATGTAAATATATTTATGTAAAGGGTGAATATTTTTTGGTAAATATGTTTAATAATTACAAAAAATTCTTGAATTGATAAATTTTTGTTAACAATATAAGAAAGTAAACCATTTTTGTAACAGTAATTAAATACTTCAGGGTACAGTATTTGCTATAAAAAAAAAATTTTTTGTAATGTCAGATTAATGTCTAAACACATTAAACAAGAGCCAGTAAGTAGTGGCGAGATAAAAAAAAACATATGTCGTGTGTTAAATACGTGTGAAGTGTTAAGTGAAAGTGATAGCGTGTGTTCCAAGATTTAGGAGACTAAAAACCCAATTATAAAATTTCCAAACAAGTTGTAAATATTCATAATTATGTTTCTAGTGGGGCATATGATGCAGTAATTTGTATCACAAATTACTTAAATGTAAATAATGATTGTAATATGAATATGCATTTTTATGTGACATTGATTTGAGATGTTTATTGATTGTAATTATTGTTGAGAAGTAAGTTTATACGGCCTTACTGAAACTGTCAATAATAGCGCGCAATAATGCAGCGAGGGGGGGTGAGCTGTTTATCATTATTGGAAACGAGGAAGTTGCGTAATGTTGGCGCGTTTTTCCGTTTAGAATCTTCTGGAATATTTCCCTAGAGCATATGTGTTCATAATTTTCATTGGATATAAAAATAGACGCTAATGTTGGCGCGTTTTATTAGCCAATTGCAGTTCAGTTATAATCTTTAGGCATATCGGTGTGTATGAGTATAAAAGCAGTAGGTTGGAGGTAAAGTCAGTTCAGTTCATCAAAAATCTGTGTACACTACACGTCGTCTTCAGTCAGTCAGTTCGTCGAAAGTATTAGTACGGCACACATCGGATATAGATTCACAAGTTACGCTTAGCAGAATTATGAAAATTCTAAAGTATTGTAAAGTTAATTATACAAAAGATTGAAGTACGTGGATTAAAAGAATTATCAGTAAGAAGTTGTTATAACAGTTTCAGTTTGGCGAGTATCTAGATCAATGTGTAAAAATGAGAGTGAACGTGTTCGACAATAAAATTATAAAACAAATTTCTTCATCAGTGTTCTTTTTGGATGAAAGATTCCTTTCCGTTTACACACCCTGATCAAGAGATATGTTCGACCGAGAAATAATAGCTAGCCGGAGAACAGTAAACCAAAATTAATTAAGATAACAATAGCGTTCTTTCAAACGAACACTAACACTGCTGCAAATTGCTAACACCAGATGGAGCTACAAACCGAACAAATGAATGACGTCACAAGATGGCTTCCACGCGTGAAGTAAACATAAATACACAAACATTTGTAAGTAATACCGTTACAAATTGGCTCCCATACGTGGGGCAGTTAAAATTATGTAACCAAACAAAACAAAAGCAGCACAATATAAGATCTTCAAGTTCTAATAATTTACGTAAAAACATATTACGTAAGCACTAAACTACTTCACTTTGCTATTTCTGCTGTTATTGAAACCAAAACATGTATATTGTCTCAGAATCAGTCATGCCGTATACTAGCGAAATTACTCGTGGACATATCGTGGGTATGCAAGAGGCTGGTCGCACTGTTACAGTAATTGCAACGGCAGTGCATAGAATTGTTTTATAGTAAATTGCTAGATAAAATCGTTCCAGGAAAGTGAGGAAGACGGTCTACATACTCGTGAGAAAGTGGGTACTCCCCGTAAAACATTTGCAGATGATACTTGTTTACTAAATGCAAATTATTCTTTTGTTATAATTAACTAAACATATTTAGAAACTAGAGATAAATATGTATATGTGTATGGTTTACCGAACATACATACATATTATAGCAATAAAATTGGGTTATATTTTTGTCTATAATCCTGTTGAATTCCTATGATCAGCAACGTGTTAGTAAAGGTATATTAACCAATTGTAATTTGAATTATAGGGATAACATGCTGCTTTATTTATTTATTTATTATTTAGTTATGTTTGCCTCTATGCAGCAACAAGCATTGATACCACTGTGATAATACAGTTCTGTTTATTTTTTGTTATAAAGTGCTGCTTTGCTATGTATTTAATGAATACCATTCAAGCTTTAATTTGCACCCCCTGAAATTCTTCTCACACTACACTTACTATATTTCGTTAACCTGGGCGCTCATCAAGTTTTCCCCTTAGTTTTAACCCTTTCAAAGGCGTATCCTGCACTAGCCGATTAGGTATGGGCTAACAATCACGATAAGAGGTCTATATGCCAAATAGAATGCACTCACTCTACATCTTTCTCTTTTAGCCAATACAATCGAGAGCGTAAACATATATTTTGTTTCTACGCCATTTTGTAACCTTTGTTGTGGTTATTGGGCAACTATTTAGCAGAAGGAGTGACGCACCCTTGCACCGTGGACTAAAGCAAGCAATGAAATGACCATGGCTTGGCAAGGCCACGTACAACGATAAAATAATGTGACATAGACGCGAGGTGCACTAGATTTTCTTTGGCACTCTTTGTACAACCGTCCACAGAATATAAAACATATATAAAACATAATTAACTTACTCGGTAATAAAATATGCTAAACCATGAATTTCTTGCAATAAGACACTTAACATTCCTCACAAACTTCCGAATGTTTACAGACAGGGTTTGTATACACTCCTGCGAGGCCCTATAATATTGTTAAGGGAAGAAAGCCTTAAGCTTGTTTGTCGAATCTGCCATGCTCTCAAAGGTTTGGTAGTCGAAAGTGGAACAGAATTCCTGGTTGTGGTGAGACTCAAATTTACTTGCCTTTACGCATCATCTACTCCCTTTAATGGCTACCCGGTGAATGGCATTCATTCATTAAAGTTTTAATAGCGAGGTTTCATAATTGCTGAGATCAGCAATTACACGGAAAGCACGATTTCACAATGGGATGATTAATAAGGATGCATCGTCAGATCGGAGTCCCTCGGGTGAAGTTTTGTGCCGTAATTTGCGTAAATTAAAAGGGAATAATACTACATTGTTCGGTGCATTAATAGACGAACTCCGTTGTTTCCTTTTGTGGGGGCGGGATAAGCATACAGTGGCATGCAAACTCTTTTAGGTATTTTTAAACATAATGGGATATATTATATAAGGATGAAAGTGAAATCAACCTTTTGTCTCTTTTCCTTCGGTTTTATTCCGAAATACTTAACCTTTCTATAGACTATTGAGGTGAGTGGAGCGCGAGTATATCCCCCTTCATTTTTAAAGGATATATATCTACTAATACATCCATGCCCAATGTACTATTAAAATCTGACGTGTTACACTCACATGACTTTCTTTACTCTTGTATAAACTATTTTTACAAACGCCTATTCTCCATATGCTTCATGTTAATCGAGATGTTAATCTTATTGCTAATTTTCTTGTAGATGCAAGGGGAATTGGTAGGATTTGAAACGGCAACTCTAGGCCGGGCCCGAGAACAGTAATTCTAGATAATTTATTAATTAACTTTTATTGATGTTAAATCGTACTATGTAAATATCTTTTTCTCAATACTGCTTGTATATTTTAAGAAGGGTGATTTAACATTATGTATCTATCTAGGTTACTAATATTAGTAGAGTTATAAATGGTTTAATGTAAATAATTTAAGCGCTATGTTAAAATACTGTCCACGGTGGAATGTTTTAGCTACAGGAATAGTGCTTTCGAAGGCAGAAAACCTAGTTTTATTACCTCTCTCCGGTCGCCGTGCTATTATTCCTACAGCGAGGGTGTAGAGCCTTTGTCCCATTATTTGATAATTCGCCGTGACCAAGTGAGTGAGACAGACAACCTTAACGGTAAATGTAGGAAAAGCCACGATTTATATTAAACTTGGACCAATGAAATCCCTGAAAGTTTATTTGAAATAGTTAGACGCGTCGAGTCGCGCTAAAAATGGACCAATAGGAAAGGAAGCAGCCTCAGAAGCCTGAGACTATAAATGAATCTGTTTGGAAAAATTTCGGGACAGTTTTGGTAATGTGTGGTCAGGGAGAGATGCTGCAGGATGCGTGAGATATCGCGCCAAGAAGGGAATCAAGTCAAATTTGTCATGTCAGCTTAGTATTGCATTTTATTCGACAGTTTATGTCATGTGTGGTCAGGGAGAGATGCTGCAGGATGTGTGAGATATCGCGCCAAAAAGGGAATCAAGTTAAATTCGTCATGTCAGCTTAGTATTGCATTTTACTCGAGAGTTTTCGTAATGTGTGGTCAGGGAGATATTTCGTGCCATATCCACGCCATAGTTTAACAGCAGTGGACAGTATTTTACAGCGGCCATACCAGTTTTGTATACTACGAGTGTTAATTAAATAAAAAGAAACGGCAGTGTCATCTTTTCATAAACAAAGCAAGTCTATGTCTTCCTATATCACCACCCGAGATCTACGTTTTCCTTTACCGAGGATAAGTCCATGCTCCCATAGAATTTAAGAACAATTACTGAGGCTAGCCGAGGATAAATTGAAGAACCAACCCACTGAGAACTTCTGGAAGCAACGGGAGAAGCATCCAGGTAAGCCTAACAGCAACGGATGAGGAGGTGATCGCCGCAAACTGGCGCCATAACGTGGAGCTCGAAAGGAAGAACGACACAAACGGAGGACTAGGAAACAACGAACAGACGAAGAATCTTCAGAGGAAAGGGGCACAGCAGAACAAAATTACAACGCGAACTTCTAATCTACCTACGTGGGACAACAAAACAGCTGAGAACATCGCTTCTAGAACTTCACCAGGATTCGAACCCGGAACGCATCAGTTAACATTGAAAAAAAATACAGGTTAGAACTTTTATTCAAAAACAAACAAAAAGGCATGCAGAGTAGTGACTCAGTTTTGTGAACACATGTTATTGAGAGGGGGTAAAGTCATTACTAGGGAGGTAGAACTTGCTAACGGAACCATGAGTAGGTCAAGGGAAGATTTGAAAGAATTGAATGGGGAGGCTATTGTCAGCATAACAACAGATGGAGAAAATATGGGCGCAGCAGAAGTAGAAGTTAGGCTAGAAAGGCAATCACCGAATAAGCAGGTCATTGACGCAGGTCAAAACCAGCTGCTAATATTGCTTCAACAGTTGAGCGCAATAATAGATGAACGGGGTAAGATCTTCAATGAACATAGTAAAAAGTTAGAAAGCATAATAGATGAACGGGGTAAGATCTTAAGTGAATATAGTAAGAACGTAGAAAGAATCGGAAGTCAACTAGATAAGAATTTAGAAGGGGAATCAAATGGGCATAATAAGGACGTAGAAAGAATCGTAAGTAAGCAGAGTAAGGGCTTAGAAAGAATCGTAAGTGGACAAGATAAGAATGTAGAAGGTGAATCAAATGAGCATAATAAGGACTTAGAAAGAGTCGTAAGTAAGCAGAGTAATGACTTAGAAAGAATCGTAAGTGAACCAGATAAGAATCTAGAAGGGAAATCAAATGAGCATAATAAGGACTTAGAAAGAATCGCAAATGAGCAGAGTAAAGACTTAGAAAGAATCGTAAGTGAACAAGATAAGAATGTAGAAGGGCAGAGTAAAGACTTAGAAAGAATCGTAAGTGAACAAGATAAGAATGTAGAAGGGAAATCAAATGAGCATAATATGGACTTAGAAAGAATCGTAAGGGAACAAGATAAGAATGTAGAAGGGAAATCAAACGAGCAGAGTAAGGACTTAGAAAGAATCGTAAATGAGCAGAGTAAGGACTTAGAAAGAAAATTGAGTGAACAGAAAAAGGATTTCGAAGGGAAATTAAGTAAGCAGAATAAGGACTTAGAAAGAAACTTAAGTGAACAAGATAAGAATGTAGAGGGGAAATTAGTTGAGCTGATGAAGGGGAAGCTAATAGAAACACTTGAAGGGAAATTACTACAGATACTAGAAACTAAAGAGCCGAAAACACTAACGGGAGAAGAGACGTTAAAGAAAGCTTTTGAAAGAATGTTAAAAAGGGCGCAGAAAAGAAAGCAGGAATTTAAAACAAGGAAGCGAAAGAAAGGGTTGATCGAACTTGGAGAATTAGTATGGGTATAAAAAAAAAATCCAGCATTCAAATTAAAAAAAAAAAAAAAAAAAAGAAAATAAAGACATAATATCATTGATCCTGACTCTACAGTGCCTGGAAAGGAGAGCTTTCACATGTGAATTAATGAATTATCGTAAGCAGTTGTGCAGAACATTTTTTTTTTGCATTACTAAAGAGACTTGAGTATTAAATGCTCATTAGTGATAGTGAAGAAGAACAAGAAACACCTTTGCCATTAATATGTTTCAGTTTCTTTCTGCTTGAATAAGTTTGTCTTAAGGTTGAAACAGCTTTTATTGTCAGAATATTTATTATATTTTTTTTTGATATTTAGCAATATTTGTAAATTATTAATTGGTTGGTATGCTAGCAATATGCTGACAGTTTTCTTTAAACATATAAATTAGTTTTATTAATTATAAAAAAAAGGTATCATAGAATGGAAAATTTATTTAAAGGTCCATACAGGGTGATTTACATTTGAGTTACAAGAAATAAAGAATTCCAAGATCGTAGGGAGATACCATAAACAGTTGCTCAAACCGTACAAATGTTTAGAGAATGAGAAGGGTGAAGAATGTAATGAAAATAGTCAGGTTAGTTTACTCGAAATGAGGTAGCAACCCTATGAACAAATAGTAAAGGTAATACACCCGATAAATAAGGAGGTAAAGAAATAAATAAATGCATAATAATTATGTATCAATATGTATGTAAATAGATTTAATTTTAGAACTTGATTTAGGTATTAGCGTATTTCTCTCCACCACAAGTTATTCGTGTGCGCGAAATGTATTGTGTAAGAATGTCTCTCGGAAACCTGTTTTTAAATGGTGAGAGGGGATCAACCATAACAAATGTGGAGTGAATGACCCAAATATAAACACCACTGGTGTGGCAGAACCCTTGTGAAGGAACCGGTATAGCGAAGGGTCTATGTCAACAAAACAAACGAACAAAGGCCATAATCAGAGGAATTATTCTGGAAAAGAAAATTGTATCAAGTGCTCAAAAAATTTATTCTTTTCCAGAACAGGGCAATTTGAAACGGCAACTCTAGGCCGGGCCCGAGAACAGTAATTCTAGATAATTTATTAATTAACTTTTATTGATGTTAAATCGTACTATGTAAATATCTTTTTCTCAATACTGCTTGTATATTTTAAGAAGGGTGATTTAACATTATGTATCTATCTAGGTTACTAATATTAGTAGAGTTATAAATGGTTTAATGTAAATAATTTAAGCGCTATGTTAAAATACTGTCCACGGTGGAATGTTTTAGCTACAGGAATAGTGCTTTCGAAGGCAGAAAACCTAGTTTTATTACCTCTCTCCGGTCGCCGTGCTATTATTCCTACAGCGAGGGTGTAGAGCCTTTGTCCCATTATTTGATAATTCGCCGTGACCAAGTGAGTGAGACAGACAACCTTAACGGTAAATGTAGGAAAAGCCACGATTTATATTAAACTTGGACCAATGAAATCCCTGAAAGTTTATTTGAAATAGTTAGACGCGTCGAGTCGCGCTAAAAATGGACCAATAGGAAAGGAAGCAGCCTCAGAAGCCTGAGACTATAAATGAATCTGTTTGGAAAAATTTCGGGACAGTTTTGGTAATGTGTGGTCAGGGAGAGATGCTGCAGGATGCGTGAGATATCGCGCCAAGAAGGGAATCAAGTCAAATTTGTCATGTCAGCTTAGTATTGCATTTTATTCGACAGTTTATGTCATGTGTGGTCAGGGAGAGATGCTGCAGGATGTGTGAGATATCGCGCCAAAAAGGGAATCAAGTTAAATTCGTCATGTCAGCTTAGTATTGCATTTTACTCGAGAGTTTTCGTAATGTGTGGTCAGGGAGATATTTCGTGCCATATCCACGCCATAGTTTAACAGCAGTGGACAGTATTTTACAGCGGCCATACCAGTTTTGTATACTACGAGTGTTAATTAAATAAAAAGAAACGGCAGTGTCATCTTTTCATAAACAAAGCAAGTCTATGTCTTCCTATATCACCACCCGAGATCTACGTTTTCCTTTACCGAGGATAAGTCCATGCTCCCATAGAATTTAAGAACAATTACTGAGGCTAGCCGAGGATAAATTGAAGAACCAACCCACTGAGAACTTCTGGAAGCAACGGGAGAAGCATCCAGGTAAGCCTAACAGCAACGGATGAGGAGGTGATCGCCGCAGCTTTAAGCGATAGTCAAATATTTTAAGAGCTGGTTACTATGTGGAGTATTCCGTTCTCTTTTTTATGTCCAGGATAATAAAAATGAATAACGAATTCCCATTTGAGAAAAAGTATTGGATTATTTACGGGAATAACAAGCAAATTCTCGAAAACGGTTCACTCAACAACAAAAAATGTATATGGTATAAATTCTATATTTGAACGCAATCTACATTTGTGTGTAGTAAAACTTTGTCTATCTCTTATGGTTTACCAGTTATGCAAAATTCGTTCACAATGAAGAATACTTTTGGAGACATTCCCAGAAAATTCGAGATATACATTTAATTTCTCATGAAAATATCTTAAACATATGATATTTTAATCAAAATCGTTAGAGCCATTTATGAGAAAATTAAATTTTCCAAAAATGTTTCATATAAAGGATATTCTGGGGGTGGGGGGATTTTCTTGAGAACCTTCGTGTCGCATCTCTGGAAGATACTGAACCTAAATACCATTTGGTGTTTGTCCGACTGATCGTTTCTGAGTTATGCTGTTCACAGACACACACACAGGACATTTTCCAAAAATGCTATTTTTTTTATTCAGTGTGTCTCAAAACATATATTTCCGGTGAAATCTCGGTATCGAATATTTGAGGAATACAATACTTCCCCTACTTACTATATGTAGTAGAGAAAGTAAAAATATTGTAGAAGCCTAATATTTAATTCTCTTAAAATATATACTATGTAACTGAAATTCAACATAAAACATAATTACAGATCTGTAATATTTATCAAACTGTTAATATAATTATATTGGGAAATTAAACTTTTAGGTGCTTTATATCGATTGTAGTACTTTGGCCACTTGGCTTTGTGATGATGCTCTTTCTACCGGGAAGCGAATGAAGACAGTCGGAATCTACAACTTGTCAGAGCTGCATCGCTCTTTATTTGCCCTTTGCAATTTGTATCTTCGCTCACCCCCATGTGAAGCCGTTTAAGATCGTATATGCTCCTCTCACCGCCTGAATAAATGTTTAGACCCTTAACTGCGAATTGCAGGGTAGCGGCATTCAATATTCACACTTCTTTTTTCTTTGTGTTTTAAGCTAGAGCATAATACATAATATAATGCACTAGGTGGTGTTAGTATGCATGCGGCAAGTATTGAACTTGCTTGTTAATGGCTGCTACCTTCACTTGTTTATAAAGGTTCATGTGTAGATTTTTATACACGCTTCGTTTGGTCTGATAGCCGAGTAAGTAGAGCATCTGCTTGTTATGTGGGGGTTTGATTACTGGATACGCTAGGCATGCCCAGGCTCTGATGTGTGAATGTGAGTGTGCTTGTATGTGTGTGTGTGTGTGTGTGTGTGTGTTGTCGGTTATTTAAAGAATATTTCGTATTCCCGCTGGGCAGACACTGAGCACATCTGCCAAGTCTAAAATTTTGACAAATTAACCTACAATCAGCCCAACAGATGGCACAAAGTTAACAAGATTAAAAAAGATACCATTTCTGGAGTTTATCGTGAATTATAAGCCTTTACATCGGTTATTATATTGCTGCAGTTTGTTAAGGTTTCAATTTTGATAAATATTCCGTACTAGTTTACTTAGAACATTATCTGAATTACGCATTATCATTTAAAGACACTGTGACATCATTTTGCTGTTATATAATCTCGAGATTTATGCACATAATTTTAATACATAATTGAATTTCACGGAAGCTACTAAATGCTGCAGAAAAATTTTGTCAATGTTTGCATTTGCACGTGAGCTTCAAATTCAACCTGTAATTTGGGTTTACAACACGCAGAATACTGTAGTTGTTTGGTTTTATACCTACATATTTTGATTCCTGGTCTTTCCCCTCCTGCCCAAGAGATCCTGTTGAATTTTCTTACCTAAATCCTTTCAAGACTACTCTGGGATGTCGAATATTTGTGGTTTGACATTGGCTGGTCAAATCTCTTAGACATCCGGTATATTCCTTTCAAACTGTAGGAGTGGAGGGAACTATTCATGCCAAAGTCTGAGTTTCGTAACATTGAGATCAGTTGTTATAATAACAGAAGATACTTGCATGAAAGGAAACGCGTTGTAGAATAGCAGAGATAACGTCAAGGAACAGTGTAACGCAGCAGATATTGGAGATGTTTATATACTTGGAAGAGTTCAAGAACGCTTCACAGCTCCCCGCAACGAATGGAAGGGGTTAAATCTGTTCTCTCGGAATCCGCGCTCTAAACCAATCGTATCCCTCCAGTGTCTGCCTGAAGCACGCACTCCATTAACTGCTGCGGAATTAACAACAGCTATGGTGGCTTGTTTTACAGCACAATAAATGTATCTGCAATTCCCTGCAGAGATTACAGACATCACAATATGTAAACAAGCTTGCCAATTTGCGCACTTTATGATTATTAGTTTATTGATCACAGTTGAAATGCTGTGAGGAAGTCAATTGTTTATACCAGCATCCATTTGTCTGAATGGACAAATCTACATATTTATACAGTTAGTAACTGTACTTTTTAGCACACAAACCTCTCGAGTGAACTTAAAAGGGAATGTATGCTTTATTTACATAATAATAATGTTCCCTCCCGTGTTCCCTCACACTTATAGAATAATTCATCTATCATCTGTTTAACTTTTGCCGAAACTCGGCATCTATTCATTTTGTAGACCCTTTGAACTACGTCTTTTATGATCACTGTTCAGAACTGCATAAGTGATACCACTACATTGTGGGTATAAAAAGCAGTACAATGGTGAGAAGTGAGTTTTCTGTGTCACTGGGAAGGTTGTTTGGCTTTTATCGTAATGAATTTGTTGAAACTCCATGAAAAATTTGTGATCAGTAGTTCCCATAATTTTTGTCATTAGGTAACATTTGGAAAAGTAAGCTTTAAGAATTTTTGTATAATACGTAGTATTTTAATTAGTTTCACTATATACAGAGTTTTGTGTTTCATGATAGTGAAATAGTCGCCCTGTTAAAGGAAGTAACTCCCTTTTGGAGTCTATAGAAGCAGGGCGATTTTCTAAAAACATTCATTGCTCGATAATGATTAGAATAAAGAAATAGATTATCCATCATGGATTACTTTTGCAGGGAGTGCAACGGCGAGCTGTTTGTTCACTAAGGATTATGTCATTACACTAAAAGTGTACTACTAAATGCAGGATTTATTAAGCTTCATAATATTTTATGGTGATATAACTAATATAGCACAATGTAGAATATGATACTGCTTTTAGCTAGTAAATTATAACAATACAATTATTTAATGCATAAACAAAATTAAATTTTCCTTAAGAAAAATAAACATACATAAATTCACATATAATTTAATATTAAAAGAAACAAATTTAAGCAAGAATAAAACCAATTTTAATTTATATACTAAAATAAATTAACAGATCATATAAAATTTTACCTTTACCAACTCAACACAAAAAATAAATTAAAATAAAACAGTGAATCAATTTCAAAATGAATAAAAACTATGACAAAATAATTTAATATAATTTTGAAAATGCCTTTCCTCAAGGAAAAAACGAATTGGCCAATTCGATCGACTTAAAGAATCTTTTAAATCATTGGTTTAACTGTAATATTATACTCCTATAATAATAGATTCCATTTAGTACTTCATACAACACATTATGTATTAAACGTGTATCAATATTAACCTAGCGTAAAACAGTACATTTAATTTTACACGTTTATGAATCTGGTAAAACAAATATTGCTACTTTGTAAATGACCTTTTCTGCCATTGCACAAAGACTAGCGAATACAATAGATGAAACAATAGTTTTCTTGCCAATGTATTCTAATGTACCGACATTTAGAAATAACTATCAAATTTGTCAACAATGTTTTATATCATCTTGTATTTCGCCAGGAAACCAATGAAATAGTTCAAACACTGTGCATATTTAATGATAGTCCTAGTGTCACTTGTTCAAAATTTATGAATTGCAGATAAAACAAGCTTTTATTAATTTTTAAACATTAGTGCAAAGTGTTGCTTCATTAATAGCTCTGAAAATAGCTATCAATTCACAATATCAGAAAATTGTCTCCAGTAATTGGAAGAATTACAAGACACTGACTGAAAATTCCTGTCCAATAATTTCTCAAAGTTTTATGAATATTAAACCTAACTCTTTGACCAACTACAATATTATACAATAACGTTTTAAATTTAAAATTAATCATGCGACTTATCTTATTTACAACCGGGCGGGAGGGCTCAGGCGACATCTGTGGCCGTCATTCAGGAGGTCCCGCATTCGATCCCCGAAGACCGCCCACCGCGAATGCTGGGGTGGTTTATTCTCTAACATGAGTTCCTTTCCGTCATTTCCCTTTCATTCTGCTTCATTTTCATTTTTCACGTGTGCTTCTAAGTCTCGTAGTGTATATTACCGGACAGATGGGGCGGATGCATGCTTACTGGAAAGAATATTCTCCTTGGAAACAGAAGGTTGCTCGACTGGTGAGTCGTTCATCGCCCTCTCCGGCGGCTCCAACAGTGGGACGGGTCTGGAAACATTAGACACTTCCGCGCGTCTCTGCGACTTATCTGCCTATAGCTGTAGCATCCTGTATGGTTCCTTCACTTCATCCCTTCCTCCTGGGGGAGTACGCACAATAAACCTGTGTAGATCGCGGTGCACGAGGTGTCTCCCATACCTATCTTATTTACATGTTTCCCTCTTATTACTTTTACTACGTATAGTAAGTAGGGGAAGTATTCTATTCCACCCAAAAATTCGATACCAAGATTTCACCGGAAATATATGTTCTGAATCCAAAAAAAGTATTTTTGGAAACATGTCCGTGTGTGTGTGTGTGTGTGTGTGTGTGTGTGTGTGTGTGTCTGTCTGTGAATAGCATAACTCAGAAACGAACAGTCGGATAAACACCAAACTTGGTATTTAGGTTCAGTATCTTCCAGAGATGCGACACGAAGGTTTTCAGGAAAATCCCCCCACCCCAGATTACCCTTTACGTAGAACATTTTAATTTTCTCAAAAATGGCTAACGATTTTGATTAAAATATCATATTTACGATACTTTAATGACAAATATAATGTATATCTTGAATTTTCTGGGAATATCTCCAAAACTATTCCTCATTGTGAACGACTTTTGCATAACTGGTAAAGCACAAGATATCGACAAAATTTTGCTACACCATAAATGCAGATCGTGTTAAATACACAATTTATGTCATATACATTTCTTTTGTTGAGTGAACCATTTTCAAGATATTGCTTGTTATTCCCTTAAATTTTCCAATACTTATACTTTTTCTCAAATTCGGTATTATTTTTTTTCTTGTCCTAGTAACGCAAAGAGAATGAAATACTCCACATAGCAACCAGCTCTTAAAATGTTTGACTATCGCTTAAAGCCTACCAATTCCCCTTGCATATACAAGAAAATTAGCAATAACATTAACATCTCGATATCTCGATTAACAGAAAGCATATGGAGAATAAGCGTTTGTAAAAATAGTTTGTACAAGAAAAGAAAGTCATGTGAGTGTAACACATCAGATTTTTAGGAAAAGGTCCGTGTGTGTGTCTGTAAACAGCATAACTCAAAAACGAAAAGTTGAATAAATACCAAACTTGGTATTTAGGTTCAGTATCCTTCAAAGATGGAACACGAAGGTTTTCAAGAAAATCACCCCATCCCAGACTACCCTTTACATGCAACATTTTTCGAATATTTCGATTTTCTCAAAAATGATTCTAACGAGTTTGATTAAAATATCATATGTTTAAAATACTTTCATGGCAAATGAAATCTATATTTTGAATTTCCAGAGAATGTCACCAAAACGTCGTCTTCATTCTGAATGAATTTTGTATATCTGGTAAACCGTAAGAGATAGACGAAATATTACTACACAAAAAATGTAAATTTCGTTAAAACACACAATTTATGTCATATACACTTTTTGTGGAAAGAACTATTTTCGAGATATTTCTCGTTATTTTTTTAATTTTCCAATTTATTTTTTCTCATATGTGAATTCGTTATTCATAGCAACCAGCTCTTAAAAGACTTGACTACCGCTTAAAGCCTACCATATTCCTCTTGCATCTATAAGAAAATTAGCAGTACGATAGTTTCTGCAAATTTTTATATCTATTAACATAAAATAGGTGGACAATAAGCGCTTTTGAAAGTAGTTGTACACGAGTAGAAAAAGTCATGTGAGTAACACATAAGGTTTCTCCCCCTTTTTGCCGATCTTCTGGTTGTTTTGCTGTTTGTACCTTTCACACACATATTTACATATAACTATGCCCGAGGCGGGACTCCACGCGAAGAAACACCAAAGCAAAACCCTCTGACAATCATGAACACGAGAACCGGCTTACATTTAGCGCTGATGAATAAAGATAGAGAGCCTATTAGCTCTCTGTGGGTATAGGGCCGGAAAACCGCAGTTTTATATCCCTCTCATTGGTTTGCGCAAAGTTTGGCCAAATTATGACTGTATGAGGGCTTAGACATGACTCAACCGATATTCTTAGCACAAGGGTAGCGAAAATGCCTTTCTCTCTCGAGTCATCAAATATGCAACAAGCACTACACCACTCAGCAGCACATGGAAAACAAATGAATAGACGTCTAGAAAAGGAGTTGCGCCTGCGAGTCACAGTGCCTCGCGACTCGCGCTTTCGCCATCACTGTCCTGGCACATCTCATCGCTAATTCTAAACGCCGAGAAAGTTTGAATCTTATGCAATATCTCCAGCAGTTGGAAAGTGGCTTAAATGCAGAAACTTGCATATGTATACTCATGTTTTTAGAACTGATGCGTTTGCAGCAATTACCATCACAGAAGGACATGTAAATATTTTAAAACAGGAACTGTAAATGCATAGTACTTACTCGGGATGTTGTCTTAACAATTGCCAAATGAGACAGTATTTTTAACACTTAAATGATTTCAGTCAAATTATATAATAAGTAAATTCAATAACAGCCCGCCTTGAAGAAATATGTGTATGTATAATCGGCGCAACGGTTCTAGACACGTGAAAATCTTAATGAGAGCTATGATGCCAGTTACTTACCAGATCAGGTGGTGACCGGTCGACTGCATGCTGCAGGAGTGCGTGGGACAGTCATCGTCAAATATCCACACCGGTTATGCACCGCGTTGCGCTGATAAACTTAGTTATATACAGTATATTAAAATCCACGCTGTAAAAAGCGCTTAATATAAAAAACGCTGTCAATCATTGCCTCCAATTCTTCCACATCTAACAACCCTTCCTCTTCTGCGGAATCACTCACATTATTGCCGTCATCACTGCTGTCACTACTTTCTGCACCATTATCTTGGATAAGAATTATTTCTATTTGATTTTCTGCAATTCCGTATTTTTCGGAATAATGATTCTTAATTTATTCAGCATGTCGCCATACATTTTCCCATTCTGGCCTTCCAATTTCAGCAAATTGCTGGCGTTATAACTGCTCCACATATTTTAATTTAAAAGTGATATTTCTGCATGCCACCCATTTTTTGATATCAGCCCAGATTAATTCGATTGGGTTTAGATCTGGGCGATACGATAACATTCTAAGTACATTATGGCGATGATGTATTACTATCTGGTCAAATATGTATGACTTCTGAAGCTGTTTGTTGGCTTTAATTAAGTTATATAGCTTTGTTTTACTCATGCTTTCATCTAAAGCTTTATTATGTCCAAGTAACCAAGCTCTCATTTCTTCTTTCAAGGAAGTTGAGGTAGGTGGTTTGTGAATTTGAGTGTTGACGCATTGTGAAGCATTGTCGATGACCAGAACAGACCCAGCAGGCATATTAGATATCAACATGGCGTTGATTCACTTCATGTAATTTTCTGTATTCATTTCTTGATGAAAATCTCCTGTTGTTTGTTGCGACTTGTAAAAGAAGGGCATTTGGAACGAAGCCGATCTTTCCAACAGCATGAACGATAATAAGTATTTGCCCTTTGGCAACAGGTGCCTGCAAACCTAATTTGCTATCGTCACTCCAACTTTTAGATGCTGTATGACTGCTGTGTATGTATGACTCATCTTCATACATTATAGTATTTTTCTGAAATTTGTAGTACCACCTTGAAAATTGATGCTGATATAAGTACACATTGATATAAGTACATATAAAATTAGTCATTTGGAAAGGTAGAATCAGACTGAAAAATTAAATGCCATAGCCGGGATTTGAACCACAGATCTTAGGCTTTCCGTGCCGTTGCTCTAACCGACTAAGCTATCATGGCAACATTTACTTTTTATTTTTATTTCTATTTTTTTATTTTATTATTATTTCATTTTATTTATTCATTCATTTATTTATTTGTTTATTTTGCTTTTCTGTTAGAACTCTTCTATTTGATTTCGGTTTCTTCCACTTGAACCCTAAATCTTTAATAATTTTTCTGAGATTTGTAGCACCACCTTGAAAGTTTCTGCTGTGTTTCAGCTGGATGAGCAATCTGCTTATTGTTAGCACAGTTTTTTCTTCCACATAGGAATTGTGAATCGTGCGACGAATGACGCATTCGAAATCGTCTATTTCTGTAATACATTTAGGGACCTTATGTTTCTTCCCAGGCGTGTCAAATGGCATTCTTTCATCCATATGTTTTTTTCTTATCTTTGAGAACTCTGGAAACGGAACTCGGTGAAACACCAGTTGCTTTGACTACTCTTTCTTTCACTCTCTTAAGGCTTTTGTGGAACTCGGACGAACATATATTTTCTTTCTTCATCTCTGCTTCTTGCTTCATGAAGTCGAGGACATTTGCAATTATTTCCCTACTTTGACTGTGTAACAACTTAGCACCTTTGAAAACGTAGGAGCCATGGTTATAAATATAAAAAATATAAAGTAAGTACTATTTAGATACTACTCTCTTTAAAATTACAACCAGATGCAGACACTTTCTATGCAGACTGTATGTGTTACGCACTGTGAGTAAGCAAAGGTGTTATATCGCTTTCGTTGATTAAGCTGAACATAAACCATTCCTAGGCTCGGCAGCTGGGCTGGCAATCAAGGTCACGATTCCAGAAGTTTTGCGCGAGTTATAATAATTTGTAAAATGTATGTAACAGTCACTGCATATGCTTATATTATTGTATCCATGTGTAATTATGTTATGTGAATATATTACGTAATTTAATAATGTAGAAGCTGTGAGAATAATAAATTAAACGTTGCTAACAATGAGGTAACAATGAGGCAATATTGAGTTTTGGAATTTAAATGTTATTTGTGATTCTTGGAAGTATTAATGTAATTTTAGTGACAGTTTATATAAAATAGCCAATCAACAACCAGAAAAAGCTTTAGTTAAATGCCGGTATTCTATTGGAGTATAAATAGCCAACCAGAGACTTGAAATACAGAAATTTACAAGTTTAGACGGTTGAAGTCTAGTCAGTTGCCTGCGGATTGTCAGTGATTACAACCGGATGCAAGATGCGTCCTTGAGAGATTTAATATGTATTCGTGTGAAACGAAAAATAAGTTTACGTGTTAAAAAAGTGCAAGTATTAAATAAAAGTATCTCGCAGCTCTCGCTATCAGTGAAGTGCTATTTAATTTGTGTCAAGGATTAATAAAAAGGAGTGAATTAAAACTAAAAATCTGCGTAAGCCTACATTCTTGTCGCATCACGCCCTGCCAAGACTTCCATGTCTCTAACAATAATACTGACGCAGCCGAGGCAAACATAAATATTTAATACTTAAAGAAACAGTTTAATTACAAAGTAACAATTTTTTTAAACTGCCGGAAGGCTGCCGGAAACCGGGTACTATATGTGCGATTGCAACGAATTTCAAGTTCGGCTCCCCAACAGGTGAAATATAATACAACTCTTTTAATACAGCATCTACAAACTGACTTTTCATACGTAGCAGCAAACAACGTAAAGAACAATATGACCTACTTCAAATTGACGCCCAAAGCGTGGTGCAAACTCCTACAACAAATACTACTAACAAATTGGCTTCCATACGTGGGGCAGGAACCAACTACTTCACAAATTATCAAACATTAAAAATAAAATAGTTGATACCTTACTAGCGTGAAAAATATATTTAAATAAAATGTCAAACAACATAATGTGCCCTACAAAATATTCCTATTAACAATTAAATTACCTGCTATCATACTATTCATCACTGATATTTAATTTATATATAGGCAGTACTGCGCTGTGTGAAATTAATGGCTTTCTGGTGTTTTAGACTAGAAAGCAATTGCATCAACCTTAATCGAGCATGCTGATTACATATATGAAGTACTTTGTTTCTTTTACATCATTATTGTACAATTATTACAGAAAGTTTATTTTAAACGTGGGTGTATCATTGCTAGTGTTACTAATGACTGGTAGTAGAGAAAAAATATTGTACCTTGTTAATTATCCATAAATGTGTTGGTGTTTTGTACAAGTCATTTATCCTGCAGTCTGGACTATATCGCATTGAAGATGTAACGCTAACAAAACTCAGCTTAAGAGGTAGGTAAAACCATTCACAATGCAGACGTAGACTTAAAGCAAGACGTTGACACTGGTTTCGGGATCCATAAATTGCATGTGGAAACCTTCCGAGTGAACTTCAAGTTTCAAATGGACTAACCATTGCATAACCAATATATTCAATATGAAAATTCATCAAGTCTTTATAATAGATAGGACATAAAGAGTGTTGTACTAAACAAAACTACAGATCAGCGTCATTTAAAATGGCGTAGCATGGCCAAAGGGAAGAGCAGCATGACTGTACAATAGATGGCATAAAATCTTGCATTGGGATAGTATGTAGTTCAGAAGCTAGCTGGTAATGCACGAAAAAGAAATTCTGGATTCTTCCTATACAAACAAAAGGTTTGGAGTTAGTAAACTATGGCGAACGTTTAAGTTACGTTGCGTTACTATATCTAAACGCTTCCACGAAATAACATTGTGCAAAGTCTTGCGTTTATTCTGCGGCTGCGGTTACTGTTCATTGTTGATGGGGCCTTATTCAGGCAACCAAAAAATAAAGATGTCTGATGCTGCATATCAAGGTGGCTAATTATTTTAACTTGAGTTTCTAAATATATAACCAGAGAAACTACCAGACAAGCTATTGAAAAAAAACTTAATATTTTGATTTATTACTACTGGAACTTTCGTTATATTATTATTATTATTATTATTATTATTATTATTATTATTATTATTATTATTATTATTATTATTATTATTATTATTATTATTATTATTATTATTATGATTATTATTATTAAAGCTACATTATTAAAGCTATCAGAATATTAACGTTGCTTTACAGTTTTGGTCTGTTAATGTTTGTTTTATTATCATTAAAGTACCTTTTGAAAATTTATCGCTAGTAGTACATTTATGAGAATTTTCTGGCTTGGTACTTATGATTTGAAAGTTAAATTTGGTTTAAGTTAATGTTCCATTAATTCTTTCCAGCTTAAAATGTTTGAAGTTATGATTCTGTTATTAGTTTGATAAGAACTGTTTCCATTTCTGTGTTTTTTCTAAATCTTTAGTGGTCCCTAATTATATTTTGTTATTTTGTGAAAAGCGATGGTTAATGAGCTACAAATTTGGTGAATAAAGCCAGTGAAAGTTATTACTTAATTATATTTACATATATAATTAATTCATAAAGAAACAATATTTATCCAATGAATTTAAAATTTCTTTGAGATACTTCCTGGAACTTTCTCCATTCCTGTGTTAGCTTCGGAGTTTTGGTTTTCGTCTTAGGACTCCTATCCCCTACGGCATTTGTTAGGGCTCCCCTTTTCGTCTGGCCGGGGTTACCTGCTTAAAACAAGTCTTCGTAAGCGCTTCTTGGCTTCGGTGGCCTTCTCATGCTTTTATGTTTTGGGCGAGGCCAGCGGAACCATTTCAAGTATTATGAACCATTATCACATACTTAATGTCATTATTTTAAACCGTAAATAGATAATTTCAATAAGTCACTTGGTGTATCTGAACACACAAAAACAAAGCTCACCTGACACCTTGATTATTGTTTTCCAAAGCATAATTTTAGGTGCATTTTTAAACGTTACGGTTGTATACATGTCAGTTTATGCCCTTAGTTCTGTAGTCTCTTTTTTGTACAATGTGCTGGAATAACCCGCTGAAAAGTGGCGAGGGCTGCTAGTCAGCTATGTGTGCCATAGGTACGTTTTATATTGCCATTTATTTAATATAAATCAGAGTGGTGAAACTTTGGGTCGTGGCACTGAAGAATCCAGTTCCATATCTTCGAGCGAAACCATAACAAAATCCCAAGCAGACTGGAACCAGAGACCTCCCGAATGCGATCTAGACGCAGCTCACCTGAACAATTAGGGCAGGAGGGCAACGACGCATTCCCCTATCATGTACAGAAAATACCCGCTTATTCCGCCTAGTTCTTTAAATTTATTTGTCTCCAATAAAGATTCAATTACAAATAAACACATACAACACAAGTTCTAGCGCAACAAAAGCTGGGCTCTCCCATACCTTAACCTCCTATAGAGTCACTATAATGTATTTAATATTTTAAAAAGGCCTGAGGGATGTGTGGAGTCACAAGGACTCAACATTTTTTATGACGAAGGTATTTGGTTATTGTAGTTATAATTTGCATGAGAAATCTATCACCTGAATTATAGTTATGGTTATCCGACTCCGCCGATAAACAGCGTGCTTCCAAGTGCATGGGGAAATTGTTAGAGGGCACGCGTCCAAGCGAAGACTGTAGAAAAGGATACACAAGGCAAAAACAACTATCATTTCGGACAGGAAGCTCTACTATTAATAATACATATACTTTAAAGTCATTAATACACAAAAGATGATTAGTCGGAAAATAAACTTACATTGCTGTGTTACATTTGGGAAAGGCATATGATAATTGATCTATATATTTATGGAAGTACATGCATAAATTGTGTATCAGACTAAGAATTTTTAATTCAGTGAACTTATACCAAGGTAACAGTACAAAAGTATAGATGGTTAACACAAATGAGTTCAGTTAATAAAGAGTTGCGACAAGGATGCGGACCATCACTAACATTAATCAAATTTTACTTACCTAAAACATTGTAAAACTACCAAGAAGTATAAGAACATGGACACTCCAGTGCATGATAAGCACGTTTAGGATTTTTAGGTGCGCACCTTTTTTCTTAGGGTAAGTTAAAGCTGTGCGAAAAGATATCACAGTGTGAAATTTTGTTTCTAGTTGCGAAAAGAGGCATTTTTCGCACCTTTTTCCCTTTTTGGGGACCTTTACCCCTTTTTGGCACCTTTATCCTATTTTCCCCCAACCATGCCCATAATCCCCTTTTTCCTTTTAAGTTTAATTCCAATTTATTCTTTAACCTTCAATTAACGTCTCCTCAGCTTTCTGTATGCGTGCGCGGGAAATGAAAACACACCCTCAACAATGGAAAATATTTGTGTGTTCGTCGAAAATCTCATTCTCTCGCTTTACCGCTATAAAGTAGCCCGCAATAATGCAATTGACAATGAGTGATTCTATCCCACCAGAATCAGTAGCCTGCTGTTCGTGAATGTCAGTTTGTTACTGTGAGAGACATCTGTTTGCATGGAGGCGAAGCCTGGACACGCTGAGACGGCAGTAACTTCACCCGCGCAGTTTCGAGAATTATTAAGACTGGATTCTGCTTGAAACTACTAGAAATCGCTGAGACTGAAGTTCCAGCATGAATGAGAACATTCTGGTAATTGTCGCGGTGTTATAAGAGAATGTGGACAGCGAATGGGCGCAAGAGTGAGTTGTGTGACAGTCGCATTGTGTTAGCAAGTGAACTAGTGTTAGCTCTCCAAACGAGTGTACTAGTACTAGATTTAACCATGCCAAAGGTGTCTAGTGCTCGATGTATTGTTCTGGCTGAGGAATTCAATCAAGATTTGATATACACTGATGGAACTGTTATGCGATGTACTATTTGTGATTCAGGAATTTTGTTAGATGAAAAACACCAGCGAGATCGCATCAAACAACAAATTTCCAGATCTAAGCATTAAATGAACAAGACCCTTCAAGCAAACAAACCACGGCAACCTCTATTACGAAATGCGTTTCAACAGAGTTCTTCAAAAAGCCAAAATTTGAAGGAATTAAACATTGATTTGTGTGCAGCAGGAATTCCACTCAATAAGTTGAAACATCCAGCCTTCAAGGGATTTCTTAAAAAAATACACAAAGATGTCAATACCCGATGAGAGTACTTTAAGAAAAAAACTACATGGAGCCTGTTTACCAAGAAACCATAGAAATAATCAAGAAGAAAGTGTCTGATTGCGAAGTGGGAATCTTGTGGATGAAACGATAGACACAATGCAACGATATGTTTTGGACATTTTAGTTTTTCCCTTAGCAGGGGAGAAAGTTAAGCCCAGTCGTCTTCCGTGGACTAGTGGTACCGTGCTAGCCTCTAGTTCCCGAGGTTGCGGGTTCAAACCCGGCGGAGGGCGATGGATTTTTTCGGGCGTAAATATCCTTAGCATGGCTTCCTTCGGAAGGGAAGTAAAGCCGGTGGTCCCGTGTCGTAGATTTACGGCACGTAAAAGAACCTCAAGCCTGATACAGAGGCCTCTGAGCAAAATTTCCGGTTTTTCACGCCCAATATAGAATGGGACGCTAAGGACCATAGTAGTTAAAGAGCGTCCATAAATAAAACTCAATTTCAATTGTTTCCCATATTAAAAATGTACGAGCTGCAGAAAGCCAATGACAGTCGCAGTAATGCAATCCATTATGGACTTCTGTCAAAAACCCTGGTATCGAGTTTGAAAAATTTCTTCTTGTGGTTACGGACCAGGCTCCATACATGGTTTCAGGTGTTAACCAATTGAAACCTTTATTTCCTAACTTGAAGCATGTGACATGCTCTACTCATGCCCTTCACAGAGTTTGCGAATCCATAAGGAACGATTACGGCATCGCAAATCTATTTACCTCTGCCCTGAAGAAAATTCTACTGAAAGCTCCGAACCGTGTTGTTTACTACAGGGAAATCACTGGGCTGCCCGTTCCAAATTTCCCAATTATTACTCGCTGGGGATCTTGGATTGAGTGTGCTGCTATGTTGTGTGAGAATTTTGACAAAATTAAAGAGTTTGTGTTTTCTATGGATCCATCCGACGCAGGTACAATTTCCAAGGCAAAGCAACTTCTGTTACCGGAGAAAATACATAATTTGCAGACAGAACTATATTGTGTCCATAGTTACAAGTATCTTCCTGCAGCTATGAAACGATTGGAAGAACAAGGTCTGGAAAGGAAAAACAATGGGATATTTTTACTTCCGTGAGGGAGCAGTTAGATGGCTTTGCCAAAGACAAACTTGAATCTAGTCTTCAGAATAATCCAGACATGGAGGAATTCGCCACATCTGTAGAGTTGCCATTCCGAGTGAATACAAGGTTTTGCCCACTGGTTTCTGTGGATGTTGAAAGAAGCTTTAGCATCTACAAAGAGATTCTATCTCCTAATAGAAACAGACTTACTTTTAAGAATGTGGAGATGCTTAATGTCTTGAAGTACAACAGCTTCATGTTTTTTTCCTTTTTTTTTGATGAGTGATAATTTGATGTACTTTTATGTAGTTCAATAAATCAGAATAGAGGAAAGAGAAATCGTTGAATTAGTTAAGGGAATGCACAACTGAAATTATCCCAAAATCTCAAAACATCTAAAAAACGTTATGTTTCCAAAACATTCTCCATTGCTTGTAGTTTTAGAATCCACTTTTATTTTTGACCCAGCGAACGCTTCATGATCGTTACGAGACTTTTTAAATATCCTTGCGCATTTGGTTGCTAGCTGTTTATAGTTCTAAAACTTCATTTTAAGGCGTTTCTTATTTTCAGCATTTCTGCATATTAAAATCTTCCACATGATGTAGTTTTCATCCATTCATATTGACATATTTATGCTTATTTCAAAAACCCAAATAAATAAAACTGTCATATAATTTTTCTGTGTAATGAATAGTTTTTGCTCTACTAATTTTTGAAGATAACAATGTATACAAAAAAAACCAAAAAGTGCAAATACAAAACTGAAAAACCTTTTTTTTCTTTTCAACTAAGAATGCTAGAAAAACAATTATGTGACAGATTTGTAGTTCCTTGACATAGAAGCAACATAAGATTTTTTGTTTGAAAAATGCATCATGTGTTCCATTTTGCATATACCCATAATTATATACTTTGAAAATTAATAACTTAAAAACTAATTACGTTTTTGGATTCAAATTCACAAAACAATTATATCTAACAAAGACTGACATGTGGTTAAAATTCCAGTCCAATTTAATGGATAGTTTAGAAAATAGCAATTTCAGTTGTGCATCCCCTTAAATAAACCAGCACCTTATGGTCGTTTTTTTCACCTTACTTGAGCACCTTTTCCCTTCCTTTTTTCATCTGAAATTTGCACCTAAAAATCCTAATCCTGATGATAAGATATTCAGTTTATACTTGGTTTTCAGAGTACGCCGGTACGCCCGCAGGGATTTTTGTCTCTTAGCAGTTGTATGTTCAATACAACAGCCTGCCACGCTTCTTAAAACTGCTTTAAAACTTTACCTTGGATCAAGCAATAAAAAAAATCTTCCTCCCTCAACAAAACAGGCCTGTGTCGAGTGAACAGGTTGCGAATGGCATCATTCAGTACGGCCACTGCATTGTTTCGTATTTCGTTTCGTAGGTTTTTCTTGGGTTTTACCAAAGCGAGATGTTTTAGTATGCCTTGTCTTTGACGCTGCCCCACAAATTAAAAATCACAGACTGTTAGACCTAGGTAGTAAGAAGGTTCTTATTCACCAACATCAAACAGGCAGGTAGGTGACCGCGAATGAGTTGAGGCGGATTTGACCGAGATTCCCACGTAAAAGTAATGAAGATCGATTCTGGAAGCATGAGTTTTGTTTATAACAAGTGGTGATGGCAGAATATGAGTAAGATCTGCATATAGTCTATGCTATAATTTTGTAAAATGGGCTTTTAATAGGGAGTAATTTTATACTGCACGGTAGATTGGAGATTAATTAGGTGTCTACATTTAAATATTTATCAATGTAAAAGGGCAATGAGCAGGATGAGATATGTAGTAGTAGAAATAAATGACAACCAGGAGTTCAGCATCATGGAACAAAAAGGAAAAGGGAACGAAGAAAGCAATATATGAAACGTGCTTTATGGTGCGTAAATACTGATATTAAAACAGGTCCCAGCAAAAATCAATTGTAACAAAAATCAATTTTCCAAGCCGTTTGATATAGAAACCTCAAAATTGCAAAACAAAGAATGTAGACCTAAGAAGGAATGGACCATGATATAGTAGATGTTGTGCAAGAGATGATTGATGCAGTTTAGAAGCTAAGAAGAGGACATGATCAATACCAAGATAATTATAATAACTGATACCGGCGGAAAGAGAGAGATAATACACGCTCTCCACGATTTCGCATAACAGTTCTGCAGGATCTTAATGTAGGACAAATTGGAGACAAACGTTCAACGGAACGTATGTTCTAACTGTAATACTCAAGTTATGGAGTAACCATTTTCCAATATAAAGGCGCGATGTTATGGCATATTTCAGCGATACGTATTTGGTAGACAGCTACTAATAACTGGTTCAAGATCAACTTGGCCCAGATGTACCACGACACATTATGTTACTTCTGAAAAAAGCAAAAATAGTAATATATTTTTCACAAAATTTGGGCAAAACTTTCAGAAACGCATCCGTTCACTTTTACAAGAAATTAATGGTTCGTTTCTTGTAACTAATAAATTTCATTAGAAAAATTACCTTGCTATTTTCTTAGAGTAACACTTGATAACAGTGGTGGAATAACTGAAGAAAAATGCATGTCTTTTGTTCAGTGAACAGAAATATCTTCCTATCTCGATTTTCGAAAACCCAAACGTGTAAAAATAAGTGGTTGAAAATTAACAAGTTATTAAATTATTGGATCAGTATTACTAACCACTCTTAATGTGTTTAAATGTAATTTGAGAAATAGCAGCTCACCATATTTAATTTTCACTATTAGCTATGACTAAAATGTCCTGTTCTCTAGAGTGAGTTTGGTTCATTAGAATTCTAATTTCATACAAACTTAGCGACAGTAATGGAAGAATGTGTCTTGATTCTCAAAAGTTAAGAGATGACTGAAAATGGAATCCGACGTAATATCCGTGCGAGTATGTTTCGAAACCGAAAATAAACATCTTAAAATTTTTTCACCTACAATTTTCGGTTCCCAACCACGGATGCGCACGAGTTCGAGTCCACCCACGCGAATTTGTCGACACATGTATAGTACTGGTATCCATCGTGAAACATTTGAGGTGCTACATTAGGTCACGAGAGCCATCATTCCGGCTGGGAGAAGCATGGTGTTGACCTCATTACCTCCCATATAGTCTGAATGACCATTCATTTCTGCTTTACGTATGTTGGCGTGAGGTCGGCAGTCGGGTTAGTAGGCCAAGTTCCACAAGAGATCCAGTGCCATAGATTTAACTCTTAACCCCTAATTTTCATTATCGTAGAAGTATTTTCCGTGCATATTCAGGTAACTCAATAGGTGTGAAATTAGCAATCAACCTAAAAGCCTACGAGAAGACAGCATATAAACGACTGATTCCCGAAAGCAAGCTGTGCACGTGAGAACTAAAAGTCTTGCAATAATATTTTGCCTGTTGAAGTATTAGTGCAGCGCTACAAAGGATAGTGCACAGTCAACTAAACGGGGCAGTGAATCGTTGGTCTAAGCTCTTGTTTTGTGTAATTTGTAAGTGCTTACCGCAAACCGAGCACAAATATGACATACGACAAACTGGACACACTGTCAATGAAACAGAAAATGGATTTATCGCTGGACAGAAGTGTTACGTAGTCCACTGCTGTGGTAGAGTGCAGAATCCTGAAGTTTCCTTCCTTTTGCATTTATTTTAAAACTGACACTAACTGACGTTGTCAAATGTGACAGTGGAACTAATGTTGAATGTAGGAAATAATGAACAACGGAGATATCGATGCACAAACACAGCGAACGCACTCAATTAAAATTTACAAGCAGTAACTCAAATAGAGGTATTCCTCATGTGATGAAGTATTTACCATACATTGCAAAACCCGAGTGTAAACAAATATGTACACGTATCATACGTGAATCCAATTTGCTGTTTACTGAAAATCTGCTTCTGATTAACGACGACAAACACACTTTGGTGGAACATATGAGTTATAAAAAGCATAACACTATATACATATATTGGGGTAGTAGATATGCCTAACAAGTCCAGTCACAAATTTACTAGCAAGAAAAACAAGTGTCTCTCTCTCTCTTTCTCTCTCTCGCTGACACACAGTTTTATTAGCAAATGAAAGGATTCAGAAATGCAAACGGAGTATTTGTTTAAGGAAAAACCAAGCATCTTAATGAGTTTCTAGTTTATGCCTCACTGGCCAATAATCCACGTACAGTCCTCGTTCCCATTCTCCATACTGACATTTCAGACATGTTTTGTTTGGATTAGGGTGATAAGAGTTGAAGGTGCGACATTTCAATGGCCAATTATGGCACCAAATATCTCTGAAGCCCTTCGTACCATAATAATATAATTATACTTTAACGATATATACATTTTATATATGTTTTGTTAGTATTATTACAACTTAAAGACATCCTATTTTACAGAATATGTTACAGTTATAGATACACAAAAATTAACAAATTAGATAAAGAAGCAAAATTACAGTATTATAAACATATATAGATGTAGGGAACAAATTTGAAAATTCAATTAAACATTTCTTAGGAAATAAAGTAAACAATGGAGCATTGTGAATTAGGTTATAGTCTCAAATATGCAGTCTTAAGTAAAGTATCTTTCTTTCAAAGAGTGGACAATGAAAAATCATATGTTCTACTGCTTGGCTATCTTTACATATACACAAAAGATCTTCACTCTCAATCTTGAATCTTTCAAAATCAGACCCAAAATTTCTATGTCTAGTCAGAAACTGAGTGACGAGTCTGTTACAAACAATTTAAAGTTTAGGCGGTCTTACATATTAGTATAGAAAATTGTTATGATCACAGAACATTAACCCTGGAATTCCAACATTTTAAAATAGTGACTTAATAAATCTTCTGCTTAAGCATGAAATAGGACAGGGTGAACAATTATATTCTGCATCTGCCACATCTGCTAACTTTTCTAATTCATCCGCTCTTTTGTTTCCTGCTATTCCCATATGGCCACATACCCACAAAAAAGCATGAGATTTCCATATTTCCGAAGTAGAGATTTAATTTCAAAGGCAATGGAATGCAAATTGTATTTATCGTAAACAGACAGTAGAGGCAAGTTTTATTCTTTCATGGTTTCCCAATTATACCGAGGTCAATTTATAAGTCATGGCACCTGTGCATCATTTGCCACACGAAACAACGCACTAAGTCCACTATATAAGTTTGAAGGCACCTGGAGTGTTCGTCTCTCTAGCATCAAAATGTATCCCATTTCAGAAACAAACACCAGGGGAGAGTGGAAAGATTTCAAACAAATTATTCTCTTATCAACAAGCACTCATGAAAGCGAATTATTAACAGTTACAACCTGAAAATTATGTTTCACATGCTGAAAGACTTCCGGTACCGATTTCTGTAAAAGTCCCTTAACATAATCTGCAGCGGGCACCCTAACGTTTTCAAAGAGAATTGTGAAGCAACAGCTTGATATGTAACTATCACTGTTTACCAGCTAATTCAAAATCTTCCTCCCAACTCAACAGCAAACGATTGTTTTTTAAATGGGTGCTCTTTAACTACTATGGTTCTTAGCGTCGCATTCTATATTGGACGTGAGGGACCTGAAGTTTTTCTCAGAGACCTCTTTATCAGGCTTCCGAAGGATTTTTACGTCCGAAAAATCCATCGCCCTCCGCCGGGCTTGAACCCGCGACCTTGGGAACTGGAGGTCAGCACGGTACTACTAGTCCACGGAGGAGGACAGGGCAAACAATGTTTTCCAATTTGAACTCTTATACGAAATTTATCAGAATTACGTGCTCTACCAAATTCAACAGTAGAAAAGTTTCAGAAAAGGAATACAAACAGTCACCAGAAGGAAGGTGAAATGAAAGCAAGACAAACAAAAGGAAGTCGTGAGTTCAAAATACGAATAGTCTTTCATTAAAGACATACGTTTGCCGGATATGTATGCAAGGCTTTCGTTCTGCTTACCTCAGTTAAACAGAATTGCATAGGAGAAATATAAAGACATTCATTTCAAATTCAAGGACTCAGTAGACACACATTTTGTTATTCCGCTATCTCAAACAGTATTTACGCTAAAATCATTGAAGCAATTTCTGAGAAATCATAGACAAACAACGTTTCCGGTAAAATGTTAATTGAATGGGTGGAATTCTTTGAATGTTCTTCTGCATTTTCGAAATATACCGAATTCATTTTGGGGGGGGGATTCAAGAGACTTCGAATATTTTTTTGGGATAAAGCATTTATTCCTAGATCGACTGTGTGGCGAGAGTAAACGTTGACTCATGTACCTCCTGGATCCCGGTTATTTTCCATACGTTCTTACCGGCTGCCAGTCGAAGAGCTGAAGAAAGAATTCCTATCCTATCTAGTTCGATAATACCTCTGGAATTTTGTGGGTGACGGCAAAATAATAACTGATTATCCCATAACCTTCATTTATTGAAGAATTACGTCCATTCGGGTGGCTAGCAATTTTCCCTTATGAAGTTATTATTAAATCGTATAGCTTAAACCTTCCCGCTATCATTTTATGTTATTCTGTAGACCTAGCTAAATTCTTCACACGATCTTCCACCTGGTTGCACAATTTAATTACATCACTGATTCTAACATCGGTTGCTACGGTAGTATCAGAGAATCGTGTAAACTCGAGGCTTCCCTCCATATTTATCCGTTTTCCCATGACGCCAGAATTCCCGCCTTTGTCACAACAATTTCTATTGGTTCTTGAGTAAGGTTACATGGCATGCTATGGCAATAAAATGTGCAAATTTCTGAAATCACGCGTCCTTTGACTTATTGCGGCAAAAGTCAATGTCTCTGTCCTTCTCTTAAGTACATGTTTCCTTTTCTATTTTACCAACTCCCTCGAGTTCGGGGAAATGGACCACCGTTTCTGTCTCTTTCTATTCTCTGCCGTCTCTTTCTGACGTTTTAGCCTGAACCCTGCGTACATAAGCACGCATGTTATTGGACTTTCGCCTCTCGTTTTCTAGCTCGCCTGTTCCAATTACATTTATGTTACAATTTGGATTCACATTTTAAATTATTCCCAATATTTTAACAATGATTCTCACTCCTATTTCCAATATTTTATATACTGTTATTTCCTATGCTAATTTGTTACCAGATATATCCCCCTAACATCTACAATATTCCCTGTAACTCAGACGAGGGATAACACAGCCTTGAACTTTCGGAAGGTATTCACCTTTTAAAACACTCGGAGGCAGAAAGCAAATAGACCGTTACGAATAGCCGCAACAGTAAAATGTCGTTATCCCTATCTACAGGAATAATAAACCTAGTTACTAAAGGAAGCACATATTCCGGCCCCAGGTATACTGGAAAGACGCAATCTTCTGCTAAAGAAAAATGTAAGACAAAGTTAATTTTATTTCTTCTCAACATGTATCAGCTATACTGCCATACCACAGCCATCTTACATGACTTGTTTGTTATAACAGTGTTGTAGCAACTTATCAGGTTTTAATGCATGTTTTGAGGCCCTCTGAACCCTAAAAAGGCCTTTTAGAAAAAGGTTAGTATGCATGTGTGTGTGCGTGTGTGTGTGTGTGTGTGTGTACACAACATAAGATTCCGAAGAATACCAAATTTGGTATCTAAGTTCAGGACCTTTAAAGAATGCAACACTAGGATTTTTAAGAAAATTACCCCCACAAACTACCCTTTATATGCAACAGTTTTCGTTATTTTTTATTTTCTCAAAAGTGCTCCAATGATTTTGATTAAAATACATGTGATTAATCTATTTTCAAGATATCCCTACTGGTACATAAAATTACCATAAATGACTTTTACATAAGTGTTAAACCGTATGAGATAGACAAAGTCGTACTACACAAAAAATTGAGATCCCATTAAAGCACACAATTTATGTCATATATACCTTTTAAGACGTTAACCTCTTCGGAGGTATTATTTGTTGCTGGTTTGAACTTTCAAATGCTTCATACTTTTCTCAACTGAAAATCGATATCTTTTTTCATTCATTCTTTTAGGGTTCATGCAAAGAAAGACAATTTCAAAGCTATACATAGGGACCGTCTTGAAAAATTTAATATCCCTTTAGCTTACTGTATTATTCTTACATCTAAAACGAAATGTATAAATTAGTAACAAGATGTAGGAAAAGGAATATAGCTTTCGTAAGAATATCTTGTGGAAGTGTGAGTAGAGAAAGTCACGTAAATGCAACACAGAATTTTTTTATTTTCTACTTTGAAATAGCAACACCCAATAAAATAAGTATGTACCGAATTGCATGCAAATAAATAGTGTACTCTTCCTCAGTTGTTTAATTTTTTTTTACATAACTTGCAAAACTAAAACTTCATTGGAAAGTGCCGATCTCGTAAATATATAGGTAATATTTATACCAAATGAAGCTTTTGTGACAGGTATTCCCTATTGTTCATTGATATTTTTCCACATTCTAAGCAGCTGAAATCGAAACTTTTAAGCGGTCGCTCTTTCGTTGGTCATTAGCAAATGCAAAAGCACATAACGTGCTTATTATTATTGCCTGCTTAATTAAATGCATGAGAGTTAAACCTTACGGAGCATAGGTATACCATAGTAGTATCTACAAGTATAAACTTTGCGAATGAATATCATTAATAACAGAAAGTAGACAGAGTAACTAGATTATCTGGAAATCATTTGGAGATAGGTATAAAATAAATCTGATGCGTTACACGCACATGACTTTCTCCACTCTTGTACAAACTATTTTTACAAACACTTATTCTCCACATGCTTCATACTAAATGAATAACGAATTCGAGAAAAAGTATAAGTATTGGAAAATTTAAGGGAATAACAAGCAATATTTCGAAAATGGTTCATAAAAAATGTATATGACAAATTGTGTATTTAACGCGATCTACATTTATTGTGTAGTAAACTTTTGTCTATCTCTTATGGTTACCAGTTATGCAAAAGTCGTTTTCAATGAAGAATACTTTTGGAGACATTCCCAGAAAATTCGAGATATACAATTCATTTACCATAAAATCTTAAACTTATGGTATTTTATACAAAATCGTTAGTCATTTTTGAGAAAATGACAATTTTCAAAAAATTTTCCATGTAGAGGGTAATCTGGGATGGGCGGATTTTCTTGAAAACCTTTGTGTCGCATCTCTGGAAGATACTGAACCTAAGTACCAAGTTTGGTGTTTATCCGACTGTTCGTTTCTGAGTTATGCTGTTCACAGACACAGACATGTTTCCAAAAATGCTTTTCTTGGATTCAGGGGGTCTCAAAACATATATTTCCGGTGAAATCTCGGTATCGAATTTTTGGGTGGAAAGCAATACTTCCCCTACTTACAATACGTAGCGGAGAAAGTAATAAAGGACATAAGCAGGAAGGCCGCATTATGAGATTTCTGGCTTTGTGAATCACAAGCACACGTTATTTAGGGAAAGTAATTAATACGAGAAAAAGATATTTCTGAAAGTGGTTAATTATCAGGTTTCCGAGAAATCCGTTCAGTTTTTACTGAGGTGTACATAAAGTCACATACGTACAATTCGAAGCCAAAAAGATGGCTTATATAGGAACGACGGGATTTCAGCGGATACTTAAACGTGTAGCTCTGCCCTCTTCAAGCACCACCTTTCTACTTCCCATCCTGCATAAACCTAATGACTGACAAGGTGCTTAGCTTATCCCAAAAGATAGTAAGAGCGTAACACTACCAAAGAACGGTATTCAACTAGTTAATAATCGTGATAATGCTAATAACGCTGACAGTAAGAGTCTATTTAAACGTCACTTATGATCGCTAGGGCCAAACACGCAGCAGTGCAACAATAATAAACCAGATTTCACGTTACCAGTCAAGAGGGTATTGGAACCCTTATGCAGTTGGCAGGACCAATTTTAACATTCTAAAGTCATGAAGGCCAGACCGCCTAATTTTAGTTTAAAATAAATAAATAACAGCATAAAATTAATAATAATGTGGCTGTATTCTTATAAATGAAACGCGTATTACCACCACCACTACTATTCTTATGTTGTATCTAATGTTTATAGATGATAACAATTTCTAAACAAATACTTATATCGAAATAATATTCTCTTGGTAGCAATAATTTTATACTTAGTTTCAAAATCTATTTCAGAAGAAAGGTTTCAGAATCAATTATGACTGCTGTGTATTTCATTATTTCTCACTTACTCTCTTTCTACAAGGTCTAGTCATGATACATTTCTCCTTTTCTGCACCAATCAGAATTCACCGAGAGGTTATTTCTGACCCCTTCTTTGTTTCACAGATATACCAAGATTTCCTTGAAAATACATGTTTTGAAGCCCCCTGAATCCAAAAAGAAAGAATTTTTACAAGTTCCGTATATATTTGGTGTGTATGTGGCTACAAACAGCATAACTCAAAAACGAAAACTCGGATCAACACCAGACTTGGTATTTAGATTCAGTACCTTTCAAAAATGTGACCTTTCAACATGTTCAAGAAGCTCCCCCACCCCAAACTATCCTTCATATGCAACATGTTTTCGAAATTTTTGGTATTCTAAAGATGGCTTTAAGGATTTTTATTACAATGTATGTATTAAATATATTTACATGGCAAATAAAATGCATATCTTGAATTCTTTGAGAACAGCCAATGAAGTCCTCTTCATTCAGAAGGAATTTTGTATAATCTTGTATAACCGTTAAACGTCAAGCGATATACGAAAATGTACTACATAAGAGTTGTAAATCCTATTAAAACGCACAATGTATGTCAAATAACTTTTTTGTGGCCTACGCTATTTCAGAGATATCCGTTATTAATGGTTGTTGTTGTTCATTACTTGGTAATTCTCTTAAAGTCCCGTCAACATTCAGATGTTTCTCGCGATTCTATGGAAATAGTATGGAATTTTAAGACCAGCGTATAGCGTCCAGTCCTTAAAGATTTGACTCTCGTATTCCTGTATCTATTAACGCAACATGCAATGCAGCTATTTCTGCAAAAGTTTATTTGGTTTAAAATGAAGAAGATATAAAAATATTTAGTAAGATCAGTTTGTATACCCACTAATAAACGATAGAGGGTATAGAAAACCATGTGAGTGTGTCACATGAGATTTCTGTTTCTTGAGATTTGCTTTAAGCCAGTCATACACACACGTGATAAGGTCTGGTTGGAAACTATTGTTGGTTAGATTAGTTTGGAAGGCTTAAGGAAGAAAAACCCATGTGATCTGGAGGAATGGCTTAGTCCTTCTGCTCTAAAGTGTACGAACAAGATTACATTCAATATAATTCGAAGTTTTTAAAATGCTATATTTTTTTGCTTAAGAGAGCTCATTATGCACATTAATAGGCGCTGTTACTGTGTAAGAGCAGAGGAGCACATCAGCAATTAAACAATAGCAGATATTAGCAGTAGCGGCACATGAGTATACATTTTGGATGTTCACAAAATTCTAGTGAGACAGCCCTGAAAATATGAAATAGCATCTGATGCGTAATACTTTTCGCTAATGGCCTCTCCCAACAACAATAAGATGATAAGAAATAAAAATATTAATAATAATAATCATCATCATAAGTTGTCTGACAAAAGAAAGGGTTGTTTTGTCGATGTTTGTTGTTGTGTACATAATTAAGTACGTCATTTTAGGGAAAGATCGAAGTAATGTGTACATTAATTGTAATTGCGAGTATGGATGGTCTGGAACAACAAGGAGAAGTTTCCGTGCTCGTGCACGTTACCTTCTTCTTCCTTAGTGCCACCATCTAGTGGCATTAACGTAAAACTGTAGTAAACGTATGGAAACACAGCGCGGGAGAAGCTTCGTGCACGCCTTCAAACATTTTATGTATTTGGCCCATAAGGTAATTACGTCATATCAATTGCCAATGCGCAAAAGCTCCTTAAAACGTGTGCAAATCAAGATGTACCACTAGCCCTGTTGCCACATTTCGTCGACTTTAGAGGAGTAGCGCGATTTATGTAACGTTTTAAATTACCACATAGGTATTGGCTACGTTTAATAGCATTTAAAGAAAAAACACCCCTGATGTAATACACGCACATGATTTTTTCTACTCCCTATCGTTTATTAGTGGGTATTTAAATTATTCTTATACAAGCTTATTTTTCTATCTACAACATTTTAATCCATATAAACCTTTGCAAAAATAGCTGCATTACTCATTTCGTAATAGCTACAAAGAGAACAGCGATAGTCAAATGTTTAAGACCTGAACGCTATATACTGCATTAAAATGCCATGTGTTTCCATGCAATCGTGAGAAACAACTGAATGTTGAAGGGCCCTTAAAAGAATGATCAACAAATTAACAATTCACAGCTGTAATAACGGATCTCTCAGAAACAGCTTATGCTACAAAAAGACTTATTTTAAGTAAATTGTGTGTTTTAAAGAGATATATATTTTTCGTGTGTTAGGTTTTCACCTATCGCTTAAAGTTTACAAGTTATAAAAAATTCCTTCCGAATGAAGAGGGCTTCCCAGGAAATTCAAGATTACAATATCTTTCATATATGATATTTTAATCAAAATCGTTAAGCTATTATTTAGAAATAGGAATTCTCAAAAATATGGGTAAGGGTGGGTGGTTTTCTTAAAAATCTTCGTCTCGCATCCTTGGAAGATACTGAACTCAAATACCAAGTTTGGTGTTTATCCGACTTTTCGTTTTCGAGTTATCCTGTTCGCAGAGCCACAACATAAACACGGACATGTTTCCAAAAATTCTTTATTTGGATTCAGGGCACCTCAAAACATGTATTTCCGGTGAAATCTCGGTATCGAATTTTTGGGTGGGATGTAGTGTTTCCCCTACTTACTATACGTAATAGAAAAAGTAAATATACTTACGAAATCGAGGACAGAGCGCATCCAAAACAATCTAGAATTAAAAAGGAAGGCGTTAAGCACTAGATGTTTACCGAACGAAATCGCCTAACCCATCTGCCCATTTTAGCAACGACACTTATATAGGCTGTCTCAAAACGACGCCGACAGAATTGTGGCTTATACTTGAACTAGTCCGAAGTTTGATGTCGCAGCTTAGAAACTCTTTTAGGAATGTTTTTTGTGTAACATTGCAAATTACATCATTTTGAGATTAGGCAACACAGGAAGTACTAGTGTGCGTTGCCCATATACTCACGCCTCAGAGGGTGTTCTTGGCAAGTACGTGTCATGAAAACCTTGTTCGTTATCAGCAAATCTATTCTAGGTTTCAGGTAAAGGGCAAAGGGCAGTTACCTAATCAAGAGACTATTTATGACTCGGACAGTTTCGAGATTGCTCTTGAAACATATGTATTTTGTAGGGATGAGAATCGAGACGTGTGGAGTCGAGACAGCAGGTAAAACTGAGTTTGCTATTGGAAGAAAGAAGCGCTTCACCTCGCGACCCAATAACATAACGCTGCCTCGCTCTTGTTGTGCAAAAGTGGCAAAAGTACCAGTTTCTATTCCCATCCCTAGTGTTTTGCCCTAGTCGCGAATATCTTGTACTTACGTAGCACATTCAAGCAATATGGAGCATTATACGAACGCTAAATTACGGGTATGATTGTGGCGTATGAAAGATCTGAAGGGAGTTCGACTGCACGTCGGATGTATGAAGAACGATTTCCTAATCGACGTATCCCTCATCATAGAACATTCAGAACAATAGAGCAGCGCCTACCTTAATCTGTAGCTTTAGACCACGGCTGTATGATACGGGACCAATAGATATGCAAGTACTGCGCCTTTTGAAAAACAAGTTCTTAATAGAATGGTGAAAACACTGGAGTTAGTGCGCGCGCCAATTAGAGCTCGAAATGCACGTAACTCATCTTGCTGTGTGGAGTGTGGTACATGAACAGCAACTGTATCCTACCGCCCGCACAAAGTTCAGGCTCTTCAACTAGCTGATCATCCACAAAGACAGGAATTTTGCCAATGATTGCTGCAGAAGTCGATGGTGATGTCGTTCCCCATTTTACACAGCCAATTTTAGTCATTGACAAAGTGATAGGCTAACTCCAGTTTATCATGGGCATTACTGGGCTGAAGAAACTCCTTGACTTTTCATTGACAGAAGACAGTAGCATTAGTTTGGGATAAATCTCTGGGGAGGCAAAATCTCAGATTCGCTTATCGGACCATACCTATTAACTGGGAACCTAGATGGGCATAACCTTTCTGTGGAACTGTTTGCTAGAAATGTTGGAATTTGTGCCTTTAGAAATAAGGCAGAGGATGATGTTCCAACATGATGGTGCCGCTCCGCATTTTTTCCTGACAGTTTGCGAACATTTGGATATTGTATTCTGAAACAAATAGATCGGTCTTGGTGGTCCCATTCCCTGGCCACCTCGATCTCCAAATCTTACACCATTGGACTTCTACTTAAGGGGCATTTGAAATCTTCAGTGTATGCAACGCCCATACAAACCGAAATGAAACTGGTAGCCAGACTTCATGCTGCATGGGAAAACGTGGGATCAAACCCAGCAGTTGTGCATCGAGTACGTATGTCACTTTTACGAAAGGTATGATCTCTGTTTAGAAACAGGAGGTCAACAGTTTGAACACTTTTAAGTTATTATCAATGTAAACAAAGAGAAATTCCTTATTTTCATTAAGAGATTAGAAATTAGTTACATGAATGCTATTTATTTAGCTTCATAGCATTTTGTTATCCTAATAATAAACTCACACTAAGAGAACTTGCTGTTAAACGTACCAATGTTTCATTTAATATTAGTTAAAGACCGCAAAATAAACTTGTCTTACTGAGAAACGTATTTACTTTTATTCAACTTTATGTATAAGACTTTGGTAATATTCGGATGCTATCATTGCCTCAATTGTTTTTATTATTCCTTATCTCCCTCCTCAAGACCACTAACGTTAAATTTCCTATAAAAGATAGCATTAGTGGCGTATGTATCCAGCTTATTTTCTCAGTCATTTCCGTTCATTCCTTGTCTCTTATGATGTTGGACGAATTTACAAATATCTAAAGGTTCTTTAGTGAGGTTTCGTAAGACAAGGAATCCCTTAATGTTAACCAACCACTGTACATAATGTCGTATGTTTACGAAAACACTGCTAAAGCACGCGACTTAGTGCTTCCCACCTATGTTACCTCCGATAGCGTGGACCAGACACGCAGTTTGTTCCAGGGTATAGTGCATTTGCTTTAAGTTGAAACATGGAAATTAGAAAGAGATAGTACTATATTCCACACGATAGTTGGTGATCCTTAACTGCCTAATCTCAAAACCATTACTATCTAAAATCTGGGTTACAATGAAAGTTAAAGAGAAAAACCAGCACCCGCTTATAACAAAAGAAAGCCAGTAAAGCAAGGATGACCGAAGATATCAGGGTATATTCCGTATTTCACTACCAAAGGTGCAACAGGCAGCAGCTGTACTGAGAGATAGGCAGTGAAGGTGAAGGGTGACCGTGACAGGATTTCTCACTCGGACCTTCATTAGTGCACCCCCTCTCCTAGACCGGTCAGGTAGCGTCAAAATGGTCATGTTTCAAACAAACCCCACGTACTATAACTGCCTAATCTACGCTGACCACGAGGCTTTTATTTATGTATCTTTATTGGCGTTGAAAGCTATATTTTCGTATCACATAGGATTTGAGCAACAACGTCCACATCTTGGTTCGGTGTCATTTTGAAACACCCTGTATAGGGTAATTTGGAGTCATTTTGAGATGGTAGTAAAACCCCGCTAATAATCGGCAAATTGTCGCTAAATCAATGTCGACAATATTTAAAAACGCTGCGAAAGTTATGATGTAGCGGTTTAGTTTCACATATCCTACGACCACGCTTTTTTGTCGTTCCGCTTCACTCTTCTACTTATAAAACACATTTCTCGTCTACGCTTTGCGGCTTACGGCTCTCAATCCTCGGCTACGCTTTGCGACTTAGCGTCCTCAAAATTCAGCTATGTTGGTAGCGGTAGCAATATTCCCGTAATGCCTAGGGTGCGATGCATGTGTATAACTTTGGTTATAATGACAGAGGTGTAAAGAATTGTGATAAATGCTTAAAATACGTTGTCTACAGTGTTAATTTATATTATATACATCAGTGAACATGTTCAAATAATAAATCAAACCTCATCGCCTCATTAAGATAAATTAACAAATTAAAACACTACCATTTGATAGGCCAGATTCAACAAATTATGAAAAACGAGAGTTCCGTTGCAGATTCAACAGATAAGTATAAGTACTTCAAGTGATTATGTGAATGCTCCGTTATAAACGCATTATATTAATGATAACTTTAGGCTTATTAGTTATTAAAGTTAAATAAACAACGCGAAACTACGCATGTGCATAAAATGATTACGACGTTCAAATACTCAAAACCCAGTTCCTTTGGGCTATCAATTAGAAGCCTATTTTAAGTGAACTAAGGTAATCATCAATATCAGATTCAATACAGATCTTTCACACAAATAAATACAGGAAATAAGCGTAGCCACATAATCAATGGAAGGAGAATGCTGTAAATTAATCTTACTCTTGAAAGCTTTTGAGTACAGACTTGATTAGGATAGACTTGGTGCAAATGTTTTAACTATCCCACATCACAATATCTCAGTACGCTTAATTTTCACTGTTATCATAACACCCACTCAAGTAAGGATGAGCCAGCATTTTATGTTAATATTAATAATTTAAAGAACATCGAAATTATCATACACAGCTTGTTTTCAGTTTTATTTTACCTAGATTTAGGAAATTTAGGTGCATTTCTAATAGGACATTTTTAAATATGTTTATGCTCACAGAGTTTGTGTTCCTTATTTTCAAATAGGCCATACTTAAATACCCGTTAAACTGCTCCTTAAGGGTATAAATACGTCAAAATGCTTCAAAAAGTCAATTTTTGCATATAGATCTATATGAATCATTTCTTTTCATAATCTATATCTGGAGTCCCTTACTGGTAATTATAAACAATTTTACAGAAGTTTTTAAATGCTCCTGCACACCAGGCCAGATAGCCCTTTAAACTTCAAATATGCTTTCCTCGCTTTCTGTTTTTGCTACATTTTTACGCGTTCAAAATGTTCCATGATATGTAATTTTGTTCAATTTCCTTCGAATTGTATACATAAATACGCAAAACTATAAACTTAAAATTTTGCTAGTGATTGCTCTTTATCGGTTATTATTGAAGGAATATTAATTCGAATATCTAATTAACACAATAAAATTAATCAAAAATATTGTTCCTCATAATTTTATAATCTCTTCACAAAAACTAAATCAGCAATAAAAGAATCTGCTTCCAACATTTTTCTTAAATATTCCTTAAGAGTCAAAATATTTATTTATATTACTATAAGTTTAAGTTTTTCATCGTATGAACCATTTTTGTTATCATTAAAATAATTAATTAAGCAATTAACACCTTAGAACTACTGGAGATATTGCAATGAAAGGTTAATGATTTGGTTTGTTATTTGCAGTATAAATTTCAAACATATAATACCATAAAAGCAGTACCCTTAAAGGGGAACCACAGAAAAAGTTGTTTTCACAAAATTTAGCAGCACATAATATTGCTAGTGCCTCAAAAAAGTTTATCGCGTTCCAATAAGCAAACCCACATAGAAAATTCATTATAGGCTATTTGCTTACCTCTGAATTAAACGCTCATTATCCGTTTTCTTGCAAAATCCTGCAGTTCACTAAAAAGCTCCGTTAAGATGTTATTCGCTCGTCGTATGCCCATCCTAAATGTTTATTTTTAGAAGAGAACGATATTAAGACAAAGAGAACGACAAAATAGTCAAAAAGGGGAATCCAAAACTGGCAGTACAGTACTTAAAGTACTTTCAATTATATACAATAAACTATCTACGAAGATTTACACACCGATGTTATGTTACTCAGGGCACAAAGCTAACTACCACAATGCTAAACCTGCTCAGAAATTGAAAATCTTCCGTCTATGTGTTTTCAATGCTTACGTCAGCGCGCATCCTGTGAGTGTACTCATGTTGCATTTATTAATTGCTCATTGTATGATAATGATAATTGCTTTGATCATTTTATACAACAGCTTCGTGTACATTGTGACAATTCGTAATTAAGTAACCAAGTCGAGAGACCTACATATATAGTACATGATTATTTCATGCAATTCAATTCTTCGCAGTAGCGCTGGCGTTAGTGTTATTGTTGAAAAGTAGTGATACCGAGTAATAGCTGCTGTTTCTATTCCTGTCAGCTGAATGAATAACACGCAATGTTATGGAGCATTGGGGAAAAAAACTATTTTGTCATTCACACGGCTATCATCGTTTATTTTTACATCTCTTCTACAAATTTTATTGTTCTTAGAAAAGCTCATTTTTCTATCCGTTGTTTTTTCTAATGCTTACCTGCTGTAAGTAGAAGACCTACTCCAGCTAAAACCTTCATATTGGGATATGGCCGGCAATACATGTTTAGAGGTTCCATGAATCCAAAACTAAAAGCATCTTTAGAAAAGGGTTCGTAGGTGTGTGTGTGGGGGGGCTGAACAGTATAACCCAAATACAAAATGTCGGATAAATATAAAAATTGCTGTCTTTTGCTGAATGTTTTTCTTTTAATTTGCATTATCCAAATTACCCTTTACAGGAACATATGTCATTTTTTATTTTCCCCAAAAATGGCAATAACGATTCTACTTAAAGTACCATACGTTTACCATACTTGCATCAAAAATAAGATGTATTTCTAACTTTTTCGAATAGCCAGCGAAGTCATCTTCATTCGGAATGAATTTTACAGAAAAACGTAGCAGATAAAACTCAGCAGTAGATCTCGTTAAAACACACATAAATTTAATGTAGTATGTGCCATTTCCGAAATATTTGCTTCTATTAGTTTGAATTTTAAAATACTTTGTATTAGTTTTTCAATTGCTAAGTCGCTATTCGTTTTCTTCTTTCCTCCTTTCTTGTGGGCATATGGATATGCAAAGTTATTACTTAGCGCGCCACGTTTTAAAATTTTCACTATTGCTTAACTCTGCGTATCCTACACAAAATATCTATAATTTTATAGAAAATCAACAATAATTAAAACTTCTCTATATATAGGGGAGCTCGGGGTAAGGGGATTGTCTTTAAAATGTTCAAATCGCATCTTTGGGATATATTGAACTTTAATATCAAATTTGGTATTGTTCAAAATTTGTTGTTTAGCAATGATGTTCTACTTCTCACTCACTCACTCACTCTCTCTCTCTTTCTCTCTCTCACACACACACAAAATTGTGACTATAAGTCCTTTTTTTGGATTTAGAGGCCTGAAAAAAATGTATTTTAGGTGAAATATTTTGCTGGAATATAATTACTTCCTTTTCTTACAAGGTAAGTGGTAGAAAAAGTAAAAACAGTTGAGCTATTATGCAATATTCAAACCTGCTGCGAAGGATAATGCACCCTGACATTCAAACCTTCTTTGCTTTAATCTAGCCTTATGCTTTAAGGAATTTGTTACCGCTTCAAAACTTTGCATTTATGTTATAGGCATTTATCACGACTATTTTTATTAATCAATTTTGGCTCATTTTGACACTAGATCCATCTAATAGGCGTTTCATTCATTACGACGTTTTAGGGTTGGGTAGCGAAGTACACTGTGTAGTAAACGTTTATGAGATCCGCTACAAAAACTCTTTATTTCTAGAAAAAGACGCTATGTACTCGAGATAGACCTCACCCAGGGGTAGCTTGTGCCCTTATGCTACCTTTTCTCCAAGGGTGTATCGTAAATGAACTATAAAACCTGCAACAAAGACAGGCCTAAGCCACATCTACCGCTTAATGGGTTGCATAAATTTAAAAACACCTGCGGAAAGGAGATTCAACTGGTCTAAACCTTCAACCCTATCGAACAAATACAGGTAATCACTACTTTTAAAATGTACTTGACAAAAGTGTGTGTTTTAAATAATAAATATTCTACTAATATTTCAAATTCGGATGTTTATTATATTATTTTTGTTTCTTAACTGAAACAGTTCAAATTTATATTATTGACGACTGGAAAAATGTACTGCGCTCTATCATGGCGTTTCATGAAAATCACAAGATAATGTACAGGGTGGGTCATTTAAGCTGAGACTGTACATCTACAAAACTAAGCGTTGTAGAAAGAAATGTCTTTAATAAAAGTTGCTTGATATTATGGGGGAAAGTAAATGTCATTGCTCGTGTTTTATTTGGAGGACGTTATGATGGTCATTTTAAATGGGAACCTATGGTTAGGGTGTATTTAAATTGACCCTAAAATGACAAACAGGAAACATGACTAATAGCACTTATTTTCCCCCATAATATCAAGCAACTTTTATTCAAGACATTACTTTCTACAACGTTTAGTTTTGGTGATATTGTACAGTCCCAACTTAAATGGTCCACACTGTATATTATAATAAAGATCACGGGAGAAATTCATGTTCGAATATTTGGGGTTTTTAGTCGAAAAGGAAGGAAAATGGAGTGATTTGTCGGCGTTTGCTAACAACGTCATCTCACACAGTGACTCTGGTCAACTACGGAGTTCAGAGAAACATATATCCATAGTCACATATTTGCCTATAAATGAATTTTGCTGTGGTTTGGATATGTTCCAAACACTGTATCTGGTTTAAGTTCAAAAGTCTGCCCAATATGACCTGATAATTTTATCAACTAACACAATTCGCGTCCACGTAATTATATTGTAAACACAAATGAATAGAGCATGCTTCATTGGCTTGTTAAGTAGGGAATGCACAAATTTTGTGAATGAAAAATTCTGATCCCGGTCGTTTTTCTAAAGTTCATTCTTCCTAGAACCAACTTTCCTAAAACGGAAATTTCTACAGGCGTTGACCTAAAATGTTTTTCCTTAAATACTTTACACCTAAATTTTCTTTCTTAAAAATAATAACTATATTGATGTGACACTGCAAATACAGAGTTTCTAACGTAAGATAAAAGCATTGGGATAAGATAATGCCTTACTGACTGCCTCTGTGGTCTGGTGGTTAGAATACTAACCTTTAAATCTACAGGTCCGGGATTCGATTCTCGGCTAGAGGGTGGGAATTTTTCGTTAGCCATGATTGTTTTCTATCCTCCCTAGAGTATGGAAGTTTGAAAGAGGCTGAATGCGTGTGTTAATTTAAAGGCAATCTAAACATTAACCCAAACAGTCAACAGTGAACACCATTGCCATGAGCAATTCTTCCAAAAGCAAAGCTGCCAATATAATCCAAGATGTTAAAGGCGGTATATAAATAGAACAATAAATAATTATTTCGCAAGCGTAAGTGTTAAATAAGCAGTTCTAACTTGCGCGTGTTTGCGAAACAGAGTTGTACGCCGTTCTGCCATAGCAAGCCGCAGCAAAACCATGGGGTTCCGTCGTTTCCAGATTTAATCCGAGGTTAGCCTTAGTATGTGTATGTAAACTCTTATTATAGCCATATCACAAAACCGCACTTCCTTACTATCCCTCTACTAACAGAACCAACTCCAGCTGTCCCCAATTCTACAAGCTATTTTAAGTTACTCCATTACAGAAATAAACAAATGTCAATATTAGGGAATATTGAATTAACTTTTCTTCCACACTAGCCATGTGAATAGGATAAGGTTGGAAAAATTGAATCAGACGGCTGAAAAATTCATTACCATAAACGGGAGATCTATGGTTCATATCCCGGCTATGGCATTGAATTTTTCAGTCGTCTGATTCTACGATTCCAACCTTATCTTATCCTATACACATGGTTAATGTGAAATAACAATTAATTCATTAATTGGCCGAAAAGAAGCTAAACTATGAAGCCCGGGACTTAAAAGTACTTACGGTATTGTAAGCCGCTGTTGGGGTATGTCATCTCTAAACAATTTGAGATATTCTTCTGATTTAGAGGAACAAATTCCATTCAGCTGGAGAATTTAATGTCCTATTGGCATGTTGCCAGTGGTTAGAGCAACCAGACAGAAACCGGAAGATCCATGACTCAAATCCTGGCTATGTCATTGAGTTTTTCAGACGTCTGATTAGTATTTAAGAAAAACATATTAGTAAATAAAATTGGATTAGGAAAAATTATTATCAGGAAATTCAGTTTAGCAATAATGGATCAGGGATGATTGGGAATTACATAATCGAACAATTTATACTTTATATGGCAATATATTAATTCAATGTATTACAATAACTACCGTTGTTTGACAAAATATAACTTTATATCTTGATCGAAAAAGTGCAGAAATGACCATGTTCCCGTTTTGTCCATCTCACAGTTTTGCAACCATTAATTTCAGTCTTTTTCAAGACGTTCATTCAGTAAAAAAATGGCATTTAAGTTGTTAGTGTAGTTATTGGATATATTATCAGACCTGCACGCAAATGAAGGTTTATGAGGAGTGAAGATAAACGTTTTAGCTTAATTACATAAAATTTATATTTTTTACCTCAAATAATATGCAATATCGGATGCTAAAACTTCACTGATGTTGAACAAACATGTGGATCCTCTGTAAGGAAATCATATCATCTTTAAACCACAGAGATATGTCTAGGGTACTGAAAATGTTCATGAATAGTTTTCTTCTTTCACAGATTTCTAGAAACTCCCATGGGAAATAAAAGGCGTTCAGGAACTGCGCGCAGATGAGAAAATTCTTGAGGGTTGAAGTGACAACTGGCTGCAATACAGCAGAATGCTTGTAGAGTTACCGAGGGCAGTCGTGATTGTTTACTGCGTCTCGGGAATTTAGTTCATTATATAGGTACGTCCTTAAAGTAAAAATCAAAAGGTTCAGTAACTTTAAGACTCAGGGTTGGTGTCCTACTTTTTCATGCTTTGCATATTGTTCATACAATGAACTACTAAGCAGATGGCGTGCCATTACTACTCGATAGGTTATAGAACTTTAATCCACGTTAAAATTTTCAAAGCAGAATACTCTGATAATTTTTTTTAAAATTTTAACAAACATATCAGTACTCTTTTTACTTTCTCTACTACGTATAGTAGGTAGGGGAAGTATTGCATTCCACCCAAAAATTCGATACCAAGATTTCACCGGAAATATATGTTTTGAGACCTCCTGAATCCAAAAAAAGCATTTTTGGAAACATGTCCGTGTGTGTGTCTGTGTGTGTGTGTGTGTGTGTCTGTGTGTGTGTCTGTGAACAGCATAACTCAAAAACGAACAGTCGGATAAACACCAAACTTGGTATTTAGGTTCAGTATCTTCCAGAGATGCGACACGAAGGTTTTCAAGAAAATCCCCCCACCCCAAACTACCCTTTACATGGAACATTTTTCGAAAATTTTAATTTTCTTAAAAATGGCTCTAACGATTTTGATTAAAATATCATATGTTTAAGATAATGTCATGGGAAATGAAATGTATATCTCGAATTTTCTGGGAATGTCTCCAAAAGTATTCTTCATTGTGAACGACTTTTGCATAACTGGTAAACCATAAGAGATAGACAAAATTTTACTACACAAAAAATGTAGATCTCGTTAAAATACACAACTTATGTCATATACATTTCTTTTGTTGAGTGAACCGTTTTCGAGATATTGCTTGTTATTCCCTTAAATTTTCCAATACTTATACTTTTTCTCAAATTCGTTATTCATTTTTTTATGTCCTGGACTTGCAAAGAGAATGGAATGCGCCGCATAGCAACCAGCGTTAAAATATTTGACCATCGCTTAAAAGCTACCGTATTCCCCTTGCATCTACAAGAAAATTAGCAATAAGATTGACATCTCGATATCTCGATTAACATAAAGCATATGGAGAATAGGCGTTTGTAAAAATAGTGTGTACAAGAGTAGAGAAAGTCATGTGAGTGTAACACATCAGATTTTTTATAGTTCAAATATGCTTTTCTATAAATTTAAGATAGATAATAACTAGTTCATTAAAAGGGTTAAATAATTATTGGAGAAAATGTCTCAAAATTGCGACTGTTTAAAAGAATGTAGTCCTAGGATGGACTGGACTATCTCTCTTTAATGAAATAGTCCTTTGTATTCGATTTTAGCATTCCAGTTTATGGCGTGTATAAAATAGCACATTATATAGGAAGTTTAGTATCAGCTGAGACCTAAAGCCTAATAAAGGTTCTTCTACAATGATAGAAACCTTTCAAAATCATATACAATTTTCTTTGCATCTATTCATTATTATTTTTTGATGTTTGTAAATCGTAAAATAAAGATTAACTGCCATTATCCAACCTCTTTACAAGGGCAAAGGGAGTTACAGCATTCCAGGAAATTACAGGGGTATCTCGCTGCTCTCTATATTTGGAAAAATTTACAGTAGAATCTTATATGAAAGAATTAAGTGTTGGGCTAAGACACATCATAGGATTTCTAAATTTCAGGCAGGATTTAGGGAAGGTTTCTCGACTATTGACAATGTCTTTGTTCTGAAAACAATAATTGATGACAATTTGAGAAATAAAGGTGGTAAGGTATATACTGTATTTGTAGATTTTAAAATGGCATTTGATACTGTAGAACGTAGTGCTCTCTGGGAGAAATTAACACGTAAAGGACTTTCGGGGAAAATGATTAGAGCACTTAGGGCAATGTATAAAGAAGTTAAGTTTGTTATCAAGACCGATCAGCACAATACATCAGAATGTAACATAGCGCAGAGGGGGGTTAAACAGGGTTGTATACTATCTCCGTTACTTTTTAATTTGTTTATTGATGATGTTGTTAGCGTGATGACGGAGGAAGACATAGATGCACCGATAATCGCAGACCAAAAAATACCAATTCTTTTGTACGCGGATGACATTGTAATTCTTTCTAAAACGATAAAAGGTTTGCAGTCTGGTTTAAACGCTCTTCGACAATACTGTAGGCAATGGGGTATGGAGGTAAATATTCTTAAAACTAAAACAGTTACCTTTAAAAATGGATATGTGTACGGCCAACATGAAAAGTGGACCTATGGGGAGGAAGAAATTCAAAATGTTAAACACTTCGATTACTTAGGAGTAAGGTTTGATATGGGCGGAAAATGGAACAAGTACATGGAGTTTATAAAACACAAAGGGATTGGACAACTTTCTGAAGTATTAAGGATATTGACTCGGGTACCAGATATGCCAGTAAAAACATTACAGACCATGTATGAAGCAATGGTTAGGTACTCATTACTATACGGTAGTGAAGTGTGGGGATGGGAGAGGGTGGATAATGTAAATAAAATACAATGCAATTTCTGGAAGCGCATTCTAGGGTTGGGAGGAGTTCTTCGGGAGGTAGGATGTTGGGAAGATGCTGTATGTGCTAAACTAAACGTAGTTAGGTACTGGCTGCGAATAATTAAAGGTGATCAAACAACTCTGAGAGCAATATGTTATCGTCATGAAATGAACAACATAGAGCATCCAAAATGGTGGGCGGCGGGGTTGCAACGCGAATTATCAAAAATTGGCTTAAATGATATCTGGCAAAGGGGTAATGAAAATACTCACAGTGCAGTAAGAAAGGTCAAAAGACGACTATGCGATATAAACAGGCAGAAAATAGAATCTGAATGTAGACAAAGATCAACTTTGGAGCTACAAAATGAAATAAAAACTAGGTGGGGTAAGGAAACATATATTTTGGAATTAAGTATAAAACAGAGGACTGGAATAGCATGGCTTAGGTTGGGAGGGTGGAAAGCAAGCAAGATTGTTGATGACGATGGCAGGAGGATTTGCCCATTATGCGGGGAACCAGAAGACTGGACGCATATTTTGGTAGCATGCGTGCAGACGGAGGGTATTAGGAAAAAACTATTACCGGAAGTATTTTTGGCTTCCAACAGACGGAGGACAGCATGCTGGGACTTGATTCTAAACAGGCAAAACTGGCCAAGCTTGGGCACATACTTAATGGAAGTACGTGTACTAAGAGATAAGGTGTTTATGTAATTTTTCTTTAAACATATGTGGTGCTTGAGTACTTGTGCGCGACTTTGTGTGTGTGTGTGTGTGTGTGTGTGTGTGTATGTGTGTGTGTGTGTGTGTTTGAGTGTGTGATTCAGTGTTTTTTTCAATTTTGTATGTATGTATATAGTGCGGTGATTATAAAAAAAATAATTGTTTTCTGGTTGATACTGCAAGTCACGTATACAGAGCAGGTATTTTTCTAGAGAGCATGTACGGTCTTATGACCCATGTGACTGTGTTATGCAATTAATGTAATACTAAATACTTAATAAATACCACCACTACTACCACTACTACTATTTTATATAGCCGTTGCAATAATAATAATTTGTAGAAGTTTATTCCCCTATCTTATAAAGGTAAATAAGTGACACTACATGCTTGTAGGCCTTGACCTACAAACGCCGCCGACCTCACGCCCACATACGCAAGGTAGAGGTGGACGACAATCCAGCCGGTACGAGAGGATGATGTGGTGAACACCATGTATGTCCACACAGAAACTTTAGCTTTCTTGACCTAAAGACCACTTCTCAAAGTATCACGATGCTGAGTTAGAACGGGTTCTATATAAATGGGCCGTACAGTACGCACCCACAAGGGTGGGCTCGATCCCATTACATGACTGGGAACCAGAGCACCACGCTTCAACTCGCTACGCCACGACGCAGCATACTTCATAGTTCATGATTATTGGGACAAACCTCAAATAGTTTCATTATACATTCCGTTTATAAGTGCAAAGCGGATAGTGACAGTCATATATAAAAAAACTTGTGTGTTACACTCACATGACTTTTTCTACTCTTGTACAAACTATTTTTACAAACGCTTATTCTTCATATGATTCATGTTAATCCAGATGTTAATCTTATTGCTAATTTTCTTGTAGATGCAAGGGGAATTGGTAGGCTTTAAGCGATAGTCAAATACTTTAAGAGCTGGTTGCTATGTAGCGTATTCCATTCTCTTTGCATTACCAGGACAAAAAAATCTGATGTGTTACACTCACATGACTTTCTCTACTCCTGTACAATCTAATTTTACAAACGCTTATACTCCATATGCTTCATGTTAATCGAGATATCGAGATGTCAATCTTATTGCTAATTTTCTTGTAGATGCAAGGGGAATATGGTAGGTTTTAAGCGATAGTCAAATATTTTAACGCTGGTTGCTATGTGGTGCATTCCATTCTCTTTGCATGTCCAGGACATAAAAAAATGAATAACGAATTTGAGAAAAAGTATAAGTATTGGAAAATTTAAGGAAATAACAAGCAATATCTCGAAAACGGTTCACTCAACAAAAGAAATGGATATGACATAAGTTGTGTATTTTAACGCGATCTACATTTCTTGTGTAGTAAAATTTTGTCTATCTCTTACGGTTTACCAGTTATGCAAAAGTCGTTCACAATGAAGAATACTTTTGGAGACATTCCCAGAAAATTCGAGATATACATTTCATTTGTCGTGACAATATCTTAATATTTTAATCAAAATCGTTAGAGCCATTTTTGAGAAAATTAAAACTTTCGAAAAATATTCCATGTAAAGGGTAATCTGGGGTGGGGGATTTTCTTGAAAACCTTCGTGTCGCATCTCTGGAATATTCTAAACCTAAATACCAAGTTTGGTGTTTATCCGACTGTTCGTTTCTGAGTTATGCTGTTCACAGACACACACACATACATGTTTCAAAAAATGCTTTTATTGGATTCAGGGGTCTCAAAACATGTATTTCCGGTGAAATCGGTATCGAATTTTTGGGTGGAATGCAATACTTTCCCTACTTACTATACTTAGTAGAGAAAGTAAAAAACTAGTCGCTTTATACTGACCTTTAAATTCCATGCTCTTTCCATGACATCGCGAGAAACAACTGAAGGTTGGCAATACTTCAAAAAATCCTATGACAAGCTTCTGCAAATGTCAAACCAATAATAGAGAATATCTCCGAAACTTAATTCCTAAAATAAAATAATAAATTAAATTGAATTTTAAAAACTTTGTAACAAATTGTGTTTTATACAGATCTGAACAACTTAAGTACCTAGTTTTGTATTTATCCGTTTTGAGACACACAAACACGTTTTTTTCTAAAAATAAGTCTCTTCTTCTTTAACTTCCTAGGATTTTTAAGCCAATGCCTTGGGTCAGTAACCTTTCGAAGAGCAAGCAAACTCTAGATCATACCATATCCAGAATGGGTGATCAGCTAAATGCCTGGTATGACGTAGAAGAAGAAGGAAATAAAATGTAGTGATGAAAGGAATGAGATGATAATTGCGGAACATATAATCCAACCCAGCATTCGCCTAGCATAGAAGAAAACCGCTAAAGAACCTTTGGTCAGATTGGTCGGCCCCGGGGTTTTTAACTCGGACCTCCCGAATTCAGGAATGTGTTTTATTAAAAATCACAATTTCTATATTTTATAACATCAAAATAACATATTGCCATGCAAATGGGTAATTTTGAAAATATTTCTGACGCATTCGTGAAAAATGCTGAACTTGAATATCAAATTTTGTATTTATCCAAAATTGGCATTGATCCAAATTTGATTTTTGAGCTACGGCGTTTTCATACTTATACACAGAGAAAGAGAGAGAGATTTTCCAATAAAAGGTTGTTTTTGGACTCTTTCGAGGACCTCAAAGTGTGTATTTCCGATAACTATACGATTCTTGGCACCGAATTTTTGAGATGGTATACAATACTTCCTCTACCTACGATAGGTAAGCGTAGAGAAAGTAAAATTAACCAAAACATTGATTACCATAGAGTATTTATTATCTACTGCTTGTTGGCAGTAAGCTTGTACACATTCTCAAACTACAAAACAAAAGACAGCTACCATTTTTTGCAGTGCGGTTTCAAATAGGCAAGTGAATGCCCCATGAGTCACTAGAACTGCACTCCCTCTACTTCTTGGGCCTGCAGAGTCAATATTCAAGCTTTGTGACCTATTTGTAACGTGCTAACGTACCTACTGTTATGATATGAATCTTTCAGAAACATTTGTACCTACTGCAATATCACCTTCTCGGGAATGTAGATAAAGGGTTGACACAGGTACTTTGAATATATTTCCCTGTAAATGCAGCAACTTGTAATTTGTCAATGGTGCTGTTTAGTAATGGGAAGTATTTGTGCCAAATACCATGCTTATCGAGCGGGGTGACTCAGGCGGGAACATTTGTAGCCATATTCGTGTGGCTCTCGCGGATACCGGGTGTACCTGTAGATACATTAGAAAAGATGTATAACTCTATGGTAAGGCCAATTTTGTTATACGGAAGTGAAATCTGGGGATGGAAAAGAGCAGGGCATGTAAATAAAACACAGGTAGTATTTTGGAAAAGAGTTCTTGGAGTTTCACAAGGCACATCAAGTTCGGAGGTACTGAGGGAGATGGGATGTTATGAAGACACAATACACTGCAAAATAAGAGCAGTGAAGTACTGGCTAAGGCTGATGCATGGGGATAACTCCAAACTACGATCCAAATGTTATAAATACCAGCGATAAAACCTGTCTCCTAAGTTTTGGGCAGCTGGTTTGGAAAGGAGTTTGAGGGCAATAGGAATGGGGTCAGTATGGCTAAGAGCTGAAACAAATGACAAAATTATATGGAAAGAGACACCAAACAACAGGAAATAGAATCGGATTGTAAACTTAAACCTTCTCAAAGTCTAGTAAATGAAATAAAATTGAACTGGGGCAAAGAGGCATATATATTTAATTTAGGAAGAAAGGAAAGATCAGGAATGGCATGGTTTAGACTGGGGGGCTGGAGGGCACGGAAAATGACACGATTTTGGCAGAAGAATCTGCCCATTCTGTGATTTGGATGAGGACTGGGTACATATTTTGGCAGAATGTGCACAGTGGGAGAACCAGCGAACGATTAAACTGAAAGAAAAATTCTTAAGTCCCTCAAGAAAGAAATTGGCATGTTAGGATCTACTGGCTGACCAGAGGAACTGGCAAAACACGGGCAATTTTTTGGCTAAAGTGCGCGAAGCTAGATCAAATTTGTTCAGTTAGACAAAGGTAATTCATCTCTATTTCCCTTTTTCTTGTTCCTTTTTGTTGTGTTTTCTTTCTCTGTTGTTTATTTTGTCACCCTATTGTATCTTAAATATGCATGTACGGTCCATGACCCATGCACTAAATACTTGTGAAATAACTTCAATAATTTGAAACTAGTAAGATACCTTATCTATCTATATATCTATTCGGGCGATAGTGGGTTCGATTCTCGGTGGCCGACCACTCTGGTTATAAACCATGGGGTTTTTGTGGTTTTCCTCTGGTCGCCTAGGCGAATGATCGGGTGGTGTATTCTACCACGATTTCACCTTTCCCTCATTTCTTATCATTCCATCTCTCTCCCTTTCATTTTTCAGGTATTTGGCAGTGCGGCTACTGTCGGGCAGATGGCATGGTTGCTGCGCTTGTAAAGGATTTCTCCACGTAAAACGCTAGGTGCGTTGACCCGCATGCAAGGGTCGTTTCGTCGCCCTCTCGCGGGATTCTTCGCCTCTGCTAGTGCCGGCGCGTGTTTCAGCTTGCATTATTAGAGACTTCCATTCGTCTCTGTGACTGTCTGTATGCAGTCCTGCGACCTCCTGCGGATTCTACAATCCCTCCCTGCCTCCCGGGGGATGTAGTCACAGTAGATCTATGGAATTAATTGTTGTTCCACACAAGCCGTGTGTTGGACAAGGTTGGAAAAATGCAATGCCATAGCCGGGATTTGAACCACAGATTTCCCAGTCTCCGGGTGTTCTAACCACTGAGCTACCGTGGTAACATGTCGGCACGACATTAAATTCTCCAACTGATTCGCATTTTTCCCGGCAAACCACAAGAAGATCTTAAACTGTATTGAGATGACATACCCCAATGGCGACTTACAATGTTGTAAGCACTTTAAGTCCCGGGTTTCATAGTTTCGACCACTATTAGGTCAATTAATGGAATTAATTGCTCTTCCACAAAAGCTGTATGTTGGACAAGGTTGCAAAGGTAGAATCAGATAACTGAAAAATTCAGTGCCATAGCCGGGATTTGAACCACGGATCTCCCGGTCTCCGTACGGTTTCTCAGTACTATGAAGCCCGAAACAAAGTATTTACAACATTGTAAGTCGCCATTTGTGGTATGTTTTCTCCATACAATTTCAGTTCTCCTTGTGGTTTAACGAAAAAAATGCGAATCAGTTGGAGAATTTAATGTCGTGCCGACATGTCGCCGTAGAGTAACCGGTTCCAACAATAGATCTGGTTGGTCGCAGTGGCGAGGTGTCCGCCTCCAGTAAATACCTCGTACCACAACTTTGATAAGTATAAAAATATACATGGTGCGAGAGATCCCGGGTTATATACCGGCTGAGAGGTGGCAATTTTTCTCTATCCTCCCCAGAATCTAGAAGTATGAATGAGAGTGTGAATGTGTGTGTGATCTAATATAGAAGCCCCAAATAAACCAGAAACTCACTGACAACGGTGTACGAGTTAACACCATTGCCGATAGGCAAAATGCTCCAAAGGTAAAGGTCGCCGATATGACCATTGCAGTTAAAGGCGTAGTATAAATGGAACATAAAAATAAATACATGTGTGTCTGTGTATGTACCACATTCTTTTATACAAACTTCTTGATTATACATGTATTTAAGCTAAATTGTAATTTTTGAACTATAGGAGCTCAATTTATAGACTACATTTCATTTACATTTGAGATATACATTAAACTCAAAACTTGAGCTTAGTCACAGTTTTCAAAGGCTGTATTTCAGATGGTACTATCTACGGAGCTGTTGGTAATATACAGGTCTTATCCTCATTAAGAATCAGTCAGATACGTTGCCAAATTCGTTAAGAATGGCTGCCATATTTGTAACAACCGAATTATTGGATAAAATAATGCTGACATCATCAACATAAGCTGAAACTACAAATGTATATCCTCTCAAAATTATACCATGTATAGTTGATGTAATAAAGGATCAATGGCTAAAGCAAACAAAATCATTGAAGCTGGACAACCTTGACGAACGGAGCGTTTAATTGGTATTCTCTGGTCAGAAACCCATTAATTTGTAAAGTTGCGGTTATACCACCACATACACTCAATAAAAGATATAAACTGGTCACTAAATCCATGCCACTTCAAGACCTGAAGCATATGCCCACGATACAAACTATTACAGACATTCTTAAGGTTTAGAGAGGTGACAACTGCTTGTTTTTCAATATAACCACAATATGTCACAGCTTACAGAACACATCAAATAGAATTACCAAAGTTAATGGAAGTGCCACAATTGAACACAAATATTCGACATGGCGAAAGACATGCTTTGGGATCTCCTAAAGCCGCAGAAAACATTTTTCTAGAAACAAGAATTAAGTGACTGTGTAAGAATAGAAACAGAAAACACAATAACTCAAAAACAGAAATTAAGAAAAGTGGTAAAATTTATAATTTAAAGCATCTTTCAAGGATGCATGTGGAAGGGATTCTCCGTAAGCCAGTCACCCTTTTAATGAAGGTAATTCGTGTTTTATTTTAATAAAAAAAAAATATTATGTGTTACACTCACATGACTTTACTCTTGAACAAACTATTTTTACAAACGCTTATTCTCCATATGCTTCATGTTAATCGAGATTTCGAGATGTCAATCTTATTGCAAATTTTCTTGTAGATGCAAGGGGAATTGCTACGCTTTAAGCGGTAGTCAAATATTTTAAGAGCTGGTTGCTATGCGGAGTATTCCATTCTCTTTGCATTACCAGGACAAAAAAATGAATAACGAATTCCCATTTGAGAAAATGTATGAGTATTGGAAAATTTAAGGGAATAACAATCGAAAATGGTTCACTCAACAAAAAAATGTGTATGACATAAATAGTGTATTTTAACGCGATATACATTTTTTGTGTAGTAAACTTTTGTCTCTCTCTTATGATTTACCAGTTATGCAAAAGTCGCTCACAATGAAAAATACTTTTGGAGACATTCTCAGAAAATTCTAGATACACATTTTGTTTGTCATGAAAGAATCTTAAATATATGGTATTTTAATCAAAATCGTTAGAGCCCTTTCTGAGAAAATTAAAATTTTCGAAAAATGTTCCATGTAAAGGGTAATCTGGGGTGGGGGGATTTTCTTGAAAACCTTCGTGTCGCATCCCTGGGAGATACTGAACCTAAATACCAAGTTTGGTGTTTATCCGACTGTTCGTTTCTGTGTTTGCTGTTCACAGACACAGACACACACACACACACACACACACACACACACACACACACGGACATGTTTCCAAAAATGCTTCTTTTGGATTCAGGGGGTCTCAAAACATGTATTTCCGGTGAAATCTCGTAATCTAATTTTTGGGAGGAATACAATACTTCCCTACTTACTATACATAGTAAAAATCTGATATGTTACATTCTTATAAAGTTCTCTACCCGTTAGTGTATATCTTTTCCACTACCTACCCACCAACCTCTTCTGACACCTATTGCTACAAAAGTTTATTTTTGTTTCTAATTAATGTTATCGAGATAAACCGATAAACGTTTGCAGAAATATCACTTGAGTGTTGGCTTTGCATACCAGTCTATGCACTACAAGAAATATACGAATGGCAACTTAGCACTTCAAAAAGGTATTAAATATTTTAAAATTAAAAAAGTAACACTAAATCTCTGAAATGGTCAATGACACGAAATTTTTATGTGTTGTTTTTTTAGGATGTCTATATCTTTATGTGTAGGTACATTTTTATCTGTCTGGTGGTTTACCAGTTATACAAAGATATATAAAATTCCTTCCTCTTCATTAAACTCAAAATACAGATTTTACTTTTCATACATATATCTTAACATGGCATGTTAATCAAAACTATTTGAGACTATTTTTGAGAATATAAAAAGTAACGGAACATTTTCCATGTAAAGGTTGTAGAATTGGGTGGGATGCATTCTTGTAAACCTTTTGAGCCGCATCCTTTGAAAGTGCTGAACACAAAAACCAAGGTTTCTATTTAATCGATTTTCGCTTGTTTAGTCATGTTGTTCAGGCGCAAAAACATGCACTATCCCTAAATGTGTTTAATTCAGCGGTCCTCAAAACATGTATTTTGTGAAATCTGGACTCGAATTGTTTGGGTGCAGATGTAGTACAGCACTTTCTCTACTTATTATAGTAAGTAGTAGAAAAAATAAGAATTGCTCTAACGTTTATATTAAATCGTCAGATATTACAGCTGCTCAATGTAAATCAAATTATATATACTGAACTTTTTACTAATATTTGTATAAACAGTAAGCAATAAGATATAAACGAAAAACTTAAATATGGTTAAAATACAATAATTTAGATGTTCGTTATATGTTTAAATTTTACCAGATGGAGTTACAATTGTACTGAGTGTTCAACGACGTTTTATCTACGAGGGTGCGATAGGTTATCTCCCAGATAAAGCTTTAGTTGGTGGAAGGGGTACACAGTATGCTGAACTCGTGCAGAGCGTTCGGTGGAAAATAGGCAGCAGTCGTTCACAGCCGCCTCTCTTTACCCTTCACTTACCTCACACCAAGTAAACACTCCTCCTTTCAATAGTCCCCTACCTGCTTGAAAGGGCTCCCCCATCTATTATATGAAATATCGCTGAACAAAGAGTATGCCTTCTACTTGTATTTAACTTATTTGAAAACGATAAATTATTCCTTTGTTTACACTTGAGATACTGATAATAGAAATCTACTTATATAAAAAACTGTATTGTATTCCATAATTTGAAACTATTTCTAGACAAAAAGGTTTTTTAATTATTACAAATAGACAGAATTAAAATGTTATACTGAGGCAGTATTTTTAACACTTAAATGATTTCAGTCAAATTATATAATATGTAAATTCAATAACAGCCCGCCTTGAAGCAATATGTGTATGTAATAATTTGTAAAATGTACGTAACAGTCATTGCATATGCTTATATTATTCTATCCATGTGTAATAATGTTATGTGAATATATTGCGTAATTTAATAATGTAGGAGCTGTGAGAATAATAAGTTAAACGTTGCTAACAATGAGGTAACAATGAGATAACCTTGAGGCAATAATGAGTTTGAGAGTTTAAATGTTATTTGTGATTCTTGGAAGCATTAATCTAATTTTGGTGACAGTTTATAAAAAAATAGCCAATCAACAACCAGAAAAAGCTTTAGTTAAATGCAGGTATTCTATTGGAGTAAAAATAGCCAATCAGAGACTTGAAATACAGAAATTTACAAGTTTAGACGGTAGAAATCTAGTCAGTTGCCTGCGGACAATGTTTGGAACTGGTTGCGAGATGTGCCTCCGAGAAATTAATTACGTGTGAGACGAAAAATAGTATACTTCTTAAAAAGTGCAAGTATTAAATAAGCTCTCGATATCAGTGAAGTGCTATTTAATTTGTGTCAAGAATTAATAAAAATGAGTGAATTAAAACTTAAAATCTGTGTAAGCCTACATTCTTGTCGCATCACGCCCTGCCAAGAATTCCATGTCTCTAACAATAATACTGACGCAGCCGAGGCAAACATAATTATTTAATACTTAAAGAAACAATCAAATTACAAAGATTTTTTTTAAACTTGGAGCAAAGGCCACCTAAAAATACATTTGGGGCGAAGGCTACCGGAAACTGTTTACTATACGTGCTGTTGCAACTAATACAAGTTCGGCTCCCCAACAGTTGAAATAAGATACAACTCCTTCAGTACAAACTACTTTTAATTGACGCCCAAAGCGTGGGTAAAAAATAACGTAACAAACCTACTTCTTCAATACGCACATACAAGGGATAGATATGAATTGGTATTATGTAGAGAAGGCCTTACAACTGTTACAGATAAAAATCTTTTTGGTATTTTTATCCTTTTCTTATGATGGATATTACAATTTTCAATATTCTTGACTTTCCCTTCCTGTCCTAGTTTTTGGAACCATAAACATATCTGCAGTTTGCTTCCAAATTACGCTGTTGGTTGCCAATTCGTTCGCATGTTGTTAAATATAGTACAAGGAGGAACACAATGAGACACCCTGGAGCGTATTGAAATGAGCAAAACGATCGATAAATCCCTTTCGTTTGTGTAGTGTATAAAAAGGAAAGGCGTGCAGTTATCTGATCCCTTGCTAGAGAAAACAAAAGAGAACCAAAGCCTAGAAGCCTCTACTTAGCGAGAATTATTCATTAACAATAGATTTCGATTTTAATAATTTGTTAAAAGCTGAGCATTTAGTGGGAGCACCACTCTTAAAGAAATGCGCAACTGAGCGCTCGGTTTAATCCGTTCGCTCGCTTGCCCCATTCAACTTGAGCAATGTGTTTGCAGCACATAAAATTTACGATGCCCCTTACAGCAAAGGTCAAACGAAGAAAGAAAATCAATGTCAACCTGCCCGAGATTCATTTGTTTGCTGACGTAATCTGCAAACAGATTGCACCTGTAATATATTAAGACAATTAATTGTAAAGTGATAGAATTTATGCTTTGCATAGAAGTTTACAAGCATTAGGTTTCTTTGTATGTTTGTCTAGAATAGTTTATTTTAAAGTTTGAAACTTTGATTATCCTGAGTAAAACACCATTTTGTTTCCTATGTGAATAATGTACTCGTATTCCATAGAATACTATAATGGTAGCTTTTTCTTTCCATGCACTGAAGTTTTAAAGATGTTCATTTTAAAGCTTTCTGTTAAATACGGGAGCTGATCAATAAAGACTGAGACTGATTTTTTTTCAAAGATATTTATTACTCCATTTCAATGTTGACATGATCTTTTTCAAAGTAGTCCCCTCCTAACTGAATGCACTTTTTATAGCGTCTCTGCCAGTCCTCGAACACATGGTGCAGGCCATTCTTTGTCAGGTCTTCGAGAATCGCCTCACTTTTCTGTAGCACTGCTTCAGTGCTCTCAAATCGAATGCCCCGGAGCTTTGCCTTTAGTAATGGGAATAAAACGAAATCACAGGAGGTAAGACCGGGGCTTTAAGGCGGATGTGGCACACAGGTAATGTTGAATTTAGACAAAAATTCCTGGGCTTGATTTGCGACGTGAGGCCGCGCGTTGTCGTGATGAAGTCGTCACCCATTCCGATGATGTTCTGGACGTTTCCTTGTAATGTGCTTCCTCAGTGTAGCCAATACTGACGTATAGTAGCTGCTGTACCAGTAGCGTGAGGGGGGGAACTGCATGCTTGTAAATCATTCCATTCCGAAACACCAGGCCCACCTTGCTTAGCACAGAGGACTCGCCCTTCTTTGAAGTCCTTGAACCACCTAAACACCGTTGCACGAGGTAGTGCATCTTCACCGTATGCTTGCTTCAGCTTTTCGAAAGTTTCAAGCTATATGATTGAAACGAAAATAAAATTTTATTGTGCTGTATTGCTCCTCTCGTGTCACCTCCATTTTATGGTATGCGAAATTCAAGTAGGGTCAACAATATATAGCATTACTACCAACCTACCGTTACGAGAGTGCTGTCGCTTATGGACATTATACATGAAACCCTGCTCTTTTCAAGTATTTGTGGAGGAGACATAAAGCTATCAAGGAAACTACAGACAAAAATCAGTCTCAGTCTTTATTGATCAGCCCTCGTACTTCACAACTCTTATTTTAAAACAGTTCATATATAAAACCTTGTATAACATTTTAGATCAAAATTTAAAAGATCGTACCGCTAATACCTCTCTAGTATTTTATGAAGGCTATTATGTATAACAGTTAAAATTATCTTGAGAAACAAAAACAGAAAGAAAAGAGACTTTCGGAAATAACAGACCATTGCTTTCCGAGCTAACCATAACTGAATTTGTAGAATTTAGCACTCGCAGATAGGCCTTAAGCGCCATGAAGCTTTTCTTCACATTGCAGAATACAAAGTTTTAAAAACATTCAATACTAGAAGTTATCTTTCCCGAAACTAGTTAACTAATTCCTGTAATGCTTTTTTAATTTTAAATAAATTTACGATCATTTTGTTTCGTGGGAAATCGGTGCGTATGTATGTCGTTTTAATGATTTAAGGTTTTGGAGAGCACACAATGTCAATTTAGTTTCGAGTGAACGCTTAACCGTTTTTTTAATTCTTTTATTTTAGCGTCCTTTAACCGATTATTAATTGGACGATGAATTGGATGAAATGATGCTCAAATGAGTCCGTGGTCCTTAGAGCTAACTCGATTATGTGCCTGTCACTGTCGTGTGGCAAAACCGTTTCGGAATTCGACGGCACGGGGTGCAGAAGCAAGGGAAAAGCAAGCTTTTTGTTTTACAACCACGAAGGTGCAAAGTACAACACACATTCCTTAACCGCTAGTCCCTCGCAGACTTCCTAACAGCAGAGAGCCGGGAGCAAGACGGGATTTTCTCGCTGACATCACAGAGCATTCAGTTGGCCGATCTTGGTGGACGGCATTTCACCGCTGCCTGAGACAGTTACTAGGAGCCATAGTGTTACCAGCCGATCCATTACTAATGGAAAAATAATCACCACTGAGTCATTTATTTTAACATATTTGTTTGCCCATTCCACTGCCTTTCATATTGCGAACATGTTTATTTTGTGTTATTCATTGTTTAATTTCGGATTTCTTTTATACATACATTTATGTACTTGATAAAATTTAAAATCCATCAATAAATACCGTATATTATAAATCAATAAAATATGATACATGTTTCTTTAAAATGAAACGAGATTGTCTTTCTTACACGCACAATCAGATAACAGCACTTGGCTGTTTATGCCACAGTCTGGTTTGTTAGTAATAATGCGAAGCAAAAAAGAAAAAAAGAAGAAAATAGTCCCATTTTTAAACGGATAAACAGAAGTTATTTTCAGTATGAAAATAATTTAGATATATAACGCTAAATATTAAGGAAAATGGTAAGTGCTTCCAAAGAGATTTATTCTATAAACGGTATATTTAAATGGTACATCTTAACGAGATCATACCGCAGTAAATTGTGTATCTTTTGTAATTCGCCAGTTACATTGAATCCAAATAGCATGCAGGTTTAATTGGATATTTATTGAAAATACAAGATTTTCCAGTTATTTTCCTTGTTCCTTATTTCAAAAACAAGCAAGCAATCTCTGATTACCCTTTCCTTCCTAGGACTGACATCCCCCAGGACTTGCAAGCCAATACCTGTGGTTAGATGGCGGTCGGGGAACTGAGGGTCTATGTATTCGAGAGTGACAACCAGGGTGGGAGATAAGCTCGACACCCGGGATGAAAGCGAAGGATATGATAGATAAAATGCGAGAGAGAAATGACAGGAAAGGTGAAGATGGAGCACCGGTGGAATGATAAATGGCGGGGGGAACCGGAGAACCTGGAGAAAACACATCCAGACGCAGCTTTGTCCACCACAAATCTCACATGCGGTTCCCTGGTATTGAACCCGGGCAAACTTTGATGAGAGGCGAGTGGTCTAACCACTTGGCCAGGGCGACACCCCTTATTTCAAAAGCATCACATCAGAATCGTTAGAGCCATTTCTGAGAAAACATAACAAAAAAAAGTTGTTGTAAGCTGTTGTTTGCATCTGTACCATACACGTACGGATTTATACAGCTTAATGTTATACATAGTTTTCTGCATCCAGAAAAGGAAGGAAAACAAGAAGCTTTAAGCAGCATAGTTTTCATGTACTTAAAGTTTATTTTTATATTGGCACAAATAGATAGTGCCATATTGTTCCAAAATCGTGTCTTAAGTTGGAGAAACTAAGATTCCACTCATCTAGAGCTCTTGCCACCAGGTTAATCCTAATAGAAACTCTGTGTGTGTGTGTGTTTGTGTCAATATTCTGAAATTTTCAATAAATTTTGTGTATGAAAAACACTAGGTTGGGGTTGAAATAGATAGTAAAGTGAATATTCACGGACATGATGAGGCTTTATCAAACGCTGCGATAACAGAATGCATTTGGCGGCGGTTAACGAACGTTTTACAAATATCCGAGTCCTAAACCTGCAGCCGTGCAACACAAGGTGTTAACCAATTTATGTAGGAATAAGCTTTTGTCAGTTCCCTAAATGCGGGTGTGTGTAAGTAATTTTAATTGCAAATTTATTCATGTATATTACAACTATTAATTCATCTCAATTGCTAAAATGTTAGGAAGAATTTACGAAGCCAAGTTAGTATAGTACAATCATAGAAGAAGCCTTGATCTTTCAGTAAGAATGCAGATACATAGATATAAATCAAATTCCTATGTATACAATCCACAGCAATAGTGTAGATCAGGCGTTGCGATAACGGGACTCGCGAAGGCATTTTCGCCACTTTTGGTATAGATGACACGATATAGTAACTAAGAAAAAGAAAATTTGATGTGTTACACTCACATGACTTTCTCTACTATTGTACAAACTATTTTTACAAATGCTTATTCTCCATATGCTTCATGTTAATCGAGATATCGAGATGTTAATCTTATTGCTAATTTTCTTTTAGATGCAGGGGGAATTGGTAGACTTTAAGCGACAGTCAAATATTTTAAGAGCTGGTTGCTATGTGGACTATTCCATTCTCTTTGAATTACCAGGACAAAAAAAATTAATAACAAATTTGAGAAAAAGTATAAGTATTGGAAAATTTAAGGGAATAACAAGCAATATCTCGAAAATGGTTCACCCAACAAACAAATGTATATGAACATAAATTGTGTATTTTAACGCGATCTACATTTTTTGTGTAGTAACATTTTGTTTATCTCTTATGGTTTACCAGTTATGCAAAAGTCGTTCACAATGAAGAATACTTTTGGAGACATTCGCAGAAAATTCAAGATATACATCTCATTTGTCATAAAAATATCTTAAGCATATGATATTTTAATCAAAGTCGTTATAGCCATTTTTGAGAAAATTAAAATTTTCGAAAAATGTTCCATGTAAAGGGTAGTCTGGGGTGGGGGGATTTTCTTGGAAACCTTCGTGTGGCATCTCTGGAGGATACTGAACCTAAATAACAAGTTTGGTGTTTATCCGACTGTTCGTTTCTGAGTTATGCTGTTCACAGACAGAAACACACACACACACACACACACACACACACACACACACACACACACACACACACACACGCACACACACAGACAGACATGTTTCTAAAAATGCTTTTTCTGGATTCAGGGGTCTCAAAACATGTATATCCGGTGAAATCTCGGTATCGAATTTTTGGGTGGAATACAATACTTTCCAGAGCAACGGATAACCGAAATAGCGTATCCTGCTTATAACCTATGTATATGTATATTATGTGATGTTTATTTGGAAATGCACACAAGTGTTGAAGTCATGATTAGTATTTTACAGTTAGCACTGAAATATCTGATAACCTTTAATCTACATACACTACAAATGTATGCAGTGAAATTCTAAATTTTTTTTTACTTCTATATAGGTACATAAGTCAATTATCGCTGGAATCTTTAATAAATACGAGTCCAATTTAACCTTAGAAAATATTACACGAATATTTATGACAAAAAACTGCAACTGGATTTATTGATGCTCAGCTTTATGCCAAGTACAAACATTTTAATTTGATATGTCTTAAACTTCATATTTGCATTTTCATTGCGCATTTTTAATGCTTTGTATTAGTTTAAGACTATACAATATTCTAAATTTTGAACTTTGCTTGATTAGGAGGAGAGGATAAGATATTGAGAAATATATCTCCCAATCTGCAACGATTCTCTGATTGTTGATTCTTGAGGATTTACGAGTATTATAGAGGTTTTGAGGTAGTAACACTTCTAAGGAGTAGAGGGGAAGGATCTGATCTGATAATCTGTATCATTACACGTATATTAAAAGTTTAAAGAGTGGTAGGATAAGTGATTAATTCATCTGTCCATAGTCAGCCGGTAATCAATAGTAGCTGTTCTGAGAAGTGTTACAACAGACAACTTAAAAAGAAACAAAAAGTTTCCGCCCCGTTGCCATTAAGTCGAGTGATTAATAACAAAGGTAATTACGAACTCGGTTTTGTCTCCAAAAATCTGTAGATGGTTCAGGGTCTGACCTTTGAGGCAGTATTTTTAACATTTAAATGATTTCAGTCAAATTATATAATATGAATTCAATAACAGCCCGCCTTAAAGCAATATGTGTATGTAACAATATATAAAAAGTGTATATTACAGTCATTGTATATGTTTACATTATTGTATACATGTTCAATAATGCTCTGTGAATGTATTATCTAATTTAATAATGTAAGAGCTGTGAGAATACTAGGTTAAAAGTTGCTAACATTGAGGTGACCTTGAGGCAATAATGATTAGTAATGCTACTAGTCATTATTGGAGCAACAATAATGTAAATGTTTGTGACAGTTTATAAAATAGCCAATCAACAACCAGAAAAAAGCTTAAGTTAAATAAAAGTATTCTATTGGATTAGTAATAGCCAATCAGAGACTTGAAATACAGAAATTTACAAATTTAGGCGGTAGAAATCAAGTCAGTTGCTTGTAGACAGCGCTCATAACTAGACGCGTTTCTTGTAGACAGTTCCTAATCAGACGCGAGATGTGTCCTCGAGAACTTTAATACGTATTCGTGTGAGACGAAAATATGTAGTTTACATGTTAAAAAGTGCAAGTAATTAATAAAAGAATCTCACAGCTCTCTATATCAGTGAAGTGTTATTTAAATCGTGTCAAGCATTACTAAAAGGAGTGAAGTAAAAATTATAATCTGTGTAAACCTACATTCTTCAGTCGCACCACACCTTGTTAAGAAATTCAAGTCTCTAAAAATAAATACTGACGTAGCCGAGGCAAACAAATATATATATATATATATATATATATATATATAGAAACAGTCAAGTTACAAAGTTAATATTTTTTAAACTTGGGGCGAAGGCTACCGGAAACTTTTTACCATACGTGCGGTTGCAACTACTTCAAGTTCGGCTCCCCAACAGTCGAAATATAATACATCTTCAAACTGACTTTTCATACGTAGCAGCAACAAACCAACTTCAAATTGACGCCCAAAGCGTGATGGGTAAAATAACAATAGAACAAAATAACTTCTTCACCTTTAAGTTATACTTTTACTCCATAAAGAGTTTTTATTTTTAAAATTTGGCTGTTTTAGAATCTCCAAACGAAAAATAAACAAGCTTAAATAAGTAAGGCCGTTTAAAGTTTCTGTAGTTTATTAAAATAGTTATAACTTTTAACACTAATACAAAAACAGTTTATGGTATACATTTGTATACATATCTACCTTATCAAGGTGCCATATTTGAGAATTTGATGCGTTACATTCGCATGTTTTCTAGCAATAATTCTTGAAAAAGCTTATTTTTCTATCTACTTTATGTTAATTGAGATAAAAGTTTGCATAAATATTTTCATTGCACATGACCTTAAAATTGCATACTTCTCTAGGAAATCTTAATGTAATGAATTTAAATACCAAGTTTAATATCTTTTCTACTTTTAGCCTTTTAAGTATGCTTTTTCAGACATACACAGAAAGTTTGAATTAGGGACCTTAAAACATGTATTTTTGGTGAAATCTCTACATCAGATTTTTGGATGGAATGCAATACTTAACTACCTACTCACACTGGGAGCTAGAGAATGTGAAAGTAGATTAGGTATACGTAAAAGTATGGTTTCAAAAAACACAAAAAAAAAGTGACGTGAAACTTCGTTTCGCAAATATCATTCCTATTTATCCCAAAGGATAATTTTAATTTAGATCAATAGACATCTATAAAAAGATTTTCTTCCTCTATATGTACTGCAATTTAGTAAACAAAAGTAGTATAAAATAGGATAGCTAAACCAGATCTAACCTAACATTTCCCAGAGTTTCTTATCAGCGTTCCAAGGGAACTGTGCCGTTGGCTTTGGTTATTCGGCAAACTTAAAAACCCGTCAGTAATTGACTTCTTCGGCTGCTAAGTAGGCGGCCTTCTGTCTTATCAACCCAGAGATAACGTGTTCGGTTTCTGGCTGGGGAAATGCAAGTTTTCAACAGAATCATTCCTGCCCTTCGCAGATTTCACAATATGAATTTGGGACTAAATGTGAGGGTACGAGTATATCACGTCGGAAATACATAAATTCAACGTAATAAGCTTATTACAGAGAGGAAAAATGGCCTCAGTTTTTTTCTCAAGGCAAGATGCTGCTATAATCATAGAAGTTCAAGAATAATATAAAATGAAACATTAGCCGGTAATCTATCTACAATTTCATTAGTCTTATTTTATTATTGTTGTTAATAGATATTATTAATTGAAATTAATTATAATTTTTACAGACCTTAGCTTGGTCTTGGCAAGTTTTTAATATAGAGTCAAATGAAAAAGTCAATGCCACAGTCGGGATTTGAACACAGTTCTCCCGCTCTCCGTGCAGTTGCTCTAACCATTGAGCTACTGTAACAACTTGCCGCTGGGACCCAGCGCTGAAGTGATTGCAGGTCGTCACTGAGATTGTCACCTCTAGTGAGATGCCTTGGTGGTCTGTCTGGGAAACAACTTGAGTCAATTGGGGAATTAAATGCCCCACCGGCATGTTGTTACAGTAGCTCAATGGTTAGAGCAACCGCATAGAGAGCGGGAGAACCGTACTCAAATCCCGGCTGTGGCATTGAATTATTCAGTTGGTTCTATATTAAAAACTTACATTAGTATTATATTGAAACTGTACCAGAATAATATACTTCTTTCTCATTAAGTCTTGCAGCTGCAAAAGAGCAAGCTGGAAGTGGCTAAAAAAATATGCGGCCTTTACAAATCCATACTTTTGCGTTCGATGAAACGCACTTTTTCATTTGGTTTTACAGCTACCCTGTTTCCATTTTAGAGAACTAATGCAGCGTATGAAATAATTGTTCAAAATTGTAATTAATGCTTCGCAAAATTAACCCCAATTATTTATATTATGTCATTCACAGTATCTCACACGATGTATTCAATATATAATTTCTGGATAATAAACGCCCATTATACTTATCTTCTTTAAAATTCAAACGAATCATTCTGATGCATTTGGGAATTCTATTATCCAATATCCTTAGCACATACACCATAGAAATCCTGTGTAGATGCTAGTGCTTTGTTCAAATACCTAGAAGTTTCCGTTTAAAGCTGAAATAATGAATTGCTTTAACGCTAACATAACGGATCTAAAAATACTAACCTAAGCAAGTTTAAAAAGTCTGATGTGATACATTCACATGACCTTCTATAACCTTTATCTTTATTAGTGGGTATACAAATACTCTTACTAAAGCTTATTTTTCTGTCTACTACATTTTAATTCAAATAAACCTTTAAAAAATAGTTACATTACACCTTCGTCACAGATACAAAGAGAATGGCGATAGTCCAACGTTTAAGAGCTGAACACTGTATTCTGGCCTTAAAGTTCCATATTGTTTCCATGCAATCGCGAGAACAACTGAAAATCAATGGGACTTTAAAAGAATGACAAGTATTGAACAATTTGAACCTTAAATATCGGATATCTCAGAAACGCTTATGCCACAAAGAAACTTCCTTAAGTAAACTGTGTGCTTTAAAGAGATCTAAACGTTTTGTAGGATACGTATACGACTGTCGCTTAACATTTACCAGTTACACAAGTTTATACAACATTCCTTCCGAATGAAGAGGATTTCCTAGGTTATTCCACAGAAAATTCAGGATATACGTTTTATTTGTCATCTAAATATATTTCATATATGATACTTTATTCAAAATTGTTAAAACCATTTTTTATAAAATGAAAATTTTCGAAAACAGTTCCATGTTAAGGGTAGTTGGTGTTGGGAGAATTTTCTTGAAAATCTGTCTGTCGCATCTCGAAGGACACTGAACTCAAATACCAAGTTTGACACTTATTGACTTATCGTTTCTCAGTTATACTGTTCACAGACGACAGACACAGTCATACACACGGACGTTTTCTAAAATGCTTTATTTGGTTTCAGAGGACCTCAAAACATGTATTTTCGGTGAAATCTCGGTATGGAATTTTTGGGTGGAATGCATTACCTTCTACTATGTGCGTGTAGAGAAAGTAAAAAAGAACGCATTAGGTTTTAATTGTTTTAATGTTATAAATTAATGGCTTGCAACTGGATTGGAAGTCAATAATATTAATAATTCCCTTCTACACGTGTCGTATTTTATTTAAAAAATCTGATGTGTTACACTCACATGACTTTCTCTACTCTTGTACAAACTATTTTTACAAACGCTTATTCTCCATCTACTTCATGTTAATCGAGATAAACCTTTGCAGACTCTATCTTATTGCTAAGTTTCTTGTAGATGTAAGGGGAATATATATTTACAAGGCTCTTTGCATATCCAAGACAAAAAAATGAATAACGAATTCCCATTTGAGAAAATAGGTATTGAAACATTTAAGGGAATAACAAGCAATATCTCGAAAATTGTTCATTCAACAAAAAAAATGTATGACATAAATTGTGTATTTTAACGCGATCTACATTTTTTGTGTAGTAAAATTTTGTCTATCTCTTATGGTTTACCAGTTAGGCAAAAGTCGTTCACAATAAAGAATACTTTTGGAGACATTCCCAGGAAATTCAAGATATACGTTTTATTTGTCATAAAAATATCTTAAACATATGATACTTTAATCAAAATCGTTAGAGCCATTATTGAGAAAATTAAAATTTTCTAAAAATCTTCCATGTAAAGGGTACTCTGGGGTGGGGGGATTTTCTTGAAAACCTTCGTGTCGCATCCTTGGAAGATACTGAACATAAATACCAAGTTTGGTGTTTATCCGACTGTTCATTTCTGAGTTATGCTGTTCACAGACAGACACACACACAGACACACACACAGACACACGGACAAACACACACGGACACACACACGGACATGTTTCCAGAAATGCTTTTTTTGGATTCAGGGGGTCTCAAAACATGTATTTCCGGTGAAATCTCGGTATCGAATTTTTGGATGGAATACAATACTTCCGCTAATTACTATACGTAGTATAGAAAGTAAAAATTAGCCAAAATGGAAGTGTGTGAAAAGTATATTTCCACAATTTGGAAGCTGAAACTCAACCATCTAAATAAAATAATACAGTGTGTCATAATTTTTAAAGCAGCACCTATATAAGACATACACTTTAAGCGTAGCAAAAATGCGGATTGTATAAATGCAGCACACACATGAAGCAAAACCACAAGTGTCTTCACATCATTAATATGTATTAATATCATAGAGAGAAAAATATATGTGTGTGTGATAATCAGTGAACCAATTTTATTTTTTCGCCACTGACATCCTTCCTACTGGCATAAATCATAAGCCAGCATCTGTTCTTTTAATTTCTTTCTTTTTTCTACTTTCTCTATTACGTATAGTAAGCAGGGGAAGTATTGTATTCCACCCAAAATTTCGATACTGAGATTTCACTAGAAATGCATGTTTTGAGGTGCCCTGAATCTAAATAAAGCATCTTTGGAAACGTCCGTGTGTCTGTCTGTAAGTAGCATAACTCAAAAATGAAAAGTCAGATAATACTAAACTTTGCATTTGGGTTAAGTATCTTCCAAGGATACGACACGAAGATTTTTCAAGAAAATTCCCGATCCCTGTTTACGCTTTAATGGAACATTTTTCGAACATTTTGATTTTCTCGAAAATGGCTCAAACGGTTTTGATTAAAACATCATACGTTTAAGATATTTTCTAGCAAATGAAATGTATATCTTGAATTTTCTGAAAATGTCCCCAAAAGTCCTCTTCTATCTGTATGACTTTCCATAAGCGGTAAACCGTAAGAGAGAGACAAAAATTTACTACGCCAAAAAAATGTAGATCTCGTTAAAACACAATTTATATCATATACATTTTTTGCCGAGTGAGTCATTTCGGAGATATTCCTTTTTATTTGTTTAAATTTTCCAATACTTATACTTTTTCTCTAATTTGAATTCGTTATTTTTTGTTTCCTAGTCATGCAAAGAGAATAGAATGCTCCACATAGCAGCCAGCTCTTAAAAGATTTAACTATCGCTTAAAGTCTAAAATATTCCCCTTGAACCTCAAGAGAATTATCAATAAGATTTGTTTCTGAAAATGTTTATCTCGATTAACATGAAATAGATGGAGAATAAGCATTTGTAAAAAATAGTTTGTACAAGAGTAGATAAAGTATGTGATTGCAACACATGAGAATTTTTTCCAACAGTGTTTAACGCCCATTCTTACTTTCTTACTACGTATGAAATATATGTATCTAACAGACTGGGTATTGATAATGTATGCAATGAAATGATATTCTGGAAAATAAGCTTAAAAAGGAAACGTTCCAAGCCTAAGTTTAGGGTACCTCCTCGGCATTTGGTATTATGAAGACTGAGAGAAACCTGGAATAAAACCTCAGTCAGGGAGGGCGATCCTGGCGGGATTTGAACCGCCTATGTCGGGTTCACGATTCCATGTCTTAACGACCTCAGCTATCAGTGTCGGTACAAGCCGCCAAATTCAGCTTCATTTCCCAAATGATGTGGAATACTATAAATAATTTAAAGAGCTTATATTATAATACGACTATTTTGGAATAATACAAGGACATATTTGTTAAGATGGCTTTGACGTTTGCCTGAGAATGCCGTGGAGAAGAAAATAGCTGTGGCTATTTTTGCTTTCTTTATCAGGTACTAGTAGGTAGGGATGATATTGCATTCCACCCAAAAACTCTATACCTATATTTCACCGAAAATACATGCTTTGAGGCTCCTTGAATTAAAAAAACGCATTTTTAGAAAATCTGTGTGTGCGTGCGTGTTTGCGTGTGTGTGTAAAAGTAGCAAAACTCAAAAAACGAAAAATGGAAAAACGCCAAACTTGGTATTTAGGTTCACTACCTTCCAAAGGTGCAACATGATTTTCAAGAAACTTCCCACCCTAAAGTATCCTTTTCATGCAACAATTTTCGAAAACTTTTATTTTCTAAAAATGGCTGAAACAATTTCTATTAAAATACCATATATTAAAGAATTCAACGGAAGAAATTTTGTATAATCTTGTATAACTGGTACATGATACGTGGTAGACAAAAAAGCACTACACAAAAAATGTAAAGCTGTTTAAAAACACACAGTTTATTTCAAATAACGTTTTTGTGGCATCGGTAATTTCCGAGACTTCCGCTATTAATGATTCAAAATGTTCAATCTTTAGCCATTTTTTTCAGGTCCTTTCGATTTTCAGCTTTTTTCGCGATTGCGTGAAAAGAATATGGAATTTTAAGTCCACCATATAGCGTCCAGTTCTAAAACATTTGATGGTCGCCATTCCCTTTGTTTCTAAAATGAATTTTATAATCAGGTATTTTTGGAAAGGTTTATCTCGATTAAAATTAAATAGACAGAAAAATAAAGTTTCCTAAAAATAATTTGTTTACCCATTAAAATTGATAGAGGACAGAGAAAGTTATGTGAAAGTAACATCAGATTTTTTCGTCGACATTCCTATGGAGTAGTTGTTACTCCGCAGAAAATGTGTGTAAAGACAAAAATCGCCGACATTTCAAGCCAAGCAATATTGGTAGTCACGATTTAGCAACCAGAAAACAGGAAACGGCAAAATAACAGACAATCGGCCTGCTCATAACAGTATGATGTGTGTTCGATACTTATTCCAAAATCTGTAAATAACCTTTACCAAGAAAATTTCTATATTTCCTCGTTACCAGGGTATACTAAATAGTTATAGAAAGAGGGAAAATTATGTCCAGCGCACCATAACAAAAAAGTCAACCGATATTTCATAATTAACAACGGATAAGATTGTTTTTCTATATGGTTACAGACTATATGCCACTTCCAAAATGTTTAACTCGGTGGTATGGAGGCTCAAAATTCACCAGTTTCGCCCCCATTTTGTTGTATATAAATATAAGCAGTTTTCGTATTAGGCGAAATCTGTGTAGCATTTATGTTATTAAATAACAATGGAGAAGGCAGAAAGATCTCTCACATAACTCTACCATTCCAGTAATTATTTAAGACAAAAGATACTTTAAGGCTAAATGTCCTTTCCAGAATTTGGAAAATCGTGGGGTAGAGGGAGGTTAAGGAAATCCGAAATATAACATTCACCGATATTACACATGCCTTTCTGTGAATATCATCTCAGTTGTCGTGTATTATTAGATTATTAAAGAGTTTTACGAAGTTGCAGTAATAATAGAAAAATGAGAGGGGGATTCCGCAAAAAATTTTCATAAAAATATTGTAAAGAAAACAGATAAACTAAACAAAGATAAACTGGCATTCGAGCTTTAAAGAACTACCCTGAAAACGCCGGATAAACCAACCGGTATCTTATAAATCCGCCAGTTATCAAAAAAACTAGCATTTCTAGAGGGTTTTAAAGGGGATGATTTACACGTAGATTTCGAAGCCAAAACCATGTATTCTCCTCCTTCAAACCCTGCAATTGCATAATCAAATTGTGATTGCTTTAATAACCTAGCTTATTTGGATTATTTTCCCTTTATACTACATATTTTTGTACGATTGTTGTATTGTTATTTTAGACCATATTTATCTTACTTCTAACTTAGCGAATATATATTGTACTTATGTTGAGTGAAAAAAAATATCGCAATTAATGTTATGAAGTTTTTGCAAATGAAACCCTTGTTTGCAGCAGCTTTAAGTTTGTTTATTTTGCGCTTTTGCCACCTTTTCGTACTCGGAAAAGGACGAGTGGCCTCTGCAAACTTCTAAAATACGTAGTGAAAAAAAAAACAGTTAACATCCGCCTATACATTTTTCTTCTTCTCTTTAAGTCTTTAAATTTCAAACGAAGCACCTTGGATCATTTCACTCAGTTTTCTTTTTTTGCATCATTTTAAGCGTGAAAAAATGTATTATGAACTCGGTGCATTTTCCAGTTTACCTTGGAAGTGGTTGTCCTGATGCAAGCTCGGCGAATATGACGTGCAGAAAACCGTTTACCGAAACGCGAACACCACACTGAATGAAGCAGCAGCTGTACGGGGAGACGTCAACTGCGTCGTGACGCCGAACGTCGACTGAGCGGGTTGCGCGAAGGTACGCCACAAAACTTTGTGACGCGCAGGTCAGAGGGAGCCTGGTTAGCGTCTTCTCGATGGTCATTGCTAATGACTCCTAGGGAGGCATGTCGTTTTCACTTGTTGAGAATGTTCGTAAAGAATAGAGGCGTAAAGATGATCAAAAGTTGTCTTCCAACTTCCGAAACCACTCGGGAAAACACTTACCTGGCAAAAAGTTTTCCAAAAGTTGCTACTAAAAGTGTATAATATTAGCCGCGTAAGTGGGTTATCACAGTATCGAGGGAAAACTTCAGGAAAAATGAAGCAAAGCTGTTCTTACTCTTTCCGAGATTTTGTTGAGTGCGTGAATCCTAGCAGTTGTTGCGGGAAAGCAATTAAGTACTTTTTCTAATTTAACACATTGCATTAGTTCTGTAGTAGACTGCGCCATTGTAACGTTCTAAGGCTACTATTAAGAGAAAGTATAAACTACGTATGTGTAACATTTAACTGTAACTAACCATTTGTTTTACATTTACTCTACAGTTAATTATTATTATTTTATTATTAGTAATGATGCCATTATTATTATTATTATTATTATTATTATTAGCAAAACCCGTGTTTTTACCTTCTCTACTACATAGAGTAAGTAGGGGAAGTATTGTATTCCACCCAAAAATTCGATACCGAGATTACACCGGAAATATATGTTTTGAGACCCCATGAACCCAAAAAAACCCATTTTGGGAAACATGTCCGTTTGTGTGTGTGTGTGTGTGTGTGTGTGTGAACAGCATAACTCAGAAACAAATAGTTGGATAAACACCAAACTTAGTATTTTGGGTCAGTATCTTCCAGAGATGCGACACGAAGGTTTTCAAGAAAATCCCCCCCATCTCAGGTTACACTTTACATGGAACATTTTTCTAAAATGTTAACTTTCTCAAAAATGGCTCTAACGATTTGGATTAAAATCGTATAAATCTCGAATTTTCTCGGAATGCCTCCAAAAGTATTCTTCACTGTGAACGACTTTTGCATAACTGGTAAACCATAAGAGATAGACAAAATTTTACTACACAAAAAATATAGATCGCATTAAAATAGACAATTTATGTCATATACAGTTTTTTTGTTGAGTGAACCATTTTCGGGATTTTGCTTGTTATTCCTTAAATTTTACAATACTTATACTTTTTCTCAAATGGGAATTCGTTATTATTTTTTTTTGTTCTGGTAATGCTAAGAGAATGGAATGCTCCACATAGCAACCAGCTCTTAAAATATTTGACTATCGCTTAAAGTCTACCAATTCCCCTTGCATTTACAAGAAAATTAGCAATAACATTAATATCTCGATATCTCGATTAATATGAATCATATGGAGAATAAGCGTTTGTAAAAATAGTTTGTACAAGAGTAGGGAAACTCACGTGAGTATAGCACATCAGATTTGCTTTACTTTTTCCAGATTCTACTAATAGTTGGCTCCATGTAACAGCATTAACTGTAAGCGTCCACTATTACATGTTATGCTGTTAATTTTGTATAGTCGCGATAAGACTAAATTGTTCAAGCGAGCTTGTATAAGCGAATAACTAAAATGTAAAGAATAGTGATTTGCAATTGAGAGAAGTATAAAGTATAGCTGGCTTAACCGATGTTGGGCGGTTAGCTTTCTACACTCCAGTGACGAATTAATTAATTTCATGTACGTTCCCCGGTTTTTTATGAAACTGTTGTCCAATGAACTAGAAGGTTTCCATAGTGAACCCTCCCTTTACCACTTATAATTGTGATTTCCTACAGTCCCAACTAGAGGACTGCATTTCAGTGAAAACAATCGACCGAACCGACTGTGACTCGGTGATAGCTTGTTATGCTCGACAGTCGAAATGTGCAGATGATTGCATACCTATCAGGCTCACCTTCTTTGCGACCTTGTTTTTCTGTCCGAAGCACTTGTTGACCGAGAGCTCACAGTGGATTTGGATCCCGCGGTTGACCGTGGCGTCTCGGTAAAACGGTTAACCGTGGTTATTCGGAGCAATGGCGGTGCTTTGGACTGTATAGGTGAATGAAGCAGCCGCTACGGTTAGGTTACTCTTTAGTAAATTAAAAATTAAATTGAATTTTATTTATGCACGCTCATTAAGTACTATGGTCCTTAGCGTCGCTTTCTATGTTGGACGTCAAATACCGGTAATTTTGCTCAGAGGCAAAATCTTTATCAGGTTGAGGTTCTATTGCGTGCCGTACATATAAGACATATATAGAAATTTTTGGAAATGCATATTTTAAGATTTTCGGAACCCAAAGAAGAATTTTAATAAAGAGATCCGTGTGTGTGTGTTTGTGTGTGAGTGTGTGTAGCATAACTCATAAAAGAATATCATGATAAATATTACTATTTATATTCAAGACCAACATTTTCCACGAATGAGGCACCAAGGTTTTCATAAAATTCTCCCCTCTCCAAACTATAGTTTACATGGAACAACACTCATTTTTTATTTTCTCAAAAACGGTGATTTTTATTAAATACCATATGTTTGAGATACTAATGAAACAAATAAAATGTATATCTTGAATTTTCTGGGAGTAGTATATGAACCCCACTTTATTATTAGTGGGTTGTATGTAACTTGAAAACCAAAAGGGAGAACAAAATGCTTGATTACAGAAAACGTGTATATCTACAAAGGAATACACAATTTTTCCAAATATATTTCAATTTTCACATCAATAGTTCCTTTTAAATATTTCATACTGTATGTTTGCGTTTTCCCAAGTGCAAGTAAATGTGACGAAGGAACGTTTAAAGTTTAGCGATACTCTTTTTTTTATTTCTTCTCATAGAAACTTGATGACAAAACTTAAATAGTTAACGGCTATTCTGCATGTTGCATCTGGTGGTAGTAGTAAAAGCTCTACGGGTAGAGTTTTTGCGGTAGTGGCAATATTAATAATGGTGGCAGCAATATTAACATTTTTATTACCACTAATGCTCATGATTAGGTGTATCATCTTTATATGTGCAAAACAAACAAAACCAGTTATGCCCCTTGCTTGTGCACTAACTTACATAGAATGTACACCATAAAACGTGTTTGGAGAAATACATAAGAACTTCGCTTCAGCATCGAAAATAATTAATGCTTCAATCCGATTTATGTTAGCGCTAGAAGCGATTCGCTACAAAGCTTCTCAGTACTGATGCGTCTTCAGCCGTAATTCAGCCTGCGCGCTGTAAAATGCTGCTAACAAATGATAACAGACCTGCTCCGATCCGACTCCCGACCTTCCCTGCTTTTATAAACCAAGCTGTCAGTCTTTTCTCTCTCGTATCTTGGAAAGGTTGTTATTGCAGTAGTGAATATTTATGATCGTAAATGCAGTTGAACAATAAAAATGACACGTATCGGGGAATCCATTTTGTTTATAATTAACATAAAAGACCTCCCTGTTTTATTACTTTCCTCAAAAGAAGTATCCATTTTTGTTCTGCAGAATCCTTTCATAATAATTACTATTACAATTAATACTACCTAAGTAAGTTTCTGTTTTTACACATAGACTACTACTTCTTCACGTGTTTACACACCTCTTATGTAGGAAATACACCCTCTAGGACTTACAAGCCAATGCCTGGGATCAGGCGCCTGTCGAGGAGTAGGGAAGCTCTTAGGATCGGAGAGAGTGAATAACCAGGATAAGTGATCAGCCCGACGCCAGGGATGAAAGCGAGGAAAGAGATGATAGATGAAAGTGAGCGAATGAAATGACGGGAGAAATTGGAGAAAATCCCCCGTTTTGTCCACCTAAAATCCCACATCGAACCCGGGCCGCCTTAATGAGAGGCGAGCGGTCTAACTACTCGGGCACACGCCGCCGTATAGATAAGAAGTAATAAATAAATCTTTTGTTCTATTGTGGATCATTTTTAAGGCTATTCTAAAGACGCATATATCGTAATAACGTATTCTTTTTGTTTATTTTTAGTAAGTAATGCCGTAGGAGTATCGAAAACTATAATCATATAACACGTTTATTTAAAAGCTTACAAATACAAACTGTATTACTGGGAATTAGAATTATTTTTCTAATTGTATGTTTAATAATGAACACATTTATTTTAAAATCAATCCTTTCCCCGCCGCCTCAGGTGGTAAGACTTTGTTCAAGCCGATTTATTTTTATTTCAAAGCAGTAAAATGATCCAAGAAATTTGTTCAGATTTTGAATCCCCTAAACATCATTATAGATGTGATTTTTGTATATTTTTATATAAACAACTAATTTTCAAACAGTATTCAACACCTCAACCCGTCTAATATATCTACGCAGTTAATAGCCTTAAAACTACAAAAATAAATAATTACAATGTAGAAAGTCGGGATCATGCAGATAATAGATTATGTACGAGCAATAACTCGGGTTTGTAGTAACTAACGATTTGGGTATATAATAATGTTATAATTAAACGAATCGTTGCAGTTTATAAAAGAATGCAACTGTTTTATAATTCATCGCACCTAAATTTTACCACCTTCAATAAAATCTTTAGTTTTACTGTACCTATCTGCTCTTGAATGTAACACATATTTTTGCCGGTTCTGCTAAACTACGACTCGCCGGCAGGTGTATTACAACTGGGACGCACCAGAGAGCAGCAGCTTTGCGGCTGCTTGCGAGTGACCGAGACTTTAACGTAAGGACCGGCTCTCTGCTGGGCTTCGCGCACTCCACTCAACTTGGCTCGTCGAGTCATGGTCAGTGGTTTTTATGATAATGGGGACCTCTAGTCCCAACTATTCCAAATAACGGATGAAAACGTCCGTGACATTCACCCATAAGGACGTAAAACATCGCGGAATGTCTAACTTCCTTAAAATCTCCCCGACAGTACTTCCAGTTCTGGAAATGCTGCAGAGCGCACAAGTACCCTTTGCGGTGGAACAATCCTCGGTCGGAATGGTCGAGTAATTCTTAATATAATTATAGTAGACTAACTTTTAAACTTTGGTATCTTCCTTTTGATCCAATAGCTATTTAATAACATAACTTTCACATAATGTAAAAACCCTTAACATGCATAACGAAATAAGATTCAGTATTCCTAGACCATCATGTTTACCTCTTTGGAAAAGACACACCATTGTCTGCAACCATTGATAAAAATAATCTTCTCAATTGTTAATATAAAACCGGTTCACTGATTTCTAATATTAATATTTCCTCTTTTTATACAATAATTAATATTATTTAACTTACCCTGCTAACGAAGTTTATTACAACATAAATACAAAGGAAATAAAGCAAAGCTTTCTTACATGAGTTATAGTAGGAGGTTTTGGATCCAGGAACTTCGGTGAATACCTCTACAGAATTAGAATAAAATTTATTAAGAGGTTTCAACGCTGTTTCATTACATACACATCTGCAGTATTCGATAAATTACAATTAAAGAAACAATATATGTCCTGAGTAGTACCTTGTAACCTGACGCCGACTCTATCTAGTGTTTCCCGGTCCAAACCGCCAGGCTTACGTTATCACACAGCGACCAGTTCTTAAAATATTTTACTATTGCTTAAGCCTACTGTATTCCCTTATTCCCATTGTATTTATAAGGAAATACATAATAAAATCATTTCTACAAATGGTTATCTCCATTAACATGAAGTAGGTAGAAGAATAAGCTTTTGTAAAAATAGTTCGTTGAAAAATGGATAGAGAAAGTCATCTGAATGTACGTATCAGAAAAAATTATACCTACTCTACTACGTACTTATAATAAGTGTAAGAAATGTTGTGGTGCAGTATTTTATATCACAACACTGTGAATGCCAGAGTGATTGTAGTGTAAATTAGCATTATTTTATTACAATGATTTGAGATGTTTGTTAGTTATAAGCATTGTTAGGAAATAAGTTTACATGACCTCACTGAAACTGACAATAGGAGCGGATAACAATGAGCGAGGGGGTGAGTTGTTTATTAATTAGAAGAGACAAACAAATGACGTCAGATTAGCGCGCTTTTCTTTAGAAATGGAGGGAATATCTTCCCTAGAGCATGTGTGTTCGTAATTTTGATTAGATATAAAAATAGACGCTAATGTTGGCGCGCTTTATTAACCAATAGCAGCTCTGTTATAATGTTTAGGCATATCGGGGTGAGGGAGTATAAATTCCGTGCCAGAGACGGGTAACGCACAGTTCAACAGAATCATCCACGCGTTACACGTCGCTCAGTCCAACAGAATCATTCACGCGTTACACGTCGCTCATTCCAACAGAATCATTCACGGGTTAACGTCGCTCAGTCCAACAGAATCATTCACGCGTTACACGCACAGTTTAAGAGAACCATTCCCGGGTTACACGTCACACAGTTCAACGAATCATCCACGGGTTACACGTCGCGCAGTTCTACAGAATCTCTCGCGTCGTAAAGTTAGTTACAAAATGTGAAATACTCGAATTAATAATGTGCGGCAAATAAGTGATTATAGTTACATTCGAAAATATAACGGTTTCAGTCGGGCGTGTATCAAGAGTAATTATGTGAAATTAATTAAGTGTGACGGCAATAAAAGTGTAAAAACAAATTCTCTTATCAGTGTTATCTTTTAGTAACAACTCCTTTCCGTTTACACACCCTGTTTAAGAGATTTGCTCGACTTGTAATAATAGCTAGCCGGAGGACAAAGAACTCAAAATTCAAACTAGTAATATAATAACAGGCGCTCAGCAAATAAGTTAACACGAAAGATACCGCGACAGTTGTTACCCATGTCTTGAGTAAGAAACAATTATGCGTTTTGGTGGTAACACGATACGCCTGGCAGGACAATAACACGGCATCCCCATCGGACTACTTTCAAGTCTGTGGATCACAGTTTGCGAGAAAGTGGTTCTGTGGTGCCGAATAAAGTACATTGCGGTCGCACTGCGGAGTTCGAAGAATACATACTACATACACCGCAAATGTAACCGTTAACCAGCACCCGTTCCATTGCACGTGCAATGGGCACCAACCACACAAGTGTGCGGCAAGGCTTGCACGAGGAGCAGCTCTACCTCTCCATCTGCAAAAGGTGCCAGCCTTAACTTCGAGGATTTTAATATACCCCAGCGGTTTTGTGAATGGGACATAAGGCAGCCACCGGAATTCTTTTCATTAGTGTTGCTGAGGTCAAGTTTACCACAGAGGGCGGATTCTAAGCTCAAAAACAGCAGTATACGAGCATCACATGCTATTGCCACGAACAGCAGTTTATGGTAAACATATCGCCTGACCAATGTTTCTGACCTCTTCCTCCTCGACTGCGTGCTGACATTTATAAAGTATTTCTGGAGTATGTATTGCCAGTCCTTTTAGAAGAAGTGGCGCTTGATATATGGTCTCAACTACATTTTCAACAAGATGGAGCTCTTGCGCATTATTCTATAAACGTACGGCAGCATCTAAATCGAGACTTCCGCAATCACTGGATCGGAAGAGATCTTTCTCCGGATCTCAATGCCATGCTTTTCTTATTTTTGGATCATTTTCAGGCTATGGAGTATTCATCACCGATTGGTTCTTAAGAGGCACTGGTTGTAGCATTATTGCAGTCAGTGATGCGATTCGTAACGCGCCAGATGTCGTCTATACATTGATGTTATGAGATCGCCATTCTTTTAGCAATTCCGGTGCATTCTCTTTATTTCTTTGCTTATATTTAATGTTATTGTACCTAATTATTGTACTGTAATGTTACTTCTTAGATAATTTATTTTTATAATAATTCAGTCACACATAGATGTTTTAAGTACTTGCAAATTTACATTTTTGTTAGTCATTATTTGTATAAACGTGTAGCAGATCATTTACTTATTATATACATTTTGTTTTCAGTGCACTGAAAGTGTAAATTGCAATTAAAAGAATTTTAAATTAAAAACTTCACATTGGTTAAGTTAAAAATCATACGTATACAACACAAATGTTTCTTGTAAATCACGTTAAACTAAGCATGTGTTTATAAAGAAATAAAAAAGGAAAAAGTGGAAAAAACAACGCAGCCATTGCGATTCGGGCTCGAAATTCAAATATCAGTTTATCTGCGCGTTTCTAGAACACATCCTTTGCGCTAAATACGCAACTTCCAACTATCTTAATTTATTTTCTTATCATACCTTACAGTTGTAGTGGAAGTGATCAGTGGCGTGCAACCTCCCTAGCAATTTTAAGACATAACTCAGTAATTTGTCTTCCTAGATCATAGGTTTCCTACCTCAAATTGATTGTCTATTAACCATCTGTTATCAGCAAAATTCGTGTGCAGTTCTTCATTTACACCCGGTATATTTCTATAGTAATAATTTGACTATCTCTTACGGTTTAACGGTTACTCAAACGTCATTCAGAATGACGAGGATTGGAAGGCCATTCCCAGAAAATTCAAGACATTCTTTCCATTTATCAGAAAAATATCTTAAAATACGCTATTTTAATCATAATTGATAGCCACTTTTTTAGGAAGTCAATTTTCTAAAAATATTATATTTAAAGCTTAATTTGAGATAGGGAAACTTCTTCAAAATCTTCGTATTACATCCTGGAAAATGAATACCAAAATTGGTATTTAACCGACTTTTCAGAGATGCGCGTGCACACACACATACTCACACACACAAGGAGGGAGAACTGACACACGCACACCTTTTTCTAAAAATGCTTTCTTGCATTGAGGGTCTCTCCAAACGTGTATTTTAGGTGAAATTTCGTAATCTAAATTTTTTATGAAATATAATACTCCTCTACATAGATATGTAATAGAGGAAGCATAAATCTGATGTGCTGCATTCACATAACTTTCTCTAGCCTGTATTATTTCCTATTCAGTATAAAAGCTTTCTTATGAAAGCTTATTTCTTCCTATCTACTGCATTTTAATGGAGATAATTCTTTGCAGAAGTAGTTACGTTATAGATACAAAGGGAACAGAATAGTCAAATGTTAAGAACCGAACGCTACACACTGACCTTAAAATTCCATACTCTTTCTATGAAATCACTAGAAACTACTGAATATCGACAGGACCATTAATGACGCATACCTCGGAAATGGCTTATGCCACAAAAGTTATTTGAAATAAATTGTGTATTTTAAAGAGATTTTCATTTTTTTATGTAGTGGTGTTCGTCTATCTACTAGGTATTTACAAGGTTATACAAAATCCTTCCGAATAAAGAGAACAATTTCCAGAAAATTCAAAGATATAAAATTTACAATATCCATTGTTTTAATTAAAATCGTTACAGCTTGTTTTTCAGAAAATATAAAGCTTCAAAAAATGTTCCATGTAAAGGGTAACTTGGGGTTCGGGATGTTCTTGAAAACCATTTTGTCGCATTTCTGAAAGACACTGAACTTAAATACCAATTTATTTGATATGAATTGTGTGCTTTAACGAGATACACGCTTTTTTGCAGTAAGATTTCGTCTATATCTTGCGGTTTAGCAGTTATGCAAAATTCATTTAGAATTATAGACTTCAAAGGCTATTCTCAGAAAATTCAAGACATATATTTCATTTCTCAAGAAAATATCTTAAACACATGGCATTTTAATCACAATATTTAGGACCATTTTTTACAAAATCACAATTTTCAAAAACTGTTCCATGTAAAAGATAGTTTGGAATGGGGGCATTTCTGAAAGATTTTCATATGGCATCCTTGGAAAATACTGAACTTAAATACTAAGTCTGGTATTCCACCGACTTTTTGTTTTTTAACAAACACGCATGAACCTTTTTCTCAAAATATGTTCTTTCTCAGGGTGACTCAAACCTGTGTTTCTGGTGAAATATCGATATCAAATTTTTGGTGGAATGCAATATCCACTTTACCTACTACATACGTGGTAGAGAAATAAAATAGTTATCGATATTTGGTCAGAATAAATGTTTTGAGGTCCTCTGATACCATGGGCGTACATCATTTGTTGCTCAAGAATAGCTAATGCAATTGCTATAAAGCTTGATATATAACATACCTTAGACCCACTATGAAAATAGCCTAAACGCACACAATTACTTTTTCCAAAAAGGAGAAAGAGAGAAATTCTAATGGGACTCAGCATCAAAATTTCGAAACATTACGCTTATTATTCAATTATTTAAAGCCTACATAACTGAAGTATACAAGCATAACATTTCTAACAAATTATATTGTGTACAATACAATGGGTATTTAAATAAAACCAATTCATTATCATTATTAGTGTACGCAAACGGGTTACCACGAGAAACACTACGTGCGATTAAATTGCAAGCATAAAGAACAGACATGTTTGTATATTTTAGTTTGTACAAAAAATCTGATGTTACATTCACATCACTTTCTGCTGCTTATTGGGTTTATTACCTTTATTATATCCAACCACTTTCAGAAAACCTAATTTTTCTATCTACTTTACATAAATTGAGGTAAACGTTTGCAGAAATGGCTTCATTATACGTTTTGTTGCAGATACAAGGGGGGGGGGGGTCTGAAGCAATATCAAATCATTAAACCGGTCGCTATATCTGACTTTAAAATGCCATTAGAAATGAAAATAAAATAAAATCTGTATTATCAGTCCGAGACCTGGAGCTATAGGTATATATTAAATTGATTACCTACACAGATTACTCTCGTTTTATCTCAATACATTTTCAACATAATTAAATATGCTTAATGTTCCTTCTACAGAGCGATCCCTCAGCGCTCTGGCCGGGAATTGCACGGCAGTCTTGTGCGACACGTCTGAATGAATTCAAGGCCACGGGCTCTTCCACTTATCGGACATGTGGCAGCTGGCTTCAGTCAGTTCTTATTGCTTCTTGTGTATAGACGCGAGACGCGTGTGCATTTGTGTGTGATTGAATTATCGGATTATTACAATCCAGAATTGGTACTCAAATTTTCGCTTAACAAAGACTTTTTATGTATGATACGTATGTGAAAACCGACTCATGTAGACAGGTGTATAGGCAATTTCACGATAAATTTCCTGGTGTTCCAGTTCCGAGTAGAGAAACAGATATCTAGTGATTAAAGTGAAGAGAACAAGATCATTTAATGTTATAAGCTGTAAAAAGAAACGAAGGGTTCTAACGGGAGAAAAACTTGATGAAATTGGCGAAGCATTTGAACGGTTTCCGAATAAATCTTTACGGCGTGTAGCACAACAAGTCAGTGTTTCAAAAACATCAGTACATAGGTCTACGAAACTGTTGAAATTACTGCGTCTGACTTTTATCTGTGGGGAACTCTCAAAAATAGAGTCTATAGGAATAATCCTCGCACCATAGACGATCTTAAAAACAATATAAGAACAAAAATTAGAGAAATTACGCAACAAGAACTTATGCGTGTGAATGGTAATTTCATCAGAAGGTGCCAAGAATGTTTATCTGGCGAAGGACACCACTTTCAACACTGACTGTGAAAAAGGTTAGTACTGATAAAACAAAAAGTAATTATGTTTGTTCAATAGGCAATCAATATATCGTAATAATCATCATAAACTCAGTAATAATATGGTATCAGTATCAATAATGAGAATAATAAACAGAAACACTGAATATATAGCGCGCGGTACACGCATTGCGACTACCGGCCAGATAGCTGAGGGATCGCGCGCGGAACACGCGTCGCGACTACCGGCCAGATGGCTGAGGGACCGCTCTGTACTTCTCAGTATTAACTGACTGTCTCACTGGAATTCCAGCAACTTTACAATAGTTTCTATAATCGAAAACAATTCCTACCTTTAGACAATTCACCCATCCTATCTCTTTTATATCTACTTCTAACCTACTATTCTATAGGACTATTTGACCTGCTCAAACACAATCTTTAACCTCCATTGCGCAATAAACGATGATTGAAAAAAATGGTAAAGAGTTGGAAAATTCAAAACAAGAATAGAGTATCTCGGAAGGTTTAATACCACAAAAAACTATTTAAATAAGTGGGATGTTTTAAGGATATATAATTTTTGTAGCAAGTTCTCATATCTCTCTCTCTTGATTAAGATTTATTTCAAATTACATAAAAAGCCACTCATAATGAGGACTTCAAGCAATTCGCATAAAATTAAAGATACACATTTTATTTTTAATGTAAATATCTAAAAACATCGACGTTTTAAACACTATCATTATGAGTCATTTTTGGAAAGTCCAAATTAATCAACATTTTCCATACAAAGGGTAGTTTGGGTGGGAGGATTTTCTGGAAAAATCTTTGTGTCACATCCTTAGAAGATATTGAATACACACACCACACACATTGTGACCCACATTCGCGAGTTTAAATCCTTGTTCCGCTCAAACTGACCGATGTTACCCGGGTTGCCCGTTTAATTTAGGTATTGAATCCGACTGATATTCAATATCACGACACAAATTTCACACAAAGAACAAAACAAATACTGCCAAGCTAATATGCAACTATTATCCTCTATCCGGCATCTCACCGACTACCTTAGGCACACACAGAACAGCAGTCACACTATTGCAAAAGTCATCTTCGGAGTAAATCAATAACAAACTAGATGCCGTAGGAAGGCGACTGTGCAACTGAGGTCCTTCATTCGCCACATAAGGAATCGTATGTAACAAAAGAACAAGAACAGTCGCGCTGTGATCTAACATGTTTGAGCGACTTTAAACAAGTAAAATGTTTTCAACTATGAAGCTTCAGGTATTTGAAGGCCGCGCTGTCCACTTAAATACCTCTCTGCACATCTGTAGTTTTCTTTTCTCAATTCTCATTGAGTGAAAACTCGAATTGTTTTACTGTAGTATGCCAAGTAAACTGTAGTATGCTAAATAAAACGTTTAGACATTGTGCTTATAGGCTTTAATCAAAGATTTTTTTCTCTCATTGGTATGTATATTGACCAGTTTTGACAATCTGTCCTTTCTAAAAATGTTTTAAACTCCTGAAATAAATTGAAAGCAATATAGGATTTCTTAGGTTTCATGAATTAGTATGGGGGCATGACAGTATTCATATTAATAGCTTTAGTAATTCAAAAAAACAAAAAATGAATTCGAAAGCTTACGAACAGAACAGTCCGAAATATTCTAGCCTTTTGGTCATAATACGAATACTCACAACAATTTTGAGCATCCCATATTTAATACTTAGTAAAATTAAATTTCCAGTATAGCCTCTAACCAGGTTGTGTAAGAAATTAACATTTTGCATGATTATGCTTTTTTTGGCGTTGTAGAATCCGAACAGTGAATTTTGCAGATTCTATAGAAAAGCAAGAATCTCCAAATAATGCAAGGAACCAATAAAATCTCAACATTGGCCTGTGGTTCAAAATTTAAAAAGGAGCTACATTTTTGCCTCACTAATTTTTCTGTATATTTTGCAATTTTACTTTTATACAAAATTAAATCAGAATGAAGAACACTACTCTAGCTATTCGGAGGAAACTCAAGATACAGATTTTATTCCATCTACTAATATCTAATATTTTTCTTGTATTTCAGTCGAAAAGTTTGATAAAATAAAAACCTAATGCGTTGCACTCTCTACTCTTGTACAAACTCATTCTTACACCCTTATGCTCACCTACTTCATGTTAATTGAGATAAGCCTTTGCAGAAACTCTCTTATTGCTAATTTTCTTGTAGGTGCAACGGGAATACGGTAGGCCTAAAGCGATAGTCAGTCTTTTAAGAGTTGGTTGCTATGTGGAGCATAACGAATAACGAATTCCCATTTGAAGAAAAGTATTGGAAAATTGAAACAAATAACAAGGAATATATCGGAAATGGTTCACTCGGCAAAAAACTGTATGTGATAGAAACTGTGTTTTAACAAGGTCTACATTTTTTGTGTAGTAAAATTTGTCTCTCTCTTACGGTTTTTCAGTTATGCAAAAGTCATTCAGAATAAAGAAGACTTTCGGGGACATTCCCAGAAAATTCATTATGTACATTTCATTTGCCATAAAAATAGCTTAAGTATATAGTATTTTTTAATCAAGATCGCTAAAACCAGTTTTGAGAAAATAGAAAATTTCGAAAAATGTTCCATGAAAAGGGTAGTCTGGCGTGGGGGAGTTTCTTGAAAATCTTTGTGTTGCATCTTTGAAAGACAATGAACCAAGTTTGATATATATCTGACTTTTTGAGTTATGCTGTTCACACACATCTACATACACATGGATATTTTTCTAAAAATGATTTTTTGGATTCAGGGGGCCTGAAAATGTGTATCTGCGGTGAAATCTCGGTATCGAATTTTTGAGTGGAATGTAATGCTTTCTCCTACTTACTATACGTAGTAGAGAAAGTAAAAATAAACAATTTGACACGTAAACGTCGTTTTAAATGGGAAATACCCATTAATAAGTACATTTGTCTTCACTTTCTTAAAAGCCCCCCGACTTAAATACGAAGTATGGCATTTATCTGAGTGGAACTCTTCGCAGACAGACGAGAAATACAGGCATTTACTCAAAGACATAGAGATACAGTGTACTCGTCTCCAGTTTAAGAACTTTTAAAAAAATTAAGGATAAACAGGTATAATCTTAACGCGTAAAAAGAGAAAACGATATTACAGTTTACGTGTTCTGGCAATGTTTTATTTTATTAGTTTGGTATTGCTTTTACTTGTACCGATTTTTCAACTTTTTCAGGTGTGATGTTTACCAAATTATTTGATGCGCATTTCGTAGAGTAGCTTTTATAGAAACCCTGATAATTTCACGGACATGTAACAAACTGAGGGAGAAAAAATTAATGAAATCGTAAATCCGAGAATTTAATAAGCAAATATCTGCATTAAAAATTTTATATTTCCGGACATTTACAAGTTTTCTTCTCCGTCAGATCAAAACCACTGTAACACAATTTCAGGCAGTATACCAAAGCATTTTCTGTACTAAACATGCATATAAGAGATTGAAATCTTCAAAAAATTGCAAAATTAGAATTGAACAATCTTTAAAAACGCCAGAATACGTAAACTTAACATGGTTTGTTCCTTCTGCACTTAAATGTTTGAAAGTGGAATAAATATTTTTCCTGAAGTCACTGTATATTCATTCGTGATTAAACTAACTAGACGATTCATCTCATTTGGATGTAATGCTTCTGTTTTTCTCGTTAGGAATAGAACCGACAATGATGTAGGGGGTGATCAAGAATGCTGTAAAACTTTGCAGCTCGTTCTTCTGCTTCCAGCTTATATAAACTTCACCTCTATACCTATACAAACAATAAAATTGCAAGCATAACTTACCTTGTAATATTCGATTTTAGATGAATAATATATAATGGCCTATCCCATGACTATATAATATTATGTATAATGTTATCTTATCTCTCAAGAATGGCGGAACCAATTATTACGAAACTTAGCACATGGTGCATATCTCAAGTCCCATTAAAATAATAGTCTGTATGGCATCTTAATTTCCTCAAAAGGAGACAGTTCTTTCGGTGCACGAAGTGAACAAGAAATGAAAACTCTCGCTTATTATTGAATAAATACTTGCATTTTCAAAGGTTTAATATTAATAATTCTGACAAATTACTTCCTTATTAAATTATGAATATTCAAGAACTTACACTGTTTTTCGATACAGTTAATTGTTTACCGAGAGAGTGTGGGAAGACTTCGATGGTACTTAATATTCAGTAATAAATAAAGCCAACACGTATCTAAGTGATAAATAAGAAATAGCAACGCAGAACAATAATAATAGGAAAGGAATATTTAATGTTAATGACGACACATGATACGACTCAGCAATTGGAATAGCCTCATAATAATTTGTATTACAAGTTTCATTTAATATTTTGTGCAATTGGAACTGGAAAAGAGAGAAATATGAATATTTTGATTGATGGGAAGTAATTAGTGGTTCAGGCCTGGGTCAGTGATTAGCAAAGATAAATTGAGTTTTATTTATGGACACTAACTACTGTGGTTCTTAGCACCCCGTTTTATACTGGGCGTGAAAGACCGGAAATATTGCCCAGAGGCCTCTTTATCAGGCTTGCCGTTGGTTTTTTTTATGTTTTTTGCTTTTAATGTGCCTTAAATCTACGACACGGGACCACCAGCTTGGCTTTGCTTCCCTTCCCTTCCCTTCCGAAGGAAGCCATCCATGCTAAGGTTTTTTACACCCCACCTCTGCCGGGTTTGAACCCGCGACCTCGGTAACTGGAGGCTAGCATAGTACCACTAGACCACGGAGGACGACGTGTTCTGCATAACTTAACTGAGAGGTAAATTCAAAGTAGAAGCAGAGAGACTGGGGTTTCTGAGAATTACCCAGCTACTGTAGAGGAGAATATATAAATTGGAAAACAATAATATTCGAAATGAATAAATCAATAATGTGTTAGCATTAAGTCATAAACGGGGTGAGGGAGTGTAATAAAAGGAAAAGACGCGTGTCGATGCGCCTATCATTAATTTTTTGAACATTCAACAGGCAGCATTCAACATTCAGAACTTAGTCCGCGCCTCCACGTATTCAACTCACAGGACTCGTGGCGACGTAACTCATTAAAGTTCTAGAGTCACCTAGTGATTGGCATTAATAGCTTGAAAGTAACGTTACAATGGGAAAACGTTTATTCGGGTAACATGGTAATAGCTTGGCTTGGCGTAACATAATTTTTACTTTGTCTCGCTGGACTTTGCTGGAAAATAAATAAAAATTGTAGCGGTAAAAAGCAATGAAAATGTCATTAGTCTAAAATTACTGTATTACTCACGCCCATGAGACGAGTTAACCAGAGAAAAACGACAACACCAATGACACACAACGCTCAACGATTTCGCAGCACACCGTTATATTATGTTAACCATTATCGCGGGAAACCATATAGCTCTGATAGCATAACAGGCATATGGAACAGACACAAATTTGCAAACTATTAAATACTTCGTGCTTTATAACCGAAAAAGGAGTTTTGTTATTGTTTTTCAAAAATAACATGAGTTGTACGAGGGTGACAAAGCTGCAGATGGGAGAGAATGGAAGAGGAATAGAGAGTGAAAGATCGAGGAAGAGTGAGAAAGGCAGAGAGAGAGAGAGGGAAGGAGAGAGGTAGGAACACGTAAGAAAGTAATTAATTTAATGGAGCTGCAATTATTTCTAGTGGAGAATTCATGTATTATACTAAGAATCAATTATCATCAATTGTTCGGTTGTTATAGGTGGTCTATTCTCTGTGCTATTTGAACAATGATGGTATTTCTTGGTTAAGTATTAAAAGCCGTATATTATAATACATCGAGAATCCGCAGCTCTGCTCGCATTATTCTTCAAATTAGAGATTCTCCTTCTTCCCTTTCTCACCGTATCCCCCTCCCTTATCTTATGACTTGTAAGCTGTACAAGATAAAAATATCCACCCACCTACCTACATTGCCAATTTCTCTCCCTTTCTTTCCTGTGTTACCCCTAATTCTCATACACTTTCACTATTCCCCCCTCTACAAAACGCAACCCCGCTCTCCTCTTTGTCACTCAATATTTTGAAAAGCAGTGTACAACGATTTTTTCTGTTTTTATAATGACATTAAAGATAACTTGTACCTGTTCCTTAGGCTTGAAATGCAACTTGGAACTAATTATATTTCCTGGTAAAGGGTTTACGCACACAAATAATGGGCAACAAAAAATTGCTTTAAGTTTTAAAATACTCGTTATATTAAATTTTTTCTGACAAAATTAGCAGAAATATTATTGTTCATAAACTTTGTACTAAGATATTTCTTTTTCAAAAACTAATTAAAATGTAACGTAACCTTTTTTTCTAAATGGGACGCAAGGCGTATTATAAGCTAATAGGTATGGCCGTTCCTGTCTGAAAGGAGGCAACAAACAAAGAAACAAAAAAACCAACAGAAAGAAAACAAAAAGTAAGAGCCCCACAAACGGACTTTATCAACTTCATCAAAAAGACTTGCATTAATGGAGACAAACATGGAAAGCCACATCTAGAAGCAAGTTACGCGATGTCTACATTTCCAAGTCCAAACTTCAACACTTTAACCACAAAGACCAAGTTGTATCAACTCGACTACGTATTGGACATACTTCTATAACGCACAAACATATCAACCGTGACCTTCCTCCTGTGTGCGACCTCTGCAGATCCAGCATCACAGTTCAACATTTCGTTACAGCCTGCCGTCGCTATCTGCAACACAGAGAAAGATGTGACATCCCCAACAGCCTACCAGACGCCCTAAATTCAGCGCAACATGGAACTTTAAACTTTATGAAAGCGACAAAGTTATGTAACAATGTATAACATATCCAGAGAATTTAATGTTGTATGTACTATTACTGTTTAAAATATTGTATTCATTGTATGTTCTGTATTCTTAAGTAGTCGCGGTATGACTTTAAAGTTGAAGGGACGATAAAGGACATATAATAATTGTTAAAAAAGCACTTAAAAGTGAGATATTAGGCTTCATAGTAGCCCACAGGTTTATTGGTATACATAAAAATGATTTTTTGATGTTGATTATTTTTAGTGTGTGTTAGGCGATGCTTCTTAAGCGCTTGAGCTCTTAAGTATTTACTCTCTTCCGTCTTCTCAGGGTTGCGGTGCTTTTCCCTGATTATAAATGAATATACAAGCTTTGGTTTTAATAATCCTCATATATTTTCGCACCTTGATATTTAATCGCACTACATCGAATTATGAATGCTGGAGAACGTAAACCCTACGCTTCTCGCGTTCCTGTTTGAAATTGAAGCAATTACCCGGAATGTTATATACCGCGAATGAGAGTCTCCAATTGAATTTGTGAAATCCAACTGACTTCAGATTATTAAATGTATAAATATTTAATGCCGATGCCTAAAATCAATTAATTCGTCCTTCCAATATGGTTTGCTAATGCTAATGCACCTTTTCTAATATGTAAAGTATTTAACGAATCTTTCCGTTTAAACATCTACATGGCAAATGCAGGAAGTAATTAAAATAGGCTAGACCTGTAACTATGTTCGATTCATAAACATTAAAAAGATGTTAATGGCAAATTTATATACTGCTTTAGTTTGGTCATATAATTGTTCTCGGGATGTCCATTAACAGGCCAAGTATTAGTTCTTTCCCTCGTATTTAATTATAACTGTGGTTATGCTATTAACTATATAATTTTCCTCGGTAGGTTATTAAGATGTAAGAAAACAGTAGTGCTTCTTAATGCATAATTTATGAAGAATATTATTGATCTGATTTTTGTTTCGGGAAATTATAGATTATGCACTCTCCCAAACTAAAATGGTTTCTGGCTGCGGCGTTGGCTGGCGAAAACTGTCTTTCTCTGGTGTCCAACAAGGATCGGGTAATAATGTCATAAGCGACTGTCTGATTGGTTTAAATCCTTTGCCTAGAAATCTTTATAATACTGTTTGCTATTGGTTGCTAATTAAAGATACAATACTCATGACCTACAATGAAAATAATGTGTTAATATACAGTTTTGTTTAGCAGGATTAAGATTGTTTACTACGGTATACTTACGAGACATTGCCAACATGCGTTATGTACTGAAAAGGTATGTATAGGGTCTTTCAACAAGAGTGTCCTACCTTTGAACTTAAATAAAACACGTTCTATAAATGATAGAGGTTTATTTCTTTTTTTATTTTGGAACATACTCATTACTAAGCCCCGGATTCTTAGGTTCTGACCTATTTTATTCCTGACCTCCTCACTCCAAACTTCTGTTTATTTTAATGTTTTAGTTACCAACGAGTAATATACTTCAATTTTATAGAGCCTAAATTGACCTAATTTTACGTTAGGACCGAATAAAACCTATTTTTCGTGATAGAACCTAAAAGTGCTTAATTCGGTTATTTAAGCAAATAAGAGTAGATTTATGAATATAAAAGTATTTTAAAACGAAAGGAGACCGTTCGAATAAGGAAACTATTAAATAATTAGATTATGATATCTTGCGCAATACCTTACAATAATAAACTTTAATTAAACCGTCCGCCACAATAATAAAGTAATTAAAACGTTCGCCGCCTTCAGTTGTCGTTTTCTAGCTATAGTCGAAAGAGGTGGTCAGTGGCACGCGGCATTTCTGAAACGTGCGATGTTTACATGCTGCAACAATAGGTGAAAATAGACATTTTAATAGCGCTGTTGAGTATTATGCCTTATTGCTTCTTCCGTTATAGGGAGTTTCTAACACGACATTTTTTAATTTGGTACTTTCAAATACATACTAAAGTTACAGTTAATTTAACTTTTTTCAATTTAAAGTCAATGTTTTAAACAAAGTGCCCAGTGATTTGCATGAATATATATATATATATATATATATATATATATATATATATATATATATATATGCCAAAGATCCTATAAATTCCTAAATTCAACATATAAGATCCTATAAAATCCTAATATACTGATACATAGAACCTAATTTTTACTTTTTAAAACCTAAAAATCCGGGGCTTACTCATTATGTATGGAAGAGAGCATCAGTTAAGTGACCGCCGCGACTTCGTTAGGTTGCGCGTATACGGTTGAGCCAGTTTTCAATGACAGAAGAACGTAAATTAGGTCCAACTTCACGAATAACACGCGTGATGTTTTTCATAAGGTCATTTACTGTTTCTGGCTTGTTGACATAAGCTCGATATTTAACATAACCCCGCAAGAAGTAATCCAACGGCGTTGAATCACATGACCTCGGGGGCCAGTAAACATCACCACCACGGGAAATGATGAAACCTCTGAACTTCTTCTTCAAAAGATCGATTGTTTCGAGAGCAGCATGACATGTGGCACCATATTGCTGGAACCAGATGTTTCTGAGATCCATACCATCCAATTGAAGCAAACAATAGTCCCTTATAAGAGCCCGGTATCTTTCTGCATTAATTCCAACGATTCCACCATAAAAAAATCCACACCACACAGTAACCTTTTTGGGATGAAGCGGTCGTTCTTGAATCTGCATTGGATTGTGATTGCTCCAATAGTGGCATTTTGTTTGTTAACACAACTATCCATTCAAAAGTCGCTGAAGATGATTTTTCGACAAAAATCCGGGTCAGTTTCCAATTGCTCCATAGCACAGTCAGCGAATACACGGTGCAACCTATGGTCATTGGGCTTTAGTTATTGAATTAACACCATTTTGTAAGCGTGAAACTTCAAGTTCTAATGCAGAATTCGCCAAGTTGTGGTTCTTGCGCTCGACGAGAAATTGATTTGTTTCTGTTCTCGCGTACACTCTCACGAACGACGCCTATGTTTTCGTTGGAGCGCTTACGTCGATTACGTACAGGCATTCTTTGATCACTGGCAGAACCACTTCTTTCAAATTTATCGATCAAACGCCGAATCGTTCTCTCGCAGGGACGATTATGCACACCGTAAGCTTCGCGCAATACACGGAAGGTTTGGCGTAGAGATGATCCATTTTTATAATAAATTTTCACAATTTCTACGCATTGCTGAATGCTGTAACGTTCCATGGCTATTTGTCAATAACAAATGTAACCACATGAAAAAAATGATTGCTGTAACTCAATAAAAACGGCAGCTATCACATGTTAAAGATAAGGCACTCTTGTTGAAAGACCCTTTACTTTACGCCTACATGGATATATAGCAATTTTGCTTCTTTCTCTAACATTGACGTTATATTTTACAATTATAAATAGCATTTAAAACAGGTATACTATGCCGGTTGATTTTTGTTTTTGGCGAACTTAGATTGCCTCTCTTACGTACGCTTGCCAGTCCGTTGAGTTTTAGTCAAGTGAGCTGGCAGGCAGCGCGTGGATTCGGGGTAGTGGGAGGTTGTCTCGCGGTGCCTGCTTGGGCCTTGGTGAGTATGCCGGCTTGTTTTAGTTACACTTCCTGGGATAAAAGAGGCTGTCGTAAACAGTGCTTGGTTTTACTATTTTTAATGTGTTCATTGTTATTTCCATGGTATTAAGTTTGAGGCTTCTTCGGGTGACATCCACGAGGAATTTTTATTCAGGCTATTTGGGCAGAATTGTATCGCGCAAATGGCATTCAGCGAGGTATTATGTGGGATTCTAGGTCGTGTCTGTTGAAGAGACGTACTTCACGTTTCAGGAATTGCGGCTGCACTTTATTTCTTTCTTGTAAGTAAGGGTTAAATTTATACCGCGTATATTCTTTTACATTTTATTACTGGAAAATTAAATAGTTATACTAACCACAGTACTTTATACTGCAGTATTATTCGGATTGCCTGAAGGGGATAGTTTACAGTAAAATCATGCTTAATTCAGTGAAACAGCAAAGTTAAATGCTAGTTCACATACTGGGTGTTAAAGTATTTAAAGGTATTCGCTTAAATGTTCAATATAAGCTTAGTATGCACTACTAAATTGTAACCACAGTTATTTAACTGCAGTGTTACTCAGTGTGGCTGTATACTTTACAATATAATATTGCAATTATAAATTTAACCTAACTTTTCAACATAAGCTTAGTAGGGCAAGTCATCCTTATGCTGAAATATTATTCAGTTTGCCGGAGGAGAAATACTTTACTATAAAATCTTGCTTATTATGGTGAAGCAGGGAATTTATATGCTAGTTGATATTTTGGGTGGTGGAGTGTTTAATGTTATTTGCTTAACTTTTCAATATAAGCTTAGTAAGGCAAACCACAACTCTTTATGCTGCAGTGCTAGTCGGTTTGGCTGAGGTGAAAGACCTTGCAGTATAATATTGCAATTGTAAGTTTAACCTAACTTTTCAACATAAGCTTAATAGCCATTCATAGATCCTTATACTGCAGTGTTATTCAGTTTGCCTGAGGAGAAATACTCTACATAAAATATTGCTTAATTTGTTGAAGCAGCGTGTTATATGCTAGTTCGCATTTCGGATAGTAAAGTATTTAATGATATTTGTTTAAATTTTCAATATAAGCTTAGTAGGGAAAACCATAGTTCGTTATGCTGCTGGGTTATTAAGTTTGGCAGGCTTAGGTCCCTTAATGTACGTCGTTTAGTGTTTTAAATTGGGTTGTGTTAACTATTCCCCGTTTGATTGCATGTCGCACATTGTTGGTTTGCTTATTTAAAATAAAAGTTGTGCCAAGTCAGGATTCTGAGTTCCATGAAGTTCTCCCGAGTCCTGTTTTTTCCGAGCTCATGAGGACCTTGTGGGCGTGTACTTAGTGCACGTAATCAATGACTCAATACAACAAAATAAATCATAATTATATGCCCTAAACGTATGAACATTGAATATACATATAATTTTAAATACGTTAGCTACTCCATTTCTTAACATGAAAAGTTATATGGAAGCAAAATTAATTGGTCTAGGGCTTGGAAATTAGATTCTAACAACCGTCTTAACACTAGGCTATTACTTAGGTACACGCATTGGAAAGGTTTGGTGACAGTGTTATATTATTTATGGATGTTCTTAAGATTTTATAATATTGTTATCGTTCTAGTAACCTGAGAAAAAAATCTGTTATAATACTAGTGCTAAATAAATATTAAATAAGATATTCTTATTTGTATCTTGTAAATGCTACAGAACTGAATATGCAAATTAAAAGAAATGTTAATATAAGAAACTCGTATAGTATTGTGTTTTGATGTGTCATTATGTGTAATTACCGTTAATCACACCTTCGTGTCATGTTACTCGAGAAAGGGTGTGTCACAGATTAGAGCATAAGCTTGCATCGAACCGAGAAAAAACATTTGGAAGTACATGAAATGTGAAGCATGCAGATGTGGATAAAATAATCAACGAGCTCTTAAGAATGAACGAAGGCAAAAACGCTGAAATCCATCAGAAGCAGGAAAAGTACTCCATGCTAAGTAATACATTGCAAGGAAGGATAAATAGGAAAGAGGTTCGGGGCAGAACAAGGTATCACAGGACAGAAGCATTTAGATAACTATGCATTTGTGGGGACGCGACGGAAATGAAAGTGGAGAAGAGGGAAGAATAGAGAATGTTCGGTTTGAAGCTTAAACTAATCATTAGAATCGTGCGTACCACTAAGATTGTATTCCAGCTTTATACCGCTTTTTACCTCTTCATAACCCAGACATTTTAAGTGATGATCGTTTCCAACATTATCGTCACCTGTAAAAACGTTTCTTTACCGTCAGCTGTTTAACACTACTTCTTGCTGCAGAGAAAATGACGCACATCCTGCTCTTTTGCTCACTGCATTGCAGAGATGAACCAGAAGCAAGCAAAGAGCTAACATAACAAAATACTATATTTTTGTACCACTAGTCTCCAGCAGCTTTTTTCTCAGAAAATATTCATTTTAGAAACTAAGCTTCATATTTTGATGTGAGGAACTTTTCCCATGGATCGTCACAGCATTCTTTATTTCCTTTATTTATCATTATTTACTTCCTTTTTGCATTGTTATGTATGTGTATAACCGCTTTCACTAACCGCGAGCCTCGCGTTTAACATTGAATTCGTTTATGTGTACCTTCCTTTAAAATGGCGAAACTTTAAGAGAAGTAATTATATTCTTTGGATGCATACTACTACAATATATGGGCGTAGAAATGTTCGTCACAAAGAGCTGGTAAAACTTTATAACTCAATATTTCCATTCTATTCTTACCTAGCAAGTAAGTGGCACAGTATCCTGTAATTCAAATAGTTTTTTGTACGTGAATAAAATACTACTTCAGTAAACAGTAATTAAGACTTGGACGGAAAAAGATTAAGAAAATGTAATATGAAACACAAGATGAAAAGTACAGTAGTAATAGGGGAAAGGAAGTTTTCACTTGCTTCTTAAGAGATAACTAGAAGTATAAAAAGGTTATACGTACGTACAAGGATAGAAGAATACTTTGGCTTTGCACAAATAAGGTGTGTTTCGTTAAGGTAATAACTTCGAACATTAACACAGTAGATGTATTTGATCTCCATAACCATCAAATTGATGAAAGATAAAAGCTCGTGCATCTTGTAAAAGAAACGCCGGTACTGAATCAGGAAAAAACACCAGCTAACATAATATATAAAGCATTGAATGAGGATACTGCTGCTTCTACAAGTGTACTACAGGTAGCTTACCGACTTTAAACTACTACATGAATCAGTTTACGTAGTGGAACCTCACCATTTGCTTAAACTACGAACAACGGTATCTGAAGTTCATAACTCGGTAACTCAATTGCATCCAGTGCTATCTAGGAACGAAGATTTTGTGTTACTAAGTGATAGTGAAATAAGCTTACATTATATGTGTGGAGCAGAAAACTTTATCTAAATGGAACTTCCAAACACTGTACAAAATACTTTACCAATTGTTTACGATACATTTTCTTCAGAACAGACATTAAATTCCGGTGTTGTTTTGTTTATTACCAAGTAAAAGTAAATATATGGATTCCGTGATGTTTCGTTTCTTAAAACAAAAATGCGATAATCTAGAACTGAGATTTGAACAAACAAAAATAGTAGCAGACTTTGAAGTTGCTATTCATCAAGCAAATAATTCAACATGGAGAGAGACAACGCACAATTTCATCTGTGACAATCTTGGGAAAACAGTACTTCAAATTATTGGTCTAATAAGAGACTACAAAAAGAATTCTTCTCCAGCTGTAAGTGACTCACTCCTTTAGGTTGAGAATAAGCCAAAATAGTTTTGTGACTATCTTATAGATTACTTCATATCTGACGAAGCCATATTTCCACTACAATGTAGGCAGAATATTAATCTGAAACTACTCACACGTCCAACAACTGCGAAGCTTTCCATAAGAAATTCAGTAGCTTATTTTACAGCTCACATATTGAAATGTACAAAGCCGCAACAGTATTAAATTAAATTTAATCACAAACGTACGCCAAAATTAACGGAACACCGAGTAAAAAGAGAGGAAAACTGAATACAGGTAATTACAGATAGAAGATTATATGAAAAGGTATTAGTGAAAGTGCACTAAGTCCCCACTGATTTCGTAAAGCATTATCTTATTTAAATAGACCCTTACAATATTAGTAATAGTTTTAAATTTTCTAAAGAATAAACGATTTTTTACGCCTCTAAAATAGATATGTTTATTGCAGCAAAATCTATAACTACACCAGATGAGAATTTCGTTTTTCATCTGCCGCACAGTCTAAACAAAGTGGGACGGAAAATTGAGCCGTAACGCTTTTACATGGTACCAACCTAAATACAAATTTCTGAGTGGCGCAATCACATTGTGATGTTAAAGCAAATACTGCTTTCAATGGCGCAATAACACTGTCCCAATGGAGCAACTGGTGCAAGCGTGGTACCCCGTAAAAAGCAGGTGCTTTGCTACGGTTCGCTTTCCTATGTAGGTTACAAAATTCACGCTGTCCTGCGTTAGAACATGGGCTGGTATACGAAAGCAGTTGCGATTGCGTCACTCATTACAGTAATTATAACTTTTGTTATCTGCATTTAATACTCGCAGATGTTTCGTGTATTTATAGTGAATGAAATGTTTAACAAAAGTAACCAAAACACATTTACTCGTAACTTTGAGAGAAGGAACGAAGTAAGCGTGGAGATAAAAATATGCTTATACGCGCTTGTATTTAGATTGAAATTGCTCATTAAAATAAATAAATCTTTTAATTTATATAAACATACACAACCCATATCGTTATTCCTATTTGTAAATGCAAATAAATACATGAACATCACAATAAATTAGGCCCTGTAAACATTAAAGGAGTAAAAAGTACTTAAATTTTTAGTTCCATTTAAATATATAGCAAACAAAAGTAAAAACCATGCAGTGCCTTACAATATTAATAATACTGCTCGTATCACGCGCTGATACAACTGCCTTGTGGTAGGTAATGGTAACAAAAGCCTTCAAAGCTAGTGACAGACACTAAACTCTAGAGAAATTTATGATTTATATAAGAAAAATTGTAAATTGTGGCGAAACGTGCTTTAAAGGAAAAAAATAGAAATCCGAAAAAAAGTTGTAGACCAGCTGATGTTTCATCATATACGTAAATAGGAGCTGCCTTAATCGTTATGAACTTTAATTATGGTTCCACAAACAGAATAAAAAACAGCTTTGTATTTCCCCCTTCTGAATTTTTTTTTAAAATATAAAAGAGTATTATAATATGTATGTGTCTTTTACACAGAGACTCGCCCGCTAAACAGATGAACTATACCATGAGGCTCACCGCACTTTCCACTTATAGATGCCCCCTTGCAGCGATGGTAAATGGGATGCCTAATTCCTGGTTTTCGCAGGGGCACCTGCGGCCGGTAGGTTACGCCAGGCTTCAAATAGATAACCCGAAGACTGCGCAGAACAAGGACAAAAGTTTGACACTTAAACGCGCAAGTTTTGTAGTACAGCAAGTCATTTGGGGTGTTGCAATATCCGGTTAAACAACGTTCGGGTTTCACATAATCAAACATAATGCATCTCAGTAGCCATATACCTGGACATTTTTCGGATGTTTTAAAAGCATCACGAGTCATTTTACTACACACATTTTGTGATAGGCTTCATTCGAAAAGAAGTCGAGAATCGGAAAATAAATTCAAATAATCAATGAAAAAAATATTGTCATATGTAAAAGTCTTGATGTTTTACATTTGACTTTCTCTGCCTATATTGTTTATTTTTAAATAGCTCTACAACTATGCTTGCAAAATATTATTCTTCTACCTACTTCAAGTGAACTGAGATAAGCATTTGCATAAATCGCTTCTTTAGAGATTTCGTTATAGGTACAAAGATAATAGCGAAACATTTAAACTGGTCGTTATATAATGGACTTGAAATTCCCAGACTTTTTTCTGATATAGCGAGAAACAACTGAAAAGCGACAGTAAATTAAAACACATCAGGTTTGTTACATTCACACAATTTTTGTGCTCACTATCGTTGTTGTATATCTTCTACAAACTGTACTTACGAAAGCTAATTTTTCTATTTACTTGATGTTAATCGAGATAAACTTTGCAGAAATGTTTTCATTATGCATTTTATTGCAGGTATAGTAAAAATATCACTAACCAATCTACAGTCTTTAATAGATGTTTAAAGGCTGGTCGCTATTTACTGGCCTTGAAGTTCCACGCTCTTTCCATGATATTGCTAGACACAGCTGAAAGGCGGCAGCGCTTCAAAACTGACAAAATTATTGAAAATGCAAACCAACAACAACGAATGTTTTAGAAATACTGATGGCACTAAATACTTTATTTAAAATACACTGTGTGCTTTAACGATATATAGATTTTTTGATTAAGTAATTCTTTATCTGTCCCTTATGGCTTATACAAAATTATACAAAATTCCTTCCGAATAAAGAGGACTTCAAAGGCTATTCACGAAAAATTTAAGATATATATTTAATTTCTCAGTAAATATTTTGAACATATAGTATCTTAATTAAAATCGTTGTCATTTTTGGGAAAATCAAAAATATCGATATTTTTTCCATGTAAAGGACACTTTGTGATGGAGCATTTTCTATAAAATCTTCGTCTTGCATCCTTGGAAATAGCTGAACTTAAATATGTACCAAGTTGGGTATTTATCTGACTATTCGTTTTTAATTTATGCTGATCATAGATACACAAAGACACAAGCACAGGTGTTCTTTTTCTAAAAAATGTCTTTTTACCCAGGAAGCCTAAAGAATGTGTAGAGTTTTTAGATGAAATACCTCTGTTCAGTATAGTTAAGTAGTGGAGAACGTAGAAACTAATACATACTATAGCTTCAAAGCTTATAACAAATAGAAACATCACCTGGATATATTAGAACGTTTTATCTCATTACTATACATAATAAATATGTTGAAAAACACGTGCTTAATGGTTCTGCATTACAGAATACGTTTTGCAGTGTCTGCAAGTACACGTTGGTTTCAGGTGTTAGTGTAATACAGGCCTCAAGAATTATTTACTGTAATTCCTCATAATTTTCTTGCCCGTTTCATACACATTCAATCTGATTATAACCCCCACATGGAGAAAACCCCGAAGGGTTTTCTTTCAAACAAATTTTAAATTCATTGGATTAATTTAAATGATGTAAAATAATTTAGTGGGGAGAGTTAGGATAGTTAAAGTTTATAATTTGGCTATATAATAAAGTCGTAATAAAATTCACGCCCTCTATAATTCTAGATATGTTAAATCAGGGGATCCTTATGGCCATAGCCAGGGTTCACCACGACCTATCCAACGTTTCTATAGAATTGTTGATTTAGGTGCACCTCCCTTCTTTGTCTGAGTAACAGTCTTAAGTGTGCACATTATGATCCTGGCGGTTTTTATTATTACGTATTATGATGATGATTATTATGGAGTAATTTAAGTTTTACTTGCCGGGTAAAAGATTGTGTTCTAAGTACTATTTTACATTGTGCGCAACGTTAGCATTATTGTGGTTGTACATATTCCTACCGGCATGGGCAGAGAATGATCCATTAGCTCTCAATCGCAGCCTTGTTCGAAAAATAGTTTCTTCTTTTAAGAAATTCCTGCATATACTACCTGCGAGCTTTGGCTACATTCCGTTCACCATAGATTAAAATGATGTCTGTACATTCATCGTCACTAAACATTCCCACCCATTGTTGATTTGTTAATAGAGCTGTAATCAAATAAGAATGTGAGCACACAATGAACATGTGAGACCCATATTGAGTAGAGAATGCTCTAGCGCTGAGAAATATGTGGCAATCAGCCCTCTGGCTATCTCTTTGTAGCCGGCGTACCCTACCACTTTCAAAACCTGGGGTACGCAAAGACTCCTTAGGGTGTAGGTATAATACGTTTCCTGAATGAAAAATGAAAAATATTTCAGCCAGAGAGATTTTAATTGCCCTCTGTCCAAGAATTCATTCTGCTTACTCTAACAGTTTACGCAACAATCATATTGTTAATGCTGGGTTTAGGCCTAAAGGTTCATATGAAAAAATTAAATTAATTTTTAGTACCCAGCACGTACCTTGAGGCGACGTATACTTACTTGGCTGCGGAGGACCGAAAACGTGGTGTGGAGGTGAAGAGGAAGGCGTGGGTTTTTACTGTACAAAATCTATAACACAAATGTACTTACACATTCCTAGATTTATTTCCCAACCGTTTGGGGTTTCTACATTATTAAATATGAAAGGTGAGGGGAGATGTTCACCGATCCAAAGGCCGGTTTGCACGCGCAACACGCTTCTCATGGAACACTCAGCAAGACAGACGCTATATCCCTACCACTCATGACTAGCAAAACCTCCCAGCCAGGAGTGACTCATTGCAGATGAAAACAACAATGTGCTGGTAATGACAATGGAAAACGACAATATGTCTAGTAATGACAATGAAACCCCCAAATTATTAGTACGCCGCAATATCTTACAACTGCGCTCGCTAATCATTTGTATTGTTTGCTTCAAACGCAAACAGTAATAACCGTGTCTACGAATGCACTAGTATATTACTGACTGTTCAGTACTCAGTATATTTTCGTGACTTATGTGCAGGTTCGTTTTATTTACTCAAAGTTATGATTTTCAGATTAGCACCGTTGAATTTCTCTTTATTGTTGTGGTAGTGACTACATATTTTAGCTTTTGTTTAAGATGTAAGATTCGTTACAAGAGAAAAACGCAAAACCAATGAAAATTAAACAAGTGATAGTGGCGATAATGTTGAATCACCGCCAGTGAAAAGTGCGACGACACGTATTCCACCACGGGACATCGGTAAAAATTGTTGAAGTTGAACCATCTACCAGCAAGTCGAAAACCCAAGAATTATGAAATACAGATATTACAGTGAATCTTACATTAAATATGGATTCGTATAAAATACGCATAATCTACCTCTTCCCCTCTGCATTATTTGCAACCAAACTTTGTCGAATAGTTCTATGAAACCACCCTACTTCACAGATACTTGGTAACCAATCACGGCGATTATAAAGACAAGTCAATCGAATTTCTCAGGCGCAAATCAGAAAATTTGGATAAAAGTTCAAACGTAATACACAATTTTACAAAATCAACAACGGTGGCCCTGGAGAGAATTAACGTTGCTAGTTTCAAAAATAAATCACCTTATATCGCAGATGAACCTCTTTATTCTGGTTCTTTGATTATAGGTGATAAAATGTTACACAAAGATTCCGCTAAAGTAATCAAAATAATTCTGACAACTATAGGGTGTAAAATTTATGATATGGCACAAAATATTGTTGACCAAACAATAGAAAACATTAAAATGGACTCAGGTTTGCTATTCAAATGATGAATCGGTGGGTGTGTGTGATGATGCTAAGCTACTTGTATATGTTTGATATTTTGACGTTAAAAAGGTGCTATGCTGATTAAATTCTAAGATATAAACAACTACCAATACAAGGAAGATGATATTTTTAAAATCCTTGATCATTTTTAGGATTAAAATGAAATTTGTCGTAAGACTGGTATGCAAGTTGGTCCACAGATGCTGTTGCTTTATTGACAGGTAAAACAAAACGGTCTTATTGGTCGTATTCGCGAAATTAAACCCAAAATGATTTGTAAACATTGCATTATACACAGATAAAGTTTTGGTAGCGAAAATAATAATTCCTGATTTACATGAAACATTGAACACATTATATAAGATAGTCAATTTAATAAAGTCACGTGCCTTCAACTCCCGTCTTTTCAAAAAAAATATGTGAGGAGATGGGAGCTACACACACACACACACACACACACACACACACACACACACACACACACACACACACACAGAGGTGCGCTGGTTATCACGAGGACGGGTATTGACTCGTCTGTTTGAACTGAAAACTGAGGTAAAATGTTTCCTTATAAAAGTGAAATCCGATCTCGTGAAGAATTTTGAAGATGAAGAGTGTGCTAATTAGCTTATTTGACGGATATATTCAACAAATTTAATGAGCTCAATCTTAAACTCCAAGGTTTTGGCAAAAATGTTTTTAAAGCTCGTGAGAAAGTAGAAAGACTGTATAAAAACGTTTTATTTTTAATTGATTGCGTTATTAAAGGAATATTGCAGTTTTCTAACTCTGTTAGAACATAGTGGACAATATGAAGTTAGTATTTTTAATGGGCTTTTGGAAATAATCAAATTCCACCTACAAAACTTCAGGTTACAGTTTTTAAAATACTTTTCAGAAATTGAGAAGGACGGTAATACACAAGAATGGATTAGAAATACATTTTGCACCATCGCCATCAATTTCTCTGATCTTCTTGTAAAGTTAAAAGAAAGTTCTTTGGAAATTTCCGTTTACATTTCAAATACACTTCACTGAAAATAAAAATCAAAAACATTCATTTGTGATTTCTGGTGTTATGCACGCATACACTGAATGTAGTAACACTGCCATTACACACCTTCTTCCATTTCCCTCTACTATCTGCATCGACAGCAATCAAAACCAAACAAAGAAATCTCTTGAATCCAGAATCACTATTGGTACTCGCACTAACGAAGATTTAACCACGAATAGAGAAGCTGGTCTTCAGAAAACAAGCTCGGCCATCTCATTAACAGGTCAGAACATATAAAATTTCATATTTGTGTGTTTTGAGGCAGTATTTTTAACACTTAAATAATTTTAGTCAAATTATATAATATGTAAATTCAATAACACCCCGCCTTAAATCAGTATGTGTATGTAACAGTCATTATATATGTTTACATTATTGTATACTATTGTATACATGTTCAATAATGTTATATGAATATATTACGTAATTTAATAATGTAGGATCTGTGAGAATAATAAGTTAAAAGTTTTTAACAATGAGGTAACCCTGAGGCAATAATTAGTTTGAGAGTTTAACAATACTACTTGTGATTCTTGAAAGCAATAATGTAATTTTAGTGACAGTTGATAAAAATAGCCAATCAACAACCAAAAAAAGCTTTAGTTAAATGAAGCTATTCTATTGGACTAGGATTAGCCAATCAGAGACTTGAAATATAAAAATTTAGACATTTTAGACGCTAGAAATCTATTCAGTTACCTGCAAACAGGTTTCTAACCGGAGCGAGACACGTCCTCGAGACATATAATACGTATCCGTGTGAGACAAAAAACAAGGTTACGTGTTAAAAAGTGTAATTAATTAATAATAATAAAAAAATCTCATATATATATCAGTGGTGTTATTTAAATTGTGCCAAGCATTAATAAAAGAAGTGAAGTTAAATTCTAATCTGTGTAAGCCTACATTCTTGTTGCACCACAACCCAGCTAAGAGAAACGTGTCTCTCACAATAATACTGACACAGCCGAGGCAAACATAAATATATAATATTTAAAGAAACAATCAAATTACAAAGGTAATATTTTTAAACATTTATTTGGGGTGAAGGCCACCGGAAAGTACATTTGGGGCGAAGGCTACCGGAAACTGTTTACTATACGTGCGGTTGCAACTATTTCAAGTGTTCGGCTCCCCAACAGTTGAAATATAATACAACTCCTTCAATATAACCTACTTAAAATTGACGCCCAAAGTGTATAGCATAATCTTCCTTTTTGTGTTATTTATTAAGTTATAAATTTTATAGTATATTTTATATATGGTTATGTATAATTTCAACTAAGGATAACTCTAGGAGTCTAGGGTCAGGGCTAGGGGTACAGACTGCAATGGAAAATTCTTTTAGGTGGTACGCGCAGAAAAAAGGATAAATACCACTGCTTTAGAGCATGCGGTGCTGGCAAGCCATCCGGTATATTTACACGCAGTTTGGTAACAGGATGCATTGATCTTCCATCTGACGCATGAGATGTAAATTTTAATCGACAGTGTTTAAGTACTATTTTGGTTACACTGCTTCCAGGAACAGTATTTTAAAATTTTGTAGCTCAAACGTTTAGTTTTAAGTTAAAACAATCAATATATGCAGCCAAAATTAAAATAATGTATTTAATTTTTAATATGTAAAGCGAAGCTGTAAAATGATTCAATTTATTGACTGACCGAACTTGGAATCTTCAAGCTTTCATGCTTATCTGTGCATCAAACATTAGAAACTACCGAATCGGAAAGTAAGTTTCACTTTGGTTTCTCTTCCCACCTTATCCTGTGTCTATTCTCAGTATGTCAGTCTGCGAGTCGCCATATGATAGTATGTGCCACACGGCGACTCGCCGACTGACTCTGTAAAACGCTATGAATTTCTGAAGTATGTTAACTTTAAAAATCTATTTATGTATTTGGATTTGCAAGAAAAACAAATACTGACAGTAATTACTTCTTCATTTTGACGCAGTTGTTATATAAAACTTCCTATTTCCACAAACGTTAGAACACCCATAAATTGTCGTTTTTTGGTGAGGTCCACCGCGCCGGTAGGGCCCGGGACATATGCAACCCAACATTCACGGTGAGTGTTGAAACAACTTTGATTTCGGAAATAATCTAGTATCGGATTGGAATTACCTTGGCGTGGAACTACCACTCAGTAATAGTGTTGACAAGAATACTTGATAAATATATTACGGATTCTGTTACATCAAATATACCACCCAACAGTGTATCAGATTATGGTAGTGGATATCAAAGGTTCTAAAGTAAGAAATGCATGGGAGGTCTTCCTTTTTCTTGATTCTTTTTCTTGTCAAACTAATGTCACATTAAGAGGTTTTACCGACAATGTAAATCTGCGCAGCAAAGTAATCTCGCCCAAAAACATCCGCTACTGCCAGCCAGACGTGTATTCCTATCGGCAGTATAAGCTATTTGCAAGAAGACTTGAGGAATATGTGCGAAGAGCAAGCGAGGTAAGACATTTATTTTAAAAATGCATAGGTATATTTGCGATCAGTTGAGCGCTTCAGAATACTACTTGATAATACAGTGTGCATGCTAAGCATCTGGGTACTAGACACAAAATATAAAAATCGTTTAAGAATATCCTAGACAAGCTGTTGTAGTACGCTTCAGATCAGCCTGTAGGTCTATCTATTGATCTTGGTTTATTGCAAGTTAATCTTTTCATTTGTTTGAATAAAGTAAAGATGAGATGTGGTTTCTGGTTTTCTTTTAGATCACGCGCTCCAATGGAATGTGACTAAACCACATATCATAATATTTTATTCTATTTTATTTTACGTCGCTTTAACTCCTTGGTCATTTCGCGACGGATATTTCTTAGAACGATATGTGATGGACATTTAGCCTTCTAGGTCTCATTCCTGTAACCTCTGCTTCATGCTGTGCATTAGGGTGCCGTCCAGTCTAACCGCCGCCCTCACACAGAAAGTTAGCCTTCAAGGTCTCATCTCTGTAACGTCTGCTTCTTGCCGTGCAGATGGCATTAGGAGGCCCTCCAATCTGCTTACATTGTCTGTACATAGATGTCATAGCATTCACTAATACCACTTACTTTTCATTTTATTATTGTTTTAGACTTAAGATGAAACTCTATTTAACCTCCTCGTATGTCGGACTTACACCCCCCAAGACTTACAGGCGGTTGCCTGGGATCAGAGGCCCGTCGAGGAGCAGACACTCTCATGGAGCAGACAGAATGTCCAGGATGGATGATCAGCTCGATGACTGATATGGGAGGAAGGAAGTAGATGAAACGAAATGATGGTGAAATGGATGCAAGGAAAGATGATGAGGGAGCAGTTGGTGGAATGAATGGCGGGGGAAACCGGAGAACCCGGAGAAAAACCCTCCCAGACACCTCTTTGTCCACCAAAAATCCCACATGGGGGTCCCTGGGATTGAACCCGGGCCGCCTCGGTGAGAGGCGAGTGGTCTAACCACTCGGCCACGCCGAACTTGAGTATTGGTATTAAATATACAATCCGGTATTTACCTTGGCGACAATCTCAGACAGATTGTTAGGCCCACGGGATTTGAACCCGGGCCACAGACTTTACCGCCTGAGCCATCCCGCTTGGTAATATATCTTTGTCCATTGGTCTTCTCACAGTATCTGCCGAAGGATAAACACAACGGTTGCATATGTGCCAGGCGCCAGCACGCGGAACCGCGCAAATGAAACAAATTAATGGCTGTGCTAAGAATTAGGAAAACTTAAGAAATAAAGTACGGACAATTGACACCATTCACTAAGTCGGACGAAAGTTTCCTATGGATTCGAAGCACCAAAGTCACTCTCCCATGTGGTTAGTTACCATTTAATATTCCGTTTGTCTTAGAATGACACCATATCATATAATTTTATGTTTATGCTTCACGTCGTTACGTTACAGTCAACTTTATTGTGAACCACCTTGAGTCCCCATTATGTTTTCTTTCGCTAGGCTGACTGTCTTTACAGCAAGTTGCACACTATCCAGTTACAAAGGAATGTGTTCATATTTTTGTGCACATTTGCGGTTTTAAAATCTTCTTTATAACTCTTTTATAGACAAAGCAGAGTATATTCGCACATGACCCACGGGAGATTTGCATTCCAAGCGAGGAAGAGAAAAGGACAAAGAAAATGCGCGAGTGACATGTAAAATGAGCAAGGGTAGACAGCTCTGCGATGTTGCACGTCCTGTGCTCAAATTGTTTGACGTCCCGCCGGAGTAAACAGGTCCAAAGTCCCATATGGCTAAATCTGTGCTGGCCCATAAAATGATCTGATTTCAGTAGCTTAAAGCGCATGAATAGAGGAACGTTTGTTGAAGTTAGATCTCAACTTTACAATGAATTGTAATCCTTCAGGACGCTTTGTGGAATGCTGGCTCAATCCGAGCGTCGGTTAACAATTGAACACAGCATGGTGTTTGACAACAAAAGAACTTTGTTTCCAGAAATAGTCGTTACCTCGTCGATCCCACCGCACAATTCCAGAGAAAGAGTGAAAGCGGTTTCCATCTCTCATTCTGATTTTCAATCAAGGATAACTAGACAGAATAAACTTAATGAACACAAAACGCGTGTATATAGAATGTGTACATTTAAGCTACACAGAAATATTCTGTTGAATGTCTAATATATTCTCTATAAAAATAAAACTGAATGTTTATATTAGTGTGGTGAACGTGTTGTATTTCGTAATTCAAAGCAACTGGGTCACTTCTATAAATAACCGCATCTAACATGAATTATCTCCAGTTTAGATAAATAATAGGTTATACGTTAACCTGATAATTAGTTTCTCCAATGAGGTGAATTCTAATATCATGTGATAGAAATTCAAATAACTCGTTTGTTTATAGAGCTGGAGAATATTATGTACGACTTACAGTCCGTAGCACAGTGGCCTTTGTAGTTTTGTTAATTAACATTTTTATAGGAAGCAGGTTTTTCAGTTCCCAACACTTTAAGGCCACTAACAATTTTATTTCAAGATATAGAAAAAACACACAACTGTGTCTCAGAATTGAGTGTGTCTCACCAATAAGGTTACCTCGTGACTTGCATATAAAGATACCGTGTCCAATTCAAGAGTAAACCGCAAGAATTTAAAACGATTTTGAGCAAACTTTACTTTGTAAAAGGGACTTTGTAAATAAAACCATATAATTATATACATACAGGAGAAACACGTTTTTGAACTATTTTAATGTAAAATTGTAGTTCAATACCCTGTATAAGATGGTAACACTAATTTAGTTGTTCTGAGTAGACCTAACAAATTCAGTATTTAAATGCAAATGTGCTTTATGAAGAATCGGATAAACACCGAAATTCATATTTAAATACATAATCTTGCAAGAAAAAATTAGAAGATTTCAATAAATTCACCCGCCCCAAAATTATGTAATTTTGATTTTCTCATAATCGGCTAACAATTTTGACTAACATGTAAGGTTTGAAATCACTGAAATGACAAACTTTCTTTTTAAATGACTGAAAAATTCAATGCCATGTCCGGGATTTTAATTGACGTAATAGTCGCTGAAACTATGAAGCCCGGAACTTAAAGTACCTTTAACATTGTAGGTTACCATTGGGGTATGTCATCTCGATACAATTTGAGATCTCCTTGTGGTTTACCGGTAAAAATGCGAATCATTTGGGGAATTTAATGTCGCTCCAGCAAGTTGCCATGGTAGCTCAGTGGTTAGAGCAACCAGACGGAGACCGGGAGATCCGTGGTTCAAATACCGGCTATGGCATTGAATTTTTCAGTCGTCTGATTCTACGTTTGCAACCCTGGCCAACACACGGCTTGTGTAGAAGAACAATTAATTGCATTTGTTTTTAAAAAACTTTTGTCAGTATCCATTGAAATTATTTCATTCTTACTGAATTGTACAGCATTTTATATAACTAGCAATTCACAAGAAGAACTTTAACTGCTAAAAAACATTTTGCGTCGCACTCACGACTTTCCCTAGAATTTATAACTCGCATAGTCATACATATTATAATATTCGTATAAAATTATTCATCTTACCGGGTTATCTTAAGCCTAGTCTACATGATGAAACTAGGTTTCGTAACAAGTTTCGTAAAATGATTTTCGGGAAACTATTTGTACAAGGTGCTGTTTACATGGCAATACCTGTGTATACTGTAGTTTCATAGGTCTTTACTATAATTCTGCACGGGTAGTTCATAAAAATAGATGGTTGCGGTATTTCAGCTGCTAAAGTAGTGGTAGAGTTGTTACTACTGGCCTTAAAATGAGAGAAACGAATATGGACTAGATCTTGGATTCAGAAAAAGTTATTTAGGTTGCTCTACAAATTGAATAAAATTGTTGTAGGTGATGCAAAAAGCTTTCACAATTATTTGAATGACTTCGGAGCAGTTTGGTTTTTTGTCCGAGAAAGTAGCAAGATATGCAACACGTCAAGTATGATCACCAGAGCAGAGATTACAAATTACATTGAGATATCTTGCAAATGGGACTAATATTCATTGCTACATCTTTTGTACCGGATCCCAAAATTATAATTTCAAAATTTGTTTCTGAGATCAGTGCCACTGCAGGATGCTTAATCTTTTCAATACTTCGTGTTTAATTTGTACTTCTTGTGGAATGAATTCGCTTTTTAAATTCTTATATTGTCATTTCATTCATATTAAGTGATTTTAAAATAAACTCGAGCGCAGCAGCACGGTTCGCTTTGTTTTTAAAGTTTGTATCATTACAGTTCCACAAGCACTTCTGCACTGCATATAAATCCAGGCATTTAGTTATTTCTTTACTTCCACACTTCTTTCTGCAAACAGCAAGCATATTCGTAACTAAGAGTTGCCATAAGTTTTGCACATGCGCACCGAAATAAAAGACAATTGCGAAACCTATGTAGTCATGTCAGTAAGCCCTTTAGGGACACACGCTTTCAATATGTTGTTTGTAAAAGGTGTACTGCCACTTCCACTATCTTCAGACAAACAGGGGGGAATACATATCCACTATATATAAGATCTCAAAAATCCTTATTTAGGCATATTTAAAAATTGGGTGAAATCGGAAAAAAATTAAGAGTAGTTTGTATACAGAGCCTCAAAAATATTTATGGTTTTTAGGTGGCACTCTGACCTTTCGGAGTTAAAATTTAGTAAGAGTTTAAGAGTATTCTCCTCATATTTAAAAATTGGTTGAAATATACAGAATTAATAATGTTTAATTGAGAACCACCTTGAGGCAGTATTTTTAACAGTTAAATGATTTTCAGTCTAGTTTATAATATGTAAATTCAATAACAGCCCGCCTTGAAGCAATATGTATATATATTAATTTGTAAAATATATGTAACGGTCATTGCATATGTTTATATTATTGTATCCATGTGTAATAATGTTATATGAATGTATTACGTAATTTAAAAATGTAGGAGCTGTGAGAAATGGGTCAAAAGTTGCTAACAATGAGGTAACCTTGAGGCAATAATGAGTTTGAAAGTTTAAATACTACTAGTCATTATTGGAGCAACAATAATGTAAATTTTGAGACAGTTTAAAAATAGCCAATCAACAACAGCTTTAGTTAAATGAAGATATTCTATTGGATTAGGAATAGACAATCAGAGACTTGAAATACAGAAATTTACAGGTTTAGGCGATTGAAATCAATTCAGTTGGTTGCAGACAGCGTTACTAACCAGACGTAAAGGTGTCCTCGAGAAGTTTAATACGTATTCGTGCGAGATGAAAATAGTTTACGTGTTAAAGAATTTCACAGTTCTCTCTCTCTCTTTATCAGTGAAGTGTTATTTAAATCGTATCAAGCATTAATAAAAGGAGTGAAGTAAAATTATAATCTGTGTAAGCCTCATTCTTTGTCGCATCACGCCCTGCCAAGAAATCCATGTCTCTAAAAATAAATACTGACGCAGCCGAGGCAGATGTAAATATAATATTTAAAGAAACAGTCAAAATACAAAGTTAATATTTTTAAATTTGGGACGAAGGCTACCGGGTACCATACGTGTGGTTGCAACTACTTCAAGTTCGGCTCCCCAACAGTTGAAATATAATACAAGTCCTTCAATATGACCTACTTAAAAATTGACGCCCAAAGCGTGTTGCAAACAAGTTAAAAGGAAACAACTTCTGCAACCTATAAGCTGACTATTTAGAATTATTTTCCCTAAATATCCATAAACTTATTTTCTCTAAAATAGGAGCACCTTAATGAAACCACATGCGTGCATTTACAATCTTATTTCGTCTTACTTTTGTTACTACATTTTTAATTGTTTCAATTAGCTTCAATGGTCATATCGGAGGGGGCTTAGACTTGAGAAACAATTGATGGTGTTATAAATTGTTGGCTGTTGGTTGGCGGTGCGTTTTATTAAATTTTACTATAAAACACGATCGCGTTCACTTTCATACTGCTCCAACTTGTTTAGGGAATGATCCTATTTAAAGAAAAAGAACCACATCACGGCCGTGAATTATACCCGACGCCTCTGGTTTGAGAACCAAAAGGCTGATTCTTCGAGTAGAGAGGCAACCTTACGCAGGTTTACTAAGTATTAGATATAGTAATAAACCTCGCTTGTGGTTGTTCAGACGACCAGTTAGAAAGCTGGAACTCGCTGGCGCACTTCCCTGGGGGAGGGTTAGGATTTTTCAACTGACTAAACCTTCCGCTCTGCACCAGGATCAGTAGGGTTCACAACATAGGGACAAAACTGTAGTCAAGAGAAAGGATGATATTGTGTCCCTCGTCGTATTATACGGTCTAGCAAGCATATTCCGGTCTCACATAACGGATCTTCTAAAGACTGCAAGATATTGTAAAACTATGTTTTGATTTCAAAAATAATTTTCAGAAAACCTAACTTTATTGTTGATTTGGGCAGAGAGAAAGTGAGATAACATAAGGAAAGCGTTTAGTTCTGCATTGATTTATATTATTAATGCAGTCTGTTTTGTACTTACGACATTTTATCTGATTTAAGAAGTCACGAACCTTCTGCAAAATATGATTTTGGTGGTTATTTGCCTTTAAAGCGAATTTCCGTATAAGCTGTTGTCCAGGATTGTAACTATACTAATAGTTTTGCTCAAGATACCGGAGAAGAGGTTTTGCAGTGTATTCCAAAAATCACTCTAGACCACATTCACAACGCGCACCGTATTCAAGGCCCACGCTCGCACACACGTAACCTATGTACTGGAATGTCTTGGTCCCAGAACCTTTATCTCTCACGACTTCCTCACTTCCTGCAAGGAGCAGCCGTTCTCCCTGAACTTCCGTGCCATATGAGCGCCAATCCATTAACTAGGTGTTTCTGTAGTGCCGTGTTTATCACTTTGCGGTTTATGACCCATTTATGCGTCACGAGTCAATGCGCGGGTACAGCCTCCTTCCCCTCAGCCCTAAAGTATATTCGATGAAGCAATGCTTCAACGGCTTTCATACATTTTTCCACCTCACGCTCAAAACACAATTTCTGTAAAGTAGTAAGCGTGGTCACTATTTGCTTTGTTGATGTATCTCAAAATGCGGAAAATAATTGCCGTAACATCGAAGTAACGAAACATGTGTTAGTATCATGAGGCAGTATTTTTAACACTTAAATGATTTCAGTCAAATTATATAATATATAAATTCAATAACAGCCCACCTTGAAGCAATATGTGTATGTAGTAATTTGTAAAATGTATGTAACAGTCATTGCATTTGCTTATATTATTGTACACATGTTCAATAATGTTATATGAATGTATGACGTAATTTAATAATGTAGGAGCTGTGAGAAATAGGTCAAAAGTTGCTAACAATGAGGTAACATTGAGGCAATAATGAGTTTGAGAGTTTAACAATACTACTTGTGATTCTTGGAAGCGATAATGTAATTTTAGTGGCAGCTTATAAAATAGCCAATCAACAACCAGAAGAAGCTTCACTTAAATGAAGGTATTCTGTTGGAGTAGGATTAGCCAATCAGAGACTTGAAATACAGAAATTTACAAGTTTAGACGGTTGAAATCAATTCGGTTGCCTGCAGACAGTGCTCATAACTGGATGCGTTGCTTGTGCGCCCTTGAGAGATTTAATACGTATTCGTGTGAGACGAAAAATAAGTTTACGTGTTAAAAAGTGTAATTAATTAATAAAAAGAATCTCACAGCTCTCTATATCAATGAAGTGTTAATTAAATCTATCAAGTATTAATAAAAGGAGTGAAGTAAAATTATAATCTGTGTAAGCCTTCTTGTCGCATCATAACCCTCCCAAGACAACATGTCTCTAACAATAATACTGACGCAGCCGAGGAAAACATAAATATATAATATTTAAGAAACAGTTAAATTACAAAGTTAATATTATTTTAAATTTGGGGCAAAGGCCACCTGAAAGTACATTTGGGGCGAAGGCTACCGGAAACTTTACCATACGTGCGGTTGCAACTACTACAAGTTCGGCTCCCCAGCCGTTGAAATATAATAAATCTTCAAACTGACTTTCCATACGAAGCAGTAACAAATCTTCAAATTGATGCCCAAGCGTGGTGCAAATAACGTATAGAAACTATTTTCTTAACCAATATCAGAACAATTGTAAGAGCATTATTAAGAGGTCACTGCAACATTTTATGGAGAGCTTAACCCTCAAGTGGTAACAAATTTTGTCACGTTATAAGTAACATCGGTCTCTCAGCCCTTGTAACTTTTATTTGACTTTATTGGCACATTTTCACTACAGTATTGAATTTACTTCTTATATATATATATTATATTTTTCATGTTTTAATATAATACCAGAGTTTTCAAACAACAAACTTTAATTGACAAAAATACATATTAGAAAGGTATGAATTGAAGATGACACATAGTATTATCAACCCTATTAAAGCTGCAACTTAATTATAATTAATGTCTTTGTAAGATGGTGTTTTCAACAATTTTCAGTTTGCTTCTAAATATCATTAACTTTGTATTTGTGTACTAGCAATTTCGATAATTATCCCATCATTGAAAAATAATCCCACACTTCATTGAGCATAGAATTCCGATTCGGACTCAAGGAACTGCCTTTTACTGACGATAGTTATACTTTTATTATGACTGAAACATGACAGATCATCATTCTCTGCAACAAAGGAGTTATCTGAACCATAGTCATTATCGTAAAACTAACTGAGCCATCACCTACTTCGGCCTCACACATTTACATTCAAATTTTCTTTCGGCATTTTCATTCAGTCTGAAACAAGAACAGCAATATGCCACTTAACGGTGATTGATTACTAAGAGAATGAACTATTACTTGTAATTGAGGTACTATTTTTAACACTTAAATAATTTCAGTCTAATTATATACGTTGATGCAGTATTTTATATCACAACACTGTGAATGCCAGAGTAATTGTAGTGTAAATTAGTATTATTGTATGACAATGATTTGAGATGTTTGTTAATTATAAGCATTGTTAGGAAATAAGTTTACACGGCCTCACTGAAACTGACAATAGGAGCGGGTAACAATGAGCGAGGGGGTGAGTTGTTTATCAATTAGAAGAGACAAACAAATGACGTCAGAGTAGCGTGCCTTTCTTAGAAATGGAGGGAATATCTTCCATAGAGCATATGTGTTTGTAATTTTGATTGGATATAAAAATGTTGGCGCTAATGTTGGCGCGTTTTATTAACCAATAGCAGCTCGGTTATAATCTTTAGGCATATCGGGGTGAGGGAGTATAAAAAGTTAAAGCCAGAGGCAAGTATTGTCCAGTTCAACAGGATCATTCACGCATTACACGTCGTTCAGTCCAACAGAAGCACTCGCGGGTAATACGTCGCTCAGTCCAACAGAATCATTCAGAAGTTACACGTCGCTAAGTTCATCAGAATCATTCACGTGTTAAACGTCGCGCAGTTCTACAAAATCTCTCGCGTCGTAAAGTTAGTTAAAAGATGTGAAATACGCGAATTAATAATGTGCGGCAAATAAGTGATTATAGTAACATTAGAAAATATAACAGTTACAGTCGGGCGTGTATCAAGAGTAATTATGTGAAATGAATAAAGTGTGACGGCAATAAAAGTATAAAAACAAATTCTTTAATCAGTGTTATCTTTCAGTAAAAACTCCTTTCCGTTTACACACCCTGTTTAAGAGATTTGCTTGACTGCGTAATAATAGCTAGCCGGAGCACAATGAACCCAAAATGCAAAATAATAACACAATAACAGGCGCTCAGCAATAAGATAACACGAAGTTACCGCGACAACGTAAATTCAATAACAGCCCGCCTTGAAGCAATATGTGTATGTAATAATTTGTAAAATGTATGTAACAGTCATTGCATATGCTTATATTATTGTATACATGTTCAGTAATGTTACATGAATCTATTATGTAATTCAATAAATGAAGGAGCTGTGAGAATACGTTAAAAGTTGCTAACAATGAGGTAACCTTTAGTCAATAATGAGTAAGAAAGTTTAACAGTACTACTTGTGATTCTCGGAGTAACAATAATATAATTTTAGTGATAGTTTATAAAATAGCCCATCAACAACCGGAGGGGTTTTTAGTTAAATGAAGGTATTCTATTGGAGTAGGATTAGCCAATCAGAGCCTGACTTGAAATACAGAAATTTATAAGTTTAGACGGTTGAAATCTAGTCAGTTGCCTGCTGACAGTGATAGTAACCGGATGCATGATGCGTCCTCGAAAAATTGAATACGTATTCTGTGAGACGAAAATAGTATATGTATTAAAAAGTGCAAGTATAAAATAAAAGAATCTCACAGCTCTCGATATCAGTGAAGTGTTATTTAATTTGTGTCAAGGATTAATAAAAAGGAGTGAATTAAAACTTAAAATATGTGTAAGCCTACATTCTTGTCGCATCACGCTCTACCAAGACTTCCATGTCTCTAACAATAATACTGACGCAGCCGAGGAAAACATAATTATTTAATACTTAAAGAAACAGTTTAATTACAAAATTAATATTATTTAAACTTGGGACAAAGGCCACCTGAAAAATATTTGGGGTGAAGGCTACCGGAAACTGTTTACAATACGTGCGGTTGCAACTACTACAAGTTCGGCTCCCCAACAGTTGAAATATAATACAACTCCAACTTCAACTTCAAACTGACTTTTCATACGTAGCGGCAACTAGCTACTTCAAATCGGATTTTCCATACGTTGGAGCTAATTTAAACAACGTAAAGAACAAAACTACTTCATAATATACTACAAAACAACGACTTTTTAGTCAAATAAGAGATCAGAGGTAAACAAAATATACAGTAACACCAGTCTACGAAGCCTTCTGATAAATTTGTAATAATGGGTAGCAACAATTACAAAGCCACGTTTTCACATCAAAGACAAACGTTCATATTATGACGCATAGCTCGGCGTTCAAGAATGCGACATAATCAGTGTAGCCAATATCACAGAACACTTGAGCGCCATGGTCTGCGAGACCGATGTTACCACTTAAGGGTTAATCCGACGTATTTAAAACGACCACATTACATTACAAAACATATATGTTGGTTTTAAAATTGCAAACTCGTTATGGTAGTTTAGAACGCATAAAACTAGAGGTGTACTATTTAGAAAGAAGTACTTTAAAGAACTTTAATCCTGCTGAACATTCTATATCTTATTTTCCATCTAATTTTCGAAGCTGTAATTCTAGCATATCCAAGTGGAATATGCCACACAGGTGGAGATGCTTACAACGATTTGTAGCCGATTTTAAATGTTCCATGTTTCTCTTCAATGACGCGTATTGGCAGCACCGCTCCCACGGCAACTTTATACAAATCAGTACGTGCGGTGGGACGGTCCGCTGTTTCTCCCTTGGATAAAGCTAATGAGGCGAAAAAAAAAATGTTAGCATTTTCGTTATAAAAGATGTTCGAACTTGTGCCTCTTTACATCTACACAAACTAGCCATCTGTTGACCATATTTTTAATACTATATGCATTTGTGGAAACGAAATATTGTCTTCTGTTCCGCCGAACGTATGGGAATGTATTGCAAGAACTTTACCTTTAAGTGTTCCCTATACTTGATAATATCATGGATTTAGATCTGGAGAGCGAACACTTGAGTCAATTATTTTGTCATCAAAAACACCTTGTAATGCGAGAGAGCGATTTCTTTGGACTTCTTTCCACAACAGCCCCTATCCCGTCTTAATTTTTCCTTGACTATAATTGTTTACTGTCTATCTTTTTTACTTTCTCTATTACGTATAGTAAGTAGGGGAAGTATTGTATTCCACCCAAAAATTCGATACCGAGATTTCACCGGAAATATATGTTTTGAGACCTCCTGAATCCAAAAAAAAGCATTTTTGGAAACATGTCCTTGTGTGTGTGTGTGTGTGTGTGTGTGTGTGTGTGTGAACAGAAACGAACAGTCGGATAAGCACCAAACTTGGTATTTAGGTTCAGTATCTTCAATAGATGCGACACGAAGGTTTTCAAGAAAATCCCCCACCGCAGATTACCCATTACATGCAACATTTTTCGAAAATTTTAATTTTTTCAAAAATGGCTCTAACGATTTTGATCTAAATAGCATATATTTAAGATACTTTCATGACAAATAAAAGGTATATCTCGAATTTTCTGGGAATGTCTCCAAAAGTATTCTTCATTGTGAACGACTTTTGCATAACTGGTAAACCATAAGAGATAGACAATATGTTACTACACAAAAACTGTAGATCGCGTTAAAATACACAATTTATGTCATATACATTTTGTTTTGTTGAGTGAACCATTTTCGAGATATTGCTTGTTATTCTCCTAAATTTTCCAATACTTATACTTTTACTCAAATTCGTTATTCATTTTTACTTTCTCTACTACATATAGTAAGTAGGGAAAGTATTGTATTCCACCCAAAAATTCGATACCGAAATATCACCGGAAATATATGTTTTGAGACCCCCTTAATCCAAAAAAAAACATTTTTGGAAACATGTCCGTGTGTGTCTGTGTGTGTGTGTGTGTGTGTGTGTGTGTGTGTGTGTGTGTCTGTGAACAGCATAACTCAGAAACGAACAGTCGGATAAACACCAAACTTGGTATTTAGGTTCAGTATCTTCCACAGATGCGAAACGAAGGTTTCCAAGAAAATCCCCCGCCCCAGACTACCCCTTACATGGAACATTTTTCGAAAATGCTAATTTTCTCAAAAATGGCTCTAACAATTTTGATTACAATATCATATGTTTAAGATATTTTCATGACAAAATGTATATCTTGAATTTTCTGAGAATGTCTCCAAAAGTATTCTCCATTGTGAACGACTTTTGCATAACTGGTAAACCATAAGAGATAGACAAAATTTTACTACACAACAAATGTAGATCGCGTTAAAATACACAATTTATGCCATATACATGTTTTTTTGTTGAGTGAACCATTTTCGAGATATTGTTTGTTATTCCCTCAAATTTTTCAATACTTATTTTCTCAAATGAGAATTCGTTATACATTTTTTTGTCTTGGATATGCAAAGGGATTAGTCTGTGGAAAAGAGAATGGTGCTGCACCTAGCAACCAGCTATTAAGAGATATGTCTGTGCTTAAAGGCTACTGTATTTCTATTTTGCCCTTGCAAATACAAAACAAGGGGAACATAGTGCGCCTTAAGCGATAGTCAAATATTTTTAGTACTGGTCGCTATTGATGCAGTAATTTGTATCACAAATTACTTAAATATAAATAAAGATTGTAATATGAATATGCATTTTTATGTGACATTGATTTGAGATGTTTCTTGACTGTAATTATTGTTGATAAGTAAGTTTACACGACCTTACTGAAACTGTCAATAATAGCGCGCAATAATGCAGCGAGGGGGTGAGCTGTTTATCATTATTGGAAACGAGGAAGTTACGTAATGTTGGCGCGTTTTTCCGTTGAGAACCTTCTGGAATGTTTCCCTAAAGCATATGTATTCATAATTTTTATTGGATATTAAAATAGACGCTAATGTTGGCGCGTTTTATTAGCCAATTGCAGCTCAGTTATAATCTTTAGGCGTATCTGGATGCAGGAGTATAAATAGGGTAGGTTAGAGGTAGCTTCATGCTCAGTTCATCAAAATTCTTTGTGCACTACACGTCGTCTTCAGTCAGTCAGTTCGTCATACATCGGATATAGATTCACAAGTTACGCGCAGCAGAATTATGAAAGATCTAAAGTATTATAAAGTTAATTATACACAAAGTTGAAGTACGCGAATTAAGAGTGATTAGTCATGAAGTTATTAAAACAGTTTCAGTTTGGCGAGTGTTAAGATCAATGTGTAAATGTGATAGTTAACGTGTTCGACAATAAAAGTGTAAAACAAATTTCTTCATCAGTGTTATTTTTGGATAAAAGATTCCTTTCCGTTTACACAATCCTGATCAAGAAACATGTTCGACCGAGACATAATAGCTAGCCGGAGGACAGTAAACAAAATTTAAATCAAATAACAGTCGCATTCTTTCGAACACTAACACTGCCGCAAATTGCTAACACCAGATGGAGCTACGAACCTAACAAAGAATGACGTCACAAGATGGCTTCAACACTGATGTAAACAAACATTATAAGTAAAACCGCACCAAATTGGCTACCACAACGTGGGGCTACAATAATGTCAAATATAAATAACAATAAATACTATCGCAAATTGGCTCCCATACGTGGGGCAGTTAAAATTGTGTAACCAAACAAAACAAAAGCAGCACAATATAAGATCTTCAAGTTATAATAATTTACGTAAAAAACATATTACGTAAGCACTAAGTTACTACAAATTGGCGCCCAGAACGTGGGGCAGAGTAACCAGGAAAGGATCAGAGTAACCAGGAAAGGATCAGAATAACCAGGAAGGGGTAGAATTAACCAGGAAGAAGTGAGATGACCAGGAAGGGGCGAATGGAGAAGTGAACTGAACTACAAGACGCAGATTCCAGAAACAACAAAAGGGACGACAGACTACGCGGATGATTGGACATCGTAATTCCGAGATTACAAGGCAACAGGGAAATTCAAACTACAGGACAACAAAACAACGCAGATTCATCATAAAATAACGCAGAAGCAACATATAACCTAGGAGAGAGGGACAGGAAGCTGGACATCAAAGTAACAGCAACAGACAGCATCACAAAGGTCAGAGTATCGTAATTTTTTTTTTAGAAAACAAAATTGTAACCTTCAAATGTACTTAAGGAGTGGTAGGATAAAGAAAATACTGGCTACTAATAATATTGAAGAAATAATTATGGAGGGAGATAATGTAACAGTTAGCTGTAATTCAATACAGGTTACAGATAATAGCCCAAACAATGTAGGATTTGAGGGTGAAAATGTTAGTGCAGAAAGTCAGAATAGAATAGCAGGAAATGTTAATTTTGATGCTAGTACGATGATGGAAATGATAAGAAATTTTGGTGAAATACTAAATAAGAGTGTAGAACAAAACAGGAAATCAATTGAAGATATTGATAGGAGTTTAGAACAAAAACTAACTCAGAATAATGAGAAATTGAGTGAAAATATTATTAAGAGTGTAGAACAAAAAGTAGATCAGAGTTTTGAGGAATTGAGAGAAGCTATAAAAAAGATCATAGGAAATCAATTGAAGATATTGGTAGGAGTAATGAGATATTAGGGCAAAAAGTAGATCAAAGCAGGGAAGAAATTGAAAAGAAATCTATGAAGCTAGATAGTAGTATGCCAAGAATGAGAAATGAGAACCAGGAAATAATAGCAAGTGAGATAGGAGAAATTTCAAAGAAAATGTCAAATATGAGCAAGGAAATAGGTAACAAAGAAAGTGAGGTTAATACTAAAAGTAAACATGTTGATGTAGAATGTACCGAGTCAGGTAGTAGAACGAGTATCATTTCAAGTGAGCTAAGAGAGATAAAAGAGGTTATGAATGTAGATGTGAATCAGGCGCAAGTTAATTTCAGAGGGGAGATATCAGAAATACAGAAGGAGTCAGTAATGCAAAGAAATAAATTGTACCAAGATGTTCAAAATGAAAACTCCAGTCCAGTACAGTTTAGTACAGATTTGTCAGAGAATTCTCAAGTTAAAAAGATAGCAGATGAATTGAAAATGACAGTTGTTAAAAGATTTGTTGTTCAGGAAACTTTAGATTGTTTTCAAATTATATCTTGGGATGAAATTTCATATGAATACAAGAGGTTATTCATGAACAAAAATTTGAAGGTTAGGATACGGCTACGAGTAATGTTTAGCCACACACAATTTGATCCAGGAGGGTAAATAGCAATGAGATGTAAAGTAAATGCTGGATAGTTAAAGATGACTTGCAGAGAAATGTATTGGAACGTAAGAGGGTTAATTATTTATATGTCATTTGAAAAGAGAAATAAATAAAAAAAAAAGAGAAATGTTTAAACAAAAAAATTTTAAATTTTTAGTAACTGTAACAACATTTGAAAATTAAGAATGCAAAGATTGAAACTTAATATGATATTAAATTAAAAGTACGTAAATACAATTCCAAGAGTATTGTTAAAATAAAGTACAAAATAACAAAAATGGGTAAAACTAATTAAAAACAAATATTTATGTAGCAAACTAGAAAAATGTGAAACAGTGTCTAGATTTAAAAGATGTAAATATATTTATGTAAAGGGTGAACATTTTTTTTGGTAAATATGTTTAATAATTACAAAAAAATTCTTGAATTGATAAATTTTTGTTAACAATATAAGAAAGCAAACCATTTTTTGTAACAGTAATTAAATAATTCAGGGTAAAGTATTTGCTAAAAAAATGTTGTAATGTCAGATTAATGTCAAAACACATTAAACCAGAGCCAGTAAGTAGTGGCGAGATAAAAAAAAACATATGTCGTGTGTTAAATGCGTGTGAAGTGTCAAGTGAAAGTGATAGCGTGTGTTCCAAGATTTAGGAGACTAAAAACCCAATTATAAAATTTCCAAACAAGTTGTAAATATTTATAATTATGTTTCTAGTGGGGCATATGATGCAGTAATTTGTATCACAAATTACTTAAATATAAATAAAGATTGTAATATGAATATGCATTTTTATGTGACATTGATTTGAGATGTTTCTTGACTGTAATTATTGTTGTTAAGTAAGTTTATACGACCTTACTGAAACTGTCAATAATAGCGTGCAATAATGCAGCGAGGGGGTGAGCTGTTTATCATTATTGGAAACGAGGAAGTTACGTAATGTTGGCGCGTTTTTCCGTTGAGAACCTTCTGGAATGTTTCCCTAAAGCATATGTATTCATAATTTTTATTGGATATTAAAATAGACGCTAATGTTGGCGCGTTTTATTAGCCAATTGCAGCTCAGTTATAATCTTTAGGCGTATCTGGATGCAGGAGTATAAATAGGGTAGGTTAGAGGTAGCTTCATGCTCAGTTCATCAAAATTCTTTGTGCACTACACGTCGTCTTCAGTCAGTCAGTTCGTCATACATCGGATATAGATTCACAAGTTACGCGCAGCAGAATTATGAAAGATCTAAAGTATTATAAAGTTAATTATACACAAAGTTGAAGTACGCGAATTAAGAGTGATTAGTCATGAAGTTATTAAAACAGTTTCAGTTTGGCGAGTGTTAAGATCAATGTGTAAATGTGATAGTTAACGTGTTCGACAATAAAAGTGTAAAACAAATTTCTTCATCAGTGTTATTTTTGGATAAAAGATTCCTTTCCGTTTACACAATCCTGATCAAGAAACATGTTCGACCGAGACATAATAGCTAGCCGGAGGACAGTAAACAAAATTTAAATCAAATAACAGTCGCATTCTTTCGAACACTAACACTGCCGGAAATTGCTAACACCAGATGGAGCTACGAACCTAACAAAGAATGACGTCACAAGATGGCTTCAACACTGATGTAAACAAACATTATAAGTAAAACCGCACCAAATTGGCTACCACAACGTGGGGCTACAATAATGTTAAATAATATAAGTTATACACTCGCACTATGAGTAAAATGTAATTCTCTTTGCATGTTAAAAGATCGTTTCTGCAAATGTTTATCTCGATTAATATGAAATAGATGGAGAAGATAGTTTGTAAAAATAGTTTGTACAAGAGTATAGAAAGTCATGTGAGTGTAACATCAGATTTTTTTGTCCTGGTAATGCAAAGAGAATGGAATAAACCACATAGCAGCAAGCACCTCGTAAAATATTTGACTATTCCTTAAAGTTTAGCATTCCCCTTGCATCTACAAGAAAATTAGCAATGAGATTAACATCTCGATATCTCGATTAACATGAAGCATATGGAGAATAAGCGTTTGTAAAAATAGTTTGTACAAGGGTAGTGAAAGTCATGTGAGTGTAACACATCAGAATTTTTTTCTAACAATCTGTAAATTTTCGATATGCTAGATGCGGTGACATGGGATTTCTGTATATTAGGCTGACGTCATTGGAAGAAAAATGTGCTTTACCACACACCATGATAATTACAAGCAGTAAACATAATAAATAGACAGGTTTACAACAAAGTATTCACACTAACACCAAGCGAAACAACGTTGGATTGAACTACAAATGCCGATGCCTTCAATAGACGTGCGAGTTGACCTAACGCAGAGCGATGCCATTTAACCTGTTGAATCTAATGGCTGTCAGGCGTGTCTCACCTTCTGTAGTGTAAAGTGGGTAAGGATAGTAAAAGAACTAAATATTGAATTATTAATGACATTTTAATACTGTTTTGCTACACGAAGTCACATATTTCCGTTTGTATTATGACGTTTCTTTGTCTTAATTCAGTGTGGCTGCTGCAAACTCCAAATAAAGCTTTCTGGTACTGTATTTATTTCTTCATTAATAAATATTTAACAGTAGTGATTTTTGCATACTGCAAAGGAAAGTTGTGGGAATAGTTGTGTCAGAAGTTTTATCCGGCGCAAATTTTAAGACACGTTAGCTTCTTTTTCGCAGCGTTGCAATTCTTTCCTATAAGATATCACCAATAATTCTAAACTTAGTAGCTAAACGAAGCAAGAATGGCTAATTTGATCCTCAGTGTGAAAATAAAAAGTACGCAAAAGGCTTACCTTTTCCTCAAAGTAACAAAATAAATGTGTAAACGTTTAGGTTTATTTCTCCTCAAGTAAAGTAGTCCCTGCGTAATACAGTAGGATAGTTTTTGCGCTGCAGTGAACACTTTAGTGTCCATTTATGCGATCGAATAAGATACAAAGCAGAACAATTGGAATTTATACCGAATTGTTTTTATCTCATTCTAAGAGCATGATTCCAGAACTAATGTTCATTATGTATGCGCTGCTTTCCACACAGAGAAGCGTGGTTGTTCTCTGGTTAGAGTGTCATTTCGAACAGTTCAGTGCTTAAAAACGTCTTTGTCTACAGACTGCTGAAGCATGCAAAGAAAATCAGGTCATGTTGGTATATTATAAACATTGATATCTATTATAGTTGAAACATATGAAATGTATGAACCCTATAGCAGTGAGTAGCACTATAGTTAATGCGTTTTGTGTATATAATATTATTGTTATAAAACACAATCAATGCACCGGAAGACCTAGATCAGCTATGGTGTATGCTTTTGCTATGCTTCTAATTCTTGTTGCCATGTCGGTCACTGAAGATTATTGTGCAGAATTTGTGAGCCAGAAATTGTGACCAAAATATTGGCAAGCACGAACAAAGCTACTGGAATCGTATTTGCTTTTCCATAATAATGCAAGACCGCATCGTAAAACCAGAGGAACATGTGTTGAAAGTTACAATTAGGAAATGCTACCTCATCCAACCTACTCTATGCAATTTGAATCAACCTTGTCTATGAATTTTTCCCAAATATATTTCGAGGTCAGCTTTTTACAATATAAATGATTTGCATATACAGGGAGGTTATTTGGGTTCTGGGCCGTAGGAGTAGCGCCGCGCTTTGGGGAACCAAAGCGGTAGTGGTGTGTAAGAGATCTCTTCATATAAGGTAATGGTCTTTTACTGGAAGCAGAAAAGTATATCTATAAAACACGAAATAGAATTAAAAACTGATAATAATGATGGCAAATAAATGTATTATATAAGGTGTTGAAAACAATTTCCATCGACAGCAATACATTTCCCGCATTTACCTATGAAATTCCAGTGAACACCCGTAAGCTCCGCAGATGTGATTCTGGAAATTGCTCCTGTGATATTTCGTTTTACACCATTTCATGTACGGGGTTCTTACACACGTAGTTGTTTTAGTTTTTCCCATCAAAAATCACATGGTGTCAGATCATGGCTACAAGTGAGCCACGACTCAATACTTATAACTCTATTAAAAAATCTCCTCAGCCTAAGTGATTCGTAAGAAGTGTGATCAGTAGTAAAGTTCTACTAAAAGAATGACTGCTGACATTCAGTAGCCTTTAACTGTTCGAAAAATGGTTTTAATAAGTCACTTCGATATATTTGACACTAATAATTAATTTTAAAAATATTATTTCGTGCGTTTTCAGACCACACACTTTTTTACGGGGTGGAGAAAACCTTCATGCACAAGGTCAGAGTTTTCTGCGCCCCAATATTGATTGTTCTGTGAGCTAACCTGGTCATTAAATTTGAACTAAGCTTCTGTCTGAAAATATTATAAATTTAATTTACCAGCAACAATACTATCGAGCATCCAGTTACAGAATTAAACTAGTCGCGTGATCGCAAGGTTGCAATCCAGTAATACTATGAGCTATGAGGTATTTACCGGAAAGGGACAACTCACCACTGCGACCAACTAGTTATATTGTGATTACACTCTCCGGAGGTAGAGATGAAGCGTAGGAGTCGCAAAACGTCGCAGGACCGCAGGCATAGAGGTACACAGAGACGCACGGAAGTCCCTAATATTTCCAGTGTAAAACACCCGCCCGCATCAATAGAGGCGAGGAATCCCGCGTGGCCCCTAGCAAGCGGGCCAACGTACCTTCGCGTTTTGCGGGGAGAAATCCTTTACAAAACACAGCAACCATGCCACCTGCCCAACACAAGTCGCACTATGGAACTCGAAGACACTTCCTGAAAGGTAAAAGGGAGAGAGATGAAATTATAGGAAATCAAGGACAGGAGAAATCGTGGTAGAATACATCATCCCAACATTCGCCTTGGCGACCAGAGAAAAACCACGAAAAATCCCTTGGTCAGAGAGGGCGGCCACCGGGAATCGAAACCGACAATTCCCGTATGCGGACCATACACGTTGCCACCTGAGCCATCCCGCACTACTATAATTTTATAAGGCTTTTAATTTAAGCAATTTGGTGGCATTTTCTGCCGGAAATTTTGAAATGCTCGTTTTCTGAGTAAGCTAGCAGTGATATTTACGAATACTTAAGTTTGATTGAGCGTTTTTGAGGACAATTATCAGAATTTGGCTGTGATCTCTAGTAGCCCATATTTGACCCCCTGCAATTATTTATGGGGAAAACTATAAACTGTATAAGAATAACCCACATACAATAGAAGATCTAAAACAAAATAAAGTAGAAGAAATGGTCTGAATCGCACCTGTGAAGCTCCTGGATTTTCACGTTAATTTCATACGCAAGAGACGAAAAGCATTGCTGTTAAGGGTGATATACCTTAAATACCTCAAATAGCACAGATTAGTGCTGCTCATCATTATCAACTTTCAATATCATTTTATGGTTGAAAATGAAAATTTATAATTTCAGAAAAACCCATTTCTTTATGCTCGGAGATGTTGTCTCTCCCTTCCCCACCGTTGCCGCCTTGGCGCCTCAACGCGCGACCTCGCTCCTACGGCCCGAAGACATAGAGCCCCTGGTCGGAGAGTTAAAACTTCCAAAGCAATCAAACATAATTCAACAGCTATTGCAAAGCTGGGAAATAGTCTTTGAAATTCCACGATATAAAAAATCTGATGTGTTGCATTCACATGACTTTTCTACTCAATTTTCTACAAATTACACTTACAAAAGCTTATTAGCCTATCTACTTCCTATTAACTCAGATAAACTTTTAATTCATGTTTACATAGGTCGTTGTAGGATACCACATACCATATTCTTTGCGCGACTACGAGAAAAAAGCACGAACAACAATTTCCCAGTTACGAAAAGTGCAGATATTTAAAAACTCAAACAAGGAATACCTCGGAAATAGTTAACCCCACAAAATATATATAAATATATATACTTATATATTAATGACATCTACATTGTGTGTTATAATATTTTGTCTCTTGCGGTGTACCAATCATAAAAAATGTCTTTTAGAATGTTCATTCCAGAAATATGAATATATGCATTTCACCTGCCATAAAAATATCTTAAACACGTGCTATTTTAATCAAAATCCATGTAAAGGAAATTTAAGGGTGGAAGATTTTTCTTAAAATCCTAGTGTCGCATCCTTGGAAGATACTGAACTAAATACCAAGTTTGGTATTTAACCTAGTTTTCGTTTCTGAGTTATGCTATTCACACGCGCGCGCAGAACTTTTTCTAAAAATAGAACTCATATTTTGAACTCAGATATACTCAAAATGAGCATTTCCGGTGAAATCTCGGTATGGAATTTTTGGGTGGATGCCAGTACTTCCTCTGCTTACTTTAGGTAGAGAAAGTAAACAGCAAATTAAGGAAATAAAATCTCTGGCTATTAAGTAGCTGTCCCAGGTTGTAGGGTGCATTCCGAGCCTGCCCAGAAACGTCCAGAAAGTAAAATATTAGTAGATATATCACTTTAACATGATATATCGTTTTAACTATTCTTGCCTAACCCCATACGTCGCTAACTTTCCATTATTACAAAAATGTGATCAACGCGGGGCCCGCACCGTGATATGTCAAGCTATCCAGAATTTATGTGGGCTGCCTTGCTCTGTATATTATTGTTTCTCACTTGAAATACTGAGTCATAAAACACAGAAACAATACCAGAATCTAGCTGCAAATCCAATAGGTAAGTTTGAAGTTGCTATGCCCATTCTGTATAGGTTCAAATCCTGAGCAGGTCGAATGTGCTAGTTCCTGAAAATCCATCTGTACTTAAGAAGATAGTTTCTGTACATGACTTTGGAAGACTGGATTCTTTAAACCGAAAATATTGAAAGATTGTCGTCTTTTGTCACGGAGAGGAAAACTTATTTCTTATTGCTCGGCTTTGAAAACGTTCTGGTTCTCGAGATAACCCTGGTCATATTTCTACTCGGCTTCCTGTGACCCCGGTAATCGATCTCAACAAAATCACCTTTCCCTTTCCTGGTCCAGAAGGAATAAATTCGGTCGGTGGACGGCTCAAATAAAATATTTTCGTTATGTCGGTAGCGAATTCCAATACTGCTAGATTGATCATTTCTAAGTGCCGGTTGTCATTTTTGGTATACCTACGATAAAAAGCAAAGGGTATAACACGCAAGAAACAAGCAAGGATATCGTGTATCTTTGTTACTGCAGGTCGTAATATTCTATCCCCATTTACATTCTCTTGTTTACGACATGGATGCAAGACCTTCATATTTAATGTATGACAAGTTGCAGTAACCCTCGCCTTGCCCCCGTTATTGATCATAACGCTGGGTTTTACGTCTTCTTTGATATTCTTTTGCTGTTAGTTTATTCTCTTTCACAGTGGTAAAGCTGCATTATTAATTCTGCAGTATGCCTACGTATTTAGTGCCCTATAAACTACCTAAACATACAACTCCCAATTTTCTTTAGCTACTAATTCATTTGAATGTGTTCTTTCGTCTATAAAAATGATACCGTAAGTACGGTATTTTTTCTTCTTTCTTTGTTACTAAAGTGTCTTTGCCTCTTGTTGATTCAGCTGGTGCTGTACTCAAGACCTAAACAAACTCAAGAGAATATACTTGATTTTTCTAACATTAAGAGCAGACATGCGAGATGTTTGAAATTCTATTTGATGCCTAATCTAGTATCTTAGCGATAATTTAGTAAACGCTCGTAAATGCTACGCTTACTTATATTTCAGCAGATTCTAAACACCCAATATTTTCGCATTTACGAATCCTTACATTTTTACTTCCTCTACCACACACATAGTAGGTAGAGAGGGTATTACGAGGGCTGATCAATAAAGACTGAGACTGATTTTTTCACAGATATTTATTACTCCATTTCAATGTTGACATGATCTTTTTAAAGTAGTCCCCTCCTAACTGAATGCACTTTTTATAGCGTCTCTGCCAGTCCTCGAACACATGATGCAGGCCATTCTTTGTCAGGTCTTTGAGAATCGCCTCACTTTTCTTTAGCACGTTTTCACTGCTCTCAAATCGAATGCCCCGGAGCTTTGCCTTTAGTAATGGGAATAAAAAGAAATCATAGGGGGTAAGACCGGGGCTTTAAGGTGGATGTGGCACACAGGTAATGTTGAATTTAGACAAAAATTCCTGGATTTGATTTGCAACATTAGGCCACGCGTTGTCGTGATGAAGTCGCCACCCATTCCGATGATGTTCTGGACGTTTCCTTGTAATGTACTTCCTCAGTGTAGCCAATACTGACGTGTAGTAGCTGCTGTAACAGTAGTGTGAGGGGGGAAACTGCATGCTGGTAAATCGTTCCATTCCGAAACACCAGGCCCACCTTGCTTAGCACAGAGGACTCGCCCTTCTTTGAAGTCCTTGAACCACCTAAACACCGTTGTACGAGGTAGTGCATCTTCACCGTATGCTTGCTTCAGATTTTCGAAAGTTTCAAGGCTGTATGATTTAAACGAAAATAAAATTTTATTGCGCTGTATTGCTCCTCTCGTGTCACCTCCATTTTGTGGTATGCGAAATTCAAATAGGGTCAACAATATACAGTATTACTACCAACCAACCGTTACGAGAGTGCTGTCGCTTATGGACATTATACATGAAACCCTGCTCTTTTTAAGTATTCGTGGTAGAGACATAAAACTATGAAGGAAACTATAGAAAAAATCAGTCTCAGTCTTTATTGATCAGCCCTCGTACATTCCACCCAAAAATTGGATACCTAGAAAAACCATGTTTTGAGGCCGCTGGAATTTAAAAAAAGCATTTTTATACAAAACTTCCGGCGCGCGCGTGTCTGTCTGTCTGTTTGTGAACAGCATAATACAAAAACGAAAAGTTGAATAAACACAAATTTGAAATTTAGGTCCAGTAGCTTCCAAAGGTACGACACCAGAATTTCAAGAAAAACCCCTACCCCAAACTACCCTTTAAATAGAACATTTTTCGAAATTTCTATTTACTATAAAGCGGCTCTAAACGACTTTGATTAAAATACCGTATATTAAAGATACGCACATTACAAATAAAATACATATGTTGCATTTTCTTGGAATAGCCTGTGAATGCCTCTTCATTGGAAGGAATGTTGTATAATCTGGTATAATTGGTAAGGAAATGTGTAATATAGGTATTTCTGCAAAGTTTTATCTCGATTAAAATGAAGTAGATAGAAAAATTAGCTTTCGTAAGAATAATTTGCATACCCACCAATAAACGATAGAGGATAGAGAAAGTTATGAATGTAACAGATCAGATATTTTTAGAGCTTGGATTGTTTTTTATCAAAACGCTCAAAATATTTACTAGAGTTAATTGAAAGATATGTAAACAATTTGTCGTAAATTTTACACCAACTCTAGTTTCCATTTGAATATATTTGAAAAGTAATAAGACCCTTAAAATCCACCTCAGCAACATAGAGTTAAGTTTCGTATCCAAGCCTTAGGAAGTTCTTAACAGTTTTTAATGCTTGGACAATTTCGTAAAGGAAAATGCCATTTAAATATATTTAAAAATTGTTTTCAAATGAAGGTATAAACTCTCTCGCCATGAACTTTAAACTAGTTTAAATTTATTCCAGTTTGCACACATAAAAATAGCAATGACTTCGTTCAGATTCATATTTCTAGGTCCTATGATTTTTTAAATTATTAACTTTTGTACATTCCGGTAATATCTAGAGAAAATTTGTTAAAAAAAATAAATTCAGCTTCACTGAAAATAAACTTAAAAATATGATCATTCCATATAAGGGGAAAAACTAATACATAAAAATAGATGAAGATTAACGGAGTTTTAAATGTGCAAAACTCTATGTAATTTTCTAGGACGATCAAAATATACATAAGATTTTAATTATTTTACACAAAAATATTTCATTTTGTGATATATGGTTTTCGGTCAAACTTCATCTACACACTGCCGTAGGACATTTGAAATTTTGTGTGTGCTTTCACATCTATATTGTTACAATGTTTTACAACAGCTTAAAGCAATGCGGAAGTTCCATTCCTACATTTTTACTATCTCTACGACGTGCATAACAGATAGAGAAGGTACTTTATTTCACTCAAAAATTGATACCAAGATTTCAATGAAATACATGTTTTGAGGTCCCTAAAATTAAAAAAAGTATTTTTAGAAAAATGTCAGCGCTCGCGTGTATGTGTGTGTGTTTGTTAAACATTAAGTGATTGACGGAAACGTATTACACAAAGGAATGCAGATCTCATAAGACACAATATTTATTTCAAATACTTTTTTGTGACATCAGCCATTTTCGAGATATCGCTTATTAATGGTTCGAACTGTTCAATACTTAACCATTCTTTTCAAGTCCTGTCGATTGTCAGTTGTTTCTTGCGATGCAATGGAAAGAGTTGTAAGTCCAGCATATAGCGTCCAGTTCTAAAACATTTGCCGGCCCTCGTAGCCGTGGTCGCTGAGTGTGTAGCTTCAGCGCTCCGCCAAACTAAGGATCGCAGGTTCGAGTCCCGCCATGGGCATGGATGTGTGTGTATGAATGTATGTATGCGTGTAATTCCGGTGATAACCGGTAATGCAAAAGCAGTAATAACACAGTAATGATAACTGGGAAACCAAGGGAAAAAAATCTGAAGTGTTACAATCACATGACTTTCTCTACTCTTGTACAAACTATTTTTACACACTCTTATTTTCCATTTATTTCATATTAATCGAGATAAACATTTGCGGAAACGATCTTTTGACATGCAAAGAGAATTACATTTTACACATAGCGACCAGTTCTAAAATATTTGACTATCGCTTAAGGCGTACTATGTTCCCCTTGTTTTGTATTTGCAACGGCAATATAAAAATACAGTAGCCTTTAAGCATAGACACATCTATTAACAGCTGGTTGCAATGTGCAGCACCATTCTCTTCGCCACAGATTAATACTCTTTGCATATCCAAGACAAAAAATCTGATGTGTTACACTCACATGACTTTCTCTATTCTTGTACAAACTATTTTTACAAACGCTTATTCTCCATATGCTTCATGTTAATCGAGATTTGAGATGTTAATCTTATTGCTTATTTTCTTCAAGATGCAAAGGGAATTGGCTTTAAGCGTTTAAAAGCTGATTACTATGTGGAGTATTCCATTCTCTTTGCATTACCAGGACAAAAAAATCTGATGTGTTACACTCACATGACTTTCTCTACTCTTGTACAAACTATTTTTACAAACGCTTATTCTCCATCTATTTCATATTAATCGAGATAAATATTAGCAGAAACGATCTTTTGACATGCAAAGAGAATCACATTTTACACATAGCGACCAGTTCTAAAAATATTTGACTATCGCTTAAGGCGTACTATGTTCCCCTTGTTTTGTATTTGCAACGGCAATATAAAAATACAGTAGCCTTTAAGCATAGACACATCTATTAACAGCTGGTTGCAATGTGCAGCACCATTCTCTTCGCCACAGATTAATACTCTTTGCATATCCAAGACAAAAAATCTGATGTGTTACACTCACATGACTTTCTCTATTCTTGTACAAACTATTTTTACAAACGCTTATTCTCCATATGCTTCATGTTAATCGAGATTTGAGATGTTAATCTTATTGCTTATTTTCTTCAAGATGCAAAGGGAATTGGCTTTAAGCGTTTAAAAGCTGATTACTATGTGGAGTATTCCATTCTCTTTGCATTACCAGGACAAAAAAATCTGATGTGTTACACTCACATGACTTTCTCTACTCTTGTACAAACTATTTTTACAAACGCTTATTCTCCATCTATTTCATATTAATCGAGATAAATATTAGCAGAAACGATCTTTTGACATGCAAAGAGAATCACATTTTACACATAGCGACCAGTTCTAAAAATATTTGACTATCGCTTAAGGCGTACTATGTCCCCCTTGTTTTGTAATTGCTAGGGCAATATAGTAATACAGTAGTTTTTAAGCATCGACATAATATATCTTAATAGCTGCTTGCTAGGTGCAGCACCATTCTCTTTGCCACAGATTAATACTCTTTGCATATCCAAGACAAATAAAATGAATAACGAATTCCCATTTGAGAAAATAAGTATTGAAAACTTTAAGGGAATAACAAGCAATATCTCGAAAATTGTTCACGCAACAAAAAAATGTATACGACATAAATTGTGTATTTTAATGCGATCTATATTTTTTGTGCAGTAAAATTTTGGGTATCTCTTATGGTTTACCAGGTATGCAAAAGTCGTTCAGAATGAAGAATACGTTTGGAGATTTTCCAAGAAAATTCGAAATATACATTATATTTGTCATGAAAATATCTTAAACATATGATATTTTAATCAAAATCGTTAGTCATTTTTGAGAACATTAAAGTTTTTTTGTTGAGTGCACCATTTTCGAGATATTTCTTGTTATTCCCTTCAATTTTCCAATACTTATACTTTTTCTCAAATTCGTTATTCATTTTTTTTGTCCTGGTAATGCAAAGAGAATGGAATACTCCACATAGTAATCACCTCTTCAAATATTTGATTATATAGCTTAAAGCCTACCAATTTCCCTTGCATCTACAAGAAAATTAGCAATACGATTAACATCTCGATATCTCGATTAACATGAAGCATATGGGGAATAAGCGTTTGTAAAAATAGTTTGTACAAGAGTAGAAAAAGTCAGGTGAGTGTAACACATCAGATTTTTTTCTGTCCTGGACATGCAAAGAGCGCTTAAAAATTTGACTATAGCTTAGAACCTACCAATTCCCCTTGCATCTGCAAGAAAATTAGCAATAGGATTAACATCTCGACTAACATGAAGCATATGGAGAATAAACGTTTGTAAAAATAGTTTGTACAAGAGTGGAGAAAGTCATGTGGATGTAACACATCAGATTACGTACTGGACATGCAAAGAGAATGGATTACGCCACATAGCAACCAGTTCTTAAAAGATTTAACTGTCGCTTAAAGGCTGCCATATTTCCCTTGCACCTCTAAGAAAATTAGCAATAAGATTAACATCTCGATTAACATGAAACATATGGAGAATAAGCGTTTGTAAGAATAGTTTGTGCAAGAGTAGAGAAGGTCATGTGAATGTAACACATCAGATTTTTTTATTTTGTGTGTGTGTGTGTAATCAGTCATTTCCGAGATATTCGTTATTAGTTTAGTTTCGAATAGTTCAATATTTGGTCATTCTTTAAATTCCTTTCAACATTCAGTTGTTTCCCGCGATTGCATGTAAATAGTATGGAATTTTAAGGCCAGCGTATAGCACCCAATTCTAAATCACTTGGCTATTACTATACCTTTGTGTTAACAAAGTGTTTAAGGCAGCTATTTCCAGAAAGTTCTATCCGAATTAAAATAAGGAAGATAGGAAAAATGTTATACCCACTAATATGTGCTAGAGGGCAGGGATTGTCATATGAGTGTAACAAGATTTTTATATTTCTATGGCATAATAGTAATTTATACAACAGAAATTTAAGTTTCTACATTTCTTTCCCCCAAGAACAATATTTATTTATTTATTTATTTGGTTAGTAAATCGGAGTTTTAAAAATCTACACCTAGTAGTTTTGCGGTTAAACTTTTTTCATTCAGAAGCGTACATACAGTTTGAAAATTCAAGTACCTATTAAATACAAACGGGAAAGATGCTAACGTTTCAATCTTACAGTAAGAATTTTTTTCTGATTTTAATAAACTTGCAAAATGTTATGCAGATTATTTCCAAATCAGTAGTTCTGCATCAAAACACATATGGTGTTTCATTCAATGCGTATTTCTTAGCAGATACTGAAAACTATATATTACTTTTGGACTATACATATCCTATTGGGAACCTTTTGTACCAATCAAAATGCTGATGGAAGCAGTCTCAGAACCAGTATTGAAGTTAATTCTTCATTCTAAACAGCTACCTGATATTTTTTCTTAGGTTTAAGAAAAGTTATTTGCAACTGCCAGAATTTCTACATTTGTGGACACGTGGCCTTATAAAAGAGTATTAAAATGATACTTAAATGAATTTTTTTGGATTCAGGGGGTCTCAAAACATTAAATTCCGGTGAAATCTAGGTATGGAATTTTTGGGTGGAATACAATACTTCCCCTACTTACTATACGTAGAGAAAGTAGGAAATCTGATGTGTTACACTCACATCACTTTCTCTACTCTTGTACAAACTATTTTTACAAACGCTTATTCTCCATCTACTTCATGTTAATCGAGATAAACATCTACAGAGTATATCTTATTGCTAATTTTCTTGTAGATGTAAGGGGAATGTATATTTACAAGGGCAATATAGAAATACAGTAGCCTTTAAGCGCATACTTAATAGCTGGTTGCTAGGTGCAGCACCATTCCCTTTGCCACAGATTAATACTCTTTGCATATCCAAGACAAAAAATGAATAACGAATTCCCATTTGAGAAAATAAGTATTGAAAAATTTAAGGGAATAATAAGCAATATCTCGAAAATTGTTAACTCAACAAAAAAAGTGTATATGACATAAATTGTGTATTTTAACGCGATCTACATTTTTCTGTGTAGTAAAATTTTGTCTGTCTCTTATGGTTTACCAGTTTTGCAAAAGTCGTTCACATTGAAGAATACTTTTGGAAACATTCCCAGAAAATCAAGATATACATTTTATTTGTCATGAAAATATCTTAAACATATGATAGTTTAATGAAAATCGTTAGCCATTTTTTAGAAAATTAAGCTTTTCGAAAAATCCTCCATGTAAAGGGTAAACTGGGGTGGGGATTTTCTTGAAAACCTTCGTGTCGCATCTCTGAAAGATACTGAACCTAAATACCAAGTTTGATGTTTATCCGACTGTTCGTTTTGAATTTATGCCGTTCACAGACAGACAGACAGACAGACAGACACACACACACACACACACTCAAACGGACAGGCACACACACGGTCATGTTTCCAAAAATGCTTTTTTTGGATTCAGGGGGTCTTAAAACATGTATTTCCGGTGAAATCTCGGTATCGAATTTTTGGGTGGAATACAATACTTCCCCTACTTACTATACGTAGTAGAGAAAGTAATAATAACAAATTCTCAGTTGATTAAAACAGCAAGTGTTGGAAAATTAAAAGAAATAACAAGGAATATCTCGAAAATGGTTCACTTTACAAAAAAAAAACATTTATGACATATTGTGTGTTTTAACGCGATCTACATTTTATGTAGTAAAATTTTGTCTATCTCTTGCGTTTACCATTTATGCAAAAGTCGTTCAGAATGAAGAGGACTTTTGGGGACATCCCCAGAAAATTCAAGATATACAATTTGTTTGCCGTAAAAATGTCTTAAACATATGATACCTTAATCAAAACCGTTAGAGCTGTTTTTGAGAAAATAAACAGTTTCGAAAAATGGTCCATGTAAGGGGTGGTTTGGGGTGGGCGATTTTCTTGAAAACTTTTTTGGCGCATCCCTGGAACATACTGAACCTAAATGCAAAGTTTGGTGTTTATCCGACTATTCGTTTTTGAGTTCTGCTGTTCACAGACACACAAGACATACACACGGACATGTTTCCAAAAATGCTTTATTTTTTATGTCCTGGTAATGCAAAGAGAATGGAATACTCCACATAGCAACCAGCTCTTAAAATTATGCCTATCGCTTAAAGCCTACCATATTCCCCTTGCACCTATAAGAAAATTAGCAATAAGATTAACATCTCGATATCTCGATTAACTTGAAGCTTATGGAGAATAGGCGTTTGTAAAAATAGTTTGTACTCGAGTAGAGAAAGTCATGTGAATGTAACACATCAGATTTTTGTGAATAGCTCGCGTATTTCTTGTAGTTTTGGACTCTAAGGAGGAGACGGAATATTGGGATACTGCTTTGTACACTTGGATGAATAGACGTGTTCTGGAAGTACGAGTTGTGTGAATTTTGTCGCATTTTACCTCTGCAAGAGCAGTTCTCTAGAGACGACTACTACTACGATTGCATCAACTTTCAAACACCAATAAGATAATATAATATAGTTCATTTTAATTTAATAATAAAATGTAGAATCTAAGATATATATGTAGGTAAATATCTAAAAGATCTTGGTATTTTAATCACAATTATCAGAAAATAAAATTAACAAGCATTGATTTATATAAAGGCATTGCATCATTAAAATGCGCCTGACTTAAGTATGTAACTTGATGTTTTATTTTTCTGATTTTTTTAATTGCGCTATTCTCTCCCCCTCTCTGTCCCTCTCTTGGTTGCTTATGTTTTAGAGACCTCAATACTTGTAATTTGAATAAAATATCGACTATTAGGATCATATGCACCTCAAACAAGCAATAACCCTCAAAAGCAATCAGCAATAAACAGCAGTGACAGTTATAAAAACTACGATACGTCAACTTCTCGGGACCATAAGAATAACAGATGTATTTTGTTTTGAACAAACTAAAGTGAAACTACTTTATGTACCTGGAAAGTCAAATCTTCTGAAAATGCTGCCAACATTTTCCATTTTGAAAGGAACCAAACCCTGCAACATACAAGTAGCTCCTTTTACACCATCTTCACCATACTGGATTGGCCAGTGTGCATTTATCATTTATGGGAGTCGATCTTTCGTCCTCCAGGCTGTAACTGCAAGTAAAGCATCCCTGATTTAACACACGTAAGTATATGAAAACTATACTAAGTTCTAAAAATATAGAAACCACGGTCGAACCAAAATGTGGAGAAAAGGGGTCCAGAAATGTGGGTCAGTCTTTAAATGTTTCAGTAATTGTGTAATCAGTTTCCCAACACCTTAAACTGCCACCTGCCTATCGCTACATCATCCAATTTTGGGAACCACTTACACTTAAGCTGTTACATCAACCTTTATAATGTGAAACTAATCAATCTGCAGTTTATGGGCTACATAAAAAACCAGTCTCACCTAGATATGCTTAATTTATACTAGCCTGAAGTAGTTATGTCTTTGTATGTTATCTTATAGATTAAAATATTTACCACCACAGCCGTATACATCATGAGTTTCTCTTCATATGCTCTCTCTGAAATGGGATTATAAATAAGATTGCAGTAAATTTTCACTGATTTAGATATTTCTAACGCTTACTTTCTTGGGGCATGAACCCACTACAATTACGGAAGAAACACATGTTGTAAAAAATTCATAAATGTATTGATAATTTAAGAAGAAAGAAAATATTATTACGTTAAATTTTGTAATACAAAAATTCCTTCATGTAATATTGCACTGTGCTTAGCCCAGAACACACAGAATCATTAGCATCTTGGGAAACTTCAATTAAAACTACGGTCGGAAGAACGGGCCAATTAAACGAGTTACCTTTCAACAATGCCCTTATTTAACGGGAATAATACGCAAGATACAATAAAAGACACAAGTACACCCCAAATTAGAAAAATGCACAAAAGCACAATTAGTGAAGCGTGGTACGAAATTTTACTACTAAATAAGAATACCATATTACTAAGATCACCTAATAACGACCAAGATAATTTCGCGAATTCCAAATCGTGAAGCATTTCCTAAAAAATAACTTTCCTGAAATCTAGGTAAAGGCACTCTTCGCGTCAAAAGCGGCAGGAATAAAATCTGTGACTTAGCCTTCTCGCAGCATAAAAATACAACAAACGTCTATCCATTTATCACTGTTTGCAATCATACAAATTTTACTTATCTTTACGCAGATAATTGTAAACCAGGCTTGCACATTATAAAGGCATAAATAAATAATTTATGACTCGAAGCAAAAATAGAGCACTCGTGTTAAACTATTTTGTAAACACTAAATGAATTTCCAACACGACAGAAGTATAATTTGGATAGTTTCAACCCTGGCAGTCTAACACGTACCTTGTCGTGTAACACCACAATTTACACACAGTAGAAACCAAAACACCTTCGCTGCCCCGTTGCGCGTGTCTAACTACGCAGTTCTCGCTAACTAGATGTCCGAGCCGTCCAAAACAAAAGAGGCATCACGGAAAACCGGAAAAATAAGTGCCGAAAAATTCCCTCCACTTTCGATATATCGAGCGTACAAGAAGCATAATACTCGGTTGAAACATGTACAGAAGAGAACAAAAGGACTTTGCAGAAATTACATTCTTACGATCTGTAAAAAAACTTTCTGGTGGTTGTAAATGGAGTAAGAAAATACAGTAGTAATTAAAACAGGAGATGAATTACTAAAATATCACATATGCAAATACCAAAATGAAGTTGGAAAGGTGCATACCTGAAAGATGATAAAAAATGGGATTCTAATGTGTCACAAAGCAAAAATATCAATATATCTCGCCTATAATTGAGTCATCGATAAAATGATGTAATACTGAAGTTAATCGGCACTTTTTACAAGCTTTATTTCAATAATCTTGATACCGTAATTATTAACAGAAATATGTAAATAATTAAATAAAGAAATGATAGTAAGGTAAAGTAATAATTGCAATATAATATTAGTACATTAAATCAATGTATAATGCAATAAGCTTGAATTGAAAAGATTTTCTTAGAGAAAAAGTTAATAAGCGAGCAACGTCATTAGTAATAGCTGAGGAGCGAACGCGTTAATGTAAAGATTTCTGGAATGCAGTTAACGTTAAAGTTACGTAGACATAAATTCTGTAAAAAAGAGAAAGGGGGTGAAATTCTGATATTCGGGAAGGTCTCCCATAGTAGCAGTGTCAGTACGCATATATAGGAGTTTCAGATTGGCCCGTGCGAGAAGGAACCTTACTTTCGTGAGATAGTTCTAAGGTAGGCAGAGCTTAAGTAGTAAAGGAGCGTGTATTGCTAAAATTAGCGTCTTGTCGTCCTTTATTTTCTTCGTGTACAGCCTTATGGGCTTATAGTCTTTTACGGTGATCGGCATTTCGTAGCACCTAAGCCGCGCTGGGTTTATTAGTTACTTAGCAGTAGCCGCGAGGGGTTTTGCCTTTTAGTGACTGACGGCAATTACGCTTCTAGTTTCATTTATCGCGGAAGCAGTTATTTCAAACCATAAAATTGATACTGCAGAAGTTAGCAGGTATAATAATTAAATTGTTATAGTTTCGAGTGATACGATTCACAGTTTCATTGTTTATCTTCAAGCGGTCGCAACTCGCTTCAATAGACCAAATACTAGATCACATTAAATTTGTGAAAGGTGTTATCCTTTCAAAATACAAAAAGCTGTCATAGCCAACCGCTGTAGCAGCCGGCACCAGAATCAACAGCAGATACTGGAGACGGCGTCAAAAGGTGACACCAACCTTTCGTCGTCAAACTTGCCGGCCATTGCGGGGATAGAAATAGCTTCAATCTCCATACAATGAATGTTTAAAGTATTATACCATTTTCTTATGATTTGGATACACAAAGCCGTTAAAACACACTTTGTTGCTGTGATTTTTAGTCACAATAGAAACCGCGTGCTTTGTTCTGAAACCAAAAGAGGGATAATTTTAATGCTTCCATTATGCACAGCTACTGCAATCTTTTCCCCAATATGAAAAACCTTTTCAAGATAAAAGGGTTCCGGATAACCTAATCTCCTATTGGGGTTTCCAAGAAAGAGATACTGATAAAAACAACCAACCTAACTCTGAGAAGAAAATAATACTGAAAATTGTATTGCATAACGTGAAGACTCTTCAAAGCAGGTAGGTTGGAAAACTTGAAGGAAGAGGTTACAAAAACAAAGTGAATATTATATCACAAGTCGGATTGGAGCATAGGAATAAAGAGCAATGAATTTATAACACTTCAGTCTAATAATACAATCAAAAGAACTGTAAATGATGTTTGTGGCGCGGGGTGGCTTCCAATGCGTGTGTCCCCCTAGTGGTCATCTGGGTGTTGGTAGTTCGAAGTCCGTCTGGCTGCTCGTTCTTGCAGAAGCTGTGAATCCAGCCTTATCTCTTTCTCTCTCAAGGTTTGTGTGGGTGAAGGCAAGTCATGAAATTATGACCACGTGTTTTAACTTTAACTGTATTTTATTAATAATAATTGTAATTTGTTACTCAATAATAAAAGTAATAGTGAGGTGGCTAGCAACACTTTTCTTTGAATTATGTATTAAATTATTTCTTAACCCCGCCATAGAAATATGTTTATGGGGAAAAGTATCTCAGTCACACTCAATCATTTCCCCCTCCCCCAGAAATCAAGATGCAGCGTGGAGTTCTCACAGCGAGAACCAGAATGGATAAATTTCTGGCCATGTTTGCCGTTTTTATAACATCTTAACATGACGCTACTTTTCGCACCATTATATGTAACATGCCTTTTGATTGACGGTGAACAATGGAGCTGGCTGAGACGTATGGAAAATGAAATGTACATTTTTTGTTTAGCGACATTGTGTCACTTTGGGTTTTTCTATATTGTTCGTCTCTTTCTTATTCATCGATTTCTCTCTCTGGCATGTTCTCATTTCAGCCAACTCACTGTGCTGCGACTGACATTTGCAAGAACTGGCTGGTTGTTAGCACGTGCTTCTAACTGAAGTAAAACGTTTTATGCTTCACGCATGAAAAGCCAATTTGAAGTAGGAGTTGTATTGTAGTTCCACTGTTGGGGAGCCGAACTTGAAGTAGTTGCAACCACGTGCGATACAAAGTTTCCGGTGGCCTTCGCCCCAAGTTTACTTTCGGTGGCCTTCGCCCCAATGTTTAAAAAAAATCAACTTTGTAGTTTTATGTTTCTTTAAATATTATATATATTTATGTTTGCCTTCGCTGCGTCAGTATTAATTTGTAGAAACATTTGTCTCTTTGCAGGGGGTGATGCGGCTAAAGAATGTAGGCTTACACAAATTATAATTTTTTGTACTTCACTCCTTTTATTAATCCTTCTCGCGATTAAATAACACTTCATTTATATAGAAAGCTGTGTGATTATTTATTAATTACTTGCACTTTTTAACACGTAAACTTTATAATATTCTCGCTGTAATGAATTTTCATCTCACACTCAATACGTATTAAACTTCTCGAGGACGCGTTAACGTTTAGCCTCTCTAGTAGTTGATTGGCTATTTATAAACTGTTTTTAAATATTACATTATTATTGCAAGAATTACTAGTAGCATTATTAAACTTTCTAATTCATTATTGTCACAAGGTTACCTCATTGTTACCTCATTGTTAGCAACTTTCGGCCTCTATTCTCAACTTTATTAAATTACGTAATACATTCACATATCATTATTATACATGTATACAAACATAATACAATGACTGTTACATATATTTTTTTACATTATATAATGAGACCGAAATCATTCAAGAGATAAAAATACTGCCTCATAATCAGAGTTTATACAACGTACTTTATATAAAGTTTGCTGTTTTCGTACATATATGGAATATATATGAAATATTACAATATTCTTTACATCCCTTAAGACATTAATTACTACTCTATTTGCATTGTTTCCTTTTGCCTAGCTTTCCTATTATTTCCTTTCCGTTTACCTTTTCTCTCATTTATTAATAATTAATATAACTGCAACCTGATTATTTATATGTCTTGCCGGATATTGTGTGTAGGTGATCCCTCACAAGTTGGTACGGTATTTGGACTCGAAAGTAAAATCATAGTATCGTGTAAATGAAATAAGAAAGAGAAGGCGATGATACATACACATTGGACGACAAACGATACCAGAGAAGAATTTTGCTTAACATAGAAAAGAGTCCGCAATGGTTGAAAAATGCAAAAAGCATAACCAGGAGCGGACAATTATTAACCTAGATCATGCTCGCCTAAAGAAAGGAAAGGAAGAGCTTTGTAACTGAAAATTAAAGAATGAAGGGAAAAGTGAAAATTCCAAACGAATGTTGTGTTAAAGAGAGCGTTGCGAACTTAAAAGCTCCGCTTTGAATAATATCGAACATTGGAAATCAGCTAAAACTCTGATGTAGATAATTTCGGAAGAAGTAATAGAATACAAATAAAGTAAAACCAATAAGAAAATCTGGGAAACACACGACAAATGTTGCATATATACGAAGGTGGATCGAAAATTAATGCACAATAATTTTTTCTGCCTTGGTATTGCAGCTGGAATGTTGCAATTTCACACAGATATAGTTTGAAATTTTCACTATAGAGGGTATTTTTTGTTTCATGTTCAGCTCTAGCGAGTGAAGCTTGAACTACGCAACAAAGATAGCGCGCATCTTACTGTCGTCCACGTGTGAAGAGCAGAGGAGTGTGGTTCGATATTTGTGGGCCAAAGGGCATAAGCTGAGTGATATTCACAGGGACATACGTGGAATGTACGAGGATGATTGTATGGACCGTAGCAATGTCTCTAGGTGGTGTGCATTCTTCCTAGAGGGCCGTGTAAACCTTAGTGATCCGCCACGCTCCGGGAGACCGGTAACAGCTGCAACCCCGCAGAATGTCGAAGGCATTGAGGCGGCAATTTTGAATTACCGGCGTGTGCAACTGCGAATCTTGTCGCAACAGTTCAATATTTTCTATGGAGCAGTGTACGATATTGTTCACAACACGTTTAAATTTCGTAAAGTGAGTGCTTGCTGGCTGCCTGAGAACCTGACAGACAACCACAAGTGCCAGTGAATGATGACGATCTTGGATCACCCAACGCGGTACACCGCCGAAGGGCATGAATTTCTGAAAGGAATGCACTGGTGATGAATCGTGGGCATACCACTACACGCCCGAAACCAAGCAGGCAATTATGGAGTGAAAACATGCTCGTTCTCCACTGAAGAAAAAATTCAAAGTGACTCAGTCTGCTAGGAAAGTGCTTGTGACGGTGTTCTGGGATATGCATGATGTTGTATTAGTGGACTTTGCTGAATACAGGACTTTGCTGAATGCTGCAGCCTACATGAAAACTTTGGTGAAGTTGCGTCGTGTCCTTCGTGACAAACGCCACAACATGAATGCTGACGATGTCAAAATTCTTCATGACAATGCTTGACCCCATGTTGCTGCTGTTGTTCGTCAGAAAATCACCAAATTGTGTTGAGAGGTGCCCCAGCATCCACCATAAAGTCTGGACCTTGCACCGTCTGATTTTCATCTGTTTGGTCCCATGAAGAAATTCCTGGCCGACCAACGCTTTGCGACAGATGCGGAAGTGAAATCAGCAATCCGCAGCTGGCTGTACTCCAAGGAAACGGACTTCTACGAACAGGGCATATTGAAACTGGTATCACGATGGGAGAAAATATGTTGAGAAACTTGGCGACTACGTCAAAAAGTAGGTAAAGAGTGTAAGTTCATTTGTGGTTTTGTTGTTGTTGTGTTTTAACTATTAAACTTTTTTGTAAAAAAATTATTGTGCATTGCTTTTCGATCCGCCTTTGTAAACATATATACCTAGGTTTCTCAGCCTGCGGATTGAGAAGTTATGTATTCCCGGTGTTATAAAGGCTAGGCCAAAAACACTGTCCACTGCATTGCGCCGTATCAATTTCGGCCGAAATGACTGATTTGCACCGCTATACGTGCAGTGACTTGCACTCGTAGCGCAACAGTGTACGCGTTGGCCTTCAGTGGTGAAGGTTCCAGGTTCAAATACTAGCACTTGAAGGTACTTTGTTATGTTTAGTAAATTTAACGAAAATTGATAGTTTGGCAAGGAAGTGTCGTTTCGCTTAATTAGTTTAATTATGTGAATTTAATTAAACACAAATTGTTACTTGTTAGAATGTGCTTTAATGAACAACATAAATCAATGCAAGAAATGAATGAAAAAACTCATTTATTCACAGACATTATTTAAACTTCCGACGTTCACCATGACTTTCCACCATTGCGCTACTGGAGTACGTTAACGAGCATCGCCATAGACCTAATAAACGGGCTGGTGAATGCAGTGTCAGCACCAGCACTTCGCATCGTCTCTAAAATGCAGGGTTACCTGGTTACCAATCCGCAGGACGAGAAGACTCACGCGGTATATATAATTATACTATACACTATGCGAGAGCATAGAAACAGTAAGGAGACTAAACAATGAATAAAGGAAATAAATTGAAACGGTAAAGGAAAAATGGAAGAAATGAAGGCTCTAGAGAAAATATTACAGCTATAATTTTGAATAATATAAGGTAGACTTTTACAAGAAAAACTAGAATTCACTATAGAAGATAAAATATACGAAGAAGAAGTAATACATCAATGAAAGCAGGATATAGAGGAGGGATACGAGCCAGGAAATCGACCAGAAATATTAGCTGTATACAAATAAATAAGCGCACCAGAAGCGGGAAAAGGATTTCTAGTTTTAGTGAAAGAAGTACAACTATATCCAAGGGAGATGAACGGGAAAATAAAGGCAGCCGATTACTGAAAAAGTTAAATGTTGTCGCGGTATCGTTCGTGTTATCTTATTTGCTGAGCGCCTGTTATTGTTTTACTATTTTGAATTTTGGGTTCTTTGTCCTCCGGCTAGCTATTATTACTCAATCGAGCAAATCTCTTGAACAGAGTGTGTAAACGGAAAGGAGTTGTTACTAAAAGATAACACTGATAAAAGAATTTGTTTTTACACTTTTATTGCCGTCACACTTTATTAATTTCACATATTTACTCTTGATACACGCCCGACTGAAACTGTTATATTTTCGAAAATAACTATAATCACTTATTTGCTGCACATTATCAATTCGCGTATTTAACATTTTTGTAACTAGCTTTACGATGCGAGACATTCTGTAGAATTGCGTAACGTGTACTTCGTGAATTATTCTGTTGAACTGCGCGACGTGTAACCCGTGAATGATTCTGTTGAACTGCGCGACGTGTAACCCGTGAATGATTCTGTTGAACTGCGCGTTACTTGTCTCTGGCTTCAGAATTTATACTCCCTCACCCCGATATGCCTAAACATTATAACAGAGCTGCTATTGGTTAATAAAGCGCGCCAACATTAGCGTCTATGTTTTTATCCAATCATAATTACGAACACATATGCTCTAGGGAAGACATTCCCTCCATTTATAAAGAAATGGCACGCTACTCTGACGTCATTTGTTTGTCTCTTCTAATTGATAAACAACTCACCCCCTCGCTCATTGTTACCCGCTCCTATTGTCAGTTTCAGTGAGGCGTGTAAACTTATTTCCTATCAATGCTTATAATTAACAAACATCTCAAATCATTGTCATACAATAATGCTAATTTACACTGCAATCACTCTGGCATTCACAGTGTTGTGATATAAAATACTGCCACAATGTATTGGGAAAAGAAAGAAAGATCTAGGATAGCTGCTAAATATCATGATGTTGAAAGTCCTTGAAAATCCTGAGGATCTGATTGAGGCACTGGTAGCGCTTATATGAACAAAGCAGTTCTAAGAAATACAATGGTTTCTACACAATGACAAAGCTGCTATTTATATTACTGAATAGATGCCTACATTCTCGCACGAAGAGATTAATTAGAGGAACATTTTGATTTCAGGAAGGGAGGGGAACGGCGCATACGCTGACTTAGAAAATCTGCGAAAGTTATTTACAAGGGTAAGCAAGTTCATAAGACGATAGTGGATTTCGAAAAGGTATTTGATAGTGTATACGGGAAGAAACTTGTTGAGATTCTGAATAAAAATAAATTACAAGAGCTTAAAGAGAGAATACTTCGGGGTTATCTCTATTTTAAGCAACTAATGTAAGATAGGATAGGAGAAGATATAAGAAGGAATTAGGAAATGCATGAAAGCCCTTTATCGTCGACTCTGTTCAACGTCTAGTTGGAAAATCATATGAAATGCTTTAGAAAAAGGGATGATTGGTAGAAATTAGAAGAAAAGAAAAGTATTTAAATGTGCTAACAAAGAAACAATTCAAACGATTCAAAGAGCATGCAAGCGGAGTGAAAAGACGACGCTTACGGGAGGTGACGGAATGGTAAACAATGGCCGGATTATTGGAGGTAAAATTAAGAAGATACAGTTATCGCATTCGCGATAAGGCAGTGGACAACGTCAGAGGAAGTGGTGATACGAATTTTGCCAAGAGCTCAAGAAAAAGCTTAACATAAAAAATGAACTTTTTAATAGAAAAATAGCACCTTCTATTAAAACGACTGCTGTCATATGTGATAATAATATCAGAAGAATGATGGCTTTGAAATGGTTGGACAAGAGTGATGATGTAGTTATTAAAATGTGGGCGAAGGAAGGATAAAGGACGATGAAAGAGAAAAACTAGCTGAGGCATTGAAATAGAAGAAATACTTTGGCAACAGATACACGAACCATGAATGGGAAAACAGAAAACTATTACAGAAAATATTAAGTTAAGAATTAAGATATCAGAATATAGAAAAAAGAGAGAAAGTGAACTGGCGGTGTAGAAAACTGACAGAACGAAACGCGCAGAATAAAATCAGAAAGAAAACAGCAAATTTTATGAAGACAATGTTTAGACCTTTGATGCAAGAAATGTATAGCCCTATACAAATAACATTTCTAATCTCTTGAAACTGAAAGCACGCCAAAACTTCAGTATTTAACTCTATTGGTGAAACCTTTAGTACATCATTATAGGTAATAAATAAGTACAAAACTTATCCTTGTTTTAAATTCTTAACTACCCTGTGATGGTCAGAATAACAGAGGTAAGCTTAGGTAATCAAATCTAATAAAGAAAACTTAGCATAAATTTTAGTTAATCCTATTGAAATTATATGAACACCAGAAGTTTTTAGAAAGATTTTATAAAGAAGGTTTGGGTGCATATGAATTTTCACAGAATTTGATAAGCCAGACGTGTACATTTATAACTTCGGGACTCATCACAGTCCCGTTTTGAGAAAAGGATTAAAATTCCCCATAATAATTTAACTAAATACCTCCCAAAATATAACCTCCATGGGAAATGTTCAGTCACACTTAAAGTGAAATAACACACAATACATGCCAAAAATTATGAACAGCGACAGTCAAACGTTTAAGAACTGGACGCTATATGCTGGCCTTAAAATTTCATACTTTTTCATGCAATCGCGAGAAACAACTGAAAATCGATGCGATTTTAAATGACTACTCTGAACTTTTCGTCTTTGATGCTATTTACAATTCACACACACACACAGAAATGTTTCCAAAATCGCTTTTGGATTCGGTAGCCTCAAAACATACATTTCCGGTAAAATCTCGATATCAAACCTATGGGTGGAATACGTATCTTCTGTATCTACTATGTACACGATAGAGAAAGTAAATATGAAGATGTTGCCCATTATTCGTGTTATTTAACATTAAAAATTATAACAACATCCTATGTAATACATTCACATGACTTTCTCTATCCTCTATGTTTGTTAGTGGATATAAAAACTATTCTTACTAAAGCTTTTTTTTCTCAATCTACTGCTTTTAACCCAAACATAGCTATATTACACATTTCGTTAAAGATACAAAGAGAAAAGCGATAGTCAAATGTTTAAGAATTGGAGCTATATGCTGGCCTTAAAATTACATACTGCTTCAACTGAAAATCAATGGGAATATAAAAGAATGACAAGTATTGACCATTTCGATCCTTTAATAACGGATACCTCAGAAACGGTTTATGCCACAAAAAAACTTATTTTAAGTAATTTTTTTGTTTTAAAGAGATCAAAATTGTTTGTGCGGTACGTTTTCGTCTATCGTTTAATGTTTACAAGTTATACAAGATTATACAAAATTCTTTCCGGATAACAGGACTTCCTAACTATTGCCAGAAAATTCAAGATATACATTTTATTTGTCATGTAAATATCTTTCATACGGGTACTTTAATCAAAATTGTTAAAAATGTTCCATGTAAAGAATAGTTGGGGTGGGGGAATTTTCTTAAAAGTCTTCGTGTCGCATCCTTAGAAGATATTAAACTCAAATACCAAGTTTTGTATTTATCTGATTTTTCGGTTTTGAATTATGCTGTTCACAGACAGACACGGATATGTTTTCAAAAATGTTTTAATTTGAGGCAGTATTTTTAACACTTAAATAATTTCATTCTAATTATATAATATATATTCAATAACAGCCCGCCTTGAAGCAATATGTGTAGGTAACAATATATAAAAAGTGTATATTACAGTCATTGTATATGTTTATATAATTGTATACATGTGTAATAATATTATGTGAATGTACTACGTAATTTAATAATGTAGGAGCTGTGAGTAATAGGTTAAAAGTTGCTAACAATGAGGTAACATTGAGGCAATAATGAATTTGAAAGTTTAACAATACTACTTGTAATTCTTGGAAGTAATAATGCAATTTTTGTGACAGTTTATAAAATAGCTAATCAACAACCAGAAAAAGCTTTAGTTAAATGGCGGTACTCTATTGGATTAGGAATAGTCAATCAGAGACTTGAAATACAGAAATTTATAAATTTAGGCGGTAGAAATCAAGTCAGTTGCTTGTAGACAGCGCTCATAACTAGACGCGTTGCTAGTAGACAGCGTTACTAACCGGACGCGAGACACGTTCTCGAGAAGTTTAATGCGTATCCAGTGTGAGAAAAAAAATCTGATGTGCTACACTCACATGACTTTCTCTACTCTTGTACACACTATTTTTACAAACGCCTATTCTCCATATGCTTCATGTTAATCGAGATATCGAGATATCAATCTTATTGGTAATTTTCTTGTAGATGCAAGGGAAATATTGTAGCTTTTAAGCGATAGTCAAATATTTTAACGCTGGTTGCTATGTGGCGCATTCCATTCTCTTTGCATGTCCAGGACATAAAAAAAATCTGATGTGTTACACTCACTTGACTTTCTCTACTCTTGTACAATCTATTTTTACAAACGCCAATTCTCCATATGCTTCATGTTAATCGAGATATCGAGATGTCAATCTTATTGGTAATTTTCTTGTAGATGCAAGGGGAATATGGTAGCTTTTAAGCGATAGTCAAATATTTTAACGCTGGTTGCTATGTGACGCATTCCATTCTCTTTGCATGTCCAGGACATATAAAAAAATCTGATGTGTTACACTCACATGACTTTCTCTACTATTGTACAATCTATTTTTACAAACGCCTATTCTCCATATGCTTTATGTTAATCGAGATATCGAGATGTCAATCTTATTGCTAATTTTCTTGTAGATGCAAGGGGAATATGGTAGCTTTTAAGCGATGGTCAAATATTTTAACGCTGGTTGCTATGTGTCGCATTCCATTCTCTTTGCAAGTCCAGGACATAAAAAAATGAATAACGAATTTGAGAAAAAGTATAAGTATTGGAAAATTTAAGGGAATAACAAGCAATATCTCGAAAACGGTTCACTCAACAAAAGAAATGTATATAACATAAGTTGTGTATTTTAACGAGATCTACATTTTTTGTGTAGTAAAATTTTGTCTATCTCTTATGGTTTACCAGTTATCCAAAAGTCGTTCACAATGAAGAATACTTTTGGAGACATTCCCAGAAAATTCGAGATATACATTTCATTTCTCATGACATTATCTTAAAAATATGATATTTTAATCAAAATCGTTAGAGCCATTTTTGAGAAAATTAAAATTTTCGAAAAATGTTCCATGTAAAGGGTAGTCTGGGGTGGGGGGATTTTCTTGAAAACCTTCGTGTCGCATCTCTGGAAGATACTGAACCTAAATACCAAGTTTGGTGTTTATCCGACTGTTCGTTTTTGAGTTATGCTGTTCACAGACACACACACACACACACAGACACACACACACACAGACACACACACGGACATGTTTCCAAAAATGCTTTTTTTGGATTCAGGAGGTCTCAAAACATGTATTTCCGGTGAAATCTCGGTATCGAATTTTTGGGTGGAATGCAATACTTCCCCTACTTACTATACGTAGTAGAGAAAGTAAAAATGAATAACGAATTTGAGAAAAAGTATTGGAAAATTTAAGGAAATAACAAGCAATATCTCGAAAACGGTTCACTCAACAAAAGAAATGTATATGACATAAATTGTGTATTTTAACACGATCTACATTGTTTGTGTAGTAAAATTTTGTCTATCTCTTATGGTTTACCAGTTATGCAAAAGTCGTTCACAATGAAGAATACGTTTGGAGATATTCCCAGAAAATTCGAGATATACATTTCATTTCTCATGACATTATCTTAAACATATGATATTTTCATCAAAATCGTTAGAGCCATTGTTGAGAAAATTAAAATTTTCGAAAAATCTTCCATGTAAAGGGTAGACTGGAGTGGGGGGATTTTCTTGAAAACCTTCGTGTCGCATCTCTGGAATATTCTAAACCTAAATACCAAGTTTGGTGCTTATCCGACTGTTCGTTTTTGAGTTATGCTGTTCACAGACACACACGGACATGTTTCCAAAAATGCTTTTTTTGGATTCAGGAGGTCTCAAAACATGTATTTCCGGTGAAATATCGGTATCGAATTTTTGGGTGGAATGCAATACTTCCCCTACTTACTATACGTAGTAGAGAAAGTAAAAATAGTTTACGTGTTAAAAAAATGCTAGTAATTAATAAATAATCTCACAGCTCTCTCTCTCTCTCTCTCTCTCTCTCTCTCTCTCTCTCTCTCTATTAGTGAAGTGTTATTTAAATCGTGTCAAGCATTAATAAAAGGAGTGAAGTAAAATTATAATCTGTGCAAGCCCATTTTCTTCAGCCGCATCACGCCCTGTTAAGTAATTCATGTCTCTAAAAATAATACTGGCGCAGCCGAGGCAAACAAATATATAATATTTAAAGAAACAGTCAAAATTACAAAGTTAATAATATGTTTAAACTTGGAGCGAAGGCTACCGATTACCATACGTACGGTTGCATCTACTTCAAGTTCGGCTCCCCAACATTTGAAATACAATACAACTACCTACTTCAATTTGGATTCAGGGCGCCTCAAAACATGTATTTCCGGTGAAATCTCGGTATCGAAGTTTTGGGTGGAATACAATACTTCCTCTACATACTACAATAACTAGAGAAAGTAAAACTGTTATGAATGAAATGCTCTTACATATATGTATAGGTAGATGAAATCATCAGAGATCAGTGATGCGCTTTTTGTTTTTTTATCACTGTGTAGTTAAGGGATTTCCGGGAAACTACAGAATTCCGTATTTTGCCTCCCCCGCTCTATACAATTAAAGCTGTCTGAACAAGCAGATTATCATCTTTGGTCCTCCGAGTAATACATGGATAAAAGCAGAATGTTGGTTTAGTTTTGGAAGTTGGCAGATTCTAGGAAAAGTGTTCGGCTCCCATGCAATACGAGAGATTTATGATTATTTTGTGAAGGATTGGGTATATCGCGTTCATTTCCACAAGTACGCTGGAACAAACGGCCTTATATTCCTGGAAAATCAAAACGGAGTAATGGAATAAGTGCTGAAATGGTTGGGTCAGGAAGCATAGCATTTAATTCCTTGAAGTGAGCGAGGAAAATACGCTTAGATGTCTTTTCTTTGTTTCTTTTTTTTTTGGAGCGGAATCTACTGATATGTATGCCAGTAGCGACATCCATGATCAATAAAATAGCATCTCTCTTACTCATAGAAATGACATCACTGGTGGCGATACTGCGTTTAGTATAAGCCCCTTCCTACCCCTCTCTCTCTCTCTTCCCCTACTTGTGCGTGTATGTAACGTATAATAGTGAATAAAAATCTATTTATTAAAATTCGACAGTAGTGCAGCATTAGAAACTCCATGGTCTGCAAGTATACCTGGTTTGTTTCTCTCTCCCTCCCTCTCTTTCTAATCAAACACGCACATTGCATCACAAGCCTCGTCCCCTGGAACGAGTTAGATGTACTTAGCGCATAGAATGCGGCTGAATATTACAGAGCATTCAAAAACATTGAATTATATTTTTGTTAATCACATCTTTTGCAGATATATAAATCGAAAATATCTCGTAGTTTTAGTACCACTATTACCGGATATAGGTATTAGCGCTATAATCGTTTTCCATGAAAACAGAGAACAAAAGATGAATGATATACCAGGTGGCCCACGCAGGCCGTCCTTACTTGAAGTTAGTAATACCGGATAGCGCGGATGCCAAAAGGTTTACCCAAGCAGAACAGCAAAGCGGACTCCATGCCGACAGAGAGGAGACCGCTAAATAAAATATTAATGCTTGAAACCGAACACTATCTGCTATCACTGGTCACATAGCTCATTCGGTGGAGAAACTGCCTAATTTATTAGTGTTCCGGGTTCGATTCCCGACTGGGCACCAGAAAGTTGTCTTTAAACAAAAATATTTCACGGTATGCCCAGAGTCTAGTGTTTGAATGTGAGAGTACCTATATGTGTGTAGGGGGAGAGGGATATTATCGGCTATTTAATAAGCAATTCGCTCATTAACAATATTTCAGGATTGCCGCTTGACGCAAACCTGAGCACACATGTTTAAGTTCTTTAGTTCCAGGACATGTAATCTATTATCGTGCAACTATATGGCACCAGCTGGTACCGCAAAGTTAGCAATATTAAACAAAATTCTATTTTTATTATATTTATGTGCCCTTTAAATGCCTTAGAATAAAATTTCTATTAGTGCATTATTCGTAATAAGCATGTGCAGAAACATGCCGACATTGGTGGACGAATTCATGTAAAGGCTTCTCCAGCCCAGATTCTATTTGAAATGTTCCATCATTTCTTAATACTATTTCTATACATCAACAACAACAAAATGCATAGAAAACAGATGCCGCGTCTGAAAATGCTCAAAACACGGCCTTAGAGACTCAGCTGCACAGATCGTAACCATGTCCTTGTGAGTGTTATTGATGAACGTTACCTTTTTGTCTGAATGAACTGGCTCGAACTGCTTGCAAGTGAGCACGCGCCGGTTACCAGTACGAAACTACTAAGTAAAACATGCAGACAGCAGCACTACTCAATGACCCTTCACTTTGTACCTGTACTGCCCCTTCGAACAGCAGTGATGCGCCAACTTCTTTTGCACCTGAGTAAGCGGGAAACATAAATCTGATGGACGGCTTGTTTTGGCCACCTAGTATATGACCCAAGATTACCGGGAGGTCGGCGCCAGACAGTCGGAGAGGTAAACAGACATAAGTAGACGCAGGAGGTCTTTCAACTAGCGTAAACAACAAAAGCGCTTTCGACAGACAACCAGAATCTTCTGGAAGTTTCCTTTCTTCCCTACTCTGATCATTCTGCAACTCTGTGGAAACTTCCATTGGCTATAAGTAGCGTTCTCGCGAATCAGGGAGTTAGTCAGCGAGTTGGTCAGCGCATTGGTGATATGACATCAAGTGCGGTTCTATAAATGATCTGTGACGACAGTTGTAACGTACAGCGAGTGCCGCTTCCGCGAGAGATTAGAGACATATTGTGTTCGACTCCCCAATGAAGTGGAACGAAGAAGAGGAGACTACAAAGAATGCATTTCATTACGCAGCTACGTCGCGAAGAAAATGTCACGGGGATGAATTAGTTCACAGTTGTAGTAAGCGTACACGTGTCCTGTATAGTCTGGATCTCTCTAGTTCTAGATGTTCTGTGCCGGCTGCTAGTCGAAGACCTGAGAAAAATTCCTACCCTAGCTAGTTTGATAATATGACCTCAGGGATTTTGTAGGTGAAGGCAAATGTAAACTGATTTCCCTTAAACCTTGATTTATTAAAAGAATGGTGCATATTCATGCGGCTAGCAACTTTCCCTATGAATGCTATAAATCTTTACACCTTAAATCTTCCCGCTACTACACAAGTTATTCTGTAGACCTATCTAATGCGTCACACGATATTTCCACCCATACACACGCATAATCTTTCGCCTGACTGCACAACTTAATCACATCACTGGTGAGTACGTCGACTGCTACGTTGATAGCAAGTGTAGGATTTTCTCTTATAATCAGAGAATGACCAAACTCTGGGCCTCCCTCCCCTTTTATTTGTTCTTCTATGATGCCGGTATTCGCACCTTTATTTGTTAAAATTATTTCCATTGGTTCATAATAGCATTACATAGCGTGCTATCAGAACAAAATGTGTCAAGTTTTGGAAGTCACGCGTGCTGATGACTTGTTTTATAAAACCCACTATCTTCATCTTACTCTAAAACACATATTTCTACTTCTACTTTACCAACTCCCTCGAGTTCCAAGAATTGGACCACTATTTCTGTTTCATTCTATTCTCAGCCCTCTCTCTCTATTTGCGAGGTTTAGCCTGAACCCTGTGCGCATTTAGCCTGTATGTGCTTGTGGACTTTCATCCCTGTTTGCTAGCTCGCCTGTTCACTATTTACAGCTTTGTTACAAGTTGATTTTACATTCAAGTTATAATATTAATTAATCACGGTCATTATTTAACCACAAATATTATTTCTCCGCCAATATTATTTAACATCCTATTTGAAAGGGGATATATTACACATATATGCAGGAATTGTACATGGGAAACGGGAACCATACATATAAGAATTGTACAGTAATAATTTAATCCACTAACATGTTAAAATATTCAACATCTAACATTTGTACAGAGCTGATTGTAAGACACGGGCGAGCTAGCAGAATTCCAAGAAATCATAAAGACCGTACTTGTCACCGAGCGGTACAACGCTACATAATGGCGCCTTTGCGCACGGATCTGAAGCCGCACATTCTCATACATGTCAGAGCAACGCGACCTGAGGGCCAATAGGAAACGTCGTTATATTTTTAAACAAGGAGGTGAGCGTCACTAGGCTCCCGTATATAAGCGCAGACAAAACCTCAGAGCCCGCTCTTATTCTAAATCTAACTCATCGAGAAGTCACGTCGACACGAGGTGCGACAGATGCACGTAGGTGCACAAGGGTGGGGTGCGTGTGAATATAGCTAGGCTCCTGACTAACTTAAAGTGGTGGGATGATTATTATAATAATGGGAAAAGCCAGCCGCCCATAAATATCCAAAGTGAGAAATAAACTTCATTGATTAAGGGAAACTCGCAATGTATTTTTAACTTGCCTCACCCACTAGAACCTGAGATTTAATAATTAGAGATAGTTAGGAATGGAATACTCAACAACCGACGAGCACCAATAGCCGAGGAAGAAGAACACTGCAACAGGCAACAACAACCCAAGGATCGACGAATTCCCGCTACATATTACTTCCAGCATTTATATACTATCTATTTCCACACTTATTTGCTAACGGGTATGTCCCCATACACAGTGTGACCCAGAGAAGTCACATTGAAAGTTGAAGTAGATCAAAAACAGTGAGGCGACATTGATAATTTAGTGAAGTGAGGGTGAAAACTGGACAATTAAGTCACAGTAAAGGTTGAACTAGAGTAGAACAGTGAGGTGGCACTGAGACCTTAGTGAAGTGACAGTGAAAACTCACTACTGAGTTTACCAATCTATTAATTCCAGCATCAACAGTTTACAATCAATAAAACTCAGATATTCACGATGGTGTTGTGCGTGATTTTCATAGTGATAATAGTTAGTTTCAAAACTCAAGAACCACACTAATAGCATTATAGGCTGATGCATGAAATTCAATGTTAATTGCATTAAAATGAGGATATAAGGATATTATAGATTGCAACACATTACAAGTGGCGGAATTAATGAGTTGCGGCTTTAAAAAAAAAATTCTCGGTTAAAGAGCTTCTTTAGCACCATATAGGGAGAGATGGTGGGGGCAGAGAGGGACTAGTGAAATTAATTAATCAATACAACAGTTCAAATGAAGTACGATGTCATCTTCTATTTTCCCTTCTTTTTTATTGAATTGTGCTTCATGTGACGTTTCAACAGAGCCGGAGCAGTTGCCCTTAATGAGCATCTACGCAGCAACTGCATCACCCGAAAAAGAAAAGAAAAAACAATGAAAAATGATATTTCACAGAAAAAAGGCTAGACCTGATGTGGAGCATTTTGTAAAGAAATTAATCTAATCTGTTTATAAGGACGCGCGCGCGTGTGTGTGTGTTTGTTTGTTAGTTTGTTTTACCTCGGAAACTACTGAACCGTAATCAATAATTTCTCCAACAATGGAAAGTCTTGTGCTTCCCGAGGGACATAGGCTTAAGACAGTTTCTAATTTCAATTCTTAAATGCACCAAAGACTAAAAAGGACTTGCAAACACTAAATACTAGAAAACGAACATGGAGGCATGATGAAACATGGATTAGAAAATAATTATTACTCCACAGAAAGTGCGTGAAAATTGTAACAAAACCGCGGCTTTTCAGTCCATGATTACGATATAGCAATAACCCAGGAAACATAATATACAGCAGAACAAAAGACAAGCGTGTCTGCTTGTTACAATATCTATGCGACCCTTTGACAAAACCTTTTAATAACCCTTAGGTAAGAAAGAGAGGCATGTTGCTAAAAAATCATATGAAGCGAGTAAATTTTGTCCAGAAGCTACCAAGGATATATTTTATAATTAACTGATAAGAGTATATTACTACCACTTACGTATAGGAGTTAGAGGAAGTATTGCATTCCTTCAAAATTCGATATTTATATTTTACCTAAATACACATTTAAAGGAGTGAAATAAAAGCATTATTTGGAAAATATCTGTATGTTTGAGAACAGCATAACTCAAAAACAAAATGTCGGATAAATACAAAATGGTATTTAAGTTCAGTATCTTCCAAGGATGCAAAATGAAGATATTTAAAATCCTCCACCTCAAAATACTCCATCCCAAACTACAGTTTACATGCAAAATGTATTTTGCGTGTAATTTTATTTTCTCAAAAGTTAATCTAAGGCTTTTTATTCACATAACATGTACTAAAATATTATATGACAAATTAAATGTATATATTAAATTCTCTGGCAATATACTGCGAGGTTTTTTTCACTCGGAAGGAATGCTCTATCTAGTATAACTGGTAAACCATAAGTGATAAACGAAATCTCGCCTGAAAATTTTATCTCTCTTTAAAACACAGAATTTATTTCAATTTATGGTGTTATCAGCCATTTCCGAGATATCGTTGTTATTCATTTTGAATTTTTCATGTCACTAAAGCGCTGGCAACATTCAGTTGTTTATAGCAATATAATGGAAAGAGAATGGAATTTCAAGTCCAGCATATAGCGACCCCCATTTAAACATTCCCCACAACGAAATGTGTACTGAAATATCTCTACAAAAGTTTATCTAAATTAGCGTGAAATAGATAGGAAAAAAATCCGATGTGATGCATTCACATGACCTCATCTACCCTTTATCGTTTATTAGTGGGTATACAAATTATTTTTACGCAAGCTTATCTACTACATTTTAATCCAAATAAATCTTTGCAGAAATAGCTATATTACGCACTTCGTTATAGATAACAAAGGAAACAGCGACAATCAAATGTTAAAACTTCTTGTACACAATCAACTTTTTGCCAATTTAATACTTTACAAGACTTTTCAAGAGTTGTCACAACTTCAAAACTTTTCTTGTCAAATTGCTTCCAATAAAAGTTTTTGGAAGTCTTGAAAGTAAATAAGGACATGCTCTAAACGTCAAAGGCTTTACAATGATTTGATGGCTTTGGCCAATGAAATACGAGTATTTACAGTGCGTCACGAAATCTACAGCATAGCTGGAAGCGAAAAGTATAAATCGGATATGTTACACTCGCATGACATTCTCTACTCTTGTACAAACTATTTTTACAAACACTTATTCTGCATATGCTTCATGTTAATCGAGATATCGATATGTTAATCTTATTGCTAAATTTCTTACAGATGCAAGGGGAATACGGTAGGCTTTAAGAGATAGTCAAATATTTTAAGAGCTGATGGCTATGTGGAGTATTCCATTCTCTTTGCATTACCAGGACAAAAAAAAAGTATTGGAAATTTTAAGGGAATAACAAGCAATATCTTGAAAATGGTTCATCAATCAAAAAAAATGTATATGACATAAATTGTGTAATTTGCCGCGATCTACGTTTTTTGTGTAGTAAACTTTTGTCTCTCTCTCTTATGGTTTACCAGTTATGCAATAGTCGTTCAAATGAAGAATACTTTTGGAGACATTCCCAGAAAATTCAAGATATACATTTTATTTGTCATGAAAGTATCTTAAATATATGATAATTTAATCAAAATCGTTCTAGCCATTTTTGAGAAAATTAAAATTTTCGAAAAAATGTTCCATGTAAAGAGTAATCTGGGGTGGGGGGATTTTCTTAAAAACCTTCATGTCACATCTCTGGAAGATTCTGAACCTAAATACCAAGTTTGGTGTTTATCCGACTGTTCGTTTCTGAGTTATGCTGTTCACACACACACACACAGACACACTCACGGACATGTTTCCAAAAATGTTTTTTTTTTGGATTCAGGGGGTCTCAAAACATGTATTTCCGGTGAAATCTCGGTATCGAATTTTTGGATGGAATACAATAGTTCCCCTACTTACTATACGTAGTAGAAAAAGTAAAAATGACCACTCGGCCAAGGTATGTCGTATGTGAACTGATTAGGTCATACACAAGCTGACCATGTCTGTACGCCGAGGTCTCCGTGGTTTACCACAACAAAATGAAGCAGATGAAGGCATATGAATAAATAATTACCAGGCAGATTTCGAACTAAGTATACAGTAGTGCAATGTTATATAATGTGGTTAACCTAAAAGTTGGTGTTATTTCCATTGTATTCCATAACCATAATGTGATTTCATTGGATATAATACGTGAAAGTGCTACATAATATTAGTAAAGAACAATATTTTATTGCAAATTGTTATACCATGACGCAAATAGTAAATTGCTTTACGCGTGTTAAATTATCAATGTGTTCTGTTTGACTCAGAGACAACTTGTAAACATACATTTATGACATTGTCAAGTCTTACCAGGTCTTGTCAAGTCTTGTCACACGTTGAAAAACATTTGACAATTTTTCTTGTAAACTCTTGAATTGAAAAATAAAAAATTGATCGCACACAAGGGGTTGGAAAACTGAAAGCTATATGCTGGCCTTAAAATTCCATACTATTTCCATGGAATTGCGAGAAACAACTGAATGTTGACTGGACTTCAAGAGAGACCAAGAAGTGAACAATTTGAACCTTTAATAAGAAACGGCTTAGGCTACAAAAAAGCTTATTTTAAATAAATTGTGTGTTTTAAAGAGATCTACATCTTTTGTACATTATGTTTTCGTCTATCGCTTAAAGCTTACTAGTTATACAAGCTTACATAACATTTCGTCCGAATGAAGTGGACTTCATAGTCCACGAGTAGATTTCCCAGAAAACTTCAAGATATACCTTTTATTTTTCGCCTAAATATTTTAAATATACAGTATTTTAATCAAAATGGTTATAACCATTTTTAATAAAATCAAAATTTTCGAAAATGTTCCATGTAAGGGGCAGTTTGGCGTGAGAGAATTTTGTTGAAAATCTTTGTATCGGAATGTTAGGAAGATATTTAACCTAAACACTAAGTTGGCTTTATCCGTTTTCGTTTTTGGATTATGGTGTTCACAGACACATGTTTCCAAAAGTAATTTATTTGGATTCAGGGGCCTCAAAACATGTATTTATGGTGAAATCTCGGTATCGAATTTTTTGATGGTATGCAATACTTCACCTACTTACTTCACCTAATACAGTAAAAATGATATTTTCTGAATTCCCTCGAAACATGTGTTTCTGGTGAAGTATCCTTTCAAAATTTTGGGTGGAATGCAATACCTTGTCTACCTACTAGGAGAAACTAAAATGTCTTATGTGATACAGTCATATGACTTTCTTTACTCTCTATCGTTTATTAGCGGGTACACAAACTATTCTTACTAAAGCTTATTATTTGGTCTATCACGACCTAGTAGGTAGATAAGGTAATGCATTCCACCCAAAAATTCGATACCCCTGAATCCAATAAAGCATTTTTAGAAAAAGGTCCATGTGTGTGTGTGAGAGAGAGAGAGAGAGAGAGAGAGAGAGAGAGTGATTGTTGATTGTGTCTGTGAAAACGAAAAGTATGATAAATAACAAACTTGGTATTTATATTCAGTACCTTGCATCATAAAGATTTTCAAGAAATGCTTCCCGCCCCAAAGTATATTTTACATGGAATATTTTTTAACTTTTTATTTTCTAAAAATCGTCTCTGACGATTTTGATTAAAACACCGTATATTAAAGATATTTACATGAAAAATAAAATCTGTATTTTGAGTTTTCTGGGAATAGCCTATGAAGTTCTCTTTATTCGGAGGAATTTAGTATAATCTTGTGTAACTAGTAACCGTTAAGCCACCTCCTACACAAAAAATATGTTGTGTTTTATCCTAAAAAAATCTGATGTGTTACACTCACATGACTTTCTCTACTCTTGTACAAAGTATTTTTACAAACGCTTATTCTCCATCTAGTTCATGTTAATCGAGATAAACATTTGCAGACTCTATCTTATTACTAATTTTCTTGTAGATGTAAGGGGAATATATATTTACAACGGCAGTATAGAAATACAGTAGCCTTTAAGCACATACATATCTCTTAATAGCTGGTTGCTAGGTGCAGCACCATTCCCTTTGCCACAGATTATAACTCTTTGCATATCCAAGACAAAAAAATCTGATGTGTTACACTCACATGACTTTCTCTACTCTTGTACAATCTATTTTTACAAACGCCTATTCTCCATATGCTTCATATTAATCGAGATATCGAGATGTCAATCTTATTTGTAATTTTCTTGTAGATGCAAGGGGAATATGGTAGCTTTTAAGCGATAGTCAAATATTTTATCGCTGGTTGCTATGTGGCGCATTCCATTCTCTTTGCATGTCCAGGACATAAAAAAATGAATAACGAATTTGAGAAAAAGTATAAGTATTGGAAAATTTAAGGAAATAACAAGCAATATCTCGAAAACGGCTCACTCAACAACAAAAATGTATATGACATAAATTGTGTATTTTAACGAGATCTACATTATTTGTGCAGTAAAATTTTGTCTATCTCTTATAGTTTACCAGTTATGCAAAAGTCGTTCATAATGAAGAATACTTTTGGAGACATTCCCAGAAATTTCGAGATATACATTTCATTTCTCATGACATTATCTTAAACATATGATATTTTCATCAAAATCGTTAGAGCCATTTTTGAGAAAATTAAAATTTTCGAAAAATGTTCCATGTAAAGGGTAGTCTGGGGTGGGGGGATTTTCTTGAAAATCTTCGTGTCGCATCTCTGGAAGATACTGAACGTAAATACCAAGTTTGGTGTTTATCCGACTGTTAGTTTTTGAGTTATGCTGTTCACAGTCACACACACAGACACACACACAGACACACACACGGACATGTTTCCAAAAATGCTTTTTACTTTCTCTACTACGTATAGTAAGTAGGGGAAGTATTGCATTCCACCCAAAAATTCGATACCGAGATTTCACCGGAAATACATGTTTTGAGACCTCCTGAATCCAAAAAAAGCATTTTTGGAAACATGTCCGTGTGTGTGTCTGTGTGTCTGTGTGTCTGTGTGTGTGTGTGTCTGTGTGTGTGTCTGTGTGTGTGTGAACAGCATAACTCAAAAACGAACAGTCGGATAAACACCAAACTTGGTATTTAGGTTCAGTATCTTCCAGAGATGCGACACGAAGGTTTTCAAGAAAATCCCCCCACCCCAGACTACCCTTTACATGGAACATTTTTCGAAAATTTTAATTTTCTCAAAAATGGCTCTAACGATTTTGATTAAAATATCATATGTTTAAGATAATGCCATGAGAAATGAAATGTATATCTCGAATTTTCTGGGAATGTCTCCAAAAGTATTCTTCATTGTGAACGACTTTTGCATAACTGGTAAACCATAAGAGATAGACAAAATTTTACTACAAAAAAAATGTTGATCTCGTTAAAATACACAACTTATGTTATATACATTTCTTTTGTTGAGTGAACCGTTTTCGAGATATTGCTTGTTATTCCCTTAAATTTTCCAATACTTATACTTTTTCTCAAATTCGTTATTCATTTTTACTTTCTCTACTACGTATAGTAAGTAGGGGAAGTATTGCATTCGACCCAAAAATTCGATACCGAGATTTCACCGGAAATACATGTTTTGAGACTCCCTGAATCCAAAAAAAGCATTTTTGGAAACATGTCCGTGTGTGTGTCTGTGTGTGTGTCTGTGTGTGTGTCTGTGAACAGCATAACTCAAAAACTAACAGTCGGATAAACACCAAACTTGGTATTTAGGTTCAGTATCTTCCAGAGATGCGACACGAAGGTTTTCAAGAAAATCCCCCCACCCCAGACTACCCTTTACATGGAACATTTTTCGAAAATTTTAATTTTCTCAAAAATGGCTCTAACGATTTTGATTAAAATATCATATGTTTAAGGTATTTTCATGACAAATGAAATGTATATTTCGAATTTTCTGGGAATGTCTCCAAAAGTGTTCTTCATTCTGAACGACTTTTGCATAACTGGTAAACCATAAGAGATAGACAAAATTTTACTGCACAAAAAATGTAGATCGCGTTACAATACACAGTTTATGTCATATACATTTTTGTTGTTGAGTGAACCGTTTTCGAGATATTGCTTGTTATTCCCTTAAATTTTCCAATACTTATACTTTTTCTCAAATTCGTTACTCATTTTTTATGTCCTGGACATGCAAAGAGAATGGAATGCGCCACATAGCAACCAGCGTTAAAATATTTGACTATCGCTTAAAAGCTACCATATTCCCGTTGCATCTACAAGAAAATTACCAATAAGATTGACATCTCGATATCTCGATTAACATGAAGCATATGGAGAATGGGCGTTTGTAAAATTAGGTTGTACAAGAGTAGAGAAAGTTATGTGAGTGTAACACATCAGATTTTTACTTTCTCTACTACGTATAGTAAGTAGGGGAAGTATTGCATTCCACCCAAAAATTCGATACCGAGATTTCACCGGAAATACATGTTTTGAGACCTCCTGAATCCAAAAAAAGCATTTTTGGAAACATGTCCGTGTGTGTGTCTGTGTGTCTGTGTGTGTGTGTGTGTCTGTGTGTGTGTCTGTGTGTGTGTCTGTGTGTGTGAACAGCATAACTCAAAAACGAACAGTCGGATAAACACCAAACTTGATATTTAGGTTCAGTGTCTTCCAGAGATGCGACACGAAGGTTTTCAAGAAAATCCCCCCACCCCAGACTACCCTTTACATGGAACATTTTTCGAAAATTTTAATTTTCTCAAAAATGGCTCTAACGATTTTGATTAAAATATCATATGTTTAAGATAATGTCATGAGAAATGAAATGTATATCTCGAATTTTCTGGGAATGTCTCCAAAAGTATTCTTCATTGTGAACGACTTTTGCATAACTGGTAAACCATAAGAGATAGACAAAATTTTACTACACAAAAAATGTAGATCGCGTTCAAATACACAACTTATGTCATATACATTTCTTTTGTTGAGTGAACCGTTTTCGAGATATTGCTTGTTATTCCCTTAAATTTTCCAATACTTATACTTTTTCTCAAATTCGTTATTCATTTTTTTATGTCTTGGACTTGCAAAGAGAATGGAATGCGCCGCATAGCAACCAGCGTTAAAATATTTGACTATCGCTTAAAAGCTACCATATTCCCCTTTCATCTACATGAAAATTACCAATAAGATTGACATCTCGATATCTCGATTAACATGAAGCATATGGAGAATAGGCGTTTGTAAAAATAGATTGTACAAGAGTAGAGAAAGTCATGTGAGTGTAACACATCAGATTTTTTTGGATTAAGGAGGTCTCAAAACATGTATTTCCGGTGAAATCTCGGTATCGAATTTTTGGGTGGAATGCAATACTTCCCCTACTTACTATACGTAGTAGAGAAAGTAAAAAATGAATAACGAATTCCCATTTGAGAAAATAAGTATTGAAAAATTTAAGGGAATAACAAGCAATATCTTGAAAATGGTTCACTCAACAAAAAAAAGTATATGACATAAATTGTGTATTTTAACGCGATCTATATTTATTGTGTAGTAACATTTTGTCTATCTCTTATGGTTTACCAGTTATGCAAAAGTCGTTCACAATAAAGAATACTTTTGGAGACATTCCCAGGAAATTCAAGATATACGTTTTATTTGTCATGAAAATATCTTAAACATATGATATTTTAATCAAAATCGTTAGAGCCATTTTTGAGAAAATTAAAATTTTCGAAAAATCTTCCATGTAAAGGGTACTCTGGGGTGGGGGGATTTTCTTGAAAACCTTCGTGTCGCATCCTTGGAAGATATTGAACCCAAATACCAAGTTTGGTGTATATCCGACTGTTCGTTTCTGAGTTATGCTGTTCACAGACACACAGACAGACACACAGACAGACAGACAGACACACAGACACACACACGGACATGTTTCCAAAAATGCTTTTTTTGGATTCAGGGGGTCTCAAAACATGTATTTCCGGTGAAATCTCGGTATCGAAATTTTGGGTGGAATACAATACTTCCCCTACTTACTATACGTAGTAGAGAAAGTAAAAATGTGTAATGTAGCTAATTTTGCACAGCTTTATCTAGATTAAAATAAGGTAGATAGAAAAATAAGCCTAGGAATAACAGTAATAATAATTGGGAATAGGAATAATTTCTATACCTACCAATAAACAAGGGTAGAGAAAGCTATGTGAATGTAATGTATGAAATTTTTTATTACCACATTTTAATCGAGATAAACCTTTGCAGAATTAGCTACATTACATTGTATATACAAAAGGAACAGTGATGGTAAAATATTTAAGAACTGGACGCTATATGCTGGCCTTACAATTGCATACTGCTTCCATGCAATCGCGAAAAACAACTGAGTGTTGATAGGCCTTTAAGAGAATGACCAAGAAATGAACAATTCGAACCTTTAATACCGGATATCTCATAAATGACTCATGGCACAAAAAAGTTATTTGAAGTAAATTGGGGATGTTTTAAAAATACCTACAGTTTTTTCTGTAGTGTGTTTTCGTCTATCGCTTAACGCTTACCAGTTATACAAGATTATACAAAACTCCTTTCGAATGAAATATGAAATACATTTTATTTGTCATGTAAACATTTCTATTATATGATGTTTTAATAAAAATTGTTAAAGTCATCGCAGCCTTCGGATCCCCAAGCGGCGACCTTTGTGCAGTAGCCAAACACTTGTTCCCTACCCTCCCTAACCGCAAGCACCATAAAATCTTAGTGACATCCATGTGCATATGCGCGTTGTTGCCAAAATTAAAAATAGTATTTAAAAGCAAAACTTTGCAGGTGATTTCCACATGTACAGAATACAATCATGCAGTTTGTCTGCTTGCTTTACACACAAAATAACTATGTAAATAACTATGAATCGCATAGTAATTACATTTAAGTTGCAAACGCTTTAAAATATAACTGAACTAATGAATGATCTGAACTAATATACTGCGCTACAAGAATAGAAATGCATGTTAACATATCCGAGAGAAACTTAGAAACATGTTCCGAATAAACTATACATTGTTGGACTATCATTAAATAATTAAAATACATAAATATTAATTTATTTTGAAAGGAACTCTTACTCCCAAATCAAAGCATCATTTTTGATTATGCTGTGCGCGGAGCTATGGTAAAAAGTTTTTTATCACTTGTATCACAACAATGTTTTATTAATATAAACCTAATACAAGAAGTTGTGTATTGTTTAAGGTGTAAGATTTATAAGCATGACATCTTCTGTTTACTTAAATGAATAGCTCTATTATAAAATGCAGGATAAGTAAAAATACGAAGGCAAAAGAAAGAAAATAAAAAAAAAATCTTATGTATTATATTCACAAGATTATCTCTACTCACTCTTCTACAAACTACTTTCACAAAAGCTTATTCTATCTACTTCTTAAATAATAAGATAAAATTTCATTGCACATATCGTTGTAAATATAAGGATACATAGGCTAAAGCGATAGTCAGATTTTTAAAATACAGATGACTATATGATGACTTTGAAATTCCATGTTCTTAGCATGACCACGAGGAAAATACAAACAGAGACTTCCAACTTGTATTTCAAAATTCAAACCAACAACAAAAAATTTCTCGGAAATGGTTAACACAATTTGACCTAAAATTTGTCCTTTACCGAGATTGCATTTTACGCAGAGTAAGATTTTGTCTCTCTCTTAGAATTTACCAGTAATACAACAAGTTGAGAACGAGGAAAATTTTACAAGTTATTCCCAGAATATAAAATTCATGATACAAATTTTATTTTTCCTGCAAATATCTTAAACTTGCGGTATTTTACTAAAAATCGTTAAGCTGTTTTTGAGAAATTCAAAACAATAACAAACATTTTTCCACATAAAAGGTTCTTTTCTACATGTTCTTGAACATTACACATAAAAATCTGGCTTTGCTTATTCAGTTTTTGTAGCCCTTTTCTTCGTGGTCTTGGCATTACTGATATTCGGCAGAGGGTCACTTGCTGGTGCGACCGGAGGGGCATCAACTTGGTTCGTTTCCCAAGGTCTCCACATCTTAATTAAACTATTAAACGCTAATAACTATTAAACACTGCTAAACTTACAAAACTGCACTAAGTAAAACACTATATAACTTCTCTGAAGAAGTAATATAGAAGCTTAGCTGAACATGGAAGAAAAGCACGAGCGAACAGTCACAGCAGAAATAACATTGCAACAACGCTTTGCTTTGGTGGAGCTGGAGAAAGGACCACGTGTTGTGTTTAAGGGATGGGAAGACCTTACTAATCGTTTACTGATGGGTTTATGGTCAGGCTTCAAAGCGTTCCGTTCGCTTTGAAGCCGGTTGGGGAAAGGATGCCCGCGACTAGCTTCGCGTCGCAACTTTGGAAAGAACTACACCTAAGTACCAAGTTTGGCATTTATCCGACTTTTCGCTTTGATTTAGCTGTTCACAGACACACACATAGGACCTTTCTCGGTTAAACCACATAAGTAAATTCGCAAATTCCCTTTACCATCTCTAATATTATAAATTATATTGTTATTGTTGATATTGCACAACACTGGTATGACCCTAGTAGTCAGAAGGCGTTGTTAGTGCTAGTAGTAGTAATAGTAGTAATAGAAATAGTAGTAATAGTAGTAATAGTACTAGTAGTAGTAATAGTACTAGTAGTAGTAATAGTACTAGTAGTAGCAGTAACAGTAATAGTACTAGTAGTAGTAATAATAGTAGTAGGTAATATTAATAGTACTAGTAGTAGTAATAGTAATAGAAGTAATAGTAATAGTAGTAGGTAATAGTAATAGTAGTAGGTAATAAGGTAATAATAGTAATAATAGTAATAGCAATAGCAATAGCAGCCGCAGCAGCAGTAGTAGTAGTAGTAGTAGTAGTAGTAGTAGTAGTAGCGAAGGGGGATTTAGCACTTCTAACTACAGGAACTATTGTATCTTTGACCCTGACGGGGTGCCACGGGGAGGGAGGGTTGAGGTGAGTGGATACAGAGGACAGCCGGATAAGGAGGCACGAAGGGCAGAAGGCAGGGTCCCTACCTTTTACAGATTGAAACTCCCCGATTTTCACCTAGCGACCCGAAGAAACCCCCGTAAAAACCCAGGGAGTTTGGCCGCGGAAATCGAATCCATGACCTCCGAATGCAGGCCATAAACGTTACGTTACCGCCTGAGCCATTCCGCTTGGTGATGGTTGTAGCAGTAGTAGTAGTGGTGGTGGTGGTGGTGGTGGCGGCGGCGGCGGCGGTGGTGGTGGTGGTGGTGGTGGTGGTGGTGGTGGTAAAAACCTACTGTAGACAAAACGCTGACAATGATATCTAATCTCCGCTGATCCTTTGGGATGACAAGTGAATTGTCAGTCAAGCAATGAAGTCGCTATAGAATTATGCAAGTCGGGCGGTAAACCTTAAGGTTCCAAAATTTGGGAAGTTTTCTATTTTATAACCTGAATTTTTCACCGATTTCTATCAAATTTGAATACGTTCAGGTATTTTCTTCAAACTAATATGCATAAAGATTCGCCTTTGTATCTTCATTGTTTGGTGAAAACTTTGATGAGGCTATTGGTGTAACCTGCCTTTAGTTTTGTTTCAGACACACCTGAAATTTTTTGATAAGTTTTCTTCGTACTAGTACAACGTAAACACAACACCGTTCCTGTACTGGTATGGAAGTAGAGGCGCTAAGATAGGGGACAAACCGCCGCTAATTTAGCGAAGAAATTCATTTATTCTCAGCATTATAGGTACAAAGTGTATACATATAGCGGGAACAGAAACGTAATTCCTCAAATCCAATGTCCTCAGAAAGCAGAAAGGGCAGATAAGAAAACAACGGATGTCGCTGGAAACACATGTAGACGCTTTTCTTACACGGAGCCAAAGTAGATGCAAAAAGTATTTGGAAAAAGCACATGAAAAAGCAAACAAGTAAAAGTTGATATAGAATGTGCAAGGGGACAGGAAAAAGTTGCTAACACGGTGCTTTCAAGAGCCTGAGATGCTGCTCTCTTGCTGAAAATATGAAAAGTTTCTTTACGAACGTGTTTTTTCTTAGACTACAGCGAGATACTGTTGGGATTTCACGGGCATCCTCTCCAATAATGCTGTTTTGCGAATCATGAGCACAAAGAAACCCCTTCCTCCATACGTCTTCTCTCCGCAGAATTTCCCGGAGAGACTTCATCAAAATTAAGTGGAATGCGTAGAGAAGGAACTCCGTTCTATAAGGCACACATTTTTTTCCACGTTGAAGCACATGTATGCTACTTATTCAGTTAAGTAGATTGGTAGGACTGTTAGCGTCATTCCTGAAATATTCTAGAGATGGAGATTAGCCTTGTAACGTAGATGTACAAGTTGGGACGTGTAAAAAGCAAATAAGTAACTTTAATACTATTATGTTTAAAGGCACTGCCAAATTTTATAACATACATATTTCATCTGTAGACATGATTGTATGATTGTGGCAACATATTTATTCATTACTCTTCCTAACTAGCATTAATTATTTAACTTTGCACAAATGAAGAGAAACTCCAGAAAGCTGCAGAAAGGCTAGTTTGAGTTAGTAAGTGTAATGATAATATTAATAATTCCCTGCAGAGAAATTCAGTCAGAGCCCCTTATGGCCGCGTAGACTCTTGATGCGAAGATTGGTGGTCCAGTTCTAATGCTGAGCTGAAACACACTAAACCACACTCGCGCCGATTGCCTGGGAAGCACGTGACTATGACATCTCCGGCAGTATTTTTAATACTTAAATGATTTTAGTCAAATTATATAATATATAAATTCAATAACAGCCCGCCTTGAAGCAATATGTGTATGTAATAATATATAAAAATGTATATTACAGTCATTTTATATGTTTATATTATTGTAAACATGTTCAATAATGTTGTGTGAATGTATTACGTAATTTAATAATGTAGGAGCTGTGAGAATAATCGGTTAAAAGTTGCTAACATAGAGGTAGCCTTGAGGCAATAATGAATTACAAGATTTAATAATGCTACTAGTCATTGTTGGAGCAACAATAATGTAGTTTTGTGACAGTTTATAAAATAGCCAATCAACAACCAGAAAAACTTAAGTTAAATAAAAGTATTCTATTGGACTAGGATTAGCCAATCAGAAACTGAAATATAGCAAACTTTTCAAATTCAGAGTTCAGTTGCTTGTAGGCAGCGCTCATAACTGGACGCGTTGCGTAAACACTGTTCATAACCGGACGCTAGATACGTCCTCGAGAAATTTAATACATATTTTGTGTGAAACTAAAAATAGTTTACGTGTTAAAAAGTGCAAGTAATTAGTAAAAAAATCTCACAGCTCTCTCTATATATATATCAGTGAAGTGTCATTTTAATTGTGTCAAGCATTAATAAAAGGAGTGAAGTAAAATTATAATCTGTGTAAGCCTACATTCTTCAGTCGCACCACAACCCTGCAAAGTGAAACATGTCTCTAACAATAATACTGACGCAGCCGAGGCAAACATAAACATATAATATTTAAAGAAGCAGTCAAATTAAGAAGTTAACATGTTTAAACATTTTTGGGCCAAAGGCCACCGGAAAGTACATTTTTAGGGCGAAGGCTATCGGAAACTTTTTACCATACGTGCGGTTGCAACTACTTCAAGCTCGGCTCCCCAACAGTTTGAACTACAATAATAAACTTTCTTCAAACTGACTTTACATACGTGAAGCAACAACCTACTTCAAATCTATGATGTCGCAGAATTTTTGCTACTGCACCTTCTTCGTGATAGAGACTAATTATGTTTGCAGGTAGCCAACCTCAGGTTTTTATACTAAGGCCCCCTACAAGCCACTACGCCTTTAAATATCTGAACCCCATTGCCAGGACAAAACAAAAACTTAGTACAGCATTTTATGCTTTCACTTTTCATACTGAATGTCAAATAGTTATAGCAATGCAGCTTTCCCCCCATTATGAAACAACCCGCAGAATTTTCAGAATTCCCGGTGTCAGTACGATTTCAATTTATTATTGCATCATTGTACCAATATCGCTGTAAAAGTCTGCTTAAAGCCCTCAAAAGACTGCTTCAATCTTCAGTTTGGCCATCTATTCGGTAGGTATATATTGTCCTCTGCAGTCTAGTGGTACAATCCTCCAGTTCCCGAGGTTGCAGGTTCAATCTCGGTGGAGGGCGATTGATTTTTTTCTGACGTAAAAATTCTTAGCATGGCTTCCTTCGGAAGGAAGGGAATCCGGTAGTCCTGTGTCGTAGATTTACGGCACGTAAAAGTACCTCAAGCCCGATAAGGAGGCCTCTGAGCAGAATCACCCGTCTTTCACGTCCAATATAGAATGGGACGCTAAGGGCCATAATATAGATAGTTAAAGAGCCTCCATAAATAAAACTCAATTTTATTTTTTTCCAAGTTCAGTGAGAATGAAGACTAGTTTAGGTTGGTTAATTTTATATCCATTTCTTTACCCTATTACTGCATCGTCTATGTAAAGGGGAAGAGGTGACAGGGTTGAATACCTTGTTACTTACTCGCATGAATCTGAGTTCTTCGGTTCGAATACGCTTCTCATCTACATTTAACAGGCCATTCAAACGAAAAGTAGGAGCAATAGCAATGCAGATATGGAACCTTATAATCAGGCTATTTAATGGAACATTTTGAGAGAATTAGCACTATCGCCAGACGCTAACGTCAAATCCTGCTAACACCAAATTTTCATTTTCATGTTCACGCGTTTCCAGGAAAGCAATAAAAAAATCTGATCTCACATGACTTTCTCTACTCTTGTACAAACTATTTTTACAAACTCTTATTCTCCATCTATTTCATATTAATCGAGATAAACATTTGCAGAAACCATCTTTTGACATGCAAAGAGAACTACATTTTACACATAGCGACCAGTTCTAAAAATATTTGACTATCGCTTAAGGCGTACTATATTCTCCTTGTTTTGTAATTGCAAGGGCAATATAGAAATACAGTAGCCTTTAAGAATGGACATATCTCTTAATAGCTGGTTGCTAGGTGCAGCACCATTCTCTTTGCAACAGATTAGTACTCTTTGCATATCCAAGACAAAAATGAATAAGGGATTCCCATTTGAGAAAATAAATATTTATAAATTTAAGGAAATAACAAGCAACATCTCGAAAATGGTTCACTCAACAAAAAAAATGTATATGACATAAATTGTGTATTTGTCTATCTCTTATGGTTTACCAGTAATGCAAAGGTCGTTCACAATGAAGAATACTTTTGGATACATTCCCAGAAAATTCAAGATATACATTTTATTTGTCGTGAAAGTATCTTAAACATATATTTTAATCAAAATCGTTAGAGCCATTTTTGAGAAAATTAAAATTTTCGAAAAATGTTCCATGTAAAGGATAGTCTGGGGTGGGGGGATTTTCTTGAAAACCTTCGTGTCGCATCTCTGGAAGATACTGAACCTAAATACCAAGTTTGGTGCTTATCCGACTGTTCGTTTCTGAGTTATGCTGTTCACAGACACACACACACACAGACACACACACACACGGACAGACACACACAGACATGTTTCCAAAAATGCTTCTTTTGGATTCAGGGGGTCTCAAAACATACATTTCCGGTGAAATCTCGGTATCGAATTTTTGGGTGGAATACAATACTTCCCCTACTTACTGTACGTAGTAGAGAAAGTAAAAAAAGAAAGAAATCATCGCGCAATTCAGAAACAAGCACCAAGCGCAATGGCTCGGGTTGTACTAGGGAGGTCACAGGTTCTAGCCCCATGTACCGACCATTCAGAGTGTTTTGTATTCCTCCTGGTTTTATTCGGCACCCACATTAATCAGAATTGATTTTCCTCTACCACGCCCCAAAGTCACACCTGCAGATTAATAGAAATAAGATAGATAGTACGGCAAAGCCATTTATTAAAGGGCTCCGGACAGTTGAAATCTTCCAGTTTTTTCTACGTAATCCACAGAATTTTCTCTTTCGAATGATATCATTTTATTTTAATACAGAAACATCATATCTTTGTGAGCGACTTATTTTATTTTTTAAAAGTTTTTTTACTAAAGTTTTCTGCATATTTTAACACAGCAATTTTAAATGTCAAAGAAGGTAGTGCCTTTCAAACGTTGAAAAACTTAGATATTTTTTAAACAGAAATCACTTCTAAAAAATATTTTAATTTTAAAGCTAATCGATACGTTAAGTGTTAACTTATAATAATAAAAGTGTTATCTATGATCATTAATTTTTAAGTTTTAATGCCAGTATTCTTTAAGAGAAGTTACGATTTATATCCCCGTGTTTAAGATAGGGAGATTCTAACCAGTTCGGAGTCCCTTAACAAGCTATATAAAAAGGTAATTAATTGTCCGCGTTACACTGAGCAGCAGTTCCTTGATTCCAAAAGTTTACCTTACGATTAAATCACATCAAACAGACGATGCAGGAAGGCGACTATGCAACTAAGGCTATCTAATGTACACAGGTGAAGGCGAATGTACAGAGAGGTGATATGCGTGTTATGGCCTATCTATTAAAGCGACGTTAAGCCAACAAATAAATTTGCGCTAAGTAGTGTCACTGGTTAGAAATACATAGATACTTTCAAAACAAAACCATACTACTAATTGAAGTTAAGGAGACTAACGTATAGAGTGGCTTTTGCTATTTCGTTTTCAAAATGGGGATAATATTTTAACAAACTACGTCGGGTGCAAATTCGTGTTCTGCTGAAATTGTATAGGTTATTTTCTCGCAATTCTTTCACAATTCCTTGATAAATCCTTCTCCATGATGAACCCATCATGATTTATGTTTTATAGTCTTGTAATAACGTACTACTCAAGTTAAAGCAGTTAGCAGCAGCATAAATTTCACTGCAACATCCGTCAAAACGTCAAATGTTAGTTTATTTCATCATTCAGTTGTTTGTCGTGAAGATAACGTACAACAACAGCGTGGAATCGCATGTGCCCTCACTTTAATATTAAAGCTTTGAGTTTGTTATGTCTATTGCCTCATTTGGATGCAGTGCGTTTAGGAGTATCCCCAACATGCAAATCGACAATTCCTCACGCTCATATCTGTGTTGCTGTATACCACTAAAGGCTCGGCGCTAACATTCAGGAGGTCCCATGTTCGATTCCCGTCGGACCAGCCACTCAGTCCATGGTTTCTTTTTCGAGTTCCCCCTGGTCGTTAGGCGAATGCTGGGTTCGTTCCCCTTCTACCAGAAATTTCTTGTCCCTGTGATTTCTTGAATCCATTCATTTCAATTCATCTGTTTCAGGTTGACGACCAAGCGACGGCTTTTGGTGTGTTACGGCAGGACGCTGGAATTTGCGCTATGGAAAGATTTCTCCCTACTGCTTCGCGGGACTTTTGGTCCCCCATTCTTTTCTAGGGTGCCTTTACTTTTTATTCCCGACTCCAGGATACGGTGGATAAGGCAGAGCTAGTCGGTGTCAGGACTGGTGGCTTGTGGACCCCGTCCTTGCTGTCGTAATCATCATCCAGATCTGGTTGCCTTCAGGTGTCCCCTTCATCCCTTCCTCTCAGTGGTTACGTTGGAAGTACGAAGGGCCCACATTGCCTACGTGCGTTGCTGTACTCCAGTTACTACGGACCCTCGGTCTGACTACTCCTAACTCCTAAAAGCCAGATTGTGCGTCTTGGAAAATTCTTGGACTATAAGCTGCACTGCAAAGTTGTCCACTCACTGCTAAGGAGCCAAAGTGTGTATGTTTTCGGGTTTCCGTGCAGGGAATTAATTTGGTAGTTTTGAGGCGAGGATGATATCAAATTTACCGTCTCAATACGATCATCTGCAGATTTGCTGAATTCAGCAGAAGCTGTAAAAGTTAACTGAGTTGCATTTAACTGGAGTGGAGTGGAGTGGAGTCGAGCCGAGTCGATCTGGTAGGCTCGTGGTGAATCTAAGTGAGTTTTGCTATGTGCCTACCCTTGGAAGGGCTTTACCATAGGTATTATGGATTGGTGTAGGGTGACGGTTTTGTGTTGAAGATGGGGGATGTGATGGGAGGTAGCTCTATGTTTTTATAGGCTCCTCAATGGCTGCCTTTTCTGGAGCAGCGCCAGTGCCCTGCTCCGCTGGTGTTTATTTGTGCTTAAATTTTTGGTTGGTTGAAGTTTGTTGACCACTCCCACTGGGGAGGAGGGAGTACTTACTGACAGCACGTTTTTGCTGTTGGCAGGTTTAAAGCCTTCGTTACCGGGGGCGTCAGCAAGCCATGCGAGGAACCCGTAGCGTCTGTATTGATGTTCTTGAGGTAAGTAGTCCCCCAGGGATCTGATAAGGGCGTTCTCATGGTAAATAAATTTGCCGTAAAATGTTGATGCCCGGCGTCTAAGCACGTCCTCCACATATGGAAGGGCCGAGGTTTCATGCAGTAGCCTGACTGTAAAGCGACGACAGACAGGATAGATGGACCGAAGTCCCCCATTCTGAATCCACTGTAGACAGAGAAGCCAGGAATCTGCTGCCATGCCCCACACTTCACAGGCGTAGAGCATCAGAGGTAATATAAGAGGTTTATAAAGGCGTAACTTTAAGTGGACCGGCATGTTGGAAGCCAGAACCGGTTATAAGGCACCTACCGCCCCCTTAGCCCTGTTCGTTGCTTTCCGCACATGTCTACGAAAGGTTAGGCCCTTATCTAGAGCGACACCTAAATAGCGTAAGGAAGTCCCCCACTCTATCCTTTGGCCCCGGTAGGTGAAGGTTAGTCTGTTTGCAGCGGGGATTCTTCTCTTGGCAACCAGGACAGCTTGGCTTTTGCCCGGATTCACGGACATCCGCCACTGCCTGCACCAGAGTTCAACGAGACGGAGGTGTCGTTGTATAGGGTTGAAGGCTCTGAGGATGTGTCTGTTGGTAGTGTACAGCAGGACGTTATCAGCAAACTGGGCCATATTGACGGCCTGTGCCACTGGAAAGTCTGCCATGTACAGACTAAACAGTGTGGGAGATAGTTCAGAGCCTTCGGAGACTCCGCCTAGTATGGGTTTCTGTGTTGATATTTTCCGCGCTACTACTACAATAAAGGAGCGTTGGTGTTGGAAACTGTGTACAGTGTTGATGATTTGTCTGTGAAGACCAAGCTGCATCATTTTGTATAGGAGTCCTTTATGCCAGGTCGTTGAGAAGGCCTTCTCCACGTCCAGAGACACCGCAGGAGTGAAAACCCTGTCCTGGAAACCCAGAGCAGCAGCTGCTGGGCGGTCGAGTGCCCAGGACGAAAACCAAACTGATGGTTTGGGATGGCTTGAATGTCAGCCAGTAGTGGCGACAAGCGGTGTAGTATTAGCCTCTCAAAAACTTTTGAGAGGGTGGGTAGGAGGCTGATGGAGCGGTAACTGGAGGGAAGAGCCGGGTGGGTCCTTACCAGGCTTCGGAATGCACACCACCCGGGCCACCTTCCACTCGCGTGGAAAGTGTCCCAGGGTGATGCACATGTTAAAAACCTTAGTAAGAAAAAGTACAGCTCTGAAAGGAAGGTTGCGGAGCATGGCGGGGATCAGCCCTTCTTGTCCGCAAGCCTTTTTCGTATTGAGACGCCGGAGTGCGCCTTGAGCTTCACTAGGGCGGATGATTGAAAGGAGATTATCCGTTCCATCAGGAGGCAACCGCAAATAGCAATCCACCTCTTGGTGGACGCGGCAGTAAAATCGGCGTCCTGAGTGTCATCTCTGGGCCTGCAGGTGTCCTCAAAATAGTTAGCGAGCACATTTTCTTTGGCTATGGGTTCGTATACAAGGCCTAGGTTACCTTGAAGCAGCGAGTTGTATTGATTGCGTTGGCGAAGGAGGTATTTAGCTATCCGCCAAACGTCACCACCATCGAGGTTCTGACGGGCCATCGTGGCCTCCCACGCTTGCACCCTGTGCTCACGCAGTTGGTCACGGACCTCTTGGCGAAGTTGCCGCAGAAGCTCTCGATTATGGGGCGTTTGGTGGCGTGGTATAGCCTTCGGGCTGCCCAGGAGCGGCGGATAAGGTTCTAGATCCAGTGGTAGGACGTCGGGATGAGGAGGGGCAGGTGTTAGGATGGTGAGGCTATGAACCGTTCGCACCACTGTGGTTGTGAAGGATTTGACTGCTGTCTCAAGGGAAGGAATATCTATAATCCTGGGGTTAGGCGGGATTATTGCGTGGAGGCAACCCTTAACGCAGTCCCAATCAATTTCTCTGGTGTGACCAGAAAAATCGTTACTGGCAACCCGTGTGTTGATCTCTGTCGACACGGGGTTGTGGTCGGAATGGAGCGCTGAGAGTGGTTTGAGCGTGAGATGATAAGGGTAGTGCTTGATGATCGCAAAGTCAATGACAGAGGGTAGTCGGAGTACTATCTGGGACAGATAGCTTTGCGTTAGTTCGTCCGTGGCCAAAGGAAGAACTATGCGTGTTGTGAGTGATGGCTTACCAGTCGCTACACGTAAACGCGATAACAGCGACACCAAACCGAGCGCAAAGTTACAGGTCTCGTATAATATGCGTATATCTCCGTTATCAATAATTGTTTTAAATTTGTAACTCTGTATATTTAAATACCCATATCCCTAAATTCGTAATATAAATTTACCCAAGTTACATGGTGGTGTAGAAGGTACAGTTTAGTTGGAAGCGTTTTAGTGCAAACGAGCCTTTAATTACGTACTATCCACAGTCACCAAGAACCCATGTTGCTGGTGGATGTTGAGTAATTTTGCATAATCTCTGCCACGATACGTATGTAAATTAACAGATTAGAGTAGAGGAGTGGTGCATTTATTGGTATTAAACATTTTACATATTGAGACACACACACATGTACATCGCACGCGTCAGAAACTTGCGTACTTATATAATACACTGTATTCTGCGTTCGTCACACTGAATTCTAAAGTTAATGAATTTGAATAAAAATTAGAAAGAAAGAAAGAAAAAAGAGAAACCAACAACAAAAAGTGCACAAAAATCAGAAGTAAAATATGGCGATACACACGCTAGTGTTTTTAAATCCAAACCCCTACCTGCCTCCACGTCACTAGCTCTTTCCTCCCACTCTTCTCCCTTTTCCTTATACTGATCTGAATTGCATCACCTTTTGTAAAAATATAACAATCGCTTCTCCCTCCCCCCTCCCAATCAGCAAGGTTCAAGCCCATAGCTTGAAACCCTCTTCTAGAGTTATATGGCAAATACTTTCTCCCCAATTCTGTATCTTAATACAGCGAGCCAAAATATGACCAAGTTTCTTGCTCTCTACACAAAGGACAGAATCTTATAACATGTTCGTTAACAAATTCTATTGCTCGCCATGATCCCAGCCTAAGCCAAGTAAAGTCTTGTTTGCTATCTCCCACCAAAATGCATTGTTCCATGCCGCATTCTGTTTTTAGTTTTACTGTAAGAATAATGACGCTTTATCATTACGTTGTAACATGTCTGTTGTCGAACTATGGCTTCCAGTCGATTCTGTACTTTTCTCCACATATTCATCTTATTTCCACGTCCTTCCAGCAAATATTATCCAGCACCAGTGAAAGTATTATCTAACCATTAAGGAAATATTGTTGAGCTGTACACTAGACTTAAGACAGGAACGACGCAAGTAGCAAACCATCCCCCATCCCTCCTACAGTCTGTTAGCACACCCAGTCATATAGCACTCACCAGACCGGTTTTACATGTCGTTACTGACCCTTAGCCGCGTGTTTATGTTCCTTGTAATGACATATGGTTTGAGTGTCAATAACTTGAAGCCAACTGCTGAAGAACTCTTATTTCTGCCCATCCTATTCTTTCCAGCCCTCTTTTTATTTTCAATATCCACGTTTGTTCCATCCTAGCGTGTTCATTATAGCATAATATTCTAATATGTGATTGATCCCTCTCTTGTAATTCTAATGCAATATTTCATCGCCTGTATTTTACATTCAATTGTTTCACTATATACACCATATTCCTAAAAATGTCGCAGTTTGCCATACCCCTCCCAACCCCCAAGATACCTTTTAGAAAAAAACTGTTTTTATGTGGTCTAGTTTTTCCACGGGTTCCTTTCCCCAGATCTCCGCCCCATATGTCATTGTAGATCTAACAACTACCCGATACATTGTCTCTAGCAATTTTACGGGCATATATGTAATTTTGCTCTGTGCACGTAGTTTCTGCAGTTTTCATTCCTGCTTTTGAATTTCGTAACCTCAAATTGCTCAATTAATCGTAATTGTTGAACAGATACAACAATATTAGTCCTCTTCCCGTGCGTTTTGTTCTCGTTTAGCGGTTAGTAGATACTTTACTTTTCCATATATTACCTAGTGAGATACAGATATAACATTGAATCTCAAAAAGGGGGATACATTACATATTTGAACGACATTTTCTAATTGAGACGAGGTAGCGGACACTGTAGACCAAGGGTGGCGAAAACGACTTCCTTCAGCGAGTCACCAAACATGCAACACGCACTGCATCACTCAGCGGCATGCGAAAAACAATGGGATGGTTGCAGAGAGGGAATGGCGCCTGCGAGTCAAAATGACTCGCGAGTCACGTTTTCGCCACCTCGGTTGTAGACTAATTCGGGGCGGGTAAAGATTTGCCAAACAGTATCTTTCGTGAGTAGGAGTTTGTCGTCTCTGGCGGTGAGTAAAAGAAATAAGGCTTCGGGAATAAGGAAATTTCAATCACGCGTGTAAGCAGTCAATAAGAAATATGCAAGACATGTATAGCCTATAACAGTATTTCTTTGCAATTATTTGGTGGCGTGGCGAAGAATTAAATAGCAACAATGGATTGCAGATTCTCAAAGCTTGATTCTATATGCGAAAACTAGAAGCAGTGATCTCCTACTTCAGCTTTACGATTAAGATTTATACTTTTAATCTATACGCATATTAATTGCATCATAATTCAAAGGAGACTCTTTTTTACTTTCTCTTCTACATATAGTAAGTAGGGGGAAGTTGGCATTCCACCCAAAAATTCGATACCGAGATTACACTGGAAATGGATATTTCGAGGTCCCATGAATCCCAAAAAAAAAAGCATTTTTGAAAAAAAAAAAAAAAAAAAAGGTCCATGTGTGTGTCTGTGCGGATGTGAACAGCATAACTCAAACGAAATGTCGGATAAACTTTGTGTTTATGTTCAGTATCCTTTAGAGATGCAACACGAAGATTTTCAAGAAAATCCCCCATCCCAAACTACCCTCTACATGGAACATTTTTCGAAGTTTTCGATTTCTTTTGTGTTTATGTTTAAGATATTTTCATGACAAATGACATGTGTATCCCAAATTCTCTGGGAATGCCCCCAAAGGTCGTATTCCTCTATTCTGAATGGTTTTTGTGTAACTGGAAAACCGTGAGAGATAGACAAAACTTTTCTACACAAAAAATGTTGATCTCGTTAAAACACACCATTTATTTAATATAGTTTGTTTTTGTTGAGTGAACCATTCCCGAAATATTCCTCGTTATTTGTTTGAATTTTGCAACACTTTTAAACTTTTGTCAAATGGGTATTCGTTATTCGTTTCTTTTATATTCTGAATATGCAAAGAGAATGGAATACGCCACATAGCAACCAGCTCTTAAAAGATTTGACTATCGCTTAAAGCCTACCATATTCTCCTTGCACCTACAAGAAAATTAGCAATAAGATTAACATCGCGATTAACAAAGTAAATGGACAATAAACATTTATCAAATAGATTATACAAGAGTAGAGAAAGTAATGTGAGTGAAACGTCAGATTTTTTCTCAATTACTTTCAAAAGGTAGTTTAAACTCAATTAAGTTGATTTAGGTTAGATATATTTGTGTGGTGTGGCATTGCATTTATGAATTATTAGTTAATTTCTGCTTCAGAAACGAACCTCTGTTTCTATTTACTCGTCTATCTGCCAGTAGGGCTATTTTTTTTCTTATATTTAAAATGATTACAATTCTGCAAGTATTAATTTACTGTTTACCTTGAGAATGTACGGTATATCGTTACACGTAATTATCACCACTAGTAATGACCAACGGTAGTTTTATTATCTGATGAAGTTTTTGATGTTGACATTGATTTTGTTACAGACATCTAAATTATTGTGGCCAAAATAAATAAATAAATAAATAATTAATAATAATAATAATAATAATAATAATTAGGGTTGGCATCTCGATGCCTTCGATACCTCGATACTCAGTAGCATCGATGTATGTCTAATACTTTGAAATAAACCTTCGATATTGTTTCAATACTTTATAGCTTTTAAGTTTTGCATTATTGAAAGTTGTTACGTTTAACTTTATGCTAGATAAGGAATGAAAGGAGCCGAGACTTCACGTCATTGCCTCGCACGTGTTTCCAAAAGAGTTGCTAGACTATAGTTCTTGATAGACCTTGACTGCGATTCCTGTGGTTGAATCAATGCAACATTTCGTAGACTCCTATATCTAAATGAAAAATGGGAGAAGGAGTAGAGGCACTCGTGTAATGTGTAGCGTTAACTGAATTGTGAATGAAGCTGATTTAGTTAAAGCACTAAATCACTTTCTACAATACCTTGGCTTGGCGACTCACTCTCAGCAATTACATTTACTCACTTCAGTGACAAGTGAAACAAATCAGAACTTTAGATGTGACATAATAAGTGCATGGAAATATTTGTTCTTTCCTTCCATCTGTTAGTCACAAGCGTAGTTTACAGATATACTGTACGACTAATTTCCATAATATGGATAGAAAGTCCTTTAAAAGAAAAAATTCAGACCGAATGTGGTTACATAAAAAGGGAAGCCAAGAAATTATTATTGTTATTATTATTATTAACCATTAACTAACAAAAGGGAATATATAACCTGTGACGTTATAAAGATAAAAAAAATGCTGCCAATTGGAGAATGTCAAATAGGAACAATTTCGGAATTCGTACACAATACGAAATATGTTACATGCGTTTATACACAGAAAGCTACTAACAAGAACATAATTCAGTGAAAAAAGGTTTTTATAAAGTAATTATCGAGTATCGGTGCTCAAAAATCAATCGCATTGAGTACTGAGAAATAGTAAAATAGTCCCATCACTAATAATAATAAAAATAATAGAATTAAATAAAAAAAGAAACGCAGAAATATATTTATAACCTTATTATGCATGGTAGAATGAGAGAAAAATCCCCAATAGTTTGACAGGCAAGCGGAATGACATAGGATAAAGAGACTTTACTACACTTCTATTTTAAGTTATCGGGAGCTAATTTTCCGAACTAGCGGAGTGCGTCCTAGGGCAATTTGTACGTCACGTAGACAGATTGGTTAGGCAGAGGACTATATTTAGGTGAACGTGATGAGCGTATTTATTGGTGCCGTGAGCAGCTTATATGCAATACTGCACTATTATTACAGTGGTTTCTGGTGTAATTAAATTGTGTGCTCGATTTAATACAATACAGCAGTACCTACTCCATTTACAAACTCCGCATAGACAGACATCAGAGGAACATGCAAATATATCCACAAAACATTGCTCTATAAAACCTCGAAATATAGGACAGTGATTTATCTAAGATATATTGAAATTCTGCAACGTGAGAAACGATTAGATTTAAATCTTTCCGAAGCCTATTCCTGAAGCATGTAGAAGGGACTCTCAAATAGTCGTAGTAAAGGCAGCCTCCTAGGGTAAGGTAACTCAAAATCAAACCCAACATCAAGCCCAACCTTTAAGGTAGGAGGTTGTGGCGTCGGCACATGTAAAGCAATTTTAACGCTAAAAAGCGCAACAAAGGATTAAAAGGTTTACGACGCAATATAAAACACACATATAAAAATATTTAAATTTCTTAAAGAAGTTATGTCTAAAATTAATGAGTTTGAAGAGGTTTTGCAGTAGATAATGCTACCCTAAATCGGTTTTTCACATTTCACTTTATTCTATGGAAACGAGCCTGAATATTGGTATCTGGAATTTCAGACATAAAAAGATGGCATGATAACAGGATTGAAGTGTACTAACAGAGACAAAGAAAAAGGATTAAGGTCGAGAACTTTTAAAGTCATTTATACATTTCATAGCAGGATGCCAAAAGAAGCGTTAAATTTAGAGTTGCCGTTTTAATATATGAGAACAGAGAAATCACGTTCAGAATTGGAAGACAATTACTGAAAGATTGATAAAAGTAAGTATCAAACTCTTTGGAATGAACATGACTATACCTGTGTCTACCTCTTATGCTTTTAAGGAATACCTTTGTGCTAATCTAATGAGTTAGAGAAAGAATAAGTTATGGAAAAGAAATGTTATTGGAAGATTAAAGAGAAAGAGCAAAGATTTTATTGGACATGCAGAAGAAAAGGTTAATCAAAGTGGTGAATTTTTAATAAAATAGTGTTGAAAAAATTATTGTACTGTAACAAATGAGCATTTTAATCACAAAATACTGAGCTGAGAATACCTGGACTCAGCAAACAAAACAGTTACGTTCAGTAATAGATTATTTGATAGTAAAGTGAATACAAGTATGTAAATTAAAAGTGTATTATGTCCGAATGTATAGAGGAGTTAAATGTAAAAGTGACACTTACCTACTAAGAGGAAATACCTTGTTCAATTAAAGGAAAAAAGACATACACCAATCAATGATAAGGAATGGAAACGCTTGAGGCCAACATGTTTAACACTAAAAGTTTAGAATTTGACAGCAATATCTACTTATACCAGTAAGCACTTGATGAGAAGGTGGGAAAAATTGAAGTGGAAGGGATTACAAATAATCACATAATCAAACAATACAAAAAGCAGCAAAAGAATCTTTGGGAATATTGTAAAAGAAGGAAAACTTCATTTTAGTCGAGACCAACCTTCGCACATTATTATACTATATTACTATATTACACATTTCGTCATACATAAAGATAACAGCGATAGTAAAATGTTCATGACGCTAATATTTACGCTAGCCTTAAAATTTCATGCTCTCCCTGCAGTCGGGAGAAATAGCTGAATATCGCCAAGAGTTTAAAATAATAACAAACTATTGAAAAACTCTAACCATTAATAAGCGGATATCTTGGAAATGGCCTATGCCACAAATAAGTTATTTCAAACAAATTGTTGTGTTTTAAAGAGCTATACATTTTTCTGTCCAGTATGTTTTCATCTATCGCTTAACGTTTACCATCTATACAAGATTAAACAAAACTCCTTCCGAATGAACAGGAATGAGCAAGTTAATCCCAGAAAATTCAAGATATCCATTTTATTCTTCATATAAATATGTTTAATATTGTCAAAATACCGGGCGACTCACGCCAATATGTGGTAACGTCTTATATTCTCAAATATCAACGGGGGTAGAGCATGGTACCAGAGTTTAAATCATATCATATACTACACGAGGTCCGACGGTGCGAGCTCAACAAAGTTCCTAAAACACCTGAAAATTACTGGAATATTCCTAGATCATTATGGGTAGGTAAAGAAAAAACTAACTACATTAAATAACTGCATGATGGGAATTTGTATGTACCATATATATTACAATGAAATAAGATACGTGTAACTTTCTGCTTGACGGCGCGTCATCATACACACGCGTCTACACTGCTCGCTGGTTACGTTACAAGAGAGACAGCGTCTTAGACGCTTACTCAATCTACAACCGGTTTACCCTACTCCTATTACGTCATTCCGGTCTGTGTTACCAACTTTGTCACCCAAACAAATATTACCATAGCCATATGTGTTCTTACAAACGTATTACCACAACCAAATGCCACATCTCCCCCTGGCTATCCAAATCGACGTCCTCGTCGAAGCAAGAAGGATTTTTAAAAAAATTACAGGAAAGGAAATAAATGACATACGTCACAAACTTATTATAAAAAAACAATATCTGGATGTTTACAAAGATAAGAGGGAGCAGAAATGTCTCTCAAAGAAGAAGTTAAATATTTAAATGTTGTTAACATGTGTGTGAAGCTTATACAAACATCATGGAGTCTTTAGTGCCACCGACGATATTTATTAAGATGTTATCTTGTCTGTTTGAGTGAACCCCGCACAAGCACATTATACATTGCTGCCACGGTTACACATGCACTACACTGCACAAAGTCTCGATGTATCTGTTCATGGATGGGTCTTCAAAATCACCCACAACGACGATTTCAGCCGCGGAGTCTTTACTAACTGTTGATGCAAGTCGCTGATGATGTGGGGTGCAATCGCTGACTTGGATTCCGCCCCCTAAATAGTGGCTTCTTTTGCCACATACAGTGTAGTTAACTAACAGGCAGCAGCTCTCCTTGGTATATATATATATGCAGCCTCTGGCGTGTGTCTGTACAGCGGGGTCACTCCACAGTGGACACTCGAGCTCCCGAACCAGCAAAGTCACTACAACATGAATTACAAACAGGTATAACTTATGCTCCCAAAACATCATCATACATAGAATAAGAAAATAGTATGTCATTTAAAATAATATGAACAGAAAATGCCACAAATTTGGCAAAAGCTTACAAACATTTAATCCTAGTACTGAGAAGAGAAAAAACATGCTTACATATTGACATAAAAACTGAATTTTTCAAAGGGTTATAGGCCAAAATTATACAACAAATGCTTAAGAATCAAAATAAAGATACATGAGAGGTCCAAATTACACGAATATTATGTAAATTATATCCATTATCTATACATAATAACACAATACAAATATAGCAAATCTTTTGGGATCCCAATATTAAATCTAACCAGTTGGTACAACTAATTAACAAAAGAAATAAGTGCGCTTATTATTCATACATACATACATACATACATACATACATACATACATACATACATACATACATACATACCAATGAAACAAAATCATTCATAACAACCATGTCTCAAATAATACATAACACTCACTTTAATAACTACCAAAACTACTGTAAATGCTACTACATGCTTCAAAATAAACACCTCGTTACATGCATCAAACTACAAATACTCATGCTTTACTCTCAATGACACAGATTCTCCTTCACATTACTATCTTTATCCTCCCATCCTTCTCATTAGTATCATTCTTATGAGTATCGTCATCATTCCTATCATCGTCAACTGAGTTCTCAACCTTATCATACACAGCAGTTACTGAGAAAAGAAAACATTCACTGACATGTCTCATTCAACTAGCCGAAAAATCAAAGATACCTGGCATAGGCATAAACTGAACAAATCACATTACCATTTCAGGAATGGCACAACTATTATAGCATTACACTGTTGCATCCACATCTACAGAATCAAGATGAAGCTGGAAAATAGATGGTACTAAAACTTGTTGCACAAACTCAAAAAAAATTATTCTCATTGCATTATATCTCTTTTGTGAACGCATCACACGCTATACTGGGCACGTTTCAGCAACACCAATATGCCCATCATTTCTCGACTCATCACAACGAATTTCCAGGTACGTGTTAGCCCTCCTAAAACTCAAACATTCAAACTTCAAGGGTACATTGTAGCTATCCCATCAAAGCTGACATTACGCATCACATCTCACTATCACCATCGGGGTTACTCTTTGGCACTCCCACCCAGGCAAATCTTCCATAAACTGTTCACATAACCCCACACACATACACAAAATGTATGCAGCAACTTCTGCAAAGAAAGATCACAGCATCATAATGAAACACAAAATCAAGCCAAAAGAATGCAACAGAATAAAGCACATCATTACCAAAGTAACACTCTCACATAGCATTCCTGGAATTCAAAGGAAATTAAATACACAGTACACATCAGACAATTAAAGTGCAGCATAAGATAAACCAAATAATAATCTCCATTGCCCAAAACAAAAAACAAAATTTTCATGACACACAGTGGTGACAAATCTTCAATTTAGCCAAACATACATAGTACACTTCATTCTTGAAAATCAAAGCCTAATTAAGCATTGGTCATTGAAATAAAAAAATAGCATACCTGTCTTCATTGTGAAAGTTTTCAGTTGTTCAAAATATACATACCACACTTTGGTACACACAATTTGCACATACTTACATTTGTTTTTCTTTTTCTTTTCTTTTTACCACAAAATTTCAGTGCAACTTTCCAATTTCTGGTAATACACATGTAGCTACACCATCGACATCCAATGGAGGTGGATAAATCCTGCTGGTCCATGTTGGATGCTCGTTGAACCTATATAGGTGTTTAAGATACTGGCACAGCTGGTGGTAGCTGAAACTTTCACTCAAATTAGTCATTTAAATACTTTCAAAAAAATTGCGTAACTGGATAAAACCAATCATGGCAATGGTGTGGCAAAATTATTAGTAGTACTACCACTAAGCGTCCACGGCGAGCGTACCCGAGTACGATTCACAAATATGAAATTTTGAATATATGCTCTTCACTTTCTATACACACGCGCAACTTGATGCACAAAACACGTGAACTGTAAAAGATTTGCTTCACATTCTAGAACTTCTGCTGCTTTACGAAACCAAGCAGATATTTCGCAACAAAACGCAACATACGTGCTTACATAAAATTTGCAAGAAAATGCACAAAAATAAGGTAATGCGTAGAAAACTAAAATCAGTGCAACATACAATGAAAGCTCCAAGAAATATTACTAGTTAGCACTGAAAACAGCAACTTTAGAAATACCAGATAACATGTGGCAACCACATTATTAAAGTTCAAAATACACTTAAATTACCACAATTCAGAAAAAATACTTTTAAAAAAAATAAGAAATTTAGAAAAAAACAGTGCAGAAATTTTCTCAAACAAACAGAATTTAAACTATGGTAAGGGAAAAAATGTAGCCAAAAATTAACGACGCTCCGCCAACAGGAAGACAATGTAAAAAACTTCAAAGTGAGCTCAAAATAAAGAGAAAGACGGGACTTTTATGGAAATACTTTTAGATAAATTTAGAGCACAAAACCACAATCTTCAAAAAGAAACCCTTACCATGAAGCCGAAACTAAGGAGTTACAAGTTCTATAATATACGTGGAGGACCAAATTACGTAAGTTACATTTCCAAAGCTAAGAAGAAGGAAAAAAATTGCACTTCAAAATGTTATATTCTGCCTGGCCCTCCATCAAAATGTCAAAATACCCTGCGACTCACGCCTATATGTCGAAACCTCTTATATTCTCACATATTAAGGGGTAGAGCATGGTACCGCAGTTTATATCATATCAAACTACACGAGGTCCGACGGGGCGAGCTCAACAAAGTTCCTAAAACACCTGAAAATTACTGAAATATTCCTAGATCATTATAGGTAGGGAAAGAAGAAACTAACTACATTAAATAACTGCGTGATGGGAATTTGTATGTACCATATATATTACAATAAAATAAGATACGTGTTACTTTCTGCTTGACGGAACGTCATCATACACACACGTCTACTCTGCTCGCTGGTTAAGTTACAAGAGAGATAGCGTCTTAGACGCTTACTCAATATACAAATGGTTTACCCCTACTCCTATTACGTCATTCCGGTCTGTGTTACCAACTTTGTCACCCAAACAAATATTACCATAACCACGTGTGTTCTTAAAAATGTATTACCACAACCAAATGCCACAATACATGTTCTTTTAATCAAAATTGTTAGAGCTACTTTTGAGAAAATAAAAACTTTCGAAACTTTTCCATGTAGAGGGTAGTTGGGCTGGTTTTTTTTCTCTTGAAAATCTTCGTGTGTCGTCTTTGGGAGATACTGAACTTAAATTCCAAGTTTCATATATTATCCACTTTTCGTTTTTGATTTGTGCTGTTCACACACACAAACTTTTTCTAAAAAGCTTTTTTTTTTATTTAGGGGGACTGAAGACATACATTTCCGGTGAAATCTCGGTATCATATTTTTTGTTGGAATGCAATACTTCTGCCTACTATGTGCATGAAAGAGAAGGTAAAAAAAATCTTGTGCTACATTTGCATGACTTTCTTCACCCCTTTCTTCACTTTCTTCGACACACTACAAGTAGAAATGCGTATTCTTCTATACCGTGTGGAAGTGAACTAAGTATGCAGCTTTCACCAGTGCGTTCGCTTAGTTAAAAATAAAAATGTCTAATACCATATTACTCTTACTTGCATATGTTATGTGAAAAAAAAGTTTCCGCGAAGGTACGTAATGATTATCTCGATAAGTATTAGGCGTATTATTCTGATTTTAGATACTTGTGAGCGTGATTTATAAGTAACAACTTATTCCTTTGCAATTTTTGCATACACTTGTCCATTTTCTCAGAAATTAACTGAAATAGTTCCAGGATTTCGTAAACAATTCCAACGTTTTGCAATTATGTTTTCTGAGGGTCGTCAACTTGTTATGCCTTGCTCACGGTTAATGCGTGTCGAAGAGGGTATAAAGTTAGGCAAGTGTTAGATAAAAGCGGTCGCTGGCGTACAGTGCAAATTTACCAAAATATACGAACACAGAATATCTGGACACGATATTAACTTATGCGAAACAAAATGCAACTCACGTGAAGCCCAGAGACTTTACCATGAACGCTTTTTCAAGAACGAACGTGCCTGATGCAAAAAAAAAAATTCGCTACGGTGTGTCAACGGATTCGCGACGCAGGAAGTGTGGTGCCTCGATGCCTCAATCGAGGTCGACAAGATACAACGGAATTATAAACAAAGAGGATGCAGTGTAATCATAATGGTAATCGCGAAATTGCTCGTAATGTTGGGATGTCACATTGGACTGTATCAAGGACATTAAGGGAACAACTACTGTACCCTTGTCATATTCAACGAGTACTGCGTTTGTCGCCAAACGTGTGAGGTTCTGTGAATGCTTACTACAAAAGTGTACGCAGAATCCAGTATTCTAGAGTGTGTTCATGGCTAGGGATGAAACTTGTTTCACCCGAAACGACATTATAAACTTTCACAATACGGACACGTGGGCTTGTGAAAATCCACACACTATAAAACAAGGGAATCTTTAACACAGGTTCCCCGTTAATGTTTGGGCACGTATAATCGGAGACATTGTCATTGGACCTTTCGTTCTTCCAGAAGTATGTCGAGTGCACACTACCATATATTTTACTTTCTCTACTACGTATAGTAAGTAGGAGAAGTATTGTATTCCACCCAAAAATTCGATACCGAGATTTCAACGGGAATATATGTTTTGAGACCCTCTGAATCCAAAAAGAGCATTTTTGGAAACATGTCCGTGTGTGTGTCTGTCTGTGTGTCTGTGTGTGTCTGTGTGTCTGTGTGTCTGTGTGTGTGTGTCTGTGTGTCTGTGTGTGTGTCTGTGTGTCTGTGTGTGTGTCTGTGTGTCTGTGAACAGCATAACTCAGAAACGAACAGTGGGATAAACACCAAACTTGGTATTTAGGTTCAGTATCTTCCAGAGATGCGACACGAAGGTTTTCTAGAAAATCCACCCACCCCAGACTACCCTTTACATGGAACATTTTTCGAAAATTTTAATTTTCTCAAAAACGGCTCCAACGATTTTGATTAAACTATCATATGTTTAAGATATTGTCATGACAAATAAAATGTATATCTCGAATTTTCTGGCAATGTCTCCAAAAGTGTTCTTCATTATGAACGACTTTTTCATAACTGGTAAACCATAAGAGATAGACAAACGTTTACTACACGAAAAATGTAGATCGCGTTAAAATACACAATTTATGTCATATACATTTCTTTTGTTGAGTGAACCGTTTGCGAGATATTGCTTGTTATTACCTTAAATTTTCCAATACTTATACTTTTTCTCAAATTCGTTATTCATTTTTTATGTCCTGGACATGCAAAGGGAATGGAATGCGCCACATAGCAACCAGCGTTAAAATATTTGACTATCGCTTAAAGCTTACCATATTCCCCTTGCATCTACAAGAAAATTATCAATAAGATCGACATCTTGATATCTCGATTAACATGAAGCATATGGAGATTAAGCGTTTGTAAAAATAGTTTGTACAAGAGTAGAGAAAGTCATGTGAGTGTAACACATCAGATTTTTTAAAATATAATTTGCACAGAAAAACGATGTGGTATCTTCATGATGGTGGACCATCTCACATAAGTGCTACAGTACGTCGTCATTTAACCAGAAGTTTTCCTGGTCGTTGGATTGGACGATTTGGACTGGTACTATGACCCGAAATTTCTCCAGATCTCAATCCGCTGGACTTTTATTTCTTGAGTCACATGAAAAATAAAGTTTACAAGAGTGAAATAGGCTCTTTGGAGGAACTTTATCAACACATCTTCCAAGCAGCTGAAAATTTTAGAAATAAGTTCATGCGAGAGCTTCGCAATTGGCAGAAGAGGTGCGAAGCAGGCATACAAGCAAGCGGTGCCCACATTGAACATCTGCTGTGATGCTGTTAAATGAAGCTAGCTCACATATCTGCAGTTGAGGATACTTTGGTATTTAGATAAAAAAGTATTTGTATAATTTGCAAAATAGCATTAATTTATTTTCATTCATTGACACTAAGCTGTAAACAATGTTTTCAATCTCATAAAACAATGTTGTAAGATAAATGGCAAAATGAAATACAGCACATAACTCTTTTAATCAGTTCTTAGCATCACGAATTAGAGGGTATGCAAATGCCTAGGGACTCGCTAGCAGTATTTTCTCATATTGCTTTACATAATCTAACCGTTGGCTATGATAATCATTAGTATCTTCATAATCATTTGTCATTACTCATTAATTACCAACAACGGCACCAAGGAAGCGAAAGGTTACCTGCGCGCCTGCGGGTTTGTTTACAACAAATTTCAAGCTCTCACCCCTATTTCTTGTTATGTTTATATGATAGTGGAATAACACGAGCAGTGGCCTCTTGTTTGTTAACATCTCTAGGTTTCTGCAGCATTACCATAACTTGTAACGTTGTACCCCATGTATTAATTAATTATGCACGTAAATACAAAATGTTTTGCTGTTATTACAACGTATCATTCCCTTGAATTTGCCCACTATGTCACTTCCATCCTGTATACTGCATTTTAATCGAGATACACGTTTGTAGAAATGGTTTTATTGCACGTTTCCTTGAAGGTACAATGGCAATAGGGGAATATAGCAGGCAAAGCTACCGAATCTGCTTCGTGCCGTGCAGACGGCATTAGGGTGCCGTCCAGTCCAACCGCCGCTCCCATACAAGGGCGGACAGTTAGCCTTCTAGGTCTCATCCCTGTAACAACCTGCTTCATGACGTGCAGATGGCATGGGGGCGGACAGCCTTCTAGGTCTCATCCCTGGAAATGCCATCTTGCTTCGACACGTGCCCACAGAGACACCTAGCTCACGGCAGCCGGATCTTCTGCTACGTGCCATGCAGACGGCGTTAGGGTACTGTAGATAGATGACATAGCATTTCTTACATACCACTTATTTTTCATTTTACTATTGTTTTAGGCTTAAGGTGGAATTTCGGGTCGTGGTATTAAATATCCAATCCGGTATTTACCTTAGCGACTAAGGAAAACCACGAAAAAACCTGAGACAGATTGGTCGGCCCACGGGATTTGAACTCGGGACCTCCCGAATGCGGGCCACAGGGTTTACCGCCTGAGCCATCCCGCTCGTTCAATCATTTCTTATGTGAAAAGAGTTCTCTAAGAATTTGAAAATTTGAAAATCGGTAGAAACTTTTATTTGACATAAATTGTATGTTTTAATAGGATATAAATTTTTTTGTGCAGTAAGACGTTGTTTATCTCTTACGGTTTACCAGTTATACAAAAGTCATTCAAAATCAAGGACCTCACAGGCTATTCCTAGAAAAGTCAAGATATAGTTTCATTTGTCATGAAAATATCTTAAACATCTGCTATTCTAATCGAAATCGTTAGTCATTTTGAGAAAATCATAAATTTCGTAAAAATTTCCATGTAAACGGTAATTCAGGAAGGAGGGTTTCTTAAAATCTTCTTGGAAAGATGCTGAACTTAAATACCAAATTTGGTATATAATCGGCTCTCCATTTTTTAGTTATGCTGTTCACAGGCGCGCGCAAACACACACACACACACGCACGCACGCACGCACTCACAGAGGGAGAGGAGGTTTTTTCTAAAACCTTTTTTATTCAGGGAGTAATAAAACATGTAAATCTAGTGAAATCTCAGTATTAAATTTTTGGGTGTAATACAGTAGCTTCTTTACTTACTACGTACGTAACAGAGAAAGTAAAAACAGATAAAGTAACATAAAAAAACGAACTGAAGTAAGAAAACTGAGAATAAAAATAAACAGTGAAATGTGAGAAAGGATTGCCAAAGGATAAACATGTACCTAGGTGGAGTCAGTACGTTGGAGGCTGGAGGTCTGTCAAAAACATCACTAGAGATAATAAAGAAAATTTGCAATTTCAAACAATAAATACATCCAAATGGAATACTCTTCTAAAACATTTTTACAGCAAACAGACAAGAATTTGTGCTTTCAAAAACGGAAATGTCTAATATAAGGTAAACGGGAGAGGTAATTGTGCTTTAGTTAGAAGTCGAAACAATCAAAATAATGAAGAATAGCAGAGCCTGTGGCCTGGTGGAATACGTACAGAGTTGCTAAAGAATGGAACAATGAAACTTTTTGACATGTTAATTCAATCATTTAAAGCATGTATTAATGGTGATACTGACATAACACAAGACAATACAGTATCTTATATAACACCTTTTTATGGAAATAAGCTACCAAATAATAATGCTGAAAACTATAGAGGAATATCTATAGCATGTACATTTAGCCGAATACATGGGAAAAAGTTAATAATAGGGTGAGACAAGAAGTAACACTATGAAGATTGAGAACAATCTGGATTTCATGTATAGACAATGCATTTGATCTTGCTCAACTTGGAAAAGAAGAGTACCACCAATGGAAGTTTACATCTATTGCTTGTAGGCTTAAAAAAGGCATATAATACTGTACCCCTGATGAAATTGTGGAATATCCTAGAACAGACAAGTATGAATGCAACATTTATAATGCAATAAAACCATTACACAAAGTTATCTGTACATATTAAGATTCAGAATAGCCAAAGGATTGAGACAAGGTTGCTGGATATCCTCATTGTTGTTTAACATATATTTAAGAGAATGTTTAAAGAAATTAATACAAAAAAGTGGAGGAATGCGTCACTTAGTGAAGGATACCAAAATATTTATTGTATTCTTTGCAGATGACCAAACAACTGTTGCCCAAGATAAATACGATCTGTAATACAGACCAAAAAAGATTATGAAGAACATAAGAAGTAGGGACTGGAAATTAATATAACCAAGACAAAATATGTGTGTTTAGGAGAAGATAATACGGAATTATTAATAGAAAAAAGGAGCAGTATAAGCAGTCCCAAAATTTAAATACTTGGGCGTAAAGTTATCACGTTAAACTGAATAATGAAATAAAAAACGTATAACCCAATAGAACAAATTAGTATCCAAATAAAATTAAATTTTCTGTAGTGATAACATTCGAAATGTATATATCTTAATTAAAAGTGTGGTACTCTGCGTATCAGAATTATGGGTATTCAATAAAGAAGAAGAGGCACTTGTTGTCGCTAGAAATAGATTGTAGGATTTCTCGTTTAGATAGAATAAAGTACGAAATAATTTAAGAAGTCATGAATATATTTGGACCTGTACTAGATAATATCCAAAATAAAATATTGAAATGCTATGGACACTTAAAAAAACTAGAAGGGGGAAGAAATTCAAAGCAAACATGAGTGGACAGCACCAAAAAAAATCTGATGTGTTACACTCACATGGCTTTATCTACTCTTGTACAAAGTATTTTTACAAACGCTTATTCTCCATCTAGTTCATGTTAATCAAGATAAACATTTGCAAACTCTATCTTATTGCTAATTTTCTTGTAGATGTAGGGGAAAATATATTTACAAGGGCAATATAGAAAAACAGTAGTCTTTAAGTACATACATATGTCTTAATAGCTGGTTGCTAGGTGCAGCACCATTCCCTTTGCCACAGATTATAACTCTTTGCATATCCAAGACAAAAAATCTGATGTGTTACACTCACATGACTTTCTCTACTCTTGTACAATCTAATTTTACAAACGCCTATTCTCCATATGCTTCATGTTGATCGAGATATCGAGATGTCAATCTTATTGGTAATTTTCTTGTAGATGCAAGGGGAATATGGTAGGTTTTAAGCGATAGTCAAATATTTTAACGCTGGTTCCTATGTGGCGCATTCCATTCTCTTTGCATGTCCAGGACAAAAAAAATGAATAACTAATTTGAGAAAAAGTACAAGTATTGGAAAATTTAAGGAAATAATAAGCAATTATCTCGAAAACGGTTCACTCAACAAAAGAAATGTATATGACATAAGTTGTGTATTTTAACGCGATCTACATTTTTTGTGTAGTAAACTTTTGTCTATCTCTTATGGTTTACCAGTTATGCAAAAGTCGTCCACAATGAAGAAGACTTTTGGAGACATTCCCAGAAAATTCGAGATATACATTTCATTTCTCATGACATTATCTTAAACATATGATATTTTCATCAAAATCGTTAGAGCCATTTTTGAGAAAATTAAAATTTTCGAAAAATGTTCAATGTAAAGGGTAGTTTGGGGTGGGGGATTTTCTTGAAAACCTTCGTGTCGCATCTCTGGACGATACTGAAACTAAATACCAAGTTTGGTGCTTATCCGACTGTTCGTTTTTGAGTTATGCTGTTCACAGACACAGACACACACACACACACAGACACACACACACACAGACACACACACGGACATGTTTCCAAAACTGCTTTTTTTTGGATTCAGGAGGTCTCAAAACATGTATTTCCGGTGAAATCTCGGTATCGAATTTTTGGTTGAAATTCAATACTTCCCCTACTTACTATACGTAGTAGAGAAAGTAAAAAAGGAATAACGAATTCCCATTTGAGAAAATAAGTATTGAAAAATTTAAGGGAATAACAAGCAATATCTCGAAAATGGTTCACTCAACAAAAATAATGTATATGACATAAATTGTGTATTTTAACGCGATCTACATTGTTTGTGTAGTAAAATTTTGTCTATCTCTTATGGTTTACCAGTTATGCAAAAGTCGTTCACAATGAAGAATACTTTTGGAGACATTCCCAGAAAATTCAAGATTTACATTTTATTTACCATAAAAATATCTTAAACATATGATATTTTAATCAAAATCGTTAGAGCCATTTTTGAGAAAATTAAAATTTTCGAAAAATGTTCCATGTAAAGGGTAGTCTAGGGGGGGTTTCTTGAAAACCTTCGTGTCGCATCCTTGAAAGATACTAAACCTAAATACCAAGTTTGGTGTATATCCGACTGTTCGTTTCTGAGTTATGCTGTTCACAGACACACACACAGGCAGACACACAGACACGCACACGGATATGTTTCCAAAAATGCTTTTTTTTTGGATTCAGGGAGTCTCAAAACATGTATTTCCGGTGAAATCTCGGTATCGAAATTTTGGGTGGAATACAATACTTCCCCTACTTACTATACGTAGTAGAGAAAGCAAAAACAGTAGCCTTTAAGCACATACATATCTCTTAATAGCTGGTTGCTAGGTGCAGCACCATTCCCTTTGCCACAGATTATAATCTTTGCATATCCAAGACAAAAAAATCTGATGTGTTACACTCACATGACTTTCTCTACTCTTGTACAACCTATTTTTACAAAAGCTTATTCTCCATATGGTTCATGTTAATCGAGATATCGAGATGTTAATCTTATTGCGTTTAAGAGCTGGTTGCTATGTGGAGTATTCCATTCTCTTTGTATTACCAGGACGAAAAAAAATGAATAACGTATTTGAGAAAAAGTATAAGTATTGGAAAATTTAAGGCAATAACAAGCAATATCTCGAAAATGGTTCACTCAACAACAAAAATGTACATGACATAAGCTGTGTAGTTTAACGCGATCTACATTTTTGTGTAGTAAAATTTTGTCTATCTCTTATGGTTTACCAGTTATGCAAAAGTCGTTCACAATGAAGAACACTTTTGGAGACATTCCCAGAAAATTCGAGATATACATTTTATTTGTCATAAAAATATCTTAAACATATGATATTTTAATCACAATCGTTAGAGCCATTTTTGAGAAAATTAAAATTTTCGAAAAATGTTCCATGTAAAGGGTAGTCTAGGGGGGGGGAGGTTTCTTGAAAACCTTCGCGTCGCATCCTTAAAAGATACTAAACCTAAATACCAAGTTTGGTGTTTATGCGACTGTTCGTTTCTGAGTTATGCTGTTCACAGACACACACACAGACACACACACACGGACATGTTTCCAAAAATGCTTTTTTTTTGGATTCAGGGGGTCTCAAAACATGTATTTCCGGTGAAATCTCGGTATCGAATTTTTGGGTGGAATACAATACTTCCCCTACTTACTATACGTAGTAGAGAAAGTAAAAAGTGGTCTCCAAATTGCCTGAAAGATTGAAATACAGTAAGTAATGAAAACAAGAGAGTTGGGGGAGGAAGCAGAGCGGAGAACAATGGCGTTGGACAACAGGACGACGGCGAAAAACGTTGTGAAACCGGTTAGAGATGCCAAGAACACACGTTTTACCTGTTCGTTTGATACGGTACATGCTCGAGCCCAAATCGTTCGAACAGCTGCATATCGAACTATGGCTGAGCTTCTGAACCATATGTCCTCTCGTGGAAAATGGACATTTACGCATTCAAGTATTCGCTCGTTCGACAGTTCACGTCATAATGTTCTTGTCGTGCGTATGCTTCATTGTGTTAAGACAAATGATTAGCAACTGCATATCTGTTTCTACCTACTGTTAGTGTCGAAACCTCTTTTAATTCGTTGTGATACACAAATTCCAATTTGTCACCTTTTCTTCCACCATTATCCCTAAACAAAACATACCTATATTAAAATATGTATATAACATCATATAAGTTTTATACATAACTTCACTCAGAATTTCTGTGAGAAGAAAACCAACGCAACAGACATGTGCATAAACATTTAGTTAAATAAACATCACAAATATGTGTAATAAAGTGGATGAAATAATGATTATTCTTCAAACTCAAGAAATTGTACAACTGTCGTTAAAGTAAATTATGTTACCACAAATCTTTAAAATAAATAAAGGTTAATTTATTTAAAAGTTTAATTGAATGCTATATACAATTAGGTGCACTACTTACTTAAAATTACGTTTTATTTAACGAGTTACAAATTAATAAACTTAAGAACAAACTCAGCAATGACAAAAATCTCTAATAGAAAACTAAGGATACTTGAGAGCACCTTTATGCTTTAGAACACGAAATCTCAAATAGTATAAGAATAAAACCAAAGAGCCAAGAACACTAACAACACTTCGACGCTTCTTCTTATTAAAATGATCTTGTTATGTCGTTCTAAAGCAGGTATACATACATTCAGTAGCTTATCCAGAAAAATATTAAGAGGGAGTTATGTATTGTGATCCATTTTTACTTTCTCTATTACGTATAGTAAGTAGGGGAAGTATTGTATTCCACCCAAAAATCCGATACCGAGATTTCACAGGAAATACATGTTTTGAGACCACCTGAATCCAAAAAAAAAGCATTTTTGGAAACATGTCGGTGTGTGTGTCTGTGTGTGAAAAGCATAACTCATAAACGAACAGTCGGATAAACACCAAACTTGTTATTTAGGTTCAGTATCTTCCAGAGATGCGACACGAAGGTTTTCAAGAAAATTCCCCTACCCCAGATTACCCTTTACATGGAATATTTTTCGAAAATTTTAATTTTCTCAAAAATGGCTAACGATTTTGATTAAAATATCATATGTTTAAGATATTTTCATGACAAATAAAATGTATATCTTGAATTTTCTGGGAATGTCTCCAAAAGTATTCTTCATTGTGAACGACTTTTGCATAACTGGTAAACCATAAGAATAGACAAACTTTGACTACACAAAAATGTAGATCGCGTTAAAATACACAATTTATGTCAGATACACATAAATTGTGTATTTTAACGCGATCTACATTTTTGTGATCTACATTTTTTTTGTTGAGTGAACCATTTTCGAGATATTGCTTGTTATTCCCTTAAATTTTTCGATATTTATTTTCTCAAATGGGAATTCGTTATTCTTTTTTTGTCTTGGATATGCAAAGAATATTAATCTGTGGCAAAGAGAATGGTGTTGCACCTAGCAACCAGCTATTAAGAGATATGTGTATGCTTAAAGGCTACTGTATTTCTATATTGCCCTTGAAAATATATATTCCCTTACATCTACAAGAAACTTAGCAATAAGATAGTCTGCAAATGTTTATCTCGATTAACATGAAGTAGATGGAGAATAAGCGTTTGTAAAAATAGTTTGTACATGAGTAGAGAAAGTCATGTGAGTGTAACACATCAGATTTTTTTAAAAAGTTTGTGTCAATTCAAGTGATAAATGTGAATTAATCCTGAGTTGAAATATTTAAATAAATCCATTTTGTTTTCACAAATTAGGTTGTAGCAATTGGAATTAAAATTATAAAGGGATGTTTTGTGTATTCTAAGCTGCAAATGTGTTGTGGCTTGAGATTGAACGCCACTGTGAACCAGAGATATAGCTAGAGCGGTTTTGGGGGTTGAACCTCCCCACTTTGCTAAAACCAATGTAAAAATTAAGACCAAATACAGCTTCGTTAAGAAAATAGTATCTTTCTAGGTTGGTGTGAACGAGATACTTCCCAATCCTATCACTGGTAGCGTATTGTACTACAATATCACCAAAGGTGACAGCAACTGTAAACTGCTGGATGGATGGATGGATGGATGGATGGATGTATGGATGGACAGGCGGACGGATGGATTGACGGACGGATGGATGGAGTGACGGACGGATGGATAAGGTATCTCTATTTGTTTCAAATTATTGAAATTATTACACAAGTATTTAGTGCATGGGTCATTGACCGTACATACAAATTTAAGATACAAGGTATGGTGACAAAAAACAGAAAAAGAAACAAAACTAATACGCAAGAAAATTGAAAATAGAGATAAATTACCTTTGACTACTTGAACAAATCTGACCTAGCATCGTGCACTTTAGCCAAGAATTTGCCCATGTTTTTTCCAGTTTCCTGGGTCAGCCCAACATGCCAACATTCCATTCCCAACATGCCAATCTCCTTATAGCAGGACTTAAGAATTTTTCTTTGAGTTTAATTGTTCGCTGGTTCTCCCACTATGTGCATTCCGTTAAAATATTACCCAATCCTTATCCAAACCACAGAATGGGCGGATTCTCCTGCCAGAATCGTCAGTATTTTCTGTGCCCTGCAGCCCCCAGTCTAAACCATAGAATTTCTGATCTTTCCTTTCTTAGTAAGTTAAGTATATATGCCTCTTTACCCCAATTCAATTTTATTTTATTTGCTAGACGTAGAGAAGGTTAAATTGTACAATCCGATAACTGTAAACTGTATTTTAGTGCAACCATGTTAAGATATCGGGGGCATGTTTTCGTTCCGGTGCTAAATTTGAGTGGTTTTCAAATGAGTGCAATATCTCCCAGTTTAGAACATAACATAAACCCCATTTTGTAGTGAAATAAAATTGCTTGTAGCAGTAATATAAAATACTTCACAGGGTCATTAATTCTCATGTCGCAACACATTTGCCGCTTAGAAAACACAAAAGATCGTCTCCTAATTTCAACTGTGAATATAAAATCGACTTATTTAAACATTTAAATTCTGGATTAATTCATAGTTATTATTTAAATTGATAGAAACTGTTTAAAAAATGGGTCCCTATACATAACCCACCTTAAAATGTTTCTGGCTTCTTTACTGCTGTGTAGTATTTTATACAACCACTTCAGGTAATTTTATTTCAATACAAAATAGGGTTTATAGTTATGTTCTAAACTGAGTGATATTGCACTTATTTGAAAACCACTTATATTTAGTATCGGAAACGAAAATATGGTTCTTATATCTTAATATGGTTACACCAACGACAACTAAAGTACAGTTTCTGTGCTGTTACCTTTGGCGATATTGTCTAAGACATGGCAGTGTCAATATTGTGCATCCACTGAAAAGTTAGAAAGTATCTTTCCCGCCAAATGAAGAATACTATTGTTTTAATGAAGCTATCTTTCCCATTAAAACTTACATTTTAGCAAAGGGCTCAAACCACCGAAACCCCTCCCTAGCTACGCCTCTGTTACCATCACCACCACCACCACCACGACTATGAGCTCTCAGGCCGCAGTTACTTGTCCTTATTACCCCATTCTTATGTCACGGCCTGTCCTATGCTTTCATCTCGAACTCGGCAACTAAGAAATTATTGCTCCTACAGACGATAAGAAGTTTCATGATCTATAGGCGTCAGGATAGTCTGAATAACGTCGAGGTATTCCAGCCTATTCTGCTTAGTATATAACGACAGTGGCGACATCAGCACTCGGCGCCTTCCCCCATCAACGCGTAGTACTTGTCAGACGTCATAAACACTGTAGAGAAGACATTTCCAACTGGCCGAGAGATGACGTCGGAGCATGTTTCTCCTCATGGGGCAGAGGCACGGAGAAATGTAAGAGTTAAGTTACAGTATTAGTGGTAGTGTGTTGAGTGTACGTTCCTAAGGATATCGTCAGTGGGCAACGACCCCACCTAAGATTCTTTTAATTTGGGAAAAGTTCCTCTTTAATGTTTATGGGACAGTAGCAAAATGTTTAGTGTACTTCAAGAAATTCAGTTTAAGAAAAACTACACACCATCACATGCTATTCACTATGATAATAGCAAGGAGAATAATGTGCTAATATAACCATGAAACTTTATGGCAGTGATGTCTTTAAATATGAATTATAAACACAGTAACACATTACGATTTATGTAAAATTAATTAGAAAACAATCTTCTGTACCTTGGTGGTTGTTACTTGGAACCAAATGGCCATGCAGATGCATTTTTATCTTTTAATCAAATAACCTGGTCACGGAGACCAACATTTTGAATGGATCTCTCATGGGATATAGCACTCCTGGATGAAAAAATAAATTAAAATAATAAGATGGATTTCTTTCCTATTCACAGAATTTTCCAAATTACAAGCATACGTTTATGACGCAATTAAATGTATATTTTACTGTTATTTAATCCTCATAATAAATTTCGTACGTTTACAGAACAATTTCAGAAATCCCAACCGGAATCTACATCCACGACTGACATTAAACTTGCAGCTAAGGTAATTTCATTCAGTAAGGGATTGAATGTTACATCTATCTAAAGTCCTAACTGAAGAAAACTACTTTGTAAAGCCTAGAATTTCAATAGATGTAGATTGTTTACAGCTGCATATTTTGCCTATATATATAGCAGCATTCCCACAACTATTCACATATTTTAGACAATTTTGGCACATTAAAATCCTTTCTGTAACCATTTTAACATTAGATTGTACGTCGTTGCCCCAATAATGTTAACTTGCACAGTATGCTCCATATGTTCGCCAGTCTCACTATGAGAACAGAGCATCCAGTTGGAAATTACTGCTGTAGAGCAAACGCGGCAAGTTTGTGATGACGAAAGTGAGTAACGAGTATAAATTCTGTTCAGCTCTATCTTATAATCATGCATCGAATATTGTTTGGTACTATGCGAATAATATATACAACCCGATAAAGGAGAAACACCTTGAGATGTTCAAACATCAGTTTTTACATAGTAAATAAAATGTTACAAATCTGATGTGTTACACTCACCTGACTTTCTCTACTCTTGTGCAAACTATTTTTACAAACGCTTACTCTTCATCTACTTCATGCTAATCGAGATATCGAGATGTTAATCTTATTGCTAATTTTCTTGTAGATGCAAGGGGAATATGATAGGCTTAAAGCCATAATCAAATCTTTTAAGAGCTGGTTGCTATGTGGCGCATTCCATTCTCTTTGTATGTCCAGCACATAAAAAAACGAATCACGAATTCCCATTTGAGAAAAAGTATATAAGTATTAGAAAATTCAAACAAGTAACAAGAAATAACTCGGAAATGGTTCACTCGACAAACAAAATGTATATGACATAAATTTTGTGTTATAATGAGATCTATATTTTTTGTGTAGAAAGATTTTGACTATTTCCTACAGTTTACCAGTTTTGGAAAAGCCATTCGGAGAGAAGAGGACATTTGGAGTAATTCCCAGAAAATTCAATGCATTTTATTTGTCATGAAAATATCTTAAATACATAATATTTTAATTAAAAAATCGTTACAGCCATTTTTCATAAAATCAAAATTTTCGAAAAATGTTCCATGTAAAGGGTAGTCTGGGGTGGGGGAATTTTCTTGAAAATCTACGTGTCGCAACTTTGAAAGATACTGAACCCAAATACCAAGTTTGGTACTTATCCGACTTTTCGTTTTTGACACACATCCAGACAGACAGACAGATAGACACAAACCGTTTTCTAAAAATGTCGTTTTTGGATACAGGGAGCCTCAAAACACGTATTTCCGGTGAAATGTCGGTATCGAATTTTTGGGTGAAATGCAATTCTTCTCCGACGTAGTAGAGAAAGTAAAAACGCCTATACTACACAGTATGCCCATTATTTGTGGGACAATCCCATAACTGCCGTAGAGTGGTATATTTAAGAACTGTTTTGTATTTACGTTAATGTTTATTAAGACCAGCAATACGGAATATTCCTGTACAAGATGTTCCTGAAGTCAGTGTTGACACAAAATTGTATTTTTAAATGGAACACCTTATATGTTATTACATTAATTCGCTGCATTCTGTCGTTCTGATACAAATGATATGGACAATAAGCGTCAAGGGGTTTTAATTCGGGTAATTTAAGGAACGAAAACAGTTTAAACAGTTTTAGCTGTAAGTATGCGTAGGAAGGGAAATTTTAATACAAATTTTGAAATTTTAGACGGCCGTTTGTTAGATCTATACTTCATTCAATGTACTTTAACTGGCGCCTTGGGTCTACAGCTTCTTCAGAATGCTCTGGTTAATTTCTATTTGGAACTCTATCTTCAAAATAGACTTCAAATAGTCTTTCAGTAGGATGGTGCTCCAGCACACCTGCTTCTGAATACTCGACAAGAAATCCCCACAAAGATGAATTGAAACCAACGGACCTATGAGATGGCCAGCACATTCTCCCGATATGACGTTGTTAACACTTATTGTTATGGGGTCACTTAAAATCGGAGGTCTAAAACGCAAAACCAGAAAATGTAGAAAATCTGCAAAATAGGACCGTCAAAGTATGCATACGCATTCCTCCATAGGAACTACGTAATGTTATAGAATGGTACCTATTAAAAGACCTTTAAAATACGCGTTAGCAGGGGAAACGCAACTTGAACATTTCATTAAAATGTCCCCTTCCACACACAGTTTACAGCTGGAAGTGTAAACATCTTGTTTAGAGTAGTTTTGCCCTCTAAATGACCTGAATAAAATTCTTTGATGGTTAAGTTTGAGTCAGAATGAAGAATGCAAGGAATTTATATAACAAAATATGGGGTGTTCCATTTAAAAACAATACAACTTTATGATACCATGAATTTCGGGTGTAATTGTGTAATTGCTAACCACCATACAGTGGAACTTGATGGGCACCCAAACGTACATACAAAACAATGTTTAAGTATATCACTTTGTGCTAGTTATGGGATAGTTCCACCGGCAACGACACACGCGGTATATTTCACTTACTAACCTTAGCAGATTCAGATGCTTGCACCATGTTACGCAAACACTATATTGATTGTTATGAAATATATAATTTTATTTCTTACTTTCTCTACAACGTATAGTAGGTAGGGGAAGTATTGTATTCCACCCAAAAGTTCGATACCAAGATTTCACCGGAAATATATGTTTTGAGATCCCCTGAATCCAAAAAAAGCCTTTTTGGAAACATGTCCGTGTGTGTGTGTGTGTGTGTGTCTGTCTGTCTGTCTGTCTGTGAACAGCATAACTCAGAAACGAACAATCGGATAAACACCAAACTTGGTATTTAGGTTCCATATCTTCCATAGATGCGACACGAAGGTTTTCAAGAAAATCCCCCCACCCCAGATTACCCTTTATATGGAATATTTTTGGAAAATTTTAATTTTCTCAAAAATAGCTCTAACGATTTTGATTAAAATATCATATGTTTTACTTTCATGACAAAATAAATGTATATCTCGAATTTTCTGGGAATGTCTCCAAAAGTATTCTTCATTATGAACGACTTTTGCATAACTGGTAAACCATAAGAGATGGACAAAATTGTACAACACAAAAAATGTAGATTGCGTTAAAATACACAATTTATGTCAGATACACTTTTTTTGCTGAGTGAACCATTTTCGAGGTATTGCTTGTTATCTCCTTAAATTTTCCAATACATACTTTTTCTCAAATAGGAATTCGTTATTCATTTTTTGTCCTGGTAATGCAAAGGGAATTTAATGCTCCACATAGCAAACACCTCTTAAAATATTTTAGTATCGCTTAAAGCTTACCAATTCCCCTTGCATCTACAAGAAAATTAGCAATAAGATTAACATCTAGATATCTCGCTTAACATGAAGCATATGGAGAATAAGCGTTTGTAAAATAGTTTGTACAAGAGTTGAGAAAGTCATGCGAGTGTAACATATCAAATTTTAATGTATGTATCACTCCTATTCAGAAAATATATCGTAACTGCTTGATATAAAGTTGTATCTATAAATGACTCAAAACAGGAATGAGCTATGTTCTGAAAACATCCTGACAAAACTTTAAAATTAGAATATATCTGACTTTTATTAGTAATCTGATAAAAGATACTGTAACTGACACGTCCTTTGACCATCAGTGATTCTTTAAAGCTGAGGGTCATTTTGTCCTAAAATTCAGTACAGTCATTTAGAAATCTGGCGTCTAACTGCAACACCCTTTCCCTGTAAAAATTTGAGATTGTGACATTTGCTAGTAGTAGATAAATGGTTATTGATCTGGCTAGTGCCCATGTTATCCATCTTCAGAACCTATCTACAGCAGAAACTAATGAAAATGAAAGTAATTGGAGCGTGGGGAAAGTCTTGAGTTGATCTAACATCCACGAATCGCAAATTAAAACAGTTGGAAGTTATCCATGTAGAACAGAAATTGGTTCTTCTTAGATTAAATAAAGAGAAATGACTGCTGGAAAATCAACAGTAGAAAGACTTTAAAGCGTTTCCCTTTGAATGGCTATTACATAAAATGCTCACAACTATTATTGTGAGGGATTATACAGTGAATATTCTTACAGAAATACATCACGTGACTTCATAGCACAGTTTATATCTCACTTGGGTATTTACGGAAAATAATCAGACAACCTGAACAGCTTGCTATGTGAATCGCGCCAAATCAGGTTGTTGTGAGCTAATTCTGGAGTTGCACTAGGCTTTAACTGTACCGGTGTAAGCTGTGTATATCAAATTAGTTCGACTCAGATACTTCTGTATGCCTAAGTTTGAATCATTACGTATACGGAATGTATTAAAAAGTTTAGCTTTCCTTTGCTGGAGCATGCCATAAACAAAGTATACCAAACAATAGAAGGATGTGAGTACATAACTAACATTATAAATAATAAAAGTTGCTGTTAGCAATGTTCCAGCAATATAAAACACTACTTGTAAATAAATAGATACATAAATAATCTCTAAATATATATTATATACCTAGAAATGGTACTTACCTAAGACATACAAATTTTTATTTATGAATAAATTAAGTTTCCATCAATACAGAAGATTATTGAATATAACTAGTGACCCTTTAATAACACAGACAGCTGCTGCTTTAATAAAGGAATTGTTAAATAAACCTAAATTAAGAGTTGAAGGTTTGTTGCTGCTACGTATGGAAAGCCGATTTAAAGTAGGAGTTGTATTGTAGTTCAACTGTTGGGGAGCCGAACTTGAAGTAGTTACAACCACACGTATGGTAAAAAGTTTCCGGTAGCCTTCGCCCCAAGTTTAAAAATATTAACTTTGTAATTTGACTGTTTCTTTAAATGTTATATATTTATGTTTGCCTCGGGCTGCGTCATTATTATTTTTAGAGACATTGATTTCTTTGCAGGGAGTGGTGCGGCTAAGAATGTAGGCTTACACAGATTATATTTGTACTTCACTGCATTTGTTAATTCTTTAAACGATTAACATAACACTTCACTGATATAGAGAGCTGTGAGATTATTTTATTAAATACTTGCACTTTTTAAACACGTAAACTATTTTCGTCTCACACTGAAAACGTATTAAACTTCTCGAGGACGAGTTTCGCGTCTGGTTAGGAACACTGTCTGCTAGCAACTAACTTCTGAATTTGTAAATTTTGCTCTATTTTAGTTTATGATTGGCTAATCCTAGTCCAAAAGAATACCTTCATTTAACTAAAGCTTTTTCTGGTTGTTGATTGGCTGTTTTATAAACTGTCACAAAAATTACATTATTGTTGCTCCAAGAATTACCAGTAGCATTCAAACTTTCTAGTTCATTATTGCCTCAAGGTTACCTCATTGTTACCTCATTGTTAGCAACTTTTAACCTATTATTCTCACAGCTCCTATATTATTAAATTACGAAATACATTCACATAACATTGTTGAACATGTATACAATAATACAAACATATATAATGACTGTAATATACACTTTTTATATATTGTTACATACACATGTTGCTTTAAGGCGGCCTTTATTGAATTTATATATTATTAAATTACACTGAAGTTATATAAGTGTTAAAAATACTGCCTCAAATTAAAACATTTTTGAAAACATAAAAATTTGCAGAAACTATTTTATTGTTAATTTTCTTGGAGGTGCAAGGGGAATATGGTAGGTTTTAAGCGATAGTCAAATCTTTTAAGAGCTGGTTGCTATGTGGAGTATTTCATTCTATCTGCATGTCCAGGACATAAAACAAACCAATAACGAATAACCATTTGAGAAAAAGTACAAGTATTGAAAAATAACAAGAAATACCTCGGAAATGGTGCACTGGACAAACAAAAATGAATATGACATAAAATGTGTGTTTTAACGAGATTTTCATTGTTTGTGTAGTAAAATTTTGTCTATCTCTTACGATTTACCAGTTATGCAAAATTTATTCAGAATGAAGAGGACTTTTGGGTAGATTCCCAGAAAATTCAAGATATACATTTCATTTGCCATGAAAGTATCTTAAACATATGATATTTTAATCAAAATCGTAAGAGTCATTTTTGAGAACATCAAAATTTTAAAAAAATATTCCATATAAAGAGTAGTCTGAGATGGGGAGATTTTCTTGACAATCTTCGTGTCGCATCTTTGAAAGATACTGAACCTAAATACCAAGTTTGGTATTTATCCGAGTTTTAGTTTTGGAGTTATGCGGTTCGCAGACACACGCACACACACACGGACTTTTTTTTCTAAAAATGCTTTATTTTATTCTGAGGGCCTCATACATGTATTTCCGGTGAAATCTCGGTATCTAATTGTTGAATGGAATGCAATACTTCCCCTACTTACTATACGTAGTAGAGAAAGTAAAAATTGGAAGAGGCAATGAATAATCAGACGACTGAAAAATTCAATGCCATAGCCGGGATTTGAACCACGGATCTCCCAGACTCCGTCCGGTGCTCTAACCACTGAGCTACCATGGCAATGTGCCAGTATGGCATTAAATTTCCACACTGATTTGCATTTTTCCCGGTAAACTACAAGAAGATCTCTAGGGGTTTAAACTATGAAGCCCGGGACTTAAAGTACTTGCAACATTGTAGGTCGCCATTGGGGTATGTCATCAATACAATTTGAGATCCTCTTGTGGTTTACCAGGAAAAATACAAATCAGTTGGGGAATTTAATGTCGTAGCAGCACGTTGCCATGGCAATTCAATGGTTAGCCAGACGGAGATCGGGAGATTCGTGGTTCAAATCCCGGCTGTGACATTGAATTTTTCAGTCGTCTGATTCTACCTTTGCAACCCTGTCCAACACACGGCTTGAGTGGAAGAACATTTAATTCCGCAATGAATAAGTTCTTAATCAAGTCCATTATTTGCACGTATTGTCATACGGCTAAGAATGCATAGCTGTAGAGTTTTTGCATGTATTCTGTCAAGGTCGCGGGTTCAAACCCGGCGGAGGGCAATGGATTTTTTCGGGCGTAAAAATCCTTAGCATGGCTTTCTTCGGAAGGGAAGTAAAGCCGGTGGTCCCGTGTCGTAGATTTGCGGCACGTAAAAGAACCTCAAGCCTGATAAAGAGGCCTCTGAACAAAATTACCGGTCTTTCACGCCCAATATAGGATGGGACACTAAGAACCACAGCAGTTAAAGAGCTCCATAAATAAAACTCAATTTATTTTTATCCATTACTTGCCGGCTATTTATGCGTAATTCGGACGCTAAGTGTATCCCACTCCAAGGCCGCTCCTTCACAGTCGGTATAGCCTAACCATAAACTGGCTAGACGGGTGTTGTACCGCAAGAAATGCACACAGATGGTTGCAGTCATCACACACTTTGTAATTTGCTCCGTAGTTTGTTGCAAACATCATTATCACACTTGTACTAATCAGCGAACTATTAAACTTTCTTGCTGATAGCCAAGTTCCGGAAACTCATCTGGGTTGTGGTTTTAGAGAAACGTGTTTTCGTAGGCAAGTGTTAATATAAATCAGGCTGACGTGTACCTGCAGAATTTTATAACACATATTATGCAACAAGACTAACATCAAAATAGATCTACAGTAGCACTAAGATATTGGTTTTACATAAAATTTAATTTAGCTATCTTCAATATTTTGAGAAAATGGTTATTTATTTATACAAACAGAAAGAAACGTTTCAAAGTAGAAATGGAAGGAAATCTCTTATACTTGCAACGAATGAAGCTACAGGACTTAGATAACGAGCGAGGTGCCCTCCCGGTAACTCGCATTCGGGAGGTCTCGGGTTCGATCCTCGGCGATCACCCACTTTGACCCATGGCTTTTTCGCGCGGGTCGGTATGCGAATGCTAGGTTCTCTATCACGATTTGTTTCCATAATTTCCCTTTCATTCCGTCTCCTCGTTTTTCAAGTGTGGTTCTAGGTTTCGTGACGTGTGGCAGTGTCGGACAAATGGCACAGATACGTGCTCAAAGGTAAGAGTACTCCCGTGGGCACTAGAGGGCTGCATAGTCGTCGAGTCGTACATCGCTCTCTCTCTGGCGGCTCCAGCAATGGTATTCGAGCTTGGAAAGGTTGGCACTTCCGCGCGTCTCTGTGGCCTGTCTGCCCACGGCCTGTAGCCTCCTGTGGTTCCTCATTTTATCCCTTCCTGCTGGGTCGCGGTAGCCGCTAAGAGCTGTGTAGGTCGCAGTGCACGAGGTGTTCCCTCATTTGAGGAACCTATACATATACAGGACTTAAACACACGAAGATGTCGCACCAACTTGTTGAACAAAAGCTTTTCCTGAACGAGTTGTGATTTTTTTCTGTGGAGAAGTGTATAAAGAAGAGTAAAAATCTGATGTGTTACACTCACATGACTTTCCCTACTTTTGTACAAACTATTTTTACAAACGCTTATTCTCCATATGCTTCATGTTAATCGAGATATCGAGATGTTAATCTTATCGCTAATTTTCTTGTAGATGCAAGGGAAATTGGTAGGCTTTAAGCGATAGTCAAATATTTTAAGATTTGGTTGCTATGTGGAGTATTCAATTCACTTTGCATTACCAGGACAAAAAAAAAGAATAACGTATTTCTATTTGAGAAAATGTATAAGCATTGGAAAATTTAAGGGAATAACAAGCAATATCTCGAAAATGGTTCACTCAACAAAAACAATGCATATCACATAAATTGTGTATTTTAACACGATCTACATTTTTTGTGTGGTAAAATTTTGTCTATCTCTTATGGTTTACCAGTTCACAATGAAGAATACTTTTGGAGACATTCCCAGAAAATTCAAGATACACATTTTATATGTCATAAAACTATCTTAAATATATGATATTTTAATCAAAATCGTTAGAGCCATTTTTGAAAAAATTAAAATGTTCGAAAAATGTTCCACGTAAAGGGTAATCTGGGGTGGGGGGATTTTCTTGAAAACCTTCGTGTCGCATCTCCGGAAGATACGAACCTAAATACCAAGCTTGGTGCTTATCCAACTGTTCGTTGTGCTGTTCACAGACACACACGGACATGTTTCCAAAAATGTTTTTTTTTGGATTCAGGGGGCCTCAAAACAGTTATTTCCGGTGAAATCTCGGTATCGAATTTTTGGGTGGAATGCAATACTTCCCCTACCTACTATACGTAGTAAAGAAAGTAAACACTACCATTTATAAAAGCATACATATTGATCAAATTAGAGAGAAAATTCAAAGCCTGTGCAAAAGACTAAAAATATTATTTTTGGCAATGCAACTTTAAAAGGAGAAACCATAAAAATTCTCACACACTAAAAAGAACCAAATCCTGGAAATTACTGATGAAGTAAATCGTACCAATCAAAATGTTTTCCCAATGCAGTGCCTGTTTAGGTTAGGACGGACGCAAATAAGGCACATTGTAAGGTGCTCAAAGTGGCTTTCAATAAAATTGAATCTTCTACTCCAATATTTGTCCTCCTCTTCAGTCATCTTTTCTTACTTTCTGTTGCGCACATTTGTAATCAGTCACAGCCTCAGAAACGTTTGAGTTCATCTGTTTTAATTTCCTCGTTCCAACCCCCTTTCAATCAAATTATCTTTCACCAATTGAAAGACTGAATTCATCAGAACTATGTAACTCTAAAGGAAGCAGCAAATTTCCATATGGTTATTTTCTCCCATAATACATTACGTCTCACTTTCTACACTGAATTCAAAAATAACTAAAAGAGTTTAAGCACAGAGAAGACTAGCCGAGGACCATAGCAATGTGAACTCATGAGGCAGTATTTTTAGCACTTGAATAATTTCAATTAAATTATATAATATATAAATTTAATAACAGCCCGCCTTGAAGCAATATATGTATGTAACAATATATAAGGAGTGTATATTACAGTCATTGTATATGCTTTATTATTATATACATGCAATAATGTTATGTGAATGTATTACGTAATTTAATAATGTAGGAGCTGTGAAAATAATAAGTTAAACGTTGCTAACAATGAGGTAACAATGAGGTAACCTTGAGGCAATAATGAGTAAGGAAGTTTAAATACTACTAGTCATTATTACAGCAGCAATAATGTAATTTTGAGACAGTTTAAAAAAATAGCCAATCAACAACCAGAAAAAGCTTTAGTTAAATGCAGGTATTTTATTGGAGTAGGATTAGCCAATCAGAGACTTGAAATACAGAAATTTACAAGTTTAGACGGTTGAAATCAATTCAATTGCCTCCAAACAGTGCTCATAACCAGACGCGAGACGTGTCCTCGAGAAATTAATTACGTATTCGTGTGAGACGAAAATAGTATACTTCTTAAAAAAGTGCAAGTATTAAATAAAAAGAATCTCACAGCTCTGGATATCAGTGAAGTGCTATTTAGTTTGTGTCAAGGATTAATAAAAAGGAGTGAATTAAAACTAAAAATCTGTGTAAGCCTACATTCTTGTCACATCACAACCCTGCCTAAGAGAAACGTGTATCTAACAATAATACTGACGCAGCCGAGGCAAACATAAATATAATATCTAAAGTTACAGTCAAATTACAAAGTTAATATTTTTTTAACTTGGGGCAAAGGCCACCTGAAAGTACATTTGGGGTGAAGGCTACCGGAAACTGTTTAACATACGTGCGGTTGCAACTACTACAAGTTCGGTTCCCCAACAGTTGAAATATAATACAACTCTTTCAATATAACCTTTTTCAAATTGACGACCATACGTGGTGCAAATAAGCTAATAAAACAACTTCACTCATTACCATGCATACCACTGCTAACTCTCAAATAAGAGCTCCACAAGTTATCCCCAGGCACAACACGAGCCTGAGTGTATCATGTTCTCAGAGTTCCTGCATAGATGCTGAGTTACGCACCACACCACCAAACCGCTACACTTCTAATTTTAAAGGTTGCGCAAAATAAAAAATGTTCAAAGTGTATCGAAGGCAGATCTAATGTGTAACAACCACATATTAATGGATTAAAAAAGGAAAAATCTGACGTTTTACATTCCGGAAGTTTCTCTACCCTGTATCTTTATTAGGGGTATACAAATTATTCTTACGAGAGTTTATTACTTTCTGAACTACATATAGTAAGTAGGGGGAAGTATTGCATACCATCCAAACATTTGATACCGATATTTCACCGGAAATACATGTTTTGAGACCCCTGAATCAAAAAAAGTTGGAAAAAGGTCCGTGTGTCTCTCTGAACAGCATAACTCAAAAACGAAAAGCCGGATAAATATCAAACTTGAAATTTAGGTTCAGCATTTTTCAAAGATGCGACACGAAATTTTCAAGAAAATCCCCCCACCTCAGACTTCCCTTTACATGGAACATTTTTCGAAAATTTTGATTCTCTCAAAAATGGCTGTAAAGATTTTTTTTAGAATATCATATGTTTAAGATACTTTTATGGTAAATGAAATGTATCTCTTTAATTTTCTGGGAATGTCCCCAAAAGCCGTCTTCATTCTGAATGAATTTTCCATAACTGGTAAACCGTAAGAGATAGACAAAATTGTACTACACAAAAAATGTAGATCTCGTTAAAATACCAATTTATGTCATATGCATTTCCAGATATTCCTTATTATTTGAGTTTTCTAATACTTTTTCTCAAATGGGAATTCGTTATTCTTTTTTTTTAATATCCTGGACGGAATGATGCACATAGAAACCAGATTTAACTATCGCTTAAAGCCTACTATATTCCCCTTGCACCTATAAGAAAGTTAGCAATACGATAGTTTCTGCAAATTGTTATATAGATTAACATAAAGTAAATGGAGAATAAGCGCTTGTAAAAATAGTTTGTACAAGAGTAGAGAAAGTCAGGTGAGTGTAATAAGTCAGATTTCTGTTTCTATCTACTTAATTTTAATCCAGATAAACCGTTGCAGAAATAGCTACACTACATATTTCGTAAGATACAAAGAGCACAGAGATAGTCAAATTAAGAACTAGGCGCTATACGCTGGCCTTAAAATTCCGTACTGTTTCCATGCAATCGTCAGAAATAACCGAAAATCAATGGGACCAAAGAATGACAAAGTATTGAACAAATGAAACTATCAATAACAGATATATCGCAAATGGCTGATGCCACAAAAAAGTTATTTGAAATAAATCGTGTGCTTTAAACAAATCTAAATTTTTTTTGTATAGTACGTTTTCGCCTATCGCTTAACTTTACCAGTTATATAAGATTATACAAAATTCCTTTCGAATAAAGAGGACGTCACACGCCATTCCCAAAAAATTCAGGATATACATTTTATTTGTCATTAAAATATCTTTAACACATGCTATTTTAATCAAAATCATTACAGTCATTTAAGAAAATATAAGATTTCGAAAAATGTTCCACGTAATGGTAGTTGCAGTTGGGGGATTTCCTATAAAATCTTCATTTCGCATCTTTGGCACTGAATTTAAATACCAATTTTCGTGTTTGAGTTATGCTGTTCACACACACGCGCGCGCGCGCGCGAATGCTTATTTTTGGGGGGGTTTAGGAGGTCTCAAAACATATTTCCGGTGAAATTTCGATATCGTATTTTTGAGTGGAATAAAATACTTCTCTTACTTACTACAGTCAAGAAAGTGAAAACTAACCACTCCTCTCAGCACAGTGCTCTTGATTTTTAATGCCCAACTGGTGTGGTCATCTTTGCATGCTATTGTTGGCAGTTTTATAAAAGAACGTTTACAGTAACACACACTTGATTATGATAGTCGGTCAGTATTATACGATGAAACGTTGTTGTCGTTGGGCGAAAACTTGAAAGAATAAAATTGTAAAAGCGTGACAGGAAACGTCGCCTGCAATGAAGTACCAGATCGACATACGTAAATGCATGCGCAGCATTTTCATTCAACTGTCTGAAATGTTGAGGCTACAATAATAATCTGCATTGGGAGTGCATTGCGTTCTTATTGAGCACTTGAGCTGGAGGAAAGCTAGGAAATGCTTGCCAGAGTTGCATTTCAACAATGCTGTGACTGAAGGCCTGCCACCAAAGTGTCTACTTCAGGGAAAATAAGTATGATGCTGTTCGTCTTTGTTCTCCCTACCGCTTGGTACAGAAAACAGAGTACCCTAAAATAGAGAAAGTGTTGAAGTGCCCTGCAATTTTGATACTTCATTTTTCATCGTAAAAGCTCCTTTTGAAGTCCTCTGGACAGAAAATATTATTTGTTACATTACACGACTTTCTGTACTGTCTATCTCTGGTTTATTAGTAGGTGTGCAAATTATTCTTGCGAAAGTTCATTTTCCTAACTACTTCATTTTATTCCAGATAAATCTCTCCATAAATAGCTATATTACACATTTCGTTATAGATACAAAGGTAATAGCGATAATGAAATGTTTTAGAAATGGACGCTATACGCCGACATTAAAATTCCATACTCTTTCCATATCACTAGAAACAAATTAATATCGACAGGACCTTAAAGCAATGACAAAGATTGAACAATTCGAACCATTAATAACGGATATCTCGGAAATGGTTGATGCCATAGAAAAATTTGTTTCGAAATAAATTGTGTATTTTAAAGAAATGTATATTTTTGTGCAGTGCGTTTTTGTCTATGCTTAACGTTTACCAGTTACGCAGGATTATATAAATTTCCTTACAGAACAAGAGATTTCAAGCTATTCCCAGGAAATTCAAGATAAACATTTTCTTCTCCATATAAATATGTTTAATACATGGTATTTTGATCAAAATCGTTAAAGATGTTTTTCGAAAAACAAAAATTTCGAAAATTGTTCCATTTCAATGATAGTTTGGAGTTGAGATTTCCTTGAAAATCCTTGTGTCGCATCTTTGTAAGATATTGAACTTAAGCACCAAGTTGGTATTTGTCCGACTTTTCATTCTCGAATTATCCTGTTCGCAGACACACATACACACGGACCTTTTTCTGAAAATGCATTTATGGGCCTCAAAATATGTATTTCTGCTGAAATCCCGATATCGAATTTTTGGGTGGGATGCAATGTGTCTTATCTACTATCTAGTGGTATAGAAATCTAAAATGGATAATATATTTAAAAATCCCCACAAAAAAGGTTCGTGTGACTGAGCAGTGTAAATCCAAAAGAAATACGTGTTTCATACGTATAAATGCTAAACCCAGACTTTCAGAAAATTAGTACCGCACAAACAACCTCTTTACACTGAACATTTTTCGTTACATTTTAGTTTCCCTGATATCACTGACAGCTTAGATTAGACTGTTTGAAACGTGGAAAGATGAATATACTGTTTTTCTACAAACAGTCTCTGAAGCCATGGTTTCCGAACTAGATATAACTGTAAAATCTTAACAGATAGACAAAATCTTATTCCAGGAAATAAAACATAGATAGGTCTCGTTAAAGTAGAGAATTTACGTCAAGTGACAGTTTGTAACATTATTCATTCATTCATTCATTATCTGTTTACCCTCCTCTTATGTAGGACTTACACCCCCCAGGACTTACAAGCGGGTGCCTGGGGTCAGAGGCCCGTCGAGGAGCAGACACTCATGGATCGGACAGAGCATCCAGGATGGGTGATCAGCCCGATGCCTGGTATGGGATGAAGGAAGTAGATGAAACGAAATGTGGGTGAAATGGATGAAAGGAAAGGTGATGATGGAGCAGTTGGTGGAATGAATGGCGGGGGAAACCGGAGAACCCGGAGAAAACCCGCCCAGACGCCGCTTCGTCCACCACAAATCCCACATGCAGGTCCCTGGGATTGAACCCGGTCCGCCTCGGTGGGAGGCGAGCGGTCTAACCACTCGGCCACGGCGCCGTTGTAACATTAACCATTTCTAAATTATTCGTTGTTCCAGTGCTTTTTTTTCATATTTTCAGTAGATAGTACGCTTTGCTAAGTGATCGGTTCCTTATTTCTCATAAGGGCTTGCAAAAATATGTAATACAACAAAAGTTGTACCATTATCGACATGCCATTTAAACATTTTCGTGTTTTATCGGCTACGAAATTTGATATTATAAATAACGCGTTTCCGGTAAACATTTAACATGTTTAACGGGAAACAGATTTTACAAGAATTAGCTATAGAATAGATATGAAAATGAATCGCAATTGGTAGATACGGTCTATAAATGTTACATGTTAGAATTTTAAATAACGAATTCCTTACAGATTTTGTGCCACATCTTGATATGTGGGGTGAAAGGCGCCATATTGCAAAATTTCCGGTACAAATTTACACTTAACGTTCTAAATAGTAAAGCAAAGACGAATAGCTACCCCTATTTTATTTCCTCCCATAGACCTCCTGCCAATAAGTATTACCTGCCTAGTTGTTGCTATAGACATATATGCAAGATATGTAGAAAATCCAGCCACACTACAAAAAATGAAAATGTACCCCTATGATGTTTGAGCACTTGTGAAGGTATCTTGTATACCACTTATACCACAACCGTATTCTATGGATAGTGTGTCCGATTTCAACAACCACAATCTCACCCTCTCCTCCAGTTAAGGAAATAAAACTCTTTCCCCTTTTCACCAAATTGTATTAAGTTTAAGGAATATTGAGACAAAGTTAATAGTTGATACTACAACATTCTGGAATGAATTGTTATAGTAATCTACAATTCCTCAATGAATTCAACCGGATGGTTTCTGTGGGAAGAACCTGGAGTAGATTAATGGAGGATTTTTCAGAATGTAAACAGACAGTATATGCCTAAAGTGTAGATTCAGAAGACAGTGGGGTCCAAATTTGACCCCCATTTTTGAAGTTAATATAAATTGAAATGGGTATGCTTTGGATTTGTTGTGTATGAGAAGTAACTCCAAATATTGATTTATCAAAATATCAAATTAGGAGTAAACATTTTAAACTTTTAGTTACAATAAATTCCTGCTGGCTAAAACACAATACTTAAAGCTATGTATTCTGCCTCTAATTGTTTTTTTAAAAGTGATGCTTGGACTTATTCGCACAAATAATTAAATATACTCTAAATATTTAAGACAGACTGGATAATGTTCAATGTATAAAGTTGGGGCAAAATGTCAGAAACATATAACTTCGGAAATTAGTGTTCTCTCTAGCCCTCCTGGGCTTAAGAAGGCATATAAATATGACCAGTTTTTCACATTTGGAAGTGGAATTCAGTCAAATCGTTTAGCCCATTAATTCAAGACATACAAAGATAATCAAATATAAAACAAAAGTGTTTGACAACAATCTCAAAAAATCAGATTGAATGTTCCCTTGATAAAACTTCGTTTAATTCTCAAAATGTTCCTCTTAAAGCAGCATATTCCAATACTTGGACTCGCTACCTGTGTTCGGGAGAAGGTAGGTGAGAGCTTCCAAAGCCTAACGGCATGATTTACATCCCTTACTTGCAGAGATTTGTCTATCAGAGGGATGCCCAACCGCAGTCGGTAGAGCGGAGAGTGAATAAACCTCTTTTCACCTCTTTCTTTAAACCTCTTTTACGTTGAACCGCTTTTTATGGAGTAATTTAAGTTTTCCTGTGCAAAAAGTCTATGTTAAAACAAATAAACAATGCAATACTTCAGATATGCAACTAATATTATCAAATCAAATGCACAAAAAAAAGAATTTATTAAATGAGCAGATAGATCGCACTATAGCATTCATTCGCATTTGAGAGGTTCCAGGTTAAAATTTGCATTCCCGTCTAAGTGTGGTTCGTAGTTTCACCTCAAGCGAAAGGTAAAAAGCGGATTGCGTATTAACTAACATGACCCAAAGATCCGTACAGATATGGAAATTAATAGAAATAATAATAGAAGTATAGGGGCAAAACTACGCACACCGACAGAGGTTGCCGAGTTCGTTAGAGCACGAGTTCATGAGCGAGAGATCTGCGATTCGAAGACCGCCAGGAAATGCCAGGAGGTACCCAAAACTGGCCTGGAACATTTCTTTTCCAAATGTTATTTCCCAATTATCATTTCGTTTCATGTATCATCAGTGTCCACCGTATCTGGTGACGTGTGCAGTAAGAACGGGCATTAAACACTATTAAAGAAAAAAGTAAGACTACGCAACTAAGACCATTTGTTCGCCATTACACTAACAGTATGTTAAATCTAATAGGGCAGTAGTTCCGATAACTTCAAAGTCCAATAGTAATAAAACAGATGATAGCAGTAAACCATATTCAGCAAGATATTTAAAGAGGTAGATTAGGAGGGCGACCACTAAGCTCAACTCCCTGCCATTCACTGGCACACATTCAGGATCAGATAAAAATCTCGCATATATGTTATGAGATGTGTTTAGAATGCCAAAGGAAATATTTATATTCCTTGTTTTCCACTAGAGGGTGATGGTAGTGAGATTTTGACTGATAATTTGGATACTGTCATGAGGATACAACTACAGTAAAAACCAGAGAGCATCATGTTTACTTTGGATGAAGAATGCCTTTTACGTTTACGCCTATACAATAACTTTACACCGAAATGTATGATTAAACGTTATTTTGTGATGTTTACGAACACTAGGAAGTAACCAATAATTAAGTACTTCGACCTTCTCTGCAAATAGTATTACTCTTGGTTTTTTTCTCGGAGATGGCTCATATATATCCCAATTATGGTGAACTATCAGTCCCAGATTTACGATCAGTTACGTATACGGCATCATCTTTGGATTCATCAGCGTGAATATTCGAAGTGATGTAAACGCAAAGCTTCCAAATTTTCCCTAATGCATGTGTTTACTTTCTCTACAACGTATAGTAAGTAGCGGAAGTATTGTATTCCACCCAAAAATTCGATACCGAGATTTCGCCGGAAATACATGTTTTGAGACACCCTGAATCCAAAAAAGCATTTTTAGAAACATGTCCGTGTATGTGTGTCTGAACAGCATAACTCAGAAACGAAAGTCGGATAAACACCAAACTTGGTATTTAGGTTCAATATCTTCCAGAGATGCGATACGAAGGTTTTCAAGAAAATCCCTCCACCCCAGATTACCCTTTACATGGAACATTTTTCGAAAATTTTAATTTTCTCAAAAATGGCTCTTAACGATTTTTATTAAAATATCAAACGTTTAAGATATTTTAATGACAAATGAAATATACATCTCGAACCTTCTGGGAATGTCTCCAAAAGTGTTCTTCATTGTGAACGACGTTTGCTAACTGGTAAACCATAAGAGATAGACAAAATTGTACTACACCAAAATTTAGATCGCGTTAAAATACACAATTTATGTCATATACATTTTTTGCTGTTGAGTGAACCATTTTCGAGATATTGCTTGTTATTCCCTTAAATTTTCCAATACTTATACTTTTTCTCAAATAGGAATTCGTTATTCTTTTTTTTTGTCCTGGTAATGCAAAGAGAATGGAATACTCCACATAGCAACCAGCTCTTAAAATATTTGACTATCGCTTAAAACCTACCAATTCCCCTTGCATCTACAAGAAAATTAGCAATAAGATTGAACATCTCGATATCTCGATTAACATGAAGCATATGGAGAATAAGCGTTTGTAAAAATAGTTTGTACAAGAGTAGAGAAATGCATGTGAGTGTAACACAACAGATTTTTTTATTATCTTACACACCTATTCCTTTAATTCTATTTCTTTGTTCGCAAAGGAAGTATATACATATCCTTCTGATTCAAAAATCATAAGAGGTATTTCTAGCACATGGAGCAAATTCATGTTCTCCCTCTCTCTTTCTCTCTCTCTCTTCTCTTTAATTAATTACCCTTATCGCTGTTGGACCTACTCCCCCAGGGATTCCCAGGACAAAGCTTTTGTGTTAGTAGCCTATTGAGGAGCAAGCAAACTCTGCATCATGGCATATCCAGGATAGATGAGCAGCCCAATACCTGGCAGGGCGTTGAAGAAAGAAATGAAATTTAGTGATGAAAGGAGTGATCGGAAAATTCATGGATCAAATTATCCAACCCAGGAAAACCGCAAAAAAGCTTTCGGTGAGATTGGTCGGCCCGGGGATTTGAATCCAGGTCCATCCCGAAAGCGAGTTGCTCAAATTACCGCGGCGCTTCCACAATAATTTTAGGCAGGATATGACAGACTGGATAGCTCGTCAGCCGCTTGCCTGCCATCATTAAGAGACGTAACGGACAGCCACGTATAATGCATGGCAACTTGTGATGTTCCAGAATAACGATTTGTAAATGGCCGTGACGCGTACTGTAATTCTACGCGAGTTGTGCAGTTCTGCATAATTATACATTTAGCAATGCATCCAACAGTACCAGAAAATTCAACATTTTTATCTGCCCTTCCTGTATGTTTGCTTGTGAGTTATATATATTATATATACATATATATAATATATATATATAGAAATAAACGAAAGAGACAAACGTTGTCATAATATCTCATAGATAAAACCATTTTATACAACTAAAAGGCAAAGGGCTCTATGGACGTAGGCTTTAACTCTAATATGAAAGCGTTACATTTACTACCGAATTAAGAATTCTGCAATTGTCTTCGTGTATTTAAACACACGTAATGAGAATTTCTACTTCATTGTGAAACATTTTTAGTAAACAGACCACAGCGAATGGCGAATTACCATCTTGCTTTCTACTGGTAGACATGTAATTCTCCGGGTACACTTGCTTTTTCGTTTATGATTTTCTACAGCAAATAAACTCCTTTTTGTATCACTTGAACCCTGTAAATAATAATTTTTTACCTGTGCCTTTCACCCTAATTACGCAGCAAAGCTACAAAAACTAAGATGCAAGTGTAAAATAGGATAAAACCCGTTACATCCCCTTTATGATGCCTGGTCTATAAACGATTAACTTGGAAACTAGCATGCATGTATTAACTGCTTCATAAATGCCATCACCTTTTATGAAGCAAATTCTACTCACACTACCTTATCCTAATAGCATTTGCTTCTCCTGCACTTCTTACCGTAAAATAGGCAAAAGAATGCAACATTTGTGATAAAGTTTAATGGCCTTGGCAGCAGCCGTTTTGGGTGTGGCGAGAAATAGAATTAATCTCATTACCAGTCTGACAGACAACATATTACCGTAAATATATGCGGACATGTTGTGACGCATGGTTCTGTTAAATAAAGTGCTTTCGGTCATTTGCTATAAAAAGAACGGAAGTATAGAATGTAACACCCTGCCAACACTCAATGCCGATTTTATATGTTGTATCATCATCTAAAGGTCCTCTGAAATTGAAGTATAGATTTCAGTGATGGGACGATACCACCATTTCTCGATACTGATACTGATATTTAGCACCGATACTCGATCCTCGCTTTATAAAAAGTTATAAGGCGATAGTTTATTCACTGAATTTTGTTCTTATTAGTGGTTTTCTGTATATAAACGCATGTAACCATTTTTATTGTATGCTGATTCCGAAATTGTTCCTTTTAACATTCTCTAACTGGCAGCAATTTTTATCGCAATAACGTCACCGGTTATACAGGGTGAATCACCTAAAACTTGCACCACAAATATTTCGGAAATGGAAAGTGCTATTGATGTGTAGTTTTCACAGCATTGATTGGTAGTCAGGGGCTCGTACATTTAGCCTATAATAAAATTTTAATAATACCGAGAAAGTTTATTTTTTGATCAAACATACAATTTTTTAAATGTTACAATGACTGGTCACCAGAGTAGGTAAATATAATGGCTAAGAGTGAGTCATTAAGCCAGGCTATTGCAGAAACGTGATTTTGTGCGTCAGCTAAATCAGATTCATTCACAATTCAGCTAACGCTGCATGTTAAATGATTATCTCTACTCCTTCCCCTATTATTGTCATGTTTTCATTTGGTCACAAGAATCTTATGAAATTTTGCATTGATTTATCCACAGGAAACACAGTGAAGTCTATCAAGAACTGTAGTCCAGTAGCTCTTTGGGAACACGTGCGAGACAATAACTGAAGTCTCGGCTCCTTTCATTCCTTATCTAGTATAAAGTTAAATGCAAAAAATTTCAATGATGCAAAACCTAAAAATGTAAAAGTATCTAAGATTTATTTCAAAGTATTAGACAAACTTCGATACCAACGAGTATCGACGGTCTCATCCCTAATAGACTTGAAAACCACGATTTTGCTACTAAGCGTTTTATTACAAATTTAACATGAAAATAGTTTTAGTACTAGAAATGTGTTTTAAAACATCTTCTGCTCACATAAATTGCGTAATTGTGTTTGAATTAGAAATTAACAATCATCGGATAACGCAACCGGTATCTAGGTCACTTATAGAAGCGGCCTGCAGAAATGCACACCCGTAGACTGAACTTGCGTTATGACGTCACCGGAACGTAATAATTTACCGCATTCTGTGTCCCTAAATTGGTGAACAATGCACTGCAGCTGTGTATGGTGAACTGAAAGGAATATTGACAGATGAGGAACAAAATAAGTTTAAAATGAAAGAGAAACAGCCGCATGAGCTGCATTTTATGTAGCACCAACAGAGAGTGGTTACAAAGCTAAATCTCTCAGTATAAAGCATCCCTTCTTCACTGATGTTTTAAAACTAGAATGTATTGTAATGCAGTGAATTTTATCACTCTTGTTGTTGTATCTTTTGTACACTTAAAAGTTGTCGGAATAGTCTGATATTGAGTAGACGGGAGTTATATGTTGAGGCAGTGCTTTTAACACTTAAATGATTTCAGTCAAATTATATAATATATAAATTCAATAACAGCCCGCCTTGAAGCTATATGTGTATGTAATAATTTGTAAAATGTATATAACAGTCATTGCATATGCTTATATTATTGTATACATGTTCAATAATGTTATATGAATGTACTACGTAATTTAATAATGTAGGAGCTGTGAGAATAATAGGTTAAAAGTTGCTAGCAATAAGGTAACAATGAGGTAACCTTGAGGCAATAATGAATTAGAAAGTTTAAATGTTACTTGTGATTCTTGGAAGCAATAATGTAATTTTAGCGACAGTTTATAAAAATAGCCAATCAACAACCAGAAAAAGCTTTAGTTAAATGAAGGTAATCTATTGGATTAGGAATAACCAATCAGAGATTTGAAATACAGAAATTTACAAGTCTAGGCGGTTGAAATCAATTCAGTTGTCTGCAAACAGTGTTCCTAACCGGACGCGAGATGCGTCCTCGAGAAATTTAATACATATTTTGTGTGAGACAAAAATAGTTTACGTGTTAAAAAGTGCAAGTAATTAATAAAAAAGTCTCTATATCAGTGAAGTGTTATTTAAATCGTGTCAGCATTAATAAAAGGAGTGAAATAAAATTATAATCTGTGTAAGCCTACATTCTTCAGTCGCACTACACCCTGCTAAGACATCCATGTCTCTAACAAAAATACTGACGCAGCCGAGGCAAACATAAATATATATATTATTTAAAGAAATAATCAAAATTACAAAGTTAATATTTTTTAAATTTGGGGTAAAGGCCAGGTGAAAGTACACTTGGGGCGAAGGCTACCGGAAACCGGATACCTACGTGCGGTTGCAACTACTACAGGTTCGGTTCCCCAACAGCTGAAATCTAATACAACTCCTGAAACAATTATCTACTTCAATGTATTATATATCATTTTAGTGTGCAAACAATACACTTTCTCATTTAAACCGCAGTGGCTATTTTAACTTAATTAAAATAGTAAATTTAGCTTAAAAACATGATTTTCCTAAAGAATAAACACAAACTCTATATTTTGGCCCTCTCTTGCGACTTTTAACTGCAGCTCTAAAACCATGGCTAGCATTGACATGCCATCAACTGATTTATGCCAAGATTGATGTATTTAAATTCAATTGTTCGATTAAACTCAATTTCATGTTATCGAGGACTGAATGAAGTACAGAGCCATCAAATACCATCCAGAGGCAGACATTTTTAAATAGTGAGCGAAAAGTAAGAGATCTGCTGGTATGAAACAAATTTATAAATAAATAAGGATTATAAATTATGCGTATGAACTCAAGCTTACTTAAAGGCATCAAAAATATTGGTTCCAGTTTATGCTTGGTCTAACCAAGTGAGGTGGTAACATGTGGGACTCGCATTTCGGGAGGTCCCGGTTTGATCACCGGCGACCGCCCACTTTGACCCATGGGGTTTTTGTGGTTTCCCCACTTCGGCAGGTGAATGTTGGTGTGGGTTTTCGTCTACCATGAATTTCTTTCCATTATTTCCCTTTTATTCCGTTTTCTTCTCATCTTGCAGGTGTGTTTTTAGGTTCTTAATCATTAGATCATGCACACACCCATAGCTGGTTACCAGTTGACAAGTTTGCTGGTTTACAGCAAGTCTAGATAAATTTAGAACTTTTAATTAAAGTTCTTTTTTTACGCCTTTACTCTAATCTAATAATTTCTATTCTCTTTCTTTCTTTCTTTTATTTTCATTTATTATTATATTATTATTTTGTAGACATTGTATCGTTTGTAGTTATTTTATTTTGAAAAAATGGATATAATATAAAATGCAAATGTGTTGTGAGAGTAAATGCAAAGTTTGAATGTATATCCCGGTGTAGTAACCAAGATTCCGGGATAGTATATTCGGATTTTATTTATTTATTATTTATTTGTGCTTCTAGGTTTCGTGGCGTATGGCAGTGCTGAACAGATAGCGCGGATGCATGCTCAATGGAAAAGGTATTCTCCGTGGACATCAGAGAGCTGCTTGATTGACGGGACATTCATCACCCTCGTTCAACGGCTCCAGCAGTGGGACGGGTCAGCGAGCTTGGAAATGTTACGGACTTCTGCGTATATCTGCGGCCTGTTTGTCTACGGCCTACGGCTTTCTATGGTTCCTTCTAAATTGAGTTTTTTTATTTATGGACGCTCTTTAACTGCTGTGGTCCTTAGCGTCCCATTCTATATTGAGCGTGAAAGATCGGTAATTTTGCTCAGAGGCCTCTTTATCAGGCTTTAGGTTCTTTCACGCGCCGTAAATCTACGACACGGGACCACCGGCTTTACTTCTCTTCTCTTTACGCCCAAAAAATCCATTGCCCTCCCCCGGGTTTGAACCCGTGACCTCGGGAGCTAGAAGTAGCATGGTAACCACTACATCACGGAGGACGAATATGGTTGCTTCACCTCATCCCTTCCTCCTGAGGGATGGTAGCCACAATAGACCTGTGCAGGTCGCAGGTCATAGCGCGCGAGGTGTCCCCTCCGTTGAACCACCTATACCTACATCTACTATACTTGTTATAAATAAAGAAAGCACACCATTATGCCAGTTAATGTCACGACAGTATCATAAATAAACAGAACTAGGGAGACTAAATGATGTAAATAATAATATTAACACTCACTGCACTCCAATGGTAACAATGTTTCATTTGAAATTATTTATTTTATTATATTTGTTATTGATAACCCACGCAAATTGCTGCATGACTGTTACAGCCGCGACACATGGGAGTGAGACAAATGCATTATCATTGGAATGCAGTTAATTAATGTTAAAACTGCCTGCAAATATAAAGGAAGGTCTTGCTGCAAAAGTTATTCAACTCATTTTAGGCATAACAGTAGCAAACTAAAAAATTGCAAATTAATGTAATTTTACTGCTTTGAGGCGATTTGCAAAAATATATTCTTATTCTCGTCGTTAGCTTCGTGTTTTTCTTCATGTGTTTCTGTCAGGTAACCGGTGCCGGTGCCGGTGCCGGTGCCAGTGCCGGTGCCTTTCGGCACTATTTCTGCTACTGCAAGACCTCTCTCCATACACTACTTATTTTTGTTTATACTCTTAGATTCCTTTGATAAAATCTCATGTTGGAACAAACGTGAGGATTCAATGGGTAAAATTAGGAAAGAGTTTGCAGTAGTGTGTTTAATGCTGGTACGAAGGCGATACCGAATTTGAGAATTTCATGTGTCTAAAAACAAAATTAATTTTTTTATATTTAATATTTGCTTTGTAGTTTGTTCAGTTTGCTCTAATGGTTTGTTAATTATCATTTAAAGATTTTGTGTTCACCCACCAGAGAGCACTTCTGGGATATGATTTTTTGCGATTTTAAATCGTCATTAACGCCTAAACAGTATGAAGAGCGGCTTAGAAATGCATTTGGCGAGGAAACCCCATCTAAAGAAACAATTAATAAGTGATACAGCGATCTCAAAAGAGAACGGTTAGTGATTGATTTCGTGAAGGGTGCCCAAGAGCTGCTGTTACTGATGAAAATGTTTCCTATGTTCCAGCAATGCTTGAAGAAGATCGACGGATATCTTATGAACTTATTTGGGCGACGTTAGGCATTGGTATGAGTCAAGTCCAAAACATTTTACATAAATAGTTAGATGCGAAAAAAACTTTGTTGTCAATGGAATATACATAAAATGACTACCGATCAAAAACCAGAAAGCATTGTTTGGTGCAGAAAAACTCTGAAACAATTCCAAGGTGGCACTTCAAATTTGGTTTGGAACTTCCTCACTGGTGATTAATCTTGGACATCTTCTTGTGATCCTGAAAAGAACAGTCAATTGTCTCAATGGGTCTTTTCAAACAGAACCTAAGCCTACAAAAGTCTGACAAATTCGCAATGCTGGTAAGAAGATGGTTGCTAGTTTCTTTTTCTAAAACCGAAGTATTACTACTATAGCATTAGTAATAGACGTGCGTTACTGGTACGCAAATTTCTGTTTACCACAAAGTTTTTAAACAGTACCTGAAAAACACCAAGGGTAAAATAAAGCTACCTCATGACAACGCATCGTCGCTTACTGCAAAACTAACAACTGAGTATTTGGATGCCGTAAAGGTCAGCACCATGGACCCTCCACCATACAGCCCTGAGCTATTACTTACGACTTCTTTTTGCTTCCAAAAATTAAAGATAAAATTCGTGGAATCACTTTTTCATCAGATGCAGCACTGGAACATTATAATAACCTGGTTTCTGGAGTGCCTCGGGAAGTGTGGCATCATTGCTTTGAGGATTGATTTCATCGAATGAAACAAAAAAAATGTATTGATGTTAAAGGGGAATGTTTTTAAAAACAATAAAAGGTTTATTTTTAACACTAATTCTTCTTTGATTTTCCAAAAATGTTCAGTGTCGTCTTAGTATATGGCCCCTCTCGCTCACTAGATCAACAGTCTCTAGTTTGTATTTGTGGGATAGCCTGAAGTACGAAGGATAGAAATAGATGTGTTTCTCCGTGGTCTAGAGTACCACACTAGTCTCTTATTCCCGAGGTCGCGTGTTCAAACCAGGCGGAGGACGATGGATTTTTTTCGGTCGTAAAAATCATTAGCATGGCTTCCTTCGGAAGGAAATTAGATCCGGCGATCCTGTGTCGTATATTTAAAACATATAAAAGAACCTCAAGCCTAATAAAGAGGGCTTTGAGCAACTTTTCGGTCTTTCACGCCCAATATAGAATGGGACTCTAAGAATAATAGTAGTTAAAGTGTAGTAAATAAAACTCAATTTCAATTTGTAAACAGTTTTCATACCTGAGGAAGTAAAATTAGAAACATTACAGTGGCCGAAGGAAATCTTGTCAACCTGAGTATGTTTACCATTATAATCCATATTTAACTGAAGAAGGACGATATTTCCAACATTTGATATAAGGTGAGATTTTACATAATTTTAAGTAGCGAAATCAAAGAAGAAGCGTGGCCAGTTGTGGAGCGTACACCTTCCGGTATGCAAAACGCCAGACAAACGGTAAGGACACATTCTAGATTCCCTGTATATAACAATCTCATCTCTAGTGAAATGGAACGCTGTCTTCAAATTCGTTTAAAATACATTTAGCAGATGTTTTTACTTTAGATATAGGTAATAATCTACCAGTATTACTCATCTAGTTAATATACGGCCCTAATAAACAAACGGACAGGGCGATTACTGGGAGTTCCACCCCTATTCTGGTTGCAGTAGGTACTGCTCTAAACAGCCATATCCACTATTAGATAACTTTATTTTTGATATTGAATCCTTTATGCATCAATTGGTAATAGAATTTTTTCCTGTATAAAACTGTTTTAACTTGCATTACTGAAAATGTGAAGCTGACTCAATTTTACAGTAGGGCCTCAATTACAATAAAACTACAAATAGCTAAAATCACAATGATTGTCAGCAAAGCACACAAATATAAAGCTCGCGCTGTCAAAAAAGCCTATGTTTGTGATCCACCGCGAAATGGAAGGGGAGAGTAAATTTTAGAGCATTTGTTTTCAGAGTGGAATTTCAATTGCAGGAGATTAACATAATTGGAAACTATGGTTTCATTTTATAGGTACAAGCACTACTGAAAGAGAATAATTACGGCTTTTAAATATGTATAACGTGATTCTGCATTTACTATCTCACTCCAAACGTTTTGTTATTATTGAAGCATGTTACATGCTTGTATGTGAACGTGTATGTGCAAAATTCACTGTGTATTACCATCTCGGACTGTAAGTTGAAGATTATAAAACAGCAATTATACGCTTTATAAAACATTTGAAGTATGTTTCAGCAATGAGATAATAGCAATTAATGCAATTGGATAATCTTGATGATTATGGCATGAGTGAATATTTGTCGCACGCATTGTCGTTCCTCCACAATTTTCACGAGTGACGTATTAACATAGTATCATAACTTTTATGGACTAAATCGGCAACCATAGCTAACAAGAGTTCGTAAATGAGACATTGGACTATCTCCCTGTATTTCTTTTGTTATTACCTGGCGTGTTGAACGGATAAACAAGACAGGCATTTGCATGTATTCTCTTCCTGAGAGAGAAGTGAGTAGATGTTACTGACAGTTACGTAGCCTAGGTAAGTACCAAAGCATGGTAAGTAAATATAAATTCATATGTTAATTATTCTATGTTTAATTTGGGTCCGAATTATTAGTATCTTCGTGTTCAGAGAAAAGAATATCACAAAATGGTTTCATCTCCACGGCAACTTCGAATGCTGTTATTACATCATTGCTATAGAAAATAACTTGGAATACTGGTATTACGTCATTTCTGTAGGAAGTTATTGTTGGCACGAGTGCCATAATGAACCCATTATTCATGGTATTGAATACAGCTATAATCTCTTTATGACAGATGTATAAAATATCTTATTTAACAAAAACACCGCAAGTAAGCTAATGTTATCCTGTTTTTTGCTGAGCTCTCTTTTCGACCATTCTATTTCTTTCTTTTATATTTTCGTCGTTCGCACTGTGTATTTTCAAATTATGTTTGAAAAAATCTATATAGCTAATATACCTATAACCAAACTTTTTCAGCAAAATTTTAGCATAGGATAAATAAGCAATGTTAACATTTGTAATGGATTACCCTGAGTCAATTATAGCATTTTAAAAATATTATTTTTATAGACATATATATACCGGGTGTTTCAGAAATACTTTTACAACCTTCGGGTATGGATTCCTCACACCAAAAGAAGGAAACAAGTCCATATGAACATATGTCCCATAATCCTTGGTTTTCGCGTTATTCCTGTCACAATGAAAGTGTGAGTTCAACGGCCTTCGGGGTCTAACCTTAAAACTTCATTTCTCTATGCATTCATAAAAGGCGTTGACCCATTGTACTACATACGGTAGATGGCGAAGTGTTGCAATGGAGACTTGTTTACGTTTGTCATTTGTCATTATGTCATTAGGCTGTCTTCAACGTTTCAATTGTGTACATGTAGTGAGTTAACTGCACGTGTTTCGTTCCACCATTGCTGGATATTCATTTCCTGAACAAGCAGACATGAATTTTATGTATGGTCGCGCGAATGGTAATGGACGCGAGGCTGCACGGCTCTATCAGAGGGAGTTTCCAGACCGAAGACAACCGAGTCATCCAACCTTTGTCGCTATTTATCGTCGTCTTGCTGATAAATGTGATAAATGCTGGCTCCGGCACATTTTAGTCGCATTGTTCGAGATGCACTGACTGGTATCTACCATGACCGATGGATAGGCAGGAGGAACAGTTCCATGGCCTGCACGTTCTCCCGGCCTCAATCCTGTGGATTTTTACCTCTGGGGGCATCTTAAATCATTCATTTATGGAGCAGCCATCCCGGATGCAAAAACGCTTCATCGATGTATCGTGAAAACCTGCGAAACCATTCGACACCATCCCAGAGTTTTTGACAGGGTGCGACATTCCATGATTCGACAAGTACAGGCATGCATAGAAGTAAGAGGAGGACATTTCGAGCATTTATTATGAGTTTTGTGTGTTATAAGTGTACCACTGTGTTGAACACCTCCTAACGAGAAAACAAAGGATTATGGGACATATGTTCATATGAAATTTTTTCCTTCTTGTGGTGTAAGGAACCCATACCCGAAGTTTGTAAGAGTATTTCTGAAACATCCTGTATATATATATATATATATATATATATATATATATATATAGAGAGAGAGAGAGAGAGAGAGAGAGAGAGAGAATGTGCTTTCACATCAGAATAGCCTGTTCCTTTGAAACTTCCTACACAATATTCCTTAAGTGATAATCAAGAATGGACTGTATTACATCCTATTTATTTCTCTATATAATATGTAACCGGGCTGAAGAGCTAACTTGCGGCGCTCCCTGATTCCAGGTTCTACGTGGAGACTTTTTTTAAATAAACTGGATAAAGGACTCGCTTAGACATGCCGGCAATTTCTACCCTAGATAATGGTAACGATGCGAAACAATATCAATGTTTTATGTTTACCTTTCGTTATAAAAGGTGTTCGAAATTGCGTTCCTTTGCGTCTGTATACCAACCTGGTATCTGATGAACATAGTAATACTCTATGAATTTGAGAGTGAGTAGACCAGTCAATTATTCTATCATAAAAAAATAAACACCTAATGTGCGGTAACGATTTTATTGGCTTCTTTCCAAGACAGACTTTATCTCGTCTAGTTTTATAGCACAGTGACGGAATGTTTGTGGATAAGTTGCGGACTGTAATACCAGGGAATTTCTCTGATAGATACTATTGCAACGTTAGACTTAATTGCCATAAACCTCCGTAAGCGCGCAAACAAGGCTATCGCAGAGTGAGGTTATTCAAGCCGATATCTGCTACGAGTCAGGCATGACTGCATCAGTCACGTCATTCGTGCTAAATGAATATAAGACCTGTATATATCTGCTACCAACTAGGAGGAGTGTTTGCAGCACGTTAACCTTCATCTCCAGGTGTATAAGTCAAAATGCAAATGCGAATCACGCCAATAGAAGTTGGAAATTTAATTGCTACTGCATGGGCAATTTAGAGAACATGACAATAATTTATTCAGACACCTGAAGCAGCAAATTCCTTAATGCTATTACATGAGCAGTCGAAAGGCAAGGAGTGCGCGAGTGCAGAAAACAGCGGTGGAGTCTCATGTCGTAGATGACGATTGTCGAGAATAGATCCAGAAGAGATGACCCACTACAGCAAAACCATGCGGCCGAGGCCGATACGTGAATGGCAACAAGGCCCATAGCAAGAAGTTCGTGCAGACTATGCTTTTCTGCTTTGATATGCCCCAAAGCCATGGGACTACAATGAGTTGCGAAGTCAACAACACCATCTGGCTATGGATTTCTGTCAAAATATTCCTAAGCAAAAGTTTTTAAGTGTAATTCTTATATCTAATTTTTGTATTCATAAAACTTGGAAATTTTTAAGCAGGTATGCCAATGTTCCGTTATTGATTGTAACATCAAGCAGATTTTGACAAATTGTGTGATATCTGAGTGCCTAAAGGAGCAAGGTTCTTGCTGCTCATTACGCTAGACCAGAGAAAGAGAGGGAGGAGAGAAGCGGAGGGTTATAGAGTGGAAGGAAGGGAGAGAAGAGCAGGGAAGAGAGTCTGTGGTCAAATAATAACGCGAAAGAGTTATGGTATCAATATATTTTTGCTGCCGTACATTAAAATTTAATCTAGATTTGAATGCATCTATTTTATTCTTCAATAAATATGAGTTGGAAGGTTAAAGAACAATATGAATCTCTGAGAATAATTTGACATGTATTTAAATGTAAGGTGCGAGGAAAACCCTATCTAAAAGATTCACCCATTTTATCTCAAGTTGAATTCTAACCACAGCATGATAACATAAAAATGTGTCAGACATATCGCGTTTATCTAAATTAATGAAGACGCAATGGTTTAACCCTTAAATATTCAACAAGTCAAACTCTGTAATAAGAATACTCATCAGTAATATTATAATGAAAAATCGTTATTTAACATTTTTCCTGATATCCTCTTCTAACACAATCTGTCTGTCTCTCTCTCTCTCTTTCTCTCTCTCTCTCTCTCTCTCTCTCGTTTAAATTCCAACTTTCACTTAAAAGGTACGATATATACCTAGTTTAATATTTTTAGATCCAGGCTCGCTCTCTCTCTCTCTCTCTCTCTCTCTCTCTCTCTCTGTTTTAAGGTGCAGTTATCAGTTGTATTATAAACATTAACATCAGGTTCTTCATTCAAAATTAATGTGTACTAGAAAAAGAATTAGCTATATTTCACGTATGTTGGTTTTACTTGATATACTTCTACATGATGTTATGAACACCTCTGCGTTGATACCAGGTAAACAGTACGGCAGTTCGCATGACGAGTTTTGGTGTGTCCTCTGGGTGTATATGTTTTGATTTCTGTAGCATGTAGGCAAAGGTAATACATACATTTCACCGAAATACATGTTTTGAGGTCCCTTAAATTAAAAAGAAGCTTTTTTAGAAAAAGAGTTGTGTGTGCGTGTGTGTGTACGTGAACAGCATATTTCAAAAACTAAATCTCGGACAAATATCAAATTTCATGTTTAAGTTCAGTACCTGCCAAAGATTTCCAAACTAACGTTTACAAAAGTTTGTTTTGCTGTTTTTTATTTTCTCAAATATGGCTCTAACGATTTCGATTAAAACGCCATATGCTTAAGATATTTACAAGAAAAATAACCATATATCTCTTTGAATGCTCTGGAAATAGGTTAGATCATCTTCACTGGGAAGGAATTTTATATAATTGCTGTATAATTGGTAAATCATAAGAGATAGACACAAACTTCCTGCATACAAAATATAGATGTGGTTGTCCCGTAGTTCAGCTGGTAGAGCACTTACCTGCTACGCGAGGGGTCGGTTGATTCCCAGCTTGGAGGTTGGTAATTTTTCTGTGGCCAAGATTATTCCCTATTCTTCCCAGAGTCTGGAAGTGTGAATGCATGTGAGATCTAATGATTAAAACCCCAAAAGTGCAAGAAACTCGACGACAATGGATTACGAGTTAACACCATTGCCAATAGGCAATAAGTTACAAATGAAAGGCCGCCGATAAGACCAATGTAGTTAAAAGGCGGGGTATAAATGGAAGTAAAAAAAATATAGATCTCTGCAAACACGCATTTTATTTCAAATAACCTTTTTGCTGCATCATTCGTTTACCGAGATACACGTTGTCACTCGCATCAATTTCATCTTTCAAAGTGCTGTCGTTATTCAGTTGTTTCTCGTGATATCGTAGAAACATTATGGAATTTCAGCATACAACGATCCCCTTTTAAACGTTTGGCTATTCCTTCGGCTTACAGTATACATACGCCTTGTATGTACAACAAAATATGTAATGCAAACTTTTATTTCGATTAAGATGAAGTAGGCAGATAGATAAGCTTTTGTAAGAATAATTGGAGAAGTTATTTAAATATAAACAACAGTGAATAGAGTAATTCATGTGAATGTAACATCAGAATTTTCTTTCTCTACCTTCATGTATCCCACTTTAGCCCGTATTGAATGTGTGTCATTCTCGAATGCCTGTTATTGTGTAGTGTTAGTTTAAACCGAAGTAGTAACTTTGTTTTTATGTGTAGTGTTCAATTCTCTTTCTATGTCTCTTGTTTTCTCAAGATTTATTGCCGGACAAAGAATTTTTATTTCCTCTTAACTTCTTAAAAGGCTCATAGCTGGATGTCAAAGAATTTCCAAGAGCATTTTCCACGATGAGACACAGTCGTGCAGTGGCAGGCGTGCCGTGAGGTTGTCTGTCCGCTGTGTGTTAGTGTAACCGGCCGGCACTGGTGCGAGTTATTTGTGTGCTGTTGTGTACTGTTTTCAGTGTTTCCGAGTACACGCTTGTCTAATTGGGTATACTTTCTTTCTTGTTTCGTAAGTTCTAAACGGTAACCATGGCGGTTTATAAACGTGTGAATACTCTCAAAATTCAGTTTACGACGACGGCGATTAAACCCACTGCACTAGAAATCCACCAGTGGCTAGTGAACTTCATGGGGCTTCAAGCTGATCAGGTCGACACGCTCCAGCTTCACACCAGAGAACGAGCTATCTATGTGAAATTGTTATCGGCGGTTTTGTATGATAATCTTCTCTCCCGTTATAAAGAGGAACAAAATTTTACATACGCCTCCGGCGTCATAACAAAAGTGAATATTACACCGGGTGATCAGCAAACAGTAAATGTTCGGGTGTTTAACCTGCCTTCTGAGGTGCCCTTTACGGTACTGTCACAGGAACTGAGTAAATATGGTACAGTGTATGATATCCGTAGGGAAAGATGGGGCTCGCAGTATCTTCTTTCGTCTAACAACGGAGTGCATGCAGTAAAAATGGGGCTTAAACGTCATATACCGGCTAGTTTAGTTATCGATTCGTATTTGATTGCCATCAGTTACATCGGCCAACCACAGGCTTGTCATTTGTGTCATGACACTACCCACTTAAAAGCAGCTTGTCCTCTTCGTGCCACGCGGCTACCTATAACTCCAAGGAATCGACCGGTAACATTCAGTGAGGCGACGAATGCTGCCACCTCTTCTGATGCAGTCGCCCAGAAGCAGGCTTCCATTATGTCACAAACGTCTGTGGTAGAACCATTGTCGGTGAACCTTCCAGCGCGCTCTTCCAATTCAGGAAGTGGTGGTCCTGCTGGGGCGGAGACACCGCTGTTGACTGCAGCGACCGAACATGCAATTGTGGACGGATCTATTACGCCATTTGTTGATCGGAAGTCGGCATTCGAAATGCCCGAGGTACCCTCTCTTCCGCAAAATTCTCAGGATGGGGACATGGAGATCGTTTGTGATGAAGAAGTAGAGCTATCGGCGAGTGAGGTAGCACTTTTAAGGCAAAAGTCTTCGGCTTCTTTGTCTAGTCGGGATCCTCGGATACGGAGCCAGCATAGGCGGATGGATGTAGTAAGTGCCATGACACGACAGCACTCCCAAGATGTGCAACCGTTGTCCGGTAACTCTCCGGCTCGTTCCACAACGAAAGAGGCGGACTCAGGCAAGCGGCCGGCAGTAGATGACAGCGATTATTTTGAGGATCACCAACGTTCCCCTAAACTTACAAAGGATGACCCGCACCCGGATAGTGATGATTGAGATTGTGTTGTTTCTGGAGTGCTCCCTGGTTGTTCTCCGCTTGCAACCATTGAATATGCGATCCTTGCCCTTTAAATGCCGGTAGGTCTTCAAATATGGGCTTCGCTCAACGTTAACGGCCTGCGACAGGTTATTAAACAACAACTTTTAAGGGACTTTTTGATCAGTAATGACATACATTTGTTTTTTCCAGGAGGTGAATCTTTGTAATCTGGATTTTTTTTGTATGGCTTCGATTACGAGACCAATCTTGGCCCCGAGGGTTCCGGTACGGCAATTGTTTACAGACAAGGCTTACGATTACACAGTTTTGGATACCATCCTTCCGGTAGGGTTCTTTCGGCAGTGTATGATGACGTGACTTTCCTGAACATCTACGCACCTGCTGGTAGTAATAAACGCAAACAACGAGAGGAGTTTTTTCGGCAAGACCTACTGACCCATATACCATCGGGTGCTACCTTTGCGCTTGTCGGTGATTTTAATTGTACGTTGGCGGCCAAAGATCAACGCGGAGCCTTTAATGGGTGTGTTACTTTGCAGCAGCTGGTGGAGCAAATGAGGTTAAAGGATACCTGGGAGCATACGCATGGTTCCGCGGTACAATTTACTTTCGTGAGAGGCCCATGAGCATCGCGGCTGGACCGCATGTATGTTCCGGCTGAACTCTTATCACGTCTTCATCGTACAGAGATAGTGCCTGTCGCATTCAGTGATCATAATGCACTCATACATGCCTTTGAAGGTAGGGCAGCGATCTACAGTAGAGGTTATTGGAAACTCAACTGTTCGTTGCTTATGAATGAGGACGTGCTAAGGGATTTCCAGGATCTTTGGTCGCGGTTGCGGGTATCCTTTCTGCTAGCACAGAATAAAGCCTTCTGGTGGGTGTGTAAAGCCAAGCCTGCACTTCGGTATTTCTTTCGGGCTGCAGCCTGTCGTCGAGCTCTGGCTAGGAGGGAAACCATGGACTATTACCTTCAAGTCCTTCAGGAACTACACATACGCCAACAGCAAGGTGAAGATGTTCAGTCTCTTATAAGAGGCATCAAAGAACACATTAAGGCCCGAAAATCTAACGAGTTACAGGGGTGTTTGTCCAAAGTACACTCGGCGGAAGTGGTGTTTGGGGAAAAGGCGAGTTTTTATCATCTGGCGAAGGAACGTAAACATGGTCGCCGGAAGCTCGAGGTTGATGGACAGAAAATTTCCACTACAGCCGGAATTCTTCGTGAAGTGCACTCCTTTTACGTCCAACGCTTCTCCGTCCCAGCGGAATGCTCCAGTGCTGTGGACGAGTTTATGTCTGGGGTTGCTCCGGTTGTCCCGGATGAGCTGCGGCAGGATACGACACCTGTTTCAGCAGCAGAGTTCATGGAAGTGATCCAGTCGTCAAAGTTGCATGCGTCTCCAGGACCTGATGGTCTACCATATGAATTTTACAAGCACTGTTGGCGCTATATTCGGGAAGAATTACTTCAAGTTTTCCAGGTAATGTGGACCTCAGAGCGATTGCCGCCTACTTTTGCAGATGGGATAGTGGTCCAGCTTCCGAAGTGTGCGCAGCCGAAGACTCCACAGGATTATCGGCCGATCACATTATTGAACTGTGACTACAAGTTGTTTGTTAAAATTATTAGTGTTCGTATGCAGAAGATTCTACCCTATATACTTAGCGAGATGCAGGCTGCCGTACATAAGGGGACGGCCATTCATCATACGCTGGCGGCATTGAGAGGTGGTATATTGCACTGTGCACAGGAACAACAGTCCGCTGCAGTTATTAAGTTAGTCCTTGAGAAGGCCTTTGACAACGTCGTTAACGGGGCACTATGGAAACGTTTGGTTGCCTTGAAAGTGCCCGATAAGCTCCGTAATCTTATCCGAGCCCTATATGATGTTGCTTCGTCTAAGATTCTCTACAATGGGTATCTCACAGCTGCTATACCGGTTAAACGTTCCGTCCGACAAGGTTGTCCCATGTCTATGATACTATTTGCCTTGTATGTTGATCCTTTACTTCGACGTCTTCAATCTACTCTTACCGGAATCGATGTGTATGGTCAGAGACTGGTGGTACGAGCCTACGCTGACGATATTACTGTAATGGTTACCACACCCCGCGATATTATGCACCTAAAAGATTGTTTACAGCAATATGAGGAGAGTACCGGAATGACATTTAATATGAGGAAGTCCGAGATATTGCCCATTGGGTTACAACCTCCGGATACATCAGTTTGGGCATACCTGTTGTGCAGCGTACGAAGGTTCTGGGGATCTACTTTAGTACTGATGCAGAGGATATGCGGGAATACAACTGGACGTCTCGTATTAATATCTTACGTGGTGTGATGTATCAGCAGAAAACCAGGATGCTGAATTTGGTACAACGTATATGGTTTTATAATAGCTTTGGGCTCAGCAGAATTTGGTTCCTTGCATCTGTTCTTCCGCCCTCAAAACGCCATTGCCAGAGAACAGAACAGATATTAGGTTATTTTATCTGGACAGGAAAGCTTTATCGTATTGCGCGTACTCAACTCCGTCTCCCTAAAGGTCAAGGTGGCTGGGGATTATTAGAGGTGGTTCGTCAGTCTCAGGCCTTGATGATTCGAATGCTCTTGCTTGCCATGAATAACAAGGGTGACCCCGTAGATATTGCGCTACAACGACAATACTCATCCTTTTTGAATCGGGGCGAGCGTGACAAGGTTCCCCAAATGTTACGTGAAGTTTATCAGGTCTTGGAGAAGTTACCACCGGAGAAAGTGGGGAATGGTGACTTTAGTACGGTGAAGAAGATTTACACCTTTCTTGTTCAAGCTGCTCCCATTATCCCTCATGTCCAGCTGAAATACCTACAACTGCCCTGGAGGCGCATTTGGAGATGTTTTAACCTTCCACAGATTAACTCCGATTGGATGGCAGTAACGTATGCGGTGGTAAACGAAATCCTTCCAACGGCGGACAAACTCTATCGCCACCGGATGGCTATTTCCCACAACTGCCCACTTTGTAATGCCGCAGATTCCCTTCCTCATCGACTGATGGAATGTTCCGGTAAAACTGTGGTCTGGACTTGGGTTTTAGGATATGTTCGTACTTGGATACCTACCGGATGGATTCCTCAACACTCGGATATTTTGCATTTGAACCTTCCTAAAGTAAGCCCACCGTTGTATAAGTCCCTACTCTGGCTGATTATGGGCACCTTTACTTGGCTACAAACGTTGGACGATCCAGCTAATTGTGTACTGCCTCATCTACGACAATTTTTATGTGCTGAGAGATGGCAGATGATTCGGCAACACAGAACTGAGCCATTCCAGTCTTGGATATTCAGGTTTAAGCTCCACTAGCAAAGTAATACCCCTTTCCCTTTTTGTTAGGATCCTGTTCTTTCCTGCTTGAAAAAAATTTATAAACCTGATAAAGTAAAAAATAAAGATTATTTTTCAAAAAAAAAGAAGAAAGAAAGGAAAAAAATATGGAGTCCAAAAAAATAAAAAAATAAAAAAAGGAAAAAATAAATAAAAGGCAAAGAGAATTGTGCTGCACATAGCAACCAGTTATTGCAAATACAAAAAAAAACAGTTTGACATTAATATTAATTTTGCTTCTATATTTCTAAAAAAAAAGTAAATATATAGTGTCAATACTTAGAGCAGATATATTATTGATGGTTGGAGTGAAACTTTTTAAGAAAAGTTAAAAATGCATATTATGAAGTTATAAAAAAATGAGGCATATGAAATAATTGTTTTTTAATAAATAGGGGAATAAATTCAAAACAACAGATCAATTTTACATAAGAGAGCTATACACTTCCTAATTTGTTAAGAATTACCTCACATTTGCCATTGTCAGTGGGTTAAATTAGATCCGGTGTGCAAATTTGATAGAAAACCAACAAATAATATTGTAACACCCCTACCGGGGGTGGTTACCCCGCAGTAGTTGGTTACACTACGGGGGGGATAGCTTAGAGGTAGGGGATGCGTCGGTACTGGGATGGTAGGTAGGCCAGGTTGGCGTTCCAGGATGGGGGTATTTAAATAATGCATAGGGGATGCATTGAGCCAATAAGTTGTATTATTGCGTTAGTGTGAGTAATTAGGGCCTATAGGTGGGCCACTCAGATTGGGGTGAAGCCCGGCAAGCAAGTACAACTTAGAGGAGATACATCCTTACCTGTTCACCTGGTGTGGCTTTGGCGACTCGTGTAAGGTAAGCGGACCTCAGGTCGTCGATGATACAACTCTCCCTTCAACTGATTACTACGATGATTCCCACACTGATTCAGACAATCATTCAGACAAAGATCCCGAAAATCGGTTCCGACAATTAATCCCCTCGAGCCAAACCCACGTAGTTATAAATACATACAGAAGTGCTGACTCCGCGTTCCTTAGCGCGGTCGTGTTGAGGTAATCTCGTTTCGACACTTTATGCTTGATTACCTCATCTGACGTAATCCTCGGCGCTCAAACTGGTCCGCTACAATATTAATGGCAACGCGGCTCAGTGTTCTTCCAACTTAATTGCACGTTTGACTAATTAGGGTACCGATTAATATTTCCAGATAGCTCTCAAGTATTTTTCAATCCCAGCATGGCAGAACTATTGGTGTAACACACCAGATTCCAGTTATTCGGATGTCACACTGTTAGTAAACAGTGTAATTGTTTTAACTTTTCGTAACATAAGTTTAAAGAAAGGAATTAAAATTATTTACTTTGGTCCAAAATAGGATTTTTTTATCTAGGGATAGTATTGTGTAGGTTTTGTGGGCTACCAAAGAATTATTAAATTGTATATTTGTTTTTACTTAATCGTTTTAAAGTCTTGTGTTAATTAAAATACTGTTAGATGTTGCTTATAAGGTTAACAGTTTTGAGAGGCTACATATTGTGGCATGTGCACAGATTATATATTGGTAATGGGCCCTCTGGTTACCCAAGTTGAAGGTTGGCAGTTTATCTGAGGAGGGGTGTTTAAGGGGAAACAGTCTCATTGGAGGGGATATGGCGTTAGTGACGCCAAGCTTAACGAGTTTTTCAAGTCAGTCTGTGACTAGTCTTTGAGTCAGGTGAACGGATAGCTGCCCGACGATATGGCGTCCTCGCCCCGGCAGACACATGGGGTAAGTTTTTATAATAAATAAATCTAGTTGTCCATCTCTTTGACTTCTTAATTATGGTAGAATAGAATCCTTGCCTCTCCCTTCAGCCAGGAATTATATTAGTGTAATTATGTTGTGAATTTAACTTTAGCTGCGTCCCTTTGTCGGTGCCTCTTAAATTAAAGTTTCCTTTGTTTGAATAACGATCCCTCTCGCAGCGAGTTGCCCACCACTGAAGTTAAATAATTAATTACAAAATGTGAGGCACGCGACAAACTGGTGAGTCGCCGGGTAATTGGCGGAGGTGCCGAGAAATTAGTTTGATTTGTTTTGAGATTTTAGGTGCAAAATTTTTTTTTCTCCCTCCAAATTTAACGGTTTCTGCCCCACGTGGTCGTGAAAAATGTTAAGTTCTTTCTGGCTGAAGGGTAAGGATTTTTATACTTTTATTTGTGGTTCTCTTCTTCTAAATTTTGTTTCCATCATTTCTGAAAGTTTGGTTTCTAAATTTCAATTTTGAGTTCATTTTTGCATTTTTTCCCCATTGTCTGCCGGGTGACGCTAAAACTTCTGACTCCATTTTCCCCTTGTTTTGGCTTCATTTCCTTTAAATTGTATCACTGTGTTCCGTTCTTTATGCTGGTTGTTTTCAAAAAAAAAATGTTTTTGTGAAATTTGAGAAGAAACGAGCAATATAGTTATAGTTTTAAAATGTGCTCGTCACGTGTTAGCTATCCGTTTGCAAATCTTGTTTTCTGTGCTTATTAGCAGTGGTTTGGAAATGTATAACTTTATATTCCAGTGATTGTGATTTCTAGCTATTTACTGCACTCTTCTGGGTCATTCTTCGTGTAACTTTTATGTACGCACGTGTGTTGTGTAATTCCCGCGTAGTCATGCATTTCAGCAATAATTTTTAGCTTGTGAAACCAGTCTTCCTCAGCACGTGTTTTGGCGCGTTTATTTGCGTGTGCATATCAGATTATATACATTTGATTTAAGAAAAAAAAAGAGAAGTTTTGTGTGCTAGTTTAAATTACAAGTTTGTATTCTTCCCCTTTTGAGAATCTTCGCGGTGGTCACAGTAGGTGTGACGTGTTTTTTTAACTTCCAGTTCGAGGTTTCTCACTGAAGCTATCATTTTGTTTTCTTCCATGTGTTCATTCTGCTTAAAAATCTTGGTATTTTGTCCAAGTGGCTTGTGTAGCCGTGTGTTAGTATAATTTTCTGATATTTCGCCGCGGGCGCTTAATTGTGTTCTTTCTGCAACTGTTTTATTTGGCTATGTTCTGATCTTGCTACTTACATTCATGTGATGCTATAAGTGTTTAGTTTGGTGTAATCTGAATTGCTTGGTCCTACTGTTTGTTTATTGGTTGCGTTATCTTTTGTGCTGCAATCATGCCTAAGCGACGTACTGCACAGAAATCTGATATAGCAATTGTTCCAGTTAGTGAGCATAGCGAGGTAGATTCTATGTCTAGTGTTGGTACGCCTGTAGTTACGCAGTTGTCAGTGATGGCTAATCCGCCTGTCGTGGCCCATGTTCCGCCACCAGCTGCCTGCCGTCCGGTCATTGACCCCTCGTACTTTGAGAATTCTAGTAGGATGTCGGCACATGAATTTCTGCAGAACTTTGAAATGGTCGCTGCTGCTAATGGCTGGTCAGAGGAAATGAAATTGAAATGCTTTCCATGCTATTTACGAGATACTGCCGCATCATGGTTTCAAACTTTTCGCCATCGGCAACCTCACCATGATTGGATTTTCTTATCTACACAATTTTTAAATGCATTTCAGTTAACAAACCAGAGTGATATTCTGGAAATGAAACTCAGACAGCGGGTACAGTTGGATGATGAACCTGTTATTAGTTACATCTATGACGTACTATCTTTATGTGACCAAGTCAATCCAGCTATGTTGCAGTTGGAACAAATTAAACATTTGCTTAAAGGTCTTAGACCTCTGTATGTGCAAGCTTTATTGCCATTAAATCCTCAAACTGTTGATGAGGTGATTCAAATCATTCGACGAGTGGACAAAGCTCAGTTTTACATGCAGAACCGTGAACATCTAGTGTCTGCTCAATCTCAGGCTGCAGTGGTTACGCCACCCTCTGTTCTATTTAATACTGCATCTGTTCCTGCTGTTACTTTACCAGCTTCTCCTCAGCCTTCTCAGGCTTCTTCTCTTGTGGGCGCACCTATCGATCCTATGCATCAGCTGATTGATTGTGTAGAACAGCTATGTAATAGAGTTAACCAGTTTCAGTTGCCATCTTCGGAGAGACCTTCCCAGCATTCACAGCTTCCACGGTCAGCTGACTTCAACCGGAGGGACCCACCCGTCACCTGCTATAGATGCAACAGGCAGGGCCACCTGGCTCGCTTTTGCCGGAGCCGCCTCCCGCAGTCACAAAACGACTGGCGACGAGACGTAGCAGCACCACCACCACCCACCAGCATGGCTGCACCTCAACGGGACATAGCTACACCTCAACGGGATGTGTCTGCAGTATCAGGTCAGATATTGCAAGTTCCTGGTCGTATTGCCCAGACAGAGCTCTCCATCTTGCTCGATACAGGAAGCGCAGTGAGTATTGTGAATGCTGCACATGTTCTTGATCATTCTACACTAAAACCTATAGAGATGATGCTCCGCACTGCAGGAAACAAGTTACTTGATGCGCCTTACCACACTGTGTTAGATTTCCATATTAATGATGTTCTTTTTCAGGAGGATGTACTAGTTGTGAAAGAGTTGTCCCATGATTTGATTTTAGGTAATGACTTTTTGCAGACCCATGATGTTATAATTGATTATGCACAAAATCTGATAACCTTGAAATCTTCTAAGAATGATGCATTCAGTATACCAATAACTCTCACACAAGGACCTTTTGTTGATATGGCAGTAAACCCTCTCCAAGATAATGATTGTACAGATTCTGGTGTTAAAATGGCAGTTATGCATGATGTTAAAATTCCACCTCTGTCTACATGCTATATTTCAGTTAAGCCTTTGTCAACCATTAGTAATGAGGTTATGTTTGAACCTGCTCTCAACATAATGCAAAAGAAGAATCTTTCTATTCCACCGTTATTGTGTCATTCTACCTCTGAACTTAGTATTCCAGTCCATAATAATACTTCAGTTCCACAAACATTATTTGCAAATACAGTCTTAGCTAAAGCGTATGATGTTGCACTTGTTCAGAGTAATTCTGTTTTGTCATCCGATGTTACTCCTCTGCCAGCTCCAAATTGTAATTTTAATGTTAATGGTAAACTCTTGGAAACACAAAAGGCTGACTTACATGCTTTGTTATTGAAATATAGTGATCTTTTTGCCACAACATTACAAGAACTTGGTACTACAGATGTTGCAGAATTTGATATCAAAGTAAATGATCCTAAACCAATTAAGCAAAGACCATATCGAGTTCCCCATAAACAAAAAGAAATTATTGCTGAGCAAGTTAAAGAGATGCAAGACGCTGGCATTATCAAGGAATCACAGTCCTCCTGGGCTTCTCCTGTAGTACTTGTCAAAAAGAAAGATGGCTCAATGAGATTTTGTGTCGACTATAGAAAATTGAATGCTGTTACAGAGACCACCTCTTTCCCTTTACCATTGATAGATGATTTGTTAAGTTATTTGGGGGAGGCTAAATGGTTTGTCTCATTAGATTTACTGTCAGCATACTTTCAGGTACCTATTGCAGAGGATAGCCAGAAGTACACCTCTTTTGTCACTTTTCAGGGTCAATATCAATTTACACGCTTGAGTTTTGGGTTGGCAAATGCCCCTAGGTTTTTCAGTTACATCGCAGACAAGTTGTTAGGCGATTTGAATTTTAAAAAGGCTATTGCATATCTGGATGACATTGTTGTTTTTGCTAAAACCTTTGAGGAGTTGTTGCAAAATCTTGAGGCTGTTTTTTAACGTCTGGATCACCACAAGTTTAAACTTAAACCAGAAAAATGTTTCTTCGCCATGCAAAAGATCAAACTCTTAGGTTTTGAAGTTTCTAAAGATGGCATTTCACCTGATTCTGACAAAGTTGTTTCCATTCAAAATTTGCTTCGTCCTAAGAATGTTCGAGATGTGAGAAAAGTTTTGGGATTGTTTAATTTTTACAGGAAATTCATCAAGGACTATGCTAATATTGCTCAACCTCTAATTCAGTTGACTAGGAAGAATCAAAGTTTTATTTGGGGATCTGATCAGCAAACTGCATTTCAAAATTTGAAAGACTTATTAGTTTCGGCCCCTGTCTTAGCTCACTATACTCCTGGTGCTTATACAGAACTACACTCTGATGCCAGTGGATTAGGGGTTGCCTCGGTGTTGTATCAGAAGATTGATAATGTGTTGAAACCAGTGGGCTATGCTTCGAGGACACTATCTAAATGTGAACGTAATTACAGTGTCCCTGAGTTGGAATTGTTGGCCATCTTGTTTGGACTTACCCACTTCCGCAGTTTTGTTTATGGCTACAAGGTTCATATTGTATCTGATCATCACTCCCTTTGTTATTTAAATAATTTGAAAGATTTGACTGGGCGTTTGGCACGATGGAGTTTGAAATTGCAAGAGTTTGATTATACCATTTCTTATAAGTCTGGCAAGAAACATCATGATGCTGATACTCTATCGAGATTTCCTGTGTTACAACCTACAGAAAGTGATCTTGAACAGCTTGATGAACTCCCCACATGTTTGCTGTCATCAGTTGAAGTTGCTGACCATCAGAAGAAAGATACTGGGTTACTGGAGCTTATTAATGCTCTCCATGATCCTCCGTCGGCCCCTGCTAAGCTTCAGAGACAAGTTTCCAACTACACACTCAAATCAGGTGTTCTTTATCGTAAAAATGCTGGCTCCACTGGCCCCCTCCATCTACTGGTTATTCCAGAAGCTCTAAAACATGAAATTCTTTCTTCATGTCATGATGATCCTCTTTCAGGCCACTTAGGATTCTCGAAAACATTTGCCAAAATTCACTCCAGGTATTACTGGGTTGGTATGAAGAAAGATATTGAACATTTTGTCCGAACCTGTCCCAGCTGTCAAACAAGAAAGGGACCGAAGAATCAGAAACCAGCAGGCTTATTACAACCAATTCCGGTTACATCTGTAGGCGAGCGGTGGGGTATTGATTTGCTTGGGCCTCTCCCACGCTCCAATTCTGGACACAAGTATGTTGTCGTTGCGACCGAGTATGCTTCTCGCTGGGTCGAGTCTGCGTCGCTTTCTTCAGCAACAATCCCTCAAGTTGCTAAATTTATTTTGCATAACATCATCTGTAAGCATGGAGCCCCTGCTGCCTTGTTATCTGATCGTGGCTCAGTTTTCTTGAGTGAGGTGACACAAGAATTGTTGAGATCTTTATCAGTGTCTTCCAATTTCACCAGTGCTTATCATCCAGCTTGCAACGGACTTACTGAAAGATTTAACCAAACCCTCTTAAATATGCTCAGCCATTTTGTGGATAATAATCAGAAGAATTGGGACTCAATTTTGCCCTATGTCATCTTTTCATATAACTCGAGTGTTCAAGAGTCTACTAAATTTTCACCCTTTTTCTTGATATATGGTAGAGAACCTTCTTTACCTAATCAGGTTCAGCTACAAGCTACGTCTAATGACCTTTTTGTGAGACAGACATTGCAAGAGATTCAAAAGGCACGGGAGGTTGCTGTTGCTAACATTACAAAGCAGCAGGTGAAGCAAAAAGAAGCATTTGATGCTAAACATAGAGATGTGGTTTATAATGTGGGTCAATTAGTTAAAGTTTTCACTCCCATTAGGAAGAAAGGTAAATGTACAAAGTTGTTACATAGATATTTTGGTCCTTTTGAAATTATCCGACAGATCACTCCTGTTACTTACCTTGTTGGTCGACCTCATGCTCCCCGTACCAAACATCAGAGTGTTCATGTGTCACGCCTTTACCCTTACTATGATCCTGTGGGTCCTTATAGGCTGTAAAGTCTGAGTTTTGATGCTTAATTAAGCCTTACTTTTCAGGAATATGTGATATGAATGTCTCTGCTAAATTACAAGTATATTGTTATTTTGGGTGTAATTTAAATTTTGAATTGTGTTTTGATAACTGCAAATCATTTGTTTTGTTGTATTATGCTACAGGAATGTGTTTCAGGTGTACTATGTGCTTAATTGAGCTTTCATTTTCAGGAATGTTATGTGACAATATTGTTTTGAATAATGATGTGATGTTGTTTTGTTGCATTCGATTTGATTTGATATGATTTGATTTGATATGATTTGATTTTGGGTTCCATAATGATGCTGTGATCTTTATTTGCAGAAATTTGTTGCATGAATAGTGTTTGTATGTATGTGTGTTTTTGAGGTTATGTGATATAGGTGAGATTTGCCTCGGTGGGAGTGCCAAAGTGTAACCCCGATGGCGTAGTGTGAGGTTATGTGAGAGATAAGAGTTGAGATTTGCCTCGGTGGAAGTGCCAAAGAGTAACCCCGACGGTGTTGATGAGGAGAGATGAGAAGAGATGAGATGATGTCAGCTTCGGTGTAAGTGCCACAGTGTAACCCCGACAGTTGTCTGTTTTCAGAGATTTTGCTTATTGGTGTTGCTGTAACGTGCCCAGTATAGCGTGTGTGATGAATTCACACGAGAGATTAAATGGATGGAAGTGAATGTAATGAAAATAATTTTTTTTTCTCTGTTTATGCAACAAGTTTATTACCATCTTAGATAGCAAATTTTAATACCACCTGTTTTCCAGCTTATTTCTTGATTTTGAGGATGTAGATGCAACATTATAGTGTCATGTTATTTGTGTCATTCCTGAATTAATGTGATTTCTTGAAGGTTATGCCTATGTCAGATGTTTTGAATTTGCAGCATGCTAAATGAGAGACGTAAGTGCAGATGTTTTGTTTTGGAGAGAAAATTGATAGATGATGATGATTGAAGTAATGATCGAGATTGCACTATTACTACTACTGCTAATGATGATGATGATTATGAAAGATGATGGTTAAACTGCGATGAGAAAGATAGTGATGTGAATAAGAAGTTATATTGGTGACAAGAGTAGGACACTAGTAGTTGAAAGCATGTCACGTGGCGTAGTTTAGAAATGTATTGTGGATGTAGCTTGTAGTGATGTATACACTAGTTTGAGTAGATAGTTAAGTCAGTGTTGTGTGTAATTTGGGGCCATGGTCAGTGTGAATGAGTCCATTTCATCGTCATGTGTGATTGTCTTGTAAGTGCACTTACTTTCTTTTGTTAGTGATACCAGCTGGTTATTGAGTTGTAATATTGGGATCCCAAGATAAGGTTATGTTTCATTTCTGTCATGTTTATGTACTTTGAGTCTGTTTTACTGTTATTTGGATTATGAAGCATTGTAAGTTACACTTTGGATGGCAACTCTGTAAAATTTCTTTCTTATGCCAATTTGTTCTAATTTTCTTTTTCTCTTTCTTTGCCCCATGTCAAAAATTTTTAGTGTACATTTTTCAAACTTTAAAATCTTTAATTGTAAATGACATACCCTTCTTTTATGTGTGATTCTTTGTGGGAGCATCCTGTTTATTGTGTGGTGGTTTTGTTTTAGTATTGTGCTGGGCAGAGAGTGAGAAGATGTATCAGCATCCCCAGAGCACACCAGAAGTCAAGAAACACCACAGGGAAGCTGTCGGGCAGCCACTACACTGCCGTGGCATAAGGAGCCACCATGTCGGGGGGCAGTCCAAGCCAGCGACTGCCCATCCTGTTGTCATCACCAGAGACCTGCGGTGCTAATTCTACACCAGGACAAATCGTCGTTGTGGGCACTGTCTAAACCCACCCACAAACAGTTACGGCAGTTCAACACCCTTTTGCGCAGTGTAGTGTGCCTGTGAACTAAGGCAGCGTGGTGTGTGCGTGTGCGGGATGCTACAGCTAAGTGCATTAACAATATTACATCGACAGCACTTATGCTCCTCTCTCTCCACATCACCCAGCATCATTGTTTCGTCGGCTGGGTGCTACCACACATATTTATTACTGTTTTCTTTTACATCACACATTTGTATGTCATTTTTTTTTGGTATGTCTTTCTTTTGTTTTTTCCTGTATTTTGTATTTATGTTCTTTCTGTCGACGAGGACGTCGACTTCGGTGGCCAGGGGGAGATGTGGCATGTGCACAGATTATATATTGGTAATGGACCCTCTGGTTACCCAAGTTGAAGGTTGGCAGTTTATCTGAGGAGGGGTGTTTAAGGGGAAACAGTCTCATTGGAGGGGATATGGCGTTAGTGACGCCAAGCTTAACGAGTTTTTCAAGTCAGTCTGTGACTAGTCTTTGAGTCAGGTGAACGGATAGCTGCCCGACGATATGGCGTCCTCGCCCCGGCAGACACATGGGGTAAGTTTTTATAATAAATAAATCTAGTTGTCCATCTCTTTGACTTCTTAATTATGGTAGAATAGAATCCTTGCCTCTCCCTTCAGCCAGGAATTATATTAGTGTAATTATGTTGTGAATTTAACTTTAGCTGCGTCCCTTTGTCGGTGCCTCTTAAATTAAAGTTTCCTTTGTTTGAATAACGATCCCTCTCGCAGCGAGTTGCCCACCACTGAAGTTAAATAATTAATTACAAAATGTGAGGCACGCGACAAATTTTGAGAGGCTACATATACACATGAAGAAACATCGATGTTATGCCGTTTTATTCCGAAGTGTAAAGTTTATTCCGAAGAAGTTGCAGGAATACATTTTAGAAGTTATAAGGCTAATCAAATTTAGTTCGTATTAATTAAAACTATTCATTCAAAATGCATGATATGGCAGAACTAAAATAGGCTGGTTGATGGACGCAAAACTTAACGATAGCTTTCGATGTAATGAGAGCTTTCGATGTGATGAGCAAGATTTGACCACAAAGAATATGTTCGTAAGAAGCCAACTTCAGAAACACATAGCCACCTATTTAAAATGCAGAGGGAGCCTGGAAGTGCATTTCTTCTTCCTTTCATAGTTTAGGCCATTGGCCTGTTCCGGTCCTACTCTCATCTTAACATAGGTCTTACTATCGATCTTGTCCTTTGGTTTATAGTCTAGCGTCTTTCTGGACAGGATTGCAACCATGCTATTAATATGGGTTTTTCAATATTTATGTTCTTCCATAATTTCTCCGTTGATTCTTCATCGGTTTATCTCATCTAGTTGCTCCTTCGACAGGTCTCAAAAATATTATTTCCGCCGCCTGAATAGACTCTTATCCTTCTGTGCTAAAGCATAACTTTCACTCCCATAAAGTATTACTGGAACGATTATAATTATAATATGATTTTAAAGGTTATTCCTATTGTTTCACACATATGTTGGCATTTGTGTATTTTATTGCCTATATTATCACATTTATAACTTATATCACAGCAAAGCTCACTTCCGGGTTGACTGTAAACCTAGAGGGCGCATTCCCAAGCTGGCGAATAGGGGAATATCTTTACCAGCCAAGCGGCCAGCAATCCAGCAATCGAGAACAGGTCGCCCAGGTTCACCTGGACGGAATGTGATCGCCACAGTACCTAGCCGCGTATGCGGCTTTACCTGTGCGATAAAGTAGGTTAAAAGAATATACACAAGCTTTTGATTTTTGTAAATCTGTCGTGGGCGGGGTTTAGCTTTCTGCGCTACTATTGGCTGGGTCTCGGTGTTCCCTCATGGGCGGACTACCGACCATGTGGTGACCAAGCCCAATGCTGCTTAACTTGGGCGACCGCTTGTTTGGTCGTCAAGTTAAGCAGGCGGCATGGCAGCAAAGCAAGATGGGAACACTAGGTAATGGGATAGGGGTATTCAAGTTGGCAGCAGGGCGGGTCGCTGCTAGATGGTCACTCATCCAGCCAGCGACCGGGCCCAATGCTGCTTAACTTGGGGAAGTTTGTGGAATGAGGGATTGGCAGACCTCGGCCTCGGGGGCCCAAGCCGTCCTTCGGCAACCGGTAGTTCTTTCTCCGCCTTGGCGCGAAACACTACCCGCGGACCAATAGGCACGGCAGAAGGGGCTCTTTAGTCTTGAAGGGAAGGACTCTCCGAAAACAAATCTAGTCCTCCTGGTAGGGTGGTACGTAGGGCTTGTGCAGGTAGGGGCTTGTGCAATTTAATTGAAAGTCCATTCACGTAAAAAGTGTATTTCTCAAAAGTATTACAGTGATAGAAAGCCGGATAGATTTAACGGAAGGGTCTCTGCGATAAAATATCATAACAGTGATAATTGCTTCGTATACAATTTTATGCTATCCTCTCCTACCCAAATTTTACTACTTTTCCATGTGAAACGTGGTGCCGAATGAGGGCCCCTTGGTGAATGGGGAGCCCGTCACTGTTACTTTTCAACTAGCCAGTATTTATATCGGCGACCCTCTATGTAGAACATAGGTGATTGTATTCTAACATTTTTAATATTTCATGCCTCTACAAATTGTTAATGTTAATTTTCTTCTCTCCTTATTAATTTCTCTACTACGTACAGTAAGTAGGGAAACTATTGTATTCCACCAAAAAATTCGATACCAAGATTTCGCCAAAAATACATGTTTTGAGACCCCCTGAATCCGAAAAAAGCATTTTTGGAAATATGTCCGTGTGTATGTCTGTCTGACTGTATGTCTGTCTGTGAACAGCATAACTCAAAAACGAACAGTCGGATAAACACCAAACTTGGCATTTAGGTTCAGTATCTTCCAGAGATGCGGCACGAAGGCTTTCAAGAAAATCCTCCCACCCCAGATTACTCTTTACATGAAACATTTTTCGAAAATTTTAATTTTCTCAAAAATAGCTCTAACGATTTTGATTAAAATATCATATGTTTAAGATATATTCATGACAAATGAAATGTATATCTCGAATTTTCTGGGAATGTCTCCAAAAGTATTCTTCATTGTGAACGATGTTTGCATAACTGGTAAACCATAAGAGATAAGAAAACATTTTACTACACGAAAATGTAGATCGCGTTAAAATGCACAATTTATGTCATATACATTTTTGTTATTGAGTGAACCATTTTCGAGATATTGCTTGTTATTCCCTTAAATTTTCCAACACACTTTTTCTCAAATGGAAATTCGTTATTCATTTTTTTTTGTCCTGGTAATGCAAAGAGAATGGAATACGTCACATAGCAACCAGCTCTTAAAATATTTGACTATCGCTTAAAACCTACCAATTCCCCTTGCATCTACAAGAAAATTAGCAATAAGATTAACATCTCGATATCTCGATTAACATGAAGCCTATGGAGAGTAAACGTTTGTAAAAATAGTTTGTATAAGAGTAGAGAAAGTCATGCGAATGTAACACATCAATTTTTTTTTCTCCCATTTGTTTTCTTTTAAATGCATACTTTAATGCATGTATACAGCATTTTATAGTATGCTCTACATGGACATGTGGTTTTGGCCCCGTTTTGCAAAATTGTGGCATAATACATGCAAAAAATTACAATTGCGATTCAAGTGTTCAAACTTAACATAGAAAGAATCCTCTGAATTATTGCATACCATGACAACACGCCACAGCCAAATACATGTAAGGCATAGAAAACTGGGCTATTAACATCCCTACGGAAAGTCCTTCAAAATTCAATGCAGTCAACTTACTTCCATCAGCACCACACTAGTGAGAACTACATCCTTTCCATATGGGTAATTTTAGCAATATGCACCGCATGTGCTTTAAACCTGTCAGCTGTTCTATTCCTGACATGCTCTAACTGCGGCAGCTTCTGTCACCGCAACAACTTATATTTGACAGTGTTATCGGTTTAATTACGAGGGGCGTCCAATAAGTAAGTTTCCTCTATCTTATAAAAAACATTACACACAATTGATCATGCTGAGTTAATTTTATTTATATTGTACAATACGTCTGTTACTTTTCTACATAGTCAACATGTTTTCCAAGCATTTTTGGGGACGTGACACAAGTTTTTCCAAGCCAGTGTTTTACCAGCTCGCAACCAGCTGTTCACCGATTTTACTTCATCATCGGTGTTAAAAGTGCTTACCTTTGAGTTGGAGGAACATGCAAAAATCACTTGGGGCAAGCTCCGTGAATACGGAGGATACGAGAAAACTTCCAAGTTGAATCTTGACTCAGGTGGAGCTCAGAGGATTCAACTGGGAAGTTTTCACGCATCCTCCATATTCACCAGATATTTTCCCAAGTGATTTTTACATGTTCCCCTGACTCAAAGGTCATTTCGGAGGTAAGCAATTTAACAGCGTGACAAAGATCAATCAGAAGTGAACAGCTGGTTACGAGCACAGGATCGGACCTGGTACAACATTGGCTTGGAAAAACTTGTGTCAGGACCCCAAAAAGGCTTGGAAAAACATGTTTACTATGTATAAAAGTAACAGAAGGATTGTACAATATAAATAAAATTAATTTAACATTTTCAATTGTGTGTAATGTTGTTTTATAAAACAGGGAAGCTTACTAATTGGACGCCCCTCGTAATAACCATATATTTTGACTGTTTCAGCTTCAACTTTTGTTTTGCGTGCATATACTTTTATCGAAAGTTGCAGGCAGGTTTATACTCGGTTTGAAACAAAGTACTTGATCTACTGTTCTGGGGTCAAGTCGATATGCTACTTGATGCAATTGATGTTATCGTACATGTTCATGATGCACCTGGCATTGGGAGTTCCGTAGGATTACTTTTTTTCCATAGCTCTTGTTTTACCAGAAAATTTTATTTCAATCGTTTAGCACCTAAAGAATGCAATGAAAGAGATTGATGATACCGTAATTATTGACAGGAAAATATAAATAATTAAATAAAGTAATACGAGTAGCAAGATACAGAAATAATCGCAATAAATAATTTCTGTACATTAAATCAATGTATAGTGTAATAAGCTTAAGTTGAAAGATTTTCCGGAAAGAAAAAGATAATTAGCAAGTCATGTTAAGAAAGGCCATTATCATCAACGAGGAACGAACGCACCAGCATGAAGATTCTTGGATTACAGTTAGGTTATAAGTTCAGTACATTTTCAAAGTCACGTAAGCCAATTCTGGAAATTGGAAAAGCAAAAGGTTCCTAGATTCAGGCAAGCCATAGCATAGCAACTAGAGAGGTACCGCGTAGCAACAACTAACAAACACATCTTAGGATTGTAAGATCGGCTACGCGCAAGAAGGAAAGTTAGTAGAGTAGTTCCAAAGAGGTGGAGCTTAAGTCCAGAAATAGGTGTGCAATTCTAATCAAGACACTTGAAACTTATTCAGTTAATTACGTGGCTTACTCGTGTATTATTTTAAGCGCCCAGTGACGCGCTTGTGTGAGTAAGATTTAGCGGCTATCGCGAGAGGTTGTGCCGGAAAGCATTTTAGCGACTCACGGCAATTTACGTTTATAGATTCCTTATTGCGGAAACAGTTATTTCAAACTTTAAAATTGATACAGAAGAAGTTAGCAGGCATAATAGGTCAATTGTTATACTTTCGAGTGCTACGACTCACAATCAGTTTTAGTCTTTGTTTTCAAACGGTCGGCAACTCGCTTCAATAGCTCAATTATTAGATCACATTAGATTTGTCACCCAATTTAAACTGGTATTATCCTTCACACTCACCCACGCATAACTGAGAGAAATATCTCAGATATACCACTAGAACAGCTGGCGCACGATACAACAGAATGAGCTACAAGTCAACGACATCGGGGAGCTCAACAACAAAGCAAGCAAAGTAAACGGCTTCAAAATTGTCGCACCATCGAGGGGCTTTAAAAATTCAGTAGTACGTTATCACTGGTCACATGCGATTCCTAAGAACAGAAAATGATACTTGAAGTAGAAAATAAGTAAATAATGACTCACCAGAAACAATTTATGCTTAAGTGAGTATATTCTGTGGCAGGCGTGCTCGATTCAAAGCACATAATCTATAGCCTTCTCTCCAGTTGCTGGAGATGTGCAACGAAGCTGTCTACTGCAAATTCGTGATGACGTACTGCATTCCTAACATATTCTAAGGTATATGCAGAAGTTCGCCAAGTGCTGTACTTGAAAGGTTGAATATATGCTGAAGGAAGAAGTACAGCTCCTTATATGACTGGCATACAGTAGGAGCAGCCCACCATGCTATTGCCCACCAGCAAATACAGTCAACTTGGAGACAGAGTCGTAGTTTCATTGCGGTAACAGGTTTGGTTAAGCTTAATTTAGCATTGATAAAGACTTGCTATGTTAACTGATGATCAAGGATAACATCCAGGTATTTGAAAGCTTGGTCTAAAGACTGCCTACAATCTTCATGTTGTAGAATTAAATATCGTTAGGATCAAGATGCTTGAGTAAGATGACAACTGCTAGAAATGTCACCAACCACACAACGAATGTAGAAAAATGTTCAAGTAATATTGTAAAGTTTCTGCTGTATTATCAACGTAAAACTATGAGTTCCTTTAATGGTGTTTATCTTCCACTCTCACTATATACGGCACTACAGGCGGTAACATTAGTGATACATGAAATTCAACAATTAATAAAGGAAATTTGGGAAGAAACATTTGAGGCCTAATTTTAGCACACCTTCCCGCATTTTCTGGTTATGAAGACCAAAAGAAACCTGGAAAAACAAATCTTAGTCAGGGAGGACGGTCCCGCCAGGATTTGAACCGTAGACTCCCGTTCCGAGTATGTGTCTCAACGATCTGAGCTACCGGTGTCGGTGAAAGAAATGAGGTGAAGTCACTATTGTCCGCGTAGTAGTGTTGTAGAGAGTGGAGGAAGAACCTACCCTATGGTAAACGAGCAAGAATAGAATATGTTATCGAACACATCATACAACACTTACAGAAAATAAGCAGATTTTCAGGTATTTAAATTATCTAATAAAGATAAGCCAGAGGCAATGAGCTTATGGCGATCATCCACATCCTAATCAAACGCATGAATGGAGCTTAAAACTGCTGCTACAATAATTTCGTTTACTTCATATCTACGAATAATGTATACAGTAAGACGTAAGAGGTAATGAACACCCCAATAGTGTTGTTGGAAACCAAACTGCTGAGGACATATATCTAAATTATCAGAAAAATAGGTAGTATTTTATGAATAAACTTCTTTAGAGGTTTAGACAGAATTGGCAAAAGGCTGATAGTTTTACGGGGCTTATTAGAAATGGGTGGTATTATGATTTCAGCATATCTACAGACTTTTCAGAATTAATCAATGTGAAAGCTTGCACTGTTACAAGAACGCATGGAAGACCTTTCCTCAGAAAATCCTACTAAAACCCTTAGGAACCTATGAAGAGTAATATTTAGTTTCAGAAACAGAGGCATGTCCCATTTAATGGATAAGCAAAACAAAATAGAGTTAATAAATGTAGTGCGAGGAACAATAATTAACTTATTTAAACACAACTTTGTGAAGTATGTAAAGGTCACTAAGATTATTTAGAAATCAAAATACCAGGTTTATATAATAAAATATGTGGTTTTTGAAGTGACCGTACTTTGCTGGCCACAAATATAACATAACGTAACATAAGATCTCAATTTATAGACCCAATTGTGAGCTAGATAAGCTTAAAGAAAGCTAGTCTACTCTAGGATTAGATTACGTCATAAATACATAATTACATTCTGTACCTGTATTTAATAAATTGTAGCTGTTATGTAGAATACGTTAGAGCTAAAAAATTGTAAAACAATATTATTTATACTTAATGTAGTTATAAAATTTGGTAACATTTTATAGTTAGTTATTTTTTTAATGAAAGAAATCCTCCTCTGTATAGAAGGTGTGAGTGATGAGATATCTTTTTAATGCTAACAAGTGGTTCACTCAGAATATTCTGCTACCAATGCAATGTTACCAACGAGCATAATGTTAAAATACATTGTAAAATAAGAATTATTGGCTTTAAAGGGAAAAAACAAAAAATAAATAGACGCAGAATAATACTAGGAACATATCCGTAGAGTAAATGATCATACTTTAATACCTAGCGTTACCTAAGAGCAACATTAAAGGAAGGTTTTAATCTAAATCATAGAAAGAATCTATGGCAATACTATGTAAACCTAAGGTGACAACTATGTGAATTAGAAATATGGATAATGACTGTGAAAACCACGTAATGCAATGGAGGTAAATGAAAATTCCAGAGCTGGATACATAAAACGGCACAAATACATGGATATACAGAAATATGACAGGAATTAGAAATATAAAAATTAAAATAAATCAATGAATGCAAGAAAACCAGCCACAGATTAGCAAATGTGGAATTGGAAACGGTTAAAGCTTGTAACACGGTAAGTCCCACATAGAAAATATATTTCACATTTGAATTACCTTCTCCCAAAGGGGAAATGTATTCTTATTCATTTATGTGAAAAATTTAAGTCAGAAAAGTTTACAAACATGTTGCTGACGAGTTTTTGTTTACAGGTATGGGTGGATATTTAAGTTACACCAATTTTTCGATTTCTATTGTCATTTCCTGTAAGAGATAAACAATAGGCAGACTGGTGCGAGATGTTTGAACTTTTACAAATATCTCAACAAAAATTTATTTCAAGAAATCACGAGAACAAATGTGAAGGGACAAAAGAACTTTCGCAGATGACGCAGTAAAACGAGCGGAGTTCAGAATTCTAAATAAAACAATTGTTTCTGAAAGCTCTGTAGTACGTAGAATTGGATTAGCTAAACAGATGGTCTGGTTCATTCCTCCCAAACATGTTTGATGAGCAAAAGTACGATAAGATACACAATACCAACATTGTTCTGTAATATCGAAAAAGTAGCACGCGTGCCCGTTCCGGCAAAGGCCAGTGTTTCCAGTTAATCTTATGCAAACAATGGTAGGCAGTTCATTATGGTATTCTTTTCACCTTCGTTTAAAACTATCGTATATTCGGTAAAAACTCTTTTCATTTTTTAAGACTGCACGTGATACGCTAGTATACAGCAATCCAAAACCTCGAAGGCTGTTAATATAGCAAGATGTAAAAAGAATACAACGCAGTGTTCTCTCAAAATAGCTATTAAAATTTCGATTACCAGAAAATGTAATGTGTTACACTCGCATGACTTTCTCTACTTTTGTACAAACTATTTTTACAAACGCTTATTCTCCATCTTCTTCCTGTTAGCAATCTTATTGCTAATTTTCTATAGACGTAAGGGGAATATGGTAGGCTTTAAGCGATAGTCAAATATTTTAAGAGCTGGTTGATATGTGAAGCATTCCATTCTCTTTGTACATCCAGGGAAAAAAAACAACGAATTCCCTTTTGAGAAAAAGTCTAAGTAAAATTGAAACAAATAACAAGGAATGTCCCCGAAATGGTTCACTCACAAAAAGTATATTACATAAATTGTGTGTTTTAACGATATCTACTTAGCGCCCTTAAACCCCATATCATCATCGAGATCTACATTTGTTATGTAGAAAAATTTTGTCTATCTCTTACCGTTTATCCGTTATGCAGAAGCCATTCAGAATGAAGAGGACTTTTGCGTACATTCCCCGAAAATTCAAGATATAGATTTTTTGTCATGAAATGTCTTAAATATCTGATATTTTAATCAAAATCGTTAAGAGCTATTTTTGAGAAAATAAAAACTTTCGAAAAATGTTCCATGTAACGGGTAGTCTGGGGTGGGGGATTTTCTTGAAAAATCTTCGTGTCGTATGTTTGAAAGATACTAAACCTAAATACCAAGTTTGGCATTTATCCGACTTTTCGTTTTTGAGTTAGGCTGTTCACAGACAGATACACAGATATTTTTCTAAAAATGTTTTTTCTTTTATTCAAGACATCTCAAAACATATATTTCCGGTGAAATCTCGGTATCGAATTTTTAGGTGGAATACAATAATTCCCCTACTTACTATACGTAGTAGAGAAAGTAAAAGTACACGCATCTTTGCGAGGTCTCTCAGCAAAATTACCAGTCTTTCACGCCCGATATGGAATGGGACGCTAAAGACCATAGCAGTTAAAGAGCGTCCATAAATAAAACTCATTTTAATTTCACACATCTTTGCTTTGGAGTTTAAAAAGATTTTTTCTCACCGTACACTTGTAAGTGAAAGTAATTACTTTGTTAAAATTCATGTAACTTCATATTATACGCTTTCTTGTTCTTTTTACTTTCTCTACTACGTATAGTAAGTAGGGGAAGTATTGTATTCCACCCAAAAATTCGATACCGAGATTTCACCGGAAATACATGTTTTGAGACTCACTGAATCCAAAAAAAACATTTTTGGAAACATGTCCGTGTGTGTGTCTGTCTGTGTGTCTGTGAACAGCATAACTCAGAAACGAACAGTCGTATAAACACCAAACTTGGTATTTAGGTTCAGTATCTTCCAGATATGCGACACAAAGGTTTTCAAGAAAATCCCCCCACCCCAGACTACCCTTTACATGGAACATTTTTCGAAAATTTTAATTTTCTCAAAAATGGCTGTAGCGATTTTGATTAAAATATTATATGTTTAAGATACTTTTATGACAAATAAAATGTATATCTTGAATTTTCTGGGAATGTCTCCAAAAGTATTCTTCATTGTGAACGACTTTTGCATAACTGGTAAACCATAAGAGATAGACAAAATTTTACTACACAAAAAATGTAGATCGCGTTAAAATACACAATTTATGTCATACACATTTCTTTTGTTGAGTGAACCGTTTGCGAGATATTGCTTGTTATTTCCTTAAATTTTCCAATACTTATACTTTTTCTCAAATTCGTTATTCATTTTTTTATGTCCTGGACATGCAAAGAGAATGGAATGCGCCACATAGCAACCAGCGTTAAAATATTTGACTATCGCTTAAAATCTAGCATATTCCCCTTGCATCTACATGAACATTACCAATAAGATTGACATCTCGATATCTCGATTAACATGAAGCATATGGAGAATAAGCGTTTGTAAAAATAGTTTGTACAAGAGTAGAGAAAGTCATGTGAGTGTAACACATCAGATTTTTTAACTAGTGTTTTAGCAACATTGTCAGTATTCCATAACTTAAATCTTCAATGGACTTGGAGTAACAATTCCCTTTCTCTCTCTCTCTTTCTCTCTCTCTTTCTCTCTCTCTCTTTCTCTCTCTCTTTCTCTCTCTCTCTCTCTGAAAACGTAAAAATAGAAAACAGCAACTTATACCCGCTTTGTGTTGTTTGTAATACAATAAAAGTTTAGCGGAAGTATGTTGTGATCTTTCTATATCTATATTAATTTTATAATTTGTATGTATGTGGGTAATCTCAAAAACTACTAAGACGATTTTGACAATTCTACATATCACGATTTAATTCATATACATGTCAATGAACATATAGGATGCTATAAACAATACTTATAATAAGTATATAAAATTGTACTTATAAAACTACAGATAGAACATAATAGGTAAAAACACAAATAATGTTCAACTCGTGCCTAAAATTGCTCCAAAAAGAATAATTTTACTTAAGTTATAAAATTGTCTGTCCAAGATTCAACAAATAAATAATACCTTTTCGGGATATCTATCCAATTCAAATATACCAGATGCAAACGTATAGCCAATTTTGAGGTTCCTGTATACATAATTATTCCGTTTTCTAATCTGTATCTAGGCAGGGCAAAGTCATATCTGGTGTTGTAAAAATGGTCTTATTTAGCTTAGACAATCCCTGATTATTATTGTTTACCCAGAGCACTAACTCATAAATGTATAAATTGAGGCAGTATTTTATATCACAACACTGAGTGCCAGAGTGATTGTAGTGTAAATTAACATTATTGTATGACAATGATTTTAGATGTTTGTTAGCTATAGAATTGTTAGGAAATAAGTTTACACGGCCTAACTGAAACTGACAATAGGAGTGGGTAACAATGAAGCGAGGGAGTGAGTTGTTTATCACTATGAAGAGACAAAGAAATGACGTCAGGGTAGCCTGCCTTTCTTTAGAAATGGAGGTAATGTCTTCCCTAGAGCATATGTACTTGTAATTATGATTGGCTTATAAAACAGACGCTTATGTTGGTGCGATTTAGTAACCAATATCAGCTCTTATTATAATGTTTAGGCATATCGGGGTGAGGGAGTATAAATTCTTGAGCCAAAAGCAAGTATCCCGCAATTCTACACAATCATTCACGAGGTACACATTACGCAGTTTTCAGCAATCTCTCGCGAGGTACACAGAAAGCAGTTCTACAGAATCTCTCACGTCGTAAAGTTAGTTACAAAATGTGAAGTAGGTAGGCGACAACTATTACGACAGTAATTACATTCGGATATATAAGTTTCAGTCAGGCGTGTATCAAGATTAAAGATGTGAAATTAATTAAGTGTGACGGCAACAAAAGTGTGAAAATAAATTCTTTTATTAGTGTTATCTTTTAGTAACAACTCCTCTCCGTTTACACGCCCTGCTTAGAGATATTTGCTCGACTGAGTAATAATAGCTAGCCGGAGGACAAAGAACCCAAAATTCAAAATAATAAAACAATAACAGGCGCTCAGCAAATAAGATAACACGAACAGATTACTGCGACAAAATATATCACAGTTATAATTTTTAATTTTTTAAATAGGGGATTTATAACACGAATTTGTGGACACTTTACACATGGTAGCTCTTACCACCATTTTAATAACTAATATATTATGAATATGCCCCATAACCAACAAGCCGTATTTAATATGGCTTTAAAAATAAGTGAATTACGACATGTTAACATTTCCATCGAAATAAATTTATTAAGCTATTCTAGAAAGCTTCTTACTCACATAATCAACATGATTTGTCCAGGTCAAATCCGCAACAATGCTAATCTTCTTGTAGCTCTTGTTTACTTAATTACACTTTAAAGTTAGTACTTTATGTTTTATTTTCATTTAAGAAAAGTACATTATTATTAAATCAGGTTTTTGCAACACATAAGGTCTTGCTAGTATTTGTTTCCAAATCATGCTGAGTATATTTGTTAACCATAATAGTTGTATCATCAGGTTAAGCTATGGAAGTAGCAGGTACATTTTCGTATAGATCCTTTTACTATGGTCTACTATACTATTTTATATAGATCATTTATAAAATTGGAATCATTACAGATCCCTGAGGTACACCGTGCCTAATAATCATCCCGAGTTCTAAGTATAATTCATGTTCACACATTGTCTGCGGTTTAGAAGATACGATTTAATTAATTTCAGTTCTTGATTCAGCAACTTTCACTTTTGTCTAATAGTTTCTCATGCGTAACACAATCAAATGCTTCACTCGGGTCACGAAATATAGCTCTTACAGATTCATGATCCTCAAAAGCATTCAAAATACTGTTTCAGCAGTATTAGGACCACTTATTAAACCGAGCTTATCCTTAGAAAACAAACTGCTGTTTACGAAATATTCCCAAATCTGTCTCTTTATAATACTTTCAATCAATTTTGGAAAAACAGGAACCAGAGAAATAGATCTATAATGGGAAGGACCGTCTGTTTTTCCTGCTGTAAAGTGGAATGACCTTGGAAACTGTTAAAAACAATTATTTATATACACAGTAATAGGATATAAAATCTAAGGAAACGCTATCTTCCTATATTATTTGAAACATTGCAGCAATCTTTACTTTTAGAATTTTTCACTGATAAAATAGTATTACGTACACCACCAACCGTTACTTCACTCCATTTGACGTCTACTTCAGAGTGAATTGCTAGGAACATTAGTATATAAATGATCTGTATTGATTAACTGTGAATGAATTTTATCAGATAACTCAATATAATACTTATTAAACTGATCAGAACTAATTAAAACACACAGTGTTGGCATGAACTGCCATTTAATTAAGGACCATGCAGCCTTACATTTATTATGTGCTATCTCAATGAACTTAAATTTTGCAATAAATTTAGCATTTTATATGGCCTATTTTATATTTCTTGTTTGTTTCATATAACCTCATACTTACATTATTGGTTTGCTAAACATTGAATATCCAGTTATTACTTGAACTTTCATTTGCTTTAGTTCTCAGTTTACCAGTTATTTTATTTCTTTAATTCAGTACCTTTTTATCTGATTGTATATGTTTGGGTTAGTAATTTGAAAATATATCCTCTAGCATTGTAAACAAAAATGACAAATACGTTACCATAATATGAGGAATTATGAAATTTACTTAACATATTGTCCTAGTTTATTAACGATAATTCATTAATAAATTAAGACAGTGAAGTATTACTCATTTCGCTTACAATTCGTGTTATCTCGTATTTGGATTCACAACCCTATCAATTTTACACCTAACTATAATAGCGCCGTGTTCAGAGAAATCAGCACTTAATGCTGCAACACAGCCTGTGTTTTGTGAAAAATGAGATATATTGTTAAGACCCGCCCCTCATCTGGTCGATTGCGCGTCAGACGGAAAACAGTCACAGGCATGAAACAAGTGACACATATGTTTGTCTTTTGTGTTAGCAAGGCAATACACATTAAAATCGCTAAAATGATGTAGTGACATTTAAAGCCTGTTGAACAGTTTAACGTTAATTCTAGATTAATACAGAGTTTACCCATGTCTCCAGAGGCGTAATTTCTGCCATACATAATTATCATTATAAAACAATAATTTTCAACTTCAAACTTTCAATAAATATACTAGATGCTTCAAAGTTAAAACATTCAGATACATTTTCAAGTTCAATGTGTCTAATTATCATACCTTTTTTACTAAAATAAGTCCCTCCAAAATATTAATACTATTATTGTCATTGTTGCAGTTTCTAACACGCGTATAACATTTCACAATAAAACCAACCATTTTAATGGTCGAGATTTTCGGTAATATAAATAGATTCCCTTGTTGTAGTGCTATTTGCGATAGTACGGAGAGAGTAGCTAATGTTGTACGGTAATTAGCCTTGGCATAGATACTTACTCGTCTCAGCATGGGTGTTAGTGATCAGTAAATTATGTAATAATTATCCTGGAGTTAACCTACTATCTGAATATTTATTATACCAAACCGTTTTTAAGTGTATAAATATGTTACAATTTCTGCATTTGTGTTTATGCAACCATTAAACTCATCGCGTTTTCTATATTGTTCGCGATATTGACGAACTCATTATGTAATGCATAAATATTATGGAGTATTTTAACTATTTGAATATTTGCCTTTAATTTGCGCAAATCCTACTAATTACTCACTCACGTCGTCGATTTCGGTAATTTAAACACTGATTACAACTTCGTGGTATCGAATGTACACTACGTGATCAAAAGTATCCGTACACCTGGCTGAAAATGACGTACAAGTTCCTGGCGCCCTCCATCGGTAATGCTGGAAGTCTCTTAGCATTGATGACAGCGTTCACTCTCACAGGCACACTTTCAATCAGGTGCTGGAAGGTTGCTTGGGGAAGGGCAGCCCATTCTTCACGCAGTACAGAACTCAGGAGAGGTATCGATGTAGGTCGGCGAGGCCTGGCACGAAGTCGGCGTTCCAAAACAGCCCAATGGTGTTCTATAGGATTCAAGTCAGGACTCTGTGCGGGCCAGTCCATTACAGGGATATTATTGTCGTGTAACCACTCCGCCACAGCCCGTGCAGTATGAACAGGTGCTCGCTCGCGTTGAAAGATGCAATCGCCATCCACGAATTGCTCTTCAACAGTGGGAAGCAAGAAGGTGCTTAAAATATCAATGTAGGTCTGCGCTGTGATCGTGCCACGCAAAACAACAAGGGGTGCAAGCCCCCTCCAGGAAAAACATGACCACACCATAACACCACCACCTCCGAATTTCACTGTTGGCACTACACACGCTGGCAAATGACGTTCACCGGGCATTCGCCAAACCCACGCCCTGCCATCGGATCGCCACATTGTGTACCGTGATTCGTCACTCCACACTACTTTTGCCACTGTTCAATCGTGTAATATTGACGCTCCTTACACCAAGCGAAGCGTCGTTTGGTATTTTCCTGCGTGATACGTGGCTTATGAGCAGCCGCTCGACCATGGAATCCGAGGTTTCTCACCTCACGCCTGACTGTCATAGTACTTGAAGTGGATCCTGATTCAGTTTGGAATTCCTGTGTGATGATCTGGATAGACGTCTACCTATTACTCTTTACGACCCTCTTCAAATGTTGGCGGTCTCTGTCAGTCAACAGACGAGGTCGGCCTGTACGATTTTGTGCTGTACATGTCCCTTCACGTTTCCACTTCACTATCACATCAGAAACAGTGGAACTAGGGATGTTTAGGAGTGTGAAATCTCGCATACAGACTTCTGACACAAGTGACACCCAATCACCTGACCACGTTCGAAGTCCGTGAGGTCCACGGAGCGTCCCATTCTGCTGTTTCACGATGTCTAATGACTACTGAGGTCGCGGATAATGAGTACCAGGCAGTAGGTGGCAGCACAAAGCACCTAAGATGAAAAACTTATGTTTGTGGGTGTGTGCGGATACTTTTGATCACATAGTGTATATATAACAAGTCTATGACAACCGCATTGTAAGCAGTAAGTGTTGTGTCTTCGACGACTGTATAGCACGCAAGTACGTAAGTTAGTAAGTGAGTGAGTGAGTGAGTGAGTGAGTGAGTGAGTGAGTGAGTGAGTGAGTGAGTGAGTGAGTGAGTGAATGAATGACCTCCGATGTTAGCATTCTATTACTGTCACAATAGCCACGCCTAAATGTTTACTTCCTAGCTAACTTTACTAATACATTGGTGGACTTTTATTCTAATTTTGAGACTGGTTCCGAAAATTCCTGAAAATTTCCCCCGATTTCTAGAAATAGTGCTTAGTGGTGTATATACAGCTTCTAGAAGCTTCGATGGGTTGTCCAAGCCCTTAACGGTAAATTGAAAAATTAAATTGCGTTTTATTTATGAACGCTATTTAACTGCTGCGGTCCTTAGTGTCCCATTATATATTGGGCGTGAAAGATCAGTAATTATGCCCAGAGGTCTCTTTATCAGGCTTGAGGTTCTTTTACGTGCCGTAAATCTACGACACGGGACCACCGGCTTTACCTTCCTTCACGGTCCACTTTGTATAGATGCTCCTGCTAAGTGTCTAAACTTTCCAACATCTAAGGTTACTTGAATATATTCTTCTCTTTCCTTGTTTCGTGTCTACGCTGTTGAACTGCGTTAAAATATTCAGTTATTAACATTATTGATGATTAAACGATATATATATTGTTCTGATAAATCTGTGAATACTGTAACTAAATGTCCTGTTTCAGATTTCATCGGTACGCAAATATACGCAAATGCAATTTTGTTTGTATCAGAGTAAATTAGAAATTCCTCTGAAGTGTCAGTCTCGGGCAATGAATGTCCATATAAAATATATCAAAACTATAACTAGAAGACTCAGTTTCCTTTACGTAAGATTTCGACCCTGCTAGGTTTTGTTGGTCTAACGTACGCAACAGTTTGCAGGCCACTTTACTGGCTTTAGGTCATTCTGACCCTTCAAGAAATCAACTCTGAAGGACAAATACAGATTACGTTGTCGTGAATTTCACTGTTCACAGTTAATACCGGAATAATCTCTTAGAAATAATTCTGTTACCGTTTTTTCATTGTATCTGAATGCAGCTTATACACGTGTAAATAATCCATCTTAGCTACTCCATTAAGTTTAATATTGTCCTTATTACCTGTCTTCTCCCAATTATAGCTTGTCCTAATGTGTCTTTGGCGTTTTACCATTTCTGTGTGTAAGGTTGCTTTTACGTGACTTAACTTAGGCGGATCACTGTAGTTTGACACTGTTTGGTTAGTTAACACATTGTCACTACTAATGGTTATCTGTTTCGCAGTGCCAGTAATTTTCATTGATTCATTGTTCCGTTATGTGTAGCATGTGTTTTTTTAATATTGGTATTCTGTGAGTTGAATTGTAAATTTGGTTCTGCAGCACTCGTTTTATACGCGCTTACAGATGTACCCTGTTCGATCTGATCCAATTCCACTAAACAGTCCACATAGTTCATTATAACTTCACTTTTTCCCCTCAGCTTACAATCAATAAATCTTTTTAATTTAACAAGTACATTTTCAGGTTAATATCTATCTTCATGCCGTCGTTCGCTATCTTGACCACTAGTTCAATACCATTTATTTGCATCACTTCATCACAACGTTTCACCAAATTATCACCAAGAAATTTCACACTATTCTCTAATTTTTCAAAACTTTTGTGATATAAGTGTCTCATGAGATACAGTTTACTCCATTAACCACCTTGTTTTACACAAACTGCATGTAAACTGCGTAGCATTGACTTAGTTTCCTCCACCTGCCATTGCGGGGCGGTCAACAAAAAACGCCCGTCCACTTTCACTGTCAGCGGCGATCGTTTAGAAACCCAATTGCCTCTGACGGACATGGTCTATAGCAGGTATCAGTGAGCCGCGTGTCACATCCAGGAGGTGGCCCGTAGAGGACTACTATAATGTAACGTAGCTACCCCTCTATCGGAGCAGTGGCATAATACGATTCCTAATTTTGAAAAGCTGGAAATGCCTATTATTAAAGAGCAAGCTACGCATTAATTGACGACAGCAAATCAAGTGCTTTATTCTTTACTGTGCGTACAATAAAGGTTTGAAACTCAAAATGTTATCAAATTGAACTAAATATTGTAGTGTGAATATGTGTGCATTGTCTCGTCAAACACATTATTACTTTGCATAATGACATTGTTGTGTATAATTATTTTGATTGGAGTTTGAATTTTGTACGACGCAGCATCTCTCTCCCCATCTCCTGGCCAAGAAATGGAGGGTCGAAGGCGGAAAGCGAGTGTTACGGGTTTTTTTGTTTAGTGGCGTCAGCCTAGTACTGTCAGTTGTGTGTGTCTCCTGAGGTTGAGCGCGTGGATAGTGTGTGTGTGTGTGTGTGTGTGTGTGTGTGTGTGTGTGTGTGTGTGGAACATCTCCCTCCAATGTCTGTTCTGTAATCTTCTGTGAATGATGTAGTGGCACCAAGGTATATTTATTATAAACCACAGTAAATGTGAAATTATGTGTATTCTGTTATGAATATCCCACGCCTGCTTTAGAATGTGTAGCTAAGTTCCTGGTCCTCTCGCTGCCTCAGAGTCTACGTCCCCCAATGTTTATGCCGGGGTAACTAAATTTAATATCTAGCTGCAAAACGCTTTGGCCTAACCCCGGTATATAACAATATATCTAATATCGCTTATATACTTGCAGAAAAAATGAATAAACAATACCCAATACTTACAGCTTTTTCAGTAAATAAATATCATCCTGCTTCAATTTACATTGGCTTTGGTAATAAATTCGGTATATGTCCAACCAATTATTGTGGAATGCATCTCGTAATTGTGTACAGCAGTACTGGGTTAGAGGACTGCTATATGATGCAAACATAAACGAGAGTGGAAGAGGTGGAGATCGCTTGACAATCGGTGGCACACGGGGTCAAGAATTCCCATACCTGATCTATGGTACACCTAACTTCATTTCATAAATTACTAAAATGTCAAAAAGGATTCACATTGTTGTAAAACAACATGCTTACGAAGAAGGCCTTTTTGACTTTTAGTTGAGGATAATATGGAGTAGAAAATAGTTGTCACTCCTGAAAATGCGTTTGAAATGAGACAAATACCGCGTATACTTTACTGCTAGCAATGTGTGTATATAAATGGATACGATTTAGCAACTAAGACACGGGAAAGCAAAAGAGGATCGAATCTAACGATACTATACGATACTGATGCGATATCAATGTCAACGTATTTTAATAATACCCTCAGGTAAGAACGTTTTGCTTTACTTTCTTTGTATCTTACATCCATATCGTTAGTAGTTTATATTAAATAATTGTATAAAGAGAGAAAATTGTGCCCAGCTAATATTAGAAATCAGTCAACTGAGATTTTGTAATTAAACTTAAAATACTATTTTTCTGAATGGTCGCAGAATAACATATTTTCCAAAGTTGTTAACTTTGGGTCCTGGGAGTCGGGAGTCTTCATATTCACAGCTTCACATCTATTGTGTTCTATGTATTAAGCGGCTATGTATTATGTACATCGCCTATTGTAAATGTATAAAAATTCTGATGTGTTTCACTCACATGACTTTCTCTACTCTTGTACAAACTATTATTACAAACGCTTATTCTCCATATGCTTCATGTTAATCGAGATATCGAGATGTTAATCTTATTGAATATTTTCTTGTAGCTGCAAGGGGAATTGGTAGGCTTTGAGCGATAGTCAAATATTTTAAGAGCTGGTTCCCATGTGGAGTATTCCATTCTCTTTGCATTACCAGGACAAAAAAATGAATAACGAATTCCCATTTGAGAAAAAGTATAAGTATGGAAAATTTAAGGGAATAACAAGCAATATCTCGAAAATAGTTCACTCAACGACAAAAATGTATATTAAAAATTGTGTATTTTAACGCGATCTACATTTTTTGTGTAGTAAACTTTTGTGTATCTCTTATGGTTTACCAGTTATGCAAACGTCGTTCACAATGAAGAACACTTTTGGAGACATTCCCAGAAAATTCAAGGTGTACATTTTATTTGTCATGAAAGTATCTTAAACATATGATATTTTAATCAAAATCGTTAGGGCCATTTTTGAGAAAATTAAAATTTTCGATAAATGTTCCATGTAAAGGGTAATCTGGGGTGGGGAATTTTCTTGAAAATCTTCTTGTTACATCTTTAGAAGATACTGAACCTAAATGCCAAGTTTGGTGTTTATCCGACTGTTCGTTTCTGAGTTATGCTGTTCACAGACAGATACACACACACACACACACGCGCGCGGACATATTTCCAAAAATACTTTTTTTGGATTCAGGAGGCCTCAAACATGTATTGCAGGTGAAATCTCGGTATGGAATTTTGGGTGGAATGCAGCACTTCCCCTACTTACTATACGTAGTACAGAAAGTTAAAATTAGTCGTACACTCCGACCGATTTTTGTTTTACCGAAAAGGGTACTTATAGACTATTGCGCCGGTCAGTGCCTAAATGTCCACGAATTACTGTTGAGAGCCACTGTCGAAACAAATGATAAACATAATTTAAGTAATTGTAATAGATAAACTGAATTTATGTGAATTATGACTTTTATTATAAATGTTCCGGCTGGCTAGTATGTTAGGTCGAACAAGTATCTCTGACAGCGTGTGGAAGCATGAAAGAAGTGAAGCGGATAAAATATAACACATAGGCAGATAAATTTATAAGACATCTAATATATTTTGCTCAAGATTTGCAAGAGTATTGATTCAGGCTGTTGTGATTGCTATAAAATTGACTAAGTCGGTTATCTACACTTTAGAACATCACCCGCACATAAACTTTAGTTAAGTTTGAATCTTTTGACTTCCCCTTATGATCTTACTAGTTAAGTTGCCTTCCCTACATAACTACAGGAGCTTGTTAATACTTTTCGCGCAAGCAATTTTCACAGCGATCTGCCCCTTCCCATTTCTGAGTTTGTACTGTCTATTTCGTTGAGAAGCTTATAGCGTGGCTTCAACAACTTAGTTTAATGTTTCAAACCTTTTGCTTACATGTCTCTGATTGGCTGTCTAAAATAATTCAAAGCTACCATTAGCTATTCCGAATATTACATGACGCTGTTACAGTTTATAAACCGCGTTCCCTTGCCTTGTATTTTTGTGGTCCTCACACATGTTTCCCCTAAGCCATAAAACATAATGTATTTCGTCTGGCTTTAGTTTCCTAAACACAACAGCAAAATCCCTAGCAACATACAGTTATAATATTTATCTTAACTTAAAGATAAGCACTGCTAACTACTACATAAACAATAAACATGAAAAATGTGTGAAAAATTCTGCCTCACTATGCAGCATTTCCAGAACTTGAAGGACTGTAGGGGGAGGTTAAGAAGCTACACGTTTCGCAGAAGTTTTACATCCGTTCGCGTGAATAACAGGGGGTTATTCCATTAGTTATTAGAATAGCCGGGGCTATATGAAATTACAATTATAAGGGGTAAATTGAAGGATTCGCCATAAAAATCTTCTAGATAATTGTACAAGTACTTCAAAAAAGAACGGGGGGAAGTAAATAAAAGCATCATTGGGTTTGGAGTCACCCGACATGCACTATATGATCAAAAGTATCCGGACACCCCCACAAACATACGTTTTTCATCTTAGGTGCATTGTGCTGCCACCTACTGTCTGGTACTCATTATCCGCGAATGGGACGCTCCGTGGAACTCACGGACTTCGAACGTGGTCAGGTGATTGAGTGTCACTTGTGTCAGAAGTCTGTACGCGAGATTTCCACACTCCTAAACATCCCTAGGTCCACTGTTTCTGATGTGATAGTGAAGTGGAAACGTGAAGGGACATGTACAGTACAAACGCATACAGGCCGACCTCGTCTGTTGACTGAGATAGACCGCCGACATTTGAAGATGGTCGTAAAGAGTAATAGGCAGACATCTATCCAGACCAACAAACAGGAATTCCAAACTACATCAGGATCCACTCCAAATGCTATGACAGTTAGACGTGAGGTGAAAACCTTGGATTCCATGGTCGAGCGGCTGTTCATAAGCCACACATCACACAGGAAAATGCCAAACGACGCCTCGCTTGGTGTAAGGAGCGTCGACATTACACAATTAAACAGTGGCAAAATGTTGTGTGGAGTAACGAATCACGGTACACAATGTGCGATCCGATGGCAGGGTGTGGGTATGGCGAATGCCCGGTGAACGTCATCTCCAGCGTATGTAGTGCCAACAGTGAAATTCGGAGGTGGTGGTGTTATGGTGTACTTATAGACTATGGTGTTATGCTTCCACCCCTTGTTGTTTTGCGTGGCACGATCACAGCGCAGACCTACATTGATATTTTAAGCACCCTCTTGCTTCCTACTGTTGAAGAGCAATTCGGGGATGACGATTGCATCTTTGAACACGATCGAGCCCCTGTTCATACTGCACGGGCTGTGGTGGAGTGGTTACACGACAATAACATCCCTGTAATGGACTGGCCTACCTAGAGTCCTGACTTGCATCCTATAGAACACCTTTGGGATGTTTGGGAACGTCGACTTCGTGCCAGGCCTCACCGACCTACATCGATACCTCTCCTCAGTACCGCACTCCGTGAAGAATGGGCTGCCATTCCCCAAGAAACCTTCCAGCACCTGATTGAAAGTATGCCTGCGAGAGTGAACGCTGTTATCAAGGCTAAGGTGGGCCAACACCATATTAACTTCCAGCATTACCGATGGAGGGCGCTACGAACTTATACGTCATTTTCAGCCGGGTGTCCGTATACTTTTGATCACGTAGTGTATATGCTGTCCAGGTGATATGATGCGGCTCACAGCTTTTGGGCCGGTTCTGCTCTTCTTACTCCGAACGCATTGTGGGGTGACGTCACCAGTGTTAGTGCTTCTCATTGGTGAATGTGGTCCCAAGCCCTGCGATGACAGCGCCGTCATGTGGTGGCGGCGTAAGGAACGGGTCTTTCGGGGAAGTGAAAACACTATGCTAAACACTATGCTACGAACATCGGAAGCGTCAACACCTACGGCGGGCTACGTCCAAGGCGAGTGATTGAACAAGGTCTTTTATACCTACACATTTTCAACTTATCGAAGTTCGTGTCAACGTATCAAAATTCACATAGATTCCTCACGTGCTACGTGGGTGTAATTCTTTTGAAACAGGAGCGATGCAAAGGAACTGTCAAAGAAGCACTAGGTGATATAAAATACGATATTAAAACGAGACAGGGGTTTTAGCTTTGTTAGGTTTTCAAATGATATTACAAATAAAAGGAACTTTAACAATGTTCTGAGACCTAAAATATTTACTATGTTGAGTCGGAAACAATTCACGTCATTTATGGTCATTATAAACATTTTGTATTATCAAGCACTGTGAAGGTTTCTTGAAAATTATCAGGTGTTCCAATGCGTACTTACCGTACAGGAAGGGAATAAAGGCATATAAATTCCTGTGTTATTATTTTTTTGGAATTAATGTGATACGGACCGCCCCTCTGGGCAATATAATAATTATGAATGCATTTATAGGTCCAGCATTAAGTTTCTTCCTAAAAATAAATGTTAACAGAAAGATAGTATAAATGAAATACAAATCTTAAGTTTAGAAAGCTACCCGTGCAAAGTGGGCAGCCAGCTGGTAATTTATAACAAAGAAAGTTGCTAACATTAGAAATCAATGAACCGAAATTTTATAATTATAAGCAGCAGCAGTAGTAGTTTGGAGTCAGATTTCCCTTTAAGCACCTACAGCGTAAAAAACTTTCTGTGCACTCCCTGGCTTGTAAACAGACGAAAAATGGGTTCCATATGATATAATGCCATTGTCTTCAGGTGTGTTCGTTCCATGTTCAGTTATGAAGCTTGTAAGTTTTCTAAGTGAGGTTTTGTTAAGCTTAGTAAGTAAATTACTTAATTTTTCTCTAAGTTTATTAATGACAAGCTTATAGATTTTGTTTTTGGTAATAGTTTTCCTTTAATTCCTTTGGATTGCTTTTCAGTCCCAAAGTCTGTGTTTTTCGCATTTAATATGATTTAATAATCATAATAATCACAGGCAGGTTCTGGTTCCATTAAAGGGAGAGGTATTCCTTTCTTTGTTAAGGAATCACACCTTTCATTTTCCGCGATACCTGTGCGTTCAGGTACTCATCGCACGTTTACACGTTTTCCACACTAATTGTGATTTATAAAGTGATGGGAACCGAGGGCTTTTAGTGTAGCCTGGCTGTTAGAGTTTATAAGGATATATTTCCCTACGATTCTCTTTTCCCATCATAGGCGTACAATTTCAAGTATAGAAAGTATCTCTGCCGGAAAAAGAGAAGCATATCTTTCTGGACTTATAATACTTTATATTAACTAAAAAACATTTTTCTCGATGCTCGCAGGGTATGTTTCCTTCCCAAACAGGTTAACTTGGTTGACGGGACTGCAAAACATCATATTCATAGCCTTCACTTCTATTTCTGTGTAATTGAATTATGTGAAAACTATGTGGCATTTATGTTATTAAATAACTATGGAACCAAAGAGTAGGTACAAATATCTAAAATTTATCAATAACTGAGGCTGCATAAAATTACAATTATAAGTGGTAAAGGGGAGAATTCACCGTAAAAATCCTGTAAATCGTTGTAGAATTATTTTATAATGAGCGAGATAGGTAAACGAAATTAATGAATTTGCCATTCGAGTTTAAAACATAACCGTACAACGCCAGGTATTCCAGCTAGTACTACATAACGTGTCATCAAATGTATGTCATTATCTAAAATAATCCTTATGGATGTAAAAAAGATTAATCTAACACGACCATAAAAGGCTAGTGCTGCATTTATTAGAACCTGCAAATCGGAACCTAAATATGACCTACATTTTTATGGTATCTATCTATACCCTTTCTCTACTCAGAACAATCTAAACCTCTCATCCGAAACGGATTTCGAATTGCAGGTTAGCTAGCGTCGAGTTACCTTTCTTATCTGATATCACTGGCTTCTTCTATTCTCATGTTCCTTCCGTGCGCCAAGCTCAAGTCTGACGACAAACTTTAACAATGGAAAGCAACACTTTACCCTCGCAGAGAAGTGACGGTATACCATTGCAACCCGAAAAGAAGTAACAGTTTCGAATAGAGTGGCGTTTCTTGTCAGAAAGCTGATGTCGGTGTCTCCAGTTAGAGTATTAGGTTAACTTTTATATGCATTCCTAAAATGGCAATCCCTTTCGTATTCGAGTTTTTGTCCTCCCTGCTTTTTACTGGTCCGAAAAAAAGTGTTCTGCATTTTACTACGCGTACCGCAAGCGTCCCTAGTTTAGCAAGCATGTTATTGAACCAATAATCACTGAAACATCGATTTGCACAAACTCTCTCTTTCCAAATTTTATATAATACACAGTACCGACACAATATTTTGTTTGCTTATTTTTAAGCGCACCGTAGTAAAATTCAGATACACAACTGGAATTACACTGATCAGATCCATGTGCGTTTCGCTTTTACCGTCTGCCCCAAGATTCGCTTTGTTATTGGCATTTATTGGAAGTGAAAACTTTTGTCGTTGTGCTGTAGTTCGACCTTATAGTTGCATGAGCAAAATTGAGGTAATAAATGCATGTCTAATAAGGAACAGAAAAAAGAGTGTACATTTGATATGAAAAACTCAGAGTAGGATAACGAAGTGCAGCTTTTTCTACTTTATATTTATTTTTACATTCGTTCTGGTATTTTTTCTGTTTTTACTGCAAACACACACATAATGTTCATGAACGCCAACGAACCCCAGATTATAGTGTAAACGAAACAGGATCTAAAGCTACACCAATAAATAACGCACACAGAATAGGCAAACTGATACACCTGACCTGGTCTGAGAAGTTACCGAGCTCTATGTTAACACACATACATACGTTGGCATGACAGCAGTAGGAGGATACTGCTGCAACAAAATTACGGCGCTGTGCTAAATGAAAAATCTGATGTGTTACACTTACACGACTTTCTCCACTCTTGTATAAACTATTTTTACAAACGCTTATACTCCATCTACTTCATGTTAATCGAGATAAACATTTGCAGACACTATCTTATTGCTAATTTTCTTGTAGATGTAAGGGGAATATATATTTACAAGGGCAATATAGAAATACAGTAGCCTTTAAGCACATACATATCTCTTAATAGCTGGTTGCTAGGTGCAGCACTATTCCCTTTGCCACAGATTAATACTCTTTGCATATCCAAGACAAAAAAATGAATAACGAATTCCCATTTGAGAAAATAAGTATTGAAAAATTTAAGGGAATAACAAGCAATATCTCGAAAATGGTTCACTCAACAACAAAAATGTATATGACATAAATTGTGTATTTTAACGCGATCTACATCTTTTGTGTAGTAAAATTTTGTCTATCTCTTATGGTTTACCAGTTATGCAAAAGTTGTTCACAATGAAGAATACTTTTGGAGACATTCCCAGAAAATTCGAGATACAGATACATTTTATTTGTCATGAAAATATCTTAAACATATGATATTTTAATCAAAATCGTTAGAGCCATTTTTGAGAAAATTAAAATTTTCGAAAAAGGTTCCATGTAAAGGGTACTCTGTGGTGGTAGGATTTTCTTTAAAACCTTCGTGTCGCATCTCTAGAAGATACTGAACCTAAATACCAAGTTTGGTGTTTATCCGACTGTTCGTTTCTGAGTTATGCTGTTCACAGACAGACACACAGACAGACATGTTTCCAAAAATGCCTTTTTTTTAGATTCAGGGGGGCTCAAAACATATATTTCCGGTGAAATCTCGGTATCGAATTTTTGGGTGGAATACAATACTTCCCCTACTTACTATACGTAGTAGAGAAAGTAAAAAGCGTGCGTTACTCATGTATTGCATCTTGGCAACACAAAGTAGGTACTAGTCTCCGGCAGTAAGGTAACGGCTCGTGTTTTTGCTATCGTAATTACATCTTTCCTTAATTTTCAAAACTCGTCACCTCATTAGTATGAAGCCAAATAATAACACTTTAATTTTCTATTTTAGCTTCTCTGATTTAGTTAAAGGTGCCAATAGCGTAGCCCAAAAAATATTAAAGGGGTTGGAAAGGTAGAATCAGATGACTGAAAATGTCAAAGCCATAGCCGGTATTTAAACCACGGATCTCCCGGTCTTCGTCCGGTTGCTCTAACCGCTGAGCTACCATGGCAAAATGCCAGCACGACATTAAATTCTCCAACCCATTCGCATTTTTCTCGATAAACCGCAAGGCGATCTCAAATTGTATTGAGATGGCATACCGCAATGGTGACGTACAATGCTGTAAGTACTTTAAGTCAGGGGCTTCATAGTTTCAACCACTATTAGGTCAATTAATGGAGTTAATTGTTCTTCTACACAAGCTCTGTGTTGGACAAGGTTGGAAAGGTAGCATCAGACGACTTAAAATGTCAATGCCATAGCCGGAATTTGAACCACGGATCTCCCAGTCTCCGTCCGGTTCCTCTAACTACTGCGCTACCATGACAACATTTCATGGTATTTTTCAGCGTCTGATTCTACTTTTCAAACCTTGCCTAACACACAGCTGTGTGGAAGAACAATTAATTATATTAAACAGGTTATGTATAGGAGTCCATTTTTTAAACAGTTTGTGTCAATTCAAATTATACATGTGAATTAATTCTGAGTTGAAATATTTAAATAAATGGATTATATATTCACATTTAAGGTGCAGTAATTATAATTAAAATTAGGATAGGATGTTTTTGTGTATTATAAGCTGCAAATGTGTTGTGACATGAGAATAAATGACCTACGAAGTATTTTCTACAATCACTTCAGGCCATTTTATTTCAATACAAAACAGCGTTTCTAGTTGTTCTAAATTGGATGATATTGTATTCATTTGAAAACCACTCAAATTTAGTACGGAAACGAAAACATGCCCCTTAGATCTTAACATTATTGTATCAAAGCGATCTAAACTACAGTTTCTGTTGCAATCACCTTTGGCGATGTTAGAAAGACATGCGGCATAAATATTACGCTACCAGTGAAAAGATTAACAAGTATCTAGTTCCCGCCAACCTAGAAGGGTTTTATTGTGTTCACGAAGCTATTTTTCCCATTAATTTTTACATTCTTTATAGCAAGGGGGGCTTCCAACCCCCAAAACTCTCCCTACGTACACCTCGGGTAGGTACAGTTAACGTTTTCATAAAAGTGTCTGAATACCCATTCATTTATTTAGCGTTGTCCTAATAGCTTTTAATATTGTAAGTCGCCTTTAACATAAGCTATCTCCGAGTATCGGAATAAGGTTTAATACGCGCTTTGAAATCTCCCCTTGTAACTGAGGGGAAGAGCACTGGAACGGAATAGCAAAGATATGTGGTTGAAATCCCGATCTAGGCAAAGAATGTTTCATATTTAAGTCAATTCTGCGATGATGGTGTTTGGTGTTATAATAAAACTATTTTACGTCTCTAAATTGAAAAAAAAATGAAATAATAATTGAAGGAGAATAAAGTAAAACCAATCTTTAAATTTTCTTTCCAAAAATCGTTTACGAAACATTTTCAGTCTACCTCTTTAGACCCATGCGGCTGGTTAGGAGATTTATAAGTGAGTGGAAAAATTACACTCTTTAGAAGAGGTATAAATATGTTATCTATACACATAACAAAACTATAATCGAAATTTATCTCACGATTTTTGATTGTGTATGATTAATTGTTACTAACGTGTGCAATGGACTTTGTTAAATCAAAAAATAGAATTTTTAAGCTTGCATGCTTTTGAAAGAGAGTGAATGAGAATGAGAAATAGGGGACATATTCACCCAAAAACGTTTAAACCCATTGCTATGAAACTTATATAACATGTCTTACGCCCGACTTAGAAAATATGTTATTTAACTAATAACTTCCCGCATGGGGCGCCCAATGCAATTCCGATAGCAGTATAAGAATAACTGAGAGGTATAAGTTAAAACACTGTTAAATTTTTTACCCACACTTTTTATTAAAACTTCAGAGTAAGTAACTTTATTGTTGCTTTTCAAAAGATTACATTACAACTCAGTTGTACATAGAGGGAATAGAATGAGGGTGATGGGAGGAGCAGAGGGGTCGAGAATGAAACAGAGGAAGAGATAGACGGAGGAAGAGTGTGAGAAACAGTTAGAGGAAGATACGACGAGAAAGTGAAAAAGAGAGAAATGGACAAAAGCATCTTGGCTCGTACACAATAACGCAAGCGGAGGTTGAGGCAGTATTTCTAACATTTAAATAATTTCAGTCTAATCATATAATATGTAAATTCAATAACAGCCCGCCTTGAAGCAATACGTGTATGTAATAATTTGTAAGATGTATATAACAGTCATTGCATATGCTTATATTATTTTATCCATGTGTAATAATGTTATGTGAATATATTACGTAATTTAATAATGTAGGAGCTAGGAGCTATGAGAATAATAATTTAAAAGTTGCTAACAATGAGGTAACCTTGAGTCGATAATGAGTAAGAAAGTTTAACAGTACTACTTGTGATTCTTGGAGTAACAATAATGTAATTTTAGTGACAGTTTATAAAATAGCCAATCAACAACCAGAAAAATCTTTAGTTAAATGAAGGTATTCTATTAGAGTAGGATTAGCCAATCACAGACTTGAAATACAGAAATTTACAAGTTTAGACAGTTTAAATCAATTCAGTTGCCTGAAGACAGCGTTATAAACAAGATGCAAAAAGTGTCCTCAAGAAATATAATATGTATTCGTGTGAGACGAAAACTAAGCTCACGTGTTAAAAATGTAATTAATTAATAAAAGAATCTCACAGCTCTCTTATCAGTGAAGTGTTCTATAAATTGTATCAAGCATTAATAAAAGGAGAAGTAAAATTATAATCTGTGTAAGCCTACATTCTTGTCGCATCACAACCCTGCTAAGATATCTATGTCTCTAAAATAAATACTGACGCAGCCGAGGCAAACATAAATATTAAATATTTAAAGAAACAGTTTAATTGCAAACTTAATATTTCTTAAACTTGGGGCAAAGGCCACCTGAAAGTACATTTGGGTGAAAGGCTACCGGAAACTGTTTACTATACGTGCTGTTGCAACTACAAGTTCGGCTCCCCAACAGTTGAAATACGATACAACTCCTTCTAAAATACTCCTTTCTGAAATTGGCGTCCGTACGTGGTGCAAATAACGTAACAATAACATATTCTCAAGGTGCGGGCTCCTGTTAGTTTAATACAAAACTATTCCTGTTCAATAGGCTGATGGCGCTGGCATGTTCTTGTGAAAATACAGCTTCTTATTGTTTGCCAAAAGCAACTGCTCGATTCGCCATACTGCAAATCAAATCAATCTACATAAAGCTACGTACGGAATTCAGCAAACGCTTTCATTATACGCTTGCACTGAAGGTAGATGAAACGCCTCCAGTTTATTCTGCAAAATCTGCATAGTGTTGTGTGGGTAGCTAGCTATTGGAAACTCCGGTCAGTATGTAAACGTGTGGCGAACAGCCTTCTTCCGTTTATTTTCGTTCAGGAACTGAAAATTCTCTCCTAATGATTCACCTAAAAGCCAGGTGAAAGTTGAATGGGTTAAAGCCATGTGCTACGTGTATTGCACCAAACTTTGCTAAACGATCTTTGCTGTCAAATGGGAGTAATGTATGGTATGTTCTAGATGGTGAAACTCGTTTGTAGACTTGCCTTATTTCAGCGCACTTCCGTATGTGTATTGAGTTCCCCAAAAGGTGGAGCCGTGGCGGAGTGGTTAGACCGCTTCCCCCCGACCAAGGTGCCACCCCAGGGGCCAGCATGTTGGATTTGTGGTGGATAAAGCTGCGTCTGGGTGGATTGTCTCCGGATTCTCCGATTATTTATTCCACCAATAGCTCCAATCTGACTTTCCTTTTATCCATTTTGTCTTCAGTTCATATCAGCTTCTTCCTCACTCTACGGGTCGATCACCCGTTCCAGTTCTTCATTCTCTGATTCAATTTTGACTGTTGCTCTGACCCTAGGCACGGATGTAAGTCCTAGGTGATGTAAGCCGACTAAGTAAATAAGTAAGTTCCCCATAAACATTCATAGAACACCTTCGACATGTTAAACCCAACCAAAGTGTAAGCAATTTTAGAATCCCAATAAATTTAATAAGAGTAACAAGAAGTCTATAACAAAAATATAGTGAAAACAAATCAAGGTGTATAAGCAAGGAATGTCATTCACCGATTATCAGGTTGACTTGCTGATTCGGAAGAGTGCTTACCATCTCCGACGACCGCACTGTCTTCGGTCATCCGCTTCTTTTTCCATCCTTTAGCTATTGTCAGAATAACTAATGTAAGCAAACTGCAAATTAAAACTGTTAGTAAGCATGGTATTCCAGAGAAGCAATTCAGAAGCGCTGCTGATCGACTCTGCTTTCCAGCTCATTCTTAACTTACACAGAATATCGCTGCAAACTCTAACAGAAGCTCTCTTAAGTCCAGAAATTCTGCATTTTCCGTGCTTTCTTTAGCATACGCTGATCCATGTGATCTCAAACCCGCCAATAATGTTTTAGTTTTCATCTACACCCGATATAAAGCAACTACATTACATGTGATGTTTTTGAAACCGGAACATACATTCCGAGAGTGAGAGAAGAGTATTTGCAGTTAACGCTACAGGAGATGCGAGTTATGCTAGTGAGGAATAAAATCCAACACTGATTTACATCACTTGGAAATATGGATATAGCTTCAACATAACCTCGTGACATAAAGGCCACCACTCCATGCTGAACATCCTTCAATGCACTAAACTAAAGCTGTGGATGCTTTAATTGAATGAAGAAGGCCTATTAAAAGTGCGCGTTGCCGTAGGAAACAAAACCAAAACGAACCATGGTTAATAAAGTGGTGCTAGGGATGCGGGAAAATTCCATTAGACGTGAACTCGCCACTAAACACAATTTCAAATGGAGCGTAACAGCTTTTTGGGGTCCAGTATGGGCATCGCTGATATCCCTGTTAAGCGAGCTGCAGCAAAGGAGATTTCCCGGTAAAATAAAACATGCATAACAGGAACAGCTTCCATCGAGAGTGGCAGGTTAAGGTAACGGTAGGTAGCCTATTTGGACGTTTCTGATGCCTCTACCCAAAGATTGTAGGTTAAGACAGGTGTTAATACAGGAAGATCAAATTACTTACCTTGAGAGAACCAGCGACTTTCTGACTCTGCTAAAAAGTAAAGGAGGCTGGCTTTTACCATTGAAACAGCAGGTCATATTAGGCAAAGTCGCATAATATGTAGTATTGTTTAAGTTTTCAAAGCAGACGCCTTCAGGATTAAAAATTGTGCAAACGTTGTCCCATATAGGAAATCTATAATAATACATAATGTAAATTTAGTTATGACCATGATAAAACCTTATTTTATGCAGCAGCTATTACAGCCAGGAGTATTTTGTGTTAACAGCTGTGACCAATGATGAAAATATTACCGCTTTAGCTTCTAGTTATCTTTTACCAAATGCAGTAACTATTACTGTATCTGTCATACAAGGAAAACGTGTTAATCTAGACCATCTAGGTCAAGGTCTACCAGCGGTAGACCATGACACAAGATAAATTAATCTCAAATGTAATAATAATATATTGCAATGAATGTGTGATAAGTTTGGAAAAGGAGGAGTTTGAAAAGACGAAAGGGAATTGAGTATTTTCTACCTCCGGAATTCCCCAATATGCTTAGCGCATGTGGGACATTCCATGTGAAATTGAATGGCAAAAAACTTCGCAGTTTTTGTTTGCGTTGTAATTTTTCCTATTAAAAAGGAGTGCTAAATAAAGTATATTTATCAAGTATTAGTATCTAAACCCCAACAGTTGTCACGCTATTGAATGATAAATATGTTGTATTAATTCTTTTTTGTCGCATTGTAAATGAACCTCCAGAACCCTTTATTTCAGAATATTGTACCAAATCTCATTTTGTGGATAAAAGTCCGCATTCTATTACAGCATATACTAATTATTTTTAAAATATTCACCAATATATACAGTTTTTACTTATTTTAAGCGTCTTCGGATTTTTATAAAGCTTTAATATTAGTGGAAATAATCCATAGCGTCATTAAGAGAAGCCGGCAGTGTTAGTAAAGTGGTAATGCTAAGGTATTCGTAGTTATAACACAAAAGTGAATAAACGCAGCGGTTTGCGTGGTGGTTGTATGATAATAATCACCAAGCTCTCTGTAGCAGGGCAACACGTTTAATGCTAAAAGGCACGTGATTCAGCAACCAGGCACAATACAAGCTAGCACTTCGTCTTTATTTCCATTACTTCAGTCTTTCCGTGCGCTAGCATGATTAATAGAAGCCTTGCGAGGTAAGCGCAGTGATTATTGATTATATGTTGCTTAGTGATACGTTCTTGTAAATACTTCATTAAGGTAGGAAAATTAAAATCTAAAGACGCTTTTACCAAGTTAAGGTATGCCCTAAGATATGCAATATGCATATACTGCTTAGTGAGCGTTCTCATTGTTTAACCTTAGGCACTTGACCTTCAGTTCAAAACAAACATGCGAGAGCGACCATGAGCGCGTACAGTAATTTACTTCTTTATTTTAGACGAAACTTTATCATTAACCATTACAGTAAAATATATGTGTGATTGTGTTTAAATTATGGAATCTTACCATATATAATAAAATTATTTCTGTATTGTATTAGATTGTATTGTATTATTGTATTATATTACATTACATTATATTAATCCGAACCTACCTACATTTGAAAAAAATCTAAATTTCTTCACTTAAATAAGAATAGAGCATGTTTACTTATCAGTATGAAATAAATGTTTAGGTAATCAAAATAAAGCTCGATTTAAATAATTAGATTTAAAAGTTTCAGAGTTATGACAGCCTGTAGTTGGAAATTTTGGGAAGATACGATAAATTTGAACAATTTGAATTGCAAAACTATGATGATCTGGATTTTAAGAGTTTGCATAAAGCATTGCATTGGGCTTATCTCCAAATACAAAAAGGTAGTTTCGTTTAAAAAAATGTAAGGTCGATTTTCCATTCTATTTCGGACGATTTGAAATGGAATGTCCCTAGTGTACTCACCCAACATAACTCTGCGCCGTATGAGAGGAGGGTATTTGGCGCTAGCAGTCAACAAGTAGAAGGGACGATGGCAGGCACTGCTTGTAAGGAGTGTATGCAATCACTGCATGCTTAAAGTTGTAAACATCGCCTTACCTTATTTTAATGATCCCACACCTGATTCATCACCGTTGCTATCATTCATTTCAGCCTCTCGTGATATCAGTGTTGTCTTCATGATGGACAACCCAGTAAGCTCGATTACAACCCTTTCTATTTGTTCCTCTATCAGATTGTCCTTTAGCCAATATTCCTGTTGGAGTTTTCGCACATGTTCATATGAAGTCTCTCAGTAACTGAATTTATTGCATCCACTGAGGTCTTCCTTTTCACTGGAGCTTGTGTCACGTTTTTCTCTGCTGCCCTCGTCTTGACGATGTTCCATATGTACTCATTCGGATTCGAATCGCAGTGAAAGGGCGGAAATCTCACTATTTGGTGTCCATGCTGCCGAAATAGCGCGTCAATTTTGTATATGCTTAAAGGTTTATGAATTTTCACTAATTTAAAATAATTTAACCTGTTCTAGTTTGATACAGAAGAGAAGGTAAGAATCACAAGTTTTAAAGACTATATATACTAATATTTTACATAAGCGATATAACATTGTGAGGCAGTATTTTTAACACCTAAATGATTTCAGTCTAATTATATTATATAAAACATAATAACAGCCCGCCTTAAAGCAATATGTGTATAAATAACATCTAAAACGTATATAACAGTCATGTATTATGTTTATATCATTATGTAAATGTATAACAATGTTATGTGAATGTATTAGGTTATTTAACAATGTAGTGGTGGTGGTGGTGGTGGTGGTGGTGGTGGTGGTGGTGGTGGTGGTGGTGGTGGTGGTGGTGGTGGTGGTGGTGGTGGTGGTGGTGGTGGTGGTGGTGGTGGTATGTTTTAAGACGCTGATACGCCAGTTCCCCACTGACGTGCGTTTACTTGGAATTGCCCCGATGGGTTCTGCAACTGTTTTAATGCAAGAAGAGTTATCTGCAACGTCAATTTCGGCGCTGTTGGGCCATTGTATTCCTATAACAAGTGATTCTCCTATCCAGGATATTTTACTATACATTTCAGCCAAATATTAATTATAAATTAAACAATAAGTACTTAATTATACAATATGCAGAAACGGCATTCCAATGTTTAATTGTGGTAACGAACTCTTACGATGATAAGTTAAAAATAAAAATCACAAACTTCCTTGCCTTAATGTCGAATGTCAATAATATTAAATTATAATGAAAATATCGTAGCCAACTCTGTCTATTTGGAAAATAAAACACATCATTGAACCACAAATATATTTCAGAACGCCAATGAAGAGAGCTTACCCTTTTGGTCCTTCTTTCCTTCAGTCTTCAGCACCTTACACAAGACACATTTATACATTAACCCATTAGCTCCCGAATTAATCATTATTAGGATGTTCATCTTTTTCATTATACTGGCGCTAGATGAAGAAAAATATAAAATAGTTAAAAATTACATTTTTTAATTTTGTAGTTTGGTCGTAACATGCCGTAAACATACATGTAATGCTAGGCACTAACAGAAGCAAACGTTTTAATATATGAACATTAAACATATTATTAGAAACATCAATGCAGATGGGATTTTAGGAAATCATCTCCTTGGATATCGAAAAGTAAAATATACATCTAGTCAACAGTTAAAAAGGAGGAACTAAAAACTGAAGTTAAATACATGGGGTTTTCATAGCTACTAATGACTTTGCTGTTATATCTTGGAAGTTCATCATTCTCCGGATGGAACTGCAGTTTTGTCACTAAACCAGAGTTGCATGATGGTTCCTCAGCCATTCATTTCGATTTTCTATGCCGTAGCCGCTACTTCTCAATCAAGTAACTCCTCAGTTGCCCCTACAAGTTTAAGTGGACCTAGTCCAGAACCAACACGCTGCAACAATGAAGTCATTTATTTCTTGACGAGAAAGAGCTCTATGACCCAATCCCATGTCTTGGTTAAACATGGGAGTATTTTAGTTTTATCAAAGTCTATGGTGGTAGTTTCGAAATCTCCAACTATCCACTTAGCATTTTTAGTTAACGGAAAATCTTTGTTCTGTGAAAATCTTTGTTCTCATAAAAAGGATATTCAGTCTGGACACCATGTGTTTGCATTGTGTGTTGATCACGTGATAGCCCTCTTCCATCCGAGTTCGTATTCCAACCTCAGCAACAAGCTGTTTTCCACAAAGATTATCAAGGATCCCATCATCATCGTCTGCTGAATACCCATCAACCAAAATAATGAAGTGAGGAAGACCAATAAAAATACCTTCTGTTATTTCTCTCACCATAATAATATGTCAAAAGCTTTCTTGACCTAGGTTCAAGAATTTCAACAATCTGCCTAAAATGATAAAAACTGATTTCCTAGGTATTCTAGGAATTATGACATTCGAACCATAAATATATAAGAAAATATTCTTCAGAACATCTCTCGGGAGTACCAGGAATCACACTCAGGACCTCCTGTTCAACAGACAGGTATATTAAATACAAAATCACGAAGATGGTCTAATTTGCAATGTTAGCCAGAATAAAGTAAGGTTTGTCTTTTAAGAAAATGTGAAAGTTATATAATAATATCTTGCTCTCCTTAGAGCTCAACGGTACTTTTATGTAAAATCAGCATTTGAACACTTACCTCATCCATTTTAAAAAAAAACTGACGTGTTACGCTCACAAGACTTTCTCTACTCTTGTACAAACAATTTTTAAAAACGCTTATTCTCCATACGCTTCACGTCAATCGATACAAAACTTTGCAGAAACTATCGTATTGCTAATTTTCTTGTAGGCACAAAGGTAATATGGTAGGCTTTTGGTAGTCAGATCTTTTAAGAGCTGGACACTATATGGAAAACGAATAACGAATTCCTATTTAAACAGAAGTATAGGTATTGGAAAATTCAAATAAATAACAAGGTGTATCTCGGAAATGGTTCGCTCGACAAAAAACCAGTTCTAAAAATATTTGACTATCGCTTAAGACCAACTGCGTTCCCCTTGTTTTGTATTTGCAAGGGCAATATAGAAATACAGTAGCCTTTAAGCATAGACAAATCTCTTAATAGATGGTTGCTAGTTGCAGCACCATTCTCTTTGCCACAGATTAATGCTCTTTGCATATCCAAGACAAAAAAATGAATAACGAAATTCCAATTTGAGAAAAAGTATAAGTATTGGAAAATATAAGGGAATAACAAGCAAATACGTCGAAAATGGTTCACTCACCAAAAAAATGTATGATATAAATTGTATATTTTAACGCGATCTACATTTTTTTGCAGTAAAATTTTGTCTATCTCTTATGGTTTATCAGTTATGCAAAAGTCGTTCACAATGAAGAATACTTTTGGATACATTCCCAGAAAATTCGAGATATACAATTCATATGCCATAAAACTGTATTAAACTTATGGTATTTTATTCAAAATCGTTAGAGCCATTTTTGAGAAAATTAAAATTTTCGAAAAATGTTCCATGTAAAGGGTAATACGGGGTGGGGGGATTTTCTTGAAAGCCTTCGTGTCGCATGTCTGGAAGATACTGAACCTAAATACCAAGTTTGGTGTTTATCTGACTGTTCGTTTCTGAGTTGTGCTGTTCACAGATACATACACACACACAGATACACACAAGGACAGGTTTCCAAAAATGCTTTATATGCATTCAGTGCACCTCAAAACATGTATTTCCTGTGAAGTCTCGGTATCGAATTTTTGGGTGGAATGCAATACTTCCCCTACTTACTATATATTGTAGTAGAGAAAGTAAAAATGTATGACATACATTGAATATTTATTCCATTTCCAAAACTCGTGCAGAAATGGGCTCAATATATGCAATTCCTCTATATATTTTGTACTTGTTGATGGGAAGGAAATTTCAGTACGTAAGTATCACAAATTCAAAACTCACTATCTCACAATATCTATTGATATCAACAGTTGCTTATAAGACAATGATAGATTAGACTTTCTAGAACACCAAAACATGTATTTTAAGTTTAAACATGTCAAACAATGGACCATGATAAAGGCGTTAAGAATGCATGGCATGCGTTACATTTACGCAACGCTAGGCACCAATGGCTAAATGCCTCCCTGATGGGGAATGAATTTAAAACTGTACGTGCTTCTTATGTAAATCAGAGCTAAAGCCGCCATCACGACAATAATATGGAGTTTATGAAATTGCCTTCCAGAAGCAACTCCGAATGTCAAACTTTCTGGAAGACTCAAGTGCCAACTGTACCTCGCTTATGTGTTGTTTCTTTCTTTCATTTTTTCAACGTTATAGTTAATTCTAATTACGTATCAGTTCAATAGTGTACTGTACATAATTATTTAGTTATATTATTTTGGTTTTCTCTTAACTTAGAAAAATCTCTGAATTTATCCCTTTTTGAAATTTATTTCAAATATATGATCCAATGGCACGAGAATCCTGATGCAGTATTTTTAACATTTAAAGGATTTCAGTCTAATAATATATAACTTCAATAACAGCCCGCCTTAACGCAATATGTGTATATAACAATATATAAAAAGTGTATATTGCAGTCATTGTATATGTTTATATTATTGTATACATGTTCAATAATGTTATGTGAATGAATTACGTGATTTAATAATGTAGGGGCTGTGAGAATAATACGTTAAAAGTTGCTAACAATGAGGTAGGCTTGAGGCAATAATGAATAAGAAAGTGCAATAATGCTACTAGTCATTATTGGAACAACAATAATGTAAATTTTGTGACAGTTCATAAAATAGCCAATCAACAACCAGAAAAACTTTAGTTAAATGAAGGTATAGCAAAATTTACAAATTCAGAAGGCAGTTGCTTGTAGACAGTGCTCATAGGACGCGTTGCTAGCAGTCAGTGTTACTAATCAGACGCGAGACACGTCTTCGAGAAATTTAATACGTATTCGTGTGATACGAAAATAGTTTACGTGTTAAAACTGCAAGGATTCAACAAAAGAATCTCACAGCTCTCTATATTAGTGAAGTGTTATTAAAATCGTGTTAAGAATTAATAAAAAGGAGTGCATTAAAAATTATAATCTGTGTAAGCCTACATTCTTCAGTCGCACAACCCTGCAAAAAGAAACATGTCTCTAACAATAATACTGACGCAGCTGAGGCAAACATAAATGTATTAATATTTTAAAAAACAGCAAAAATTACAAAGTTAATATTTTTAAAGCATTTTTTGGGGGTCAAAGGCCACCGTAAAGTACATTTAGTGCGAAGGCTACCGGAAACTTTCTACCATACGTGCGGTTGCAACTACTTCAAGTTCGGCTCCCTAACAGCCGAAATATAATACATCTTCAAACTGACTTTCCATATTAGCAGCAACAAACATTCTTCAAATTGGCTCCCAAAGCGTGGGAAATATTAAAATATAATTCAACTCATCCTTCAATAAAGACAATAATCTTTCTTCAATCCTCAAATGTCTTAGTCTTAAATGCTCTAATATAGAAGCAAAGTTTCCTTCTGGTGCTAAAAGCAAGAATTTCATTACATTCCCGCTTTTTAATAAGAAATTGATTGAAAAATACAGAGATTTTTCATTTGAACAATTGTACGGTCTAAGTAACCAAGTTTAACTGAAACTTCAACACATCAGTTTAGGTCTTGTAGGAATAGTCTCAATCAGGATAATTTCATCTTACTTTTCATCTTGGCCGTAAATCACATCCACAACCCTCTTACGTTTCAAATGGAACCACTATATTTTTATATTTATTTTTAGTTTCTCTACCACATACATATATCGTGTAGAAGAAGCACATTGCATTCCACTTTATCAAAATTTTACTGCATTCACGTTCTGAGAATTACTAAACAAAATACAATATTTTTATAAAATATCCGCGCGTGAGAAAGATTGACAGACAGAATAATTCAAAAACGTTTAAAGTGTAATAAATAGCCAAGGTTTATACTTAACAGATTTTAAGAATGCGAATTTTTTTCCAGAAAATTCCACAAACTATAAAAAATGTTGATTACTTTTCTTTTTCTCAAAAATGGTAACGATTTGTATTAAAATAGTATATTTGAAAATTTCATGTGAGTTAAACGTGTATCTTGAATTTTCTATAAATGGCAAGTAAAGTCATTTTAATACTGAACTAATTTTATATATTACTTTCTCTACTACGTATAGTAAGTAGGGGAAGTATTGCATTCCACCCAAAAATTCGATACCGAGATTTCATCGGAAATACATGTTTTGAGACCTCCTGAATCCAAAAAAAGCATTTTTGGAAACATATCCGTGTGTGTGTCTGTGTGTGTGTGTGTGTGTGTGTGTGTGTCTGTGAACAGCATAACTCAAAAATGAACAGTCGGATAAACACCAAACTTGGTATTTAGGTTCAGTATCTTCCAGAGATGCGACACGAAGGTTTTCAAGAAAATGCCCCCACCCCAGACTACCCTTTACATGGAACATTTTTCGAAAATTTTAATTTTCTCAAAAATTGCTCTAACGATTTTGATTAAAATATCATATGTTTAAGATAATGTCATGAGAAATGAAATGTATATCTCGAATTTTCTGGGAATGTCTCCAAAAGTATTCTTCATTGTGAACGACTTTTGCATAACTGGTAAACCATAAAAGATAGACAAAATTTTACTACACAAAAAATGTAGATCTCGTTAAAATACACAACTTATGTCATATACATTTCTTTTGTTGAGTGAACCGTTTTCGAGATATTGCTTGTTATTCCCTTAAATTTTCCAATACTTATACTTTTTCTCAAATTCGTTATTCATTTTTTTATGTCCTGGACTTGCAAAGAGAATGGAATGCGCCGCATAGCAACCAGCGTTAAAATATTTGACCATCGCTTAAAAGCTACCATATTCCCCTTGCATCTACAAGAAAATTAGCAATAAGATTGACATCTCGATATCTCGATTAACATAAAGCATATGGAGAATAGGCGTTTGTAAAAATAGATTGTACAAGAGTAGAGAAAGTCATGTGAGTGTAACACATCAGATTTTTTTTGTATAGCTGACGAATAAGTTAAAAACAATTCTATAAGTAAAACGTTGAGCTCGTTAAAATACACAGTTTGTTATCGGATGTTTTTGCAGCGTTGGATTTTTCGAAATTATCCATGTCGTATTCCTGCGCTTTCCAAGAATATGCTCGTCATTCGACAGTAATACTGTAAAGTTTGTGATTTTTATTTTTACTTATCATCTAAAAGTTCGTTACCACAGTTAAACAATTGAAGTTCTTTCTGCATATTGTATATAATTAAATACTTATTGCTTAATTTATAACTAGTCCTTGACAAAAGTATAACTTAAAGTACCCTGGACAGAAGATTAGCTTGTTATAGGAATACTACAATATGAAGAAGGAATGCTCCACGTATGGAAGCCATTTTGAAGAAGTATTGTTCTTCAACTGTTGTATTTTATTGTTGTTGAAGTTTTACTGTTGTTGTTAGCCACATGCTTGTGAAGCCAACTTGAAGTAGTTATTGTCTTGGAGTTTATTTATTTAATCAGCTCCATGTATGAACGCCAATTTTGAAGTGAATTGTTTATTACGTAATATGCTGCTACGTATGAGAAGCCGATTTTTGAAAATGTATTTTTGCTGTTACGCTCCAAATTTAAAAATATTATATTAACTTTGTTATTAAACTGCTTCTACAGATATTATTTATGTTTATGTTTGCCTCGGCTGCATCAGTATTGTTTTAGAGTCGCGTATCTCTTAGGACGTGGTACGACAAGAATGTAGGCTTGCACAGATTTTAAGTTTAAATTCACTTCTTTTTATTAATCCTTGACACAAATTAAATAGCACTATACTAATATTAAGAGCTGTGAGATTCTTTTATTTAATACCTGTACTTTGTTAACGCGTAAACTTATTTTACGATTCACACGAATACGTAATATTTCTTTAAAGAACACATCTTCCATCCGGTTACTATCAAGGTCTGCAGGCAACTGAACATATTTTAACCGTATAAACTTAACTTTTTGTATTTCAAGTCTCTGATTGGCTAATCCTAGTCCAATAGAATACCTACATTTTACTAAAGCTTTTTCTAGCTGTTGATTGGCTATTTTTAAACTGTCACAAAATTTACATTATCGTTGCTCTAATCATGACTAGTAACATTTAAACTCTCAAACTCATTATTGCCTCAAGGTTACCTCATTGTTAGCAACGTTAAACTTATTATTCTCACAGCTCTTACATTATTAAATTACCTAATGCATTCACATATAATTATTGATCATTTTTACAATAATATAAGCATTTGCAATGACTGTTACATGCATTTTTACAATTTATTACATATATATTGCTTCAAGGCGGGCTGTTATTGAAATTACATATTATATAATTCAAGTGTTAAAAATACTGCCTCAAATATATATAAAACATGCGTATGTGCGTATAATTATTTTCATGGGCAAAAGTCCTATGACTGTTCGCATCAGATATTTGAAAGAGAATTCATTTTTAGTATTTCATTGATTTGCTCTCACAAACATTTATCTATTCTATCGCCTTGTATATATGGATTATTGCTACTGTGGGCTACTGAGCATTATATAAAAGAATAGCTCTTCCAAGTGTTCTTGAATCGCCTGTGTTAAGTGTATAGAAAACAATGGAGCACATTTTGAACGTTTAAATTAATTACATGTCGAAAATTTTGCAGAATATACAATCTTTTTATCCAACTTGCATTCATTCTTCGTTTAAATTAAAAAGTTCCAGGTTTCGAAAACGATAGAAAACAAAAGGTTCGCAACAACTGAATGGGACGTAGTAATAAATGAATTCTGTCTCATAAATAAGCATAAGATACAAGGGTGTTAATTGAAATATGAAAGAAGTGATTGGAAACGAAGGGTGAAATCTAAGATTCAATTAAACTGTTTTAAATTTTCGTTCAAGACCTAAATTGGTCTTTTCTTTTTCTCTCCGATTTTTGTTTTTTGTTTGCTTACTTGTATATTTAACTGGGAATCTCTGAAATTAAAACTCCCTCCGTATAAATCAATACATGTAGAGAAAAGTAGTACCATGTCTCCCACTGATGTTCTGTGTATAAGAATCCTAATTATTTTTCAAATGTTTAGTTTAATGACTGAATGGAAATAGAATTGCAGCTCTCTTTTTAAAAACTGTGGATAATAAGAGTATTACTTTGGCAGTACTTTCGCGTGCTACTATTTTTATATACTTCAATTCAAAGTTCTATGTCCGCCAAACATCTAGTGAGTTTTTGTTGTTTTGTTTTGTTTTTATCCCTATAGTCGTACCCGGGTTCTCGAATTATGAAGCAACACGTTGACTGTAGGAACTTTAATGTTGTGTCTTAATTCTAACTTGAAGCACATTACATTCACTCCCACATATATCTTCTAGGCTCTGCGAACAAGATTTAATTTTACTAAAGAAAGATTCTAATTATAGAAAATAGGAATATCCCCCACCCCATCTGTTAATTAAACTCGGGACCTATGGGTTAACAAGTCAGAGTGCTGACCTACCACAAAAGCAGTCTGGTGAATTCTGTTAACATTAATAACTGTAAAGCCAGGAATTTTGAAACCCTCCAATTTATTCGACAGTATTCTGAGATTAGGTGTTTTCAAGAGCGCAGAGGAATTGCAGAGCTTACAAAGAGCGGCGTCATCTGGGGAAAAATTGCCAGGTTGCCAAAACGATAGAAAACAAAAGGTGGCAGCAAATAAATGAAGTTTAGTGATAAATGAATGTTCTCTCATAAATAAGGACCAAAATACATAGGTGTTTATTGAAAAGTTACTGAAGTGATTGGAACTGAGGTGAAATCTAAAACTCAGTTAAGCCTGGTTTTAAACTTTCTCTCAATACGTAAATCGCGGTTTTTTTTCTTAATTAAATTACTGTTTATTCAGACTGGGAAGCTTTTAAATTAAAGCTCTATACAGAAAAGGCATATCAACGCTCCCACTGACGTTCTGTGTACTTTTGAGATTCGTTGTATATATTTTTTTTATTTTTCTATTACAAATTAATTATATATAGTATAATCTTAAATATAAAAGTTTTCTATAGGTCTGAATACTGTCAAACATTCCAATGTCTGAATCCTATATATATATATATATATATATATATATATATATACACTTTCTAGGGTCTGAAATATGTCAAACATTTCGATGCCTGAGTCATATATATATAATTTTTAATCACAATTTCTTCTACATCTGGCATCTAGAGTCTGTAAATGCGGGAGATCCAAGGACAAAGAGGTCCGTTTGTCCATCTTCCAGCGTGCCTCCGGATAAAGATCTTGAAAGCCTGTAGATTCGCCGCGTCTCCAACTCTGATTATCCAAAAATAGATGGCAAAGATTATCCAAGAAAGGGTATCGTCAGCTGCTTATCATCTTGATGGAATTCGAGGGTCAAATAGTCATCCAGTGGAGACAGTTGTATGCCACAACAGATCACACAGATTCGACCGTATACCCAGTCCAAATAGAACGTACGATGGTACAGGCTACTAGTTTGTGATTCACGGTTTCCACTGCAGGACACCTATTGCAGAGATTTGAAGTTGCTCTGCCATGCCACCACAATTTGTCAGCTGTCGGAACAACCTCATTGGCAGCTGAGTATATATTTAAAACAAAAAGTGGCTACAAAGAGTATTAACTAGTTTAGAATGATACACATCGCACATGCACCTTCTTAACTGCTCCCTGCACATGATATCTATAGTTACTCAAGAAAATATGCGCCTGCAGTTTAAAAAATTCTGGAGCCAAATTAATGGAGGTAAAAATCTAAATTTTTGGACATAAAAATCAAATGATAATTTAGTTTACGTGTTTTGGTGGTTTTTCAGATCGTTGATTTGATCAGTTATATAAATTTTTGAATATGCCAAAATTGCAACTTTTTTGTACTTGGTATTTTATCTTTCATGCATTGGGTAGAACATTTTTATGCATACAACCACACTTTCACCGACATGTGACAAACTGGTGGAGAAATAAATTTGTGAAGTCGTAAAGAGTGAGCTGAAAATGAGGAATTAAGGCAAAAACGTTGAAAACTCCCGACTCTTGACATTTTATTCCTCCGTCAAACAAAATCCTATTTTCACCGCAAAAAAAATACTACGCAATGCATGTAAGATTATTTTAAAAACATCACTACACAATAGTTGAAATTTTGGCATTTTCTTAAAAAATGTATAAAACTGATAAAATGAACGATCTGAAAAACCACCAAAACACGTAAACTGTGTTACCATTTGATCTTAATGTCAAAAAAAATTCTGTACATTAATTTGGCTACTAGAATTTTTTTAAGTGCAGACGAATACTTTCTTGAGTAACTGTATACTCCCTGCTTCAACATGTTAACTTTCTATTGTTCACTGCCTCTGTTATGCCTGAAGCCTAATTCGTCCTGGACCGAAGGCCCAAAAGTTAACTGACGTTCCTCAACTAACGCCATCCTTTCAACCATAACTAAACACCATCAACAGAGTTGTAGCAGCAGTTATGTACTCAACAGTATATTGCATTGGCAGTCACGTTACAAGCATGGAGGGAAAGTGACTACCCCAACTCTTATGTTAACACCTTTGCACCAGAAACTCGTGCACTAAGGAAAAGGGTAGATTATAACTGTGCTGGAAGGAACTGGATGGTCGGTCGGGACCAAGGCTATTTTAAACATGTAACATTCTGGATTTATCTTTGAATGTCGCTACTGGCAGCTCGCCGTTCTACGGCACCGCTATACCAATCCGCTTGTAGTGTAGCGGCGGACTGACAGCTGCTTCTCCCCTAGATAACGCTAAAATGCGAAACAATACGAATTCAATACTGTGGCGTATCAGTAGGTATTGTCATACCAGGCACATTATTGCGTTGCATTGTCGACAATATTATTGGGTGACTTATTATTTCTTTCGCTGAACGAGCCTTCTCCTTTGGCGCCGACCACGCCAGAGAGAGTAGGTTCTGTTGAAAGTTCCGTCTGAGATAACACCGCCAGCTCTGGCTAGCGTGCCTAGCCAGGGTTGGAGAGGGGGGATAGATAGTGTTACTTCTTTGTGTGTGAGCATCACTTGTTGAGTAAGTGTGTAAGTAGCTCGCGTGTGGCCAGTCCTCGACAGCGTGGCATCTCCCCCTTAATCCTTTGTTCCCCTGTGTGTAATCTAGGGCCCCCAAGAGTTTTATCAATAAATCGCAGGTAATTTGTATGGTGTGAAATTTGTGTATTTTGTTAAAAAAACTCACACCTTCATCCGAATGCAGACACCAAGGTCCTGGTCGCCTTGTAGTTTCTGAGCAACGTTTACCCCATGTGCATCTTGGGGTGATTAAAATTTAGTTATTTGCTGGGAATCTTTTGGCCCTCACCCCAGCATGTAACAATACACTAACCTTTCGTTATAGGTCTCTGCGTCTGTACAAACCTGGCACCTGTTCAAAACATTCATTGAACACTAGACCAATTTCTGCTATCGAAACACCGGAAAACATATGCCGGATGTGGTCTTGTAATTAGTGGAGCGTATGGACATTTGTTCCTGAACTCTGCCTTCAGAATTCCCCACAGATAACAATTATAATGTTTTAGATCTGAAGAGCAATCAGACCGGTCATTATTCTGTAATAAAGAAACTGATGTGACACATTCACTTGACTTTCTCTGCCACTTTCGTTTATTTGGGTGTATAACCTCATCCTACTAAAGCTTATTTTTCTATCTGCTATGTTTTAATCCAAATAAACCTTTGCAGAAATAGCTATACTATACATTTCGTTGTAGATACAAAGAGAAAAGTGATAGTCAAATGTTTAAGAACTGGACGCTGTATGCTGGCCTTAAAATTCTATGCTATTTCCATGCAATCGCGAGAAACAATTGAGGCGCTTAGAATAATAACGGCATATCCCAACCGACATCGAATTTTGAGATTTAAGCATCACCGTGCACAGCTGCCATCTGCCTTTCATGCGATGAAGTATCAAACGAATTGAGATATGCCAAAGCTCTCGTTTTCTATCTTTAAAATTTCTCCGTAGTGAAAACGAGCGTAAAAATGACATATCCCAACTAAGAGTGCTTTACTTTATGGCCATTACACGTTCATGGATTTGTAGTGAACGACAGTGAATATGGTGCAGATATTATTCCTGAATCTCCAAATAAAGGAAAGAAACGAGTGAGAAAGGCAACTGAGTGGGTAATAAACAGAAGAAAGTTGTGCAGAAATAGTGGTAAATTCTATGTAACAAAAAAGTCAATGGAAGTTGATGATGCTCCTATGCTTTTACGTAAGGTTATATCCATTATTGTAGATCATGATAATCCTGAGATTGTTAAATTTGGTTTACGTTATTCTACTCTGAAATGTATCAAAATGTTAATCTTAGAAAAAGAGGTAAAAGTTCACATGCTATATTGTTTACGTTACAGCAGAAGTACAGTGAACAGAGAAAGCTAAATACGATAACCTGATGAAATTATTGAATATATACCACCCATCTATCATGATTTTTAACGAGTCTTCGTCTTGCTGGTGTTAATGAGGACGAAAAATGTGAAGATTTGGAAATAGAGCTGGATTAGTTATTTCAAGATGTTAAATGAAAGAAAAGTCAATTTTACACCATTTTTTTCTGTTTTGTATATTTTTTGTTCTAGCAAACAACACATCTCAGGAAAACTATTATTCAGAATGGTTCAAGAATTTGCACATAGACTTTAAATCCCTTAATTTAAATGCCCAGAAAATATCAAGTCGCTTTCCACGCTTTAGAAAAAAACATAATATGACATTTATCTCAAAATACACTTTGGTTGGGATCTGCCATTGTTATTCTAAGCGCCTCAATTGAATGTTAACAGGACTTGAGAATGACCAAATCATGAACAATTCGAACCATTAACAAAGGATGTTATGCCACAAAAAACTTATTTGAAACAAATAGTACGTTTTAAAGAGGTGTAAAATTTTTGTGTAGTACATTTCCGTCTATCGCTTAATGTTTACCAGTTATACAAGATTACACAAAGTTTCTTCCAAAAGAAGAGGACTTCACAGGCTATTCCCAGAAAATTCAAGTTATAGATTTTATTTGTCGTGTAAAATATCTTTAAAATATGATATTTTACTTAAATCGTTAGAGCAATTTTTTAGAAAATCAACATTTTCGAAAAATGCTCCATGTAAAGCGTAGTTGGACTGGGGGGATTTTCTTGAAAATCTTCGTGTCCATTCTTAAAGATACTGAACTTAAATACCGAGTTCGGTACTTATCCGACTTTTCCTTTTAGAGTTATGTTCACAGACACACATAGGATCTTTTTCTAAAAATCCTTTTTTGTTTCGGGACCCTCAAAACATGTATTTGCGGTGAAATCTCAGATTAGAATTTTTGAGTGGAATGCAATACCTTCTCTACTACTCTATACTGGTAGAGAAACTAAAAATAGGTTCTAATAAGACGCAGTGATCTTCATAGACTCATTTCCCGATAGCTTACTCCGTCTAATTCTTCCCCAGGAGAGATAGGAAAAGCATTACACAACAGTTATTTCGGAACGGCTCCGTGGGTAGAACCGATACAAAGAACAAACAAACCATAGGTTAATTAACTCAACATACACATAGGGTACACAGCAGTTATGTCATTCCAACATAACAATCCTGCAACTTTCGACTAACGCGATTGCTTGAGCATTGTTGTAGCTAAATCCTATAAACTCTGAGATATTTTACAGTACGTTGCGTTACAATGCATGAATTACATGTATATGATGCAAGACCTTGGAATCGCCCCCGCTTCCAAGTTCCAAAAGAGGTCAACGCCTACCTAAAACGTTGCTGGCCATCAGATCTAGTTATGCTCTTGAGCTCTTGCAGCCCATATCACCCGCGATTCCTCTAAACAACTTATTATACGTAACATTAGCGCATTGAAATAGATCGTGAATTCCAACGTGAGTTCACCGAACCGTAGTATTATAACAACTATTAGCATGCAACGCAGCATATGCATGCTTTAACTGTGCGTTGTGAATTCGCGAGTAAGATGGAAATGGGAGAGCAAAAGAAGCGAGTATCGTTTTGTCACTCGACAGTACTCTTAATAGACGAAGAGTTGTAACTGATGCAAAAGAAGACTATTCAGTCAAGATACAGGGGACTAAGAGGGTTTTTATTGAATTTGGAATGATTATCTGGAATCTAATACTTTTTTGGAACTGGAACGGTTGGACTGTGTCGCAGTTCTCAGTATCTTGTATTATCTTATTTGTTGGGTGCTTATTGTTTAATTACTTTTTTAAATTTGGGTTCTTTGTCCTCCGGCTAGCTATTATAGCTCAGTCGAGCACGTGTCTCTAAGCAGGGTGTGTAAACGGAAAGGAGTTGTTGCTAAAAGATAACTGATAAAGAAAATTGAATCTTACTTTTATTGCCGTCACGCTTAATTAATAATTGACATATTTAATCTTTATACACGCTGACTGAAGCTGTGATATTTCCAAATGTAACTACAGTCGTTTTAGCTGCCGCGCACCAATTACTTCGCGTACTTTACATTTTTGTAATTAACTCTGCAACGTCCACCTCGTGAGAGATTCTTCAGAACTGTACGACACTTCCTTATGGCTCGAGAATATATACTCCTTCACCTCGAATTGCCTAAACATTATAATAGAGCTGCTATTGGTTACCAAATTGTGCCCACTTTAGCGTCTGTTTTAGTCAGCCAATCACTACTCTAACATATATACTTTAGGGAAGATATTCCTCAATTTTTAAAAAAGGCACGCTACCCTGACGTCATATTGTTTATCTCTTCTTAGTGATAAACAACTCACTCCCTCGGTTTATTGTTACCCACTTCTATTGTCAGTTTCAGTGAGGCCGTGTAAACTTATTTCCTTACAATACTTATGGGTAACAAACGTCTAAAATCCTGTATGTACAATAATATTAATTTACACTACAATCACTCTGGCATTCACAGCATGTTATGATATAAAATATTGCCCCAACTGTTACTGAAGAATAACCGTTTTCACCATCTCTATTCCTCAGAACTGTTAGCTGTCTGCGTTTCTTTTTGCCTAACTCGGATCCAGTCCTTTAAAGCTTTCTAGCAACCTAGAAATTATGAATTTGTTAGGAAATGTGACACCAGGGAGTTCCCGCATAAATTCAAATTCACAGTTCACATAAGAGTCCGTTCGAGCTTTAACTTAACATACTCGTAAACACAAGTTCTGTAGTATTCAAAATGACAACTACACCAGTAAATACAATCAACAGGTTGTGTCACATGACGATATTTCAATTATACAACATCCTACCTACTAAACAATGGTAGTTCCAACTGCAAATGTAATACGCTCCGTAGACGCATGAGTTAGGCTATCGCAGAGTGAGCCATTCAACCCGATATCTTCTACAAGTCAAGACGGCCGTCAGTCGTTATTTAACATAAATCCATAATTTCAATTTACATGTAACAACGACTTCCAATTACGAAGTATGCAAATTTATAATCTTCTAATGCAGTTTTTATTGAAATCTTGAATGTTCCATACAAGTACATATTGATAAATATCACTGCTGTTTACTGAAAGTAAAACGTCCTTATCAGTGATACAATATTAATAAATAATAAATCAATAAATCCTAAGCCAAACTACATCAGGAATGAAAGAAATTGCTCCTTAGTGAATAATATAAGCTATCCAAATCATCATATTTGTGTTACTCCGTAGTTACTCGGGACATAGTTACCAGAATGGTGAACATTACTGCTACATGAACTTGAATTTAGAATGACGCGATTCCAAACAACGCCCTAAGGAGAAAAGCGATTCTTTCACTATTGTAGTAGTGCGAGTCTATCACAGAAATTTGACCGCCAATCTATGGATCAAATTAGAAAATATATGTATTGTCTGAAATTACAAATCCCACAGCAAATCAAGAGGCAGAATACTACTACAAATTTTGTGTTTTGCTCTGCTACTATTTGGCTTAATCAATGTTACATAAATGACTATTTTTAACCTCCAATGAAGATTTAATTTCATTTAAAACATTATGTACGATAAACTTTGATTTCCAGAAGTTTTTACTTGTAAATCCCTCGGTTTACTCAGAGCTGCATTTGCATAAATCCTCGTTATACACCTAAGAATGCCTGAAAAATTCCACATATTAACACATGAAATATCGGCAGATGTTTTACTTCTAATTTCCTTATAACCCCTCGCGACACTCTTAGAATATATAGAAATTATTCTAACCTTTAATCTTCCTTTAGTAATGAAACGATTATCCAAATGGTCAATCAGTTAACTAAAGTGGAAAAAATATTAAACCTTTGTACATGTTATTGTGTTTCGTAGTTTTATAACAAAGGCTACACAGTTTTCACATCCCTGGATACAGAAATCCTAACATCAAGATGCAACAAAACCGGTGAGCACGAAAATTCGGCATCTCAGCACAGTACGTTAAGCATTGTGAAAATTGCAGTCTGTAACCATAGAGAAAACACAATCTCAGTTGGTGATTATAAACATCGGTTGAGCAAGTTTTGTTATTATACTGTATACAACTTTCACTCTAAATAATTATTTAGCACATACTCTTGAGTGTTCGGGATTAGTAAATACAGTGAAAATACAACAAATATTGCTAGTGTAAGGTTTATAAAAGTTTTTTGGGATAAATATCGCATGCGTTTCGTACCGTTTTAAGCAGATCGTATTGTCTTTTGTTTTGCTGTATCTTTTAGTTCCTTAGTTACTAAATCGTAACTATGTATGTATGTATGTATGTATGTATGTATGTATGTATGTATGTATGTATGTATGTATGTATGTATGTATGTATGTATGTATGTATGTATGTATGTATGTATGTATGTATGTATGTAGCTCGAAAGGAAATATTTGCTATTTTTGTCTGTTTTATATCTATATATTCCGTGGAGTAACAACATATTTTCTACTCCATGGCTTTCTAAACGAAAAGTCGAGACTTTCTTCGTTTATGCCCTTTTATGGCTCCAACGTGTTCGTATCCAAACTTAAGGGCAATGTAATTAATTTTTAGCCTTTTAGTAATCTAGGAACTGGAATTAGAAGCTGTTTTGTAGCCTATGTCCGTCAGGATGGGCAGTGCTTTTGAATGGTGAAAGAATTGTCAAAATCGTTTGAGTGGTTCCCGAGGTTATCCTGTACGCCAACATACAAATTTTCTATACACTCCATATTAATATCTACGGCTTGTGTAAAATAGATAAGAGCTGAAGTAAAAAGGTTATTTCCTGTTAAGATCTAAAATAAAGTATGTTTTACCATTTACTACACATCACCACTGTAAAAGTTAAATTAATTTATATTCTTGTCATTGGAATGTTATGGGTTTACTCTATAGGGTATATTATAACGGAGGGGCACACCTAGGACACTGCGACTAGGAAAGATCTATTTCGCCAACCACCTCCCTTCGCAAGAAGAAATATGAAGTGAAAGGGGCCACAGAGACCAGCTCAAAGATCCGTCCCACTACTGGAGCTGCCAAGAAGGGATATGAACGACCCGTCCAACCAAGCAGTCCTCTAGCGTCTACGGGGAATATTCTTTCCTTGGGGCAAGCATCCGCGCCATCTGTCCGGCACCGCCATACACCAGGAAACCTCGAAGCAGACATGAAAGATAAGGAAATATAATGAAATATAAATGAGAGAAAGGAAATTGTGGTAGATGAGAAACAACTCCATTATTCACCTACCGGCGAGAGAAAATCGCGAAAAACCCGAGTGAGAGAGTCGACTGGAATAGAACCTGGGAACTCCCAAATAAGTGCCGCACTTGAAGTCAACTCGCTCGGTTAACTTTACTCTAACTAGAATGATGTATATAGAAGCTTAACGCTATACTCCGAAATATCGGTTTATGATTTGGAAATAATTCCTTTGCATTCTTTCTCACGCGTATAACGTGAAGTATAGTGCATTTTCTTTAAGTTGAAACATAGAAAATAGAAAGAGATAGCATTATATTCCACACGACAGTTGTTGATCCTTAACTGTCTAATCTCAAAACCTTTACTATGAAGACTTACTATTGAAAATCTGGGTTAGGTTGAAACATGAAATTTAGAACGGAACAACCAACAACCGCTTGTAACAATACGAAAGCCAGCGAAACAAGGAACCGAAGATATCAAATAATTTCCATCCTCCAGTGCCAGAAATACAACAACTGATATTGAGACTAGGCAGAGAAAGGCGACTCTGACAGGATTTCTCAGCATCCGGACCGTCATTATCGTACCCCCGCTCCTGGATCGCTCAGGTAGCGTTAAAATGGCCATTATTCAACTTAAACCTTATATACTGTATTTTGGTAGCCCTATACTGATGTATGTCGTGGTACCGTGCTAGCCTCTAGTTCCCAAGGTCGCGGGTTCAAACCTGCCGGAGGCCGATGGACGTTTTCGGGCGTAAAAATCCTTAGCATGGATACCTTCGGAAGAGAAGTAAAGCCGGTGGTCCCGTGTCGTAGATTTACGGCACGTAAAAGAACCTCAAGCCTGATAAGAGGCCTCTTAGCAAAATTTCCGGTCTTTCACGCCCAATACAGAATGGGACGCTAAGGACCACAGTAGTTAAAGAGCGTCCATAAATAAAAAAATAAAAAATATACTGATATGATTTCTCAGTATAACATCGAAACATAAGCAGAGTCAAATTGCCATTGTCTCTTTATGAGGGATATGAGCGCAGTTATCCTTGAACTGCATTTTAATCCTGCGGAGTTTTAAAGCCGCTCCCCACTAAAGCCTACACCAATCGTTAATGAGTACCGTCTCATCCGTAAGTAAATCACTTAAACTTCCCAGGGAGTGTTTATGGACAGCTAAACTCAAGAAAAAGCGATCCCCTTTCGAATGGTATCGAGCTCTGCCAAGCACCTTCAAGGCGGAAATGAACCTCACTCATTCATAATATAGGAGTACAGAATTTCCAATCACTTTATACTTCAAAACTCCACAAAAGTAATTTCTCTTTTGTGATAAACGCTTACGTTAGGCAGTTAAACATATGAAGTCAAATGAAAGGTTATCTTTCACCATTTATAAAAGTACACGCTGATACCTTGCCTATATTACAAAACGACAGGAGTGCAGTTTTCGGTTTTTATGACTCATGAGACATAAATCAATGATATTCGTGATTTTATGTTGCTTATGTAAAATATTATTATATATAGCTTTTCTAAAATTTGATTCATACCTTCTCTTCTGTTTTAAACTAGTACAGGTTGCATTGTTTGTGTACATCTACACTATGTGATCAAAAGTATCCGGACATCTTAGGTGCATTGTGCTGCCACCTACTGCCTGGTACTCATTGTCCGCGACCTCAGTAGTCATTAGACATCGTGAAACAGCAGAATGGGGCGCTCCGCGAAACTCACGGACTTCGAACGTGGTCAGGTGATTGGGTGTCACTTGTGTCAGAAGTCTGTACGCGAGATTTCCACACTCCTAAACATCCCTAGGTCCACTGTTTCTGATGTGATAGTGAAGTGGAAACGTGAAGGGACATGCACATCACAAAATCGTACAGGCCGACCTCGTCTGTTGACTGACAGAGACCGCCGACATTTGAAGAGGGTCGTAAAGACATCTATCCAAACTGCAAGAGTGAACGCTGTCATCAAGGCTAAGGGTGGGCCAACACCATACTGACTTTCAGCATTACCGATGGAGGCCGCCACGAACTTGTACGTCATTTTCAGTCAGGTGTTCAGATAATTTTGATCACGTAGTGTATTTATATTAAAGCAAAAATATTAGTTGCTGCTTTTCCTTCAAGAAACTTTCAGTGCTATATTTCTTCAATAGCTTGGTTTAAACCTTGGAATCCCAAACAAACATATATTAAAGAAAACTGCATATATTTTATAGTTATAAAGTGTGAAGCGGTTTACATGCCTCTTTCCTAGTCCGAAGTGGGTTGATCTCTGGATCGAGTTCTCGATCTGTAGTCTCGGATGCTGTTAGTAGTATACGTATCTATCTGGCTTGTAACATTTGATTCTTGACAAAAATGTATTTTATTTAGTTATTGTTAAAATATACATAGCATGTGTTGCAGGTAATAATTTTGTTAATACTTTATTTTATTTGTCCGGTATTTTAAATTATTTAAAATCTGTATAGCTGAGGTAATAGCAATTGGTCCTTCTCTAGAGTGTACTCTGGTGTTTGTAAGGTAAGACATTAAATAATAATTGCAATAATTTAATTTCACTAAAACCTGAAGTTTACTTCACGGACTATGTGAACGATGAACAATATTTATCTTCCTTCGAAAAAGTTGAATGTTATTTACTTTTCTGTGTTTGGTTGCTAACCATAATGAAATAAATACATTTGATTTACAATTCCATGCAGTTAAAAAAATCATATAGTAATACAAATAACACATTTACAATTCTAATTCATTTTAGAATGCATTTCAGTTGCGAGTATCTCTTTTGTTATATTTATTAGGTTTTACAATATTTGTTTTTGTTGCTAATGCAACATTTTCCGTTTGTTCGTTATAACTTTTTCACTTTTGGTGTTACTCATTGTACTTTTTCCTTCTCTCATTTAAATTAATACATTTTAATTGACTTTTCACAACATATCAATGGCTTATGCAAATATTATTATACAAATGGTATTTTCAAACAATAGTAATATATTATTCATGACAAAATGCTTTTATAATAATATATGTGAATACCCTACAATCCCTTTAATTTGTGAATTTAATATGGCTTAGCAAATTTATTTAATATATCCATTCCTTTTATGAATAACTGTCAAGTCTATCATACAAGATGGAAAGTAAGCATGCAAACAGGAAATATGACTGCGCTCTCTAAAGATTGCGTAGATGCTGGAGCGAAAAACGCCCTCAAATTGCTATGGAGGTTTGCCGTAACAAAGCCTCAACTGTTCCAAAGTGCGGTTTATAATCACAACATTTCAGGAATACAGTTTTCATCTCCACTCGACTATCGAGAAAAGATATTTAAAGTGCTGCTAACAAGACAACCTATATATTTAAACATAGTGATGAACTTTTTCTACTTTGTGCCAAAATAACAGTTCATTAATAGCTATGCTTCATTACAAAGCACATAGAGAGAGAGGGATAGAGAGAGGGGAATAGAGAGGGATAGAGATAGAGAAAGAGGGTTAGAGAGAGAGAGACAGATAAGGTATATTTATTGGTTTCTAATTATTGAAGTTATTACACAAGTATTTAGTGCATGGGTTATTGACCGTACATGCATATTTAAGATACAAGTATGGTGACAAATAAACAACAGAAAAAGAAAAGAAAACAACAAGAAAAGGGAAAAGGAAAATAGAGATAAATTACCTTTGTCTAACTGAACAAATTTGACCTAGCTTCGCGCACTGTAGCCAAGAAATTGCCCATGTTTCGCCAGTTCCTTTGGTCAGCCAGTAGCTCCCAACATGCCAATCTCTTTCTTGAGGGACTTAAGAATTTTTCTTTGAGTTTAATTGTTCGCTCGTTCTCCTACTGTGCACATTCTGCCAAAATGTGTGCGCAGTCCTCTACCAAATCACAGAATGGGCAGATTCTCCTGCCAGAATCGTCAATCATTTTCTATGCCCTCCAGTCCTCAGTCTAAACCTGCCATTCCTGATCTTTCCTTTCTTCCTAAGTTAAGTATATATGCCTCTTTACCCCAATTCAATTTTATTTCATTTGTTAGACTTAGAGAAGGTTTAATTTTACAATCCGATTCTATTTCCTGTTGGTTGATATCTCTTGGTCTTCTCTTGATACCTTTCCATATGTTTTTTGTCATTTGTTTCAGCTCTTTGCCATACTGACCCCATGTCTATTCTCGTCAAACCCCTTTCCAAACCAACTGCCCAAAACTTAGGAGATAGGTTTTCTCGCTGGTATTTATACCATTTGGATCGTAATGTGGAGTTATCCCCCTGCATCAATCTCAGCCAGTACTTCACTGCTCTAATTTTGCAGTGTATTGTGTGTTTATAACATCCCATCTCCCTCAGTGCTCTTGGATTTGATGCGCCTTGTGAAACTCCAAGGACTCTTTTCCAAAATGCTGCCTGTGTTTTATTTACATGCTCTGCTCTTTCCCATCCCCAGATTTCACTTCCGTATAACAAAATTGGCCTTATTATAGAGTTATACATCTTTTCTAATGTATCTACAGGTATATCCGGTATCCGCGAAAGGGTACGTAACAATTTATTTAACTGCCCACGTGCTTTATAATTAGTTACTGATAGATGTTTGTTCCATTTTCCTCTCATATTAAACATTACTCCTAAATAGGAGAAATGTTTAAAGGTTTGTAGTTCTAGCCCCTTGTAATACCATTTTTCATCCCTGCCATACATATAGCCATTTTTGAAAGCCATTGTTTTGTGTCATTAATGTTTACCACCAAACCCCATTGTTTACAACATTCTTCCAACCTATTTAATACCTTTCTGTACGCCTTCTACCGTCACTGACAAAATTGGCATGTCATCCGCGTATAAATGTACAGGAATGTAGACATCGTCTACTTTTGGGCCATTTATTTCCTCTGCTATTAACAGGTCTGCTATATCGGGGGCGATAAAATACATCCTTGACGAACTCCTCTACTGGACGATTTAGATTCAGTTATTGTATTTTGGTCTATTTTGATGCTGAAATTCATACTGTCGTAAATTTGCATCAGAGCTTTCATTTACCAGGGAGTCCTTTGTGGTCAAGTTTCGCCCAAAGTGCATTCCTCTGCACGCAATCAAAAGCCATTTTGAAATCAACAAAAGCACAATAAAGTTTCCCCCTCTTTCTATTCAAATTTGAATCAATTAATGTTCTTAATACGAAAATATTGTCTGCAGTAGAGAACCCTTCCCTGAAAGCCGCCCTGAAATTTAGAAATTATATCGAACTCTTTTACCCAACCCCTTAACTGGTCATAGATAATAACAGTAGGTACCTGAAATGTCCAATCATAGCCTAACGTTAGACCGCTCTAATCCGCTCTAATTTTATTTCACTACCGAGTGTCTAATAAGGGATGGGGAGTCAAGTGCCTCTGGTATTGTAGAAACAATTTAAATAAACTGACAATTAACAACATTTATGAGCTATATTTAAAGCACGGTTAAGTATACTGACATTTGGCTTTGTGCACTTATAATTTGTGCAACCCAAAAATTCGCAAAATACTTCTAAAACATCGTCAAGTTTTGAAAAGGCTGGTCTCCTGCTGAATACTGCGTACGGAATTTTATTTTATATACTTTAAGAATTACTACATATTCCTATTAGTGTAACCTCTTACGCATACGCGGTATTAACGGATTGTTTACACATACTATGGAGAGAAAGGTTACTAAACACAACCAAATGTTCCTTAGAATTCTTCTCGTTGTTCCTGAAACCATTCTATTCACTGAAGGACATTTTGGGAGAAGGAAATGATAATGGACATGTTTTAATAACACATTCTGCTTAGTTAAAGTGAAAAAATAGGTTTGAGCTTAAATGAAATAGAAGGGAGATCAAATCCAGTTTGGCCGATATTGTTTAAATGCAGGTGCAAATATAAAAATAAACTTTCTTCTCACATAAATAATTTATCTTGGGCTTGTACATGCCCAAACAACTTTCTAAAGGAAATGTTGAAATTAATACTTTCAATGTGTTTAAAATTCTTTAAATTTCAGTTTATACGAAAGAAATCAAATTTAAGAATTTACATTGTATAATTATTATTCGGCGGTATGAAAGAAAAAATATCCTTGTATTCCACGAGTTTTATTTAACGTTCCGAGTTTCTGGAAACACAAAAATAATTTTAATTTTACTGTAACACTAATGGTATCAACATAAAAGAAAACGGCTATCGATAAGCTGCATAATGTATTACGGTATGTTTTTTTTACTTTCTCTACTACGTTTGGTAAGTAGGGGAAGTATTGCATTCCACCCAAAAATTCGATACCGAGATTTCACAGGAAATGCACGTTTTGAGGTGCACTGAATGAACATAAAGCATTTTTGGAAACAATACCAAACTTTGTTTTAGGTTCAGTATCCTCCAGAGATGCGACACGAAGGTTTTCAAGAAAATCCCCCGCACACCAGATTACCCTTTACATGAAACATTTTTCCAAAATTTTAATTTTCTCAAACATGGCTCTAACGATTTTGATTAAAATATCATATATTTAAGATACTTTTATGACAAATAAAATGTATATCTTGAATTTTCTTGGAATGTCTCCAAAAGTATTCTTCATTGTGAACGACTTTTGCATAACTGATAACCATAAGAGATAGACAAACTTTTACTACACAAAAAATGTAGATCGCGCTAAAATACACAATTTATGTCATATCATTTTCTTTGTTGAGTGAACCATTGTCGATATTGCTTGTTATTCCCTTAAATTTTCTAATACTTATACTTTTTCTCAAATGGGAATTTGGTAATATTTTTTCCTGGTAATGCAAAGAGAACTGAATACTCCACATAGCAACCAGCTCTTAAAATATTTGACTATCGCTTAAAGCCTACCAATTCCCCTTGCATCTACAAGAAAATTAGCAATAAGATTAGCATCTCGATAACTGGATTAACATGAAGTATATGGAGAATAAACGTTTGTAAACATAGTTGTACAAGAGTAGAGGAAGTCATGTGAGTGTAACACATCAGAGTTTTTAATAAATAATCCATATTAATTCCAATTTTGGTTCATATTTTTACTGCTGACCTTGCCATTTAAGCCAATGGACCTGTGAAATGGCTGAAAATTTAAAAAAAAAATAAAATTATGGGTTTTGGAGGTAGGAGAGGAACTTTTGATTTGACTAAGAATGGCAATTGTAATGGGTTGGGTTATGCTACTCCATTAAAATTATTCTTTAGTTTATTTCCTTTCTTTGCTGTTCAATACGTGTTTTCATATTCACTAAATGGAAGCCATGACACCTAACCAGAGCACAGTTGAAGGATGTGGATCGCATCCTTACCGCGGAAATGCATACACAGGATAGAAACAAGTCGTGTACATAATAAAACGTTTCCGTGAATACACGCATTTAATTTAACTTTGTAAGGTGTAACGCATTTTTAAACTGCTTAGAATATATCCTGAACATAATTATAATACGGCTTTTGTTCTTCAACGTATTTTCTTCCTTTGTTTCACTAAAGTCTCTTTCTTACATAAACGTTCGAAACATCACAAATCTCTCTTGAATTACTATCCACCCTTTGCATTATACCACCTTTCACTTTCTTTTACATTTCACAATATGAAACTAATAATTATTGGGTACACTTTTACAATTTCAACGCTCGTATATACTTTAAATTTAAGACAAATAGAACATGTGTATATGAATATATAACAGTAATAAAATTTCCTTTTCTGTTTCACAATTGCAGCTTAGGTCTGAAGATAAAATATTCAAAAATATCTTAATACACAATTATACATTCCCCCTACGTACTGAGTGAATCTCTCATTCGGTCTCTCATATTTTGAGTTTAATTCTCGAAAGAAATGGAATTTTAAACATGTACCTACTCACCAAATTATTATGTAGTTACGAAGAGTTTAGACAAGACCGTAAAGTTAATTTGACATACTGAACTGGAGTTCCCTACTGGATGTTGCCCAGTGTCGTACCCCTTCGACCTCATGATTTTCACTCTGACCTCTTCCCTCCGGTCCATCTTCTCCGGGAGTCGCCTGCTTGCCAGACTCGGAATTCCTCCACTGCCGTCACCTTCTGCGTTGCCCAATCCCCAATCGTCATGCCGTTGCTGGGTACAAGACGCAAACCACCATCTTTGATTGAAATTTCCTTGACATACGGGAGCTGAATCCTCCTGAGCTAAAGTCGAGGGGAGGAAGCCAAAGCTCTACGAGGTCATTTAAATATCCTGACTAGGGTACTTAATGCCATTTCGAACTTTCAGTGTCCCTTTTGTCAAAACCTTTTTTTAGCGTTTTTATTACTGCTTACTTCCTCCACATGTCAGAATGTTGGACCATTAACTAATAAACTACATAGTAAAGTTTACTATATATCTTATACAAAACATTTATAGCTTCATATTCGTAAAATCAATAAAAATAAGTATATATTTTATATTATGACACTGTTGAATGTTTACTGAACAATAGAGTACGCAATAATGAAACTGATAATTTCTAGAAAGTTCTACGTATTTCTGGCGGTATGTTGGTTTCGATTTTTTTAGTTAAATACAATATTTTCTTACTTAACTTTTATCGATACCTCTGAAAAATGTTCATCGTTTATCTCGCAGAGCTGCATTAGAAGTTTACTGTCTAAGCCTGTTTTGTTTATGAAGGACTGTTAAATTCGAAACAAAATAAATAGAATTTAACACACCATTTAACACGGGAGTATTTTTATTAAACATATATAATTTATTAAATCAAGTACAAAAATAAACAGATCGCCTTTTGATATGGTGATTGTAACGCTAATCTACAAACCGGAAGTCCCGTGTTCGATTTCCGGCTGGAGGGTGGAAATTTTTCTTTTATCAGGATTATTTCCTATCCTCCCTGGTGTCTGAAGTATGAAAGAAAGAGTGTCTGAATATAAACACAATCAGTCCAATTAATACAAAATCCTAATTATTAACACATAACCTGTGTTAAAGGCTGCTTATAAACGGAAAAATTCCTTTAAAACAAATACGCATAACTCGTTGAAATTATGTATACTGTATTTGTATTATATTACTATGCTGTGATAAGAATTGCGTGACATTCAAATTACGCACAGCTGCATTGCCTTAAAGTTGCTATGTCCTTGCTTGCTACATACATGGCACGCAATATAGATGCCAGAACGCACTTACTAGTTACTTACAACAGACTTCCTGTCTCATTCTGCGAGACAAATGTGAAGCGCAAATTGTTCAAGCGTGTAAACAGCGCATCTGGGCGCGCAAACGAGGCACCAGCTGCAATCCTATATTCGCACATACTGAATAAACCACACAGAAGAACTAGCAACAGCTCCCTTTCTAGTTTCTCTCCTTGTATTCTGTCCTTGGGTAGATGTGCATTTGTGCAACAATCGTATAAAACGAAAAAAAAATTCATCCCTTTAATTTGGTCATGGTTTTCATAGAACTGGTTAAGTGGTAGTTCAGAAAGATGAAAAAGCCCTTGTACTGTAATAACTAGAGGTCTTAACTACCATAAAAATATATCTCTTCTCTAAGATTAATTTTAATTTTCTGGCAATTAAACTAGTTCTTAACCGGCAGTTTAATTCTCTTAAAATACTGGGTGGTCCATATGGCAAGACAAAAATGCTGTATTGAGAATCTGTCATTTATTTCTCTCTAATTATTAACTTAACAGAACGTGGAATATCCAGCACAGTACATATCGTTAGGCTAATTACTTTATTCTTAAATTATCGCATGCCTGAAAAATTATATTTTTTGCTTCTTTTTCCCTATATTTAAATTCCCTAAGATATATAACTTCAGAAAAATCTACCACATGAAATGTGTAGACTTCCTTAAAACACTATGTCAAACTTTTTTGTGGCATTGGCCATTTTCGAGATATTCGTTACTGTTTGAATTTTCCAATTTTAAGTAAGCATTCTTCCAAAGCCAGTTAAGCGACGCTTTTTAAAGATTTGAATATCACTTCAGCCTCATGTAACCCCTTTTATCTAGTGAAATGTGTAATAAAGCAATTTCTGCAAAAGTTTATTTCAATTAACAGTAGCAGATATGAAAATAAATATTTTTAATACCATCTGCAGAAATATAAAAATGAACGATATAGGTAGAGAAAGTCATGGAATGTAACAAGAATGTTTCCATTGCTTTTAAGCAAAATATCTATCAGTTCATAAAGTATTAGCTGTTAAATAAGTGGTATTATACATTTCGCTCTCCAACATAAAATATTCTGTGCATGTGATAACACTTGTTAGACATTTACTGGGCATTAAATGCAACAAATATATTCGTAATGTTTATGGATAGCTCAAGCATATTTATTATCAGGTTTAGAAACACATAAGAAACGGCGTGTCGTCCTCGTGCTGTAGTGGTTACCGTGCTAGCCTGTAGTTCCCGAGGTCGTGGGTTCAAACCCAGCGGAGAGCGATGAATATTTTCGGGTTCAAAATTCCTGTATGGCTTCCTTCGGAAGGCAAGTAAAGTCGGTGGTCCCGTGCCGTAGATTTACGGCACCTAGGAGAACCTCAAGCCTGAAAAAGAGGCCTCTGAGCAAAATTACCGGTCTTTCAGCCCAATATAGAATGGGACGCTAAGGACCACAGCAGTTAAAGAGCGTCCATAAATAAAACTCAAGAATAATTGCAACTTAACATAGAGACGAGCTATAGATAGAGATTAGAATCACATTATCGGTTATGCAATAACTCAAGTAAAGCTGCGGGTAATGATATTTAAATTCGCCGCCATTATAAAGCTACATGGCGCGAAAGCTCATAAAGGCCGACGCCTACCACACAGCTGCTGCTGCCGTGCACGCTTGAAATCGTGCAAGTACCAGAATCATGTATTCCACTTCCTGAAATAATATTTTCGTAAACATTAATAGCACCCAGGAACCCGGAATGTTCGGGATCCTACGCTAAATAAATAAGAGAGTGTAACGACGTACGATTATAATCTTATTTATTTGCGATGTTTTTTTTTCTCCCTATAAAGGCATAGGATAGCAAGTAATTCCAATTTTTTTAAAGTTTCGTTGACAAAACTAAATGTGTCACTATTAGGAAATTCAAAATATTGGGTTGCCTCATAAGTTAGTTCGTTTCGCTCGCAAGTTCCATCTATAGTGCCTGAAAACCCTGAACCCTCTGTACACTCAAGTTATCCTAGTTGCCTAACCACCCCTACGGCTTAGAGAATAACAACCAGACTCGCTATTGGATATGTCAGTGTGTATTTGTAACTGACGTTGGCTAGAACAGTGTGAACTTGTGTTTACAAACTATGGAAAGCAAAAAGGAACATTCCCAACATCTTATGCTGTTTTACTATCGTAAGGGTAAAACCGCCTCACAATGCCGGCAGAAAATTTGTGCTGTCTACGGGGAAGATGCAGTAACGAAGCGAACATGTCAAAAGTGGATTAGTGGATTTCGAGCTGGGAATTTCTCCCTAAAAGACAAACCTCGGTCTGGACGGCCAATGGTTACGAATGTGGAAAAATTCATGAAACGATAGTCAACAATCCACGAATTACAACTCGGGTGTAGGCATGGAGCTCAATTTAGCTCGTGCCACTGCAGCCAGGAACTTGGCAATATACTTATTGTCGACAGTAATGGTGTATAATGCAGGAAATAAATAGTTTGTTTTCTAAACCTAACTGCCGTAGTTATTTATCTTTTGAACGATCTTGTGTTTAAAGTTTGTAAACTGAAAGTTCGGCAATTACGCGTCGTAGCTATGTTGCGGGTGAGGTGTGTTCCCAGACGTTCTTAGTGATTGAAACGTAACGAAAAGGGAACAAACTTTTGAGACAATCCTATAGATATTTATGTTTGAACATTTGGTCTTCTGCTACCTGCGCAACTATATTTCACCGTTAAAGTTATAATATATACCTAAACATGAAGTTTTGTGTGTGTGTGTGTGTGTGTGTGTGTGTGTGTGCGGGCGTGCGTAAATGAAAATCAAATTTGATACATGAATATAGATGTAAAATGAATTTAATAAAGTTAATAAATTACGAAATACAATCGCAAATACAATAAAAAAATTACAATTCTCAAAATACAAAAAATGTATATTGGGTTGCCTCATAAGTTAGTTCGTTTCGCTCGCAAGTTCCATCTATAGTGCCTGAAAACCCTGAACCCTCTGTACACTCAAGTTATCCATTAAAATAATAAGACAACGGCAAAATTAAATACCCTTTCCAAATAGAATCCATCATACAAATTTACAATGTTTAACTGGTAAAGATTAACATTTACGCCACTTGCTTACTTAAAACCTATCTCCATTTGACATCGCGTCATATCTCAATTAACGTTTTATATTCTATTCTGTTTACACCATATGAAAGACAAGTTTTACACCAGTCAATGCTACAATGAAAATTTAGAAACTTGGGGTGCATTTTCAAAGTTGTAGCATTCTTCAAAACCGGGAAATATACATAGGTAGATTTGAGCTGGTTTCGCTGGACAGATATCTTCCTTTGTAGGCCCCGAGGCGACTCTCCTTGTCTCCAAGTGCAGAGAAGATTCCAGAGTGGAAGAAAGAGTAGAGTTGCATGGCCAACGTGATATCACTAACTCCATATAGAGTGGCAGACGTTATTGCAACATATGTTAGTGGTCCAATATCCAAGCCTTGCAAATTCTTTTCTGTTCTTTTAGCCATTTAGCAATCCTATTCAGAATATGTCTTATAGTTTTATCATCGGACAGAACAGCGATTTTAATGTGAAAAAATTATCGAAATTGGGTTTGCGAATTCTCTAACTCTCATAACATTACTGTAAGCAAATATTCGTAAACCTTCATCATGCTAAGAGAATACTAGCATAATTTACTTAGCACGCTTGGAATTTGTCCTTGTAAACAACGCAGCTGGAATATTTTATAAGCAACTCTTTGTTTCAGCCTCCTGTGTATGAAATGTATGCATCATTTTGATTTGATAGGATATAGTTATTCACCTATAATTAGATAAAAGAATGGAGTATCAATAGCCTAAAAAAGTTATGAAATGGTTTTACACAAGTAGAGAAGTGCGATTTATAGACGTCATATTTCGTGCTCGTCGAAGCGCTTGTGATTGCTTCTTTCCTCTTTTCTGTTATGAGAAACACACTTTAATCAAATGAAACGTCAGAATGCGGATCCATATTGGAGTAATGCAAGTCAAGTCGTACTCCAAGGAAAATTTCATCTTTGGTATTCTAGAAATAGCAAAACTGGCGAAACAGAATCAAGTTTCTAAGCCTTCAGCTACTCAATGAATTGAAGGAACTGTTGCAAAAGTTTGTGCTTCATTTCTCCAGTCGCACTGTAACGGTACCTGGTCTCCTTTTTCTGAAATTTAATCACAGAGCTCCGTGGTGCTCATTTTCCTGTTTGTGAAGCCTGGCGTGAGTAGATAACAAAAGCGATATCCGACCTTTTCCATCGCCTTGGGAGCAGACGTTTCATTCACTTTCCCCAGTACAGCAGCGCTTTTCGTTAAGGCGTTAGCCTACATGTGCCAGTTGAGGTTAAATTAACTTTGGTTTTTTATTCAAACCAAAGACAAATAAACGCCGAAAGATACAAGAAATACCTTCTCGGTTTTGCAAAGACACATAGTGAGAAACCTGTTTTCCATACTTTACAAAACAGAGACTTAAAATTTACACGTCTCTATATTTTAATAAGTATGTCTATATTTTGCCTTTCTGTAAGTTGTTTAGCATTATTAATTCTTAAACTTAGTCCACCTGTGCTTACTAAACCTTCGGGATGAAGAAGTGTGACAAGGTAGTAGGAACGGCGGTCAGATCTGATGGCTACAGGCGCATAGTAACGGGGTTCTTAACGTTTCCTAACTAAACATCTCCAAAAAAATAAGTTTTATTTATGGACGATCTTTAAGTGTTAGGTCCTTAACGTCCCATTCTATACTGGGCGTGAAAGACCAGAAACTTTGCACAGAGGCCTTTTTATCAGGTTTGAGGTTCTTTTACATGCCATAAATCTACGACACGGGACCACTGGATTTACTTCCCTTCCGAAGGAAGCCATGCTATGATTTTACGCCCGAAAAAATTCATCGCCCTCTGCCGGTTTTGAACCCGCGACCTCGAGAACTAGAGGCTAGCATGGTAACCACTACACCACGGAGGACGAAAAGCATCTCCGAACTCTATGCCCCACCTATACACATGGAGGGTTCGATAGAAGAAATAGTTCTCTCCTTAAAACACCTTCACCGCATACGACGCACACAACCGCTCATCACGCTTGACCCTTCAACGCTGAAAGGGAATGGCGGACAGGAACATTCGTGATAAGAGAGAATTCGCTTCAAAACTTCCCATACCGACCTGGGAAAATCACGAAAAGATCCTAGGTCAAGGTAATCGAATCCAATAGGAATCGAACTGAGACTTCCCGAATGCCAGCCTTTGATTTTACCATCTGAGCCATCTTCTATGCATGAATATCAGTCGATCTTTATTTTCGAATACATCAAACAATCTTCTACCCAAGGTTCTTTACCAAACATTCCGTTTTTCCTCTTTTACGCTTTTCTCTTCATTTCTTCATAAAAATCTTAATATAATCTTAAAGGCTACCAGCTGGTATTCCTTTTTCCTTCCCGACCCCCTCCCCCTTATTTGAACGCGCCTTCTTAGAAAGTGATCAATACAGACAAACATATTGTAGCGTGACTACTATAATAAAGCCTGTAATTGTAGCGTAATGCAATGCTACTTGGAAAGAATGGGGGAAAGTGAAGCTTTCTCTAACTGTAGCCTTGATGTTGATTTCTGGGACATATGGACACCAACTCAGGAACTGATGAGTCCTGTAAATGCCTGCATCTACGTTTCATTTAGAAATAAATGATTTAGCTCAATTCTTACTCTAGCTTGGCAGGAGAGGAAATCGGTACAGACCTAAAGTTCTCTAAAAAGGAAAGAGTGAAAATAATACTAACATAAATCCAAAACACGCACATCATATATTCTTTTACCCTGCATATTTCACATCGTGATCCCCTGGTCACCCGCTCCGACCGGGGTGCACTGCCTTCGGCAACTAACCCTACATCGTGTGCACTGTTCGGTGACTTGATCACAACTGAGTGTTACCCGTAATTAGCATACCCGTCACTACAACTGCGCATACAGTAGTGGAAATTAGTAAAAGGCATAGATGTTTGTAGTAAAATGAACATGTTCTGTTGGAATATTGTTGCATACAGTACATCAACAGTAGTATCAGATTCGGTACACTAACAAATGCATTTAAATGGTATCTCAGTTGATGTCAGTAGTACAGCATGACAGGTGGTAGAGGGTGGAAATCTGTATAAAGCTGTGTGGTGTTAGGGTTTGCACATGTGCCTCTACTACAGTCAGTAAACAGACACCACTAGTGACTGCCTGACGTGTATTGCATAACCATTATTGTGACAATATTATCTGAAAAATGGTTATCATGTGATGAAAAAGAAAAAATCATTGTGTACAAGAAAAAGGGACTGTTTAGTCATCCCATGCAAGAAGTTGAACTTTTGTAGTTCAATGGTTGATAGTTTTGTTACATTGGATGCACAATATGGAAAGAACAGTTTATTTTGAAGAAAACAAGGGTCCAAAATTCTTAATTCTTCCGAACCTGTTGCTGATTCACAATTGTCAGTAACTGCCAGATGTGTAAGCCAAATTTTGTCAAATGAGAAACATCTTCAATTCAAGAAACATTTCCATAATCCAGCTCTCACTCATAAGAAGGCTTGATTGATTTTGCGAAAAAGCATGTAATAGGCTTCAGAATGGTAGAAAGTGATCTGCAGTGATGCGAAGTGTAATTTATATGGGCCTAATATATTTCAATATTATCAGTACGATATTAGAACAGAGCAGTCAATAACAATGAGGGGAAATTTTGGTGCCAGAGCTGTTATGATTTGGGAATCCTTCTGCGCTAAAGGTAAATCATGCATTGCTTGGCTGAACACTAGAATGAACTAACATGTACTCTAAGATTCTAGACAGAATTGATTAAAAGCATGAGGATCTAGGGGAAGAAAGTCTTAATTTTCAACACGATGATGCATCTGTGCATTCTTCTGTTACAGCCAAACTGTGGTTTGAAGAAGCACCTTGCCCTGGCTAGCATGTAGCCCAGTTTTGAATCCAATTGAAAGCCTTTGGCAAATACTTGCAAAGCATCTTTTTGACAATGGAAGGCAACTTCAGGGAATATCTGAGCTGAAAAGAGTAATACCAGAAGACTATGCCAAAATTTCATTGCAAGAAATAAAAATTCCACCACAAAATGCCCAAGATACTTCTTAATGTATATAAGAATAAAAGTGGTTCGACAAAGTACTAACAATGCAATAACCAATAGAACCGAGGGTGCCTTTATAGGAATTTCCATCCAAGAAATACAAATGTCTTATTTTGTTACTCCTTTTATGAAAGAAAGTAATTCTGTCATGACTTTTATATTGCTCGCATCTACTACTTTCATAACAAATTAGATACATACGGCTAAGAAATTGTACCTACTACCTTTCAGTAGGAAACGCAATGCCTTTATACTCATTTTCACTACTGTATGTATAACGCTAATTAACCCACAATGTTCCCCCTCTTACATATTTCCCGAGAGTCCGGCCTCACAACAATGCATATGCATTGACAATTTTGTAACAATAAATAACGCTACAATATGGACTACAGTGTATTATACAAGCACGTGTGGTTTATTTGATCCGTGCGATGTACGAGTTTGAGCGTGTAAAATGTAAACCATTAATATACCACTGTTCTACTTAGCCAGCAGTTTCCTCTCATCCAAGTAACTTATTGTTTCGTCGGTCTGTTTCACACCTCCATTTTTCTCTAAGTCCACATTTCAAATGATTTCATTCGTTTTCTCTCCCATGGAAAAAAACAGTTTCCTCATTAGAGTGCTACGCTCCATACAAGCTCTTCGCTAATCTCTTCAATGACAGTTTCTTCAACGCTCCAAAACAAGTATTTTAGTAACTTTACTGTCATTACTTTATACTCTTTAAAACAGGCCTATTTTGCAACTTCCGAGGACGATACTGAAAATATTTAGAATGCCATGTTTATAAAAGCAAATGAAATTTGTTTGTACATAACAGCTACTTTCTAATGTTTTGCGAGTTAATTGTTCGATTTTCACTAATAGTTTAATTATAATTTAAAGATTTTGTGGTCACCCAAAAATTGATTTGACTGGGGAACATTTCCGGGCTATGATTTTTTTACGACTTTAAGTTCTCATTAACGTCTAAACAACGTTCAGATCGGCTTAGAAATACACTTGGAGAAGAAACCCCATTTAAGGCAACAATATATAATTGGTACGGCGAATTCAAAACAGATTGTTTTTTTCTTAATGATGAATTTGTGTTACTGATGAACCACTGCTTCTGATGACAATACTGCCGCTGTTCCAGCAATGCTTGAAGAGGATCAACGGACATTTTATGAATTTAATCGGGCGCCATTCGGCATTGGTATGAGTCAAATCCAAAACATTTTACATCAACAGTTAAACGCGAGAAAACTTTGTTGTCGATGAATTCCACATAAACTGACTCCCGAACAAAAATAACAACCCATTGATTGTTGCAGAAAAACTGAAAAAATTCAAGGCGGCACTTCATTTTGGTATGGAATATCGTTATTGGTGATGAATCTTGGATTTATTGTTATGATCTGAAAAGGAAAGCCAATCGGCTAATGGGATTTTTGAACTGAACCTAAGCTTACAAAAGTCCGACGAATTCGTATTGTTGGTAAGAAGAATGTTGTTAATTGTTTTTCTTAAACGGGTCATATTGCTCCTACAGCATTAGAAGATAAAAATACCGTTACTGCCAATTGGTGCACAAATCTCGGTTTAGCGCAAAATTTTTAAAAAGTTCGTGAAAAACGGCAAAAGGAAAAATTTTACATCATCAACACATCGCTGCACACAGCAAAAATACCAACTGAACACATGGATACCCTAGATGTCAGCACTATGGGCCCTCCACCATACATCCCTGGCCAGCACCTTGTGATTTCTTTTTGTTTCCAAAAATTAAAGACTAAATGTGTGGAACCACTTTTTCGCCATGAGATGAAGCAGGGGAACATTATGAAAACCTGTTTTCTGAAGCAGCTTCAGGAAGAGTGGCATCATTGCTTTAAGGACTGGTTTCATCGAATGCAAAAATGTATTGATGTTTAAGGGGATATTTTTAAAAACAATTACATCATTTAAATTGTTAAAACTAATGCTTTATTTTCTAAAAGGTTTATATTTCAGTGTCACCCTCATAGTGGGGGCACTTTATGCCCACTTCATCCACATCCCTGAATTTTCTATGTTTGTTTTTTTAATAAACACAGTTTTTAATGTTTTGTCTCCTTTGCGTTTAGCTTTGCATTTCCGTATTCCTCATGTTATCATTTATCTCCAAGTGTATGTTTCTTGGTATAGTTTCCTAACTACTTGTGCCATATCCTCAAATGCACGGTTTTCTTCTTCCTCCTCCCCTCTCTTGAATAGTTTACACCTTAAGAGGGATTTTAGTGAAAAATAGTAATTTTCGTGTTTTCTTTCCTCTGTCACTTACCTAAAGTGAACAGAGGAAATATTGCATTCACCCAAATTTCGATTTCTCCGGGAATACAAATTTTGAGGTCGCCTGAATAAAACGAAAGTTATAACAAACTGTGTGTGTTTTGAGGGACAAAACAGTATAACTCAAAAACTAAATTTAGGATAATACCCGTTCACATTTAAGTTCAGTATCTTTCAAGGAGACGACACACGGATTTACAACAAAATCCTACACAAATTACCATTTACATAAACGTGGATATTTTTGACTTCTCAAATATGACTAACGATTTTGATTAAAGTACACTTTCACGATAAGTAGAATATATGTATTGAATTTTGAAGTAGGTTGTTGCTTCACGCATGGAAAGCCAATTTGAAGTAGCATTTGTATTGTATTTCGACTGTTGGGGAGCCGAACACTTGAAGTAGTTGCAACCGCACGTAAGGAAAAAAGTTTCCAGTAACCTTCACCCCAAGTTTAAAAACATTAACTTTGTAATTTGAATGTTTATTTAAATATTATATGCTTATGTTTACCTCGGCTGCGTCAGTATTATTGTTAGAGACATGGATTTCATTGCAGGGAATAGTGCGGCTAAGAATGTAGGCTTACACAGATTATAATTTGTATTTCACTCCATTTATTAATTCTTTAAACGATTAAAATAACACTTCACATATATATATATATATACACATATATAGAGAGAGAGAGCTGTGAGATTATTTATTAATTAATAGCATTTTTAACACGTAAACTATTTTTTTCTCACACTGGATACGTATTAAACTTCTCGAGGATGTCTCTCTCGTCCGGTTAGGAACGCTGTCTACAAGCAACTGGCTTTTAAATTTCTACAATTTGCCCTATTTCAGTTTCTGATTGGCTAATCCTACTCCAATAGAATACTTTTATTTAACTTAAGCTTTTTTCTGGTTGTTTATTGGCTATTTATAAACTCTCTCAAACATTACATTATTGTTGCTCCAATAATGCCTAATAGCATTATTAAACTTTCTTACTCATTATTGCTCAAGTTTACCTCAGTGTTACAAACTTTTAACCTATTATTTTCACAGCTCCTACATTTTTAAATTATCTAATACATTCACATAACATTATTGAACATGTACATAATATAAATATTAATACAATGACTGTTACATGCATTTTATATATTATGTTGTACACATATTACTTTAAGGCGGGCTGTTATTATATTTTATATTATATAATTTGACTGAAATCTTTTAAGTGTTAAAAATACTGCCTCAATTTTCTTATACTAGTGTGTAAACTCATCTTCGATTTGAGTGAATTGAAGACAGCTCTTAGTAGTAAGCTGTCAGAGAGAAACAAACTTGCAACATAAAGCTGTAAAAACCCTTAAAACGCTTATTTTCATCAAATGGCCATTTTCGAGGTATTATTTATTGGTTATCTATTTGAAACCGATATCTTTGCCATTTTCTGTAGTTCTGTCACTACTCGGTAGTTTTCGCGATGTAATGTAAAGAGTATGTCTTTTCAGGTAAAAGTCTCGCTTTTTTAAAGATTGCGGTCTCACTTCATTCTGCTCAATTTCCTTTGTACCTAGAGAGGAATGTGTAATCAGACCATTTCTGCAAACCTTTATATCGAAAACTATTAAGTAGAGAAATAAGCGTTTGTAAGGATGGTTTATAGATGATTGGATAGAGGAAGTTATTTGAAGCTAATACGACATAATTTTTGTTTCTCACTTTTGTAGTTTTTTTTTTACTTTTTATACACCGGCTTCATTATTATTCAAAGTGCTTGAAGATATTAGTGGGTTTCTTCCATAAACAAAATGGCATAAGCTCATTACTATGAAAGAAATAATTTATTCTTCAAAAATCACTAGTAATGTAAAAATATTGATATGAAAGAAAACATAAAAAATGCATTTATTCCTGGAGTATTCTGTATATTCTAGAAAATGCTGTAGATATAATTAAATTATATCAGAATTATACTGTAGTTTTTGTAGCGCAAAATCCATTTGAATACACGTTTATAGACAAAGTAGATAACCTTAGAGGAAAGTATTATCTTGTTGAAATACACAAATGTAATTTCATGAAGGATAGAAATATCCAAATGTCGTTTAAGTAAATACTCGTATATGTATTTACCGAGCTATACGTATTTGAATTTTTATCATTTAGTTAGGAGAAAGATTCATTTTGTTTCTCAAGAAACAAAGTTCATAAAGAAACTTCACAACAGCTTGATGCAATAAGAGGGACAAGGTTTACAAGAATAAAGAAAATCTCAAATGAAGAAAAGTATTTATTCGACTTCTGGGAGCTTTCATATTAAAGAGAATTTGCCTCAATCTTCCCGTTGCCTTGGTTGTACCCAAACCAATTCACGTTTGTAGGGAAAGCGATTTTTAGTGCAATATATTTCTAGAGATTGTAGCACAGTGTATATGCTATTTCTCTCAGGAATAGCTCGAACACCTCTTCATTCGTTTCATCTAATGCAATCCAAAACGAAACAGTTGAATCACAAACCCCTTCACATAAATATTCAGTCTTTTTTGAACAAGACTATTATTAAAAGTTTATCCATCCCTCATTTAGAGGACTGGTATTGAGATTTTACTACATAATATGTGTGTGTGGAGCCGTTTATCATCAAGGTATAAATCTGTTAGTCTCTTCCACCTCCATTCAATTGATCTCATCCTTTTGTTGACCTCCCAAATGATGTTTTTCAGCTGTAGTTCATGCCGCTTTGTTATCCATTCGATTTACGTGATCTTTCCAATTATATTAATATTCTCTTAATTTTATAGAATACGTTCTACTTTCAATTGGTTTCTTTTTTATTTAATAGCATATATCCAACTGCGAATCTGAGAAACTTCATTTCTCCTGCCTTAATTTTTTTCCACGTGATTCTCAGGGTTTCCTTTCTCAACCTTTTCCTAATGTTCTTCGTATTGTTGCACAAAAATGATTTTTTTTAATTTCCCATTAGTTTCACTTTTTATTTTATATTTAATGGACAATCTCTTTACCATTGACACGGGGTGTTGCTCTCGGCCAAGGCTGGCTTCCCTCTCCACTCAAGTCGGTTGCCTGTTTGGTATCTGATGTGCACAAGATTTTGCACTTGCAGATAAATGGAGAGAGGTATCGAAATGATATTCTGACTTCATGTTCTAAATCAGCTGACACAAAAAGAAAACATTTGTGGTGTAGTCTGGAAAAACAAGGTTTACACAGCAGACCCTCTCACACTGCAAGAACAAGGAAAACATTCGAAATTAAATTAAACATTACACTCAACGAGATAAATATTGTAATTTGGAAGTTTTATCCGATACTTAGCCGACGGAAGGGAACATTCCCAGGACTTGCTACAAGTTAAGGTTTTACAGACAGTTTTAACAATGAACTTCAAGAATACAGGTGCAGCTGGCTATGACATATCCAGCTGTCGTGACATAAAATCCATGAGATTCCAGGAATATTCTGAAACCCATAGGTTTTCAAAAAGTAGTTCTAAGGGTGTGCTTCAAATTATTTTTATATCTTTTAAAGGTTTTCAATTAAAACACTCATTACGGTCCTGCTTTAATTTGTTTTATTTCATGTTATTGAAGTATGATATTTGTATTAGGTAGTTGGAAGATGCTTCATGTTTATCTGTACCACGTATGGAAGCCAATTTGTCGCGGTCACTTCGTATTATCTATTGTTGGGCGCCTGTTATTGTTTCCCTATTTTGCATTTTGGGTTCATTGTCCTCCGGCTAGCTATTATTATTATTCAGTCGAGCAAATCTCTTAAACAGGGTGTGTAAACGGAAAGGACTTGTTACTGAAAGATAACACTTATAAAAGAATTTGTTTTTTACACTTTTATTACCGTCACAATGAGTTAATTTCACATACTGACTCTTGATACACGCCAGACTGAAACTGTTATCTTTTCTAATATCACTATAATCACTTATTTACTTCACATTATTAATTCGCGTGTTTCACATTTATAACAAACTTTAAGACGCGAGAGATTCTGTAGAATTGCGCAACGTGTACTTTAAGTATGCTTCCGTTGAACTACGCGACGTATAACCCACGAATACTTATGTTAAACTGAACGACGTATTACACGCGAATGCTTCTGTTGGACTGACGAAATCTGCCTCTGACTTTAGCTTTTTATACTCCCACACCCCGATATGCCTAAAGATTATAACCGAGCTGCTATTGATTAATAAAGCGCGCCAACATTAGCGTCTATTTTTATACCCAATCAAAAATTACGAAAACATATGCTCTAGGGAAGAAATTCCCTCCATTTCTACAGAAAAGTGCGCCAATCTGACGTCATTTGTTTGTCTCTTCTAATTAATATTCAACTCACCCCCTCGCTCATTGTTATCCGCTCCTATTGTCAGTTTCAGTGAGGCCGTGTAAACTTACTTCCTAACAATGCTTATAATTAACAAACATCTCAAATCAATGTCATACAATAATGCTTATTTACACTACAATCACTCTGGCATTTACATGATTGTGATACAAATTACTGCCACAGCATTACATAGTGAATTGCTCTGTTTTAGTGCAACAAATAGTTTCTGAAAGTTTCTAAAGTGGTGAAAATTTAAAGAAATTGTAGGAACATATTGTGCTTGAATATCAAACCTGAGCCTATGGTGATTAAAACGTACTGAAGGCAATGTTGTTAATGGGATAAACGTATCAAGTAAAAAGGTTCGAAGCTTTAGCACATGGTGAAATCGAACTACTACAGAGCGACGCTAACCTTAGAAACAATATTTAAAGAGTTTTACTAGCAACGTAGGTGAGAATATAAGTAATTATATAGGTATTTGTGTACCTTGCCAGCATAGAGACAGAGTACTTCTAAAAGTTACATTGTCTGTGTATGAACGGTATGAGAATTTTCTGTAATGGAAATACTTTGATTTAAATCCCTAAGGGTTAATATATACAAGTTTAAGAGATGATGAGTACAGTGAGTTTTGCCATTTAAATGTGTCTACTAGTATCTGAAACACCAAACATTTTAATTGTCGACAGGGGTAAAATTACATCTTCTTGCATAAGGAACATACTTTTTAGTAACAAACTCTGTATATTTTCTATCTTGCAATATTTCACCTGAATTCACATATCAGCCTTTTTAAGCATCTTTTGCGGACGTAAGGCGAATTTAATCCTTAATAGCTGTGCTATGATTAGGGAATGTTTTGCAATATTCCGTAAAAAATTCTAACTATTTTGATTAACGCAAGTGTTTGAGGTTCTTACAGGGAAAATGTGCCACAAATTTTCCGCAAAATTCTGATGATCTTATCTCTATTCTATAGATGTTTATATGCTCCAGATACAAGAGTGAACAAAACTCATTTTCTAACTAATATATATCCCTCATGTACAATAATATAGTATTAGCCGTCTTGGAAATATTTGCTGTGTTACTAAATTTTCTTAGATGGAAGCAATGTTAATTATTTATATATTTCTCTGACACTTTTGAACAAAATAAGCATATCGATCGTGTTAATTTTCACAGCATTTAACCGGAAGATCATGAATATGCAAATGAACTTGGGGTTTAGGTACTTCACATTCATCCTAAGGATCAAGAAAAATTCTGCATAAAATCTTCAACTGAATAGCCTGATACAAACAGGATTCGAGTCGAACGTCTCGGAACCGTACACAGAAACCGAGACATCCGTTAACACCCATAAACCAATCCGCTGTTGTCTGTGCTCGCAGATGGCAACGGGTGCCGTACCTCCTATAATATGTATTTCCATAACTTAATTCGTGAGCAAGAATCAAAATTGTTTTAAAATGTTCAAATTTGAAATCTGAAGCATTATCATCACTCATTTATGCGCAATACTGCTTTCTTTATACAGGATGTATCTTTATTGGTGTCATATTTGGGGTAGGTGTTCCTGACATCAAAACAGTAAAAAAAAAGTTTTTATGTACATGGGTCTGAAAATCAACCGTTTCGTTGCTATAGCTCAAAGAAGATGTATTCCATGAGTGAACAGACGGTATGCACTACACGTATGGCCGTGCAGACGGCTATGCAGCACGAGCACGTGAAGGTACCCTGACAGGCCGTTACCGTGTGCAAGAACATTCGCACGAATTCACCAACGCTTGAGAGAGAATGGCGCATTTGAGAGGAGTACTAGGGATGTTGGGAGACCAAGAGCGGCACGAGGCATTGAGCTTGAAGAACGAGTTCTTCGTGCTGTGGATGCAGACCCATCACAAAGCACAAGACGTATGGCTGTAAGGAAAAGAGTTAGTCATATGACTATGTGGAGAATTCTGCATGAAAATCTTCCGTACCCGTATTATCTTCAACGTGTACAAAGATTAAATGAAGCGAACTTTGAGCCAAGAAGACGTTTCTGTCAACGCATGTTACAGCAGTGCGCTGAGCTCATCAATTTCCTAGCCTGTATCTTATTCACGGATGAGACTGGTTTTACTTGCGACTGCATCTTCAATTTTCATAACACTCATAACTGGGCATTTGAAAATCCTAATGAAGTACGACAGGACAATCAACGACGTTTGGGATGGAATAATTCATGATCACCTTATTGGTCCTTACTTCTTCCCTCCGCGTCTGAATGGACAAACCTATCTCCAGTTTCTCAAAAATGAGTTGCATCGCTCAACTGATAATGTGCCTCTGGGCTCATCCAACGAATGTGGTTTTTACACGATGGTGTTCCAGCTCATTTGAGTATGACAGTTCGTAAGTTTTTGATTGATCGATTTCCGCAAAGATGGATGGGTCGAGGGGGGCCCATTGCATGGCTGCTCGATCGCCTGATTTGAATCCAATGGATTTCTTCGTCTGGGGACATTTGAAGTCCTGGGTTTATGCGACTCTTGTACCTGATTTTGACATTTTGAGAGGACGTATCTAAACTGGATTTGACTAAATACGAAACACACCAGTAATTTTCAACAGACTACGCCAGAGCATGGAACGTAGGCTTACTGCATGCATCGAAGCAAGAGGAAGTCCTTTAAGCAATTTTTGTAACTTTCGATTTTGTATTGTAACTCTGAAATAATTGATTTTCAGACCCATGTTCATATGAACTTGTTTTACTGTTTTGATATCAGGAACGCGTCCCCCAAATCTATGACACCAATAAAGATACATCCTGCATATATTAGCTAATCCACAATATTTGCTTTTGTCAACTTATTTAGAGTCAACCCTGCTTGGAATGTCTAGCACACTAAGTTAAAATGTACTGGTTTCGTAAAATAGAATCTTAAGCACTTCATATTTAAATTTATCTAATGAGATGTATTTAATAGGAGTTAAATTAATGCTTTGTAAATGCTGGATTTTAATTGCAATTTCACACCTATAAACAACTGATATATATGCAGTACGTGTGTACTGTCAGTTTCACTTCTATGTGATCTTTGCACATGCCAGATCATAGTATATATTCTATGCGTCTCCCCAGCAATGTCTATAACAAATTACATTTATCCTTTAAAGTTGATGGTAATCTTAAATTCACAACCATTTTCCGTTTACGTGTGCGAAGTGCCACGAACATTGACATTTGGGTAATATGATTTCTGAATTTATTAGTTATCATCACCTTATATAAAGATATTGATTTGGTATATTCATGCGACTTTCTCCATCAAATATCTAACTGCCGCTCTTCTGCAAACTACTACAAAAACTTATTTTTCTCACTTTCACGTCAATCGAGATAATTGCAGAAATGCTCTCATTGTGCATTTCGATGTAGGTACAACGGCTATACAGAGCGGAAGCGATATTACTTTACAAAGCGAGGCGCTATAAGCAGCAATTGAAATTCAATGCTCTTTACAATACATCGCAAGAAGGAAACGACTGTTAGTTTAACACATCAAAATGTGTGAGAAAGTATTGCAAAATTCAAATCAATAGGAGTTACTCGGAAATTATCAATGCATAAAAATTGACAAATTATATCTTTTAACGAGTTGTATATTTTTCGTGTTGTAAGTTTTCATTTATCTCCTATTGAGTTACCAGTTATATAGAAATACACAAAATTCTTTCAGAATGAAGAGAAATTCACAGGCCATTCACAGAAAATTTGACAGTCGGGTAAATACACTACGTGATCAAAAGTATACGGACACCTGGCTGAAAATGACGTGCCGCCCTCCATCGGTAATGCTGGAAGTCACTATGGTGTTGGTCCAACCTTAGCATTGATGACAGCGTTCACTCTCGCAGGCATACTTTCAATCAGGTGCTGGAAGGTTTCTTGGGAATGGCAGCCCATTCTTCACGAAGTGCGGAACTGAGGAGAGGTATCGATGTAGGTCGGAGAGGCCTGGCACGTAGTCTGCGTTCCAAAACATCCCAAAGGTGTTCTATAGGATTCAAGTCAGGACTCTGTGCAGGCCAGTCCATTACAGGGATGTTATTGTCGTGTAACCACTCCGCCACAGCCCGTGCAGTATGAACAGGTGCTCGATCATATTGAAAGATGTAATCGCCATTCCCGAATTGCTCTTCAAAAGTGGGAAGCAAGCAGGTGCTAAAAATATCAGTGTAGGTCTGCGCTGTGATCGTGCCACGCAAAACAACAAGGGGTGCAAGCCCCCTCCAGGAAAAACACGACCACACCATAACACCACCACCTCCGAATTTCACTGTTGGCACTACACACGCGGGCAGATGACGTTCACCGGGCATTCGCCATACCCACACCCTGTCATAGGATCGCCACATTGTGTAGCGTGATTCGTCACTCAACACAACGTTTTGCCACTGTTCAATCGTGTAATGTTGACGCTCCTTACACCAAGCGAGGCATCGTTTGAAATTTTACTGCGTGATGTGTGGCTTATGAGCAGCCGCTCGACCATGGAATCCAAGGTTTCCCACCTCACGCCTAACTGTCATAGTACTTGGAGTGGGTCCTGATGCAGTTTGGAATTCCTGTGTGATGATCTGGATAGATGTCTGCCTATTGCGCTTTACGACCCTCTTCAAATGTTGGCGGTCTCTGTCAGTCAGCAGTCGGTGTCGGCCTATACGTGTTTGTGCTGTACATGTCCCTTCACGTTTCCACTTCACTATTACATCAGAAACAGTGGACCTAGAGATGTTTAGGAGTGTGAAATTCTCGCGTACAGACTTCTGACACAAGTAACACCCAATCACCTAACCACGTTCGAAGTTCGTGAGTTCCACGGAGCGACTCATTCTGCTGTTTCACGATGTCTAATGACTACTGAGGTCGCGGATAATGAGTACCAGTAGGTGGCATTATAATGCACCTAAGATGAAAAACGTATGTTTGTGGGGGTGTCTGGATACGTTTGATCACAGTGTATCTAAACATGTGGTATTTTAATCACCGTCGTTAAGAGCCTTTTAGTGTATAGAAAAAACAAAAATGTTTCATATAAACTAGTTTTATGTGGCTTTTTTTCTCTCAAAATCTTAGTGTCGCATTTCGATATCGATACAAGTTTGGTTACCATACATTCTATTTTTGAGTTATGCTGTTGACAGCATATTCGATGACCTCTGTGGTCGAGTGGTCAGCGTTCTTACTTCTCAAACCCGAGTTTCCGGGTTGATTCTGGTTGGCAGGAGGCAATTTTGCTTTAATTAGTATCTTTTACTAGCCCCCGCAAAGCCTATATATATGGAGTGAATGTGAGCCAGTTTTCCAATTAAAATGAACAAACCTAGCGTTAAAAGATCCTATAGTCAGTGTGTATAGTTACTCAAACAGAGCCCTCCAGTTAAAAAAGCTAGACTAATAAAACAAAAAATGCATATTTTTCTAAAAAAGTGTTTTTCGTGTAACTCGAAACCTATCTCGACATCGTTGTTTTGGGTGGAATACAATAGTTCCACTACCTGTCAAAGTGATGACATAGAGAGAAAAAGTATTAGTTGCTGCTTGCTCGATAACCAATGCGTATCCAAAATCGCGATCAATTTACGTGAGCCTCAAACCTCTAACATACATTGAAGCATGCGAAGCAAGCTTTAAACACATTGCTTCACCTAGCTGGTATCAAAGTTTGGGACCTGATATACTAAGTATACTCTGACAAAAAAGTAAACACTTCAACACATAGGCAAATGGCAGGTGCCTGCAAAGAAGCTTTAGTACCTTGGTCATGTTGGTAGGCTGGTCACAAGAGGATCGAGTAATTAACAGAACGTGTCGCTCCAAGGCCAGAATACGCCAACACAATCTGATGTGTTACACTCGCATGACTTTCTCTACTCTTGTACAAACTATTTATACAAACGCTTATTCTCCATCTACTTTATGTTAATCGAGATAAACATTTGCAGAGTCTATCTTATTGCTAATTTTCTTGTAGATGTAAGGGGAATATATATTTACAAGGGTAGTATCGAAATACAGTAGCCTTTAAGCACATACATATCTCTTAATAGCTGGTTGCTAGGTGCAGCACCATTCCTTTCCCCAGATTAATACTCTTTGCATATCCAAGACAAAAAAATCAGATGTGTTACACTCACATAACTTTCTCTACTCTTGTACAACCTAATTTTACAAACGCCTATTCTCCATATGCTTCATGTTAATCGAGATATCGAGATGTCAATCTATTTGGTAATTTTCTTGTAGATGCAAGGAAAATATGGTAGCTTTTAAGCGATAGTCAAATATTTTAACGTTGGTTGCTATGTGACGCATTCCATTCTCTTTGCATGTCCAGGACATAAAAAAAATGAATAACGCATTTGAGAAAAAGTATAAGTATTGGAAAATTTAAGGAAATAACAAGCAATATCTCGAAAACGGTTCACTCAACAAAAGAAATGTATATGACATAAGTTGTGTATTTTAACGCGATCTACATTTTTTGTGTAGTAAAAGTTTGTCTATCTCTTATGGTTTACCAGTTATGCAAAAGTCGTTCACAATGAAGAATACTTTTGGAGACATTCCCAGAAAATTCGAGATATACATTTCATTCCTCATGACATTACCTTAAACATATGATATTTTCATCAAAATCGTTAGAGCCATTTTTGAGAAAATTAAAATTTTCGAAAAATCTTCCATGTAAAGGGTAGTCTGGGGTGGGGGGATTTTCTTGAAAACCTTCGTGTCGCATCTCTAGAAGATACTGAACCTAAATACCAAGTTTGGTGCTTATCCAACTGTTCGTTTTTGAGTTATGCTGTTCACAGACACACACACACACACACACACACAGACACAGACACGGACATGTTTCCAAAAATGCTTTTTTTGGATTCAGGAGGTCTCAAAACGTGTATTTCCGGTGAAATCTCGGTATCGAATTTTTGGGTGGAATGCAATACTTCCCCTACTTACTATACGTAGTAGAGAAAGTAAAAATGAATAACGAATTCCCATTTGAGAAAAGTATTGAAAAATTTAAGGGAATAACAAGTAATATCTCGAAAATGGTTCACTCAACAAAAAAAAAATGTGTATGACATAAATTGTGTATTTTAACCCGATCTACATTTTTGTGGAGTAAATGTTTGTCTATCTCTTATGGTTTACGAGTTATGCAAAAGTCGTTCACAATAAAGAATACTTTGGAGACATTCCCAGGAAATTCATGATATACATTTTATTTGTCATAAAAATATATTAAACATATAATATTTTAATCAAAATCGTTAGAGCCATTTTTGAGAAAATTAAAATTTTCGAAAAATCTTCCATGTAAAGGGTACTCTGGGGTGGGGGGAGTTTGTTGAAAACCTTCGTGTCGCATCTCTGGAAGATACTGAACCTAAATACCAAGTTTGGTGTTTATCCGACTGTTCGTTTCTGAGTTATGCTGTTCACAAACACACACAGACAGACACACAGACACACACACGGACATGTTTCCAAAAATGCTTCTTTTGGATTCAGGGGGTCTCAAAACATGTATTTCCGGTGAAATCTTGGTATCGAATTTTTGGGTGGAATACAATACTTCCCCTACTTACTATACGTAGTAGAGAAAGTAAAAATGAATAACGAATTCCCATTTGAGAAAATAAGTATTGAAACATTTAAGGGAATAACAAGCAATATCTCGAAAATGGTTCACTCAACAACAAAAATGCATATGACATAAATTGTGTATTTTAACGCGATCTACATTTTTTGTGCAGTAAAATTTTGTCTATCTCTTATGCTTTACCAGTTATGCAAAAGTCGTTCACAATGAAGAATACTTTTGGAGACATTCCCAGGAACTTCAAGATATACATTTTATTTGTCATAAAAGTATCTTAAACATATGATATTTTGATCAAAATCGTTAGAGCCATTTTTGAGCAAATTAAAATTTTCGAAAAATCTTCCATGTAAAGGGTAATCTGGGGTGGGGGATTTTCTTGAAAACCTGCGTGTCGCATCCTTGGAAGATACTGAACCTAAATACCAAGTTTGGTGTTTATCCGACTGTTCGTTTCTGAGCTATGCTGTTCACAGACAGACGCAGACGCACACACACACACACACACAGACAGACACTCAGACACACACACACACACACACACACAGACACACGGACATGTTTCCAAAAATGCTTTTTTGGATTCAGGGGGTCTCAAAACATGTATTTCTGGTGAAATCTCGGTATCGAATTTTTGGGTGGAATACACTACTTCCCCTACTTACTATACGTAGTAGAGAAAGTAAAAACTAAATTTCCGACTACTTTTGAGCAATTGTTTGTCTGTTTCTTCATGGTTATACTGCAAGAGCTATCTTAAAACTTGTATCAAATTCCATCCCCAGTAGATACACTACATCACCATAACGGCTGAAATGATTTATTTTGAGAAACATCTGTCGTATTAAACCCCCCCCGAATATAACAAACTCATATTACCTAAGTGGAAGAATTGTCTTCATTAACTCAAGTGAATATAACGCTTTTATATGCATTACACCACTGAATACTTCAGTCAAATAAATACACCTAAAAGTGCATAGATGTTAATGAAAATCGTATTAAACTTAATATGCAAATAAATGTTTTAATTTATAATAGCACACGGCACTGGCATTTACTTTTTTCATACGCAATATTTTAGATACCCGGTATAGTCTTTAAATTAAGTTCCTAAATAACGCATGCATTCGTCTAGATGTGACATGGAATATCTCAAAAGGATTTGAGATTTTCCAGCCTAGTCGATTAAATTAAAAACTCAAGTGATACGACTATTTGGCAAATAAAATCTACAAATAATATTACAAAGTAATGTACAATTATTTCTCCTTACGGTATGTTTAAAAACAAATTGCCCAACCCGGCGTATTAGCATCCACTGATTTACTGCAAGGCTATTCCCAATAGTAAGAGTAATAGAATAAAAGTGCAACCACCCTGGAGAAATAATTTAACATACGTCCATAACCAAATCTTTAAAGTGTTGCATTTTAATCCACTGAAATCGAAAGCATGGCAGGATAAGTGTTTATTATCTGAACGCGTAATTACCTTGCAATATAGCTGTAATCCATGGACATCCAACAACGAATCTTCTAGTTTTCTTTGGTAGGCTTTTGTTTCTTGCTATTTAACAGCAATGACTCTACCCTCGATCTAGAAATAATTACCATAGCAAGAAATATTCGTTATAAATATATTTTAGGAAGATTATCATTAATTGTGATGCTACTGTTAATAGTCTTCAGAATGACTAGGCAGTTTCGTATCCCTGTAATAGATCAAATTTTTATTTTTATTTAGCTGTGTTTAAATAGGCTTTTACATATTTTTCGCATTAAATGGGGTTCTTTAGTTGTGCATTTACAAGTATTTCTTGTACAGAAGCGAAAATGTGCAAAACAATTGATCAACCCTGATACTCCTATTATAAGCTTTTAAACTACAAAGCGTAGAACAAAAAATATAACGAAAGGATAAAATATCACGTACAATTGAAGGCCGTTGCCATATAAGAGTTAATTTCAGGCAAAAGAAAAAATAATAAATACAATTCTAGCACGCTGGCAAATAAAAGAAAAGGGATAAACACCAGAAGAAGAGTTGGAACAAATCCTGTTATGTGAATACCCAGAAGTTTTGGGAAAGGGACCGTGGAAGGATGAAAAGACGTGGTGAAATACACGGTTTTATCAGCGTCAAGTGCTTGAAAAAAGTTTTTAACAGAAATAAATTTCTCTTATGCCTTAACCCGCAGTGTATTTTTTAGTCATAATTTCTGTAAATCTTTGTTTCTTTTTATTTTATTTTTCTTTCTTTGGAACACGAGTATCCCCTTAACAACGCCTCTTTGAGGCATGGGACCGTAACATGTAACCTAAAGCAACGCTGAAAAAAAACGCTTTTGTTCACCAAGTTACCAAATATGCAACACTCATGGCAATAGCCACAGGGAGTCCAAATGTAACACGAATACCATTTCCGCCAGCACAGGCTTAAAGCGTTACGGCACGGGCTTTCTCTGCGGAAGGTCACCGATTATAATCCTCGTAAGGCAATTTTTAAACTACTCACACCAATACCGAGGAGGCAATCCGGATTGATCCGAATGTCTGTCTAAGGATTACGGACAGATAAATAAAGATTTCAGAACAATAGAAAAATACACTTTGGCTTAATTTTCATGTGGAAGCTTTTATGTTAATTTTGGCCACATTAATGGCCCTCATGGCCGTTTAGATAGTCGTAAGCACACTACTAAAATGTTCAGTAGCTTTGGTCTAAACAGAGTTTAAAATTTCAGAATTTTCTAACAGCTGTATTGAACTCGGGTAAGCTTTAGGTATTATGAAATAAAAATCTTATGCCCACCTGTTTAAATTGTTTAGTTAATTAAATATTTACTATTTCAATTTTATAAAACCAAACTAATGTACAACAAACTTATTTATAACTGTAGGCCTATTTTATACTACAGAAAAAGTAGGTTTTATATCTTTGTAGTTCTTATGTTGGGGAGCCGAACTTTAAGTTCGTTGCAACCGCACGTACGGTACCGGTAGCCTTCGTTTCGTAGGTTTAAAAATATTAACTTTGTAATTTTGACTGTTTCTTTAAATATTATATATTTATATTTGCCTCGGCTGCGTCTGAATTTTTGTTAGAGACATGGATGTCTTAGCAGGGCGTAGTGCAACTGAAGAATGTAGGCTTACACAGATTAGAACTTTACTTCACTCCTTTTATTAATGCTTGATACGATTTAAATGACACTTCACTGATATAGAAAGCTGTGAGATACATTTATTAATTACTTGCACTTTTTAAACACGTAAACTATTTTCTCACACAAAATACGTATTAAATTTCTCGAGGACGCATCTCGCGCCTGATTAGTAACACTGTCTGCTAGCAACTGACTTCTAGATTTGTAAATTTTTCTATATTTCAGTTTCTGATTGGCTAATCCTAGTCCAATAGAATACCTTCATTTAACGTAAAAAATTTTCTGGTTGTTGATTGGCTATTTTATAAACTGTCACAAAAATTACATTATTGTTGCTCCAAGAATGATTAGTAGTATTATTAAACTTTCTTACTCATTATTGCCTCAAGGTTACCCCATTTTTAGCAACTTTTAACCTATTATTCTCACAGCTCCTTCATTATTAAATTACGTAATACATTCAGATAACATTATTACATGTATACAATAATATAAACATATACAATGACTGTAATATACACTTTTAGATATTGTTACATATACATATTGCTTAAAGGCGGGATGTTATTATATTTTATATTATATAATCACACTGAAATTATTTAAGTGTTAAAAATACTGCTTTACGAATACAGAATGCAACAAAACTTGTGGTCAGACACTGGGATATAAGACTGATAGAGGACACAAAAACAAGCAGAGAGTTCAGACAAACACATATTGAATCTCCTTTAATTTATGATAATTTATATTCATAACGACTACATGTTATACAAATTGCAGGCATGTAGAGTACTTAGAATATAAGACCTAAGGAATGCAATGAAATATAGTCACTTGTGACTCCCAAAAACCAAAAAGTGGTCATTAATGCAGAAGGTAAATTATACTTCTCCACTTCTTTTTGTAAGTGAATATGTCCTCCGAAAAGTTCGTCTTGATTATAAGTGTAGTACCGATACGGCACCCCAGTTAAAGAATGTAGCCCCACATACTTGGAAGTAACCACATGTCCATCTGACGGCTACTGACAAGGAGCGGAGGTCCGGATACGGAAACAGCTAAGTGAACTGACCAACAAGTGTCCCATGTATCATATGTCATTGTAAATACAGATGGAACAAGACCAATCATTACTTTAATCAGCTGAATAACAAACAGACAAATTCAGCATTAACCATAATAAGTACAAAACTCAAAACTAGGAGTAAGATAAAGTAAGACAAATGCGGAAAATATAAACATTGAAATCAAATCCACTCAAAATAAATTACCTTTCAAACTGAGTCACTGAATAAAAATTACCAACTAAACATCCCGCAAGTAAACAATCCAAATATTAACATGGCATAAATTCGCAATTAAAATTTACAATTATTTTAGCTCAAATTCCGTAAAAACACTCCAGTATTTGCAAGATATGACTTCGGAATTTTCATTATAATTCCTTAGCAAAGATACACGCCAAGGTCTGCCCTATTTAACTATCAGTCCGATAGCATAAGAACTCGCCTAGCTAAATAATCTTAATTTTAAAGTTCATTCACAAGCAGATCAAACACCACCGTGTGGACCTATAAAAGAAATGTTACGCATTAAAAGTAGTTAACTATGACAAGGGTAGCTATAAAACTTACCAAGGCAACTGAAGTACGGGCCGGAAACCAAATGATTGCGGCAATTCGGATAGATCTCCAGTAAGACAGCCCGATAAACGGCAGCGCTTGAACGAGACGCGATCGAATCACAAATTAACACCCCAAATAAATTTAGGTGTGTGAAAAAAATTCTCATAGAGGGGAAGAATCAATACTGCTGATATTGGGAGAAGGTAACCCCAGCAAACCACCTTAATAAGTGCCAACATTAAAATAGCACAAACTTGCAAGAAGATTTATAAATAAATCATGAATAACTTTAGAAAGTAAGTTCAAATGTATATACTGCTTAGCTTACATGTTTTTTATTAATAAAAATATATCTAAAGTATACATTTCGTAATTTTTATCTTCCTGAAAATCTCCACAACAATTTATTTATTATCGTTTGAAGATTCCTTGGTGAATTTTCACAGGAATTGGTAGACGTTTAGAGTAGATACCATCTGACTAATAAACGAGCAGTGAAAAAAATGGAAAAATGACTTATGGGTAGAGAAGCGATTAGACCTCAAGTCTGCACTCGTGTTGGCTGGTAACCTTAATGGTTTATTGTCCACATCAATATACCTACTTCTCTTAAAAGCGCAAAAAAGTATTACCGCAGAAAATCTATATTTTTCAGAATTTTTGACGATTTTCACAGGCTGGTCCCGTTAAAGAATTTGTGCTGCCATCGCACTTCAGCTTCGAGCTACAGAAACTACTTGTGTTATACAGGTAAAATACCCTCACGTTCTCTTTTCTATTCGAGTGTTGCTGTATCGTTTATTACATCTAGTCGTTCTCCATGGTGTAGTAGTTACCATGCTAGCCTCTAGTTCCCGAGGTCGCGGGTGCAAACCCGGCGGAGGACGATGAATTTTTTTCGGGCGTAAAAATCCTTAGCATGACTTCCTTCGGAAGCGAAGTAAAGCCGGTGGTCTCGTGTCTTAGATTTACGGCACGTAAAAGAATCTCAAACCTGATAAAGAGGCTCTGAGCAAAATTACTGGCCTTTCACGCCCAATATACGAGTAGAACGGGACGCTAAGGACCACAGCAGTTAAACGAGCGTCCATAAATAAAACTCAGTTTAATTTTATTATATCTAGGTATAACTAATCATTGTAAACATTTGTTGTTTTGATTATGGTTACTAAATAATGATCACCATAGGTCCCTATCATGAAATGACAATGTAAATATATGCTTACTTCCTTGGAAGTGAAACAGCATTTGTACGTTCAACAATTTCACACTATATTAAGACAATCCAGAGAATGCAAGAAGCACCAGAATACATTAACTTAGAGGAGCGATTCTTCAGTCACATCCAGCATTACAGGAGCAGAATTAAAATACATGTCGGAAACAGAGGATTATCAACAGTATGGAGAACCCTACGAAGGAAGTACTTTATATTACCTTCAAAAAAGCCTACGAGACTCATAGCAGCTAACGTTCTATTCAGAGAGATGTTTTGTACCTGTAACTTTACTCTTCATTGCTAAAGGATAGTTTACCAGGAATGTAATGTAGAACCTTTACAGTAATTATACATAATCGAAGCTATACGCCAGCGATGAGCTGGAATTTATCGGCGCATTGATCGGTCCTTTCTTTTTACGTGGGACACTCACTGGCCATGAAGACATACAGATTTTCAGCTAACCATTCACGTGGTTTATTGGAAAAAGTTTCGCTGAATATAATTCGCCTTATTCTAGAGGGATTTTAAAAAGGATTTTACAACAAATGGATTGGTCGCGAGGGACCGATATGTTGACCTGATTATTACCCCATTTATTTTCTTATTGGAATATTTTCAAAGCCAATGTGCATTCAAGACATGTTATGATCTGGAAATGTTTTGCCAGTGAGTAGAATGTCACCAGGTATGCAGACAATTAATACATGGATCAGACTAAGAAGAATGATGGTCGGAATTGGAAACCTGTGCTAGACTTCGTAATGTCATTTTTGAAATTTTTGTAGAAGTTCCTGTGGAGAAAAAGATACAGTCAACTTGACCTGTGCACTGAAGCCACTAAGTTCAAAAATTGAGTGAAATTGAAGGACAGATGAAGATTTTTGCATGTTTTATTCTTTCAATTCCTTGGGTATCCTACATAACTTATTTGCACTGGAATGTGAAGGATATTTTTACGTTATGTTATTTGCCCCACCTATGGAACCAATTTGAAGAAGGTGGTTTGTTACGTTATTTGCAATACTCTTTGGGCGTCAATTTGAAGTAGTTTGTATTGAATGAGTTGTATTATATTTCAACTGTTGGGGAGCCGAACTTTTAGTAGTTGCAACCGCACGTATGGTAATCAGTTTCCGGTAGCCTTCGTCCTAAGTTTAAAAATATTAGCTTTGTAATCTGACTGTTTCTTTAAATATTATATTTATGTTTACCTCGGCTGCGTCAGCATTATTGTTAGATACATGGATGTCTTGGCAGGGTTGTGGTGCGACAAGAACGTAGGCTTACACGGATTATAATTTTACTTCACTTCTTTTATTAATGCATGATACGATTTAAATAACACTTCACTGATATAGAGAGAGAGCTGTGAGATGTTTTTATTAAATACTTGCACTTTTTTTTTAATACGTAAACTATTTTCGTCTCACACGAATACGTATTATACTTCTCGAGGATGTGTCTCGCGTCCGGTTAGGAACACTGTTTACCGGCAACTAAACTGATTTCAACCGCCTAAACTTGTAAATTTCTGTATTTCAAGTCTCTGATTGACTAATCCTACTCCAATAAAATACCTGTTGTTGATTGGCTATTTTTATAAACTGTCACTAAAATTACATTATTGCTTACAAGAATCACAAGTAACATTTAAACTTACTAGTTCATTATTGCCTCAAGGTTACCTCATTGTTAGCAGCTTTTAACCTATTATTCTCGCAGCTCCTACATTATTAAATTACATAATATATTCACATAACATTATTACACATGGATACAATAATACAAACATATACAAATACTGTTACATACATTTTTATATATATTGTTACATACATATATTGCTTTAAGGCGGGCTGTTATTGAATTATATATATATATATATATATATATATATATATATATATATATTATACAATTAGACTGAAATCATTTTAGTGTTAAAAATACTGACTCAAATGTTAACTTGATGCTCTGCTACACTGAAAGCAGTTTGTCATGGATGCGTGAGCTCAGCATTATTAGGTAACGTGCGCAATGAATTTGTACTCCTAACAACAAAGAAATTTTCTGGTGAACGACCAGTTTATGCTAAAGCTGAATAATTGCCGTCTTGGAAACAGTAATATGTGTTTCTGCAGGATTCATTAAATAGGAATTAAAATGCATGGTCAGTTTTATACCTTCCGAGTTTACCAGAAACTTACCTCAAATGCAACACTGGATATTTTTTTTCGCATAGTTTAACAGTAATACTCAAGAGGTTTTGAAAAATACATAGTTTCCAATAGTCTGGCATTTAAAAATATTTGGGATCATGTTTCAAAAAATCTGATGTGTTACACTCACATGACTTTCTCTACTCTTGTACAATCTATTTTTACAAACGCCTATTCTCCATATGCTTCATATTAATCGAGATATCGAGATGTCAATCTTATTTGTAATTTTCTTGTAGATGCAAGGGGAATATGGTAGCTTTTAAGCGATAGTCAAATATTTTATCGCTGGTTGCTATGTGGCGAATTCCATTCTCTTTGCATGTCCAGGACATAAAAAATGAATAACGAATTTGAGAAAAAGTATAAGTATTGGAAAATTTAAGGAAATAACAAGCAATATCTCGAAAACGGTTCACTCAACAAAAAAAATGTATATGATATAAGTTGTGTATTTTAACGCGATCTACATTTTTTGTGTAGTAACATTTTGTCTAGCTCTTATGGTTTACCAGTTATGCAAAAGTCGTTCATAATGAAGAATACTTTTGGAGACATTCCCAGAACTTTCGAGATATACATTTCATTTCTTATGACATTATCTTAAACATATGATATTTTCATCAAAATCGTTAGCCATTTTTGAGAAAATTAAAAGTTTCGAAAAATCTTCCATGTAAAGGGTAGTCTGGTGTGGGGGGATTTTCTTGAAAATCTTCGTGTCGCATCTCTGGAAGATACTGAACGTAAATACCAAGTTTGGTGTTTATCCGACTGTTAGTTTTTGAATTATGCTGTTCACAGACACACAGACACACACACAGACACACACACACAGACACACACACACACACACAGGCACACACACGGACATGTTTCCAAAAATGCTTTTTTTGGATTCAGGAGGTCTCAAAACATGTATTTCCGGTGAAATCTCGGTATCGAATTTTTGGGTGGAATGCAATACTTCCCCTACTTACTATACGTAGTAGAGAAAGTAAAAATCTGATGTGTTACACTCACATGACTTTCTCTACTCTTATACAATCTATTTTTACAAACGCCTATTCTCCATATGCTTTATATTAATCGAGATATCGAGATGTCAATCTTATTGCTAATTTTCTTGTAGATGCAAGGGGAATATGGTAGCTTTTAAGCGATGGTCAAATATTTTAACGCTGGTTGCTATGTGGCGCATTCCATTCTCTTTGCAAGTCCAGGACATAAAAAAATGAATAGCGAATTTGAGAAAAAGTATAAGTATTGGAAAATTTAAGGGAATAACAAGCAATATCTCGAAAACGGTTCACTCAACAAAAGAAATGTATATGACATAAGTTGTGTATTTTAACGAGATCTACATTTTTTGTGTAGTAAAATTTTGTCTATCTCTTATGGTTTACCAGTTATGCAAAAGTCGTTCACAATGAAGAATACTTTTGGAGACATTCCCAGAAAATTCGAGATATACATTTCATTTCTCATGACATTATCTTAAACATATGATATTTTAATCAAAATCGTTAGAGCCATTTTTGAGAAAATTACAATTTTCGAAAAATCTTCCATGTAAAGGGTAGTCTGGGGTGGGGGGATTTTCTTGAAAACCTTCGTGTCGCATCTCTGGAAGATACTGAACCTAAATACCAAGTTTGGTGTTTATCCGACTGTTCGTTTGAGTAATGCTGTTCACAGACACACAGACACACACACAGACACACAGACACACAGACACACAGACACACAGACACACAGACACACACACGGACATGTTTCCAAAAATGCTTTTTTTGGATTCAGGAGATCTCAAAACATGTATTCCCGGTGAAATCTCGGTATCGAATTTTTGGGTGGAATGCAATACTTCCCCTACTTACTATACGTAGTAGAGAAAGTAAAAATGAGTAACGAATTTGAGAAAAAGTATAAGTATTGGAAAATTTAAGGGAATAACAAGCAATATCTCGAAAACGGTTCACTCAACAACAAAAATGTATATGACATAAATTGTGTATTGTAACGCGATCTACATTTTTTGTGCAGTAAAATTTTGTCTATCTCTTATGGTTTACCAGTTATGCAAAAGTCGTTCAGAATGAAGAACACTTTTGGAGACATTCCCAGAAAATTCGAGATATACATTTCATTTGTCATGAAAATACCTTAAACATATGATATTTTAATCAAAATCGTTAGAGCCATTTTTGAGAAAATTAAAATTTTCGAAAAATGTTCCATGTAAAGGGTAGTCTGGGGTGGGGGGATTTTCTTGAAAACCTTCGTGTCGCATCTCTGAAAGATATTGAATCTAAATACCAAGTTTGGTGTTTATCCGACTGTTCGTTTTTGAGCTATGCTGTTCACAGACACACACAGACACACACAGACACACACACACACACAGACACACACACACACACAGACACACACACACACACAGACACACACACGGACATGTTTCCAAAAATGCTTTTTTTGGATTCAGGGAGTCTCAAAACATGTATTTCCGGTGAAATCTCGGTATCGAATTTTTGGGTCGAATGCAATACTTCCCCTACTTACTATACGTAGTAGAGAAAGTAAAAATCTGATGTGTTACACTCAAATGACTTTCTCTACTCTTGTACAATCTATTTTTACAAACGCCTATTCTCCATATGCTTCATATTAATCGAGATATCGAGATGTCAATCTTATTTGTAATTTTCTTGTAGATGCAAGGGGAATATGGTAGGTTTTAAGCGATAGTCAAATATTTTAACGCTGGTTGCTATGTGGCGCATTCCATTCTCTTTGCATGTCCAGGACATAAAAGAATGAATAACGAATTGGAGAAAAACTATAAGTATTGGAAAATTTAAGGGAATAACAAGCAATATCTCGCAAACGGTTCACTCAACAAAATTAATGTATATGACATAAATTGTGTATTTTAACGCGATCTACATTTTTTGTGTAGTAAAATTTTGTCTATCTCTTATGGTTTACCAGTTATGAAAAAGTCGTTCATAATAAAGAATACTTTTGGAGACATTCCCAGAAAATTCGAGATATACATTTTAATTATCATGACAATATCTTAAACATATGATATTTTAATCAAAATCGTTAGAGCCGTTTTTGAGAAAATTAAAATTTTCGAAAAATGTTCCATGTAAAGGGTAGTCTGGGGTGGGGGGATTTTCTTGAAAACTTTCGTGTCGCATCTCTGGAAGATACTGAAGCTAAATACCAAGTTTGGTGCTTATCCGACTCTTCGTTTTTGAGTTATGCTGTTCACAGACACACAGACACACAGACACACAGACACACAGACACACAGACACACACACGGACATGTTTACAAAAATGCTTTTTTTGGATTCAGTGAGTCTCAAAACATGTATTTCCGGTGAAATCTCGGTATCGAATTTTTGGGTGGAATGCAATACTTCCACTACTTACTATACGTAGTAGAGAAAGTAAAAATGAATAACGAATTTGAGAAAAAGTATAAGTATTGCAAAATTTAAGGAAATAACAAGCAATATCTCGAAAACGGTTCACTCAACAAAAAAAATGTATTTGATATAAGTTGTGTATTTTAACGCGATCTACATTTTTTGTGTAGTAAAATTTGGTCTATCTCTTATGATTTACCAGTTATGCAAAAGTCGTTCATAATGAAGAATACTTTTGGAGACATTCCCAGAAATTTCGAGATATACATTTCATTTCTCATGACATTATCTTAAACATATGATATTTTAATCAAAATCGTTAGAGCCATTTTTGAGAAAATTAAAATTTTCGAAAAATGTTCCATGTAAAGGGTAGTCTGGGGCGGGGGGATTTTCTTGAAAATCTTCGTGTCGCATCTCTGAAAGATACTGAACCTAAATACCAAGTTTGGTGTTTATCCGACTGTTAGTTTTTGAGTTATGCTGTTCACAGACACACAGACACACACACACACAGACACACACACGGACATGTTTCCAAAAATGCTTTTTTTGGATTCAGGAGGTCTCAAAACATATATTTCCGGTGAAATCTCGGTATCGAAATTTTGGGTGGAATGCAATACTTCCCCTACTTACTATACGTAGTAGAGAAAGTAAAAAGGAAAACGGGCTCACGTGAATACTATAAAACTTATGTTCAGCTTTTCTTTCCCCAAGTACGAACAGTGTAATTGAGCAGTATTTGGTGTCGTTTCATTCTAGGTTTAGAAGTTAATATCTTTAATTTCAGGGATGTTTGTAATCTTGATCAATTTACGAGTGTAATCCATGAAGTAACGACCGCTTGCGCATTTCCGTTGCACAGATCGCTATCGGGCTTCTAAGATAGAATGGTTTCCTCGACATCTTTTCTCAGTGTTGTGCGAGTATCAATGAATGATTGCCTATTCTGAGATTGTTCAAAATGAGCTCTGTAATACAATCCCGCCAACTGTGAGGTGAGAGGTATCGTTCGATTTTTAAATGCTCGGAAGTTGCAATCTACAGAAATTTAAAGGAAGTTTATGGTGATAACAGTAATGCATGAAAGAAATGTGAGAAAGTGGTATGAATTGTTCAACAGATGAACAAATGTGCGTGACAAAAGTCGTGCCACACGCCTGTCTCTTATCACAGGTGATTTGAAGAATCAGGTGAATAACAAAATCGTGCAAGACAGACATAACCTAAACTAGTTACGGATTCCTTTTCTAAACATTTCTCCTTCTTTGCTTAGTGAAAATTTTTCCCAACATCTTGACTGGTGGCAGCCAACTACAACATGGGGATTCTAAACCTCGTGGACTGATATGTCAAATGTTTAAATAATGGAGGAGATATGCGCAGAAATAAAGTAATATCCAATTTTATGACATTTTAATACAATTTTTACTTTCTCTACTACGTATAGTAAGTAGGGGAAGTATTGTATTCCACCCAAAAATTCGATACCGAGATTTCACCGGAAATATATGTTTTGAGACCCCCTGAATCCAAAAAGAGCATTTTTGGAAACATGTCCGTGTGTGTGTCTGTGTGTCTGTCTGTGTGTCTGTGAACAGCATAACCCAGAAACGAACAGTGGGATAAACACCAAACTTGGTATTTAGGTTCAGTATCTTCCAGAGATGCGACACGAAGGTTTTCAAGAAAATCCCCCCACCCCAGACTACCCTTCACATGGAACATTTTTCGAAAATTTTAATTTTCTCAAAAACGGCTCTAACGATATTGATTAAACTATCATATGTTTAAGATATTGTCATGACAAATAAAATGTATATCTCGAATTTTCTGGCAATGTCTCCAAAAGTGTTCTTCATTATGAACGACTTTTTCATAGCTGGTAAACCATAAGAGATAGACAAAAGTTTACTACACAAAAAATGTAGATCGCGTTAAAATACACAATTTATGTCATATACATTTCTTTTGTTGAGTGAACCGTTTGCGAGATATTGCTTGTTATTACCTTAAATTTTCCAATACTTATACTTTTTCTCAAATTCGTTATTCATTTTTTATGTCCTGGACATGCAAAGAGAATGGAATGCGCCACATAGCAACCAGCGTTAAAATATTTGACTATCGCTTAAAACCTAACATATTCCCCTTGCATCTACAAGAAAATTACCAATAAGATTGATATCTCGATATCTCGATTAACATGAAGCATATGGAGAATAGGCGTTTGTAAAATTAGATTGTACAAGAGTAGAGAAAGTCATGTGAGTGTAACACATCAGATTTTTTTCAATGCATTAAGCCAAACGTTGCTACCTGGATTACCCTCGCACATGTGCCATTTCTTCTGCAAGGTCGCCCATTGGGAGCAGCGCAATGTTATGCATACAAAATATCTTCCGTTAGTAGAGATTAAAGAAGTCCTTGATAGAAACTCGCTGCAATGCCATCGGGAATTATGAAAAACATTTAAGAGTACGAAGGTGAGTGTCTACCATCCCATCCAAGAGGTGACAATCCTGGGAAGGCAGTCGATTGCTTTGCTGTGGACATTAAACTTCCGGTATATTTCTCCCGATGTCACCCTGCAATTATGAACTGTTTCTGAAGGTGGAGCATTTTTGAGTTCCAAGAAGACAAGACTTCTTAGCAGCAATAGGATTGTATTGGATTATGAAGCGTAGGGGATTCGGCACCGATCCAGGAATGAGGATATTGTACCGACGTCCCAAAAGGGGGCGCCCCCGGGAGAAAGGGGTGAGGTGAAAGGAGCGACGGGAATCAGGAGTGACAGCTCAGCAACGACAGGATCCCTACTGTTTCCAGATATAGACGCCCCGGGAGTCGGACAGATAGACCGGGGACCTCGCCTCATATAGGGTCCAACGATGTAAGGGACGGTCCTTATACCTCGGCAACCAGCCGAAGGCCATGGGACGGAAAAAGTTCACAAAGAGCATCCTTTTCCCTATTATGCTGTTCCGAAACACCATCGCCAACACTTCCAACCCTGAGTAAGACCAAAAGGGCTCAAGGATTAATGAAATGATTAATTGAACGAAATGGAGGGGCAGGAAATTCGGAGTATCAAAGAAATCACTCCAACATTTGCCTGACGACCAGGGAAAACCCGCAAAAAACATGATTCAGAATGGGCGGTCGCCGAGGGTCGAACTCGGGACCTCCCGAATAGGGGCCACAAACGTTACCGCTGAGCCATCCCAATCAGTAGCAATAGGATAGTTACTACATTCTGTCCTGGAGAACCACTGCGATGGCGTTCTATGCCTTCCAGCAATATAGAAATGAGTACACATGTATACCATTAAATACAGTCAGATATAAATATTCCAATAAACGTATTGCTTCAAAAGGACATTAAAACGACTGTTGGCAACTACTACATAATAATTGAAAAGCTACTTTTGAAGAGTACTGTCCAACTAAGGAGAAAATATAAACAGTTCCACTTAGGGAACTTTAAGAGTAAGTTCCGGTAAAATAAAAATGCAAATTTATAGCGAGATTTATGCCTAGTATTTCAGTTGCTTCCATATACCAACTTTCCGGGGTTTTAGATGGCGGAGAACTTTTAAACAAACCTGTAGAGGGATTCATAGAAAGGGCTGGAAGAAAGGCGGAAATATATTACTTCCATAAATGTTTTTGGAAGAATTCATTCAGAAATAAGACAGCAAATTGTTATAAAATACACATATACTGTGATTGAAAGTAGCACGTAAGCTACACTATAGGTACATGCTTTGTATCAACATTTATTCAAATTATGCATTCGATTCCATTTATTTGCTTTCCCCAAGATTCACCGGGTTTCCACTTAAAGTACGTGACCCAGTTCCTTCCTCCTGGCTCTGCATATCCTCTTAAGGTTATCTCGAGACGTTTAAGCCCTAAAGCTAGACACGAAACGTACGAGTATGTTAGGGCAAGGTTTAACTTTGCCACATTATAGTAACTGAATCGGGAATCTGCTTTCACCTCTTAAGCTAAAGAAACAAAGTATCCGCTCAAATGCAGAAAATCGTTACACAGTAATGAAGACACTAATTCAACTATTAATGGTTAAATTATCGCTGTTATTTCGTTTTCCTTTCCAGATAATTGCAATTTAGGTTATTCGCTTCGGATTAACACACATTTTACAGCTGTCAGTTTAAAATAATTTGTGTATATAAACACTAGCATATTGAGTTTAACAATAAGTATTGTTTTAATATTTTGGTGTTAAGAATACCCCTCAGATATTTTTCTGGGCTTGTATTACGAACTCCGGTTAACAGCTGAGATTGCTAAACTGTGTTTATTTACTAACTGCTGATAAAACGGAGTGTACCATATTACGATCACAAAGTGACTGTAGGTTAGTTAACCTGGACTTTAACAATTTGGTGTGGTTAATATTTTTGTGCGCGATTTCAACCTACCTAGATGGAATCTTTTAGGATTAGATCTTCAAAATAAACATTGTTTTAATTTTCTTTAGTCCGGTCATTTACATATGTATAATATAATATAATATTTATTAAATTAGCGTAATAGGCTTTCGCGATTAATATCGATCGTTTCGGGTAATTTGATAATAGGTTGGATGCATTTAGGGACGTAATAAAGCGTTATTACAGTAATTTGTGTAGGTTAAATAGCGGTACGTTTCTAAGCATTAAGCCACATGCTTAACCTCTAGCATCCCCATGTATCATATATGATACGTTTCGTATTTTTTTCTCGCTTTCTGAACAAATCGAAGTCATGACGTTCGGTTGTATCATATTTTATACACTCTGAACTTTACAATCATGTGTTTTTCTATCTCTACCTATTGTGTATAGATAGTAAAATTAAAAAAGAGACCTTAAATTACCTGATGGGCCATTTATGATACAACTCTTAAACCCTCCTCAAATTTAAAAAAAAATTATCTCTTGAATATTCGTGTTCTTATAGCCATTGATAACACGCTTTAATCCGCAAAATAAATTTCAAAGGTGTCTAAACCTCATTTTAGATCCCCAAAACGCCTCAAAATTTTCAAAAAAGAAAAGGAGTTTTTTTATCAAATTTGTTATATTTCCACCCAGACAAATTCCAACATACAACTATAAATACAAATGTCTGAATTTGATCTTGGGTCTCTAGAGAATAAAGATTACGGCGTTAGTTTAGTTTAGGTTTGGAATAGATTAGGTGGGTTTCAGTATTAAAAAATGTTAGTTCTCGGAGGTACTATAAATAGGACAGCTTTACGTATAGTATATTTAGAAAACAAATTAGATCATTTTGGTATTAGTGCTATTTTTATTGATTTTTAACAGCATGCTCTATTGCATTTATGGTAAAACTATAGGTATTGGAAATAAATTAATATCGTTTGGCAATAATTATGCGTTAGTTGTTTAATATAAGCTATATTAACACAGGTTTTATGATTTCTGTATTTTTCTTAGTCATTTATTAGTTTTATTATCTACACTATTTTTACTAATTTTTCGAAGTCCATGCTTTGTATAAATTTAATGAAAATAGTTTTAAATATTTATTTTATAAATCAATTAAAGTATGAAGCCAAGTTCCTTCTGTGTTATTTATTTCATTCACATAATATTCCTTTATTTTAGTAGTGTTTTAGATTCATACTCGTAAATTATGTGCTGCTCAATTTAGCTGCTCAGGTAGCAAGAACAATGTGGGTTTTCAACTATCTTGAAGCGGTAGGGCTACGATTTTAAAATCCCATGTTCTGACATCATTGTCGTTATTTCTGCTGTTACTGGAATTTTCTGTTTGAGTCACGGTTTACAGATGGGAAGAATGCTTTACATATAGTTCGTTTAGCAGTGTTGCTCCATTCCGTCTCCCATTTATCCACAACTTTTTACTTTCTCTACTACGTATAGTAAGTAGGGGAAGTATTGTATTCCACCCAAAAATTCGACACCAAGATTTCACCGGAAATATATGTTTTGAGACCCCCTGAATCAAAAAAACGCATTTTTGGAAACATGTCCGCGTGTGTGTGTGTCTGTCTGTCTGTGAACCGCATAACTCGGAAACGAACAGTCGGATAAACACCAAACTTGGTATTTAGGTTCAGTATCCTCCAGAGATGCGACACGAAGGTTTTAAAGAAAATCCCCAACCCAGATTACCCTTTACATGGAACATTTTTCGAAAATTTTGATTTTCTTAGAAATGGCTCTAACGATTTTGATTAAAATATCATACATTTAAGATACTTTCATGAAAAATAAAAAGTATATCTTGGATTTTCTGGGAATGTCTCCAAAAGTATTCTTCATTGTGAACGACTTTTGCATAACTGGTAAACCATAAGAGATCGACAAACTTTTACTACACAAAAAATGTAGATCGCATTAAAATACACAATTTATGTCATACATTTTTTAATGAGTGAACCATTTTCGAGATATTGCTTGTTATTGCCTTAAATTTTCCAATATTTATACTTTTTCTCAAATTGGAATTCATTATTCCTTTTTTTACGTCCTGGACACGCAAAGAGAATGGAATGCGCCACATAGCAACCAGCTCTTAAAACATTTGACTATCGCTTAAATACTACCATATTCCCCTTGCACCTACAAGAAAATTAGCAATAAGATTGACATCTTGATTAACATGAAGCATATGCAGAATAAGTGTTTGTAAAAATAGTTTGTACAAGAGTAGAGAAAGTCATGTGGGTGTAACACATCAGATTTTTTCTTTACATCTAAGATTATATCGCTTTGGTACTTTATCATAAACAATGATTGTGTTCCGTCTCTAGTTGCTTGTTTTACGAGATTGTCCGCGAGCTCATTTCCTGTAACTCCAGTATGAGCTTTTACTCATCCAAAATGTATTTTCCATTTCTCATTACCTGGGACTCATTTGTTCAAAGCTATTAGGTTGCATGGGGTTTCACTCTCAATTTAGTTTATTTAGATTAATGGAGAAATAGGTTTTACATATACAGGAACACGTTGGTAAGTTTTGATTGTAGCGGATTTTAATATCGCTAACATATAGTTTATTCTTTTAATTTATTTAAAGTCGTGCCAATTACAAGTTCATACTTTTAGTTTGTGTTGCTGTAAAAATATATCGAGTGGGGGAGTAAAGAAATAATGTATATACGTGATATACAAGTGTCGTATGTCTTATTTCTGCCATATGTTTAATGGGTACAGAGGTATTAGCCGTAAGGCTTACCTCGCTACACTGAATTTATGGATATTGCATTTAGAAAGAAACATTATCGTCAGATGTGTTGAGTTAAAATATAAATAAGTTAATATATATTCGGGAACAAGTTAAGAAGCTGCTACAAATTATTACAGAGCATAAGTATGATAGAAAATGATGCTACAGTGCGGTTTCTGTTAGCCTGAATAATTTTCGAATTTCCTCAGACCTCTCTTCATTTTTCCCAAGATCCTGCTCCTATTACACAATGTTTTAGCACTTCATTCTCGGATCATTACAGAAGGAATAATCTAGCTTTCGCTAGATTAAAATATTTCAGATAATTAAATTATATAGATTATATAACCATTAGACGTTATGTGTAGCTTAAAGAAAATATACCTTACGTTTATTAGAACCCCCCCCCCACAAACAAACAATAAATAGAAAGTCTATGTTACCAAGATTTCGCCGCTAATATACTCGTATAGATTAGTGAATTTGAAGATCAACCAGCCAACATAACAGTAAAAACTGCTATTCTTCTACATACTAAGGAAAATAACAAACATAAATTAAAAATCTGCTGTGTTACACTCCCATGACTTTCTCTGCTCTTGTACAAACTATTTTTACAAACGCTTATTCTCCATATGCTTCATGTTAATCGAGATGTTAATCTTATTGCTAATTTTCTTGTAGATGCAAGGGGAATTGCTAGGCTTTAAGCGATAGTCAAATATTTTAAGAGCTGGTTGCTATGTGGAGTATTCCATTCTCTTAGCTTTACCAGGACAAAAAAAATGAAAAACGAATTTGAGAAAAAGTTTAAGTATTGGAAAATTTAAGGGAATAACAAGCAATATCTCGAAAATGGTTCACCCAACAAAACAAATGTGTATGACATAAATTGTGTATTTTAAGGCGATCTAAATTTTTTGTGTGTAAAATTTTGTCTATCTCTTATGGTTTACCAGCTATTCATAAGTCGTCCACAATGAAGAATACATTTGGAGATATTCCCAAAAAATTCGAGATATACATTTCATTTGTCATGAAAATATCTTAAACATATTATATTTTAATCAAAACCGTTAGAGCCATTTTTGAGAAAATTAAAATTTTCGAAAAATGTTCCATGTAAAGGGTAATCTGGGGTGGGGGAGTTTCTTGAAAACTTTGTGTCGCATTTCTGGAAGATACTAAACCTAAATACCAAGTTTGGTGTTTATCCGACTGTTCGTTTCTGAGTCATGCTGTTCACAGACTCACACACACGGACATATTTCCAAAATTGCTTTTTTTGGATTTAGGGGGTCTCAAAACATGTATTTGCTGTGAATTCTCGGTATCAAATTTTTGGGTGGAGTACAATACTTTCCCTACTTACTATACGTAGTAGAGAAAGTAAAAACTAAAATCTATTGGAAGCTTTCCGAAATATTAACTTGTATGGTTTTTTTCTTCCGATTTCCTGTAGCTTAGTAGGAAGCAAACGATATCCTGGAATATAAGATCAACTTAAGTTTCACTCTTGGTTTACCTTCTAAGGGTTACTTGCAAAGTAGATTAAACCTTTCACGAGTATTGAGCTAATTTGCTTGTATTGCGTCATCTTTAAGCAAACATTACTGTCATCCACATTTTAAAAAATTAAAATAAAACCATCGGCACACTGCGCTTAAAACTAAGTATGAATGGTGAGAAAACTAAGTATGAATGGTGAGAAATCCAGTATCTTGCATGATCTGATAATTAGAAATTGATTTATTCACCATTTTCTTTAGCATGTTTCCACATTGGATACATGTGATATGTATTTCACTCACTGGGAGGTTTCGGAGCTGGGTAAGAAAGCGTATTGTATAACAAAAATTGGGTAAGTTGCTTTTAGGTGGTCTTCAACAGCGATGGAAGTGATGTTTTATATGTCCTACAGATGTGACTCTATGCCATTCTCTAGCTCTAACGCAATGCTGGTAACATATGGATAACTAATGCCGCCAAACCCGGTAAGATATTCAGCCTCAAGGCGTAACCGAGGGATTGAGGGTCCTGAGCCTCAAAGCGTAGCCGAGGGATGTTTTTTTAGAAGGAGAGGAGTGTAGCAGTTGCAACTGCGAAGCGACGACAGGGCGTAGCCGAGGGATCTGCGCGTCTAAAACTCGAATGAGTCACGTTTGCAGAAATTCCCTATTTCGCGGATTTCACTTCTTATTTTGGTTGGCACTTCCCATTCAGCGTCTGTTTTAGCGTGAAGATGGCTACGTTTGTTGTGTTCATATCGCAATTTTCCTATAAAAGTAGAACACCTAAAACAGGTGTGCACCAGGTATTGAAGAGATCACATCTATCTACTTATGAACTCACTCTTAAGGTAATTTACTCCATTCCTTCTTGCGTTTTCAATGAAGACCGCCTAAAAGCAAAATAGCCCAAAAATTTATCGGATCGAATAGAAAACTGGTGTAGCTATAGTAAAAAGGACCACGATTTGGAAATGAACTTCGCCCCTAGAGTAACTTAACTGCTTTATTTGACTATGGGCTTTTGTCTCTATATAAAACGAGGATCAAACACTGACCTGGTGCATTTGTCGCTAAATATGTTTGATAAACTAAAATAAGTAAAGTACATCTTAAGTAAAGGGTAACAGACGGACCTAATAATTATGGTCCAAGTGGCAAAGGATAAGCCCTAAGGTAACAATCAATTAACCTTCCAACCAGCAAACAAGTGATCAAGGTTAAGAAAACATAATGTAACCTTAGCACGCAGTCACAATGGTGAAACTGTCAACTCGAAAGTACAATTTTTATTGCCTTTCCTTTAATATCTGATTTATAACAAGTCAACTCTTGGAGCAAAACCCAAAGAACATTCAAAATCATTTACTGTTATCAACTTGTTCAAAGTGGGGAAAATTTTCCTAAAATAGGAAAATATTAATTACCCGCATTGAAACAGTCTAGAAAACTGGGGTTAACAGGGTAATATGAGTAGTAGCATCGCTCTAAAAAAAATAGAAAGAAACAATTATATGATTTACCACATACCAAATCAATTTCTGCAGACTTGTATCACGCCAAGTAGGTGCATCCATCATTGGAACGCTTAACCAAAATCTCAACAAGGAACAAAGCAACCACTTTAACTCACTGCTAAGAGTCAACTCTCTGCTACAAGAAGCACAATCCGCTCCAGCTCCTGTCGTCTAGAGGGCAGGTAGAGCGCAAGTTGGTGCTCAAAAGAGCAACTAATTAAAAGGGAGCGACGCACGAAAAAGAAGAGAGAAAAGAAGAATAATTATATACGATAGCTAGAAGTCTTGCACCCCTGAATAAAATTTAACGTTTTTGAATTGCTCTAAACTGCAAATTGACTGAATAGCTGAAATTAAAATTATTATTACTATTATTATTATTTTTATTATTATTATTATTATTATTACTTAATAATAGCATGCATTTTACGTCTTTCGTGGTTTTACCGGAATTGATTCCAAATACCTTGTTTTAAATTTGATTTATATAATGATAATGAATTGTTCTTTCGCATAAGGTCGTGTGTAGGACAAGGGTTGAAAGGAGAATCAACTATGTTGATTTACATAGTCCACTAATAGTTTTAAAGAGATTTTGAAAAATACAGGCTTTGTCAAAAAAATCTAAAATCTCTTCTAAAATCTTTTTAAGCATTGATTTATTTGACTTTCTAACTCCTATGACTAAGCAGAATATGAGGAAGTAGCTTTGCACAAAGCCTTAGATCTCAACCACGTCTTCATAGGAGGTTGTGATAATCATCTGATAATTATGTTTCCTTCGTATTTAAACGCACATTTTTACGTTTGTTTCCGGAACGGGAGACTCAAAGCGAAATGGCAGCTCTCAGTTTTGGTTAAGGACTTGGTTTAAGAAAACAAATTTGCAGAAGATTTATATTTGTATTTTATTAATGTAATCTTTCGCATTTGTTTTTAAGTAAGACATTCCTTCATTTATGCAATAATTAGTATAAATGCAACAATAGACAGCAATGTGGGCATCTGCTTTTGAACAGTACGTTAAATTTAAATTACTTTTACTGTGTATACTTTATATTAATGGCAGTAATTATGTTGTTTATGCAATAATCATAATAAGTATCCCTATAACTTATTCGATAACACCAAAACCACTGTTGATATTAATTGTGGAAATTAATACTTTACATCCAGATTACAGTCATAATAAAACAAAAACGTATTCTTTCGAAACTAATAAACCTATTTCATCGTTGTACTTTTATACTTGAGTAGTAACTCAGAATTTTTAATGATGTGAGTGGCACAATACCAGCGTCCCTAGAGAATGTACATATTATATATTTTAATGTATGGAATTGAAGAATTTCATAGCAGCATCAATAGAAATATGGACTCCGCAGCAAAAGGTGTTTGGTGTGCTGGCCCTCTCAGGAAGCAGTATGTTTAATAGCAGATCAGTATCGAGAATTTCTCACATTGACACAGACGAAGATAGAATATATGTAATGCTGCTCAAATTTAAGAGATCCAAAGTATTCTTAAAGAAAACCTTAAAATGTACTCTCTATGTTGGAAATAAAAAGAATTGGTTTTCGATTATTACATTTTATATTTAAAACGACGCACTGTATGTGGGAATAACACTTGAAAGTAAAACCCAAATCGCCAATTTTTAGTTTTGTATGATCCAAGTTCTCGTTATAATAAAACTACTAAGCTCCAGAAGATATCTTGATCAAGCAGGCTTGTTGAAAAACACTGTATTTTTATGATTATCTTCGACACCTATAGCGACCTTACAAACTAGACCTACCCTGGGACAAACTACGCAGGAAGATTTCTTCACTGGAGAGAAAGTCAAGGTTCCCTTCTTGAAGGCTACACTACGAGTGTCTAAACACACACACACACTCTTTCTCTCTCTCTCCCTCTCTAGATTTGTGTACGTACATACTCGCTCGAGAGACTTCTTGATAGAAAAACCCAGAACGAAGTTTCATCTGCCCTCTACTCCTGTCTGAAAGAGAACCCTAGACGAGAGGATAGGGAACATTGAAAACAATAGACTTTGATGTCCTCAAGTGAACTGTCAACGTAAACATGTAAATAGAACTATTGCGTGTATAGAGCAGATTATATTAATTAAGGAAAATTGCACTGTTAAGATTTACGTGACGTAATGTAAAAATAGAATGTAGTATTACGTTGTGTAATGGAGCATAATAACAATAAAATAATAATAATAATAATAATAATAATAATAATAATAATAATAATAATAATAATAATAATAATAATAATAAAGGATGAGGGTGCACGAATTTTACATAACGGAGGTGATGATGATCTGGTCCTGAAAGACACAAACCAGGAGCTTCACTACTTCGCGACAGTGCTGGCAATATAGGATATGCAGAAATCAGTCTTTTGAACAAGGTTTGTTGCTGCTACGTATGGAAAGCCAGTTTGAAGAAGATGTATTATACGACTGTTGGGGAGCAGAAATTGAAGTAGTTGCAACCGCAGGTATGGTAAAACGTTTCCGGCTGCGTCAGTATTTATTTTTTTAGAGACATGAATGTCTTAGCAGGGAGTGGTGCGACTGAAGAATGTAGGCTTACACAGATTATAGTTTTACTTCACTCCTTTTATTAATGCTTGACACAATTTAAATAACACTTCACTGATATAGAGAGAGCTGTGCAATTTTTTTATTAATTACTTGTACTTTTAACACGTAAACTATTTTTGTCTCACAAAAAAAAAATATGTATTAAATTTCTCGAGGACAGATCTCGCGTCTGGTTAATAACGCTGTCTGCTAGCAACTAACTTCTGAGTTTGTAAATTTGGCTCCAATTTGGTTTCTGATTGCCTAATCCTAGTCCAATAGAATACCTTCATTTAACTAAAGCTTTTTCTGGTTGTTGATTTGCTATTTTATAAACTGTCTCAAAAATTACATTATTGTTGCTCCAAGAATTACCAGTAGTATTTAAACTTTCTAATTCATTATTGTCTCAAGGTTACCTCATTTTTAACTCATTGTTAGCCGCTTTTAACCTATTATTCTCACAGCTCCTACATTATTAAATTACGTAATATTCACATAACATTATTAAACATGTACATATTAATATAAACATTAATACAATGACTGTTACATAATTTTATATGTTATTTTATACACGTATTGCCTTTAAGCCGGGCTGTTGTTACATTTTATGTATTGTATAATTAGACTTAAATCATTAAGTTTTAAAAATACTGCCTCACTTACTATGAACCGAATGACAACTCTGTGTGTGTGTATGTGTGTGTGTGTGTGATATGTGCGATAGCTGCCATATCATAATGTGTAGATACAAAATAAGAGATATCAGTGGTGAGTAACTTTTGCACAAACTAAGTAACAATTAATATTTGTAAATCGTTTGTGCGTTATTATTATTATTATTATTATTATTATTATTATTATTAAAGCTGTGCCAATTGTTTTTCTCACGACACAGGTTATATTTCATAGTTGCCTATTTCCTACATCTAAATTATATTTAGGCTGTGCGCGCTACTGTGCCGTGCGGTTAGTGCGGGTAATAAGCGCTTGAGTCGCTCCTGCCTACAGAGGGGTAGGAGAGAATTTTTGGGAGAGACCTCTAGGGTTTAGCCGTACTGGCCGTAGGGGTTGTGTAACTTGGTAAGTGTCCTGCTCATCGTACTTTTTTGGGGGGGGCTATGTCACATATAATAGTACTGGCCGAATTTGACCATTCACATTTTCCGTACTCACTCAAGTAATTTGAATAATTGGGGATGGATTTGTAAATTGCAAGCGTTCTAGATATTGGGTGTGTATAACTTTAATTTGGTAAACTTAAGATGAAATTGGGCGTCACAATTATTGGCAAAACTTTTGGAAACTATTTGTATCAGACTTATGTAAATGAGTGTTGTAGCTGTGCTGTATTCGTATCCAGACTACTCTTCCTAAATGCCTAACGTAGTATAAAGTGTTAATGTGATCTTCAAATCGAACCCAACATGAACTTTCGCCGAGATCTTTTGGATCAGCATTGTGTAAACGTTTGTGCAAGTGTTTGTAAATTTTGTAAATTAGCTTATTCAATACGGTAAATACATGCAAAGACTCGTAAACCTTGCCGTTTTTTGCTTTGTATGAACTGTTACGGCATTTTTCTTAAAAAGCTCTACTGGTACCATTTAGTTGCAATACATTAGCACTTCTTTGTGTAACGCTGTTTTTTTTTTCACGCTAGCGCTATTATTTTCGTTAACTTTCTTTCATTGATGTAGGTTTGATGCTTCTCGTAGTTAACGAAACTTCTACTTGGTATATGCAGTGGTGTGACCTCCTTGACCTTCATCATAAATCACAACACCGCACCCCAAGCGTTAATCGCATTCACCAATCAGGAAAACTTAAAGGTCTAAGACAAAGCAAAACAGACTAAAGCGATGCCAAGAAATGGCATGAATTCAATATGTGCATTTTATCCCTGGTCTGAATTTTACTATGAAATATCGGTGCCAAAATGTTTAAGTATTAACAGTCCTCAAATTACAAAGTATGTATCTCGGTTTCCTTTGTTAACAGGTTTCCACATTAAGCGTGAATATTACATTCTCCCATTTTAACATATCTGTGCATTCGAACACTAAAACCTCAACTCGTTCCCTTTCAGAATTTAGTGTATACACAAAATATTGGAATAACAATCTACACCCAAATATAAAGAATTTCCTCACGGCGTGTTTCCTAAGAATTGACTGCGATTTCACCAAATATATCTGCATACGTCCTACCATTGAAATTTAGACAGTAAGTCACAAAAATAGATTTAGAAAAATATTACTACAGTCGAAACTCGGGCGTACGCGACGTGTCCGCTGCTTACAAAATGCTGGTCTAGTAGCTCGCTGCTAAATCCTCCCTGACTGTTTTTTTTCACGTCGTTTCGAGCTGAAATCTCGGTGTTGGAGAGAGGGAGGTGGCCAGCAACAGCACTGCCTTTCCCTTAACGGTGGTGATCTACGAACCATTTCCCCTCCATGCGACGTGGGCACACACAAGCAACAGGTCTAGTCATCACTCAAAATTTTCGAAAACTTCTCCCTTTCCTGACGATGACATATCCTGGCCAAGCCACTGCTTCTCGATGGTCCCTGTATTGTCTATCGTGAGGAGTTGTGCCAAAATGGCACAGAGCCTCTAATAATTCATTACCCCTTTTACCCATTACCCCTACTGAATATCTAAGTACTTTCTGAAGCGGTGCGCAGTTCAAAGCCCTGCGGTGCGCAGTTCAAAGCCCTTTAAGAGACTATTGTATAATTAAAAACCTGATGTGTTACACTCACATGGCTTTCTCTACTCTTGGAAAAACTATTTTTACAAACGCTTATTCTCCATATGCTTCGTGTTAATCGAAATGTTAATCTTATTGCTAATTTTCTTGTACTTGCAAGGGGAATATGGTAGGCTTTAAGCGATAGTCAAATATTTTAAGAGCTGGTTGCAATGTAACACATTCCATTCTCTTTGTAAGTCCAGGACAAAAAAAATGAATAGCGAATTCCCGTTTGAGAAAAGGTATAAGTATTGGAAAATTTAAGGGAATAACAAGCAATATCTCGAAAATGGTTTCCTCAACAAAAAAAAAGGATATGACAAATTGTGTATTTTAACGCGATCTACATTTTTGTGCAATAAAATTTTGTCTATCTCTTATGGTTTACCAGTTATGCAAAAGTCGTTCACAATGAAGAATACTTTTGGAGACATTCCCAGAAAATTCAAGATTTACATTTTATTTGTCATAAAAGTATCTTGAGTATATGATATTTTAATCAAAATCGTTAGTGCCATTTTTGAGAAAATTAAAATTTTCGAAAAATGTTCCATGTAAAGGGTAATCTGGGGTGGGGGATTTTCTTGAAAACCTTCTTGTCGCATATCTGGAAGATACTGAACCTAAATACCAAGTTTGGTGTTTATCCGACTGTTTGTTTCTGAGTTATGCTGTTCACAGACACACATACGGACATGTTTCCAAAAATGATTTTTGTGGATTCAGGGGGCCTCGGAACGTATATTTCCGGTGAAATCTTGGTATCGAATTTTTGGGTGGTATATAATACTTCCCCTACTTACTATACGTAGTAGAGAAAGTAAAAATACAATTGGAATGCCCCATTTAAAATGAGCCAGTTGCGCTTACTGTAAACCGAAACTTATAAAGCTGGGAATGGTACACTTGAATCCTGTTGTTTAATAGCCACGAAAACCAATTTTCAAGTACAGCCTGTTCATTAGGGCTTTAGCCAAGCGAGGGTTGTATGTGCGTGGTCTAGTTGGCGCGTGCTGCAGCTGGTTCCTTGTCAATAAAACAGTGTTGTTCTACAGTAATTTCAGCCAAATAAATGATATGTGATGTCAACTAATTTCTTTTTCTCAGCTAGAAATCCCGTGAAAATTGCAAGGCAGTGCGGAAAAGGTAAAGCCGAAGTTAATGTTAGCGAAAAAATAGGTATAGCGGGATGATGTATGTTGTACTTTGTACCTTAGTAGTTGTTAGGAAGAGAAACAGCGCGCCCTACCGTTCCCTGGGATGATGATGATGATGATGATGATGATGATGATGATATGCGGTTTAAGGGCGCTAAACTGCTGCGGTCATCAGCGCCCTTACAATGTGTAAAATATAAGGTCAAAATATAAAAGACAGGTAAAAAACCGCATAATTAAAAAACGGGACACAAACCCGCGATGTCAAAAAAGGTAAAAATAACAATAGAATAACAATAACAATAATAACAACAATAATAGCAATAACAATAATAACAATAAATATATCTGAAAAACCAACCCACTAAAAGCATAGGCAATAAAAGATTAAAACGTGTCAAGGACTGTAGAATGCGAAGGACATGGGCGCCTTTTGTCCACTGGGTATTAGAGTCCCCATAAAAAATAGAGAGAATAAAATTACATTAATCGCATTAATCGAATAAAATCGCATTAAATGCGCAGATTAAAATCACTGTCATGAATAAAACATAAAACACATTCTACAGCACGCGTGTCGTCTGCCAAAACGTTGGCTAGGCCAACAGGCAGACCCACACGAACACGCAATGCAGCTAAAACCTGACACTCTGTTAAAATGTGACGCACCGTTAAGGGCACGTCACACTGCCCACAGAGTGGTGCGGGGTCACCACTGAGCAAATACCTATGACTAAAAACACAATGTCCAATCCGTAGACGAGCTAAAATTACCTCTTCCCGACGACAAGAACGAGAAGAGGTACCCCAGAGCAACGGGAAAGGCTTAACCTCCCGCAACTTGTTCCCCCGGAGGGCCGTCCACTCATCGCGCCAGCGTGAGAGGATGCGGCGACGTAAAATAACACACGAATCTGACGAGGGAACAACAGAAGTAAAAAATCTGGGTAATAAAATCGCCGATTTCGCAGCGGCGTCGGCAGACTCATTACCTGAGATGCCCACATGACCTGGAATCCACATGAAGGACACGCTGATGCCAGAGACACCAAGCGAGTGGAGCAGGTCATGTATGCGCTGTACGAGTGGGTGGTAATGGTACAGCGCATGAATAGTCTGAAGGGCACTCAGAGAGTCCGTACAAATAAAACAGTGCCGTAAGTCGTGCCGCTGAATGTATAAAACAGATTGATAAATGCTAAAAAGTTCGGCGGTAAAAATTTAACATTGTCGAGGTAAACGAAAAGTAAAACTCTGTACACCAAAAACAAAGGCACATCCTACTCCAACATCAGTCTTAGACCCATCAGTATATATAAAATGACAGTCCCCGAACTGCGCCTGTAGTTCTAAAAAGGCGGATCTAAGAACAGAAGCAGGGGTCGCATTTTTCGGCATCGACGTTAGCCCAAGGTGGATGTGGGCCTCAGCGCGCGACCATGGAGGAAAGCGCGTTTCCCCTCGGGTAAGGGCCGGCGCTGGCGTAACGTCCAAATGCCGAAGTAGCAGTCGAAATCGAACCCCTGGAGGGAGCAATGCAGAGGAGCTAACGAAATATTGGCGATCAAGCGAATCCTCGTAAAATACATCGAAGGACGGGTGGTTAGGCAAGCTTGAGAATCGACAAGCATAGCTGCACAAAAGCATCTCACGCCGGAAGGACAGCGGAGGCTCTGCAGCTTCTGCGTACAGACTGGGTACAGGGCTAGTTGGAAAGGCCCCTGTAGCGACTCTTATGCCACGATGGTGAATGGCATTCAATCGACAGATGGACGTGCCGACGAATAAACAATACACCCGTAATCAAGCTTGGATCGGACCAAAGAGCGATAAAGGCGAAGAAGGACGGTCCGATTAGCTCCCCAGGATGTGCCACTTAAAACACGTAAAATATTAAGAGAACGGTCACACTTTGCTTTTAAAAAGGAAACGTGCGAGGTCCAACACAACTTCCTGTCAGAAATCAACCCCAAAAATTTCGCCTCGTCTGCAAACGGAAGTATCCCTGGCCCAAGATGGAGAGAGGGCGGAGGGAAATACTTCCGGCGCCAGAAGTTGATGCAGATGGATTTCTCGGCGGAGAAATTAAAGCCGTTGGCGTTACTCCAGGCGTAGAGACGGTCGATACAGCTCTGGAGACGGCGTTCGAGTAGACAGGTCCGCCGTGAACTGCAATAAATAGCGAAATCGTCAACAAAAAGGGACGATGAAATGCCAGGTGGAATACAACCAACAATGGGGTTGATAGCAATCGCAAAAAGTGTGACACTGAGTACAGAGCCCTGCGGTACTCCGTTCTCTTGAATAAAACGACGAGATAAAACCACACGTACACGAAAGACGCGGTCCGTCATAAACTCCCGAAGAAATATCGGAAGACGACCGCGGATATTCCAATCGTGAAGTGTACGTAAAATGCCGCCCCTCCAATAAGTGTCATAAGCTTTCTCCAGGTCAAAAAATACAGCCACGGTTTGACACTTTCTCAGAAATCCATTCATAATTTGCGTCGACAAGGACACCAGATGGTCGACGGTAGAGCGATAGCGACGAAACCCGCACTGAGCGTTCGCTAGAAGTTTCTGAGACTCAAGCCACCATGTCAACCGCCCGTTGATCATGCGCTCCATCACCTTGCAAATGCAACTGGTGAGGGAGATAGGGCGGTAGCTGGAAGGTAGTTGGCGATCCTTCCCAGCTTAAGTATAGGGACAATGGTGGCTTCGCGCCAAACGGAAGGAAAAATGCCGTCTTGCCAAATACGGTTATAGACCTGTAAGAGAAATAGTTTACTGTCGGCTGAAAGGTTCTTTAACATCAGGACATGAATGCCGAGCGGAGTGCCGAGAGCAATGAAGAGCGTGCTCCAGCTCCCTCATTGTGAATAGTTCGTTATAGCATTCATCATTAGCAGACCGAAAAGTATATGATGCGGAATCCTGCCGGTCTTTAATAGAGCGAAAGCCGGCGGAATAACGGTCTGAACTGGAAACCGCCTCAAAGGCAGCACCCAGAGTGTTAGCGATGGCAGCCGGATCCACTATGGTGGCATTAGAAACCTGAAGGCCAGAAACAGTACAATGTGACACTTTACCTGAGAAGCGACGAAGTTTATCCCAAACAACGGATGAAGGCGTAAAACGATTAAAAGACTCGACAAAACGAGCCCAAGATGCCTTCTTGCTATCCTGAATAATGCGACGAGCCCTGGCGCGCGATTGTTTAAAAGTCACCAAATTATCAAGTGTAGGGTGTCGCCGAAACACCCTAAGTGCAGTCCTACGGGCACGAACGGCGTCCCGACAATCCTCGTTCCACCACGGAACAGGTGGCCGCCGAGGTTGGGAGGATGAACGGGGTATTGCACGTTCGGCGGCTGAGAAAATAATAGACGTAAGGTGCTGCACTAGTTGATTAATGTCGGAGAAGGGCTGGTCGTCAAAATGCACGAGGCTGGAATACAAGCTCCAGTCGGCTTTTGCGAATATCCAGGTAGGTACTCTGGAATGCTGTACGTGGTGCGACAGAAGAGAAACGATGCAGGGGTAATGGTCGCTGGAGTAGGTGTCAGCGACGACGTTCCACTGAAGACGACGTGCAAGCTGGAGTGAGCAAATGGCAAGGTCCAGGTGAGAGAATGTATCAGAAGAATCAGAAATAAAAGTAGGTGCACCTGTATTGAGGATGGAAAGATTGAACTGATAAAAAATGTCGGAAAGAAGAGTTCCCCTCGCACAAGCCCTTGGCGAACCCCATAGTGGGTGATGGGCATTAAAATCTCCCAACAGAAGAAATGGTGTTGTGAGAGCGGACAGGAGAGCTCGAATGTCCGCGGGAGCGAGGGGAGACGCTGGAGGTGAATATACAGAGCAAACAGAAAACAAAAAGCCGGGTAAGTGAAGGCGAACGGCAACAGCTTGCAAGTCGGATGTAAGTGTGACAGGTGTAAAATGAACGTCGTTACGCACTAAGAACATGACACCTCCATGAGCAGGGGTACCCTCCTCCGGTTCAAGGTCGTAGCGAACCTGAGTATATCCTCGGAAATCAAAAGGATCGTGAGGGCGAAGCTTAGTCTCCTGCAAACAGACGACCATAGGCGAATGGGAACGCAATAAAAGTTGCAGTTCCGCCCTATGCGATCGTACACCACGTACATTCCAGGTCAGGATAGCCATTAAAAAAAGGGGATAAACTGTCTATTTAGAAGGGCGGCTTAAAATTACCTTTTGTTTAACCTTTGGGCTCGGGCTTTTTGTATGGAGTTGGTCAGACTCCATAGCTTCCTCGGAGGGAGGGCCCACGCGCTCAGTGCCAGAAACCGATTCAAGCGCCGTGAATCGGTTCTGGGTGGCAATGGGTGAGGGGTGCCGCTGAGCGCGGCTTGTCCCAGGACCTTCCTGGGACAGCGACCTCCGAGGAGGAGAAGGTGAACTTTTGTTACCGCGCGCACGCGGAGGGTCTTTCAAAAAATCTTCCCTACGTAGTTTCTGCTTGGGCTTCTTTTCAGCGGCTTGCGACTTCATTGACTTTGGACCAGGTTTATAGGGCTTGGTAACAGTAGCTTTAATAGACGGCCGGATGGTAGTGGCGGTTAATCCAGTCAAGGTCCAGGTCTGCGTTTCGGCATCTACTCGTGGTACTGGCGAGGCAACAACAGAACTAAATGTGCCAGATCGCAGGAGTGAAGGTTGGCGCGCATGGAAACGCCTCCGGGCTTCGGCGAAGGAGAGTTTCTCCTTTACCCGGATTTCCTGGATCGCCTTCTCGTCCAAATACCGCGGACAGTCGGCAAACGAAGCAGAATGTGACCCTTTACAATTAACGCAGACGGGGGCTGTTGAACAGGCACCTTCGTGTGAGGGCTGGCTACATGTTGCACAGATGTTAACGGCACTCTTACATGAGACTTGCGTATGCCCAAAACGTTGGCACTTAAAACAACGCAGAGGTCTAGGAATATAAGGCCTCACAGAATCCGTTCGTACCCTGCGGAGATGCTCGTGGGCAGATCGACGCCATCAAATGTTAGAAACAGGGTACGAGTGGGTACCAATACGCCGTCGCGTTTGGCCTGCACTCGATGAACCGCTGTCACCTTCTGGTCTGCAAGATATTCGACCAGCTCCTCGTCCGATATTCCATCGAGGCTATGCGTGGTGACAACGCCTCGACAAGAATACAAGGTGCCGTGCTTCTCCACACGGATAGGATAACCGTGGAGAAGCGTGGCGCTCAACAAGGACTTACTTTGTGCCTCAGATTTGCTTTGCACTAACAACGAACCATCACGAAGCCGAGTGCAGGAAAGAACCGGACCAGCAATTGAGTCAATGCCCTTCTGGATGATAAAAGGGTTCACCTTCTCGAATGATTGTCCTTCCTCTGTACGGGTAATCACTAAGTAACAACCAGCTGTTGGCGGTGCTACTTCTGTTACTAAAACTTTTCGGCGCTTGTTGTTTATAATGCAGAAAGGGTGCTCCATAGCGAAAAAAATCCTCCACCATTGCAACCGTCTCCGACCTCGGGCTCTGACTTCTCGGGCGTTACCCCGGCTTGGGTGAGTGGCCTATCTATACCAGACTCACCCCAGGGTCACACCTCCCAGAACATAGACAGAGGGACCCAATCGCCGTCAGAAGTCAGCACTCGCAAACGGTTCACTCAACAAAAGAAATGTATATGACATAAATTGCGTATTTTAACGCGATCTACATTTTTCGTGTAGTAAAATTTTGTCTATCTCTTATGGTTTATCAGTTATGAAACAGTCGTTCATAATGAAGAATACTTTGGGAGACATTCCCAGAAAATTCGAGATATACATTTTATTTGTCATGACAATATCTTAAACATATGATATTTTAATAAAAATCGTTAGAGCCGTTTTTGAGAAAATTAAAATTTTCGAAAAATATCCCATGTAAAGGGTAGTCTGGGGTGGGGGGATTTTCTTGAAAACCTTCGTGTCGCATCTCTGGAAGATACTGAACCTAAATACCAAGTTTGGTGTTTATCCGACTGTTCGTTTTTGAGTTATGCTGTTCACAGACACACACACAGACACACACACACAGACACACACACACAAAGACACACACACGGACATGTTTCCAAAAATGCTTTTTTGGGATTCAGGAGGTCTCAAAACATGTATTTCCGGTGAAATCTCGGTATCGAATTTTTGGGTGGAATGCAATACTTCCCCTACTTACTATACGTAGTAGAGAAAGTAATAAAAAAAATCTGATGTGTTACACTCACATGACTTTCTCTACTCTTGTACAATCTATTTTTACAAACGCCTATTCTCCATATGCTTTATGTTAATCGAGATATCGAGATGTCAATCTTATTGCTAATTTTCTTGTAGATGCAAGGGTAATATGGTAGCTTTTAAGCGATGGTCAAATATTTTAACGCTGGTTGCTATGCGGCGCATTCCATTCTCTTTGCAAGTCCAGGACATAAAAAATCAGATGTGTTACACTCACATGACTTTCTCTACTCTTGTACAAACTATTTTTACAAACGCTTATTCTCCATATGCTTTATGTTAATCGAGATATCGAGATGTCAATCTTATTGGTAATTTTCTTGTAGAAGCAAGGGGAATATGGTAGCTTTTAAGCGATAGTCAAATATTTTAACGCTGGTTGCTATGTGGCGCATTCCATTCTCTTTGCATGTCCTGCACATAAAAAAAATCTGATGTGTTACACTCACATGACTTTCTCTACTCTTGTACAATCTATTTTTACAAACGCCTATTCTCCATATGCTTCATGTTAATCGAGATGTTAATCTTATTGGTAATTTTCTTGTAGATGCAAGGGAAATATGGTAGCTTTTAAGCGATAGTCAAATATTTTAACGCTGGTTGCTATGTGGCGCATTCCATTCTCTTTGCATGTCCAGGACATAAAAAAAATGAATAACGAATGTGAGAAAAAGTATAAGTATTGTAAAATTTAAGGAAATAACAAGCAATATCTCGAAAACGGTTCACTCAACAAAAGAAATGTATATGACATAAGTTGTGTATTTTAACGCGATCTACATTTTTTGTGTAGTAAAATTTTGTCTATCTCTTATGGTTTACCAGTTATGCAAAAGTCGTTCACAATGAAGAATACTTTTGGAGACATTCCCAGAAAATTCGAGATATACATTTCATTTCCATGACATTATCTTAAACATATGATATTTTCATCAAAATCGTTAGAGCCATTTTTGAGAAAATTAAAATTTTCGAAAAATCTTCCATGTAAAGGGTAGTCTGGGGTGGGGGGATTTGCTTGAAAACCTTCGTGTCGCATCTCTGGAAGATACTGAACCTAAATACCAAGTTTGGTGCTTATCCGACTGTTCGTTTTTGAGTTATGCTGTTCACAGACACACACACACACAGACACACACACAGACACACAGACACACACACAGACACACACACGGACATGTTTCCAAAAATGCTTTTGTTGGATTCAGGAGGTCTCAAAACATGTATTTCCGGTGAAATCTCGGTATCGAATTTTTGGGTGGAATGCAATACTTCCCCTACTTACTATACGTAGTAGAGAAAGTAAAAATGAATAACGAATTTGAGAAAAAGTATAAGTATTGGAAAAGTTAAGGAAATAACAAGCAATATCTCGAAAACGGTTCACTCAACAAAAGAAATGTATATGACATAAGTTGTGTATTTTAACGCGATCTACATTTTTTGTGTAGTAACATTTTGTCTATCTCTTATGGTTTACCAGTTATGCAAAAGTCGTTCACAATGAAGAATACTTTTGGAGACATTCCCAGAAAATTCGAGATATACATTTCATTTCTCATGACATTATCGTAAACATATGATATTTTAATCAAAATCGTTAGAGCCATTTTTGAGAAAATTAAAATTTTCGAAAAATGTTCCATGTAAAGGGTAGTCTGGGGTGTAGGGATTTTCTTGAAAACCTTCGTGTCGCATCTCTGGAAGATACTGAACCTAAATACCAAGTTTGGTGTTTATCCGACTGTTCGTTTTAGAGTATGCTGTTCACAGACACACACACACACACCCACACAGACACACACACGGACATGTTTCCAAAAATGCTTTTTTTGGATTCAGTGGGTCTCAAAACATGTATTTCCGGTGAAATCTAGGTATCGAATTTTTGGGTGGAATGCAATACTTCCCCTACTTACTATACGTAGTAGAGAAAGTAAAAAATGAATAACGAATTTGAGAAAAAGTATAAGTATTGGAAAACTTAAGGGAATAACAAGCAATATCTCGAAAACGGTTCACTCAACAAAAGGAATTTATATGACATAAGTTGTGTATTTTAACGAGATCTACATTTTTTGTGTAGTAAAATTTTGTCTATCTCTTATGGTTTACCAGTTATGCAAAAGTCGTTCACAATGAAGAATACTTTTGGAGACATTCCCAGAAAATTCGAGATATACATTTCATTTCTCATGACATTATCTTAAACATATGATATTTTAATCAAAATCGTTAGAGCCATTTTTGAGAAAATTAAATTTTTCGAAAAATGTTCCATGTAAAGGGTAGTTTGGGGTGGGGGGATTTTCTTGAAAACCTTCGTGTCGCATCTCTGGAAGATACTGAACCTAAATACCAAGTTTGGTGTTTATCCGACAGTTCGTTTTTGAGTTATGCTGTTCACAGACACACACACACACACAGACACACAGACACACACACACACACAGACACACACACGGACATTTTTCCAAAAATGCTTTTTTTGGATTCAGGAGGTCTCAAAACATGTATTTCCGGTGAAATCTCGGTATCGAATTTTTGGGTGGAATGCAATACTTCCCCTACTTACTATACGTAGTAGAGAAAGTAAAAAAATCTGATGTGTTACACCTACATGACTTTCTCTACTCTTTTACAATCTATTTTTACAAACGCCTATTCTCCATATGCTTCAAGTTAATCGAGATATCGAGATGTCAATCTCATTGGTAATTTTCTTGTAGATGCAAGGGGAATATGGTAGGTTATAAGCGATAGTCAAATATTTTAACGCTGGTTGCTATGTGGTGCATTTCATTCTCTTTGCATGTCCAGGACATAAAAAAAATGAATAACGAATTTGAGAAAAAGTATAAGTATTGAAATATTTAAGGAAATAACAAGCAATATCTCGAAAACGGTTCACTCAACAAAAGAAATGTATATGACAAAAGTTGTGTATTTTAACGCGATCAAAATTTTTTGTGTAGTAAAATTCTGTCTATCTCTTACGGTTTACCAGTTACGCAAAAGTCGTTCACAATGAAGAATACTTTTGGAGACATTCCCAGAAAATTCGAGATATACATTTCATCTCTCATGACATTATCTTAAACATATGATATTTTCATCAAAATCGTTAGAGCCATTTTTGAGAAAATTAAAATTTTCGAAAAATGTTCCATGTAAAGGGTAGTCTGGGGTGGGGGGATTTGCTTGAAAACCTTCGTGTCGCATCTCTGGAAGATACTGAACCTAAATACCAAGTTTGGTGCTTATCCGACTGTTCGTTTTTGAGTTATGCTGTTCACAGACACACACACACACAGACACACACACAGACACACAGACACACACACAGACACACACACGGACATGTTTCCAAAAATGCTTTTGTTGGATTCAGGAGGTCTCAAAACATGTATTTCCGGTGAAATCTCGGTATCGAATTTTTGGGTGGAATGCAATACTTCCCCTACTTACTATACGTAGTAGAGAAAGTAAAAATGAATAACGAATTTGAGAAAAAGTATAAGTATTGGAAAAGTTAAGGAAATAACAAGCAATATCTCGAAAACGGTTCACTCAACAAAAGAAATGTATATGACATAAGTTGTGTATTTTAACGCGATCTACATTTTTTGTGTAGTAACATTTTGTCTATCTCTTATGGTTTACCAGTTATGCAAAAGTCGTTCACAATGAAGAATACTTTTGGAGACATTCCCAGAAAATTCGAGATATACATTTCATTTCTCATGACATTATCGTAAACATATGATATTTTAATCAAAATCGTTAGAGCCATTTTTGAGAAAATTAAAATTTTCGAAAAATGTTCCATGTAAAGGGTAGTCTGGGGTGTAGGGATTTTCTTGAAAACCTTCGTGTCGCATCTCTGGAAGATACTGAACCTAAATACCAAGTTTGGTGTTTATCCGACTGTTCGTTTTAGAGTATGCTGTTCACAGACACACACACACACCCACACAGACACACACACGGACATGTTTCCAAAAATGCTTTTTTTGGATTCAGTGGGTCTCAAAACATGTATTTCCGGTGAAATCTAGGTATCGAATTTTTGGGTGGAATGCAATACTTCCCCTACTTACTATACGTAGTAGAGAAAGTAAAAAATGAATAACGAATTTGAGAAAAAGTATAAGTATTGGAAAACTTAAGGGAATAACAAGCAATATCTCGAAAACGGTTCACTCAACAAAAGGAATTTATATGACATAAGTTGTGTATTTTAACGAGATCTACATTTTTTGTGTAGTAAAATTTTGTCTATCTCTTATGGTTTACCAGTTATGCAAAAGTCGTTCACAATGAAGAATACTTTTGGAGACATTCCCAGAAAATTCGAGATATACATTTCATTTCTCATGACATTATCTTAAACATATGATATTTTAATCAAAATCGTTAGAGCCATTTTTGAGAAAATTAAATTTTTCGAAAAATGTTCCATGTAAAGGGTAGTTTGGGGTGGGGGGATTTTCTTGAAAACCTTCGTGTCGCATCTCTGGAAGATACTGAACCTAAATACCAAGTTTGGTGTTTATCCGACAGTTCGTTTTTGAGTTATGCTGTTCACAGACACACACACACACACACACACAGACACACAGACACACACACACACACACAGACACACACACGGACATTTTTCCAAAAATGCTTTTTTTGGATTCAGGAGGTCTCAAAACATGTATTTCCGGTGAAATCTCGGTATCGAATTTTTGGGTGGAATGCAATACTTCCCCTACTTACTATACGTAGTAGAGAAAGTAAAAAAATCTGATGTGTTACACCTACATGTCTTTCTCTACTCTTTTACAATCTATTTTTACAAACGCCTATTCTCCATATGCTTCAAGTTAATCGAGATATCGAGATGTCAATCTCATTGGTAATTTTCTTGTAGATGCAAGGGGAATATGGTAGGTTATAAGCGATAGTCAAATATTTTAACGCTGGTTGCTATGTGGTGCATTTCATTCTCTTTGCATGTCCAGGACATAAAAAAATGAATAACGAATTTGAGAAAAAGTATAAGTATTGAAATATTTAAGGAAATAACAAGCAATATCTCGAAAACGGTTCACTCAACAAAAGAAATGTATATGACAAAAGTTGTGTATTTTAACGCGATCAAAATTTTTTGTGTAGTAAAATTCTGTCTATCTCTTACGGTTTACCAGTTACGCAAAAGTCGTTCACAATGAAGAATACTTTTGGAGACATTCCCAGAAAATTCGAGATATACATTTCATCTCTCATGACATTATCTTAAACATATGATATTTTCATCAAAATCGTTAGAGCCATTTTTGAGAAAATTAAAATTTTCGAAAAATGTTCCATGTAAAGGGTAGTCTGGGGTGTAGGGATTTTCTTGAAAACCTTCGTGTCGCATCTCTGGAAGATACTGAACCTAAATACCAAGTTTGGTGTTTATCCGACTGTTCGTTTTAGAGTATGCTGTTCACAGACACACACACACACACCCACACAGACACACACACGGACATGTTTCCAAAAATGCTTTTTTTGGATTCAGTGTGTCTCAAAACATGTATTTCCGGTGAAATCTAGGTATCGAATTTTTGGGTGGAATGCAATACTTCCCCTACTTACTATACGTAGTAGAGAAAGTAAAAAATGAATAACGAATTTGAGAAAAAGTATAAGTATTGGAAAATTTAAGGGAATAACAAGCAATATCTCGAAAACGGTTCACTCAACAAAAGGAATTTATATGACATAAGTTGTGTATTTTAACGAGATCTACATTTTTTGTGTAGTAAAATTTTGTCTATCTCTTATGGTTTACCAGTTATGCAAAAGTCGTTCACAATGAAGAATACTTTTGGAGACATTCCCAGAAAATTCGAGATATACATTTCATTTCTCATGACATTATCTTAAACATATGATATTTTAATCAAAATCGTTAGAGCCATTTTTGAGAAAATTAAATTTTTCGAAAAATGTTCCATGTAAAGGGTAGTTTGGGGTGGGGGGATTTTCTTGAAAACCTTCGTGTCGCATCTCTGGAAGATACTGAACCTAAATACCAAGTTTGGTGTTTATCCGACAGTTCGTTTTTGAGTTATGCTGTTCACAGACACACACACACACACAGACACACAGACACACACACACACACAGACACACACACGGACATTTTTCCAAAAATGCTTTTTTTGGATTCAGGAGGTCTCAAAACATGTATTTCCGGTGAAATCTCGGTATCGAATTTTTGGGTGGAATGCAATACTTCCCCTACTTACTATACGTAGTAGAGAAAGTAAAAATCTGATGTGTTACACTCACATGACTTTCCCTACTCTCGTACAAAGTATTTTTACAAACGCTTATTCTCCATCTAGTTCATGTTAATCGAGATAAACATTTGCAGACTCTATCTTATTGCTAATTTTCTTAGATGTAGGGGAAAATATATTTACAAGGGCAATATAGAAAAACAGTAGCCTTTAAGCACATATATATCTCTTAATAGCTGGTTGCTAGGTGCAGCACCATTCCCTTTGCCACAGATTATAACTCTTTGCATATCCAAGACAAAAAAATCTGATGCGTTACACTCACATGACTTTCTCTACTCTAGTACAATCTATTTTTACAAACGCCTATTCTCCATATGCTTTATGTTAATCGAGATATCGAGATGTCAATCTTATTGCTAATTTTCTTGTAGATGCAAGGGGAATGTGGTAGCTTTTAAGCGATGGTCAAATATTTTAACGCTGGTTGCTATGCGGCGCATTCCATTCTCTTTGCAAGTCCAGGACATAAAAAAATGAATAACGAATTTGAGAAAAAGTATAAGTATTGGAAAATTTAAGGGAATAACAAGCAATATCTCGAAAACGGTTCACTCAACAAAAGGAATTTATATGACATAAGTTGTGTATTTTAACGAGATCTACATTTTTTGTGTAGTAAAATTTTGTCTATCTCTTATGGTTTACCAGTTATGCAAAAGTCGTTCACAATGAATACTTTTGGAGACATTCCCAGAAAATTCGAGATATACATTTCATTTCTCATGACATTATCTTAAACATATGATATTTTAATCAAAATCGTTAGAGCCATTTTTGAGAAAATTAAATTTTTCGAAAAATGTTCCATGTAAAGTGTAGTTTGGGGTGGGGGGATTTTCTTGAAAACCTTCGTGTCGCATCTCTGGAAGATACTGAACCTAAATACCAAGTTTGGTGTTTATCCGACAGTTCGTTTTTGAGTTATGCTGTTCACAGACACACACACACACAGACACACAGACACACACACACACACAGACACACACACGGACATTTTTCCAAAAATGCTTTTTTTGGATTCAGGAGGTCTCAAAACATGTATTTCCGGTGAAATCTCGGTATCGAATTTTTGGGTGGAATGCAATACTTCCCCTACTTACTATACGTAGTAGAGAAAGTAAAAATCTGATGTGTTACACTCACATGACTTTCCCTACTCTCGTACAAAGTATTTTTACAAACGCTTATTCTCCATCTAGTTCATGTTAATCGAGATAAACATTTGCAGACTCTATCTTATTGCTAATTTTCTTAGATGTAGGGGAAAATATATTTACAAGGGCAATATAGAAAAACAGTAGCCTTTAAGCACATATATATCTCTTAATAGCTGGTTGCTAGGTGCAGCACCATTCCCTTTGCCACAGATTATAACTCTTTGCATATCCAAGACAAAAAAATCTGATGCGTTACACTCACATGACTTTCTCTACTCTAGTACAATCTATTTTTACAAACGCCTATTCTCCATATGCTTTATGTTAATCGAGATATCGAGATGTCAATCTTATTGCTAATTTTCTTTTAGATGCAAGGGGAATGTGGTAGCTTTTAAGCGATGGTCAAATATTTTAACGCTGGTTGCTATGCGGCGCATTCCATTCTCTTTGCAAGTCCAGGACATAAAAAAATGAATAACGAATTTGAGAAAAAGTATAAGTATTGGAAAATTTAAGGGAATAACAAGCAATATCTCGAAAACGGTTCACTCAACAAAAGAAATGTATATGACATAAGTTGTGTATTTTAACGAGATCTACATTTTTTGTGTAGTAAAATTTTGTCTATCTCTTATGGTTTACCAGTTATGCAAAAGTCGTTCACAATGAAGAATACTTTTGGAGACATTCCCAGAAAATTCGAGATATACATTTCATTTCTCATGACATTATCTTAAACATATGATATTTTAATCAAAATCGTTAGAGCCATTTTTGAGAAAATTAAACTTTTCGAAAAATGTTCCATGTAAAGGATAGTCTGGAGTGGGGGGATTTTCTTGAAAACCTTCGTGTCGCATCTCTGGAAGATACTGAAGCTAAATACCAAGTTTGGTGTTTATCCGACTGTTCGTTTTTGAGTTATGCTGTTCACAGACACACACACAGACACACACACAGACACACACACGGACATGTTTCCAAAAATGCTTTTTTTGGATTCAGGAGGTCTCAAAACATGTATTTCCGGTGAAATCTCGGTATCGAATTTTTGGGTGGAATGCAATACTTCCCCTACTTACTATACGTAGTAGAGAAAGTAAAAATCTGATGTGTTACACTCACATGACTTTCTCTACTCTTGTACAAACTATTTTTACAAACGCCTATTCTCCATATGCTTCATGTTAATCGAGATATCGAGATGTCAATCTTATTAGTAATTTTCTTGTAGATGCAAAGGAAATATGGTAGCTTTTAAGCGATAGTCAAATATTTTAACGCTGGTTGCTATGTGGCGCATTCCATTCTCTTTGCATGTCCAGGACATAAAAAAAAAATCTGATGTGTTACACTCACACGACTTTCTCTACTCTTGTACAAACTATTTTTCAAACGCTTATTCTCCATATGCTTCATGTTAATGGAGATATCCAGATGTCAATCTTATTGATAATTTTCTTGTAGATGTAAGGGGAATATGGTAGGTTTTAAGCGATAGTCAAATATTTTAACGCTGGTTGCTATGTGGCGCATTCCATTCTCTTTGCATGTCCAGGACATAAAAAAAATGAATAACGAATTTGAGAAAAAGTATAAGTATTGGAAAATTTAAGGGAATAACAAGCAATATCTCGCAAACGGTTCACTCAACAAAAGAAATGTATATGACATAACTTGTGTATTTTAACGCGATCTACATTTTTCGTGTAGTAAAATTTTATCTATCTCTTATGGTTTACCAGTTATGAAAAAGTCGTTCACAATGAAGAATACTTTTGGAGACATTCCTAGAAAATTCGAGATATACATTTCATTTCTCATGACATTATCTTAAACATATGATATTTTCATCAAAATCGTTAGAGCCATTTTTGAGAAAATTAAACTTTTCGAAAAATCTTCCATGTAAAGGGTAGTCTGGGGTGGAGGGATTTTCTTGAAAACCTTCGTGTCGCATCTCTGGAAGATACTGAACCTAAATACCAAGTTTGGTGCTTATCCGGCTGTTCGTTTTTGAGTTATGCTGTTCACAGACACACAGACACACAGACACACACACACACACACACACACACAGACACACACACGGACATGTTTCCAAAAATGCTTTTTTTGGAATCAGGGGGTCTCAAAACATGTATTTCCGGCGAAATCTCGGTATCGAATTTTTGGGTGGAATGCAATACTTCCCCTACTTACTATACGTAGTAGAGAAAGTAAAAATGAATAACGAATTCCCATTTGAGAAAAGTATTGAAAAATTTAATGGAATAACAAGCAATATCTCCAAAATGGTTCACTCAACAAAAAAAATGTATATGACATAAATTGTGTATTTTAACGCGATCTACATTTTCTGTGTAGTAACATTTTGTCTATCTCTTATGGTTTACCAGTTATGCAAAAGTCGTTCACAATAAAGAATACTTTTGGAGACATTCCCAGGAAATTCAAGATATACATTTTATTTGCCATAAAAATATCTTACACATACGATATTTTAATCAAAATCGTTAGATCCATTTTTGAGAAAATTAAAATTTTCGAAAAATCTTCCATGTAAAGGGTACTCTGGGGTGGGGGGATTTTCTTGAAAACCTTCGTGTCGCATCCTTGGAAGATACTGAGCCCAAATACCAAGTTTGGTGTTTATCCGACTGTTCGTTTCTGAGTTATGCTGTTCACAGACACACACACAGACACACAGACACACAGACAGACAGACACACAGACACACACACACGGACATGTTTCCAAAAATGTTTTTTTTTATTCAGGGGGTCTCAAAACATGTATTTCCGGTGAAATCTCGGTATCGAAATTTTGGGTGGAATACAATACTTCCCCTACTTACTATACGTAGTAGAGAAAGTAATATATATTGAATTTTCTAGGAAACTGCTCCTCATTCGGAAGGAATTTTGCATAATTTTGTTTAACTGGTAAACCGTACCGAGCATAATGGCTCAGGCGTAACATGGCCCTCATTCAGGAGGTCGGGGGTTCGCTTCCCGTAGCCGACCTTCCTGACTCATGGATGTTTTTTGGAGGTTTCCACGGCCACCAGGGGTGTGCTCAGAAGGATCATTGCATCCCACGAATTTCTTATCGCCCCATTTCATCTCCATTCTCATTTTACTTCACCTTGGATCCTTTCAGTGTTGCAAGTGTCGGCGATAGGTCTCGGTGTGCGCATGGCAGGGGAAAAGGATCAATATCAATATCAATATCAATTTATTGTCATTAAACAGTTATACAACTGCAATAGACATTGTCAGTATATACAAAAATACAAATTAATAATACAACATAAAACACACCTTGTGCAACTTTTACAGCAAAAAAGTAACAATTAAATATTAATATTAGATGCATTAAAAACAATAAATTCATTAATAGAATAAAATGGATTATCCACAAGCCAACAATGCAATCGCTTACAAAATATTTTATAAGGCAAATCTTTTACAGCTTGAGGTAGCTTGTTAAAAAGTTTAATGCCAATATAGTAGTAACTTTGAGAAGTTTTCTTAAGTCTATGCTGAGGAATATCAATCATTTGACCATTACGGATATTATAATTATGAATATTGGATCTCGTGTCATACAAATGTTGATTCTGTTTCATAAAACCCAATACAGTATAAATATACAAATTTATAACAGTCAAAATATTATATCTTTTAAAATAGGGTTTACAGTGTGTTCTAGTAGTTATCTTAGCCATAATTCTTATAGCTTTCTTTTGCACAAGTAATACATCTTGGATATATGAGCTATTACCCCAAAGTAAAATACCATAATTAATAATACTGTGAAAGTATGCAAAATATGAGACACGTATATACTCAAAGGGTACACAATTGACTAAGTTTCTCATCAGGAATAAAACCCTTGACAACTTTCTGCATAAAAATGTAATGTGTGACTCCCAGGTTAAAAATCTATCAATAAAAATGCCTAAAAACTTTACATTAGTACAAAGCTTTGGGACAACAACATTATTTAAAGTAAAAATTATATTTTTAGTTTTAGAATCATTAAGTAAAAACTTATTTGCTTGAAACCATTGTGATATATACATTATATTATTTTGAACCTCAGTTTCAAGATACTGTATATTTGCATTGTTATGAATAAAAGTTGTGTCATCAGCAAATAATATGGTTTTAGATTCAGTATTGAATGGTAAATCATTAATCATGATTAGGAATAGCAGAGGACCTAGGATAGAGCCCTGAGGAACACCGCACATTACTGAAGCCACATCCGAAACCTTATCATTAATCTGAACAACTTGTTTGCGGTTAGAGAGATAAGAAGAGAGCAATTTATTAGGCGTACCACAAATACCATAATGTGCTAATTTATCTAACAGTATACAGTGATCCACACAATCAAAGGCCTTGCTTAAGTCACAGCATGTGACCCAAGCAAAGCTCTTTGATTCAAAAGTATTCGTTATATTATCAATAAGTAATCGAACTGCATCAATAGTAGATTTACCAGCCCTAAATCCAAATTGATCGATAGAAAAGACCTTGTTTTGTTCAAAATAGGAATACATCTGGTTGTGGATTAATACCTCAAATATTTTAGAAAACACTGGCACCAGAGATATCGGTCGATAATTTTCCAATAATGATTTATTACCTTTCTTATGAACTGGTATTATTTTTGCTAATTTGAGTTTACTTGGAAATATGCCCTCAGTGAAGCATTTATTTATACAGATAGTTAAAGGCAACACAATATAACCAATTATTTTCTTTAAAAAATTATTTGAAATATCATAGATATCTCTGGAATCAGAGTTATGCATTTTAGCAACGGCGTTCAACACATCATCACATGACACTTCCTTAAGTTGAAAAGAAACTACAGGCACCTCACAATTTGACAAGTAATCAAGCGCCAGTTTATTAGGCTTTGAAATATTTCTCTTTACCTCTTGTACAGATTCTATAAAAAACCCATTAACCTGATTAGGAGAAAAATGAATAGAGGCAGACTTTTCACCTTTGACCGTTCTATTTATAACATTCCATGCAGCTTTAACTTTGTTATTAGAGATTTCAATAAATTTAGCATTTGCAAGTTTCTTGGCTTGTGACATTAATATTCTATATTCGTTTCTAATCCGCTTAAAAGCATTTTTAGCATCTTCAGTGTGTGTACATTTATATATATTGTAACAGAATAGCAAATATTTCCTCATCTGTTTAAGGTCAGAAGTAAACCAAAATTTGTTTGTAGTTTTACCACGAGCTTCACCATTAAAATATCTAACATTCCTTTTAGGAAAACACAAATTGAATAGCATTAAAAACATAGTTAAAAATTCATCAAACGTACGCTCAGCATTCAAATTATTACCGAGTCGAATCGTCCTCCATTCAGTTTGAGATAGACAATCGATAAAATAAATAAATTTATCTTCACTGTATGGTCTAATAAAACGAGTTATATATTTGAGTTTAGTCACAGGCTGTAAAAATGATAAAACTAGAGCAGAATGGTCAGATAGCATAGGGTCAATAACCTCAATATTATACCGCTTCGTATCTAAATTGGTTACAATGTTGTCTAAACATGAGTTGATTCTTGTAGGTTCAGAATTGGTACAGAAATGCCCAACAGATCTAAGCAAATTTTTAAACTGATAGTTTAATGAACATTCATCAATCATATTAATATTGAAATCCCCACATAGGACTACATTAAATTTTTCTCTATTGAAATGTATAAGCATTTCCTCAAGATTATTCATAAATATTTCGGGATCACCACTGGGTGAGCGATAAAGACTAATTATAACTATTTTGAGGTGAGTTACATAAATCGCCACTACTTCAATATGTTTTTCAATACAAAATTTAGTTACATCAATTTCAGAGAAGCTGATTTCTTTAGACACAAAAATACATACCCCACCATTTTTAATTGCCTTACGACAAAAAATAGCTGCCATTGTATAACCTTCAATGTGATACACATTACTTTCACCATCACTTAACCAATGTTCTGCAAAACATAAAACTTTATAGTCTTTTTCACTACATAATATTTCAAGTTCATTAATTTTGTTCCTAATACACTGTATATTAATGAAAAATACATCATGGGTCATGTGAGCTGCTACAGAATTAGTGGCATCTATGTTTTGTCTGGGTTTATTGGCCGAGGAGGATGAAAAAAACGCCTCACACGAGCGTTACTGGGCCACACATTAGGATTTAAAGCAGCTGCTAAGTGCTCTTCATGTATGTCAATTTTAAATGATGAGTATAAATCAGGATTCCGAGATGGTAATGGATGCACACAAACTTCCGGAAAACTTGGTTTTAAAAAATCACTTACATTCTCAGGTTTCGTATCAGGCGTAAGTCTATAAACATGTAGAGATACACATTTAGGTACCCCTTTAAGTTTATTATTTCCTGCATCCACAGTAACACTATTGCCAATTACAGTAGGTGTTTTGCGTTTATTACGCTTACGGACAACATCGCTCCACAATTCAGAAGGTGAATTTTGTGGTTGTATCATCACATTTGACCCATTTTCACTGATGGCCACATTAGACTCACATACTAATTTAGCGTTTGTATTGTCGTTACCTTCCATTGGCAAAGCACTGTTATCAATTTTATTTACCGCGTCATTATTGGAACACGGCATTTTATTTACTTGACTGTCCACTTCACTCACTTGCATATCAGTGTTTAATAACGGTCTTGCTGGTGATACCACTTGCTGCATAAGAATGTTTACTTTTTCACGCAATTCACTTATAATGCAGTCCTTCTGATGAACCACGTATCTAAAAATACGTATGTCAATTTTGTCCGATGCACAGACTTCACTTAAAGCATCAAAAAATGCCACGTCCACGTCCATGTCCTTGTCCTTATCCTTATTATTTAGTTCATTCGCGACATCACAACATCTTATTGTATTGTCATCAATAAATTTTATACTGGTTATTAATTTAGCACAACTCAGATGATATTGATTGTCACACTCACTACACTTTAAACCGTTTACCAATTTAGATTTACATCGTTTACAGCAATTCAAAACTCCACTTGCACTGTTACTACTGTTAGAGGCAACCATATTGAGGTTAAATGCGGAGCAAACGCTCGCACGACCGTACACGACGAGAGGCCACAGACGAAAGGTCTGAGTAAACCTTCCTCGGACTACGAGCGGTCTCTGGGTCCCGGGCCCCCAGGGGATGTATAAGCCGGGAGAGGGTCGACTACACCAGCCAGCATCCCGGGAGTTCAAAGTTGTAAATGATAGGGACCCTGCCCTCTGCCTGTTGTGCCTCCTGGTCCGGCCGTCCTCTCTCCTCTCTCACTCCATCCCTCCCTCCCGACGGCGCCTCGTCAGTGCCCTAGATATAGATGATCTACGTAGATCCCTCCGCTACTAGTCCTATCCTATCCTAACTGTCAAATCGTAGCTCTGGCACAGAACAACATTTACTCCATAATAAATGTAGATCTGTCTAAAGCATACAATTTATTTCCAACATTTCTGGGTTTTTTTCCCCTTCTTTCTCTTTTTGTGGCATGAGCAATTTCCAACATATCCTCCTTATTGGTTTGAATTTTGAATATTGGTATTTGATTTGTTAAAGTGCTGTTCAGTCTAAAGTTGTTTCTCGCAATGCCATGGAAAGAGCACAGGACTTCAAAGCCAGCATATAGCAATCCGTTTTTAAACATTTATCACTATTTCCTGTGTAATTAAACTATTTATGTAACGTTTATCTCAATTAACTTGAAACAGAAGAATGAGCTTTTGCAAGAAGAGTTTGTATAAGCTGCGTAAAATTAAATGATTAATAATTTATTGTGCTTAGGTTACATTTTCAATTCTATACTAAGTCTATACAAACTGTGTTTACTTATTGTAATGTATAGATTAGATTTGAGTACCCCTCAATAGTTACATCCGCTTAGCTCCCTGGCTCTTAGTGACTGTATCCCTTTTTGTGCTACCTATTCTTCACCGTCCTCTGTATTTTCTCTCCTTCTCTCTCTCTTTTCTGCTCCATTTTTCTTTTATCTTTTCCAAAAATTTTCCTATTTCTTTTATTTTTCTCCTTCCCTTCCCATTCAACACTTTTATTGCCATCTCTTCTGGCATACTATCCCATTTGTTCCCAAACTTCTTGTGTCCAATTTCTTATCTCTTTACATTCAATTAAACAGTGAACAATACTGTCCTGCTCTCCGCATAGTACATCGTTCTAATTCATTGCCTCCCACCCCTTTCAAAGGTAATGTCCTGTTCTCATCCAAGCTAATTCTTCCCTCTCTTGTTTATTATATATATTTACATACCCCTCTCTTGTCCATTGTTTCGTTGTTTTACTGTGTAATCAGAGCGACTTTTTATTTCCAGCTCACTTCATATTTCCTATTTATCTACGTATTCTATCCTATTTTACACTGATTTCCAGGAATATTTTGTCTTTCCTTCTCCTTTCATCCATACAACCCCTATTCCTATTTTCATCAAGATGTTCTCTGGCTCCACCCACCAGCACTTCTCGTTCTTAATTATCTCCAGCTGTTTCATAGATATTTTGTTTATATTCTCGTCTTCGCTCTTTATACGCATATACCAGTATTCAATACTCTCTCTAGAATTACTACTCTTCTTCCAGCTCTTTCCAATTCTACCATTGCTACCCCTTTTGGTGCTGTCCTCTTTAGCCCTAAAATATCTCCCCAGAATGTTCTATATCTATGGCTGTCTTTTACTGTGTGTAATACCCTACATATTTCCGTTGCATATAACATGTTTGCTTCTACTGTTGCCTCATAAATTCTCTCTAACCACTTATCGTTTATCTCTGGAAATTTTTATTCATATATTCCAATTCCTGTCATCGTTTTACGCTTTGCTTCTATCTTTTTATCGTATGCTGTACAGCCTTTGTTACAACTTTCTTACCCCCAATCATTCAATTTTTTTCACCATTCTTTTCCTTCCAAATACCATTTCTCTTCCTTCTTTGATCTTTTTTCTATTCTAAACACCACGATCTTACATTTTTTTGTTTATTCTTATCCTCCATTTAAATCCGGATTTCTGGATCTATTAGGTTATCCGCGTAAAGTAATCATAGTATTTCCTTATTCATTAACATCGATAATTGATCATTTCCTTCTTTAACTCTTTCTAATGCCGCCCATAATAAGTTGAACTATATTGAGCTTAGTTTACATCCTTGTCTTAGTCTAATCTTCTGTTCCACCAACGCAGTTATCCCTTCCTTTCCATATCTTATCCCAAATCTTACCCCTTCATATATTTTTTCTATTCCACTAATAAATTAATCACTCACCAGTTTTTATGTAATTTCCGCTTTAGCACTTCTCTGTTTATTGTATCAAAATCTTTTACAAAGTCTGCAAAAAAACATATATATTCTACCTCTTTTATTACCTAAGTATTCCCTAATTATTGTCTGGCTTACAAACATATTTTCGATTGTTCTCCTTCCTTTTCTCAAACCTTCCTGGATTCTCACAACTTTCCTTCAGCCTCCGCCCACTCTTATACTCTGTCCGCCATTTTTCCTGTAAAACTTTTTCCCAGATTCCTCAATACGTTTTGGCTTTCTCGTTTCTCTTAACTTTTAAATCACCAGCACTATGGTTATCTTCCATTTTTTGTATTGTTTCACGCTATTTTACTTTATTTAAGAAGCTAAACATAATTTCTAAATCTCTCTCCTTCGCCATACGTTTTCCAAAATTCGTCCGGTATAGACACCATCTAATCCAACTGTCATCCAAAATGGTGGGCGGCGGCGTTGCAACGCGAATTATCAAAAATTGGCTTAAATGATATCTGGCAAAGGGGTAATGAAAATACACACAGTGCCGTGAGAAAGGTCAAAAGACGACTATGCGATATAAACAGGCAGACAATAGAATCTGAATGTAGACAAAGATCAACATTGGAGCTACAAAATGAAATAAAAACTAGATGGGGTAAGGAAACATATATTTTGGAATTAAGTATAAAACAGAGGACTGGAATAGCATGGCTTAGGTTGGGAGGGTGGAAAGCAAGCAAGATTGTTGATGACGATGGCAGGAGGATTTGCCCATTATGCGGGGAACAAGAAGACTGGACGCATATTTAGGCAGCATGCGTGCAGACGGAGGGTATTAGGAAAAAACCATTACCGGAAGTATTTTTGGCTTCCAACAGACGGAGGACAGCATGCTGGGACATGATTCTAAACAGCCAAAACTGGCCAAGCTTGGGCACATACTTAATGGAAGTACGTGTACTAAGAGATAAGGTGTTTATGTAATCTTTCTTTAAACATATGTGGTGCTTGAGTACTTGTGCGCGACTCTGTGTGTGTGTGTGTGTGTGTGTGTGTGTTTGAGTGTGTGATTCAGAGTGTTTTTTCAATTTTATATGTATGTATATAGTGCGGTGATTATAAAAGAAATAATTGTTTTCTGGTTGATACTGCAAGTCACGTATACAGACCAGGTATTTTTCTAGAGAGCATGTACGGTCTTATGACCCATGTGACTGTGTTATGCAATTAATGTAATACTAAATACTTCATAAATACCACCACTACCACTACCACTACCTTTAGGTTCTTTATCTGCTCATTTACTTCTTCCATTAATATATTTCTATCCAGTTTTTCATTTTTGAATAAGCCTACTTCTCTTTCTTTTAGGCTTGCTTTCTTATTTATTCCCACACCTACCAATGCTTCGAAATATTCCAACCATTCTTTAGGAGATCTCATTTTCTAATCCTGTTTTCCTTTATACTTTCTCCACGTTTTCCCAATTTCTTTCTGTTATCTTTATCAATGATCGTATTTCTTATCTTATTCTCTATATTCTCCTCCCACTCTTTTTTTTGTTCTCCAATTGGCATTTTTACTCCCATTTATGTACCACATAATTTTATATCACTTTCTTTTTACATTTTTCTCCGTATTCCTTCTTAGCTACTAATAATTTTTCATCATACGACCCTCCACTTTCTTTTTACACTCCCTGTGTTACTTCCATCCCTACGCTTCTTTTTTTACCGTTAATTCCAGCCTTCTATAACCTTTTCTATATCCCCCTCCTTTATAACTAACTTATTCCACATTGACAATTTTTCACGTTTCTGAATATATCTCTTTCTAAAATACTACCTTTAACTCTTACCTCTATCTATATATCTTGATCCTATTTACCTGCCCTGTTTCTGTTAAAGCATTCTGTCCCTCCCCCCATCTATTGCTGTATTTATTGGGAAGTGGCAACTGTTTACTACCTCATCTATAACTTCCCCTTTTTTATTCTTATCTTCAAACTTACTACTGCATAATCTAAAGTCGACTACGCTCTATCCGTTAGCATTCGCGAATGTAAATTCTCCTTCCATATCTCTCTCTGTAGCACCCATACATATTATTAAAGTATCCTCATAGAATTCCAATAATTTTCTGTCTTCTTTACTTATTGTCTTGCCCTTCTTGCCCATGACTCCTCCCTCTCCCATTGTTACACCTTGCTCTCCCCTTACCCTCACCTCTTCCTTCCCTACGATAGCATACGTGTCCCCCATCAATATGAATGCAATTCCTGGGTATTTTTCCTCAGGAGTGGAGAAAGTCTGTAAATGCAATACATCAGAACTTTATTCTTTCATTCACCTAATGCTACTTCATTTAAATTACTCGTTTAGATTAAAAATCTAAGGGTATTATCACTTCATTTTATTTTGTCAATTTCAAACAAGCACATTCAGACTCTCGTTTGTATTTCTCTTCACTAGGAAGAAGAGAGAATAATGCTATTTAAAGAAAAATTGCCTCTTTGGCCGTGAAGCGAAACAGAACCTCTTGGTTTAGGAGGAGCCCATTCACAACTGGATCCCACAGACAGTCTCATTATCTCTGTTTCTAACACATCCGCTTTACTTTAAAGAAACATTTGAAGATACTGAAGCCTATGCACAGGTTCGCTTCTCGTTGCGGTATTTTCCTCTCTCATATCCTTGACTATGCGTTAAACCCGCGTGGGAAGTTTCTGGTTCCCTTTCCCTAGAAGCAAAAGCTGTACACTTCTCTACTGCGGTTGTCGAGTGCCAAGTTTATTCGTGTGTGACAAGCATTACTGATTCTGTCAACTTTTAAGCCTGCTTTCCCTGAACCACATTTCGCTTATATTCCTGGAATGCTTTCGTCTCTACAAGAAGGATAAAATCCCTATTCCCAATTAGTAATTTCTGTAATTTTATTTCTTCTCTAGCATAGATAGGTAGGTAGGTATTTATTGCTAAAAGCGTTTACACATGTATAGCAACGTCAAATGTTAAATATTACAAAAAGTCAGCGTTATAAAATTCCTGGACCTTATACAGAGGAATAGATTAATGGATGATACTTCAAAGCTATTTTGTGTTTTACTATACTTATATTTACTAAATTAAATATTGCTGCTACTTCTTGTCGGATAATTATGAACAGTTTCTCACAGATTATACTCTTGTAGATTCCTCTTAATGTACAATAGATAATATATACAAGGAAGAGTGAGGATTCCAAGTTCAATAAAATGTGGTTTACAATGTGTTTTTGGCGAACTCCACATGATATTCTTATCCCTCTATTTTGTAAAATAAAAAGCTCTTTAGCATAGGTTTGGTTGACCCAAAGTAAGACACCATAATTTAAAATGGAGTATATATTGCTGTAATACACTGACAGTAATAACATTTTATTTATTGTTTGGCTCAGTACACGTAGCAAGAACAGTTCTTTACTCAGTTTCCCTTAGATGTAGTCTATGTGGGATTTCCACCCTAATTTAGATTACCGACACGAGTAGCCGAGGTCGTTATGGGACGGACTCATGAATTGGAGATCTGCGGTTCAAATCCCCCAGGACCGTCCTCACTAACAGGTTTTTTTTCAAGTTTTCTTAAGTTCTCATAACTGACAAATGTCGGGGGAGCGTTTCTTTCCCAATTATCATTTATTCATGTATCATCAGTGCCCATCGCCTGTTCTATGTGCAATGAGAAGGGGCGTTAAACGCTACAAAAAATTGTAGAAAATTACTTTATCTCTTGTGCCTGTTGTTATTCTTTTTATTATTATAACTAATATTTTTGTATCGCTCTAGTACTTAAGGTAGAGAAAACTCTCACTCGAGTTGTGATTTTAAATCCCCTGTGTCCAAAAATACATTTTAAAATGAAATTAGGAGAAATAATTAAATAAAGTGAAAAGGGTAGCAGACAGAAAGCAGATAATTCAACTCAAAAACCAAAATACTTTATGTATGTTTTAAGAATGAAAGGAGCATTTTTGGAAGTTATCCCTATTCAAATTACACCTTAAGTGCTAACATTTTCGTTGCCTTTTTTTTCGCTTTCTTAAAATAATACTTCTACATTTTTTTTTGTTAAAATGGGATGTACTTCAGATATTCCTGTGATGGATAAAATGCGTACCTAAATTTTCCTCAAGCAGTTTTGATGCCTTTTACTTTCTTACTGAAATTTGTATAACTGCCAAAATTTTAGACAGAGAAAACTGGTGAGGCAAAATAGATACATATTGTTAAGATATAGGGTTTGTATTACATTAATTTTTCGCAAGATTAATCAGTTTAACAACAAATAAAGCGGTTATTAACTGCCATCCTATGCTTAGCTCAAATAATACCAGGACTTATCCCCTCACATTGAATCTATTTGTAAAATCGTTAATATTAGCGCATACTACCTTGTTTAATTCTCATTACCCGGTAGTAGTGTGGTGGAATGTGGTGCCATCCTTTTATAGGTTTTTATGTTATGTAACCTCTACACGAGTTGAATAATTATTAATGGAAATGTACTAATTCAATTTCTTGCATCCAAAAATATTAATGAGATTTTATATATATATTACTGTAATACACAAGCTTCTTTCTATGCTACAATATATCTATTAATGATATTTTTATACCTTATAGGTATAAGGTTCTCTAATATATTTGATTGTGTGGTAGAAGCTGGCCTTAGTTGCGTAGTTACCTTTCCGTATCATCTACGTGGGTAGCATGCTGATGGATGATCTCAGTAACTTAGTTGATGTACAGTGACCTGGGCAGCAGTTGCATCCATCAGCGTCCGAATTGTACATAAACAGTAAACTGCAGAATAAAGTGAACAAAATAATTTAAACTGAGTTCAAATAATGTTAATTTTATGAAGAAATAAGTATAAAATATGCCTGAAATTTTCGCCAAAAGCAATGCAAACATATATGTTTGGTGTTGAAAATGAATTTGATTTCCAACACATTCATTGTAATCTCTATTTTGTTTGTTTCGAGTGGAGGGAAAGATGCTTTTTACGCACTAACTGCCGCTAAACCTGCGAGTGTGGAACTCGCCAAAGTGGCCATATCCACAAAATAAACCCTCCGAAAGATAAGATGAAGAAGGAAAAGAGGAATTGCAGCAGTACCTGCATTCAGGGACCGGATATATTGGGCCTAAACCAGGTGAAATGGGAGCCAGGACGCAAACATAGCCGAGGACCTATTCACGCCCTGGCGAATTCAGAGTGATGAAATGTAGAAAGTATAAAGTGATGGGTTTAGGAAATGTGATTTGGAGTCTTACCAGTACCTGCGGCGATGCTTGAATGCAATCCCGGATGGTAATGATGGATGTCCTGCGTCCTCCCATTTGGGCGAACACTGGAACTCTGTTGGTCCCTGTAGTTTTTCGTCCAGCGCCGTCTGGAGAGCTTCCATTTCCTCTCTGGCGAGCCTTCTGACGAAGAGAAAGGATCGCTGAAGCTATTTGCAAGTCCTAGTTTGCTTGGTGGGTAACCTATTTTTAAAGTGTAGTAGTGGAAGGTTTCATTGTAACCTTAAACTTAGACAGGTGTCCTCCAGCTCGGCGAGCTGATTGAGATGTTCACTAGCTCCGTCTGCACATCTTCCAACTTCTGAAGGATTTCAGGCGAAAATGTAATAATTGCCGGCGCGTCCTGAGCTGTGTGTGGAGAATGTTGAGGTGCAGGAGGCGGACTCTGCCCTGCACGGCGGTAGTTGAGTCTGCTGCTGGCATGCGGTACCTTGGTCTTCTGCTGAGTCGACGTGCTGCGACTGCCCGGTGTAGTGATATTGTCCCCAGCATGTTGCGCAGAAGCGGCGGCGACGAGTCAAATCGTGCTGCTGGCAGATAGAAATCAAATTTGGTGCACCACAATAATAAGACCGAGGCGGCGCAGTACCTTCCTCCGTGTGACCATAAAGACAACAGTGGCGGCAGTGTAGAGTCCAGGCTGGGTTCGATCCTCAGGGACTGGCCTCAGAAGTCCAAGCCGGAGGAGAGAGAGCGTCATAGCGTACCTTGCCCCAAATGACAAGGCGCATGAGAGGAGTTGGCCTCTTCCGTGACTGAATCCTAGTGACCTTCATAACCAAAGATTGGTGCTGTTGGACATACACTACGTGATCAAAAGTATCCGGACACCTGGCTGAAAATGACGTACAAGTTCGTGGCGCCCTCCATCGGTAATGCTGGAAGTCAATATGGTGTTGGCACACCCTTAGCCTTGATGAAGCGTTCACTCTCGCAGGCATACCTTCAATCAGGTGCTGAAAGGTTTCTTGGGGAATGGCAGCCCATTCTTCACGGAGTGCGGAACCGGGGAGAGGTATCGATGTAGGTCGGTGAGGCCTGGCTCGAAGTCGGCGTTCCGAAACATCCCAAAGGTGTTCTATACGATTCAAGTCAGGACTCTGTGCAGGCCAGTCCATTACAGGGATGTTATTGTCGTGTAGCCGCTCCACCACAGCCCGTGCAGTATGAACAGGTGCTCGATCGTGTTGAAAGATGCACTCGCCATCCCCGAATTGCTCTTCGTCAGTGGGAATCAAAAAGGTGCTTAAAATATCAATGAAGATTTGCGCTGTGATCGTGCCACGCAAAACAACAAGGGGTGCAAGCCCCCTCCAGGAAAAACACGACCACACCAGAACACCACCACCTCCGAATTTCACTGTTGGCACTACACACGCTGGCAGATGACGTTCACCGGCCATTCGCCATACCCACACCCTGCCATCGGATCGCCACATTGTGTACCGTGATTCGTCACTCCACACAACGTTTTGCCACTGTTCAACCGCGTAATGTTGACGCTCCTTACACCAAGCGAGGCGTCGTTTGGCATTTTCCTGCGTGATGTGTTGCTTATGAGCAACCGCTCGACCATGGAATCCAAGGTTTCTCACCTCACGCCCAACTGTCATAGCACTTGGAGGGATCCTGATGCAGTTTGGAATTCCTGTGTGATGGTCTGGATAGATGTCTGCCTATTACTCTTTACGACTCTCTTCAAATTTCGACGGTCTCTGTCAGTCAACAGACGAGGTCGGCCTGTACGCGTTTGTGCTGTACATGTCCCTTCACGTTTCCACTTCACTATCACATCAGAAACAGTGGACCTAGGGATGTTTAGGAGTGTGGAAATCTCGCGTACAGACTTCTGACACAAGCGATATCCAATTACCTGACCACGTTCGAAGTCCGTGAATTCCACTGAGCGTCCTATTCTGCTGTTTTACGATGTTGAATGACTACTGAGGTCACGGATAATGAGTACCAGGCAGTAGGTAGCAGCACAAAGCACCTAAGATGAAAAACGTATGTTTGTGGGATGTCCGGATACTTTTGATCACATAGTGTAGCTTAGGAGCAATTGCGGCCAAAGCTGTTGCCGGACGCCCATTGCCACAGCGCTAAAATGGCCATAGCGCTGGGTCTGGTCTTCCGCAGGAGAAACAGCGGCATAGAAGTGGCATAGGTTCTGTCGTCAGTAGGAGATGAGGGATCAGCGTCGTATATTCGATCGGCGGAGAGAAAGGCGCAGGCGCCAGGTTGGAAATATGTACCAACTACGCCGGTGCAGTCAGCGGTTGCCGGTTCATCTTCGTTAGAAGTCCCTTGGTTGGCTGCCGATGCAGCTTTGCGATGTGCTTTCCTTCTTGCCATGGTGAGTAGAGCTCCTGTCTGCTCGAGGTCTCGAGCAAAGTGTTTATAGCCTGAAAGCCTATAATAGAATTTTACGGCATTTTCTTTCACGTGTACGTCATAGAGAAAAGTGTGCTGTTGTAAGACGTACAATGCGCCACCTTTTCATTTTCCCAATAGTATTTGGCGATACAAATGGTAAGTGTGTAATTGAAAAACGAGAAATGTTTTAAAACTGGAAACGAAGACAAACATTTTCTACTTCTGAGATTCTCCAATGCACTTAACGTACACGCATTGCACAGTATATTTTTTACGACAATGAATAATAGTAATAGTTCTTACACGAAAACAAAATTAATAACTTACTAACAGTTGTTGCACATGTGAGTCCAGCAGTAAGGTCACCAACACCAATCTTAGTTGCAAAGCGGCGATCGACTACACTAGTCTGCATTTTCAAACTTTTTGTCAGATGATTTCTTAAAAGTAGGTGTTCTTGAATCAAACTTTTATGCTGATTCCAGAAATAACAGGTTTTTACACAAAATAAGAAGTGATGTTTTCACAATTTTACTAATGAGCGTAGAAAAGTATTCAAATACCATTTGACACAAGGTAAATTTTTAGTCAAGAAACATTTTAAGAATTCTCAGAAGGACTCTCCAAACTTATTTCATGACTACATTTTAACAAAAGAAGAAGCCAAAGTGTTTCATGTAATTTTTTCAAACTTTCTCTTCTTTGACTTCCTTGCAGATCCTTGAAGATGACTGTCCCTCCAACAGTAGTCGGCCATCATAGTTTCATTCCATCTCCCCTGGTACCTCCTCTCCATTTCCTTAATATCTTGGTGAAAACGTTCATCCTGCTCTTCACTATAATGTCCCAGATTTTCTGGAAAGTAGTTGATATGTGAATGCAGAAAATGCACCTTTACACTCATGTTACAACCCATCTTCTTGAAATTTTCCAACATTGTTTCGACAATGGCCTTGTAATTAGGATCTTTGTTATTGCCTAAGAATTTTTCAGTAACTGACCGTAAGGCAGTCCATGCTTCTATTTCTCTCTCATTCATTTTCTTTTCTCAAAATCTTCATCCTTCATCAATTTTTATTTGAGGACCAACAAAAATTCCAGCCTTTAATTTGTCTTGTGTAATGAAGGAAAATTTCTTGGAAAGGTACTTGAAGCAGGATCCATCCTGTGGTAGAGCCCATACAAATTGCTTCATCAAGCCCAATTTTATGTGTAGTGTGTATATTTTTGAAGTGAAATTGTGTAAAAACTGTACGTCCTTGAAAAAAACTAAAAGCAGTTCTGAAATCAGCATAAAAGGTAAGTCAGAATCACTTATTAGTTTTCAATCATCCGATATCATGCAGACTAGTACTATCCATGGGTGGTTGTTGCCCTTAAAATAAATAAGTAAATTTACCTGCTGCATTAATTAATTCGGAAGTAAAGATTAACGATTAAAAAGAAAGTAAAAATACAGGTAAAATTTAAGTGGTAAAATTCAACTATCAAATATGATTAGATTCCATGTCTGCAATAATAAACATATTAAAAGCTAAGAATATTTAATATGATTCATGCACATACGTGCAGTAAAATTGGCAAAACGTGCAGATACGAGGCGCGTGCAGATAGTACCGCTATTTTTTTTAAAAAATCTGATGTGTTACACTCACATGACTTTCTCTACTCTTGTACAAACTATTTTTACAAACGTTTATTCTCCATATGCGTCATGTTAATCGAGATATCGAGATGTGAATCTTATTGCTAATTTTCTTGTAGATGCAAGGGGAATATGGTATATTTAAAGCGATAGTCAAATATTTTAACGCTGGTTGCTATGTGTCGCATTCGATTCTCTTTGCAAGTCCAGGACATAAAAAAATGAATAACGAATTTGAGAAAAAGTATAAGTATTGGAACATTTAAGGGAATAACAAGCAATATCTCGAAAACGGTTCACTCAACAAAAGAAATGTATATAACATAAGTTGTGTATTTTAACGAGATCTACATTTTTTGTGTAGTAAAATTTTGTCTATCTCTTATGGTTTACCAGTTATGCAAAAGTCGTTCACAATGAAGAATACTTTTGGAGACATTCCCAGAAAATTCGAGATATACATTTCATTTCTCATGACATTATCTTAAACATATGATATTTTAAACAAAATCGTTAGAGCCATTTTTGAGAAAATTAAAATTTTCGAAAAATGTTCCATGTAAAGGGTAGTCTGGGGTGGGGGGATTTTCTTGAAAACCTTCGTGTCGCATCTCTGGAAGATACTGAACCTAAATACCAAGTTTGGTGTTTATCCGACTGTTCGTTTTTGAGTTATGCTGTTCACAGACACACACACACACACACACACAGACACACACACACACAGACACACACACAGACACACACACGGACATGTTTCCAAAAATGCTTTTTTTGGATTCAGGAGGTCTCAAAACATGTATTTCCGGTGAAATCTCGGTATCGAATTTTTGGGTGGAATGCAATACTTCCCCTACTTACTATACGTAGTAGAGAAAGTAAAAAAAAACAGAACGTTATTTTCCAAATACTTTGTCATCCAGTACCTTACACCTTACATTACTTCTCCACAAGGTTCACCGCCGTTATTCAGGAACTTGTAGCGAGAAACTAGTTTTTGTATGGCTTCGTCAAAGAATGATGCCCCCTGTGATGAAAGCCAAGTTTGGAGTTCTTGTTTCACATCATCGTCATTGAAATGTTTTCCACCAAGGAATTTCTTCAGATGAAGAAAAAGGTGAAAATCGCTTGATGCCAAATCCGTACGGTAGATAGGATGGACGAATTGTCCCCAACCTAATTATGCGATCAGATTTTGAGGTTGCCTGGCTGTGTGTGGTCAAGCATCGTCATGAACCAAAATGATTCCACACAAAAGCATTTCACGCGTTTTGTTCTGTATTGCATGGAGCTTTGGTGGTGTCTCACAATAGACCTCTTTGTTGATTGTCACATTTCTGGGCAAGAATTCAGCCAGCAATACACCTTGTCTGTCCCAGAAAATCCTTCCTTAGGGGGATGTTGTGTGCCTCCACTCCATGGATTGTTGTTTTGATTCGGGAGTGATGTGAGACACCTATTTCTCATCGCCTGTAACGGTGTGCTTTAGCAAATCATCGCCTTTCTCAGCATATCGCATGAGAAAAGTCAGTGCAGCGACAGATCCTATTTCTCAGTCATCAGTAAAATTTTTTGTCATGCATCTTGAGCACAATTTCCCAAATCCTAAGTGTTCTGCAGAATGTTGTAGAGGACTAACCTTGAAGTTTGTGGAAAATGTGAAGAAAACACTGATATCGTGAAACGTCTCTCCTCGCAAATGTTGTCTTCTACAGCATGTACCAAGTCATCCGTGATCACAGGTGGCTCCGCTGCTCATCATGCACATTTTAAGAGCTTCATTAAACATTCTAAACCAGTTATTCTCCATTCCATCTCTCATTATTGTTTATCTATAAGTTTCACACAATTGGTGATGAATGCTGGCGTACCATTTCTCACATTCAAAAAAACGAATCACTATCTGCTTCTTCACAGTCGGCAGGTCGTTCGATTGTTTTGAACATTTCGAAACGCTATAACAGAAGATAAAAATCTGATGTTTTACACTCACATGACTTTCTCTACTCTTGTACAAACTATTTTTACAAACGCTTATTCTCCATAGGCTTCATGTTAATCGAGATGTCGAGATGTTAATCTTATTGGTAATTTTCTTGTAGATGTAAGGGGAATTGGTAGGCTTTAAGTGATAGTCAAATATTTTAAGCGCTGGTTGCTATGTGGAGTATTCCATTCTCTTTGCATGTCCAGGACATAAAAATCTGATGTGTAACACTCACATGACTTTCTCTACTCTTGTACAAACTATTTTTACAAAACTTATTCTCCATTCATTTCATATTAATCGAGAACAACATTTGCAGAAACGATCTTTTGACATTTAAAGAGAATTACGTTTTACACAAAGCTACCAGTTCTAAAAATATTTGACTATTGCTTAAGGCCTACTATGATCCCGTTGTTTTGTAATTGAGGGCAACATAGAAATACAGTAGCCTTTAGCATGGACATGTATCTTAATAGTTGGTTGCTAGGTGCAGCACCACTCTTTGCCACAGATTCATACTCTTTGCATATCCAAGACAAAAAATGAATAACGAATTCCCATTTGAGAAAATAAGTAGGTATTGAAAAATTTAAGGGAATACAAGCAATATCTCGAAAATGGTTCACTCAACAAAAAATGTACAGACATAAATTGTGTATTTTAACGCGATCTACATTTTTTGTGTAGTAAACCTTTGTCTAGCTCTTATGGTTTACCAGTTATGCAAAAGTCGTTCACAATGAAGAATACTTTTGGAGACATTCCCAGGAAATTCAAGATATACATTTCATTTGCCATGAAAGCATCTTAAACATATGATATTTTAATCAAAATTGTTAGAGCCATTTTTGATAAAATTAAAATTTTCGAAAAATGTTCCATGTTAAGGATAATCTAGGGTAGGGGATTTTCTTGAAAACCTTCATGTCGCATCTCTGGAAGATACGGAACCTAAATACCAAGCTTGGTGTTTATCCGACTGTTCGTTTCTGAGTTATGCTGTTCAAAGCCAGACACACACACACACACAGACACACAGACACACACATGGACATGTTTCCAAAAATGCTTTTTTTAGATTCAGGTGGTCTCAAAACATATATTTCCGGTGAAATCTCGGTATCGAATTTTTGGGTGGAATACAATACTTCCCCTACTTACTATACGTAGTAGAGAAAGTAATATCGAATTCCCATTTGAGAAAAAGTATAAGTATTGGAAAATTTAAGGGAATAACAAGCAATATCTCGAAAATGGTTCACTCAACAATAAAACCTACAGGACATAAATTGTGTACTTTATCTCGATCTACATGTTTTGTGTAGTAGCATTACGTCTATCTCTTATGGAATACAATACTTCCCCTACTTACTATACGTAGTACAGAAAGTAATATCGAATTCCCATTTGAGAAACAGTATAAGTATTGGAAAATTTAAGGGAATAACAAGCAATATCTCGAAAATGGTTCACTCAACAACAAAATCTACACGACATAAATTGTGTACTTTATCGCGATCTACATTTTTTGTGTAGTAACATTTCGTCTATCTCTTATGGTTTACCAGTTATGCAAAAGTCGGTCACAATGAAGAATACTTTTGCAGACATTCTCAGAAAATTCGAGATATACATTTTATTTGACATGAAAGTATCTTAAATATATGATATTTAAATCAAAATGGTTACAGCCATTTCTGAGAAAATTAAAATTTTCGAAAAATGTTCCATGTAAAGGGTAATCTGGGGTAGGGGGATTTTGTTGAAAACCTTCGTGTCGCATCTCTGGAAGATAGTGAACCTAAATACCAAGTTTGGTGTTTATCCGACTGTTCGTTTCTGAATTATGCTGTTCACAGACACTCACACGGACATGTTTCCAAAAATGCTTTTTTTGGATTCAGGGGGCCTCAAAACATATATTTCCGGTGAAATCTCGGTATCGAATTTTTGGGTGGAATACAATACTTCCCCTACTTTCTATACGTAGTAGAGAAAGTAAAAAGCTTGAAGACCTAAAGAAAGCGTACGGCTATATACCTGAATAATATTCTGTGTTCTATTATGCAATATTCAAGTGGCCAACATTAACATACTCCGATATACATAAAATAAAATTTGCTTGCTAAGCAAGTTATGTTATGTTAATCTATACTGCTTTGAACTTTAAAAACTTTCTTAATACAAATATTTGGCTATTAATACTGACTGAACATATAAACACTCAGTTTATTGTAAAAAGGGACTAAGTGAATACTGTGATTCTTTCTTTTTCTGAGACAGGGCGTTTTCATTAGATGTTGAAACCTAGGGGAAAATTTGGAAATATTTCAATATTTCATCTGAGAAATTATTAGTTCGATTTGATTAAAAGGTTTTCTATAAAATAAGTTTTTCTTTATTTTACTCAAAACAATTGAAAAGTGACTTAGGTACCTTTTTACAATAAGTCATTATGACAGATCTCAACCCCCCCAAAAATGAAACAAAAACACTGTACTCACACTCAACAGTAACTACAAAACAGGATGCGGAATCATCCTGTTTTGTAGTTACTGTTAACTGTTAACAATTTTCTAGAGATCCTGGTTGTAACTTACATGACGAGACCTTCTTCCTGAGTTTGTCAAATTGAGTTCTATTTAAATATGTTATGGAAAAATTAGTCTCCACTCCATTTAGGTAATAGGTAAGTTGTCTCAATTTAATTTGTAATGTAAGGCAAAATATTCCCTCCCACGTTTTGCAGACTTGAGATTATGTAACCACTTAGCAGTTTGATGTGGCTAAAAATGTTGTTTTCATTTGCTTCGATAGGCTATCACATGAACTGTAGTTTTGCCGTTTGCCATGTTTCATCATACAGGTAGTAATTTAAATGCAACAACAAATGAAATCTTAATGGCTCGGTTACTCAGTTTAATCATGTTCCCTCAAAAATGTTTGTTTTATTTTATATATATAAACCTTGGCTAGAGAAAAGTAATATTTGTAATATTTTAATTCTATGAATAGTGAGCAGATGAGCTGTTAGAATTGTATTTAAAAAGTATGTAATCGGTAGCGTATTCAGCGGCTTGTATTTGTTATATGTTTGTTGTATACATGCCCAAAGTGTAATTTGAGTACCATGCAGTATCCATAAAATCGTTTACATTATAGTTTGTCATTGCAATATTATGCTATTTTATTATATAATGATTATATTAATATTCATATAAATGCACAAGCATCGTAAACTGTACATAGAAACCACCAGCATCTCATAACAATCCTGTGCTTAAAATATTTAAACACAAATAGATTTCAATCAGATCCTTACACACACACATTGTCGTCCGAGAACAAGCAGAAAATTAGTTTCTGGAAGTCTGTGTAGGCAGACGTTTTTCTGGAACCAAGAGAGCAATTATTTGTCATCCATGATGGAATTTAGCATCGATTCATGATAAAACACTTGGAATAGTGTCAGCGACATTACAACAAGATTTTAACACCTTCTAATTTTTGTATATGTGTGTGTGTATTCAAAAGGCAAAATGCAACTAAATTGGATGAAAGTATACTTCGTGTATTTCTTTACAATAATTTATCACAATTCTTTTCTGCAAGTTACGTACTGAGAACAAATTGCTTGAACATTTCCGTGCAATGAAAAATAACTTAAAATAATCATATCAAAAATAACGTCTAAGAGAACAAATCAAACACTTACATTATTATTTCAATTTCTTTTCCTTTCTTCATATGTTTTGTAACTTAACAGAAACATCTCACTGAATGTTGTTCAAGCTGCATATGCTTAGTCGCGGAGTGTAAAACAATCCGTTAAATTTGACAGGGAATGATTCACAGACGTGAAATTCCCAAATATCAATGCATGTCTTTAGGATGAAATGCTATATTGTTGTGTACTCTGATTATACAACCATAAAATCTTCGACGAAGCAGTCCTCTACATATGGACTTAAAGAATTAAGACTAAAATGGTGTTTTGAAATTTTACATTTTTCTGAAATCCGTTTGCTTGCGCAAAAATCTTAACCTAGAGTATAATATCGCAGAGATAAAGCTGCGTTTAAGCGCTAGTACTAACAGTGCGTTAAGAATAAGTAAAAAGTGATGCTTCAGGCGGCTACATCTGTAACCCGCATTCGGGAGGTCCCGGAATCGTTCCCCAGCGACCGCCCACTCTAGTCCATGGGATTTTCTTGGTTTCTCTGAGTCGCCAGGTGAATGCTAGGGTGGTTAATTTACAACTCTCCTTCCTCTCATTTCCTGTACCCATCATCTTCTTTGACACCTGTTTCAGGGTTGTAGGACCAGGCGACGGTGTTCGGCAGGTAAGGTACAGGCTTGCGCTCAGTAAAGATTTCTTACCTGGAGTCGCTCTGTTAAATTGGTGGCTTGTGGGCAGGGACCGTACGGCGGCGGTTGCGTTCTATCTGGAAACATTAAGGACCCCGTCCTGCTTACGCCCATCGGCATCCGGATCTGGTCTCCCTTCGGGTCTCTCCTCTCTTCCCTCCCAGGGGTCACATTGGAAGCAAAAAGGGCCGACTGGCCTGCGTGCGGTGCTCTGGGGGGCCCTCCATGACATGTACCTTTACTCTGAAAAAATATGGTACAAACCAAGAATTTGGTACAGATGTGTACCTTCCTGTTTAGCAAACTAAAAGTCCACTGCAATGGAAGCTATAGTGCAACCACAATAACATACTGTGGCTCATTTACGCTTTTTAACATAATTTCTGGAATATTAGAGATAGAGCTAAAGGTTTCAAATAAAAAATAAGCCTATGACACAATAAATAATTTTATTACATTTTCTCTAAACATAACGGTCTTTGACTTAGAAACATATAGTATTATTTTAAATCCGAATTTCAGACAAAACGCATAGTAATATCATTTAACATCCGTTGCAACGTAAATCCGATGCTGGAGTATGAATTACAGCAATAGATAGGACAAGATATGGTTCTCGATTGGTGATTGTTGGTCAGGACACGCATCTACTAATTTTGTTATCCACCGTTTCAACAGATGAACCATGTTTGGAAACAAAAGCAGCTAAATTTTCTTCATACTAAAGCAACGACATTTGCAAAGAGATACGGCGGAGTGTTGGCTATTTTTCCTTGCAATTACAGGTTGTAATTCAACCTTAGCTTAGAGAGAGCTAGATTATGTTCTAGGAAAAACATTCGATTTGAGACTGACAGTTGCTGTGTTTACTGAAGATAATGTAGCCCCTGATATCATTTGAGCTGCAGGGGAGAAGCTTTTACTTCACTTGCATGGAACTGCTACCTCCCAATCCAGTGGTTGACATTAGGAATGAGAACTGTAAAGGACAAAAAATTGTAGACAAAATTACCAGGTCTACGTATACAAACAGGGGTTGGACAATAAAATTAAAACGTTTAGCTTTCTGAACAAATTTAGACAGCGAAAGAAAGGTTGACAGTTTCCCAACTTAACTGAGGCAATAATGACTCTATTTTGAGATTTGGTTAATAAAATACAAGCTACATTTCACCAAAGGAACAATAACGCATATATTACAATTAAATATAGGTTTTCAGAATTCACAAATGATCCGTGATAATTTTATTCAACATATTGGTAGTTTTATTTAAATACAAGAAATTAATTATTTCCCTACGTCCAACCATTAAATTTATTCTAGGTCGTGTTTTATACCCCATTGCACTAAAAAAATGTGTAAGGAATAATAAAATAATACTGCGTTAAATTACTTGTGGTAAATAATATTGTTTAATTAGGTATTCAAATCAACACAGTTATACTGTATAAAGTAAAATATTGAGGCTGTATTTTTAATACTTAAATGATTTCAGGCTAATTAAATACGATAAAAAATAACAGCCCGCCTTAAAGCAATATGTGTATAATATAATATATAAAATGTATGCAACAGTCATTGTATTATGTTTTTATTATTGTGTGCATGCATAATAATGCTATGTGAATGTATTACGTAATTTAATAATGTAGGAGCTGTGAGAATATAGGTCAAAAGTTGCTAACAATGAGGTAACCTTGAGGCAATAATGAAATGGAAAGCTTAATAATGCTACTAGTAATTCTTGAAACAATAATGTAATTTTTAAAACAGTTTATAAATAGCCAATCAACAACCAGAACAGCTGAAAGTTAAATAAAAGTATTCTATTGGAGTAAAATTAGCCAATCAGAGACGTGAAATAGAAAAAATTTACAAATTTAAGCGGTAAACGTCAGTCGCTAGACGACAACGTTCCTAACCGGACACTAGACGGCAACGTTCTCTGAACAGTTTAATACGCATTCAGTGTGAGACATATACAATTCATTACGGCGATTATATTATAAAGCTTACGTGTTAAAAGGTGCAAGTAATTAATAAATAATCTCACAGCTTTCTATATCAGTGAAGTGTTATTTAACCGTGTGAAGGATTAATAAAAGGAGTGAAGTAAAAATTATAATTTGTGTAAGCCTACATTCTTTAGCCACAACACCCCCTGATAAGAGATACATGTTTCTACAAATTAATACTGACGCAGCCGAAGCAAACATATATATATACTATTTAAAGAAAACATTAAAATACAAAGTTGATTCCTAAAAGTTGGGGCGAAGGCCACCATAAAGTAAAGTTAGGGCGAAGGCCACCGGAAACTTTGTTGCACGTGGTTGCAACTACATCAAGTTTGGCTCCCCAACAGTAGAACTACAATACAACTCCTCCTAAAATAAAATCATCTTCAAATTGGCGCCCAGCGTGGGGCCAGAATTGGCGAGAATAGCTGAAAAGAAGAAATCAACGAACCTCATAGAACTACCAGAACTACAAGACTTCACTTAAGAGAACTTCAAAATCAACAAAATCATCCAAGGACAGCAACAATTCTTTCAGGATTACGGGGCACGCAGTCAACAATTCAACTACAATATACGAGGGAACACCAGAATAATAAAAGTTTACTAAAACAGCCAGAACAAAAGGTCAGAAATTCCAATAATACATTTATATAATTGTCAAGATAGTTAAGAAAATATATATTGTTATTAAGATAATTTCACGCGGTTAAGAAGTGGTAAATTAAAATTGAGCAATTCCAAACCAAATATAAGAAAAGAAAATATATAAAATAAAATGGAAACAGAAAACAATGAAAATATGAAAGTAGGAGAGGATAGGTCAGCCATTACAGATTACAATGTAAAGAGTTTGGAAACGAATAGGTTAGATGTTGAAGAACAGTTATTTGTATTTAGGTATAGAAAGAGATAGCAATAGTATGCAAGGTAAATCACCTTTACATGTATTAGTGCAGGAAACCAAAAATGAAAGAAATACTATCCCTCACAAATCTAGCCAAAAAGAGCAAGAAAACTTCCCACAACAACAATTTTTGTGCCTTCTAAAAGCAATTACTGAAATGAGAGGAGAGTTAAAAGAAACTATTAATAAGATAACTGAAACTAGTACAGAGCTGAGAGTAGAGTTAAGTAATAAGTTAACTGAAACTAATACAGAGTTAAATGAAACCAGAAAAGATTTAAATAATAAGTTAACTGAAACCAGTAAAGAGTTAAATAATAAGCTACCTGAAACTAATGCAGATCCATCTAGTACCAGAAATGATCTAGCCAAGCAAATAGAAAATTTTATGAAAGAAAGTAAAGCTGAAAGTAGGAGATTAGAAATCAGAATAGAACAATCTTTTAAAGCACTTTAAAAAGATATAGACTTAAAAACAAATAAAGGTTGTAATCAGCTAGAACAGAAATTATCCAGTAATATTAATAAAAAACTAACTGAAATGGAGTTGAAACTTACTAATACTAAGCAAGGTATTAGTAATAAGTTAGATAAACATAGTGAAGAATTAAAAACGGTATAAAATACAAATGCGGATCTTGTGCAAATACAAACAGATTTAACAGGGGAAATAAATAAAATGCATGAAATGGCAAAAACAAATGCAGAAGCCATAAATGAAGTCAATACAGGGCAAGGACAAGTAAAGTCAATGTTAGATTAAATTAAACATAAAGTACAAGAAAGTAGCAAAGAAATATATAAACTTAGAAATAGTTTTGAAAATTTATGTACAAGTGTACCAAAGGTAAATACAAATGTAACTAGTTCTGTAAATGCTGATCAAATGCATGACAATAATACAAGTGCAGAAAGAAGTGTATCACCTTTGTTAACTAATAATACAAGAGACTCTACTGCTTTTTCCATTGCATCAGCCTCTCAAACACAAAACAATAATGATGACACACATGTGTATGTACCAAGTCAGATGTCAAACTATTACCCTGTGCTTAATGAATTACCATTACTTTATTTTAATGCTTCCTCAGGTCCAGTACACTTTATTAATGATCTAGTAGAATATTTTAAATTGAAAAATGTGCCAGAAGCATTACAGATGATACTTGTTAGAAAATGCTTGGAAAACAAAACCTTAGAACGGTTACATATGCTAGCAGACAGTGAAATGAATTGTAAAACATTTAGAGTTTTATTTATGAATAAGTTTTGGTATACTACTGTGCAACATAAGATTAGGGCAAGTCTAAAAATTCTGTGGCATAAGAAGAAAAAGAAAATAAAGTATGCAGGCTATGAGTGGCACAAAAAGGAAAAGAAAATAAAGTAACTGGAACATAAAAGGGGAAAGCAATGTAATTTAAAAATGTATAATAATATCTTCACTAAATGTAACAAATTGTCAATATAACAAAAGAGAGTTTGAATAAAAAGATGTAATAGAAGAATATTCATTGTTAGTAAAAGTAACATAATAAATCTGAATAGCAACTGTATTTATATTGTATAAGATATAAATTGTTAGAAATTGTAGGAAATATAAAAATGCTTAAGAAATAAGTTGTAAAGAAAGGGTAACAAGTGTTAAATGTCTAGCAAATTGGATATTTAATAGTGGCTGTGTTAGTGAATAAACTACAAACTTTACCTAGGTCATTTAACACCAGATCATTGACCTTTACACTAGGTCGTTGACCATAAAGTGTCGAACATGTGGCAGAACAAATGTGAAGTATTCTGCTATACACGAGTTAAGTGAAAACCAGTAAGTATGTGTGTTAAATAAAGTGACAGTGAAAAATATCAAGTCTTATAATAAAAAAAGTTGTTTCTTTCTTTCAGGAGACTTTCAGAAAATATTTAAAAATGTAAAAGTACAAAACAAAAAGGACATAATTTTTAAATATTTCTAAAACGGGGCAATTTGAGGCAGTATTTTTAACACTTAAATAATTTCAGTCTAATTATATAACATAAAAAATAACAGCCCGTCTTAAACCAATATGTGTATAATATAATATACAAAATGTACGTAATAGTCATTGCTTTATGTTTATATTATTGTGTACAGGTATAATAATGTTATGTGAATGTATTACGTAATTTAATAATGTAGGAGCTGTGAGAATATAGGTCAAAATTTGCTAACAATGAGGTAACCTTGAGGCAATGATGAATTGGAAAGTTTAATAATGCTACTAGTAATTCTTGGAACAATAATGTAATTTTTAAAACAGTTTATAAATAGCCAATCAGCAATCAAGTTAAATAAAAGTATTCTATTGGAGTAAAATTAGCCAATCAGAGACGTAAATAGAAAAAAAAACAAATTTAAGCGCTAAACGGCAGGTTGGCTCCCCAACAGTAGAACTACAATACAACTCCTCCTAAAATAAAACCTTCCTCAATGTGCAATATGGAACACCGAAAAACATCCAAGTTGAAGTCCGGTTTTTGAATGGCCAACAACACAAATTTTGATAGAGCTCTTGGAACATGAATTTCTCAAATATTTTTTCACACTGGAAGACCGTTGTGCAGATGCATTGGATACAGGGACAGTTTAAAACAATCTGTGTTGCACTCACATGATCTTCTCTACCATTGTACAAACCTTATTCTCCATCTACTTCATGTTGATCGAGATATCGAGATGTTAATCTTAATGCTAAATTTTCTTGTAGGTGCAAGGGGAATATGGTAGGCTTTAAGGCGATAGTCAAATCCTTTAAGTGCTGGTTGCTATCAATATTGGTGGAGCATTTCATTCCTTTTGCTTGTCCAGGACATAAAAAAACCAATAATAATTCCCATTTGAGAAAAAGTGTTAAGTATTGGAAAATTCAAACAAAGAACAAGGAATACCTCGGAAATGCTTCTCTCCACAAAAATGTATATGATATAAATTGTGTATTTTAACAGATCTACATTATTTGTGCAGTAAAACATTGTCTATCATTTACGGCTTTCCAGTTATGCGAAAGTCATTCAGAATGAAGAGGAATTTTGGGTACATTCCCAGAAAATTCAAGATTTACATTTTATTTGCCATGAAAATATTTTAAACATATGATATTTTAATCAAAATCGTTAGAGCTATTTTTGAGACTATGGGTGTACACTATGTGATCAAAAGTATCCGGACACCCACACAAACATACGTTTTCATCTTAGGTGCATTGCGCTGCCACCTACTGCCTGGTACTCATTATCCGCGACCTCAGTAGTCATTAGACATCGTGAAACAGCAGAATGAGACGCTCCGTGGAACTCGCGGACTTCGAACGTGGTCAGGTGATTGGGTGCCATTTGTGTCAGAAGTCTGCAGGCGAGATTTCCACACTCCTAAATATCCCTAGGTCCACTGTTTCTGTGATAGTGAAGTGGAAACGTGAAGGGACATGTACAGCACAAACGCGTACAGGCCGACTTCGTCTGTTGACTGACAGAGACCGCCAACATTTGAAGAGGGTCGTAAAGAGTATTAGGCAGACATCTATCTAGACTATCACACAGGAATTCCAAACTGCATCAGGATCCACTCCAAGTACTACGACAGTTAGGCGTGAGGTGAGAACCTTGGATTCCATGGTCGAACGGCTGCTCATAAGCCACACATCACGCAGGAAAATGCCAATGTGGCGATCCGATGGCACGGTGTGGGTATGGCGAATGCCCGGTGAACGTCATCTGCCAGCGTGGGTAGTGCCAACAGTGAAATTCGGAGGTGGTGGTGTTATGGTGTGGTCGTGTTTTTCCTGGAGGCGGCTTGCACCCCTTGTTGTTTTGCAACATCACAGCGCAGACCTACATTGATATTTTAAACATCTTCTTGCTTCCCACTGTTGAAGAGCAATTCGGGGATGGCGATTGCATCTTTCAACACGATCGAGTACCTGTTCATACTGCACGGGCTGTGGCGGAGTGGTTACACGACAATAACATGCCTGTAATGGACTGGCCTGCACAGAGTCCTGACTTGAATCCTATAGCACACCTTTGGGATGTTTTTGAACGTCGACTTCGTGCCTGGCCTCACTGACCTACATCGATACCTCTCTTCAGTTCCGCACTCCGTGAAGAATGGGCTGCCATTCCCCAAGAAACCTTCCAGCACATGATTGAAAGTATGCGTGCGAGAGTGAACACTGTCATCAAGGCTAAGGGGGGCCAACACCATATTGACTTCCAGCATTACCGATGGAGGGCGCCACGAACTTGTACGTCATTTTCAGCCAGGTGTCCGGATACTTTTGATCACGTAGTGTATGTGTCTTCGTTTGTGTGTCTGTAAACTTCATAACTTAGAAACCAAAGCCGGATAAATACAAAACATGGTATTTATATTTAGTATCTTCCGAAGATGCGACACGAAGATTTTTAAGCAAATTTCCCTATCCCAACTGCGTTTTGCATGGAATATTTTTCCAAATTGTTGATATCTTCAAAAGTGTTTCTAATGATTTTGATTAAAATACCACATATTAAAGATAATCATAAGATAAATAAAATGCATATCTTAAAGTTTCTGGGAATAGCTTGTGAAGCTCTCTTCATTCGGAAGGTATCTTATATAATCTTGATAACTGTTAAAAATTAAGTGATAGATGAAAACACACTTCATAAAAAATTTAGATATCATTAAAACGTACTATGTATTTCGAATAACTTTTTTGAGACATTAGCCATTTCCGAGATATCCGTTATTAATGGTTCGATTTTTTCAGTACTTCATCATTCTTTTGAAGACCTGTCGAAATTTAGTTGTTTCTCGCGATTGCATGGAAAGAGTAAAGTCAGCATAAAACGTCCAGTTCTTAAACATTTGACTGTCATTCCCTTTTGTATGTGCAACGAAGCCTGTAATGTAGCTATTTCTGCAAAGGTTTATCTGATTAAAAATGAGATAGATAAATAAACTTTCTTAAAAGTAAAGTAGGTACTGTTAAACAATATGGGGTAAAGAAAGTAATGTTAATTTAACACATCAAATTTCTTAATAATTAAACAAATAAAAGGAAAGATAATTAGAAGGCAAGACAAACGGGTTAGTATAAATTGCTTTTATAATTTCTAGTTTCAGGTGGCTAAAATGGAGCACAGATTTAATATTTTCACCAAGCGACCGCCCCCGGCTAATTGTTGTCAATGTACCAAACGCTTATCAAATACAGGTTTTGCTACTATAATACTTTCTTCAGCAAGCAGCAATTGCACTCTTAAGTTTCTGTGACGGTTTTACCTCCCACAGAAGCAGCAACTGCCAAACAGTCATGACGCACAAACATACAAGTTCAGCAGCGGATGTATAAAAACTTGGAATTTACTACCTGGGTTTGGCAATTAAGTCGTGGGGATTTAAATCCAGTAAGTACACATCACGACCCCGCCCCAAACAAGTTAATCTCGTTTCCTGAGGTTGTACATACATCCGCTTCCAGCAAACATAGTAAATGTTCTCGAGAAGAATTAAAGTATTCAGCCATGTGTAGGTAGGTATTGCCAGAAATTATTCTCTATCAATACGGAAGATATTTGTATTGACGTTGTTGCCAAGAAGAACAATGCCTACTTTCATTATATTTGTCTAATTTTACAACATAAATTATGTTGTAACATGCGTATATAATTTCTTTTCTTTCCACTTTCAACCTGTGATGAAGCCTCCTTTTACCTTCATTCTTAGCTGAACTCTTATAGGCTGAATCCGTTGTAAGGGATATTTTCTGAGTGTTTTGATATAAATAACCTATGGTTCCCAGTAGCTCATTAGCGAATAATTTCATTGTTTTCGTTTTGTAATAACTCAACCACCTTTATATGTTTCTGCTTACTCCAATATGATTGTTTCCAAACAAAACACAACCTTTGACTGCTGCAGAGTGTGTTTACATTATGGTTCGCCACCAATTAATCCATTACTCATCCCCTCCTAACAATTTCAATTATTTATTACCCTCTCCTCTACGTATAGTAAGTAGGGGAAGTATTGTATTCCAGTCAAAAATTCGATATCCAGGTTTCACCGGAAATACATGTTTTGAGAACCCCCTGAATAAAAAAAAACATTTTTTGAAACATGTCCGTGTGTGTGTGTCTGTGAACAGCATAACTCAGAAACAACAGTCGGATAAAGACCAAACTTGGTATTTAGGTTCAGTATCTTCCAGAGATGCGACACGAAGGTTTTCAAGAAAATCCCCCACCCCAGATTATCCTTTACATGGAACATTTTTGAAAATTTTAATTTTCTCAAAAATGGCTATAGCGATTTTGATTAAAATATAATATGTTTAAGATATTTTCATGACAAATTAAATGTATATCTCGAATTTTCTGGGAATATCTCCAAAAGTATTCTTCATTGTGAACGACTTTTGTATAACTGGTAAACCATAAGAGGTAGACAAAATTGTACTACACAAACAATCTAGATCGCGTTAAAATACACAATTTATGTCATATACATTTTGTTTTGTTGAGTGAACCATTTTCGTGATATTGCTTATTATTCCCTTAAATGTTCCAATACTTATACTTTTTCTCAAATTCGTTATTCATTTTTTTTGTCATGGTAATGCACAGAGAATGGAATACTCCACATAGCAACCAGCTCTTAAAATATTTGGCTATAGCTTAAAGCCTACCAATTCCCCTTGCATCTACAACAAAATTAGCAATAAAATTAACATATCGATATCTCGATTAACATGAAGCATATGGAGAATAAGCGTTTGTAAAAATAGTTTTACAAGAGTAGAGAACGTCATGTGAGTATACACATCAGATTTTTTAAGGATAGATAACCAAACATCACAAAAATGACATGAAACAATCCAAATTACACTATTACACTGTTTAAAGTAATTATTCAAAATGTCGACCGCCATGATCACGATAACCTTCACAGCGACGCTTCGTGGACTGTCTCATACACTCTAGCATCCCAGAAGATTGACACACATCCTCAGCACTTACTACAATCCTAGCAATCAGGTCAGTATTAGTTTCGACAGGAATCACGTAAATTAGGCTCTTCACGTTAACCTTGAAGAAAAAGTCTATGAATGTCAGAGCTGGTGACCGTTCTGGCCATTGAACAGGACAACACGACCAATCCTCCTTTGCCTGAATTGTTCGTCAAGCATTCCCTAACATTGAAACATTCATGTTGAAACCACAATTCAGCGCAACATCTTCCGGAAATGTGCGAGGATAGGTTGAAGGAACGTTTTGTAGACTATTCAATTCAGTCTGTTGGGTTTTGCATAACGCCCAATCAGCTGCAAATGTTCTATGATGAGGTTGCTGTCGCTGCGGAAACAGCTCTGCATAGCGTCGTTGTGCCGTTTTTCCAATGCATTGAGTGAAACTGTAGACGAGATGTTTACCGGCTAAGTAAAGTTAATCATACCGTATCGCTAACAGCGTATTACAAAGTAATGTACTGTATTAAACAAAAGCTGAGACGGAATTCAGGAGTTGGATCGCACTAAACACACGCTCTACTAAAACAGTGAAAGTTTGCGTTTTGTTTTGAAGCATTCATATTCAGTAAGCAGATACATACAAAGGTAGCTGAGTTATTACAAAACGAAAACAATGAAATTATTTGGTAATGAGCCACAGGAGACCATGGGTTCCTTGTATTAAAACACTCAGAAAATATCCCTGAACAACGTGTGAAAGTTTGTCGTTAGAGTTCGGATTCATCCTGTGTATTTATCATTAATTTGGACAGAAAAGTAATTTGAGCAGCATTGTCACAAGGTATTTTGTCTAAAATTGGGATTTAAAAAATAAATCATACTCTATCGTTCTAAGTCAAAACGTTTGGAAAATAATAATAATAATTTTATTCTATTGTGAACTATATTTTTATGTGAAATTTTATTTTTTCAATATTTAAGTAAAATTATATGCAATAAAGTGTGAATGAGCCGCCATTTTCCAATATGGCGGCCCATTAACAACTCCAACTTTAGGAGATTTTGAGTATATTCATTAAAATGGCAAATACAATATAGCTGCCAATTCCTTGTTGGTGCTAATATTTTAGCTCAAATGCTATTCTTCTGGCATTATAGGTACTCTGGCGACCAATGTTTTGTCTAGATAAACCTTAGCGACCTGCTCTTGATTGCTGAGCTATTCTCGTTAAATACTCTCTAACTTCTTCTTTCCACACTTGTGCCGGATAATCGGTATGTACAATTCAGCAATATATTCAACACAACAAACAATTTTATTCAATGAGCGGCAAACTTCCGCCATGCAACTGCCAGAGTTGAAGTGATAATCGGATGCGTTGGAATCACATGACTTTTTCTAGTCACTATCGTTTATGTTAATAAGCCTCTATAAACTATTGTTGCAAACGCTTATTTTTCTATCACTTCGTTAATCGAGGTAAACGTTTGCCTGCATTTCCATGTAGGTACAAAAGGGATACAAGAGAATAAAATGGCTCAAATTTTTAAACAGCGGGTCGCTAAATGCTGGCTTCCAAATTGCTTTCTCTTTCCAAAACAGAGGAAAACAACTACATGGTGATAACAGTGAAATAATCGCAAAGGTATTGAAAATTTGAAATCAATAACAAAGAATATCTCGGAAATGAGTAATGCCTCAAAAGAGCTTTGAAATAAATTTTGTGTTTTAAAGAAATCTATATTTTTGTGTGGTAAGGTTTTGTCCAGCTATTATGGTTTAACAGCTGTACAAAATTCCTGCACAGGCTATTCGCAAAAATTAAAGATATACGTTTCATTAGTGATGTAAACATTTTAAATATATTATATTTTAATCAAAATTATTAAAGCGATTTTTGAGAAAATCAGAATAACCAAAAATTCTCTATGTAAAGTGTAGTTTGGGGTAGGGTTTTCTAGAAAATCTTCTTGTGACAGCTTGGGATACTAGCCTAAATACCAAGTTTGGAATTTATCTGAAATTCTATTTTTTAGTTGTTCTGTTCACACACACACACACACACACACACACACATTTTTCTAAACATATTCGTTTTTATTCGCGGTGCTTCAAAGCGTGCATTACAGAGAAGTCTCAATATCAAATTTTGGATGGAATGCAATTTTTATCTTCTAGGAACCTGGTAGAGAAAGTAAATAGCGGTTTAGCACTTGAGTGAAGTGCTGATTTCAAAATCCAAACCAATAACATAAATATCTCAGAAATGGTTGATATCACAGAAAAACGCATTTGACATAAATGGTATGTTTTAACGAGAACTAAATTTATAAAAATGTATATAAATTCAAAATTAGGAGCCCTTTTGATACAAATAAAAATAACTGAACGTTTCTCTTGTAAAGGGTAGCTTGGGGTGGGCATATGCTGTTTACAGAGACACACAGACGGACACACATACGCGCGCGCGCACAAACTTTTCCTTAAAAATGCGTTTTTTTTCTGTTCAGGGGAATACAAAAGGCGTATTTCCGGTGAAATCTTGATATCGAATTTTTGGTGGAATGCAATACTTCCTCTACCTACTATAAGTGGGTGCAAGAGAACGTAAATACATTAGCCATTTGCAGTGAGATTGAGAATTAACCTAGCGATAATTCAGCAACTGGCACTCAGCCGCTGCAGTGGAACTATAAGCCCTAAGTGTTTCTTTTAATCTGTAAGTGGAATTTGGATCGTGCATTGAAATATGCATTCCGATATTTACCTGGCGACTGAGAAAGTTATGCAAAAAACACTATGAACCATCTCGCTGTATGGTAGAACCTGACTGTGACTTTTAAAAACTGTAGAATAAATAAGGTGTGGAATGGAAAGATAGAATAAGACTCAAAATGTCAATGTCAAAGCCGATATTTGAAGCATGGATCTTCTGCTTACCGTGCCGCTTCTCTAACAAACTTCTACCAACCAACCGGTACGGCATTAAATTCCCCAACTGACGGATAATTTTTTCCGGTAAAGCACAAGGCGTTCTCAAATTCGTTTTGAGATAGGCAGTATACCCTATTGACGACTTACAATCTCGTAAGTGCAGTGCAGTCGTTTTAAGGTAAGGCCACACAGCGGCTATATGCGCTATATACACCAGTTATAATGGTGCATGTTACTATCAGTCGTAGGTAACGCGGGAGTTACGTAACGAAAAACTCCCAGTTTAATAGACAGTGTGTGGAACACGTATACGCTCGATTCGTGGTCTTACCATAAAATGACCGCATTGTACTTTAAGTTCAGGGTTTCATAGTTAACCACTGATAGGTCAATCAATGATAACGAATTGAATGGGTGTTCGCGAAAACGGGCTAACAACTTTTTACTTTCTCTACCACATATACACTAGGTAGAGAAGGTGTTGCATTCCACACAAAAATTCGATATCGAGGTTTCAACGAAAATATATGTTTTGAGCCCCTGAATAAAAAAGCATTTTTAGGAAAACGTCCGTGAGTGTGTCTGGCTATGGTGTGTCTGTGAACAGCATAACTCAAAAACGAAAAGTCGAATAAATACCAAACTTGGTATTTAGGTTCAATACCTTTAAAAGATGCGACAGGAAGATTTTCAAGAATATTGTCCCTCCAAACTACCCCTTGCATGAAACATTTTTTCGATTTTTTTTTATTTTCTATAAAATAGCATTAACGGTTTTGATTAAAATGCCAGATATTAAAGATATTTAAGTGAAAAATAAAATGTATATCTTGAATTTTCTGGGAATAGCCTGTGTAATCGTGTATTTCAGATAAACGTTATGCAATAGACGAAAACGTTCTGCACTTAAAATGTAGAACGTTTAAAACACAGAATTTATTTCAAATAAGTTGTTTTGTGGCACAAGCCATTTCTGAGATATCCATTATTAAAGGTTCGAATGTTTCATTACTTGGTCATTCTTTTAAAGTCCTGTCAACATTCAATTGTTTCTCGTGATTACATGGAAACAGTATGGAATTTTAAGGTCAGCATATAGCGTCCAGTTCTTAAACATTTGACTATCACTGTTCCCTTTGTATCCTAACGAAGTGTATAATGTAGACATTTCTTCAAAGGTTTGGTGGATTAAAATGTAGTACATAAGAAAATAAGCTTTAGGAAGAATAGTTTGTATGCCCACTAATAAATGACAGAGGGTAGAGAAAGTCGTGTGAATGCATCACATCAGAATTTTTTTCAAAAAATAAGTTACATGCATGGATTTATTGCAGAAACTGCAATACATCAACTCCGAGTTCGGCTAACCTTAAGGAAATTTATGCAATGAGATACAAAGCTTGTAATTTTATGACAGTTTATTGAACACTGTGCCGTTTTCGCCTCCCCCATGCTCATGGCTTATGCATCCAACATAAAGTACATCACAATGCTTCAGAGATGATGACTCCACAACGTAAAGCATCATGGACAGTCGTCATTGGCTGGTTTGCTACACGCCACTAAGCCAGCGTCATCATGCTCGTGAACGTCTCCAGCAACTCCTGGGCAGGCAGGCAGGCAGGCAGGCAGTCAGTCGCTTTTTGGCCAGGGACCGAGCCGCTAACAACCAGACATCGTCACAGCGAGATTTTCGGCATAATTCACCAAGAGTGATTTTTTCGGCCTTTCCAAATTATCTTTAAACTTGTTTGGTAAGCTTTCAAATTCAACCTTTAACTCTTGGTGTTTTCTAAATTCTTTTACGGGAGAAGCATTTATAATTTCCCATTTCATGTAACTTTATTGTGTTTGTTGCTCTTCCATAAAATCTTTAATTTGATATGGCAACTTTAAATGCAGAAAAGTGAAAGAGTACATCACATTCTATTTGAGCATATTATTTGGTAAAATGTTAAAGCAAGCTGACCAAAGAATTGTTGGCGAATATATCGATTTAAAATAAATTGTTAACACATGTGCCGGTGAATGTTTGCGATTTCCTAGCTCCTACGCAATAGTCCCTTTTCAAGGTAACTCATCCCTCTGGGTGTGAAAGAAAACACCAGCGGTGTAACACGTGCCATTTGTTTTGTTATAGCAAAATTAGGTTTGCTTGGCGCATTAGACATGTGGCCTCGTAGAAGATGTAACTTTGTAAATGGCTGTATTGCTATTTATTTGTATGTATGCTAGAATCTATGGGCGATTTGTTTTATTGCCATTTCCAATAAAACTTTTCTTTGTTCTGATATATAAGTTTAGCCCGTTTTTTTGCGAGCACCCATTGAATTGTTCTTTCATGCATGCCGTGTGTAGGCTAAAATTGGAAAGGTAGATTCTGACTGTACAATGTTTGTATAGTCAGTATTTGAACCATGGATTTTCGGCTTACCGTGTCGCTGCTTAACCCTGAGTTACCATGCCAACATTCCCTGACCTGATAGTGGTTAACTATTAAGTCCGGGACTTAAAGTACTACACCATTGGGTAGGTATTTTATCTCAAAATTAATTCAAGAATGCCTTGTAGTTTACCCGGAAAATTTTGGCCAGTAGGAGATTTTGAACAATTAAATTAACGTGGGGTGAAATTTTGACAACACGTGGAATTAAGAATCTCCATATCAGCACTAAGCAAAAGGTAGTGCGTTAATATCTGTCAAAACGTGTTTCTAAATCGGCTTAAAATGCATGAAATAGGAAATATCGCTGCAGATAAGCGTGTAGTTTTTCGCGTCTTTATACTTTCTCTTCACGTATAGTAAGTAGGGGAAGTATTGTATTCCACCCAAAAATTCGATACCGAGATTGCACTGGAAATATATGTTTCGAGGCCCCCTGAACCCAAAAAAAAGTATTTTTGGAAACATGTCTGTGTGTGTGTGTAAGTCTGTGAACAGCATAACTCAGAAACGAACAGTCGGATAAACACCAAACTTGGTATTTAGGTTCAGTATCTTCCAGAGATGCGACACGAAGGTTTTCAAGAAAATCCCTCACGCCAGATTGCCCTTTACATGGAACATTTTTCGAAAATTTTAATTTTCTCAAAAATGGCTCTAACGATTTTGATTAAAATGTCATGTATTTAAGATACTTTAATGACAAATCAAATGTATATCTCGAATTTTCTGGGAATTTCTCCAAAGTGTTCTTCATTGTGAATGACTTTTGTATAACTGGTAAACAATAAGAGATAGACAAACTGTAGATCGCATTAAAATACACCATTTATGTCATATACATTTTTTTTGTTGAGTGAACCATTTTGAGATATTGCTTGTTATTCACTTAAATTTTCCAATACCTATACTCTTTCTCAAATGGGAATTCGTTTTTCATTTTTTGTCCTGGTAATGCAAAGAGAATGGAATACTGCACCGAGCAACCAGCTCTTAAAATAATTGACTATCGCTTAAAGCCTACCAATTCCCCTTGCATCTACAAGAAAATTAGTAATAAGATTAACATCTCGATATCTCGATTAACATGAAGCATTTGGAGAATAAGGGTTTGTAAAAATAGTAGAGAAATCAAGAGTAGAGTGTAACACATCGATTTTTTCTATTAACTACATTGAGAGGCGACGTTTTCATCTGAGACTGAAGTATGCCTATTGTGGTTTTAGTAATTAGGTGCATAAACTTCACAATGAAGTCCGCTTTTCCATAGAGACCCTCTAAAAGCACCATTATTGAGAAACAATGAGCAAGTAGCTGTATCTTCATTAAATTATGGATAAGTTTGATGCACTTGAATTAAGATGTACAATACAAAAGCGCTCTAGAATCTCCGAAGGAGAGCACTAAGTGGACAAATGAACTTACTACAGAGAGCGTTTATACTTTATTTTTTGGACCGGTAATTGGGTCCAAGCTGGAAAGTTATTAAGAGGCTTTCAGAGTAAGAGAGAAACGACAAGAGTGCGAAGTGGTTTAAAATGGCATCTTTTATGGTACATTCTTCTTTAAAAGGCTTTCCGAAAGTTAATGTTTCACTAATTATTGAAGTGCTTCAAGAAATGTCCTCCTTTTACCTGTAGATATTCCTCCACTTATTTCCGAATTCCTGTGCAATTTATTGCTCTTTATGACACTTTTTTCCTATTTGTGTCGAGATTAGAATGTTAATGTTCTGTAAAGCTAGTGCAACAATGCATTGTTAACTGCACGTGGATGGTATAGTTGAGCATGATAATTTGACAATACATTTTTATTAAAATATTCATACTGCTATTAGAACCACAGTAAATCAAACCAACGTTTTCATAATTTCACTTTAGTAGTTCTCAAAATATTTTAAATTATGTTTCCTCGAAGACGAAAGTGCGGGAGAAGGTCAAGATTTCAACAGTTTGCTGGAAGATGTTACAATTACATTTACTACTCCAATAAAACTGATCGGAACAGATGAGAAAATTTCCTTTAAGAGAACAATAATGTCATTATGTGTATATTAAAGATAAATTTATATCATTTATTCTTAATTATTAGGGTTTATTATTATAAATCAAACATTTTATTATACTAAACATGCATTTTCCTCATTAAAAATAGGCAAAATCTGGATAAATTTGTTAAAATCTTAACTATGGTAGCAGAAAATAATGGAACCGCATTTCCACTTTTATCTGGCACAATGTTTTGCACATTTATTACTCTAAACTAAGACAACAAATGTTTGCAATTTGTATATGTACCTTTATTGCTGATTTTTTTATCCTCTTAGCATCGTAAGGAATTCGAGGAGCAATAGTGATCTAAGGGGTTGGTAAAACAAAATTTTAACTGTAGGTAATACGATGCTGACCACATTATCTCCCCGAATCTCTTGAACGAGCGTCATCTCTGTTTTGCGTGAAGATGGCGGTAGATTTAGTCGGCAATGACCTATAAAGCCACCGATGCACAGATATGTGTGTCTCTGTTTGTGAATATATAAATTAACCCTAATGATAAGGATCCTGTAATTATTTCAATTTAAAAAAACACAATCATAATGAGTGTCTAAATTTTATACTTTATGTTGAATTAGTGGAAATTATTTCAGGCTTATACCTCAAATGCTGTTTACATTACATGCACCTGGATGTCAAAAATATTAATATCAGAAAGTATTTTCTCCTAATATTAATTATGATAATCACACACAAGGGCAGAAAATTACCCTAGAATATTATCCTTCGTACCCTAAAATAGTCTAAAAGTATCCATTAAAATTCTAAAAATTACTTGAAAATGTTACTTCATTGTTTTGAGGTGCCTACAGTAGTTTTGATATCAACAATTTTCAAAAAAAATAAAAATTCATACATCCGCACAATATTCCCCTTAAACCAAAAGCATTAAAATAAGAACGTGTTTGTACCAATATACTCTGTTAGAAGCAACGAAAAGTTATTCCGCGATGACATTGTGCAACCTTCCGCCCGTTCCTGTCAGAAGGCAAATACCTCTAGATTACATTTGTATTCTAACAAGTGCTCCTAGGTAGTGAATGTAGGGTGTCTATTCCAAGATTCGGGGAAGGAAGGCATTTCTGCTACGTTTATTTTATACAATAAAAAACTGGCATCCATGGCCAATTTTAAATCGCAACAGTGTGAGACTTGGGTTTCCACCCAACATTATGCAGCGAAAATGGTATCACTACAAAGAGAAAACTCTGATGTGTTACAATCACATGACTTTCTCTACTCTTGTACAAACTATTTTTACAAACGCTTATTCTCCATATGCTTCATGTTAATCGAAATGTAAATCTTATTGCTAATTTTCTTGTAGGTGCAAGGGGAATATGGTAGACTGTAAGCGATAGTCGAATCTTTTAAGACCTGATTGCTATGTGGCGCATTCCATTCTCTTTGCATTTGCATATCCTGTACGTAAAAAATGAATAACGAATTCCTATTTGAAAAAAAATATTGGAAAATTTAAGTAGTAATATCTCGAAAATGGTTCACTCAACAAAAAAAATGTATATGACATAAATTGTGTGTTTTGACGCGATCTACATTTTTTGTGTAGTAAAATTTTGTCTATCTCTTATGGTTTACCAGTTATGCAAAAGTCGTTCACAATGAAGAATACTTTTGGAGACATTCCCAGGAAATTCAAGATATACATTTTATTTGTCATAAAAATATCTTAAACATATGATATTTTAATCAAAATCGTCAGAGCCATTTTTGAGAAAATTAAACTTTTCGAAAAATCTTCCATGTACAGGGTAATCTGGGGTCGAGGGATTTTCTTGAAAACCTTCGTGTCGCATCTCTGGAAGATACTGAACCTAAATACCAAGTTTGGTGTTTATCCGACTGTTCGTTTCTGAGTGATACTGTTCATACACACACACACACACACACACACACACACAGATGGATTCAGGGGTTCTCAACACATGTATTTCCGGTGAAATCTCGGTATCGAATTTTTGGATGGAATACAATACCCCCCTACTTACTATACGTAGTAGAGAAAGTAAACATCTTGTGTGATATACTCACATGACATTCTCTACTCTCTATTGTTTTATTAGTGCGTATACTATTAGTCTTACTAAAGCTTAATTTTATATCTAATTCATTTTAATCCAAATAAACTTTTGCAGAAATAGCTACGTTACTCATCTCGTTATAGATACAAATGGAACAAGATAGTCAAATGTTTAAGAACTAGATGCCATACGCTCGCCTTAAAATTCTGTACTGTTTAACTGGAAACAACTGAATGTTGACAGGACTTCAAAAGAATGGCTAAGCATTGAACAATTCGAACCATTAATAACGGATATCTCGGAAAATTATTTAAAACAAATTATTTTTTAAAGAGAGCCTCATTTCTTGTAGTACGCTTTCATCTATCGCTTAACGTTTACCAGTTATACAAGATTATACAAAATTCCTTCTGAATAAAGAGGACATCAAAGTCTATTCTCAAAAATTCAATATATTCATTTCATTGTCACGTAAATATCTTTAACATATGGAATTTTAAACAAAATTGTTTGAGCAATTTTTTAGAAAATCTAAAATTTCGAAAAATGTTTCAAATAAAAGGTAATTTGTGGTAGGGAAATGTTCTTGAAAATCTTAATGTCGTATCTTTGGAAGGTGTTGAACTTAAATACCAAGTTTGGTGTCGATCTGACTTTTCGGTTTTAGTTATGCTGTTCACAGACACACAGACATACATACAGGCACACAGATAGACACGGACCTTCTTCTAAAAAAATTTTTTCTTACTTAGTGGACCTCAATACATGTATTTCCTGTGAAATCTCGGTATCGAATTTTAGGTTGATTGTAATACCTTCCCTGCCTACTAGGTTCATGGTAGAGGAAGTGAGAATATGATGTGTTGCACTCACATGACTTTCTCTACTCTTCTGCAAACTATTTTTACAAATGCTTATTCTCCATCTACTTCATATTAATCGAGATAAACATTTGCAGAAACAATCTTATGGCAAATTTTCCTGTAGGTGAAAGGGAAATATGGTAGAATTTAAGCGATAGTCAAATCCTTTAAGAGCTGGTTGCTATGTGGAACATTTCATTCTCTTTGTATATAAAGGACATAAAAAGCGAATAACTAATTCCCATTTGAGAAAAAGTATAAATATTGGAAAATTCAACAAGGAATATCTCGGAAATGTTGACTGGACAAACAAAATACATATGGCACAAATTGTGTGTTTTAAGAGATCTACATTTTTTGTGTTGTAAAATTTTGTCTATCTCTTACGGTTTGCCAGTTATGCAAAAATCAATCAAAATGAAGAAGACTTTTGGGGACATTCACAGAAAATTCAAGATATAGCTATATTTCATTTGCAATGAAAATATCTTACACATTTGGTACTTTAATCAAAAATCGTTAGAGCGATTTTTGAGAAAATCAAAATTTTTGATAAATGTTTCATGTAAAGGATAGTCTCTAGTGGGTGATTTTCTTGAAAATCTTCGTGTCTCATCCTTGGAAGATATTAAACTCAAATACGAATTTTGGTATTTATCCAACTTTTATTTTTGAGTTATGCTGTTCACAGACTGACAGACAGGCACACACACACACGCACACGGACATGTTTCTAAGCACGCTTTATTTGTGTTCAGGACAGCTTAAAACATGTATTTCAGGTGAAATCTCGATATTGAATTTTTGGGTGGAATACAATACTTCCCCTACTTACTATACGTAGTAGAGAAAGTAAAAATAAAGCATAGACATTCCTCAAGACAAGTTTAAACTAGACTCAGGGTTGCAAATATTTGTGGTGGAGGAATGTACGACAATTGGTACGCTAAAATATACGTAATTCCAAGTGGTCTACGACAAGTTAAAGAACACGATGATTAATGAGAGAAGTTTGCAACTATGCCTCATCGTTGTAGCCGCCACCGCCATCACCTCTCGGGAAGAATACATTAAAATTCTGACGTTACGTTCACGTGACTTTCTCTACCCAGTGTCGTTTAGTTTCTATAGCCTCTAAAAACTATTTTTACAAAAACTTATTACTTTCTCTACTAGGTATAGTAAGTAGGGGAAGTATTGTATTCCACCCAAAAATTCGATACCGAGATTTCACCGGAAATACATGTTTTGAGACCCCCTGAATCCAAAAATGAAGCATTTTTGGAAACATGTCCGTATGTGTCTGTGTGTGCGTGTGTGTGTCTGTGAACAGCATAACTCAGAAACGAACAGTCGGATAAACACCAAACTTGGTATTTAGGTTCAGTATCTTCCAGAGATGCGACACGAAGGTTTTCAAGAAAATCCCCCCACCCCATATTACCCTTTACATGGAACATTTTTCGAAAATTTTAATTTTCTCAAAAATGGCTCTAACGATTTTAATTAAAATATCATATGTTTAAGATGTTTTCATGACAAATGAAATGTATATCTCGAATTTTCTGGGAATGTCTCCAAAAGTATTCTTCATAGTGAACGACTTTTGCATAACTGGTAAACCATAAGAGATAGACAAAATTTTACTACACAAAAAATGTAGATCGCGTTAAAATACGCAATTTATGTCATATACTTTTTTTTAGTGAACCATTTTCGAGATATTGCTTGTTATCCCCTTAAATTTTCTAATACGTTTTCTCAAATGGGAATACGTTGTTCATTTTTACTTTGTCTACTACGTATAGTAAGTAGGGGAAATATTTTTACGTACTGGACCTGCAAAGAGAATGAAATACTCCACATAGCAACCAGCTCTTAAAAGATTTGACTATCGCTTAAAGTCTACAATATTCCCCTTGCACCTAAAAGAAAATTAGCAATAAGATTAATATCTCGATTAACTTGAAGCATATGGAGAATAAACGTGTAAAAATAGTTTGTACAAGAGTAGAGAAAGTCATGTGAGTGTAACACATCAGATTTTTTATCTATCTACTTTATTTTAATGGAGATAAACCTTTGCAAAAGTGGTTTTATTGCGCAATTCGTTGTAGGTCCATGCTGGATAGGGTAAACCGAATCTATAGCCATATGCTTAAAAGCGCTCACTGTATGCTGGCCCTGAAATTCTACATTATCTCCATGGTATTACGACAGAACCTTAAAAAATGAACAATATATTGAAACATTCAAACACATAATATCCGACATTTCGGAAATGATTGAGGCCACAAGAAAGCTATTTGAAAAAAAACTGTACGTCTTAAAGTTACATTTTCTGTACAGAAAAGAAAACTTTTGTCTATCTCTTACGATTTACAACTATACAAAATTACACAAAATTCTTCCCAAATGAACGGACAGCAAAAGCTATTCCCAGAAAATTCAAGATGTGCATTTTTTCATGTAAATATCTTAAGTGTGTGGCATTTTAATGAGAATCGTTACAGCCACTTTTGTGAAAATAAAAAGTTCGGAAAATGTAAAGGGTAATTTGGCTCGGAGATTTCAAAACTGAGAATTTTACCTTTCGAAGATACTGGACTTAAATGCTAAATTTTATATTTATCCAAAATTCCATTTTTTGAGTTATGCTGTTGACACACACTCACAAACACGGATCATTTTCTAAAAGATGCTTTTACTCAGGAGACTCAAAATATTATTTTCTGTGAGTCAGCTGCCTCTATTGATTTTTTAATTTATGCAACGTGCTAAGCGACATATTTGACTTACGCCTTTCTTGAATACCTTCATATCGCTGATTTGCGTAACACTTTATAGAGGAGAAACAGATAATTCAGTGCACAAGTATTTTACAGGACAGAATGCAATCGCTATGTATGTCCATACAAAAAACATCCCCCCCTGTCACTGGAAGCTGCAGTAGCACTCTTAGCCAATTTTACAAACTTTTATTATTTAGCATATATGCATGCACATCTTTGAAAACGCCCTCAAGGAACAACCTATCCCATGCATCGGTTGACAAAACCATTTGAAAACAAAATGGCATATCTTCGCAGTGCGACCAATTGGATTTAAGCCGTCAGTCAACGTTGTACAGCCTTGTCAAAAAATGCTAAGTATTACGTAGATGATTTCACTTATGTCACAAACTATGATCATACAGTAATAGTAATGACTGCTGCAGTTTATTTCTTTGAATTAAAACTACCAAACCGAGCTCAAAACACAGTATGACGCTCAAAAAACGTGTAAAGATTCGAGGCGGGGTCTAGCTCTGCGATTACTAATTCGTATAGGCACCCCAGTTGACAAGGCAGCATTGGCCTAATGGTATTATTATGGCTGCTTTATCACTATGCCACTTCAGTTCGGGTTAAGTTAAAACTTTTTATTATCTTTTGTTTTATCTCTTTGGGCCTATAATTTGATATTACGATATAATAACTTTTTATAACATTATAAGTGTGTACAAAATAAGTGTTTTCCAGCGCAAAGAAGAAGAACCGCAAAGCCCAAATCATCTACGGGCACACTCCTACGTGAAGAATGCACGCAGATTACACTGCACAGGTTACGACATGCAAGAAGATCTCTCCAGCAACGTACATAAATGTGCATTGATGAAGGAGGTCGTCATTTTGAATATTTACTTCGTTGATGAAATCCATACTCTTTAACAATGTATTATTCTGTTTACCCGTGAACTATACTCTGTGAGGTTTAACTTGACAAGTTTTCTACTGTCCTTGTCTCACACAGAACGATATCTTTGTCTAGCAGAAGGGGTGGACAGTAACTAACTCTTTTTGCGATTTGTGGAAATTCCATACCCATAAAAGCTCGCTACCCTCCCGCTTCTATTGTATGCTGACTGAAGGTTGCAGTGGCGTATGAACTGTGGGTTTGCTGTTTTGTGGATTTTTTCAGTGTTACAACACATGGATATAATATTTAATTATTTTCTAGTAGTTTTGGTTGTATTTGTATTGTTTTGAATTGGGTTTCGAGGGAAAGTTCTAAAAGCAGATGGTAGATAAATGGTAGTTAAAGTTCACAGTTCATTCAGCGATGAATGTGACGCATTGACATGTGGAAAACCGACTATTTCAGTGACAAGTTGACTATTTAGTTGACAGAACTGCTGCTACAGGTATTTCTGCTCGTTCCGTCCAGCTAATTTTAAAAGAACACAAAAATGCTGAAGCTAGTGGCGCTAGGCTGCAAACTTCAGGCAAGAAGCGCCCGAATAGAAGATCGCAAAAAGCAGAAATACTCGTTCACGGCAGCTGTTATTAAGCGAGCAATCTATTCGTTATATCGTACGGACTTTCTGCATAGTTTGTAGGACATATATGGGGCTTTAAAAGTTCAAGACGTACTGAAAGGAAGCGTGTGGTCGTTAATAAAAATTCTTAAAAAGCTCCATTTCAGTTATAGTAAAAATTCGAAAGGAAGGAATGAATGAATATTGTTTCTAAACGATTTCAATTTTTAAGACGAATGAAGGAACTGAGGGCTACTGGTAGGCCTATAGTGTGCCTTAACGAAACGTGGGTAAATATAAACCATACGAGAAATAACCTGTGGAAGTGTGACGGTGATGAAAATGTTTCCAAACATAATGTTTCATTTAAAAGTGGTGATGTAAAAGCGCTGTTTGATAATGCGATTACAAAAGTGACTCCAGGCAACTGGAAAAGGGTGTGTGAGCATGTACAAAACACTGAACAGTTTAACTGGGAGAAAGACTGTCTGGTAGATGAAATTACGGACAGATTAGTCATAAATTTAGAATAATCGGAAGATGAGTACGAAGACTCGTTTGAAGTTTCTGACAGTGAATCGGAGAATGGAGAACAACGGTCGGAGAGGAGGAGGGGCACTCCGCCACTGATGCGTGTTTGGCTGGTGTATTGCCTGTGTCACCATAGAGTGAGAGCGAGATGGTGAGTATTTCTTTCTCTGTCTAAAAGGGACACGACTACTTAAACCTCACGGACTTTAAGTAAATTTACAGCTCCTTTGTCAATAGAAGAAGTGAAACATAAGGTTTAAACATGAAACAAAAACTGTTATATTTAATATCGTCGATATGGGCTCAAGAGAATGAAAGCTAACTACATAACAGGGTTTAAAACACCACATACGTACAGATTATTAGGGTAAGCATGATATACAATTATCTGATTGTAATTCTTGTGTCTTTGGAGAGTCGATAACAAAAATAAATAACTTAGCACACTAAAATACAGAAAAAAACATAAGGAGAGAAAAAAATGTACCAAAACAATTTCATGTTTGTATTTGATTCGAACCTCCGAAGCTAACCTTTGCTTCACCACATTCCGGCAACTAACCCACTCTGCCAGAACCCACGTACTCTATCCCACTCTTCGGGAAATCATTCCTCTATCCACTTGAAAGCATTATATCCATAAAACGCCGTCTTTTTTTTAAGGCTTTCGCAGCTCTTTGGTTCTCATTCAGGGCTTTAATCATTAATGCAATTGCGTATAGTACCGAATAGAAGGGCAGAGCTACAATAACAGTTTGTGTGCTAAAAGGGTCAATGTTTTCACATGAGACTATGAACTGCGGGTTGCATAAATACGAATACCTAGGGGCAGCTGACACGCCTGATATATATATATATATATATATATATATATATATACTACTTATACAACTTTGGACGAAATACTCTACGTAATAGATTCGCGATAGAGAAAGTAAAAAGACGCGTTTTTCCAACTGTATCACCATTCCAACTTCAGTGTGTCCCCCAAGTAAACGTCTCCTAGCATCGCAATGAAGCTAATGCTCTTAGCATAGCTTCAAGTTTGTCTCTTTAATCGTTATGTTCTTTACGATTACGACTACGGTATGGTCATGGACGTGCCTCTTTAATTAGCGGGTCCTTTGTGTTATCTTCCTAGAGTTACTCTACCTTTTTTCTTTCAATACAGGTGTCGTGGGGGTACTCTCGTTTGAACTCTGCACAGTATTACCTCAGTTAAATGCTAAATTAACAAGTTTCGGAATATTTTCCTATTAGTGTACACCATTTTGCGCTAAAGCACTTTAAAAATGAAGACCCCATAAATTACACAAGAAGTGGTTACATAATTCGAGCTGTAACAGTTTAAATATAAGCAAATTTATCCATATTTTCTCAAGCGTTCAGGTGCGTATACTTAAAAATCATTTGAGGTAGATGGCTGATTTTTCTGCACTATTCAATATGCAAATATTATAGTAATTTTTATTACCAAATATACATTTTTAAAATCCTAAAATGGGCACCGTAACCTGTTCTAATTTTCTACTCAAAAGACGATAATCTTAAATACTATCTGTAAAAATCTCATGGTGCTAACTACATTTAATTTTGAGCTACATAGATATTTACATACATAATTTATGTGCAATCGAAAAATATTTCTATCTCAGTATACAGCGGATATTATACAAAGTATTTCGACCATAAAATTATGTTTCATACCTTAATGTATTCTAGAACAATGCCAGACAACTGAATACTCCATGACGTCAGCGAGCAAGTCTCTTCTTGCTCTGGTTCCGAAGTTGGTACTGAGTAGGTCAGATGAGACAAGGAGGAAGGCAGGGAAAGACTGGCACGGGACATATTTTGAGCTTTGTAACTATGTGGCACATAGGTTGTCTTCCCTTGAAAATATAGGTATGAAACAGTCTTACGTAATATGTTGTGATACGTCCGATGTAATCTAATTGGTCGACACTGTTATAGAAGATTCAATTAGCGAACTTCAAAATTATTTTCCATGTGTTCATGCGCTTGTCCCCTTAAAGAGTATTCTCTCATCACGACTGATCAATTGTTGGAATAATAAAGGCGAGTCATCTTCCAACCAACTCATATAATAAGATCTGTATCGCATACCCACGCCTTCGAGAAAACATGGTTTCGCACATTCAGAAACAAGTTACAAAGTGTATTTCCAAAACAAAACTTTCCTTATTGTACTTCGTGTGTAATGCGCTATAGATGTTTTAATTCATATAATTTTCTGCATTACTACCCCTACAGTTAATACTACATTGATGCACTAGCTTTACGGAATCCAAATAGAACTGTCACAAAGAAACAGTAAAATAATGGAAATGAATGGAAGGTGCTCTAAGCGATTTTTCCCATTATAGCTGTTCGTGCAGAACTAAATGCCCCTCACAAACCATCTCGCTCGGTATATGGAAGATCCTTGCTTGCGAGTTGTAAAAACTGTAGGGTAATCTATATCCATTGACGCGTGCAGTCAGGAATGTTCATACTTGTCCCAAACAACGCAGCTAAACCTCGCCGGTGTTGAGTAAACTACACGCAATTTGGTCTATATTTACCATGTTGTGCACTGTATAGAGCCAATTTTGGCAGTTTGAACTTTCTTTTTCGTTACTTCAGTATTTTAGGCCAAATCCCGACGTTTGCCTGTAGATTCTTTAATTAATATTGTTCAGCGTGTGGCGGTCAGATGGTCGTATTTGCTTACTTCCCGTGTCATCTACTTTGCTGCTATTGAATTTATTGTAAGTTGGCTTTTTACTTTTTCTGCTACTTACCTATAGTAGGTAGAGGAAGTTTTTATTCCGCCTAAAATGCCCATAACGGGTTACACCCAGAAAGGTAAGACGATAATTTAAGTGTAGTTAGCAAACAAAAATGTCTAAAGAAGGAAATAATTCAAGTGATAAACAGAAAATAACTTAGAATATAGCTTGGGGTAAGTGTGTCAAAATCTGCTAAATTCCTATAATATACTAATATTATATTATCGTAACTATTAAATTCATAATGGAAAGGTAGAATCAGATTACATAAAAATTCAATCAGTCATCTGATTCTACCTTTCCAACCCTGTCCAATACACGGCTTGTGTGAAAGAACAATTAATTCCATAAATTCATAATGTTGTAAAATAATACCAAACAATTCCTAACAACATCTACATACCTACATAGTGAAAAACGCTAAGCAGTGAACTTAGCAGCGAATAACATTGAACTGAGGGAGTAACTATAGCAATTGATGACATTATCAAAAAATCGGATGTGTTCACTCACATGACTTTCTCTACTCTTGTACAAACTATTTTTATGAACGCTTATTCTCCATATGCATCATGTTAATCGGAAATTGAGATGTTAACCTTATTGCTAATTTTCTTGTAGATGCAAGGGGATTTGGTAGGCTTTAAGCGATAGTCAGATATTTTAAGAGCTGCTTGCTATCTGGTGTATTCCATTCTCTTTGCATTACCAGGGCAACAAAAAATGAATAACGAGTTTTCATTTGAGAAAAAGTATATTGGAAAATTTAACGGAATAACAAGCAATATCTCGAAAATGGTTCACTCAACAAAAAAAAAACATATACGACATAAATTGTGTATTTTAACGCGATCTACGTTTTTTGTGTAGTAAAATTTTGTCTATTTCTTATGGTTTACCAGTTATGCAAAAGTCGTTCACAATGAAGAAAACTTTTGGAGACATTCCCAAAAAATTCAAGATATACATTTTATTTGTCATGAAAGTATCTTAAATATATGATACTTTAATCAAAATCGTTAGTGCCATTTTTTAGATAATTAAAATTTTCGAAAAATGTTCCATGTAAAGGGTAATCTTGGGTGGGAGGATTTTCTTGAAAACCTTCGTGTCGCATCTCTGGAAGATACTGAACCTAAATACAAAGTTTGATGTTTATCCGACTGTTCCTTTCTGAGTTAAGCTGTTCACAGACAGACACACACACACACACGCGCGCGCGCGCGCGCGGACGTTTCCAAAAATGCCTTTCAGTTTCTCTACTACGTATAGTAAGTAGGGGAACTATTGCATTCCACCCAAAAATTCGATACCGAGATTTCACCGGAAATATATGTTTTGAGACCCCCTGAATCCAAAAAAATCATTTTTGAAAACATGTCCGTGTGTGTGTCTGTGTGTGTGTGTATCTGTGAACAGCTTAACTCAGAAACGAATAGTCGGATAAACACCAAACTTGATATTTAGGTTCAGTATCTTCTATGAGATGCGACAAGAAGGTTTTCAAGAAAATCCCCCCACCCCAGATTACCCTTTACATGCAACATTTTTCGAAAATTTTAATTTCCTCAAAAATTTCTCTAAAGATTTTGATTAAAATATTATATATTTAAGATATTTTCATGACAAATAAAATCTATATCTTGAATTTCCTGGGAATGTCTCCAAAAGTATTCTTCATTGTGAACGACTGTTGCATAACTGGTAAACCATAAGAGAAAGACAAAATTTTACTACACAAACAATGTAGATCGCGTTAAAATACACAATTTATGTCATATACATTCTTTTTTTGTTTAGTGAACAATTTTCGAGATATTGCTTGTTATTCCCTTAAATTTTTCAATACTTATTTTCTCAAATGGGAATTCGTTATTCATTCTTTGTCTTGTATATGCAAAGAGTATTAATCTGAGGCAAAGAGAATGCTGCTGCACCTAGCAACCAGCTATTAAGAGATATGTATATGCTTAAAGGCTACTGTATTTCTATATTGCCCTTGCAAATACAAAACAAAGAGAACATAGTACGCCTTAAGCGATAGTCAAGTATTTTTAGAACTGGTCGCTATGTGTAAAATGTAATTCTCTTTGCATGTCAAAAGATCGTTTCTGCAAGTGTTTATCTCGATTAATATGAAATACTTGGAGAATAAGAGCGTGTAAAAATAATTAGTACAAGAGTAGAGAAAGTCATGTGAGTGTAACACATCAGATTTTTTTATATTCAGGGGGTCTCAAAACATGTATTTCTGTTGAAATCTCGGTATCGAATTTTTGGGTGGAATACAATACTTCCCCTACTTACTATACCTAGTAGAAAAAGTAAGAATATATAAATAGGAGCAGTGAAGAAAGAATACCGGTATTAATAAGAAGATTCAATCCTCGTGGAAGAGAAGATGTAGGGCGTCCCAGAAGAAAATGGGAGTATTTCTTGGAAAGCGAATACGGAACAGGCAAGAATGCCTAATCCCGGAAGTAAAGGAGAATAACGAAAATTTTCTGTGCTACGGGAACGTGAACGACTTGCATTTGGGAGGTCCCGGTTTCAAACCTCAGGGAGCGACCAATCTGACCGAAGGATTTTTCGCGGTATTCCTCTCCTCCCGGACCACCAGTTTGGTTTTCGGCATGGGCACTCCACGGCCCTGCAGCTACTGCGATTGGCCGAGAAGGCCTCTCTGGGCTTCCAGGAGAACTTCAAGACCATAGCGGTGCCCCTGGACGTTGAGAAGGCCGTTTATACAAACTCAAAGAGTCTGACATCCCTCCCGCCTATCTCGCCCTGATAAGCAACTTCCTCCGTTACCGCACATTCAGTGTGAGAGTGGAAGGAAGGGTTTCCTCAGTCCGTCCTATAGCCACCGGTATCCCCAAAGGCAGTGTACTGTCCCCGCTTCTCTTTGCGGCCTACATGTCGGACTTCACCACGGAACCCAGGAATGTTAAGTGCCAATATGTGGACGATGTCCTCATGTATGCCCGATTCTGTTTCCCCCACTACAGCGACAGCTCCGAGCCATCGGCAGGTGGAGCGAGAAGTGGAGGATGGCTATCAGCCCGGGGAAGAGCTCTGCACTTCTCCCGGCAAAGGTCCGTCTCTGGCGGCCAGAGCGGTCCCTGAGGCTGCGGCGGAGGAGAATCCATGGGTTACATCTGCTAGATACCTCGTGCCCATCCATGACCGCGGGCTCACTTTGGCTCCACATGTCAGGGCAAAGGTTGGCCTCGGCCACGCCGCACTCAGGCAGTTGTACTCTGTATTTCGCTCCACAATGTCCACACACCTCAAACTGCTTATATCAGGCGATTATTCCGCCCCTGATTCTGTATGCTGCGAGGTCTGGGGATTGGCGGAAGCGACCACCATCCGCAGGCTTCAGATCGTCCAGAACAGGGCGCTTCGGAAGATCTATGATGCCGGGCGTGGATTCCCGTCACACATCCTACACACCCACTCCAGTCTCCCATACATCGTGGACGTGGTGCGGGAGAGAAGCCGTACCATGTACACAAAACTCACGTTCCACACCAACCACCTGGTGCACTCTTTGGGCCGCTACGACCATAAGGCGCCAAGGCGAAGAAAGAGTTACCTGTTGCCGAAGGACGGCTTGGGCTCCCGAGCCTAAGGTCTGCCAATCCCGCACATCAAAAGCTCCCAAGTTAAGCAGCACTGGGCTTGGTCACTAGCTGGATGGGTCACCATCTAGCAGCGACCCGCCCCGCTGCCAACTTGGATAACCCCCATACCATTACCCAATATTCCCATCCTGCTTTGCTGCCATGCCGGCCTGCTTGGCTTGACGACCACACAAGCGGTCGCCCAAGTTAAGCAGCATTGGGCTTGGTCACCACATGGTCGCTAGTGCGCCCAGGTGGGATCACCGAGACCCAGCCAATGGCAGCGCAGAAAGCTAAACTCCGCCCAAGACAGAAATCAAAAGCTTGTGTACATTCTTTATCGCACAGGTAAAGCCGGTTCGACTAGGTTCGGTGGCGATCACATTCCGCCCAGGTGGACCTGGGCGACCTGTTTTCGATTGTTGGATTGCTGGTATTCCTTGGTCTTTAGGCGAATGCTGGGTTGAATTATTTGATCCGCGAATTTTCCTATCATCTCTTTCATCACTACATTTCAATTCCTTTTTGTTCACCGCCATACCTGGCATCGGGCTGATCACCCATCCTGGATACGTTATGATCCAGAGTTTGCTTACTCCTCGACAGGCTACTGACCCAAGGCATTGTAAGGATGGTAATCCTTTGAAGAAGAAGAAGATGATGATGAAGAAAACCCAAATCAAAAACCCCAACGATTGACAGAACAGTTATTGATGAGGGATTGTTCCAAAGGCAAAGCCGCCGATATGATCTTACATGTTAAAGGCGGCACACAAACGGAACATTCACATGGCATTCTATACCCTCTATCGCTGATTAGTATGTATACAAATTATTCTTACGAAAGTTGGAGTTCAAGATAAACATTTGCAAAAATAGCTACATCACTAATTTCGTTACAGATACAATGGGAACAGCGATAGTCAAATGTTTAAGAACTGGACGCTATATCCTGGTCTTAAAATTCCATACTGTTTCCATGACATCACGAGAAACAATTGAATGTTAGCAGTACTTCAAAGGAATGGCTAAGTATTGAACAATTCGAATCATTAAGAACGGATATTTGCAAGTGGCTGGCCAAAAAAAAAATCTATGTATTACATTCTCATGAGTTTCTCTACTCTTGTACAAACTATTTATACAAACGCTTATTCTCCATGTTAATCGAAATATCGGGATGTTAATCTTATTACTAATTTTCTTATAGATGCAAGGGAAATTGGTGAGCTTTAAGCGATAGTCAAATATTTTAAGAGCTGGTTGCTATGTGCAGTATTCCATTCTCTTTGCATTACCCGGACAAAAAAAAATGAATAACAAATTCTCATTTGAAAAAGTATAAGTATTGGAAAATTTAAGGGAATAACAAGTAATATCTCGAAAATGGTTCATTCAAAAAAATGTATATGACATATATTGTGTATTTTAACGCGATCTACATTTTTTGTGTAGTAAAATCTCTTATGGTTTACCAGTTATGCAAAAGTCGTTCACAATGAAGTATACTCTTGGAGACATTCCCAGAAAATTCAGGATATACATTTCATTTGTCACGAAAATATCTTAAACATATGATATTTTAATTCAAATCGTTAGAGCCACTTTTGAGAAAATTAAAATTTTCGAAAAATGTTCCATGAAAGGGTAATCTGGGGTGGGGGGATTTTCTTGAAAACCGTCGCGTCGCATCTCTGGAAGATATTGAACCTAAATACCAAGTTTGGTGTTTATCCGACTGTTCGTTTGTGTTATGCTGGTCACATACAGACACACAGACACACACGTACATGTTTCCAAAAATAACTTTTTTGGATTCAGGAGGCCTCAAAACATGTATTTCCGGTGAAATCTCGGTTACGAATTTTTGGGTGGAATGCAATACTTCCCTGGCTTACTATATGTAGTAGAGAAAGTAAAAAAAGTTAGGTATATAGATAAATTGCGTGATTTAAAGAGAATTACATTTTTTGTTTAGTGCATTTTCGTCTATCACTGAATGATTACCAGTTATACAAGATTATAAAAAATTTCTTAGGCATGAAGAGGACTTCCTGGGTTATTCCCAGAAAATTCAAGTTATAGGTTATATTTGTTGTAAATATATTCAGTATATAATATTTTAATAAAAATCATCAGAGAATGTTTTTAGAAAATCAAAATATTTTAAAAATTTTTCATATAAAGGATGGTTTGGGGTGAAACGATTTTCTTGGAAATATTTGTGTTGCATCTCTGGAAGATACTGAACCTAATTACTAAGTTTGGTGTTTATCTGACTGTTCGTTTTTGAGTTATGCTGTTCACAGACACACATATGGGCGTTTTTACTTTCTCTACTGCGTATAGTAAGTAGGGGAAGTACTGCATTCCAACCAAAAATTCGATACTGAGATTTCAAAGGATGTACATGTTTTGAGGCCCTCTGAATCCAAATAAAGCATTTTTGGAAACCTGTCCATGTGTGTGTCTGTCTTTGAACAGCATAACTCAAAATTGAGAAGTCGAATAAACACCAAACTTGGTATTTCAGTTTAGTATTTTCCACGGATGCAACCCCCATCTTTGACTAACCTTTTCATTTAACATTTTTCGAATATTTTTATTTTCTCAAAAATGGTTCTAACGATTTTGATTAAAATCTCATATGTTTAAAATATGTTCATGGCAACTGAAATGTATACCTTGAATTTTCTGGGAATGTCCCCAAAAGTCGTCTTCATTCTCCATGACCGTAGGAGGTAGACAAAGTATTACTACACCAAAAACGTAGATCTCGTTAAAACACATGTTTTGTCTGGTGAACCATTTTCGAGATGTTGTTTGTTATTTGTTTGAATTTTCCAATACTTGTACTTTTTCTCAAATGGAGATTCGTTATTATACAAAGATAATGGAATGCTCCACATAGCTTTATTTTTTTAAGTTCCCTTGTCTTACCCAGTTTATGATACCCTGTTTTTACTGTTTTTTCGTTACCGCTTATCACCGCAATTACACAAAACACATACACACACAAACACTCATGCGCAGACTCGAAATGGCGACCTTCCTCTTGGCGTAGCGTCGGAGCTATACACTCCAGCGACCACGGCTGCGAGGGCCGGCACTCTTAAAACATTTGACTATTGCTTAAAGCCTACCATATTCTCCTTCCACCTACAAGAAAATTAGCAATAAGATAGTTTCCGCAAATGTTTATCTCGATTAACATGAAGTAGATGGAGAAAAAGAGTTTGTAAAAATAGTTTGTACAAGAGTAAAGAATATCCTGTGAGCACAATATATCAGACGTTTTTTAATGATTCTTTTTATTAACGAGTCCTCAAAGTGTGTATTTCTGGAAATCTCTGTATCTAGTTTTCGGATGTAATGCGGTACCTTCTCTATCTACTACGTAAGTGGTGGAGAAAGTATGCGTTACATTCATATGACTTTTCTACCCAGTATCGTTTATTTAGTATAGGTTCTACAAATTATATGTAGATCGTATATTTAACTTTGTTGTAAATCAATTGAATGTTTGTAGCACCTACATTTTGCTCACATGCGAACAGAATGTGTGAGTTACAAGCAAGTGACGGGGTGTAATCCCTCGCAGATTAGAGTCTGGATTCCATTCAACAGCACTAATGAATCACAATGACGGATTACTTCCCCTCCATCCCTCTCGATATGTCAAGTTCATGCGCAGCTGGTGCGTTCTTACATTCTTTGTAAACATCTCCTCACCTATTTATTATCTAGTCAATTTAAATCTAGTGCGCACAGAGGAGATTAAAAGTCCTATGTCACAATATAAATCTGCTAAATTCCGAACAATTATCCCAGAGATATCACACTAAAATGTTTACAGGATGTGCACAGATGTATGCTTTTTAGGTTCCTAGATCTGCTTTTGTACAATAACTTTGTTTATTAAGGAAGACAGTTTTTTTTACTTTCTCTACTACGTATAGTAAGTAGGTGAAGTATTGTATTCCACCCAAAAATTCGATGCCGAGATTTCACCGGAAATACATGTTTTAGACCCCCTGAATCCAAAAAAAAGCATTTTAGGAAACAAGTTCGTGTGTGTGTCTGTCTGTCTGTCTGTCTGTGAACAGCATAACTCAGAAACCAACAGTCGGATAAACACCAAACTTGATATTTAGGTTCAATATCTTCCAGAGAGGTGACAGGAAGGTTTTCATGAAAATCATCCCATCCCAGATTACCCTTTACATGCAACATTTCTCGAAAATTTTAATTTTCTCAAAAATGGCTCCTACGATTTTGATTAAAATATCATATGTTTAAGATATTTTCATGACAAATGAAATACATATCTCGATTTTTCTGGGAATGTCTCCAAAAGTATTCTTCATTGTGAACGACTTTTGCATAACTGCTAAACCGTAAGAGATAGACAAAATTTTACTCCACAAAAGATGTAGATCGCGTTAAAATACACAATTTATGTCATATACATTTTTGTTTGTTGAGTGAACCATTTTCAAGATATTGCTTGTTATTTCCTTAAATTTTCCAATGCTTACACTTTTTTTCAAATGGGAATTCGTTATTCATTTTTTTGTCCTGGTAATGCAAAGAGAAAGGAATACTCCACATAGCAACCAGCTCTTAAAATATTTGACTATCGCTTAAAGCCTACCAATTCCCCTTGCATCTACAAGAAAATTAGCAATAAGATTAACATCTCGATATCTCTATTAACGTGAAGCATATGGAGTATAAGCGTTTGTAAAAATAGTTTGTACAAGAGTAGAGAAAGTCATGTGAGTTTAACACATCAGATTTTTGGGGGGGATGCAGGAGGCCTCAAAACATGTTATTCCGGTGAAATCTCGGTATCGAAATTTTGGGTGGAATACAATACTTCCCCTACGTACTATACGTAGTAGAGAAAGTAAAACACTTGCAGGAAAGCCATCCTACACTTCTTAACTGACTATCAAGGAAGCAGGACGCGCCAGTCAGTTGCGTTACCGAATTACATTTATGCTTTTCAAACTCCAGTTATAGACATTAGCAAAATATTTTAATTGTAATTGTGAAATTTGAATACTGAGTTACATAAAACTGAATTTTTCTGAGGTTAAACAAAGTATAAATCTTCTCATTTCTCGACCGATACAAAAGCCTGAGAACTCAAATCGTAAGAATGCAATAATATTTTTACAGAGTCGACGAGTTCTACTATCAGCGATTACAGCTAGATTCGGAGCAAACCACAAAATACATAAAGCAAGTCATATCTGTATTCCAGAACAAGGTATGTTACAAAACTTTCAACAGTGAGTATTTTATAACTATCAACTAAACTTTATGGTGCAAAGGTACGTTTTAAGGTTCACTAAATAAAAAACAGGTTTTATCATGCAACTGTATTGAAATCCGGTTTCTGTAGTATTAAACATTTCCTAGACATGTATTTATTATTTATTAATTTGTTATTTTTATTCGTATCGAGCGGGATGGCTCAGGTGGTTATGTCTGTGGCCCGCTTTCGGGAGGTGCAGGGATTGATCCCCGGCGTCCGCCCACTTTGGCCCATGGGATTTTATCGTGGTTTCCCAGGTCGCCAGGTGAATTTTGGGGTGGTTAATCTTCCACCACGACTTTCCTGCCCTTCATTTCCTGTACCCAACATCTTCCTTCTCATCTGTTTCAGGGTTGTAGGACCAGGCGATGGTATTCGGCAGTTGCGGCTGGGCGGAGGCTTCAGCTTTGTAAAGGTTTCTTCCCTGGCGTCGCTGCGGTATCACTCAGGTCTATCTTCAGCGTGGGGCTCCGCTCTGGGGACCCTGGAGGACGGTGACTTGTGGGCACTGTGCGTTCTATCTGGAAACCGTTTGGCACCCCGTACTTGCGCCCGTTGGCATCCGGATCTGGTTGCCCTTCGGGCCAGTTGGAAGCATAAAGGACCGACTGGCCTGCGTGCGGTGATCTTCCCCGGTTTCGAGGGCCCCTACGTAATATGTACCTCTATCTTTACCTTTTATTATTATTGGTTTGAATTCTCAAATACTTTATACATTTTCAAGTGCTAAATCGTTGTTCGTGCTCTCTCTCTCTCTCTCTCTCTCTCTCTCTCTCTCTCTCTATATATATATATATATATATATATATATATATATATATCGTGGTCATGCTAACGGTGGAATTTCAAACACCACATAGCGACCCGCTTTTTAAAGATCAACCTATCGTTTGAGCCTCCCTACACCTCCCTGCACCTACAACTAACTATGTAATGGAACCATTTCTGCAACGTTTATCTCGATTGACAAGAAGTAGATAGAAGAATCCGTTTTTGTAAGAATAGTTTGTTGAAGAGTCGTAGAAGTTATCTGAAAGTTACAAATCAGATATTTTTGAGGGGTTTCTTCCAATATTTTCAGAATATAAAATGCGCATTTACAACATCATGCTTCTCTAAGAAAAGAATTGAGTAACGAAAATACTCCATTACCAACTAAACTGATTCCAGAACAGATTAAAGTGGAATCATTTCATAGGCCGTGACAGCATTGAGAGAAAGTGGTGATTTACTTACAGCATCGTTAGTAAAGTTAACAACCCCGCCAGCTATATAGGGAAGAGGAAAGACAAGAAAACTCGGTCATGCAACAAGTCGCTTAACTTTTGTTGGTCTATTTTTCTGTACATAAAGAGAGACAATCCAGTAAAACGTTAGGAAATGACTTTTGTTGAAATTTTACTGACCAGTGTTCAGTTACTGATTTGTTTATTCAGTAAGCATTGCTTTTCCAGTAAATACTTAATATTTCAAGAATGAACCTCAATAATTATGACGAAAATGGAAGTCTTTCCGCATATCAGCCAGGAAATAATTTCAACAGAAGCGATATTTACCCAATAACTTAAAGGAGCATACTAGATTTTCAATACAAGAAAATAAATAAGCCTGGACTATCTATCAAAACTATTTTCTACCTGAAATTCATTAAAACAAGAGATGTAATTTGTTGCAGAAAATAATTATTATCTTTAACTAAATCGATTCGGGCTATCATAACGGTGATGCTGTAGATATTTGGGTTATCTTTACTCCAGTGCATGCAAGAGTATTAACTTGGATAAAGTTTCTAGGATCAGCAATAAAATCCGGAAGCAAAATAAGAACTGTCGTCCACTTTCTAATTATTATTATTTACGCTATCGCCTGTACACACGAACAAATAAAATCCAATAAAATTTCGTGACGTCTATAGTAATCACAAAGTTGTTTGGCTAGAATTGTGTATAACTTGTAATGGAGATAAAAATTGTATTCAGTTCAATTCAAACAACTTATAATAGACCCAGAATAATAGCAGATAAACGACTTAGTATTAATTAGAGTCGATATGTTATATAAAAGGCCTTCACTTAATATATCATGAAGGTCTGGATGATTGAACGATCATTTCGAGGCATCAGCGGCCTCATCATCAGCTGGTTGAGAGTTCGACTAACTTGCAAAGTCAGGAAGAAAGACGTCTAATGGATAGATCTCAGGTGGAAGTTTCCTGAACTGCTTTAGAAAGACCAGGTTGCTGCAGCACTCCCCTCTCTTGATAAGTTGGAGAACTTGGGGTGGATTAGGCTTCGCTTTCACTTAACTTACTCGGTGGTTGGACAGAAGGCGTGATGTCATCCAATAGCGGAATTTCAAAGTTCAAAGCATGTTGAGCATTTTTAATTATGCATATTTTTTCCCAGGCATCCAACTGTGCTACGTTTTGTTTAGCAATTCTATATCTTGACCTATTTCGTGCTGATGATTCCCAAAAATGATAATAAACAGCTGATTTTAACTTTAATGTTTCTTTGGCGTTCTTTTAAACGAGTTGCCAAATTACATTTTGTTTTTCCAATATAAAACTTATCACAGTGATCACATTTAATTTTGTAAATACCAGACTGGGTCTTCTTATCTTTGGTATTTCAGGTTGGCTTGTTTAATAAACTATTAAGACTGAATCTATTCTGTGGAACTAGCTTTATTCTGTTAGCCTTGAAAACGTTTTCAAATTTCTTGAATAACTTTGGATGATAAGTATGTTTTAAATAGTCGGTTATTCTTTGGTGTTGTTGAGAGTACTGATCTCTTTTAATTGCTTTTTGTACTTGTAACGTTTTACCATTTTGTTAACACAGGGATCAAAACCATTCTTTAAGGCTGTCTGTTGAATATGTTTGAATTCTTTCCAATATTCAAACATATTCAACAGACAGCCTTCAACAGGCCGCTGATGCCTCGAAACGATCGTTCAATCATCCAGACCATCGTGATGCAAGTGAAGGTTTTTTATATAACATGTCAACTCTAATTAAAAATAACTCTGTGACTTCACTGTTAATAATGTCCCATTGCAACTAAGTTAAATAAACGACTATTTGGTTGTTTCTTCGGAAGCATGAAATGTTATGTACATTCTCAAGCAGTCCCATTTACCTATACACTGAACGAGCGAAGTGGCGCCGCGGTAACGTATGCGACTCGCATTCGGGAGGTTCCACTCTGACCCATGTGTTATTCGTGGTTTCCCTGGTTTCGGCAGATGAATGCTGGGGTGATTTCTTCTCTACCATAATTTCCTTTCTATTATTTCCCTTTAATTCCGTTTCCTTCTCATCTTTCAGGTGTGCCTCTAGGTTTCGTGACATATGGCGATGCCTCATAGATGGCGCGGATGCATGCTTAATGGAAACAGTAGGTACTGTCTATGGACACCAGAGGGCTGCTTGATTGGTGGCTCGTTCATCGCACTCTCTCGGCGGCTCCGCCAGTGGGACGGAATTATCAGCTTGGAATGTTAGAGACTTTCGCGCGTCTTTGTGGCTTGTCTGCCTATGGCCTGTAGCCTCTCGTGGTTCCTCACCCCACCCCATCTGTAATACATCTGTGTAGGTTGCAGCGCGCAAGGTGACCCCCTCCGTTGAATCATCTTTACCTCTAGCTCTACCTATGTACATATTGAGAGCTAGACAACCCTATCTCTCTCTCTCTCTCTGTCCGTATTTCAATGAATATGCTCCGTAAAGTGTTACTAAATTCAGGAAAGGAGTAATGCAAACTATATTGATATAATTAAATTAGCTATGCATGCTGCATACCTACACGGCGGAGAAACTGTTATAATGTATGCATTCAGGACAGCCCCAGATTGAATCAGCTGCCTTTGAAACCATTAATACCGTGTTTCTCCGCTGCGGCGCTCTAATAAATAACGCAGTCTTGTTCCTTATTATTAGCTGGCACTTGTCCAACAATTACAAGCTATATGAAGCTGAATTCTGTCATGCAAAGAAATGAACAACGAGTGAGGAATAAGCAATTAGTTTCTTCCTTTGACTTTTGATGAGATGTGCAATAGTAGCATAGTCCACCTCACAGACTGAAATGTTGAATTAAACTAATGTGATCAATAGAAATTCTAAATTAAGCAGATTCAGAAATGAAGCCATAAGAGAAAAAAATGAGATCTTAATTTTACAGTTCGTAGAGCAATCCCGCCTCGGAATGATTACCCTTCAATTCCCCATTCCATCTTCCAAGCAAGCTCAGCTGTTTTTCTCTAAGAGCAGTCAACAATAATTGAATACGCCCCTGGAAGGGGCATATAAGGTACCAAATTCGTACTTACTGAGTATTTATTTTGGTAGTAGATATCATAAACCTCACCAATAATCCTGGAGTAAGTGGATAAACGCAAAACTACTGTCAGCATCTTTAATTAATAGCATAGGCTAACCGAAAAACTTAAGTATAACTAGGAAACGGCGGTTAGATGCTGCAGAACGAAAAGCTAACGAAAGAGAGACTAGTGAAATCGTGAAAAAGAAATGTAATCAGAAAATTTGCATAAGGAGAACGAGCATAATAAATGCTACATTTCAGGTGCCATGGTTTTACGCAGAAATAACGCGGTGCAGTGGTAAAATACATTATTTTGAATAATTTTGAAAACAATCATAAAAAATTTGCAACTCTTTGCATAGAAATCATAAACGTTTAAAAGTTTCTTTATATAATTATACTAACCTCAATTTTCTACCGGTTCTGAGTTGTAGTGACAAATTTTATCAGTGCCGGCGTATAGCTTCGGCGTTTCGCCAAGCTGAACGTCACGGGATCGACTTCCACCATGGGCATGTATGTTTGCATTTATGTGTCTGTGATGTTTATATATCCAACAGTAATTTCCGCAATAAGTGGTAAAAGGTAAAGCAGAGAAGACACGGTAATTATAAACCGGTAAAAACGGGAAATAAAAAAAATGAAATTTCAACTTTGTACGTGGAGCGTTTCGCTAAAAGCTTTCCCTGTAGAGCTACACTACGGAGTAGCTAGCGCACATTAAACAAAACGGATGTGTCATATTCATATGACTTTCTCTGCCCATTTTCGTGTTATATAGCTTCTACAAACTATTCCTGTAAATCATTATTCCACTATCCTAATCTCAAGTTAATTAAGATAAACGTTTGCATAAATACGTAATTTCATTACACATTTCGTTACGGCTACAAAGTGAATAGAGTAGGTAAACATTTCAAGGTGCTGGTGATATGCTGGCCTTAAAACTCCATGCTCCTTTCATGATATAGTAAGAAACCGCTTTAGGTTGGCAATACTTTCTGAGTTATGCTGTTCACAGACACACACACACAGACACACACACACAGACACACACACGGACATGTTTCCAAAAATGATTTTTTTTATTCAAGGGGTCTCAAAACATGTATTTCCGGTGATATCTCGGTATCGAATTTTTGGTTGGAATACAATACTTCCCCTACTTACTATACGTAGTAGAGAAAGTAAAAATGCTCTTTTTGGATTCAAGGGCTTCTCAAAACATGTATTTCCGGTGATATGTCGATATCGAACTTTTGGGTGGAATACAATACTTCCCCTACTTACTGTACGTAGTAGAGAAAGTAAAAATGAATAACGAATTCCCATTTGAGAAAAAGTATAAGTATTGGAAAATTTAAGGGACACACAAAAAATATCTCGAAAATGGGTCACTCACAAAAAAAATTTATATGACATAAATTGTGTATTTTAACGCGATCTACATTTTCTGTGTAGTAAAATTTTGTCTATCTCTTAGGATTTACCAGTTATGCAAAAGTCGTTCACAATGAAGAATATTTTGGAGACATTCCCAGAAAATTCAAGACATACATTTTATTTGTCATGAAAGTATCTTATACATATGATATTTTAAACAAAATCGTTAGAGCCATTTTGAGAAAATTAAAATTTTGGAAAAATGCTCCATGTAAAGGGTAATCTGGAATGGGGTATGTTCTTGAAAATCTTCGCGTCGCATCTTTGAGAGATACTGAACCTAAATACCAAGTTTTTTTTATTTTTAAGTTATGCTGTTCACAGTCACACAAGAGATTCGTTTTCCAAAAGTGCTTTTTTTTTATTCAGGAGGCCTCAAAACATGTATTTCCGGTGAAATACAGATATCGATTTTTTGTGCAATGCAACACTTCCCCTATTTGTTATACGTAGTAGAGAAAGTAAAAAGTATAAGTATTCGAAAATTCAAACAAATAACAAGGAACTTCTCCACTTAAAATGTATATGACAAACTGTGTGTTTTAACAAGCTCTACATTTTCTATGTAGAAACTTTTTGTCTATCTCTTACGGTTTATCCGTTATGCAAAAACCATTCAGAATAAAGAGGACTTTTGGGGACATTTATTTACAACGAAAACATCTTAAGTATATGATATTTTAATCAAAATCGTTAGTTATTTTTAAGAAAATAAAAATTTTAGAAAAAAATGTTCCATATAAAGGGTAGTATGGGGTAGGGGAATTTTTTGAAATTCTTCCTGTCGCATCTTTGAAGGTTACTGAACCTAAATACCAAGTTTGGTATTTATTCTACTTTTAGTTTTTGAGTTATGGTGTTCACAGACACATCCACACAGATTTAGGGGGGCTTCAAAGCATGTATTTCCGGTGAAATTTCGATATCGAATTTTGGGCGCAATGCAATACTTCCCCTGCTTACTATACGTTGTAGAAAAAGTAAAAATTAATAGCAATACAAAAGACAAATAATTAAATAACTCATTCAACGGTAGCATTCATAGATTATAATTTGTGTTGTTTACGACGTGTCATTCAAAGCTGAATAATACGAAGCTGGCGACACAATAGCCATAATTACTGATTTGGGATTTGCTTTTTCGGAACTTCATACTTTCTCTACCACCTAACCTAAAATAGGATAGGAAAAGTATTGAGTTCCATGCAAATATTAACATGTTTCAAATTCCCCGGAAGAAAGAAGTGGGTTCGATCCCAGAGACCCAAATGTGGAATTTGTAGTGGACAAAGCGGCTCTGGGCGGGCTTTTTCCGGTTTCCCCCGTCATTTAATCCACCAACTGCTCCATCACCACCTTTTCACCATAATTTCATATCACCTACTTCCTTACTCTCATACCAGCATCGGGATGATCACTCATCCTAGATATTCTATCTGATCCACAATATCTGCTCCTTGACAGGCCTTTGAACCCAGGTACTTGCTTGTAAGCCCTGGGGGGTGTAAGTCCTACATACGAGGAGGGTAAATCGAGAGAGAAGAGAAGTCTTACAAGGATGAGTCATGAAGATTTTCAACAGAATCCGCCCACCGCAATTTACCGTTTACATGGAAAAGACTTTGTTATTCTTAATTCGCTAAAAATTACTTAAGAAGTACTCTTCTTTTAAACGAATATTGCATAACTCAGAAACTAGACAACGCTTACTATTCGAAAAAATATATCCTTTGATCACAATTTTTGCCAATTGTTTAGAGGCATAACCATTTGCTAGATACTCGTTACTCTTGGTTTGAGCTTTCGAACACCTTTTATTACTTTCTCTACTACGTATAGTAAGTAGGGGAAGTATTGTATTCCACCCAAAAATTCGATACCAAGATTTCACCGGAAATATATGTTTTGAGGCCCCCTGAATCCAAAAAAGCACTTTTGGAAACATGTCCTTGTGTGTCTGTGAACAGCATAACTCAGAAACGAACAGTCGGATAAACACCAAACTTGGTATTTAGATTCAGTATCTTCCAGAGATGTGACACAAAGGTTTTCAAGAAAATCCCCCACCTCAGATTACCCTTTACATGGAACATTTTTCGAAATTTTTAATTTTAGCAGAAACGGCTCTAACGATTTTGATTAAAATATCATATATTTAAGATACTTTCATGACAAATAAAATGTATATCTTGAATTTTCTGGGAATGTCTCCAAAAGTATTCTTCCTTGTGAACGACTTTTGCATAACTTGTAAACTATAGGAGATAGACAACATTTTACTATGCAAAAATGTAGATCGCGTTAAAATACACAATTTATGTCATATACATTTTGTATTGAGTGAACCTTTTTCCAGATATTGCTTGTTATTCCCTTAAATTTTCCAATACTTATACTTTTTCTCAAATGGGAATTCGTTATTCATTATTTTTATGTCCTGGAGCTGCAAAGAGAATGGAATGCGCCACATAGCAACCAGCTCTTAAAAGATTTGACTATAGCTTAAAGCCTAGCAATTCCCCTTGCATCTACAAGAAAATTAGCAATAAGATTAACATCTCGATATCTCGATTAACATGAAGCATATGGAGAATAAAAGTATGTGAAAATAGTTTGTACAAGATTAGAGAAAATCGTGTGAGTGTAAGAGATCAGATTTTTTTAAGTGTTGGGCCATTACTCTTTTGTTTCTCAAGATCTCATATAAACAGCGCAGAATTTCAAAAGCAACCTGTTTTTCTAAACATTTGACTATCGCTTCAGCCTCCTGTTTTACCTACCACGAGATGTGTAAAAAAAACAATTTCTGCAAATTATTTTTTCATGAAGCGCATACAAGAGTAACGTTATATAAGAATAGTTTGCAGAAGAGATATAAAAGCAAACGGTAGCCGCTAAAGCGAGTTATGTGAATATAATACATAAGATTTTTATACTTTGTTTATAAGTCCTTTCTGAACGTTGTATCCTGCAGAATTTTGTTTGTATTATGTTTCGGAATCAATATTTTTACGACGTGTCATTTTATAACTTATGAATGTTTGGAAAAGTCAGTTATATTTTACCATGCTTCAGTTGTCCAACTGTTCCCCAACATCAATCTTCATAAAGCACGGCTCGCGGATGGTAACAAATCCTTTGTTTACTCAAGTTGCCATACTTGATAAGTGAGACAGAAGAGAGACGCCTACGAATTCAAGCTCAGTGTAGCACCATCAGTCACTTCCCTTTAAGGTTTCTAGCCGAGTTTGGAAACCAAGGACAAATTTCTTTCATTTCCATAAATTATCAAAAAATCGTAATTTTGGATCTTCATGAAGTGTCATACTTTTAGTTCGTTTCCCATTTATGTTTATAAGCAGACATCGGATTTGTATGCTCTAAAAATATCTAAGATATGAATGCATTTATGTTGTCAAAATCTTCAAAATGTGTTCTTTAACTTCGAAAATATTCACTTATACACTACAAGTTTGTATTTTAAGCTGATACGTTTTATACTTACAGTGTATACTGGTGTACATAAAACGTGGCCCATAATGAAAGGAGTTGGTTATGAGGGTACTGAAAACATCTAGCCGCACTCCCTACCAGCGTAACCACCTATGTTTTTCAAGCATAACTCTAGCCATTGGATTAGAGGGTGTTTTACTTCCCTCAAAGTATGACCGAACTGCCAAGGGTAACATTACAACTTAAACCTTATATTTTCATGCACACTACTTTGTTAGCGCCGGTTTCCTTATAGCAGCAAAAAATTAACCTTCGTCTCCATGTCGCTGATAAAGACTCTCATATATGTAAATGTTGCAGCTATCGACAGTTTAACTTCACATGCAAATAATCTTTCATCCCTCCCTCTAGAAGGCCCAATTATATTGTAATTATTGGTTAAGGCTTTCCTTGTATACCAGTTGTAGCGAAACTCTTTCATAGAGGTGGAATCCGAACCACCCCTTCATTCCACATAAATTATAAACTGAGGATGTATATTTGTAGCTGCTAAGTATGGTAAGCCAGTTTGAAGAAGATGTCTTATTTTAGATGTGTTTGCACCACGCTTTGGGCGTCAAATTGATGAATTGTTGCGTTATTTTTTACTACGCTTTGGGCGTCAATTTAAAGTAGTTTGTATTGAAGGAGTTGTATTATATTTCAACTATTGGGGAGCCGAACACTTGAAGTAGTTGCAACCGTATGTATGGTACCCGGTAGCCTTTGCCACAATTTTTAAAAATATTAACTCTGTATTTTGACTGTTTCTTTAAATATTTAATATTTATGTTTGCTCGGCTGCGTCAGTATATATTTTAGAGACATAGATGTTTGGCACGGTTGTGATGCAACAAGAATGTAGGCTTACACAGATTATAATTTTACTTCACTCCTTTTATTAATACTTGATACGATTTAAATAACATTTCACTGATATAGAGAGCTGTGAGATTCTTTTTATTAATTAATTACACTTTTTAACACGTAAACTATTTTTCGTTTCACACGAATACGTATTAAACCTCTCGTATTATACTTTCAAATTCATTATTGCCTCAAGGTTACCTCGTTGTTAGCAACTTTTAACTTATTATTCTCACAGCTCCTACATTATTAAATTACGTAATATATTCACATAAGATTATTGAACATGTTTACAATAATATAAGCATATGCAATGACTGTTACATACATTTTACAAATTATTACATACACATATTACTTCAAGGCGGGCTGTTATTGAATTTACATATTATATAATCTGACTGAAATGATTTAAGCGTTAAAAATACTGCCTCAAAACAGGCCAGGAAAAACTATATAGTGATCTAGGGTAATGGGCCACTTTTTAGGCTTCCTTAATCATTCCGGACGTTGTTATTTTATTTGCATTACACAATATTCATTTTTCCAAATACTCAGGTGTACATGTGTGACGTTAATCGGGTAACACAACTTAGTATACTGAGAAAGTATCTTTCCATGTCTACATATGTTACTGGACAAAATTTAAAGGCTCCTACTAACTATGGGGAAATTTCTTCAGGAAACACTATGCTTTCACCCTGAAGATATTTATGCACAGAACACAAAACTTTAATGTCAGGATTTCTCTTTAAAACATTTCACAAATTATCGCTTCATTTTCCTGCATACTTTAAAGCAGCACTCTCAAGTTTACTCTGAACCTCCATAAGGGGTCCTCATAGTAAGAACGTTATTATTTTGTCACTAAGGTGTTTAAATGTTAATTTTAAATTTAAAAACATTAAAAATACGTGCATTGTATGCTCGATGCGAGGAAAAATTATAAATATACAGCAACATCGGAAATAAGCAATTATATCTATGTACTGTAAAGTATTACATAGAAGTATAGAAGAACGTGAAACATATTGCAAAACTTAGCTCCATATCACAACTAAAAACAAACTACATATGCGTTTGAATACAAACCCTGTCTATTTATAAGAGATACAGGTGTTACAAGTACTTATTGAGGGTTGCCTTACTTGCTTCAAGAATAGCATAATAGGAGGCTGATGAACGGAAGCTTGATAATAGCAAATGTCCTTCTATTGTGTTGATCTTGAATATAGGGTGCTCATAAAATCCCAATATATTTTCATGTCCCTGGTCTGCTACAGTGGAGTGAGCATTATATTAGGATAGAGTAGGATCTTATAAAGCCTAATAAAGCTCAACGTGTCCACGATTATTATCAACACACCCTTCCCATTGCTTTATGGTTGCACGGAACATGCGCCGTAAGATTTGAGGGATTATTGGCAAGCATGCTGCTCTTATTCGTTGTTTCATCTCATACACATGTGGCACCCTGGTAGCGTAAACTTGGGTTTTGATGAAACTCCATAAAAATCCTCAAGAGCATTGAGGTCGGGGGAACGGGGAGCCCGTATGTGATACGCCGCTCTTCCGATCCACCGTTTAGGAGAGGTCTCATTCAGGTAGTGCAGCACAACGTTTGCATAAGGGATGATGCCCCATCTTTATTGATAAGTTACAGAGGCAATGATACCATCCTGCCATATGAGGCAGTATTTTCAACACTTAAATAATTTCAGTCTAATTATATAATATGTAAATTCAATAACAGCCCGCCTTAAAGCAATATGTGTATGTAATAATTTGTAAAATGTATGTAACAGTCATTGTATAGATGTATATTATTGTATACGTGTTCAATAATGTTATGTGAATGTATTACGTAATTTAATATATTAGGAGCTGTGAGAAATAGGTCAAAAGTTGCTAACAATGAGGTAACTTTGAGGCAATAATGAATTAGAAAGCAATAATACTACTGGTGATTCTTGGAAGCAATAATGTAATTTTTGTGACAGTTTATAAAATAGCCAATTAACAACCAGAAGAAGCTTTAGTTAAATGAAGGTATTCTATTGGACTAGGATTAGCCAATCAGAAACTGAAATAGGGCAAATTGTACAAATTCAGAGTTCAATTGCTTGTAGGCAGCGCTCATAACTGGACGCGTTGGTTGTAGACAGTGTTCCTAACCGGACGCGGGATGCGTCCTCGAGAAATTTAATACGTATTCGTGTGAGACGAAAATAGTTTACGTGTTAAAAAGTGCAAGTAATTAACAAAAGAATCTCATAGCTCTCTATAACAGTGAAGTGTTATTTAAATTGTGTCAAGGATTAATAAATGCAGTGAAGTAAAAAACTATCTGTGTAAGCCTACACTCTTAGCCGCACTACTCTCTGCAAACAAATCCATGTCTCCAAAAATAATTCTGCAGCCGAGGCAACCATAAATATATAATATTTAAAGAAACAGTCAAATTACAAATTTAATATTTTTAAATTTGGGATGAAGGCTACCGGGTACCATACGTGCGGTTGCAACTACTTCAAGTTCTGCTCCCCAACATTTGAATTACAATATGGGGCGGTATTCTTTCTTAGGTTTGTTTGAAAAATGCTACTGTTTATCTGCCACACGTATAAAAGACAATTTGTCGCGGTCACTTCGTGTTATCTTTTACTGAGCGCCTGTTATTATGTTTAATTTTTGGGTTCACTGTCCTCCGGCTAGCTATGATCTTTTTGGTCGAGCACTTATCTTATACAGGTGTGTAAACGGAAAGGAGTTTTTATCCAAAGATAACACCAATAAATTAATTTGTTTTATACTTTTATTGTCTTAACACATTATTCACCTTCACATATTAATCTTGACACTCGCCAAACTGAAACTGTTATAATAACTTATTTACTGCTCATTATTAATTCGCGTACTTCAACTTTTTGTGTAATTAACTTTACAACACTTGGGATTTTTCATAACTTTGCTACGCGTACACTGCAAATCGATAAACTATGCTATGTATTCACCATGACTTTTTCTGTTGAACTCAGCGACGTGTAATGCACAAATGTTTCCGATGGACTGAAGACGACGTGTAATGTACAAATATTTCCGATGGACTGGAGGAATCTGACTCTGACTTAGCTCTTTTTATACTCCTACACCCCCCCCCCCCCCCCCCCCCCCCCCCCCCCCCCCCCCCCCCCCCCCCCCCCCCCCCCCCCCCCCCCCCCCCCCCGATATGCCTAAAGATTATAACCGAACTGCTATTGGTTAATAAAACGCGCCAACATTACCGTCTATTTTTATATCCAATGAAAATTACGAAAACATATGCTCTAGGGAAAAATGTTCCAGGAAATTCTACGAAAAACGCGCCAATATTACGTCATTTGCTCGTCTCTAATAATGATAAACAGCTCACCACCTCGCTACATTATTGCACGCTATTATTGTCAGTTTCAGTAAGGCCGTATAAACCCACTTCTCAACAATGCTTACAATCATCAAACATCTCAAATCAATGTCACACAATAATGCATATTCACACTATAATCACTCTTGACATTTACATAATTTGTGATAAAAATTACTGCGTCAAATACAACTCCTACTTCAAATTGGGTTTCCATACGTGAAGCTACAACCTACTTCCAATTGGCTCCCAAAGCGTGGTGCTAAAACTAACGTAATACAACTACTTCACCTTGCACAATTCTCCACTTGACGTACAAATCACTTGTCCAAAAGATGGGTGGAATATGATACTGCCAACGAGTTATCTATATTGTTACTAGCAAGACCCACAAGGTAACAATGATCATGATTTGTTTATTTCAGTGCTTTTAGTGCTAATTACTTCCTTTGTAACAAGTAATTTTATTCTGTAGAAGATTATTTGACAAATCATCCTGATGATATCACTCTATAGTTCTGTAGAAAGTACATTGCTGCTTTATAAATGATGAATCATTGTTATAATGCCTGCTCTAAAAGTAATGAAAGTCATATATTAATATATTTATTTGTTGTCGATATTAAATCTAGGTAAAGTGACTAACAATGCCATGGATTTCAAATTAAATGTAAAAACAATTAGATGCAAGGCTATATCTGCCGCGTGAAAATGTAACGCAATTCTGGTATTTACATGTACATCTGTATGTTCTGTACTGCAGGGAAATATTTGTAGTTTATAATAGTTCTTGAACTGTACAGAACGCTTGTATTCATTTTCATTTATTTTTATATGTTTTAATGTATTCTGTTTATTTATAATGCTTATGTATACGTGCATCTAAATTCTGCATGTCACGTCCCTCACATTGCTATGTTCACGGGTTTCAATAGCCGCCAGTGAACGCAATCTAGTCTCATCGATAACAGTCAATTTATCAAAACTACTTGACTATTGATATCATATCGTTATAACCATGAAAATTAGTAGTAGTAGTAGTAGTAGTAGTAGTAGTAGTAGTAGTAGTAGTAGTAGTAGTAGTAGTAGTAGTAGTAGTAGTAGTAGTAGTAGTAGTAGTATAGTAGTAGTAGTAGTAGTAGTAGTAGTAGTAGTAGTAGTAGTAGTAGTAGTAGTAGTAGTAGTAGTAGTAGTAGTAGTAGTAGTAGTAGTAGTAGTAGTAGTAGTAGTAGTAGTAGTAGTAGTAGTAGTAGTAGTAGTAGTAGTAGTAGTAGTAGTAGTAGTAGTAGTAGTAGTAGTAGTAGTAGTAGTAGTAGTAGTAGTAGTAGTAGTAGTAGTAGTAGTAGTAGTAGTAGTAGTAGTAGTAGTAGTAGTAGTAGTAGTAGTAGTAGTAGTAGTAGTAGTAGTAGTAGTAGTAGTAGTAGTAGTAGTAGTAGTAGTAGTAGTAGTAGTAGTAGTAGTAGTAGTAGTAGTAGTAGTAGTAGTAGTAGTAGTAGTAGTAGTAGTAGTAGTAGTAGTAGTAGTAGTAGTAGTAGTAGTAGTAGTAGTAGTAGTAGTAGTAGTAGTAGTAGTAGTAGTAGTAGTAGTAGTAGTAGTAGTAGTAGTAGTAGTAGTAGTAGTAGTAGTAGTAGTAGTAGTAGTAGTAGTAGTAGTAGTAGTAGTAGTAGTAGTAGTAGTAGTAGTAGTAGTAGTAGTAGTAGTAGTAGTAGTAGTAGTAGTAGTAGTAGTAGTAGTAGTAGTAGTAGTAGTAGTAGTAGTAGTAGTAGTAGTAGTAGTAGTAGTAGTAGTAGTAGTAGTAGTAGTAGTAGTAGTAGTAGTAGTAGTAGTAGTAGTAGTAGTAGTAGTAGTAGTAGTAGTAGTAGTAGTAGTAGTAGTAGTAGTAGTAGTAGTAGTAGTAGTAGTAGTAGTAGTAGTAGTAGTAGTAGTAGTAGTAGTAGTAGTAGTAGTAGTAGTAGTAGTAGTAGTAGTAGTAGTAGTAGTAGTAGTAGTAGTAGTAGTAGTAGTAGTAGTAGTAGTAGTAGTAGTAGTAGTAGTAGTAGTAGTAGTAGTAGTAGTAGTAGTAGTAGTAGTAGTAGTAGTAGTAGTAGTAGTAGTAGTAGTAGTAGTAGTAGTAGTAGTAGTAGTAGTAGTAGTAGTAGTAGTAGTAGTAGTAGTAGTAGTAGTAGTAGTAGTAGTAGTAGTAGTAGTAGTAGTAGTAGTAGTAGTAGTAGTAGTAGTAGTAGTAGTAGTAGTAGTAGTAGTAGTAGTAGTAGTAGTAGTAGTAGTAGTAGTAGTAGTAGTAGTAGTAGTAGTAGTAGTAGTAGTAGTAGTAGTAGTAGTAGTAGTAGTAGTAGTAGTAGTAGTAGTAGTAGTAGTAGTAGTAGTAGTAGTAGTAGTAGTAGTAGTAGTAGTAGTAGTAGTAGTAGTAGTAGTAGTAGTAGTAGTAGTAGTAGTAGTAGTAGTAGTAGTAGTAGTAGTAGTAGTAGTAGTAGTAGTAGTAGTAGTAGTAGTAGTAGTAGTAGTAGTAGTAGTAGTAGTAGTAGTAGTAGTAGTAGTAGTAGTAGTAGTAGTAGTAGTAGTAGTAGTAGTAGTAGTAGTAGTAGTAGTAGTAGTAGTAGTAGTAGTAGTAGTAGTAGTAGTAGTAGTAGTAGTAGTAGTAGTAGTAGTAGTAGTAGTAGTAGTAGTAGTAGTAGTAGTAGTAGTAGTAGTAGTAGTAGTAGTAGTAGTAGTAGTAGTAGTAGTAGTAGTAGTAGTAGTAGTAGTAGTAGTAGT